>CP125836.1:44335099-46835099 GCA_030408175.1 Trifolium repens | reverse complement strand
CAAAAGCAGGAAAAAGCATCAAGACAGAGTCCAAGATGCCATAAGACTAGAAAAAGCCAAAAAAGTGAAGAAAATGAGCATTCCATCGCAGCACGATGACTCTCATCATGCCACGATGGGAGCTGCTTGTTTGCCAAGAAATCAGAAGAATAAATCTGCAAAATATTTGTCCATCGCAGCACGATATAGCACATCGCAGTACGATGAAGTTACTTGGCGGCCAAGCTGATGAAATGCACAGGATCAGTTATAAAATTGAACTGAATCTTCACATTGCAGCACGATGGCTTCATCGTACTGCGATGCCTTGCTGAGGCCCATTACGAAAACTATAAATAGAGCCTCCCATTCATTGTTAAATTCATTCAGAAATAGTAGAACACTCTCTACTATAAGGAGAGGTTCAGAGGAGCTCTATTGGGCATAGTTTTCTCCCCTTACGGGAAAACTAACTCAGCAAGGTATGTTTTCTTTAGGCTTTTGTATTTCGGTTATTCTTGTAATTTAAATATGTAGTCTTTTGTAATTATGCCTTAGGCTGTGGTGGAGAAGATGAACTCCCCTATGAATATTTAGAGTCTATGGTTGAGTCTAAGTTATAATAAATGATATTTAGTAATTATGTTTGTTATTTACTTTCTTGCGCTTTAATAACGTTTCTCGTAATCTGGCCGGATAAGCGGGAGCTCCCTTAGAATTGATATTAGGTTTTGACTTAATATGGTCCGGAACTAGTAGTAAATAATGCTAGGAGTAGAGAGACGGTATTATCTTGAACTAGTCGTGAACTGAGCGGTTAGAGGAGGAATCATGAACTAGGTGTGAACTGAGCACTTAGAAGATGAACAGCCCGATATTAGGACCTAGAGGTTAATTGGTGAAGATTATAATGCATGTTTATAAACAATTCACTTAGTAATTAGGGTATGTGACACATCAAGGTTAGGCTCTCGTAGGTACCTTAGTTGTTAATGTAGGGAAACTTTAATAAACATAGTGTAATAGTAAGGTATTACTACAACAAGGATAATTCACCGCCGAACATAATCTAAGTAACTATGTTATACACCGATCATGCCAAATATAAAGAAGGGAGGGAGTCCAACCACCATACCTAGCATCTATATTTCTTGAATCTATATTTATACATTCTGTCATTTATATTTCTGCAAGCATTACGCTATTTTTATAAAAACCTTTTTCCAAAAACCAAAGCGAATGCAAACTATCACAAACTTAAATAACGCTAGTGAAGCTTCGGCACAATCCCTGTGGATACGAACTCATTCTATACACTAGAGTGTGAATTATTACTCGACGACAGACTGGTGCACTTGTCAGACCCTATTCAGTGAGTCAAGGAGAACAATGTAGTTCTCAGAGTCGGAAGACTCTTTCTCAGGATCATATGTCATAAGGAACTCTGCATAGTCAGAATCTGTATCATCAGACTCTGACGTAACAACATCTTGCTTCACTATCAACTTTGGTTGCTTGTTTTTCCTTAAGCGTGAAGTTGATGATGCTTCTTTCTTGTTTTCCTTTTTGGTTCCTGAAGCCTTCTTCATTGCTTGATTTTTTGTTTTAGACTAATTCGTTGATTATTCGTTATGAATAAAATGAGAAGAATTGTCTCCTTTTATAGCGCTTACAACTCTCTTGTTATTTGGAATTCAACACAGTTCATTAAATTGAACATAGTTGTAATCACTTTTGACTTGACTGTGTTGTAACTTGTGTGTTTGACTATGTTTTATCTCTTTTTCGTTACTTTTTGATTAATGACAAAAGGGGGAGTAAGAATAGCGTTAAAATTAATGTTAGTTGATTCTCTCTTGCGGGCATTTGTCTGATTTGCTACTATTGATGTCTCCTGAGCCTAGCAGGACTGAGCATGATCGCGGCGGTAAGAAATCAATGGTACCATTGCTGAAATACAAGCAAGGTTGTGAAATTCCTATCATTATTATTTATCTCTTATTTCTCTAACGATCTTGTCTGACAGCATGTTACTTGAGGACAAGCAACAGTTTAAGTTTGGGGTTGTGATGACATGAATTTCTATGACATTTTTAGTAGTATTATTAGTATTAAAAAGACCAAGACAGGCCCAAATACGAAGGAAAACCTATAAAAGGAGGAAAAAGCATCAAGACAGAGTCCAAGATGCTAAAAGACAAGAAAAAGCCAAAAAAGTGAAGAAAATTAGCATTCCATGGCAGCAAGATGACTCACATCGTGCCACGATGGGAGCTGCTTGTTTGCCAATAAATCAGAAGAATAAATCTGCAAAATATTTGTCCATCGCACCACAACATAGCACAACACAGCACGATGGAGTTACTTGGCGACCAAGTTGATGAAATGCACAGGATCAGTTATAAAATTGAACTGAATCTTCACATCGCAGCACGATGGCTTCATCGTACTACGATGCCTTGCGGAGGCCCATTACGAAAACTATAAATAGAGCCTCTCATTCTTTGTTAAATTCATTCAGAAATAGTAGAACACTCTCTACTATAAGCAGAGGTTCAGAGGAGCTCTATTGAGCATAGTTTTCTCAACAAGGTATGTTTTCTTTAGGCTTTTGTATTTAGGTTATTCTTGTAATTTAAATATGTAGTCTTTTGTAATTATGCCTTAGGTTGTGGTGGAGAAGATGAACTCCCCTATGAATATTTGGAGTCTGTGGTTGAGTCTAAGTTATAATAAATCATATTTATTAATTATGTTTGTTATTTACTTTCTTGCGCTTTAATAACGTTTCTCGTAATCTGGCCGGATAAGCGGGAGCGCCCTTAGAATTGATATTAGGTTTTGAATTAAATTAGGTCCAGAACTAGTAGTAAATAATACTAGGTGTATAGAGACGATAACATCCTGAACTAGTTGTGAACTGAGCGGTTAGAGGAGGAATCATGAACTAGGTGTGAACTGAGCACCTAGAAGATGAACAGTCCGATACTAGGACCTAGATGTTAATTGGTAAGATGATAATGCATGTTTATAAACAACTCACTTAGTAATTAGGGTATGTGACACATCGATGTTAGGCTCTCGTTGGTACCTTAGTTGTTAATCTAGGGAAACTTTAATAAACATAGTGTAATAGTAAAGTATTACTACAACAAGGATAATTCACCGCCGAACATAATCTAAGTAACTATGTTATACACCGATCATGCCAAATATGAAGAAGGGAGAGAGTCCAACCACCATACCTAGTGTCATACCCCAATTTTTGACCTAAGATCTCATATCATATTCTCATTATTCATTTTATGCATCCCTAATAAAAATCCAAAAAAAATTGTTAATTTTGTTATTATTAGTAACTCTATTGAAAATCCAAAAAATATGTCTAAATTAGGTAAGTTTTTATTTTATTTGAAAACAATAAAAAATATGTTGAATATTTATTTTTTCCTTCTATCATTATTATTTATCATTATTATAATTTATAATTTTAGTTGTCATTATTATTATATTATTATTATTATTACTATTATTAAAATAAAATAAAATAAAAAGAATTATAACAAGATAACAACAAGTGCTGCTGTTGCAGCACGTCCCCCCTCCCTTTATTTATTTTTTTACTTTTACTTTTTATTTATCTTTGTTTTTTTTGTTATTATTAAATATAAAATAAAATAAGCAACAATGAATCTTCTTTCTCCTTTCCCATTTCAATTTTCAAACAAAAAACAGTGTTGGAGATTCTGTCAGTCAAAAAATCTTGCAAACAAGTTTTTTTCAAAACATACAACCATTTTTTCTTCTGAGTTCAGAGCTATACATAGCCTTTCGGTGAAGAACAGTGTTTGAAGAGAAGAAAAATTGAGGATCCAGATTTCATATGCTGTATAGTCTGACAGTTGAGAAAAGTTGAAAATTCACAAACATATTCACACTGTCTATTTGCCACTATAAATGGAGATTGAGTTGCAAAAGGAGAGGGGGCAAAAAAAAAAAAATCATTCATCAACCGAAAAATTCATCAGCCACTGCCTCAAACTTTCAAACACTAATTTTCAAAGCCACAAAAAAACTCAGTAACCACAACCAAATCCAACAACAACATCGTCAAAACCGCCAAACACCAACACACACAAATCCAAAACAAAACAAACAAAAACAGAAGAAAAAAACCAATTTCATCAGTCACTCCTTTTTCTCCGATCCGGACGTGTGGTAAGTTTTTTTTCGAAATTTAAAGCCCGGATTTGAAATCAGCATGAAAAAACAAAGGGGTTGGGAATAAAAAGTTTTTACTTTTAGGTTGTTTTCCGGTGGGTCTCGCCGGAGAAGACGGCGGCGCCACCGCCAGCCGCCCTCTCCGGCGACGGGAGCTTCATTGAGAATTTCAGTGAGAGAGAGACTCTGTGAGAAGAAAGAGAAACAAAGTGAAAAATGAATGAATAAGAACGGAACAGGGTATTTATACCCCTGTTGCTGTTTAACTTTTTCTTTGTCTTGTTAAGGTTAAATATATTTTAGGTTGCTAATCTTGCATCAGCGCGTGCCTGGCTCAGTTGGTAATGAGCGAATTTCGTCGAGAGGAAGGGGATGGGTTCGAGTGCCCCTGGTGACATTTTCACCATTTATTCCTTTTTTATTGCTGTTTTGTTGGATCTTGGGCCCTAGGCCCCAAACTGTTATTCACACCCCGTGACCCTTGCTGTCTGCACCCCCACTGTTTTATTTATTTTTTTTATCTTTTAATTATTTATATGTTATATTCTATGTTTAACTAACATCAAAACACCAAAAACATGCAATATTTGTTTATTTTTTTCATTTCTTATATGTCCAAAAAATACAAAAATATGTTGTGTATAATTTATCTCTGTTTAAGTCCAAGAGAATGAGTGATCGTTTATTAACTTTATGTTATTGACTATATCATATGTTTATCCGAACCATAAGTTTATTATAAATAAATAAAAAATCAAAAAACATTCAAAAAATTCAAAAACCATTTTCAAAAAGAAATCATTTTATAATAAATCCCGACTTTCGTCGAGAGACTTTTTCAAACCTATTTTTTAAAATAAATGGTTTAATACACTTAAGCATATTTAAACATTTTCAAAAAACACTAAAAAGTACAAAAAACAAATTCAAACCTTTTGCCGCTTGGCTTTTGACTTTAAAACTTTTTCAAAGAGTTTAGACGTGAGTCATCTCTAGTCGAGAATTTCAATATTCTCCATAACATATGGCAGAAAAGGAAGATCAACTTTTCAGTATGTTTGTGGTGGATTAAAAAGGAGTTTAAACTTAAGATGACGACTCGTCTTTCCTCCTAAAATCAATCAAACAAACCACTTTACAATTTTTACCCCGAACTACGGGATTTTGATCCCTCACGGGTACGTAGTGCAAAAGACTTCGCGTCTTCCCAAATCAACAAAATAACAAAAACATTTTCCTTTTCTTTTTTTCAATCATCACCTTAACATTTTATTTTTTAGGTTTTTATTTACAAGTAAATAAGTAATTTAGCACAAAGATAAATAAAAACAAGAGGTTCCTATAGAGTACTATAGACGTTTAGGGTGCTAATACATTCTCTTAACGTAACCAACCCCCGAACCTTTAATCTCATAAAAATAGGGTTATTTCGAACTTTTCCCCTTTTCCTTGGAAAAATAAAAGCTCAGTGGTGAATCATAATTCGTGAGTCAAACTAATAAATAGTTTTGATATCCGAAAATCACCGCGACAGAAATGGCGACTTCACTGGGGACTCCCCTAAGAGGGTTGAGCCTATCTTGTTATTCTTTATCTTTGTGTTTTATTTTTATTTTTTATAAATATGTGCTTATATGTTTATTTTCTAAACGTGAGTGGTGAGATAAGTCCTACACCCGGACTTGAGGGAACCATAAGATAGGATAGTGGTAATGTTCATAATGCCTATCCGAGAGTGAATTTCGGTGTTGGCATATGTGATAACCACACTTAGCCGAGGAACCTTGGAAGTAACAATGTCAACATAAGTAATTGTGATTGACGTTCTATTTTTGAGGAACCGACGAAGCTATGGACCTTTAGAGTTACATTTAACCCATCTTGGCTTTTAGGACGTAGTGCGGTGACTAATTAAGAGTAATCTTAAGTTGGTTGATACGCGATACTACACCCAAACGAGACTTTCCTACGGACGTTGTTGGAATCAGAAGTAATTCCGTGACCAATGACTTCTGAAAGAGGTTGATAACTTTGGGAACTGGTTAGAACCCGTGATACAGGTACATGTGAAACCTTAGTCCTGACAAAAAGCGTGTTTACCCTTAACTCCAACATTATGGACTTAACCTCACCATGTTTGTCAACATAATCATGCATGCATACATGCATTCATTCATAAAAAAAATTTATCCAATATTGAAGGACTTAAACAAATTTTTGTGTAAACATTGCTTAAAAAAAAAAGAAAAAAAAAAGAGAGTATTACTTTGTAATGTTTTAGTTATCAAGTGTAAAGATGTTTTCTACAATGGTTACAATTAATTTATAAGTCCTTCGATAAATAAAACTTTGCATTTTTTTAGCATAAACATGTCATGCATCAAACTACATTCATAAGTTTCAAAACCGAGTCTCATATCTTCTTCTCTCTCTGCCTCGGTCAAGGGAAAAGTGGCCCGACGTATTCATTACAAGTCTACCCGTATCTACAACACTCGAGCCAACTTAAGGAAAAAAATGGATCATCTTGAGCAAGAGAATCAGGCACTCCGTGAAGAAGTAACGTCTATGCAAGTTGAGATAGAGAAGCTAACTGCTATGATGACTACTGTGTTGGCCGCTCAGGCTCAAGCTCAGGCATCGGTCCCTCAGCTTGAAGGCGGAAAAACACAAGAAGGGGGGGGGGGGGGGGGGGGGGTTGAATTGTGTTTTTAGAATTAAAAAACTTTTTCGAAATAACACTAAGTTCGCAGCGGATATGAACACAAAGTAAAATGGGTGCTGAGAGAGAGAGAGAGAGAAAGACACAAAATTTATCCTGGTTCCTCTCACAAATCGAGAGTACTCCAGCCCCTTGTTACTAACAAGAGATTTTCACTATAATCTACTTAAGATTACAAATTGCTCAAGCACACTTGCAAGAGACTTCTCAGGTGCTCAAGTTTCACTAAACAAGAGACTTCTCAAATGCTCAAGTTAGACTTAACAAGAAACTTCTCAAACAAACTTAAGAATAAGAATGAATGTTAAGGAACACTTGATATACTATCAGAGGTGTTTACAAAATACAACTCAAATTGTTCTAAGACTTAGAATGACAGATTTAAATTATGATGTCAGAATGCTTCTTAGTCTTTGAACGTAGTAATAGAACAGTGTTGGTAGAACGGTCGTTAGAACAGTTATTATTTCTTCCATTTGAGTCTTCTATTTATACTTGGAGGAAGATGATGACCGTTGCAGAGAGAGAGGTGCCAGCTGGAATTTATTCGTACAATTGTGATAGCTGTAGTTACCTTCTTTGGTAAAGATATCCAATTCCACTACCTTGCTATTTGAATTATCACTCATCCATTTTGAGTAATAATAGTACAATAGTACGTTTCTCAATTGCGCTCCACATATGGATAATGTTAACGTTGTACCAACGAATATTCCTTCCTGTGGACGTGACAGATCCTTGAAGTAGATTGTTCTACAATCATTGGTTCTGAATATGTCAGCTCTTGAGTGACGTAAATTCCTTTTGCTTCAGATGCTGTTATCATTGCTTCTTGAGGCCCTTTTTGCTTATGAGTCCGTCAGAGCCTTGTTTTTGTCCTCAGAGGCACTTTCTTCAACATACAAAACTTAAGCTTCTGATGAACAGTGATGTGCTTTCAGAGCTTGTTTTGACTAGCTTCTCTGCTATTATTGATAGTGCTTCTGAATAAATTTTAACTTGTAATTCTGCACACTAGAATAATCATTAGTATTTCCAATTGTAATTTTAATACTTTGTTATCATCAAAACTATTTAAATCATTAGAGGTTCATGTCAGACCCACTTTGTTCCAACAATCTCCCCCTTTTTGATGATGACAAACTAAAGCATTAAAATTCAATTGTTGTTGATTTAATTTAATTATGTTAACTTCAGGTTTCAAGGTTTGCAATCTCCCCCCTGAGTCTGATAATCCATAAGGGTAGGTTTGTAAGCTCCCCCTAAGTCTTATCCATAATTAATTAAAACAGTTTAAGAGTCGATTTATTAACTTAAGATAAATTTTCATATTTAACTCTCAGAAGCATAGTTTTGTAAGCTTTGCTTCTTAGAGTCTGATAATGCTCAGAAGTGGTTTGCAAGCTCTTCTGATATTATCTATGAATAAAATTTTAGGTTCTTAAATTTTCTCCCCTTTCAATAATCGTTCAGAATGAGAAAGAAATCATAAGGGATAAACATTGATTCATAATGTTCTTGACATTACAGTTTCAGATTGAGCAGTATATGAATGAATCAACATTAATTTTAACGCTACTCTTACTCCCCCTTTTGGCATCAGTCAAAAAGACACAGAAAACCAAGCAGTCAAAGCGCCAAACAAGGTAGTCAAGTCAAAAGGAAGTGACAACCAAACGCATTCAATGAATGGCATTGATTATCCTACTGACAAGATATCTTGAAGGTACTATAAATAAAGGATGATTCCTCTCATTTTACTCATTCAGAGTAATCAAGTCATTTCCAAAAACAAACATATAATGGAAAAGCAGGTTACCAAGGATGCTTCAGGCTCAAAAGAAGAGAGCAGGAAGGGAGCAGAGCCCTGGCGCTGCGAAGAAAACAGGCTTCGCTACGAAAGGAACAAGCAAGACCTAATATTGACAGAGTCAGAGGAGGAAGAATTGGGCTCTGATCTGGAAGAATTTTTATGGACATACAATGATGACACTCCATACGAAGAGTACGAGGCTGCTGTTCAGAAGGACACTGAAGAGCTAGTGCAAAAGGCCACTGCCAACTTGCTTGCTTACATTAAGGAGAAACATAAGAAGCTAGATTCAGAGTCTTCTGAAATAAAGCCTAGCTCTAAGTAGAGTCTCATCATTCTATGTAATAGAGATTCTTCAATAATATTAATAAAAGAGTTTATGCTATAAATTCCCTTTGTTTTGAGCAAGTTTCTTATATATATATACCTTATTCCTATTGTCAGAAAACCAGTTACCAGACACGCCTCATTCGGTATCGGTGCCCCGTTGATCAGTGCATTTTGATGCACATTCTTCTACTATTGTACTTAGGCATTTCTCTAGTTTGTTTTATTATTTTTACTATTTTATTGTGTTTTTAGATTTAAGTTTATTTTAGCCTTTATTTTATTTTCGTATTTTATTTTCAGCATTAGTAGCTATTTAATACATGTTCACTGTGCAGATCATAACTTGAGCTTCGAGTATCGGATTGAGGCGTCGAAATATGAGTTGGAAAGCTAAGAGAAAGAGCTGAAAAAGTTTTGTGTTGCATGGAAAAGCTGATTCGGACTTCAGAAGCCTTTAATATTTCGTGGAAGTTCCGAACTTAAACTAGATTAAATAATTTTGGCCCAAAACTTATAATTTTGGCAAATGACTTTTGGATTTCCTTTTCCTCTACTTACTTAAAGTGAAACAGCAATGGATAGTCAGACATTCTGCCACTATTCACGAAAAATAAAAGCAAAAACACTATGGTTGCTGCCTTCATGGAGAACTAATCCATGGCAATTTCTACCGATCATAGGTTCCATCATACTTTGAGGTTATAATAATTTCAATCAAGTTTCTATTCCTTTCAATGTTGTTATGTGATTATTGTTTGCTTAATTCAATTATCATATAGTAGTATTGATTCAATTCGATTGTTGTATGTTTCTATTTCGTGATCACGTTAGCGTAGCTTCTTCGTTATCGTGTTTGCTTAATTCGCGAAGAGCTTAAAGTAAATCCGTTTGCTTAATTCGGATAATAGGAACTTACATCATATAAAACCATTTGCGCTTGTCAGTGAGTTTTATAATTGAATAGGAATAGATAGGAGATTGGAATCATAATCAGTGATAAGTCGGAACCGAGATCGGTGGATTAGCCGCTTCAGCTTATTTTATAATTATTTATTTTTAATCATTTTTCTAATTTGAAACCGAAAACCCCCCATAATTTACAGTTTTTCTTATTGATTCTAATATTGCTAAATCTATCGCGAGTCCTTGTGAGACGATACTCGAGTGTCGCTTTTCCTAAACTACATTTTTAAACTCGTTTTTTTGACCCGTGTGCGACAGCGGATCAAAATTGGCGCCGTTGTCGGGGACTCTCTATTGATTTTAGCCAATATTAGACTCAGTTTCTTTTGATTTGTAGAGATTTTAGGATGTATTTTTATTTAATTTTTTTAGATTTTATGTAATTAGATTTTTCTTTTTTCTCTTTATTTTTTTTACCAAAAAAATAAAAAATAAAAATGGGAGACTCGTTGGATCAAATGGCTTATATCCTTAGTTGCTTGGAAGCAAGAGAACAACAATCTTGCTATCAAAATTATATTCCAACTGTGATGTGTAATATTTGTTCTTCGAGTTTTCATATTAGTGATGATTGTCCTATATTGTTAGATACTATTTTTTGTGGTGAGACTCAATTTGTAGGTAATTTTCAAGGACAATACTATCAAGAGCAAAATTCCTATCTTGCAGAGCAGCCTATTTGGTCACATCCACAGTTTCAGCAAAATGATTCATTGGTGCTTGAGCCACAACCTAGTTTGGAAGAAATGATAAAGCAGATGGATGAATATAATAAGCAAATGGATGAATGGATGCAATCCTCTCTTCAAAGTTTAGCAGTCCAAGTTGAGCAAATAGTCTCCAATACCCATCAAATTCAAGAGAAGATGTTGCATGATGATGTACAACCTGTTGCACTATTAGAGGTAATGCAATGTGATAGTCTTGATGAAACTCTAGGTGGGCCTATTGAAACAATGTTTGTTTCCTCTGATGAACACAAAGTAAGCAACAAAAATTCAAGTGAATATATGAAAGCGATTACACCACAAAACTTCTTGAACTCTGATTTGGATGAATTATATACTTCTCTTGAAGTAGATAAACCTCTTGAAATATTTGCTTGTGCATGTGGTGTTTGTAATATTTGTCGTGAGATCAGTGCAGTCATTTTAGGTGAGGACATTTTGATGCCGACAACCACTTGTGCAGAAATTCCAACAAATTCAATAACTCTTGAAGTTGACACAAAAAGTGTGGATGTTAGCCGGAAGCAACCATTCTCTATAGCAAAAAGATTGTTGGTGGAACCTGTGATTAAGCCACGCAACAAGCATTTGTCCTTCACCATTTGTGCACCTCTTCCACATGTTTTATCTGACTCACAAACTAAATGTGGATTCTCTAATTTTCATACTTTTGCTAGTGCAGGTTTACCATATGTGCTGACTATTCCTCCTAAGCCACCAGATTTTTTGTTGATATCCAGGTTCACTTGCTATTTGCTTTTTCCTGTTTCGTGTATTCGTAGTCCGGAAAGACCTCCAGCAAAACCACCAGACATGGAAGCTGCAACTGCTACACCTTAACCCCTCGGGTGTGTTCCTTCCTTTTTCTCACTTTATGTTTATTGCTACATTGCGGACAATGTCTGATTTAAGTGTGGGGGGGAACATTTTACATTTAGTTGTTTTTAATTTAGTTTTGCTTTCAAAATAAAAAATAAAAAATAAAAAATACAAATAAAAAAAATAGTTTTTGGCATGCATGCAACTGTTATGAGTAGTTTCATTGTTCTAGGCCTAGAGTTGTATGTCATGATATGGATAACATTTTTGCTTTTGTGGTGTGATAAGGTGACTTGATACTAGATTGTGCATCACTTGTGATAGAACATGAAACCTTGTGAGATTTTGAGCCTCCAGCAGTTCGTTGTTTATTGTGTGATTTCACTCATATTGTTAGTTACTTCTAGAACTTGACATGACTCTTGAAGCACTTGTTCACATGCATGTATATGAAATGATCTAGGCATTTGTTTCTTTTATAAACTACTTTTAGCCAAATAAGCCTACCCTGATAATTATCCCTTTGTTTAGCCCTTTGAGCCTTTTATTCCCATTCTTGGTTTTATAGCTCATTACAAGCCGAATAAGCCTTTGTTTTATCCATTCTTTGTATGTCCCAATCTTAGGTGATGAAGGAGCTTTGTGTTGAAATTCTAAATGCAAGTTTGCCATAAGTGTGGGGGTGATAGAAAATTTTGATCTGATGTAAAAAAGGGAAAGGTTCTTTATGTTGAGTTGTATGTAAATTTCATGTGTGTTATGATACTCATCTTTTATGTGAAAAAGAAAGAAAAGAAAAAAAATGTGAAAAGAAAAAAAAAATATAGAAAAAGAAAGAAAAGAAAAAAAGAAACGAAAAAAAAAAGTTGTATTGTGGGCAATGTTAATCTGAAGATGTGTATGAAGTTGTCTTAGATATGAGAAGAAGTTATTTTGGGACCAATGTCTTTGGTTGAGTTGAAATATTTTGTTGAGTCCCTAACTTGTGAGTTCAAATAGCCTCATGCTTAAGATTTAAATGAATTTTATGGCTCTGCTTCTTTATCCTCTTTGATTTTATAGCCTAGTTTCCCTTAGGTTTTTCCCACCTGTACCTTGGCCCCGTTACAACCTTAATAAAGACCTTTTGATCTTTGCGTGCATGTGCTTCTTTGTGTGGATGTCCTCCCATTTTTGGGGATGTTAGAGGCTCGTCAAGCCTATGGCAGTGCTAACTTTGATGATGTGCTTTGAGCGTAAACACTGTCCCTGACACTCCAATATTTTTGAGTGATTGAGTGAATGAGTGCACTTTATACAAATTATCCGCGAGGTTCTATCATTTTTGAAGCACTTTTTAGTCTATTAGCCACTTTGTTCACTGCACATGTTTTAAGATGTTGTTCATGATTGTTATGCTCCTTGAATCTTGGAATGTGCTGACTGCTTGTGACTTTGCATTATGCCTTGTTTTTCATTCTATGTTTTTGAAGTTTTTCTTTGAAGTCTTTAATCTTCATTTTGCTCAGGAGTGCAAAAGTTCAAGTGTGGGGGAATTTGATCAGTGCATTTTGATGCACATTCTTCTACTATTGTACTTAGGCATTTCTCTAGTTTGTTTTATTATTTTTACTATTTTATTGTGTTTTTAGATTTAAGTTTATTTTAGCCTTTATTTTATTTTCGTATTTTATTTTCAGCATTAGTAGCTATTTAATACATGTTCACTGTGCAGATCATAACTTGAGCTTCGAGTATCGGATTGAGGCGTCGAAATATGAGTTGGAAAGCTAAGAGAAAGAGCTACAAGTTTTGTGTTGAATGGAAAAGCTGATTCGGACTTCAGAAGCCTTTAATATTTCGTGGAAGTTCCGAACTTAAACTAGATTAAATAATTTTGGCCCAAAACTTATAATTTTGGCAAATGACTTTTGGATTTCCTTTTCCTCTACTTACTTAAAGTGAAACAGCAATGGATAGTCAGACATTCTGCCACTATTCACGAAAAATAAAAGCAAAAACACTATGGTTGCTGCCTTCATGGAGAACTAATCCATGGCAATTTCTACCGATCATAGGTTCCATCATACTTTGAGGTTATAATAATTTCAATCAAGTTTCTATTCCTTTCAATGTTGTTATGTGATTATTGTTTGCTTAATTCAATTATCATATAGTAGTATTGATTCAATTCGATTGTTGTATGTTTCTATTTCGTGATCACGTTAGCGTAGCTTCTTCGTTATCGTGTTTGCTTAATTCGCGTTTGCTTAATTCGCGAAGAGCTTAAAGTAAATCCGTTTGCTTAATTCGGATAATAGGAACTTACATCATATAAAACCATTTGCGCTTGTCAGTGAGTTTTATAATTGAATAGGAATAGATAGGAGATTGGAATCATAATCAGTGATAAGTCGGAACCGAGATCGGTGGATTAGCCGCTTCAGCTTATTTTATAATTATTTATTTTTAATCATTTTTCTAATTTGAAACCGAAAACCCCCCATAATTTACAGTTTTTCTTATTGATTCTAATATTGCTAAATCTATCGCGAGTCCTTGTGAGACGATACTCGAGTGTCGCTTTTCCTAAACTACATTTTTAAACTCGTTTTTTTGACCCGTGTGCGACAGCGGATCACCCGTTGTTAAACAGGCTTTAATACTAAGAAGCTATTTCATGAGTAAACAGGAGTACTGATGAGAGGGGCTCTTAGGTTTTGAAAATCCTAGGCTTATTAGTTTAAAAACTAAGATGCTCTTCAGCATCTCTCACTAGAGCCAGAAATCTCAAGAGTACCAGACAATATCATGGTATATAGAGAAGTTAAATTTTGAAAAACAAATGTAAAACAGACACATAAGCTAATAACAAACACACAAATATGGATAATATAGATATTAATTAAAAAGATTATTCAACTATTACACAAGTATTAACAACAAAACAAGTGCACAAACAATGACTAAGGTTTCTTAATATCTGCTATGGCTTTCAGAAGGGTTAACATCATGTCATCCATCCTTTTATGAACTGTTTCCACAGCAGCATTCATATCAGTGCGCACATCCACTCTTAGTTCATCAATTTCATTAGCCAGTTCAGTTCTGATGCTGTCCAATGCATCTTGAACTGCTGGAGGTATTGCAGACGAGGTAGAAGCTATGTCAATCTTTATAGGAGAGAGAGGAGGAATGGGTTCTATAATGGGCTTCTTACCCTTGTCAGTATCTTCATCAATATCCATATCATTATCTTCTTCTATCTGATTCTGATCAAGCATTGCAACATCTTGCTCAGCAGCTTGGTTTTCATTGAGCTTGTTGGTTTCAATTTTAGCAATGTGCACAGCCCTATCTACCAATAAGTTCAATGCCTCTTGTTTAGCTAGCCTTTTGTGCTCAGCTTCAGCTGCCCTTGCCTGTTCAGCAGCTATCCAAGTCTGCTCAGTAGCTAACTCATAAACACCTTCTTCACTGATTAGTTTCTCAGCTGTCTCACATGCACTCCTTGCTAGTTTCTTGATTTCAGCATCCAAAGCTGCCAATCGTGCACATTCTTCTTCATGATTGTAGAATGTGAGCCTTGGAGCACATGACCTCTCAGCAAACTCAAATAATTCCCTTGCTGTATTCATTCCCCTATCCTTTGTCTTGTTCTTCAGATGAGTACTAAGGATTTGTAATGATTGACTAAACAAGTACTCCATCTCTCTGACATCAGCATCAAAATCAGAAGGGAAGATAAGAGCTTCTTCCTCCCTTTGTCTGAATCTCTTAAGTCTAATACCAATAGCATTATGCAACAGCTCAAGGTTTGGTTCAAAGTCAGAGTTGAAAAAGGGTATGGATGGATCAAAGGGAATGGTTGGCTCAGGTTGTTTTCGTTTGAGATTTATGATTTTAATTTTGCTGAGGTTAGGGGATATGATGTCATCATCAACATTGATGGTATCTTTAAACATCTGTGCTTCAGCCTTAGAGATGTGTTGGTAAAGCTCAAGAACCTCTTCTAAAACTAGAGGTTTGTTGAGTGGGCCATAGACGGGTTGTGGTGAAGGTGCAGGAGATGATTCAGAAGTGTATAATTCAGGTGGAGGTGATTGATGAGGTGATTCTTGTTGAGCTTCAGAATGAGCAATTGACTCATCCTGAACAGGTGTAAATGTGGGTGGATTAACTTGTGAGATGTGATCAAGTGATGGAGGAGGAGTTTGAATAGATTGAGTAACCGGTGGTTCTTGGGTAGCTTGATCAGCAGAGGGATTGTTAAAAGGAAAACGAGGTGGTGTGTTTGGATTGGAGTGTGTAAATGCATCTCCAGATAGGTGTTGTTGAAGGTGCTCAAGAACTGATTCAGTATTGGCAGGTTGATTAAGGATGGTAGTATCAATGATGATGGGGGTTTCTTCATCAGAAGAGAGTTGGATTGGTTTCTTAATAGGTCTCTTGGTGATCTTTTTGAAGTTTGTTTTCTTTGGTGCTTCTTTGATTATCTTAGCAATGAACTCATCAGAGTCAGTGCTAGTATCAGATGATGATGATGTTTGTAAAGTTTCAGGATCAGGCAACACTACACTAAGAGGCACAGTGAAGTCTATTGGATTTGATTGATTGGTAGTTTGAGGGGGTTGAGAGATCGAGGGTTGAGGTTCAGGATTAATATCTTGAGCTACTGGAATGCTAGAAGTATTAGGCTCAGAGATTTTACCTTTTGGTTTTGAAGCTCTAGACTTCAATCTTTTGGCAGGCATAGTAGGGTTCTGATCCTCCTCAGAAGCTTGAGGCCTGTCATTTCTCTTCTTTGATTGCCTTTCCTTCTGAACAGCTTCAGTGGCCATATCCTCAGCACCACTATCTCCTCCCATAGCCTCATCAGCATCAGCATTCTCTTGGTCCTCAGAACCATCATCAGCTATCTCTTGTTCAGTGGTCTTTGGCTTCCTTTGAGACCTTGTAATAGCCTTTGGACCCTTGAAGATTTCCCAATTTGGGACACTAACAACCATCTTTCTGGGTACTCTTACCCCAGTCTCTCTTCTCACTATCTCAATGAAGTTCTTGATGACATCCTCATTGTCATGTTCTGATATGGTGGGAAACCCATCACACCAGAAGTACTTTTCATAGACTTGTTGCAGAGGTGTCTTCACTGAGATAATTTCATTCTTGGTTTTTCTTTTCATATTCACCAGAACCGTTGCATCATACTTAGCAGTTTGGAATACTCTAAGCTTTTCCTTGGCACTCAGAATGTCTGTGAGTTTGGTTTGCCTGATGAGTTCTGATATGAGCCTAGGATGATGAATGTTAGAGGGCATTTTGGTTCTGCTTGCAGTGATGGTTAAGCACATGTGATCAAATAAAATCTTAGCCAGATTAACCTTCACCTTCTTGTATAGGAACCAAATGAAGTGCTTATGTGGTATAGATATGGTATCTAATCCACCTTCTCTAGTAACTATTGTAGCGAGAAACACTCTGAAAGCAAATTCAAACTTGTGCCTCATGCACTTCAACTTTCCAAAGTCCCTGTTGGAACTCCCAGGTTTAAACAGGTCCTGATTGATTGAATTCAAATATTTGCTTTTAGCATCATATACTTCTATGTCTTCTCCCTTGTTATCCAAACCCAGAATCTTGGCAATGTGTGCCTGAGTGATCACCACATTGATACCCAAAATGTTTGACCTTATTTCTCTTCCTCTATACGGTTTCAAACCAAGTTCCTGCCTTGTTTTACCCTTTAGAGACTTGTTCTTCGCAATCAGGTTCTTGTATTCTTCATCAGCGCTTACTCTATCAAAAACCTTTGCTTTTTGCCAGAAATATTTGACAATGTCATAGTACACAAAACCATTCAACATCTCAAAATAGTTTTCCCATTTTTGATCGAAGAATAGATTTTGAACATCGATTCCATTTGCTTTCAAGCTATCGAAATCTACAAACTTCTCCGTGTAGAAATCGTATGAGTCTGGACCGGCGTCCGTTTGATTGTGTTGATAAACTAGATTATCTTTTGAATTAACATCGATGATGGGTGGTAACGTAGGGTTAAAGGGTTCTTGAACGATTTCGTTTGATGAACGAGCAGCCATAGTTGCAGAGAATTAAGAAGATGAAGATTGGGAATTTCTGTAAGGTCTAGGGTTGTGTAGGTAGTGATTTTGTGTAAAAAGTTGTGCAAGTGAGTGAAGTGACTTATAAATAGTAACTAGCACACATACACAGAGAAAAAAAAAACATTGGGAGGGAGCGCGAGCAGTTTTTAAAAATTAAATAATATACTTAACTGCCATAATCATCATTAACTGTTCTCTGCCCGTCAGGATCTAGACACGTGTTGAAGAGGTTTAATCATAGCTGACGCGTGTACAGACAACTGTTGTACACTTACTCGTACTGAACGTTTCATTTCCAAAATGTTCAGAGCCTCACTCATTTGTATCTGACACCTCATCAGAACCTGTTACTCTTCAGAGCCTAAATTATTCAGAGCTTCCCAAGGGATACTCTAAATTATAAGAGGTTCTGATAGAGCTTCAGATGCTAATTCTATTCTACTTCTCAGAGCTAATTTTCTTCAGAGATATAGTGCATGTTCAAATTCTTTTTGATAAAATCAAATCTTTCAATAGCTAAAGGCTTAGTAAATATGTCAGCCCATTGATGTTCAGTATCAATGAATTGAATATCTATTGTACCTTTCTGAACATGATCTCTTATAAAATGATGTTTTATTTCAATATGTTTAGCTCTTGAGTGTAGAATAGGGTTTTTAGACAAATGAATAGCAGCAGTATTGTCACAATATAGTGGAATACTACTTTCAGCTATGTTATAATCTTCCAACTGATATTTCATCCAGAGAAGCTGTGTGCAGCATTTAGCAGCTGAGATGTATTCTGCTTCTGCTGTAGACAAAGCAATAGTTGTTTGTCTCTTGCTAGCCCAAGATATGAGATTCTCACCAATGAATTGGCAATTTCCACTTGTGGATTTTCTCTCAATCTTGTCACCAGCATAGTCAGCATCACAGAATCCAACTAGCTTACTATCTAGGGATTTTTTATAAAGAAGTCCTAGATTAGTAGTTCCTTTCAGATATCTAAAGATCCTCTTAACAGCAGTTAAGTGAGGTTCTCTAGGATCTGACTGGAATCTTGCACACAAGCATACACTATATAAAATATCAGGTCTAGATGCTGTTAGGTAGAGTAAGGAGCCAATCATACCTCAATACAGCTTCTGATCTACTTTGCTTCCTATCTCTTTCTTGCTTAAGCTGCTGGTAGGATGCATGGGTGTAGACATTATCTTGCAGTCATCAAGGTTGAACTTCTTCAGAAGCTCTTTTGTATACTTGCTTTGATGAATGTAAGTGCCATCTTTTCCTTGATTAATTTGGATTCCAAGGAAGAACTTCAATTCACCCATCATACTCATCTCGAATTCATCCTGCATCAGCTTTGAAAAACTCTTGCACAAGGAAGCATTAGTAGAACCAAAAATAATATCATCAACATATATTTGAATGATTAAGATATCTTTCTTAGATGTCTTTCTGAATAATGTATTGTCAATTTGACCTTTTTGAAAACCATTTTCTAAAAGAAAATTACTCAGTCTTTCATACCAAGCTCTTGGAGCTTGTTTGAGACCATAGAGTGATTTCTTAAGTTTATAAACATAATCAGGATTTTTCAAATCCTCAAAACCTGGGGGTTGTTTGACATATACTTCTTCAGAAATAACACCATTAAGAAAGGCGCTCTTAACATCCATTTGGTACAATGTGATTCCATTGTTAACAGCATATGAAAGAAGTAACCTGATTGCTTCCAGTCTTGCTACTGGAGCAAATGTTTCAGTGAAGTCTATACCTTCTTGCTGACTGTAGCCTTGTGCTACCAGTCTAGCTTTATTTCTTACCACTTCACCTTGTTCATTCATCTTGTTTCTAAATACCCACTTAGTTCCAATGATGTTCTTATGTGCTGGTCTTGGCACTAAATCACATACATCATTTCTTTGAAACTGATTGAGCTCATCTTGCATAGCTACAATCCATCCATCGTCAGTAAGTGCTTCATCAACATTCTTTGGTTCTATCATTGAAATTAGTCCCAGAAGTGAATCAAGTTGTTGATAGTCTGATCTTGTCTTTCTTGGACTTTCTTTGTTTCCAAGAATTAGATCTTCTGGATGTGATGATCTATATTTGAACTTCCTTCTTGGAGCTTCATCAACATCAGCACTTGGTTGAGTGTCTTCTTCTGAAGTGTCATCATGTTCTTGTGATGCTTCTAATTGAGATGCTTCTTCAGCATCTTCTTCCAATACAGCTTCTGAAGCTTCAACAGCTTCTGATGCTTTTTCAGGTTCTGAATCGATGTATTGGTATGGAACACCTGCATAACTATTATCTCGCTCTGACATTTTACTGTCAGGCTCTTTATCATCAAATCTAACATGTATAGATTCTTCCACTGTGTTAGTTTCAGAATTATACACTCTGTATGCCTTTGAGCGTTCAGAGTAACCTATAAAGATTCCCTTACAAGCTTTGGCATCAAATTTTCTTTTGTAGGCCTTGTTGTTTAGAATGTAACAGGTACATCCAAACTGATGAAAATAAGAGATGTTGGGCTTTCTTCCTTTGAAGAGTTCATATGTTGTTAGATTCAATAGAGGTCTAATATAGATCCTATTTTGAATATAACAAGCTGTGTTTACAGCTTCTTCCCAGAAGTGCTTAGCAAGTTTTGTCTCATGCATCATGGTTCTTGCCATTTCTTGTAAAGACCTGTTCTTTCTCTCTACAACACCATTTTGTTGTGGTGTTCTAGGAGCAGAGAACTCATGGACAATGCCATGATCTTCACAAAAAGTTGCAAATGGTTCGTTTTCAAATTCACCTCCATGATCACTTCTTACCTTTAAGATTTTGAGACCTTTCTCGTTTTTCACTTGAGTGCAGAAGATGCTGAACACATCATATGCATCATCTTTCACTCTTAGAAACTTTACCCAAGTCCATCTACTGTAATCATCAACAATGACTAATCCATATTTCTTCCCATTGATTGAGGCAGTACTTACTGGACCAAACAAATCAATGTGAAGTAGTTCTAAAGGTCTTGAGGTAGAGACAATGTTTTTAGGTTTAAAAGAAGTTTTTGAAATTTTGCCAATCTGACAAGGACCACACAGAGCATCTGAATGATATTTAAGATTTGGCAGGCCTTTAACCAACTTGAGTTTGCTAAGCTTAGAGATTAATCTCCAGTTAGCATGACCTAAGCGTTGGTGCCAGACCCACTTTTCATCATTCAGAGATAGAAGACAAACTATTTTCTGCTCAGTGAGTTCTGACAGATTCACCTTATAAACATTACCTCTTCTTAATCCTCTAAACAATATGGACTTGTCAGAGACATTGATTACTGTACATGCCTCTTTATCAAATTTAACAATAAATCCGCTATCACAAAATTGACTAATGCTAAGCAGATTATGTTTGAGGCCATCAACTAACCAAACATTTTTAATTGAAAGAGAAGAGTTACCAACTATACCTGTACCAATGATCTTCCCTTTTTGGTTTCCTCCAAACCCCACAGTACCTCCCTCTTTCAGAGTCAGGGTTTGGAACATATGCCTTTCTCCCGTCATATGTCGTGAGCAGCCACTGTCCAGGTACCAGCATTGCTGCTTTGGCCTTCTTGGTGTGCAAACCTGAAGCAAATATTATTTGAGATTTTGGTACCCATATCTTTATGGGTCCTTTTGTGTTAGTCTTTACAGGTCTAGGTGGTCTTTGTTTGAAAGACCTATCAGAGCCTCTAGAGTTAACCACCCTTGTTGAAAAGTTTTTGGGTTTAGTATAGCTCTTGAGCTTTGTTCTTGAATGTGTCAGAGCTTCTTTAGATTTAACATTAGCTTGAGGCTTAAAAATCTTAGGTTCTGAGGTTTTATCCTTCTGAGTCTTTGACTTTTGAGCCTCTGGCTTTGATGTTCTATTAGAGGCTGACTCATTTAGAACTTCTGATTGACTCTTTACAAAGACAACCTTAGGTTTTGATTTATCTATATTAGAGGATTTTGAAGATAATGGATTATCTTTAAAACGTGAGAATCCAAGACCTTCTCCTCTATTTCTACTTACATGATAAATCAAAGAGGCTATTTTACTTCTTTTCATTCCATTGATAAGGAATTCCTGAAGAGCAAATTCATGTTCTGGAGGAACCTTATCATCAAGAACATAATGAGTTTCCATAAATTCATTTCTTGATTTTAGAGACTCATTTTGTTCAATTATTTCATTTGCCTTTTCGGTCAGGTTGTTATAGGCCTTTTTAAGGACCTTACACTCACCCGCCTTTTTGGTTAAAAGTTTTAAGGCATCTTTTAAGGAATCTATTAATTCAGAACGAGAAAGTTTAGCAAGTACCTCATCTTCATCTTCTGAATCTGAGTCAGCTTCGTGCTCAGAGTTCTCTTGGTCAGAAGCGGTTGCCATCAAGGCTAGGTTTGCTTCTTCTTCCCCATCAGAATCTGATTCCTGATCCAAATCATCCCAAGTGGCAAGGAACCCCTTCTTGAGCTTACTTTTGTATCTTTCTTTGTTAGAGGTTCTCTTGGATGTTTTACTCAGGTTCTCTGGGCAGTCAGCAATGAAGTGTCCTGGTTTGTTGCACTTAAAGCATTTGTTTTGTTCTTCCTTCTTATCCTTAGAAGCACCAACCTTCTTGAAAGAACCTCCAAACTTACCAGCATACTTCTTGCTTCTCTTAGCCCATTGCGATACTCTTGCAGCCATCAGAACCATTTCTTCTTCTTCATCAGAGTCCATCTCGTGACCTTCTTCAGAAGCTTCTTCATCAGATACTATAACCTTTGCCTTCAGAGCCTTAGAGGAACTCTTGGTGCTCAGGGCTATCCCTTTTAGCTTCTTAGTCGATTCATCAGTCATGAGTTCCATCTCATGACTCTTTAGAGAACTAACCAAGCTTTCAAGAGACACAGTATCTAAATCCTTAGATTCCTGAAACGCTGTCACTTTTGGTCTCCACTTTGGCGGCAAGCTTCTGAGTACTTTCCTTACATGATCAGCCTCAGTATAGCTCTTATCTAAAACTTGAAGTCCAGAAACAAGAATTTGAAACCTAGAGAACATTGTCTCAATGTCCTCTCCGTCCTTCATTTTAAATAATTCATACTGATGTACTAACAAGTTGGCCTTAGCCTCCTTAACTTGTTTATTTCCTTCATACTTGGATTTAAGAGAATCCCAGATAGACTTAGCCGTTCTCTTATCTCCAATTTTCAAGTACTCATCATGAGAGATGGCATTTGTCATCATCCCTTTTACACTGTGGTGCTTCTTATACTCCAGCTTTTGAGTGGGTGTAAAAGCCTTTCTGTCTTTAGAGCTAACAACACCTTCTAAGTCCATATTTTCAAAGTTCACTCCATCTTCTACCATGTCCCATAAATCACAATCAATACTCATGATATAGCTGTACATATTTGTTTTCCAGAACGGGTAGCTAGTCTCAGTTCCATTGAAGATAGGAACTTTATCAGATGACCTTCTTTGTCGAGAGTTTGAGTCATAGTCAAAAGGAACTTCATTGAGATTCTTCTCAGCAGACATGTTTTTCCTCCCTGAATCTTAACTGTTTCACTGATAGGTGAGAGTTAGGCAACAGCCCAGCTCTCTGATACCAATTGAAGGCGGAAAAACACAAGAAGGGGGGGGTTGAATTGTGTTTTTAGAATTAAAAAACTTTTTCGAAATAACACTAAGTTCACAGCGGATATGAACACAAAGTAAAATGGGTGCTGAGAGAGAGAGAGAGAAAGACACAAAATTTATCCTGGTTCCTCTCACAAATCGAGAGTACTCCAGTCCCCTTGTTACTAACAAGAGATTTTCACTATAATCTACTTAAGATTACAAATTGCTCAAGCACACTTGCAAGAGACTTCTCAGGTGCTCAAGTTTCACTAAACAAGAGACTTCTCAAATGCTCAAGTTAGACTTAACAAGAGACTTCTCAAACAAACTTAAGAATAAGAATGAATGTTAAGGAACACTTGATATACTATCAGAGGTGTTTACAAAATACAACTCAAATTGTTCTAAGACTTAGAATGACAGATTTAAATTATGATGTCAGAATGCTTCTTAGTCTTTGAACGTAGTAATAGAACAGTGTTGGTAGAACGGTCGTTAGAACAGTTATTATTTCTTCCATTTGAGTCTTCTATTTATACTTGGAGGAAGATGATGACCGTTGCAGAGAGAGAGGTGCCAGCTGGAATTTATTCGTACAATTGTGATAGCTGTAGTTACCTTCTTTGGTAAAGATATCCAATTCCACTACCTTGCTATTTGAATTATCACTCATCCATTTTGAGTAATAATAGTACAATAGTACGTTTCTCAATTGCGCTCCACATATGGATAAGGTTAACGTTGTACCAACGAATATTCCTTCCTGTGGACGTGACAGATCCTTGAAGTAGATTGTTCTACAATCATTGGTTCTGAATATGTCAGCTCTTGAGTGACGTAAATTCCTTTTGCTTCAGATGCTGTTATCATTGCTTTTTGAGGCCCTTTTTGCTTCTAAGTCCGTCAGAGCCTTGTTTTTGTCCTCAGAGGCACTTTCTTCAACATACAAAACTTAAGCTTCTGATGAACAGTGATGTGCTTTCAGAGCTTGTTTTGACTGGCTTCTCTGCTATTATTCATAGTGCTTCTGAATGAATTTTAACTTGTAATTCTGCACACTAGAATAATCATTAGTATTTCCAATTGTAATTTTAATACTTTGTTATCATCAAAACTATTTAAATCATTAGAGGTTCATGTCAGACCCACTTTGTTCCAACACTTTGTTTGGTTCCTAATGTTGTAATTCCACACAAATTCAAAGTCCCTGACTTTGAGAAGTATAAGGGGAACACTTGCCCTAGAGCTCATCTGGTGATGTATGTAAGAAAAATGTCAACTCAGACCGACAATGATAAGCTACTCATCCACTATTTTCAGGACAGTTTGACTAGTGCCGCACTAAGGTGGTACATGGACCTTGATAGTACTGATATCCGTAATTTCAATGATCTGGCTAGTGCTTTTATTCGACAATACCGCTACAATTCTTACTTGGCCCCAGATAGGGATGAACTTCGGGCTTTGACTCAAAGAGAAAAAGAGTCTTTCAAAGAGTATGAACAGCGATGGAGAGAACTTGCTGCACAAATTCGTCCACCTTTGGAAGAGAAAGAGTTGGGCAAGCTATTTCTTAACACTCTCAGTCCATTTTACTACAAGAAGATGGTGGCCAGTGCGCCAAACAATTTTACCGAGATGGTAGCAATGAGAATGCGTCTCGAGGAAGGAGTCCGAGAAGGACGTTTGATGAAGAGGGATGCCCCAGCTAACAATGCAAAGATGTTTGGCAATGGTCATCCAAGGAAGAAAGAGCAAGAGGTTGGCATGGTAACCTACGGAGGACCCCGATCAGGATATCCAGTTTACCCACATGTTGTTGCTATCTCACCCATTCCTCAACAACCCTTTAACCAGCCAAATCATACCCAAAGAACTCAATCATTTGACCCTATACCCATGAAGTACGCGGATTTGCTTCCTAATCTACTTGCAGAAAATCTTATCCAAACCAAACCACCTCGTCCTGTACCAGAAAAACTTCTTGCTTGGTACCGTACCGACCTCACATGTGTTTTCCACCAAGAAGCACCGGGACATGATGTTGAACACTGCTATGCTCTAAAAAAGAGGTTCAGAATTTGGTCCGTGCCAACCTTTTAACTTTTAAAGATTCAAATCCAGATGTCCAGGTTAACCCTTTGCCAACCATGGGTCCTCTGTCAATATAATTCAAGATTATCAGGAAGCTTGTCCCAAAGATAACTAGGCCTTTTATTTTCAAATTGTAATTTCTTTCTTGCCAAGCATTTGTTTGCTTTTAAAATTGCACCTTTTAATTAATGTTTCTGAAATAATAAGCATGCATGTTTTTGGAATCCATTCATTCGTATTCACTCTTTTCTTGTACCATCACAAATGGCAATGATTTTCCATTTTACTTTTCATGTTAACAAATTTGAGGGGAAAATGATGTAAGCTAAATGATTAAATTTGCTGATATATGCTTTCATTAGTAAGACCCGGTTAATGATGTAAGGCATTGTTTCATTTCCCAAACACTGAAGAAATAAGGAGATAATCCGTAGTTAACCCCTTTGAGCCAGAAGTTGGTGTTTCTTTTTGCTATAAAAAAAAACCCTTAATCTTAACCTGGGGCAGGGTAGTATTTCAGTTAATTCAATGATACACCTCAATGCAAGAGGATCAATCCATCTAAAAGGGAGAAGCTCATGAGAGGACAAAACTCATAAATACCTATGACGGTCACAATTCTCTTACATCAAAAAAGCCCGCTAAGTAAAAAGACTTGGGCAAAATTTAGGGCATCTCGATGGACCACAAGATCCAAAAGAATTGGTCCATCCCAAAAAAAAAAAACAAACAAAATAAAGAAATGAAAACAAGTTTGTAAATGAAAAGAAGTGACTGTCACTTCAAGAATCTCATCAAAGCTTCGACTGGAGCGTCAACCTCAAACATCATTGTCGAAATTCTCTTGTCAAATAAGGCGTCAGCTGAATTATTTGAATCTAAGAATGAAGGACATCAAAGAAGAATGGGTGGGTTAAAACAAAATTTTGAGCCTAATAATCCTTTTTTTTTCAAAACCATGAACCAAGCCACATTATAACCCTCAAAAGACCTAATTGAAACTAGGTTCACTGATGAAGGCATATTCAGCAAAATTATTGTTAAAACTGACTCCACCTGTTTGTTGAGTAACTATCTTTCACACACACCACATGTGTTTTCCATAATATTTTCCGATTCCAAAATTTGCATGTACATTACATCAGAAACACTTTTCAAAAGAAAACAATTTTGTTTGCAAATCTATATTTGGCATCAATGAAATTCGAGCAAATGGTCTAATCGAGGGTGAACCGACACAAAACGCTCCTAACTTGGGGCAAATTACCTCAGGATCCTGCCAATTAGGGGGCAAATCCTTACATCCAGGGGCATACCCTTCGAGGATTCAAGTTAGTGGCTATGAGCTCCCGCGTCCTGTAAATGCTGATGCAGTCAAGAAATGCTGTGTCTAAAAAATAAAAGAACAGCTCGGTAAGTCGAAAACCTGAAAAGACGGCTTAAGCAAAAAAGAGATTCCCGGTGGATTGAAAACCCGAAAGGGCGATCCAGGCAAAAATTAGGGGCACGCAAAAAAAAAAAGAGGATATATATTCCCGGTGGATTGAAAACTCGAAAGGACAATCCAGGCAAAGCTAGGAATTCAAAAAAAAAAAAAACAACAAAAAAGCATGACTGCCGAAGCGCACCCATGAGAAGGCGCTCTATTACGGTTTGCAAATGGCGACTTCTCCCAGACTTCTGATTAATGGGCTTTATCCCCTATAAATGCTTATTTCACCATCAGCTGATATGTGTCTGATCTTGCCCCGATGTTGTCTTAATTCATTTCCAATAATGTTATCCCCGATGAAGACTGCCGAGTGGTTGTACTGTTATGTCACTCCACTTCCCATCTTACCGGTCCAATCTTGTCTCATCCAGTTATTATACAGTCACACTGTCATAGAAATACAAGTTTCATACATACATTATACACACATTCATACATTCATACATACATAATACATTCATACCAACATGCATATAAGCATTCATACATACATACATACAACATGCTAACAAAATCATTCATACATGATTGCATTGACCATCTTGTGTCTTGCTTCAGCTATTTCACTAAAAGAGTCATCCCAATGTGTCTCGTTCAGAGATGTCTCCATCAAACATATTTCACAAAAGATTCATCCCCAGTGTGTCTGGTCCAGAGATGTCATTATCAAACATATTCCAAATAGCACATTTTGCAAACAACCAATTTGCAAATTTACATTTAATTTCCCCAAAAAAGTTATCTCCAGTGTGTCTGGTCAAGACAATACCTCTTTTTGTTATGTCTCGCTCTCCTACAATGATAGCAGACAAATATTTTTCCTTATTATGTTCTGCTCTCCTACAATGATAGCAGACAAATATTTTTCCTTATTATGTTCTGCTCTCCTACAATGACAGCAGGCAAATATTTTTCCCTGTTACGTCTTGCTCTCCTACAATGATAGCAGACAATACCTTTTCTTGTTGTGTCTTGCTCTCCTACAATGACAGCAGACAAATATTTTTTCCCTGTTATGTCCTGCTCTCCTACAATGATAGCAGACAATATTTTCCTTGTTATGTCATGCTCTCCTACAATGATAGCAGACAATATCTTCAGGTCATGTCTTGCTCTCCTACATTGACAGCAGACAATGTCTTTTCTTCATGTGTCCTTGCTCTCTTACATTGACAAAAAGGTTTGAATTTGTTTTTGTGTTTTTTAGTCTTTTTGAGAATATTTAAATATGCTTATGTGTGTTAAAGCATTTATTTGGAAAAAGTTTGAAAAAGTCTCTCGACAAAAGTCGAGGTTTATTAGAAAAAGATTTCTTTTTAAAAATTGATTTTTTTGGTTTATTTGAATGTTTTTATTTTATTTGTTTTTTTTTTATTATTTGAATGACGGTTATTCGGACGGCAAGCAATCCAGCACGTATCCAAAATAACCGGGGAGGGAAAGCAATACGGCAGACCACTCCTTTTTTCATTCTTTTTTATTACAACAATGATTTTTATTCTAAGTTCCAAAAATAATGAACTGGTAAATATATAAAAATAATCGTAACGCGAGATTAACGAAAAATTTCCCTTTTTCCCTTTGGACTTAAACAAAATAGATCACACAATACATATTTTTTGCATTTTTTAAATTTAAGCAATAATAAACAAAATAAATAACATTACATATTTTTGGTTTTTATGATATTACTTAAACATGGCATATAATAAAATTAAACAACATTAAATAAAGTGGAATAAATAAATAATAAAAAAACAAAATTAAATAAGTATAAATACTCCCCCCTACTCAGATTTATTCATTTATTCATTTTTCATTCTCAATCAAACGTCTCTCTCTCACTTCTCTGTTTTCTCATTGCCGTTTCCGGTGGCGGTGGGCGGCGCCCAATGCGGCGGCGCCGTCGCCGGTGTACCAAAAAATCAAACATTCTTAACCTATTATGCTTTCTAAACCTCTCTGAATATGAATATAAATCCCAAAGTTCCAAAAAAACCTCACCACAAGTTCAGATCGGAGACGAAAAGCAGCGGTTGAAATCTTTCTCTCTTGCCTCTGTTTCGTTCTTCTCTTTCTCTCTTCTTCCTTTTGTTTTCGATTTGTGTTTGGTTTTTTCGTGTGTGTGGTGTGGGTGTACGGTTTGATGTTGGTGTTGAGGATTTGTTGTTGAATTTGTGGATTACACTGATGTTGTTTGTTGAGGTTTTGAGGTTGTTTTTTTAGAACTTTGTTGTTATTGATGATGATATTGTCCACTGATGAATGATGTTATTTCAGATTTGAGGTTTTTTAGGGTTTGCAAAAATATTTGCAGCGGCTGTTGAATTTTTCCTTCTCTCTGACTTTTGGTTCTGATTTATAACCAAAATTTAGGGTTTAGTTGTTCATTTGTGGTATTGCAGAAATGTTCTTTCAATGTTTGAATTTCTGGATTTCTAGATTGAGGAAAGAGACAGTGGAGGGCTTGGTCGGTGACTCCTTGGTTCAGCAAAATAAATTGATTTTTGATTTTTTTTTTTAATTATTCTTTGGTAAAAGATAAAAATAAGACCAGAAGTAAAAATAAAAATAAAAAACGGAAATAATAATAATAAAAGAAATAAGACAGAAAAGATAAATTATGATAATAATAATAATAATAATAGTCATAATAATGATAAATAAATAAAAAGAAAAATGAAGATAAAAATAATAAAAGGAATATAATGGACACAAGGAAGATCGTACCAAAATCCACAAAAATGAGGTATTTTAAAATACCTCTCTGCCAAAATTTCGTCTTAAAGAGCATGAAGAATTTCAGACAAAAAATATGAAAAAATGCAAATGAGACGGGATCTTAGCTCAAAAATTGGGGTATGACAGTATTATTAGTAGTAAAATGACCAAGACAGGCCCAAATACGAAGGAAAACCTACAAAAACATGAAAAAGCATCAAGACAGAGTCCAAGATGCCAAAAGACAAGAAAAAGCCAAAAAAGTGAAGAAATGAGCATTCCATCGCAGCACGATGACTCCCATCATGCCACGATGGGAGCTGCTTGTTTGCCAAGAAATCAGAAGAATAAATCTGCAAAATATCTGTCCATCGCAGCACGACATAGCACATCGCAACACGATGGAGTTACTTGGCGACCAAGTTGATGAAATGCACAGGATCAGTTATAAAAATGAACTGAATCTTCACATCGCAGCACGATGGCTTCATCGTACCGCGATGCCTTGCTGAGGCCCATTATGAAAACTATAAATAGAGCCTCCCATTCATTGTTAAAATCATTCAGAAATAGTAGAACACTCTCTACTATAAGGAGAGGTTCAGAGGATCACTATTGGGCAAAGTTTTCTCCCCTAAGTAACTATGTAACTATGTTATACACCGGTCATGCCAAATATGAAGAAGGAAGGGAGTCCAACCATGTTATACACCGGTCATGCCAAATATGAAGAAGGGATGGAGTCCAACCACCATACCTAGCCTCTATATTTCTTGAATCTATTATTTATACATTCCACATTTATATTTCTGCAAGCATTACGCTATTTTCATAAAAAGCTTTTTCCAAAAACCAAAGCGAATGCAAACTATCACAAACTTGAATAACGCTAGTGAAGCTTCGGCACGATCCTTGTGGATTCGAACTCATTCTACTCGTAGAGTGTGAATTATTACTCGACGACAGACTAGTGCACTTGCCAGACCGTAGTCAATAGCCTATGAGGAGGAAGAAGCTAAGAAACTAGCAGAGCAAGAGGCTCTGAAAGTGGCAATAGAAATGGCTGCTTGGATAGCAGAAGTAGAGATTGAGAAAATAGCTAATGAGCAAGCTCTGGTACTCAATCAAGATCAAGACACAGTTATGTCTGAGCTAGGAAGTCCCCAGCAAGCTTTTGATAGAGGTAAAACTGTAGTTGTTGATACAACACCTTCAGCTTCTCTTGTTAAAACTCTTAGAGAACATGGAACCCCCTCTACAACCATCACTCCTGAACTTCAAGCCGTACTTGATGGAATGCAAGCTCAGATTACTGATCTAAAAGATGGAATGCAAAGTGAAATTGCTGAGATTAAGGCTGACAGTAAGGCCAAAAGAGAACAAATGAATCGAATTTTATTCCTTCTCAAGGACCTTCATGAACGTCTTCCACCCAAACCTTAATTTCTTATGTTTGAGCACATTTCATTTTCTTTGTTATGTAATCTTTGGATAATTAATCCTTAACTAGTATTTTGTCGGATTCATTGTCTACTTGATTGTGTGTTTATGTTAATTTTATCTAAAAAGTGTTTTTAAAATAAATTTATATTCTCTGAATATGGCTGATACTCTTGTGACCTCTGAACCTTAAGATAAGATGTTGAAGAACATCTTCTGAACTTATATTTGTTGTTTTTGAAAAACTAAGGTTCCACTCACTTCAGTAATCCTGTTTGAAGGTGGAAAAACACAAGAGGGGGGGGGGGGGTTGAATTGTGTTTTAGAGTTTAAAAACTTTTCTCAATTGAAAACAATTTGCAGCGGATTTAAACACAAAACAATCAGAGAGACAAAGAGAGAGAAAGAGAGACATAAAATTTATACTGGTTCCTCTCACAAATTGAGAGTACGTCCAGTCCCCTTGCACTTCCAAGGGATTTCCACTATAATCTCACTAGATTACAATTGCTCAAGCTCACTAGCAAGAGACTTCTCAAATGCTCAAGTTACACTTAACAAGAAACTTCTCAAACTTAAGAATAAGAATAAATGTTTATCACACACTTGATATACTATCAGAGGTGTTTACAAAATACGATGCAAATACTTAAGACAATGAATGACAAATTAAAATCTGGATGCCAGAGCTTTCAGAGTCTTAGAGTAGTTAATAGAACAATAGTTATTTCTTCCATTTGAGTCTTCTATTTATATTGAAGAATTGGAGAATGACCGTTGCAGAGATATAAGGTGCCAGCTGGAATGAATCGTACAATTTGATAGTTGTAATTGCCTTCTATAGAAAGAAATACAATTCCATTACCTTGTTCGTTTGAATTATCACTCAACCATTTTGAATAATAATAGTACGATTGTACAATTCTCAAATACGCTCCACTTATGAATAAGATTAACGTTGTACAAACGAATATTCCTTTCCATGGATATGACAGAGACCTTAAGTAGATAATTCTTTAATCATTGATTTTGGTCTTGTCAGTTCTTGAGTGACGTATATTCCTTTTGCTTCAGCTTCTGGTGTTGTAGCTTCTGATGATGTTTAGCTTCTGAAACCTTTCAGAGTCTGCTATTGGTCCTCAGAACTGAACAGACTGCCGGTGATAAGCCGGAGGAAGGTGAGGATGACGTCAAGTCATCATGCCTTCAGAACTTGAATTTTAAGCTTCTGATGATCAGCGATAGGCTTTCAGAGCTTCTTAGCTTGGTTTCTCTGCTTTTGTCCATAGTACTTCTTAATAAATTTTAACTTATAATTCTGCACACTAGAACAATCATTAGTAATACCAATTGCAATTTTCACACTTTGTTATCATCAAAATTAAATACCACTCAGAGGTTTATGTCAGACCCACTTTGTTCCAACAATCTCCCCCTTTTTGATGATGACAAACAAAAACATTAAAATTCAATTGTTATTGATTTAATTACTTATGTTAAATTCAAGTTTGTGAGGTTTGCAATCTCCCCCTGAGTTTGATAATCCATAGGGTTAGGTTTGTAAGCTCCCCCTAAGTCTTATCCATAATTAATTAAAATCAGTTTAAGAGTTAATTTGTTAACTTGAAATAAATTTTCATATTTGACTCTCAGAGGTAGAGGTTTGTAAGCTCTTACTTTTTAGTCTGACAATATTCAGAGAAGGTTTGCAGTCTTCTCTTATATTATCTATGAAAATGTAGTTTAAATTTAAAATTTTCTCCCCTTTCAATAACGTTCAGAATTAATGAAATTACAAGAAGGGATAGGAATTGATTCATAATGCATTTGCATAATAGTTTTAGGTCTTTGTGCAGTTAAGAAAAATCAATTACCATTAATTTTAACGCTATTCTTACTCCCCCTTTTGTCATTAATAAAAAAGTAACGAAAACGAGAGAAAATATAGTCAAACACATGTTACAAGACAGTCAAGTCAAAAGTGGTTACAACTATGTCCAATTAAATGAACTGTGTTGAAATCCAAGTGGACTAGAGTGTTTGTAAACACTATAAATTGAGACAATTCTTCTTATTTTATTCACAACGAATAATCAAGGAATAAATCTCAAGCAAACAATCAAAAATCAAGCAATGAAGAAGGCTTCTAAATCCAAAAAGGAAGTTAAGAGGGAGCAAGCAACATCTTCACACTCAAGGAAAAACAAGCAACCAAAGCAGATAATTAAGCAAGAGGTTGTAGTTTCAGAGTCTGATGATACAGATTCTGACTATGCAGAGTTCCTTAGGACATATGATCCTGAGAAAGAGTCTTCAGACTCTGAGAAATATATTGTTCTCCTTGACTCTGCTTCAAGCGCTGGTCTTTCAGAGACTGAGGAGTCCAAGAAAGAAGAGTCTGAGGCAAAGTCTGATGTAGAGTCTAAATAAGTTTCTCTGGATTGTATGTAATAAAAACTTTGCATGAATAATAAAAAATTTCTTGCTTTATATTATCCATTTTATTTGCATGTTTTTTAATATTCTTTATAAATATGTCAGAACACCAGTTACCAAGCATGCTTCATAGAGTATTGGTGCCTCGTTTATAAACAGGCGATAATACTGAGATAGCTATATCTTGAGTAAACAGGAATACTAAAGTGAGGGAACCTTAAGATTTTAAAAAAAAAACAAATATAAGTTCAAAAGATGTTCTTCAACGTCTTACTCTAGGTTCAAAAGTCACAAGAGTATCAAACATATTCAGAGAATATAATTTTATATTTTAAAAATAAAAATAAAAATAAACACACAGTCAAGCACACATTCAAGAATTCATGAATAAAAAGAAGTACTTAATAGATGATTAAAAACAGTTATCCAAGGTTACATATCAAAATAACTACACAAATTGTGCTCAAACATAAGGGTTTAGTTTTTGGAAGGGAGACATTCAGCTAGATCTTTTAGGAAGGATAGAATCTGATCCATTTTCTCATCGTTTGCCTTGTTGTCATCCTTAATTTCAGCAAGATCACTCTGTTATGATTGCATACCCTATTGTAGTTGATTGATATGAGCTTGCATCCCATCAAATACAGTTCTCATTTCATGAGTGATAGTGGTAGATGGTGTTCCATATTCTAACAAAGGTCTGACTGGAGAAGCTGAAGGCGTAGTCTCAGCAACAACTGATTCATTGTGTGCTTGATTGTGTGTTTATGTTAATTTTATCTTAAAAGTGTTTTTAAAATAAATTTATATTCTCTGAATATGGCTGATACTCTTGTGACCTCTAAACCTTAAGATAAGATGTTGAAGAACATCTTCTGAACTTATATTTGTTCTTTTTGAAAAACTAAGGTTCCACTCACTTCAGTATTCCTGTTTGAAGGTGGAAAAACACAAGAAGGAGGGGGGGGGGGGGGGGTTGAATTGTGTTTTAGAGTTTAAAACCTTTTCTCAATTGAAAACAATTTGCAGCAGATTTAAACACCAAACAATCAGAGAGACAGAGAGAGAAAGAGAGACACAAAATTTATACTGGTTCCTCTCACAAATTGAGAGTACGTCCAGTCCCCTTGCGCGCACTTCCGAGGGATTTTCCACTATAATCTCACTAGATTACAATTGCTCAAGCTCACTAGCAAGAAATTTCTCAAATGCTCAAGTTACACTTACCAAGAGGCTTCTCAAACTTAAGAATAAGAATGAATGTTTATCACACACTTGATATACTATCAGAGGTGTTTACAAAATACAATGCAAATACTTAAGATAATGAATGACAAATTAAAATCTGGATGTCAGAGCTTTCAGAGTCTTAGAGTAGTTAATAGAACAGTAGTCATTTCTTCCATTTAAGTCTTCTATTTATATTGAAGAATTGGAGAATGACTGTTGCAGAGATATAAGGTGCCAGTTGGAATGAATCGTACAATTTGATAGATGTAATTGCCTTCTATAGAAAGAAATCCAATTCCACTACCTTGTGCGTATGAATTATCATTCAACCATTTTGAGTAATAATAGTACGATTGTACAATCCTCAAATACGCTTCACTTATGGATAAGGTTAACGTTGTACAAACGAATATTCCTTTCCATGGATATGACAGAGACCTTAAGTAGATAATTCTTCAATCATTGATTCTGGTCTTGTCAGTTCTTGAGTGACGTATATTCCTTTTGCTTCAGCTTCTGGTGTTATAGCTTCTGATGATGTTTAGCTTCTAAAACCTTTCAGAGTCTGCTATTGGTCCTCAGAACTACTAACTTCAGAACTTGAATTTTAAGCTTCTGATGATCAGCGATAGGCTTTCAGAGCTTCTTAGCTTGGCTTCTCTGCTTTTGTCCATAGTGCTTCTTAATGAATTTTAACTTATAATTCTGCACACTAGAACAATCATTAGTAATACCAATTGCAATTTTAACACTTTGTTATCATCAAAATTAAATACCACTCAGAGGTTTATGTCAGACCCACTTTGTTCCAACACTGTTTACTCAAGTTACAGCTATCTCAGTATTATAGCCTGTTTATAAACGGGGCACCAATACTCTATAAAGCATACTTGGTAACTGGTTGTCTGACATATTTTAGATGAATATTTAAAACATGCAAATAAAATTGATAACACAAGCAAGAAATTTTTTGCAATTCCTGGCGCGTCTCCAAGGATGTGCTATATAATGTTTCAACAGTTGAGATGTTGAGATCAATGTTGAAGCATTATACTAACAGTCAACATAAATATAAAGATACTAAAAATAACATAAAGTAATAAAGAACACAGGATGTTTGTTAACCTAGTTCGGAGCGTAACACAACCTACATCTGGGGGATACCAATCCAGGAAGGAAATCCACTATGATAGATCTAGTTCAAAGCTAAACTCCACCGTTTAAAACCTATCGCCTAGAATCTATTGTTTGACTTCACCCTAGGAACCTCCTAGAGCAGAGATCCCATCTAACTTCCACTCAAAACACAGACCTTGTGTTGATGCTTTATAATAGCGGTTTGAAAACAGATTCAAAAACTGAAACTAACTCCGTGCTTCAAAGCTTTGGAGAAGTTAACAAAATACAACTCAATAAAAACAAAGTATTAAACTTGCATCAAGGAGACACAAGAAAGGCTCACAATTAACAAGACTCAAAACCCTAATAATACTCTATGAAAAATGACGGCTTCAGTGAAAGAAATTAGGTTTTGTCTTCTTGCTTAATTAAGGTGAGCTTGCATGGGCTTGCATACAATGCATGGGCTTCATTCACCAACAAATCCACCTTACATATTTCATAATCATATCTCACGTTTCCTTTAGCAAATGAGCGTGATCTGGAAATTAATCAATGTGAGACTCTGAACAAAAATGTATTCCTTGGATACCAAGAATAAAGGTGTGGATTCCAAAAATAGAACAAGCGCCAAGTAAGCGCGAAAATACATCACCTGGACAGGTATCCAGATGTTGGAAAATGACATCGCACATCTTGCACATGTTGCACATCTTGCTTGTATATTTGTCTTTTGCAAAAATGATGCCAACACCAAATATCAAACATTTTTATTAATTAAGATGCAAAGTCTTTATTATATAAAATCTGGAGAAATTATTTTGACTCTACATCAAATTTTGACTCTGAATCTTCCTTCTTGGACTCTATAGTCTCTGAAGATTTGATGTCAGCTCCTGAAGGTGAGTGATGACAGGAATTTCTATGACATTTTTAATAGTATTATTAGTAGTAAAAAGACCAAGACAGGCCCAAATACGAAGGAAAACCTACAAAAGCAGGAAAAAGCATCAAGACAGAGTCCAAGATGCCATAAGACTAGAAAAAGCCAAAAAAGTGAAGAAAATGAGCATTCCATCGCAGCACGATGACTCTCATCATGCCACGATGGGAGCTGCTTGTTTGCCAAGAAATCAGAAGAATAAATCTGCAAAATATCTGTCCATCGCAGCACGATATAGCACATCGCAGTACGATGAAGTTACTTGGCGGCCAAGCTGATGAAATGCACAGGATCAGTTATAAAATTGAACTGAATCTTCACATTGCAGCACGATGGCTTCATCGTACTGCGATGCCTTGCTGAGGCCCATTACGAAAACTATAAATAGAGCCTCCCATTCATTGTTAAATTCATTCAGAAATAGTAGAACACTCTCTACTATAAGGAGAGGTTCAGAGGAGCTCTATTGGGCATAGTTTTCTCCCCTTACGGGAAAACTAACTCAGCAAGGTATGTTTTCTTTAGGCTTTTGTATTTCGGTTATTCTTGTAATTTAAATATGTAGTCTTTTGTAATTATGCCTTAGGTTGTGGTGGAGAAGATGAACTCCCCTATGAATATTTAGAGTCTATGGTTGAGTCTAAGTTATAATAAATGATATTTAGTAATTATGTTTGTTATTTACTTTCTTGCGCTTTAATAACGTTTCTCGTAATCTGGCCGGATAAGCGGGAGCTCCCTTAGAATTGATATTAGGTTTTGACTTAATATGGTCCGGAACTAGTAGTAAATAATGCTAGGAGTAGAGAGACGGTATTATCTTGAACTAGTCGTGAACTGAGCGGTTAGAGGAGGAATCATGAACTAGGTGTGAACTGAGCACTTAGAAGATGAACAGCCCGATATTAGGACCTAGAGGTTAATTGGTGAAGATTATAATGCATGTTTATAAACAATTCACTTAGTAATTAGGGTATGTGACACATCAAGGTTAGGCTCTCGTAGGTACCTTAGTTGTTAATGTAGGGAAACTTTAATAAACATAGTGTAATAGTAAGGTATTACTACAACAAGGATAATTCACCGCCGAACATAATCTAAGTAACTATGTTATACACCGATCATGCCAAATATAAAGAAGGGAGGGAGTCCAACCACCATACCTAGCATCTATATTTCTTGAATCTATATTTATACATTCTGTCATTTATATTTCTGCAAGCATTACGCTATTTTTATAAAAACCTTTTTCCAAAAACCAAAGCGAATGCAAACTATCACAAACTTAAATAACGCTAGTGAAGCTTCGGCACGATCCCTGTGGATACGAACTCATTCTATACACTAGAGTGTGAATTATTACTCGACGACAGACTGGTGCACTTGTCAGACCCTATTCAGTGAGTCAAGGAGAACAATGTAGTTCTCAGAGTCGGAAGACTCTTTCTCAGGATCATATGTCCTAAGGAACTCTGCATAGTCAGAATCTGTATCATCAGACTCTGACGTAACAACATCTTGCTTCACTATCAACTTTGGTTGCTTGTTTTTCCTTAAGCGTGAAGTTGATGATGCTTCTTTCTTGTTTTCCTTTTTGGATCCTGAAGCCTTCTTCATTGCTTGATTTTTTGTTTTAGACTAATTCGTTGATTATTCGTTATGAATAAAATGAGAAGAATTGTCTCCTTTTATAGCGCTTACAACTCTCTTGTTATTTGGAATTCAACACAGTTCATTAAATTGAACATAGTTGTAATCACTTTTGACTTGACTGTGTTGTAACTTGTGTGTTTGACTATGTTTTATCTCTTTTTCGTTACTTTTTGATTAATGACAAAAGGGGGAGTAAGAATAGCGTTAAAATTAATGTTAGTTGATTCTCTCTTGCGGGCATTTGTCTGATTTGCTACTATTGATGTCTCCTGAGCCTAGCAGGACTGAGCATGATCGCGGCGGTAAGAAATCAATGGTACCATTGCTGAAATACAAGCAAGGTTGTGAAATTCCTATCATTATTATTTATCTCTTATTTCTCTAACGATCTTGTCTGACAGCATGTTACTTGAGGACAAGCAACAGTTTAAGTTTGGGGTTGTGATGACATGAATTTCTATGACATTTTTAGTAGTATTATTAGTATTAAAAAGACCAAGACAGGCCCAAATACGAAGGAAAACCTATAAAAGGAGGAAAAAGCATCAAGACAGAGTCCAAGATGCCAAAAGACAAGAAAAAGCCAAAAAAGTGAAGAAAATTAGCATTCCATGGCAGCAAGATGACTCACATCGTGCCACGATGGGAGCTGCTTGTTTGCCAATAAATCAGAAGAATAAATCTGCAAAATATTTGTCCATCGCACCACAACATAGCACAACACAGCACGATGGAGTTACTTGGCGACCAAGTTGATGAAATGCACAGGATCAGTTATAAAATTGAACTGAATCTTCACATCGCAGCACGATGGCTTCATCGTACTACGATGCCTTGCGGAGGCCCATTACGAAAACTATAAATAGAGCCTCTCATTCTTTGTTAAATTCATTCAGAAATAGTAGAACACTCTCTACTATAAGCAGAGGTTCAGAGGAGCTCTATTGAGCATAGTTTTCTCAACAAGGTATGTTTTCTTTAGGCTTTTGTATTTAGGTTATTCTTGTAATTTAAATATGTAGTCTTTTGTAATTATGCCTTAGGTTGTGGTGGAGAAGATGAACTCCCCTATGAATATTTGGAGTCTGTGGTTGAGTCTAAGTTATAATAAATCATATTTATTAATTATGTTTGTTATTTACTTTCTTGCGCTTTAATAACGTTTCTCGTAATCTGGCCGGATAAGCGGGAGCGCCCTTAGAATTGATATTAGGTTTTGAATTAAATTAGGTCCAGAACTAGTAGTAAATAATACTAGGTGTATAGAGACGATAACATCCTGAACTAGTTGTGAACTGAGCGGTTAGAGGAGGAATCATGAACTAGGTGTGAACTGAGCACCTAGAAGATGAACAGTCCGATACTAGGACCTAGAGGTTAATTGGTAAGATGATAATGCATGTTTATAAACAACTCACTTAGTAATTAGGGTATGTGACACATCGATGTTAGGCTCTCGTTGGTACCTTAGTTGTTAATCTAGGGAAACTTTAATAAACATAGTGTAATAGTAAAGTATTACTACAACAAGGATAATTCACCGCCGAACATAATCTAAGTAACTATGTTATACACCGATCATGCCAAATATGAAGAAGGGAGAGAGTCCAACCACCATACCTAGTGTCATACCCCAATTTTTGACCTAAGATCTCATATCATATTCTCATTATTCATTTTATGCATCCCTAATAAAAATCCAAAAAAAATTGTTAATTTTGTTATTATTAGTAACTCTATTGAAAATCCAAAAAATATATCTAAATTAGGTAAGTTTTTATTTTATTTGAAAACAATAAAAAATATGTTGAATATTTATTTTTTCCTTCTATCATTATTATTTATCATTATTATAATTTATAATTTTAGTTGTCATTATTATTATATTATTATTATTATTACTATTATTAAAATAAAATAAAATAAAAAGAATTATAACAAGATAACAACAAGTGCTGCTGTTGCAGCACGTCCCCCCTCCCTTTATTTATTTTTTTACTTTTACTTTTTATTTATCTTTGTTTTTTTGTTATTATTAAATATAAAATAAAATAAGCAACAATGAATCTTCTTTCTCCTTTCCCATTTCAATTTTCAAACAAAAAACAGTGTTGGAGATTCTGTCAGTCAAAAAATCTTGCAAACAAGTTTTTTTCAAAACATACAACCATTTTTTCTTCTGAGTTCAGAGCTATACATAGCCTTTCGGTGAAGAACAGTGTTTGAAGAGAAGAAAAATTGAGGATCCAGATTTCATATGCTGTATAGTCTGACAGTTGAGAAAAGTTGAAAATTCACAAACATATTCACACTGTCTATTTGCCACTATAAATGGAGATTGAGTTGCAAAAGGAGAGGGGGCAAAAAAAAAAAATCATTCATCAACCGAAAAATTCATCAGCCACTGCCTCAAACTTTCAAACACTAATTTTCAAAGCCAACAACAACACCAACACAAAAAAACTCAGTAACCACAACCAAATCCAACAACAACATCGTCAAAACCGCCAAACACCAACACACACAAATCCAAAACAAAACAAACAAAAACAGAAGAAAAAAACCAATTTCATCAGTCACTCCTTTTTCTCCGATCCGGACGTGTGGTAAGTTTTTTTTCGAAATTTAAAGCCCGGATTTGAAATCAGCATGAAAAAACAAAGGGGTTGGGAATAAAAAGTTTTTACTTTTAGGTTGTTTTCCGGTGGGTCTCGCCGGAGAAGACGGCGGCGCCACCGCCGGCCGCCCTCTCCGGCGACGGGAGCTTCATTGAGAATTTCAGTGAGAGAGAGACTCTGTGAGAAGAAAGAGAAACAAAGTGAAAAATGAATGAATAAGAACGGAACAGGGTATTTATACCCCTGTTGCTGTTTAACTTTTTCTTTGTCTTGTTAAGGTTAAATATATTTTAGGTTGCTAATCTTGCATCAGCGCGTGCCTGGCTCAGTTGGTAAAGAGCGAATTTCGTCGAGAGGAAGGGGATGGGTTCGAGTGCCCCTGGTGACATTTTCACCATTTATTCCTTTTTTATTGCTGTTTTGTTGGATCTTGGGCCCTAGGCCCCAAACTGTTATTCACACCCCGTGACCCTTGCTGTCTGCACCCCCACTGTTTTATTTATTTTTTTTATCTTTTAATTATTTATATGTTATATTCTATGTTTAACTAACATCAAAACACCAAAAACATGCAATATTTGTTTATTTTTTTCATTTCTTATATGTCCAAAAAATACAAAAATATGTTGTGTATAATTTATCTCTGTTTAAGTCCAAGAGAATGAGTGATCGTTTATTAACTTTATGTTATTGACTATATCATATGTTTATCCGAACCATAAGTTTATTATAAATAAATAAAAAATCAATAAACATTCAAAAAATTCAAAAACCATTTTCAAAAAGAAATCATTTTATAATAAATCCCGACTTTCGTCGAGAGACTTTTTCAAACCTATTTTTTAAAATAAATGGTTTAATACACTTAAGCATATTTAAACATTTTCAAAAAACACTAAAAAGTACAAAAAACAAATTCAAACCTTTTGCCGCTTGGCTTTTGACTTTAAAACTTTTTCAAAGAGTTTAGACGTGAGTCATCTCTAGTCGAGAATTTCAATATTCTCCATAACATATGGCAGAAAAGGAAGATCAACTTTTCAGTATGTTTGTGGTGGATTAAAAAGGAGTTTAAACTTAAGATGACGACTCGTCTTTCCTCCTAAAATCAATCAAACAAACCACTTTACAATTTTTACCCCGAACTACGGGATTTTGATCCCTCACGGGTACGTAGTGCAAAAGACTTCGCGTCTTCCCAAATCAACAAAATAACAAAAACATTTTCCTTTTCTTTTTTTCAATCATCACCTTAACATTTTATTTTTTAGGTTTTTATTTACAAGTAAATAAGTAATTTAGCACAAAGATAAATAAAAACAAGAGGTTCCTATAGAGTACTATAGACGTTTAGGGTGCTAATACATTCTCTTAACGTAACCAACCCCCGAACCTTTAATCTCATAAAAATAGGGTTATTTCGAACTTTTCCCCTTTTCCTTGGAAAAATAAAAGCTCAGTGGTGAATCATAATTCGTGAGTCAAACTAATAAATAGTTTTGATATCCGAAAATCACCGCGACAGAAATGGCGACTTCACTGGGGACTCCCCTAAGAGGGTTGAGCCTATCTTGTTATTCTTTATTTTGTGTTTTATTTTTATTTTTTATAAATATGTGCTTATATGTTTATTTTCTAAACGTGAGTGGTGAGATAAGTCCTACACCCGGACTTGAGGGAACCATAAGATAGGATAGTGGTAATGTTCATAATGCCTATCCGAGAGTGAATTTCGGGGTTGGCATATGTGATAACCACACTTAGCCGAGGAACCTTGGAAGTAACAATGTCAACATAAGTAATTGTGATTGACGTTCTATTTTTGAGGAACCGACGAAGCTATGGACCTTTAGAGTTACATTTAACCCATCTTGGCTTTTAGGACGTAGTGCGGTGACTAATTAAGAGTAATCTTAAGTTGGTTGATACGCAATACTACACCCAAACGAGACTTTCCTACGGACGTTGTTGGAATCAGAAGTAATTCCGTGACCAATGACTTCTGAAAGAGGTTGATAACTTTGGGAACTGGTTAGAACCCGTGATACAGGTACATGTGAAACCTTAGTCCTGACAAAAAGCGTGTTTACCCTTAACTCCAACATTATGGACTTAACCTCACCATGTTTGTCAACATAATCATGCATGCATACATGCATTCATTCATAAAAAAAATTTATCCAATATTGAAGGACTTAAACAAATTTTTGTGTAAACATTGCTTAAAAAAAAAAGAAAAAAAAAAAGAGAGTATTACTTTGTAATGTTTTAGTTATCAAGTGTAAAGATGTTTTCTACAATGGTTACAATTAATTTATAAGTCCTTCGATAAATAAAACTTTGCATTTTTTTAGCATAAACATGTCATGCATCAAACTACATTCATAAGTTTCAAAACCGAGTCTCATATCTTCTTCTCTCTCTGCCTCGGTCAAGGGAAAAGTGGCCCGACGTATTCATTACAAGTCTACCCGTATCTACAACACTCGAGCCAACTTAAGGAAAAAAATGGATCATCTTGAGCAAGAGAATCAGGCACTCCGTGAAGAAGTAACGTCTATGCAAGTTGAGATAGAGAAGCTAACTGCTATGATGACTACTGTGTTGGCCGCTCAGGCTCAAGCTCAGGCATCGGTCCCTCAGCTTGAAGGCGGAAAAACACAAGAAGGGGGGGGGGGGGGGTTGAATTGTGTTTTTAGAATTAAAAAACTTTTTCGAAATAACACTAAGTTCGCAGCGGATATGAACACAAAGTAAAATGGGTGCTGAGAGAGAGAGAGAGAAAGACACAAAATTTATCCTGGTTCCTCTCACAAATCGAGAGTACTCCAGCCCCTTGTTACTAACAAGAGATTTTCACTATAATCTACTTAAGATTACAAATTGCTCAAGCACACTTGCAAGAGACTTCTCAGGTGCTCAAGTTTCACTAAACAAGAGACTTCTCAAATGCTCAAGTTAGACTTAACAAGAAACTTCTCAAACAAACTTAAGAATAAGAATGAATGTTAAGGAACACTTGATATACTATCAGAGGTGTTTACAAAATACAACTCAAATTGTTCTAAGACTTAGAATGACAGATTTAAATTATGATGTCAGAATGCTTCTTAGTCTTTGAACGTAGTAATAGAACAGTGTTGGTAGAACGGTCGTTAGAACAGTTATTATTTCTTCCATTTGAGTCTTCTATTTATACTTGGAGGAAGATGATGACCGTTGCAGAGAGAGAGGTGCCAGCTGGAATTTATTCGTACAATTGTGATAGCTGTAGTTACCTTCTTTGGTAAAGATATCCAATTCCACTACCTTGCTTTTTGAATTATCACTCATCCATTTTGAGTAATAATAGTACAATAGTACGTTTCTCAATTGCGCTCCACATATGGATAAGGTTAACGTTGTACCAACGAATATTCCTTCCTGTGGACGTGACAGATCCTTGAAGTAGATTGTTCTACAATCATTGGTTCTGAATATGTCAGCTCTTGAGTGACGTAAATTCCTTTTGCTTCAGATGCTGTTATCATTGCTTCTTGAGGCCCTTTTTGCTTATGAGTCCGTCAGAGCCATGTTTTTGTCCTCAGAGGCACTTTCTTCAACATACAAAACTTAAGCTTCTGATGAACAGTGATGTGCTTTCAGAGCTTGTTTTGACTAGCTTCTCTGCTATTATTCATAGTGCTTCTGAATAAATTTTAACTTGTAATTCTGCACACTAGAATAATCATTAGTATTTCCAATTGTAATTTTAATACTTTGTTATCATCAAAACTATTTAAATCATTAGAGGTTCATGTCAGACCCACTTTGTTCCAACAATCTCCCCCTTTTTGATGATGACAAACTAAAGCATTAAAATTCAATTGTTGTTGATTTAATTTAATTATGTTAACTTCAGGTTTCAAGGTTTGCAATCTCCCCCTGAGTCTGATAATCCATAAGGGTAGGTTTGTAAGCTCCCCCTAAGTCTTATCCATAATTAATTAAAACAGTTTAAGAGTCGATTTATTAACTTAAGATAAATTTTCATATTTAACTCTCAGAAGCATAGTTTTGTAAGCTTTGCTTCTTAGAGTCTGATAATGCTCAGAAGTGGTTTGCAAGCTCTTCTGATATTATCTATGAATAAAATTTTAGGTTCTTAAATTTTCTCCCCTTTCAATAATCGTTCAGAATGAGAAAGAAATCATAAGGGATAAACATTGATTCATAATGTACTTGACATTACAGTTTCAGATTGAGCAGTATATGAATGAATCAACATTAATTTTAACGCTACTCTTACTCCCCCTTTTGGCATCAGTCAAAAAGACACAGAAAACCAAGCAGTCAAAGCGCCAAACAAGGTAGTCAAGTCAAAAGGAAGTGACAACCAAACGCATTCAATGAATGACATTGATTATCCTACTGACAAGATATCTTGAAGGTACTATAAATAAAGGATGATTCCTCTCATTTTACTCATTCAGAGTAATCAAGTCATTTCCAAAAACAAACATATAATGGAAAAGCAGGTTACCAAGGATGCTTCAGGCTCAAAAGAAGAGAGCAGGAAGGGAGCAGAGCCCTGGCGCTGCGAAGAAAACAGGCTTCGCTACGAAAGGAACAAGCAAGACCTAATATTGACAGAGTCAGAGGAGGAAGAATTGGGCTCTGATCTGGAAGAATTTTTATGGACATACAATGATGACACTTCATACGAAGAGTACGAGGCTGCTGTTCAGAAGGACACTGAAGAGCTAGTGCAAAAGGCCACTGCCAACTTGCTTGCTTACATTAAGGAGAAACATAAGAAGCTAGATTCAGAGTCTTCTGAAATAAAGCCTAGCTCTAAGTAGAGTCTCATCATTCTATGTAATAGAGATTCTTCAATAATATTAATAAAAGAGTTTATGCTATAAATTCCCTTTGTTTTGAGCAAGTTTCTTATATATATCTTATTCCTATTGTCAGAAAACCAGTTACCAGACACGCCTCATTCGGTATCGGTGCCCCGTTGTTAAACAGGCTTTAATACTAAGAAGCTATTTCATGAGTAAACAGGAGTACTGATGAGAGGGGCTCTTAGGTTTTGAAAATCCTAGGCTTATTAGTTTAAAAACTAAGATGCTCTTCAGCATCTCTCACTAGAGCCAGAAATCTCAAGAGTACCAGACAATATCATGGTATATAGAGAAGTTAAATTTTGAAAAACAAATGTAAAACAGACACATAAGCTAATAACAAACACACAAATATGGATAATATAGATATTAATTAAAAAGATTATTCAACTATTACACAAGTATTAACAACAAAACAAGTGCACAAACAATGACTAAGGTTTCTTAATATCTGCTATGGCTTTCAGAAGGGTTAACATCATGTCATCCATCCTTTTATGAACTGTTTCCACAGCAGCATTCATATCAGTGCGCACATCCACTCTTAGTTCATCAATTTCATTAGCCAGTTCAGTTCTGATGCTGTCCAATGCATCTTGAACTGCTGGAGGTATTGCAGACGAGGTAGAAGCTATGTCAATCTTTATAGGAGAGAGAGGAGGAATGGGTTCTATAATGGGCTTCTTACCCTTGTCAGTATCTTCATCAATATCCATATCATTATCTTCTTCTATCTGATTCTGATCAAGCATTGCAACATCTTGCTCAGCAGCTTGGTTTTCATTGAGCTTGTTGGTTTCAATTTTAGCAATGTGCACAACCCTATCTACCAATAAGTTCAATGCCTCTTGTTCAGCTAGCCTTTTGTGCTCAGCTTCAGCTGCCCTTGCCTGTTCAGCAGCTATCCAAGTCTGCTCAGTAGCTAACTCATAAACACCTTCTTCACTGATTAGTTTCTCAGCTGTCTCACATGCACTCCTTGCTAGTTTCTTGATTTCAGCATCCAAAGCTGCCAATCGTGCACATTCTTCTTCATGATTGTAGAATGTGAGCCTTGGAGCACATGACCTCTCAGCAAACTCAAATAATTCCCTTGCTGTATTCATTCCCCTATCCTTTGTCTTGTTCTTCAGATGAGTACTAAGGATTTGTAATGATTGACTAAACAAGTACTCCATCTCTCTGACATCAGCATCAAAATCAGAAGGGAAGATAAGAGCTTCTTCCTCCCTTTGTCTGAATCTCTTAAGTCTAATACCAATAGCATTATGCAACAGCTCAAGGTTTGGTTCAAAGTCAGAGTTGAAAAAGGGTATGGATGGATCAAAGGGAATGGTTGGCTCAGGTTGTTTTCGTTTGAGATTTATGATTTTAATTTTGCTGAGGTTAGGGGGTATGATGTCATCATCAACATTGATGGTATCTTTAAACATCTGTGCTTCAGCCTTAGAGATGTGTTGGTAAAGCTCAAGAACCTCTTCTAAAACTAGAGGTTTGTTGAGTGGGCCATAGACGGGTTGTGGTGAAGGTGCAAGAGATGATTCAGAAGTGTATAATTCAGGTGGAGGTGATTGATGAGGTGATTCTTGTTGAGCTTCAGAATGAGCAATTGACTCATCCTGAACAGGTGTAAATGTGGGTGGATTAACTTGTGAGATGTGATCAAGTGATGGAGGAGGAGTTTGAATAGATTGAGTAACCGGTGGTTCTTGGGTAGCTTGATCAGCAGAGGGATTGTTAAAAGGAAAACGAGGTGGTGTGTTTGGATTGGAGTGTGTAAATGCATCTCCAGATAGGTGTTGTTGAAGGTGCTCAAGAACTGATTCAGTATTGGCAGGTTGATTAAGGATGGTAGTATCAATGATGATGGGGGTTTCTTCATCAGAAGAGAGTTGGATTGGTTTCTTAATAGGTCTCTTGGTGATCTTTTTGAAGTTTGTTTTCTTTGGTGCTTCTTTGATTATCTTAGCAATGAACTCATCAGAGTCAGTGCTAGTATCAGATGATGATGATGTTTGTAAAGTTTCAGGATCAGGCAACACTACACTAAGAGGCACAGTGAAGTCTATTGGATTTGATTGATTGGTAGTTTGAGGGGGTTGAGAGATCGAGGGTTGAGGTTCAGGATTAATATCTTGAGCTACTGGAATGCTAGAAGTATTAGGCTCAGAGATTTTACCTTTTGGTTTTGAAGCTCTAGACTTCAATCTTTTGGCAGGCATAGTAGGGTTCTGATCCTCCTCAGAAGCTTGAGGCCTGTCATTTCTCTTCTTTGATTGCCTTTCCTTCTGAACAGCTTCAGTGGCCATATCCTCAGCACCACTATCTCCTCCCATAGCCTCATCAGCATCAGCATTCTCTTGGTCCTCAGAACCATCATCAGCTATCTCTTGTTCAGTGGTCTTTGGCTTCCTTTGAGACCTTGTAATAGCCTTTGGACCCTTGAAGATTTCCCAATTTGGGACACTAACAACCATCTTTCTGGGTACTCTTACCCCAGTCTCTCTTCTCACTATCTCAATGAAGTTCTTGATGACATCCTCATTGTCATGTTCTGATATGGTGGGAAACCCATCACACCAGAAGTACTTTTCATAGACTTGTTGCAGAGGTGTCTTCACTGAGATAATTTCATTCTTGGTTTTTCTTTTCATATTCACCAGAACCGTTGCATCATACTTAGCAGTTTGGAATACTCTAAGCTTTTCCTTGGCACTCAGAATGTCTGTGAGTTTGGTTTGCCTGATGAGTTCTGATATGAGCCTAGGATGATGAATGTTAGAGGGCATTTTGGTTCTGCTTGCAGTGATGGTTAAGCACATGTGATCAAATAAAATCTTAGCCAGATTAACCTTCACCTTCTTGTATAGGAACCAAATGAAGTGCTTATGTGGTATAGATATGGTATCTAATCCACCTTCTCTAGTAACTATTGTAGCGAGAAACACTCTGAAAGCAAATTCAAACTTGTGCCTCATGCACTTCAACTTTCCAAAGTCCCTGTTGGAACTCCCAGGTTTAAACAGGTCCTGATTGATTGAATTCAAATATTTGCTTTTAGCATCATATACTTCTATGTCTTCTCCCTTGTTATCCAAACCCAGAATCTTGGCAATGTGTGCCTGAGTGATCACCACATTGATACCCAAAATGTTTGACCTTATTTCTCTTCCTCTATACGGTTTCAAACCAAGTTCCTGCCTTGTTTTACCCTTTAGAGACTTGTTCTTCGCAATCAGGTTCTTGTATTCTTCATCAGCGCTTACTCTATCAAAAACCTTTGCTTTTTGCCAGAAATATTTGACAATGTCATAGTACACAAAACCATTCAACATCTCAAAATAGTTTTCCCATTTTTGATCGAAGAATAGATTTTGAACATCGATTCCATTTGCTTTCAAGCTATCGAAATCTACAAACTTCTCCGTGTAGAAATCGTATGAGTCTGGACCGGCGTCCGTTTGATTGTGTTGATAAACTAGATTATCTTTTGAATTAACATCGATGATGGGTGGTAACGTAGGGTTAAAGGGTTCTTGAACGATTTCGTTTGATGAACGAGCAGCCATAGTTGCAGAGAATTAAGAAGATGAAGATTGGGAATTTCTGTAAGGTCTAGGGTTGTGTAGGTAGTGATTTTGTGTAAAAAGTTGTGCAAGTGAGTGAAGTGACTTATAAATAGTAACTAGCACACATACACAGAGAAAAAAAAACATTGGGAGGGAGCGCGAGCAGTTTTTAAAAATTAAATAATATACTTAACTGCCATAATCATCATTAACTGTTCTCTGCCCGTCAGGATCTAGACACGTGTTGAAGAGGTTTAATCATAGCTGACGCGTGTACAGACAACTGTTGTACACTTACTCGTACTGAACGTTTCATTTCCAAAATGTTCAGAGCCTCACTCATTTGTATCTGACACCTCATCAGAACCTGTTACTCTTCAGAGCCTAAATTATTCAGAGCTTCCCAAGGGATACTCTAAATTATAAGAGGTTCTGATAGAGCTTCAGATGCTAATTCTATTCTACTTCTCAGAGCTAATTTTCTTCAGAGATATAGTGCATGTTCAAATTCTTTTTGATAAAATCAAATCTTTCAATAGCTAAAGGCTTAGTAAATATGTCAGCCCATTGATGTTCAGTATCAATGAATTGAATATCTATTGTACCTTTCTGAACATGATCTCTTATAAAATGATGTTTTATTTCAATATGTTTAGCTCTTGAGTGTAGAATAGGGTTTTTAGACAAATGAATAGCAGCAGTATTGTCACAATATAGTGGAATACTACTTTCAGCTATGTTATAATCTTCCAACTGATATTTCATCCAGAGAAGCTGTGTGCAACATTTAGCAGCTGAGATGTATTCTGCTTCTGCTGTAGACAAAGCAATAGTTGTTTGTCTCTTGCTAGCCCAAGATATGAGATTCTCACCAATGAATTGGCAATTTCCACTTGTGGATTTTCTCTCAATCTTGTCACCAGCATAGTCAGCATCACAGAATCCAACTAGCTTACTATCTAGGGATTTTTTATAAAGAAGTCCTAGATTAGTAGTTCCTTTCAGATATCTAAAGATCCTCTTAACAGCAGTTAAGTGAGGTTCTCTAGGATCTGACTGGAATCTTGCACACAAGCATACACTATATAAAATATCAGGTCTAGATGCTGTTAGGTAGAGTAAGGAGCCAATCATACCTTGATACAGCTTCTGATCTACTTTGCTTCCTATCTCTTCCTTGCTTAAGCTGCTGGTAGGATGCATGAGTGTAGACATTATCTTGCAGTCATCAAGGTTGAACTTCTTCAGAAGCTCTTTTGTATACTTGCTTTGATGAATGTAAGTGCCATCTTTTCCTTGATTAATTTGGATTCCAAGGAAGAACTTCAATTCACCCATCACACTCATCTCGAATTCATCCTGCATCAGCTTTGAAAAACTCTTGCACAAGGAAGCATTAGTAGAACCAAAAACAATATCATCAACATATATTTGAATGATTAAGATATCTTTCTTAGATGTCTTTCTGAATAATGTATTGTCAATTTGACCTTTTTGAAAACCATTTTCTAAAAGAAAATTACTCAGTCTTTCATACCAAGCTCTTGGAGCTTGTTTGAGACCATAGAGTGATTTCTTAAGTTTATAAACATAATCAGGATTTTTCAAATCCTCAAAACCTGGGGGTTGTTTGACATATACTTCTTCAGAAATAACACCATTAAGAAAGGCGCTCTTAACATCCATTTGGTACAATGTGATTCCATTGTTAACAGCATATGAAAGAAGTAACCTGATTGCTTCCAGTCTTGCTACTGGAGCAAATGTTTCAGTGAAGTCTATACCTTCTTGCTGACTGTAGCCTTGTGCTACCAGTCTAGCTTTATTTCTTACCACTTCACCTTGTTCATTCATCTTGTTTCTAAATACCCACTTAGTTCCAATGATGTTCTTATGTGCTGGTCTTGGCACTAAATCACATACATCATTTCTTTGAAACTGATTGAGCTCATCTTGCATAGCTACAATCCATCCATCGTCAGTAAGTGCTTCATCAACATTCTTTGGTTCTATCATTGAAATTAGTCCCAGAAGTGAATCAAGTTGTTGATAGTCTGATCTTGTCTTTCTTGGACTTTCTTTGTTTCCAAGAATTAGATCTTCTGGATGTGATGATCTATATTTGAACTTCCTTCTTGGAGCTTCATCAACATCAGCACTTGGTTGAGTGTCTTCTTCTGAAGTGTCATCATGTTCTTGTGATGCATCTAATTGAGATGCTTCTTCAGCATCTTCTTCCAATACAGCTTCTGAAGCTTCAACAGCTTCTGATGCTTTTTCAGGTTCTGAATCGATGTATTGGTATGGAACACCTGCATAACTATTATCTCGCTCTGACATTTTACTGTCAGGCTCTTTATCATCAAATCTAACATGTATAGATTCTTCCACTGTGTTAGTTTCAGAATTATACATTCTGTATGCCTTTGAGCGTTCAGAGTAACCTATAAAGATTCCCTTACAAGCTTTGGCATCAAATTTTCTTTTGTAGGCCTTGTTGTTTAGAATGTAACAGGTACATCCAAACTGATGAAAATAAGAGATGTTGGGCTTTCTTCCTTTGAAGAGTTCATATGTTGTTAGATTCAATAGAGGTCTAATATAGATCCTATTTTGAATATAACAAGCTGTGTTTACAGCTTCTGCCCAGAAGTGCTTAGCAAGTTTTGTCTCATGCATCATGGTTCTTGCCATTTCTTGTAAAGACCTGTTCTTTCTCTCTACAACACCATTTTGTTGTGGTGTTCTAGGAGCAGAGAACTCATGGACAATGCCATGATCTTCACAAAAAGTTGCAAATGGTTCGTTTTCAAATTCACCTCCATGATCACTTCTTACCTTTAAGATTTTGAGACCTTTCTCGTTTTTCACTTGAGTGCAGAAGATGCTGAACACATCATATGCATCATCTTTCACTCTTAGAAACTTTACCCAAGTCCATCTACTGTAATCATCAACAATGACTAATCCATATTTCTTCCCATTGATTGAGGCAGTACTTACTGGACCAAACAAATCAATGTGAAGTAGTTCTAAAGGTCTTGAGGTAGAGACAATGTTTTTAGGTTTAAAAGAAGTTTTTGAAATTTTGCCAATCTGACAAGGACCACACAGAGCATCTGAATGATATTTAAGATTTGGCAGGCCTTTAACCAACTTGAGTTTGCTAAGCTTAGAGATTAATCTCCAGTTAGCATGACCTAAGCGTTGGTGCCAGACCCACTTTTCATCATTCAGAGATAGAAGACAAACTATTTTCTGCTCAGTGAGTTCTGACAGATTCACCTTATAAACATTACCTCTTCTTAATCCTCTAAACAATATGGACTTGTCAGAGACATTGATTACTGTACATGCCTCTTTATCAAATTTAACAATAAATCCGCTATCACAAAATTGACTAATGCTAAGCAGATTATGTTTGAGGCCATCAACTAACCAAACATTTTTAATTGAAAGAGAAGAGTTACCAACTATACCTGTACCAATGATCTTCCCTTTTTGGTTTCCTCCAAACCCCACAGTACCTCCCTCTTTCAGAGTCAGGGTTTGGAACATATGCCTTTCTCCCGTCATATGTCGTGAGCAGCCACTGTCCAGGTACCAGCATTGCTGCTTTGGCCTTCTTGGTGTGCAAACCTGAAGCAAATATTATTTGAGATTTTGGTACCCATATCTTTATGGGTCCTTTTGTGTTAGTCTTTACAGGTCTAGGTGGTCTTTGTTTGAAAGACCTATCAGAGCCTCTAGAGTTAACCACCCTTGTTGAAAAGTTTTTGGGTTTAGTATAGCTCTTGAGCTTTGTTCTTGAATGTGTCAGAGCTTCTTTAGATTTAACATTAGCTTGAGGCTTAAAAATCTTAGGTTCTGAGGTTTTATCCTTCTGAGTCTTTGACTTTTGAGCCTCTGGCTTTGATGTTCTATTAGAGGCTGACTCATTTAGAACTTCTGATTGACTCTTTACAAAGACAACCTTAGGTTTTGATTTATCTATATTAGAGGATTTTGAAGATAATGGATTATCTTTAAAACGTGAGAATCCAAGACCTTCTCCTCTATTTCTACTTACATGATAAATCAAAGAGGCTATTTTACTTCTTTTCATTCCATTGATAAGGAATTCCTGAAGAGCAAATTCATGTTCTGGAGGAACCTTATCATCAAGAACATAATGAGTTTCCATAAATTCATTTCTTGATTTTAGAGACTCATTTTGTTCAATTATTTCATTTGCCTTTTCGGTCAGGTTGTTATAGGCCTTTTTAAGGACCTTACACTCACCCGCCTTTTTGGTTAAAAGTTTTAAGGCATCTTTTAAGGAATCTATTAATTCAGAACGAGAAAGTTTAGCAAGTACCTCATCTTCATCTTCTGAATCTGAGTCAGCTTCGTGCTCAGAGTTCTCTTGGTCAGAAGCGGTTGCCATCAAGGCTAGGTTTGCTTCTTCTTCCCCATCAGAATCTGATTCCTGATCCAAATCATCCCAAGTGGCAAGGAACCCCTTCTTGAGCTTACTTTTGTATCTTTCTTTGTTAGAGGTTCTCTTGGATGTTTTACTCAGGTTCTCTGGGCAGTCAGCAATGAAGTGTCCTGGTTTGTTGCACTTAAAGCATTTGTTTTGTTCTTCCTTCTTATCCTTAGAAGCACCAACCTTCTTGAAAGAACCTCCAAACTTACCAGCATACTTCTTGCTTCTCTTAGCCCATTGCGATACTCTTGCAGCCATCAGAACCATTTCTTCTTCTTCATCAGAGTCCATCTCGTGACCTTCTTCAGAAGCTTCTTCATCAGATACTATAACCTTTGCCTTCAGAGCCTTAGAGGAACTCTTGGTGCTCAGGGCTATCCCTTTTAGCTTCTTAGTCGATTCATCAGTCATGAGTTCCATCTCATGACTCTTAAGAGAACTAACCAAGCTTTCAAGAGACACAGTATCTAAATCCTTAGATTCCTGAAACGCTGTCACTTTTGGTCTCCACTTTGGCGGCAAGCTTCTGAGTACTTTCCTTACATGATCAGCCTCAGTATAGCTCTTATCTAAAACTTGAAGTCCAGAAACAAGAATTTGAAACCTAGAGAACATTGTCTCAATGTCCTCTCCGTCCTTCATTTTAAATAATTCATACTGATGTACTAACAAGTTGGCCTTAGCCTCCTTAACTTGTTTATTTCCTTCACACTTGGATTTAAGAGAATCCCAGATAGACTTAGCCGTTCTCTTATCTCCAATTTTCAAGTACTCATCATGAGAGATGGCATTTGTCATCATCCCTTTTACACTGTGGTGCTTCTTATACTCCAGCTTTTGAGTGGGTGTAAAAGCCTTTCTGTCTTTAGAGCTAACAACACCTTCTAAGTCCATATTTTCAAAGTTCACTCCATCTTCTACCATGTCCCATAAATCACAATCAATACTCATGATATAGCTGTACATATTTGTTTTCCAGAACGGGTAGCTAGTCTCAGTTCCATTGAAGATAGGAACTTTATCAGATGACCTTCTTTGTCGAGAGTTTGAGTCATAGTCAAAAGGAACTTCATTGAGATTCTTCTCAGCAGACATGTTTTTCCTCCCTGAATCTTAACTGTTTCACTGATAGGTGAGAGTTAGGCAACAGCCCAGCTCTCTGATACCAATTGAAGGCGGAAAAACACAAGAAGGGGGGGGTTGAATTGTGTTTTTAGAATTAAAAAACTTTTTCGAAATAACACTAAGTTCACAGCGGATATGAACACAAAGTAAAATGGGTGCTGAGAGAGAGAGAGAGAAAGACACAAAATTTATCCTGGTTCCTCTCACAAATCGAGAGTACTCCAGTCCCCTTGTTACTAACAAGAGATTTTCACTATAATCTACTTAAGATTACAAATTGCTCAAGCACACTTGCAAGAGACTTCGCAGGTGCTCAAGTTTCACTAAACAAGAGACTTCTCAAATGCTCAAGTTAGACTTAACAAGAGACTTCTCAAACAAACTTAAGAATAAGAATGAATGTTAAGGAACACTTGATATACTATCAGAGGTGTTTACAAAATACAACTCAAATTGTTCTAAGACTTAGAATGACAGATTTAAATTATGATGTCAGAATGCTTCTTAGTCTTTGAACGTAGTAATAGAACAGTGTTGGTAGAACGGTCGTTAGAACAGTTATTATTTCTTCCATTTGAGTCTTCTATTTATACTTGGAGGAAGATGATGACCGTTGCAGAGAGAGAGGTGCCAGCTGGAATTTATTCGTACAATTGTGATAGCTGTAGTTACCTTCTTTGGTAAAGATATCCAATTCCACTACCTTGCTATTTGAATTATCACTCATCCATTTTGAGTAATAATAGTACAATAGTACGTTTCTCAATTGCGCTCCACATATGGATAAGGTTAACGTTGTACCAACGAATATTCCTTCCTGTGGACGTGACAGATCCTTGAAGTAGATTGTTCTACAATCATTGGTTCTGAATATGTCAGCTCTTGAGTGACGTAAATTCATTTTGCTTCAGATGCTGTTATCATTGCTTTTTGAGGCCCTTTTTGCTTCTAAGTCCGTCAGAGCCTTGTTTTTGTCCTCAGAGGCACTTTCTTCAACATACAAAACTTAAGCTTCTGATGAACAGTGATGTGCTTTCAGAGCTTGTTTTGACTGGCTTCTCTGCTATTATTCATAGTGCTTCTGAATGAATTTTAACTTGTAATTCTGCACACTAGAATAATCATTAGTATTTCCAATTGTAATTTTAATACTTTGTTATCATCAAAACTATTTAAATCATTAGAGGTTCATGTCAGACCCACTTTGTTCCAACACTTTGTTTGGTTCCTAATGTTGTAATTCCACACAAATTCAAAGTCCCTGACTTTGAGAAGTATAAGGGGAACACTTGCCCTAGAGCTCATCTGGTGATGTATGTAAGAAAAATGTCAACTCAGACCGACAATGATAAGCTACTCATCCACTATTTTCAGGACAGTTTGACTAGTGCCGCACTAAGGTGGTACATGGACCTTGATAGTACTGATATCCGTAATTTCAATGATCTGGCTAGTGCTTTTATTCGACAATACCGCTACAATTCTTACTTGGCCCCAGATAGGGATGAACTTCGGGCTTTGACTCAAAGAGAAAAAGAGTCTTTCAAAGAGTATGCACAGCGATGGAGAGAACTTGCTGCACAAATTCGTCCACCTTTGGAAGAGAAAGAGTTGGGCAAGCTATTTCTTAACACTCTCAGTCCATTTTACTACAAGAAGATGGTGGCCAGTGCGCCAAACAATTTTACCGAGATGGTAGCAATGAGAATGCGTCTCGAGAAGGAGTCCGAGAAGGACGTTTGATGAAGAGGGATGCCCCAGCTAACAATGCAAAGATGTTTGGCAATGGTCATCCAAGGAAGAAAGAGCAAGAGGTTGGCATGGTAACCTACGGAGGACCCCGATCAGGATATCCAGTTTACCCACATGTTGTTGCTATCTCACCCATTCCTCAACAACCCTTTAACCAGCCAAATCATACCCAAAGAACTCAATCATTTGACCCTATACCCATGAAGTACGCGGATTTGCTTCCTAATCTACTTGCAGAAAATCTTATCCAAACCAAACCACCTCCTCCTGTACCAGAAAAACTTCTTGCTTGGTACCGTACCGACCTCACATGTGTTTTCCACCAAGGAGCACCGGGACATGATGTTGAACACTGCTATGCTCTAAAAAAGAGGTTCAGAATTTGGTCTGTGCCAACCTTTTAACTTTTAAAGATTCAAATCCAGATGTCCAGGTTAACCCTTTGCCAACCATGGGTCCTCTGTCAATATAATTCAAGATTATCAGGAAGCTTGTCCCAAAGATAACTAGGCCTTTTATTTTCAAATTGTAATTTCTTTCTTGCCAAGCATTTGTTTGCTTTTAAAATTGCACCTTTTAATTAATGTTTCTGAAATAATAAGCATGCATGTTTTTGGAATCCATTCATTCGTATTCACTCTTTTCTTGTACCATCACAAATGGCAATGATTTTCCATTTTACTTTTCATGTTAACAAATTTGAGGGGAAAATGATGTAAGCTAAATGATTAAATTTGCTGATATATGCTTTCATTAGTAAGACCCGGTTAATGATGTAAGGCATTGTTTCATTTCCCAAACACTGAAGAAATAAGGAGATAATCCGTAGTTAACCCCTTTGAGCCAGAAGTTGGTGTTTCTTTTTGCTATAAAAAAAACCCTTAATCTTAACCTGGGGCAGGGTAGTATTTCAGTTAATTCAATGATACACCTCAATGCAAGAGGATCAATCCATCTAAAAGGGAGAAGCTCATGAGAGGACAAAACTCATAAATACCTATGACGGTCACAATTCTCTTACATCAAAAAAGCCCGCTAAGTAAAAAGACTTGGGCAAAATTTAGGGCATCTCGATGGACCACAAGATCCAAAAGAATTGGTCCATCCCAAAAAAAAAAAACAAACAAAATAAAGAAATGAAAACAAGTTTGTAAATGAAAAGAAGTGACTGTCACTTCAAGAATCTCATCAAAGCTTCGACTGGAGCGTCAACCTCAAACATCATTGTCGAAATTCTCTTGTCAAATAAGGCGTCAGCTGAATTATTTGAATCTAAGAATGAAGGACATCAAAGAAGAATGTGTTAGACTACGAGGCTAACCACTTAGAGGGGGGTGAATAAGTGGTTCCGTTAACCAATTGAGTTTTTAAAAAATTGTTCGGTTAAACGTGCGTGCGGAAGCGACTCCGGGATCGGTAGTCTCTTTGCACCGTTTTGACTTATTGAAAAAGTAACTAAGCCGATAAAACGTATTGAGGAAAAGTCGATCGGAATAAGATATTCAAAAACTAATTCAATTAACAACAACGTTTCCAAGCAAGTTATTCGATTCTTTCAAAAACAATTCACAACACAAGATAATAACAATTGAATCCTTGTGAACACTTACGAACACACAAATTCAATTGTTTACGAATATAATGAAAGCAATAAAGAATGAAAGTAATGCAATCAACACACGAGGATTTGATTAGGGAGTTCCCCGGATTTCGCGTCGTCCACGCGTATGTCCGAGTACGTCTCCCCCCAAATAACCAAACGGGTTATTTGAGATATGTATAGAATGAAAAACAACTTGAACACAAGTGCACAAATTACAATGAATCCAATAAACCTATATTGACTCAAAATGTAAAACTATGCAAACCCTCAATCGACGAACGAATCTTCACCCTCTGATTCCAACGATCCTACCCGTGCAACTCCTTGCAACGATCGTCCAGCTGAGTCCTTCGATTCTTCTCAATTGATCCTCCAAGATATCGAACAATCTTGGATCCCTAGTGAGCAATCCAACCTCCTTGCACAAATCAACCCGATCGCGAATCTGCTTCACCACGAATCGCACCGAACGTTATCGACCAAGCGTACAACTCCTAAATGATTGATCCCATACTCAATCTTCAATTGTTGCAACTTGATGGAAGATGATGATCTTGTGAAGGATAACACTTTGATCCCAATTTTTCACCCAAATTGTATCCAAAGTGTTTTACCCAAAGCACTTCTTGCTCTCTCAATGATTCTCACTAGATTTCTCAGTTGTGTTCAGTTACTGTGATTGTTTCATTACTTCAATCTGCTTACAAAGGAACCCACACATTGCTATTTAAAGAGAAAATAGAATGAGCAAATTTAGGCATAATTTTCAGTGAATGTATCGATACAAATGATTGTGTGTATCGATACAAAGCCCTTGACCAACGTTCAAATTTGAAAATCTTGACCTTTGTATCGATACAAACACGAGATGTATCGATACAAACACCTTTGTATCGATACATGTATCGATACAAGTATCAGAATCTTGAAATCTTGACTGATATGTATCTAAGCATGCAAGCATGCTTCGAATCATATGGAGCTTGCTGGTTTTTCAGAACATATACATATGTATCGATACATGTAAGCATGTTTCGAATCATATGGAACATTCTGTTTTTGTATAGAAGCTTTTGTATCGATACAGAGCATTTATGTATCGATACAAAATGCTCAAAATGTACCAGAACAAGTTTCAGGACATTTGTATCGATACAGTAATGTATGTATCGATACAAAACACCAGAAAGTCAGTTTTTCAAGGTTTTGAAAATAGTTCTTTGTTGTCAAGTCATTTGTAAAGTTTGCCAAAATATGTTCAACCTATTTTCATGTGTTTTGACAATTATTAAAACATGAGGATGAACTGGTGCACTTACATTCTCCCCCTTTTTGATAATTGTCAAAACTATGCATAAGCTAAACTAAGCCTATACCTATTATGCAAATAAAAATAGCAATGATATACAGACGCAAAAACAACACCAAGGCTTAATCACAAAAAGCTTGCTCCCCCTGAGTTGATGCCATAATGCGTTTGATGATCCTTTAGCTTGTGCATCCATATCTCTCCCCCTTTGACAATATCAAAAAGAAGAAGAGAGCACATTAGCAGTAACAAGTCCAAGCATATATTTCATCTATTAATCATATCGTGCACTTACATTTGTCGAAATGCACTTTATGATATAGTATCCTAATCAAAAAAATTACATATAACGATATGCCAAAATATATCAATGACGAATACCAAATATCATGATAAAACATGGAATGTAGAACAACAATCCATAAAACAACTCATGACTATTGAAACACATCGACATTTGTTAATCAATGAAACATACCAAAATATGGGACGAAATAAACAAAACAATGCAATTAAATGCATAAACATAACATGATTATCCATACAAACAAAATTATCCAAATAACATGTATGTATGAAACACATATAACCAAATAAGGTACATTCTTATGTATGTGAGCAAAACAAAGTACCAAAGCACATTATAACATGAGAACACATGTTAAACCAAATATGCATGATAAAAGAAATCACATAACATAGTTAAAGTACCACAAACAATCATATGCGAAAAATATATATATATCTATGTATGTATGCAAAAATTACACATAGATGCTAAACATAACATATACATTCTAATATGAACTTAATAAGATAGTTGTAATGATTTTTGTCAAATCCCCATTTGAGACGTATAAAGCTCAAAAACTTATTAATATTTTTGAGTGAGAATTCTTGGAAATGGAGGATTAGACAAATATCAAAACTTATATCATATTAAGATAGAAAATGCATGTATATGATCACAAACACAAATGCTAAACAAAATATGTATAAAGCAAAGTTAAAGAGTAGAATCTTCCCTTAAGTATTTGATGAAGGAAGTGATCAATTTCCACATCGTTTTGTGTTGGGTTGAGTCGTATCTTTTCACCTTACTTGTTTGTAAGTCTTGAGCCACTCGTTATCAATGTCTCTCATCAATGGCTTCAAGACGCTTACCTACATGTTTAGACATTTGAAATAGGTCCCCAACTCATATTGGGTCCTAGTTTGTTAGTATCAACATTATTGTCTAACTTAGGTAACCATTGCAATATGCCTTTAGGTACTAAGGTTTTCCGTGCTTGGCATTTTGCAATCGTATGTCCTTTGTTACAACAATAATGACAAACAATATGAGGATTACTTTTCTTGTGATCCTTTTCAACAAATTTATACTTTTTATTTCTCGGTTTAAAAGATTTGTTGAATTTAGATGGATCAACCGCAAAAGTAATCTCCGGCTTGGATGGTTCTTTTAACTTCTCTTGTAGTTTTCGTAAATCTCTACTTAAGTAAAAGCATCCATCACATCCGGTATATTCATTTCCACAACTATCATAATTCACAAGAGGTTTTTGAACCAAAGATTCTTTGAGAGCTTTCAACTCATGTTCCGTTTCCGAAACTTTAACCTCAAGGTATTTATTGACTTGCATTAAACCCTTTAATCGTTGAAAAGCCTCTTGAGTTTCTTTGTGTAGTTTTTCAAAAGCAACTTGTAATTCATGATATTCCAAGAGAGTATATGAACTAGAGGGATTTTGGTTTACCTTTTTAGGAACAAGTTTCTTACGATCGTGTGATGTCAAACACACATTTGCCAATCCTTCTTCACCGCTTGAACTAGAGCTTGATGATGAAGAGGAAGATGAGCTAGAGCTCTCCCATGCAACGTAAGCTTTCTTTCCCTTGTCCTTGCTTCCCTTTTTGAATGAAGGTGATTCTTTCTCCTTTCTCTTGAGCTTGGGACAATCCGGTTTAAAGTGACCGATTTGTCCACATTCATAACATGCTCCCTTTTTAGAGTACTTGACATCTTCCTTCCTTCTATGGTAACCACTATCTTTCCGATATTTCTTAAGATTTTCATCGGAGTGCCTTATCCCATTTTTCTTCACATACCTATTGTAGCGCCTAACGAAGAGTCCCATTTCCTCATCATCGGAATCATCTTCGCTTGAGCTACTTTCCACATGCTCTATCCTTTTGGACTTGGTGGACTTTGAAGTAGAGGCTTTTAGAGCTATAGACCTCTTGTCCTTTTCCTTTTCCTTGTCATTGTGCTTTACCTTCTTTTCGCTTTTCTCATGCTTTTCTAGCAAGTTTAGCACATGTTCATGCTCCGTGAGTTTGCCAAACAAAGTTGTAAGATTCAATGAGGTAAGATCATTAGCTTCCTTAATCGCGGTGACCTTAGGTTGCCAATTCCTACTAAGACATCTTAAAATTTTGTTAGTAGCATCTTGGTTGGAAATTGGTTTTCCCAAACCGTGTAACTTGTTGGTGATTTTGATAAAGCGTTGTTGCATATCCTCGATGGATTCTCCATCTAGCATATGAAACAACTCAAATTCTTGTGTCAAAGTATTAATTTTGGATATCTTGACATCATTGGTACCCTCAAAGTGAGTAACCAATGTGTCCCACATTTCCTTAGCCGATTCACAATGCGACACATGATAGAATTGATCAATCCCAAGGGATGATATTAAAATGTTTTGTGCCTTCGCATCGTAATTGACTTTCTTCTTTTCCTCATCCGTCCATTGTGCCATTGGCTTATTTGCGACAACACCATGAGCATCCGTTATAGTTGGAGCAAACGGACCATTCTCAATGGCATTCCACACTTCACTATCAAAAGAATTGATATGAATACGCATGCTACTTTTCCAATAGTCAAAATGATCTCCATTGAATACCGGAGCCCTATTATACGCCCCTTTTGGTGCAAAAGCCATGTTGTCTAATAATAGGCACAAATTACTCGGTTTAATCGTTTAAAATCAACCGGGCTCTTGATGCCACTTGTTAGACTACGAGGCTAACCACTTAGAGGGGGGTGAATAAGTGGTTCCGTTAACCAATTGAGTTTTTAAAAAATTGTTCGGTTAAACGTGCGTGCGGAAGCGACTCCGGGATCGGTAGTCTCTTTGCACCGTTTTGACTTATTGAAAAAGTAACTAAGCCGATAAAACGTATTGAGGAAAAGTCGATCGGAATAAGATATTCAAAAACTAATTCAATTAACAACAACGTTTCCAAGCAAGTTATTCGATTCTTTCAAAAACAATTCACAACACAAGATAATAACAATTGAATCCTTGTGAACACTTACGAACACACAAATTCAATTGTTTACGAATATAATGAAAGCAATAAAGAATGAAAGTAATGCAATCAACACACGAGGATTTGATTAGGGAGTTCCCCGGATTTCGCGTCGTCCACGCGTATGTCCGAGTACGTCTCCCCCCAAATAACCAAACGGGTTATTTGAGATATGTATAGAATGAAAAACAACTTGAACACAAGTGCACAAATTACAATGAATCCAATAAACCTATATTGACTCAAAATGTAAAACTATGCAAACCCTCAATCGACGAACGAATCTTCACCCTCTGATTCCAACGATCCTACCCGTGCAACTCCTTGCAACGATCGTCCAGCTGAGTCCTTCGATTCTTCTCAATTGATCCTCCAAGATATCGAACAATCTTGGATCCCTAGTGAGCAATCCAACCTCCTTGCACAAATCAACCCGATCGCGAATCTGCTTCACCACGAATCGCACCGAACGTTATCGACCAAGCGTACAACTCCTAAATGATTGATCCCATACTCAATCTTCAATTGTTGCAACTTGATGGAAGATGATGATCTTGTGAAGGATAACACTTTGATCCCAATTTTTCACCCAAATTGTATCCAAAGTGTTTTACCCAAAGCACTTCTTGCTCTCTCAATGATTCTCACTAGATTTCTCAGTTGTGTTCAGTTACTGTGATTGTTTCATTACTTCAATCTGCTTACAAAGGAACCCACACATTGCTATTTAAAGAGAAAATAGAATGAGCAAATTTAGGCATAATTTTCAGTGAATGTATCGATACAAATGATTGTGTGTATCGATACAAAGCCCTTGACCAACGTTCAAATTTGAAAATCTTGACCTTTGTATCGATACAAACACGAGATGTATCGATACAAACACCTTTGTATCGATACATGTATCGATACAAGTATCAGAATCTTGAAATCTTGACTGATATGTATCTAAGCATGCAAGCATGCTTCGAATCATATGGAGCTTGCTGGTTTTTCAGAACATATACATATGTATCGATACATGTAAGCATGTTTCGAATCATATGGAACATTCTGTTTTTGTATAGAAGCTTTTGTATCGATACAGAGCATTTATGTATCGATACAAAATGCTCAAAATGTACCAGAACAAGTTTCAGGACATTTGTATCGATACAGTAATGTATGTATCGATACAAAACACCAGAAAGTCAGTTTTTCAAGGTTTTGAAAATAGTTCTTTGTTGTCAAGTCATTTGTAAAGTTTGCCAAAATATGTTCAACCTATTTTCATGTGTTTTGACAATTATTAAAACATGAGGATGAACTGGTGCACTTACAGAATGGGTGGGTTAAAACAAAATTTTGAGCCTAATAATCCTTTTTTTTTCAAAACCATGAACCAAGCCACATTATAACCCTCAAAAGACCTAATTGAAACTAGGTTCACTGATGAAGGCATATTCAGCAAAATTATTGTTAAAACTGACTCCACCTGTTTGTTGAGTAACTATCTTTCACACACACCACATGTGTTTTCCATAATATTTTCCGATTCCAAAATTTGCATGTACATTACATCAGAAACACTTTTCAAAAGAAAACAATTTTGTTTGTAAATCTATATTTGGCATCAATGAAATTCGAGCAAATGGTCTAATCGAGGGTGAACCGACACAAAACGCTCCTAACTTGGGGCAAATTACCTCAGGATCCTGCCAATTAGGGGGCAAATCCTTACATCCAGGGGCATACCCTTCGAGGATTCAAGTTAGTGGCTATGAGCTCCCGCGTCCTGTAAATGCTGATGCAGTCAAGAAATGCTTTGTCTAAAAAATAAAAGAACAGCTCGGTAAGTCGAAAACCTGAAAAGACGGCTTAAGCAAAAAAGAGCATCCCGGTGGATTGAAAACCCGAAAGGGCGATCCAGGCAAAAATTAGGGGCACGCAAAAAAAAAAGAGGATATATATTCCCGGTGGATTGAAAACTCGAAAGGACAATCCAGGCAAAGCTAGGAATTCAAAAAAAAAAAAACAACAAAAAAGCATGACTGCCGAAGCGCACCCATGAGAAGGCGCTCTATTACGGTTTGCAAATGGCGACTTCTCCCAGACTTCTGATTAATGGGCTTTATCCCCTATAAATGCTTATTTCACCATCAGCTGATATGTGTCTGATCTTGCCCCGATGTTGTCTTAATTCATTTCCAATAATGTTATCCCCGATGAAGACTGCCGAGTGGTTGTACTGTTATGTCACTCCACTTCCCATCTTACCGGTCCAATCTTGTCTCATCCAGTTATTATACAGTCACACTGTCATAGAAATACAAGTTTCATACATACATTATACACACATTCATACATTCATACATACATAATACATTCATACCAACATGCATATAAGCATTCATACATACATACATACAACATGCTAACAAAATCATTCATACATGATTGCATTGACCATCTTGTGTCTTGCTTCAGCTATTTCACTAAAAGAGTCATCCCAATGTGTCTCGTTCAGAGATGTCTCCATCAAACATATTTCACAAAAGAGTCATCCCCAGTGTGTCTGGTCCAGAGATGTCATTATCAAACATATTCCAAATAGCACATTTTGCAAACAACCAATTTGCAAATTTACATTTAATTTCCCCAAAAAAGTTATCTCCAGTGTGTCTGGTCAAGACAATACCTCTTTTTGTTATGTCTCGCTCTCCTACAATGATAGCAGACAAATATTTTTCCTTATTATGTTCTGCTCTCCTACAATGATAGCAGACAAATATTTTTCCTTATTATGTTCTGCTCTCCTACAATGACAGCAGGCAAATATTTTTCCCTGTTACGTCTTGCTCTCCTACAATGATAGCAGACAATACCTTTTCTTGTTGTGTCTTGCTCTCCTACAATGACAGCAGACAAATATTTTTTCCCTGTTATGTCCTGCTCTCCTACAATGATAGCAGACAATATTTTCCTTGTTATGTCATGCTCTCCTACAATGATAGCAGACAATATCTTCAGGTCATGTCTTGCTCTCCTACATTGACAGCAGACAATGTCTTTTCTTCATGTGTCCTTGCTCTCTTACATTGACAGCAGACAATGTCTTTAGTTCTCGTCTTGCTCTCCTACATTGACAGCAGACAATATCTTCATGTCATGTCTTGCTCTCCTACATTGACAGCAGACAATGTCTTTTCTTCATGTGTTTTTGCTCTCTTACGTTGACAGCAAACAATGTCTTTATTTCTCGTCTTGCTCTCCTACATTGACAGCAGACAATGTCTTTTCTTCATGTGTCCTTGCTCTCTTACATTGACAGCAAACAATGTATTTATTTCTCGTCTTGCTCTCCTACATTGACAGCAGACAATATCTTCATGTCATGTCTTGCTCTCCTACATTGACAGCAGACAATGTCTTTTCTTCATGTGTCTTTGCTCTTTTACATTGACAGCGGACAATGTCTTTATTTCCTGTCTTGCTTTCCTACATTAACAGCAAACGATGTCTTTTCTTCATATGTCCTCGCTCTCTTACATTGAAAGCAGACAACGTCTTTATCTTTTGTCTCGTTCTCTTGCTTTGACAGCAAACAATATTACCCCTTTTATATTTTGCCTTACTCTCTCACATTGACGGTGGCCAACAGCTTTTTTTTTTTCCATGTTTTACAGTGGGTCAAGCTACCTTACACTAATGGTAAGTAATGGCTGTCAATTTGTTCCCCAGTGTTGGTAGTTTACCTCTTGCATCCACATTTGCATCAAAAACATTTTCGGCATCTTAGGTCCAAAATTGTGTTATTTTTTATATTTAAGTCTCTTTATCTCGTCTCCGAATAAAGAAACTTAAATAGGGGCATCTGTCATACCCCAATTTTTGACCTAAGATCTCATTATTCATTTTATGCATCCCTAATAAAAATCCAAAAATAATTGTTAATTTTGTTATTATTAGTAACTCTATTGAAAATCCAAAAAATATGTCTAAATTAGGTAAGTTTTTATTTTATTTGAAAACAATCAAAAATATGTTGAATATTTATTTTTTCCTTCTATCATTATTATTTATCATTATTATCATTTATTATTTTAGTTGTCATTATTATTATATTATTATTATTATTACTATTATTAAAATAAAATAAAATAAAAAGAATTATAACAAGATAACAACAAGTGCTGCTGTTGCAGCACGTCCCCCCTCCCTTTATTTATTTTTTTACTTTTACTTTTTATTTATCTTTGTTTTTGTGTTATTATTAAATATAAAATAAAATAAGCAACAATGAATCTTCTTTCTCCTTTCCCATTTCAATTTTCAAACAAAAAACAGTGTTGGAGATTCTGTCAGTCAAAAAATCTTGCAAACAAGTTTTTTTCAAAACATACAACCATTTTTTCTTCTGAGCTATACATAGCCTTTCGGTGAAGAACAGTGTTTGAAGAGAAGAAAAATTGAGGATCCAGATTTCATATGCTGTATAGTCTGACAGTTGAGAAAAGTTGAAAATTCACAAACATATTCACACTGTCTATTTGCCACTATAAATGGAGATTGAGTTGCAAAAGGGGAGCGGGCAAAAAAAAAAAATCATTCATCAACCGAAAAATTCATCAGCCACTGCCTCAAACTTTCAAACACTAATTTTCAAAGCCACAAAAAAACTCAGTAACCACAACCAAATCCAACAACAACATCGTCAAAACCGCCAAACACCAACACACACAAATCCAAAACAAAACAAACAAAAACAGAAGAAAAAAACCAATTTCATCAGTCACTCCTTTTTCTCCGATCCGGACGTGTGGTAAGTTTTTTTTCGAAATTTAAAGCCCGGATTTGAAATCAGCATGAAAAAACAAAGGGGTTGGGTATAAAAAGTTTTTACTTTTAGGTTGTTTTCCGGTGGGTCTCGCCGGAGAAGACGGCGGCACCACCGCCGGCCGCCCTCTCCGGCGACGGGAGCTTCATTGAGAATTTCAGTGAGAGAGAGACTCTGTGAGAAGAAAGAGAAACAAAGTGAAAAATGAATGAATAAGAACGGAACAGGGTATTTATACCCCTGTTGCTGTTTAACTTTTTCTTTGTCTTGTTAAGGTTAAATATATTTTAGGTTGCTAATCTTGCATCAGCGCGTGCCTGGCTCAGTTGGTAATGAGCGAATTTCTTCGAGAGGAAGGGGATGGGTTCGAGTCCCCCTGGTGACATTTTCACCATTTATTCCTTTTTTATTGCTGTTTTGTTGGATCTTGGGCCCTAGGCCCCAAACTGTTATTCACACCCCGTGACCCTTGCTGTCTGCACCCCCACTGTTTTATTTATTTTTTTTATCTTTTAATTATTTATATGTTATATTCTATGTTTAACTAACATCAAAACACCAAAAACATGCAATATTTGTTTATTTTTTTCATTTCTTATATGTCCAAAAAATACAAAAATATGTTGTGTATAATTTATCTCTGTTTAAGTCCAAGAGAATGAGTGATCGTTTATTAACTTTATGTTATTGACAATATCATATGTTTATCCGAACCATAAGTTTATTATAAATAAATAAAAAATCAAAAAACATTCAAAAAATTCAAAAACCATTTTCAAAAAGAAATCATTTTATAATAAATCCCGACTTTCGTCGAGAGACTTTTTCAAACCTATTTTTTAAAATAAATGCTTTAATACACTTAAGCATATTTAAACATTTTCAAAAAACACTAAAAAGTACAAAAAACAAATTCAAACCTTTTGCCGCTTGGCTTTTGACTTTAAAACTTTTTCAAAGAGTTTAGACGTGAGTCATCTCTAGTTGAGAATTTCAATATTCTCCATAACATATGGCAGAAAAGGAAGATCAACTTTTCAGTATGTTTGTGGTGGATTAAAAAGGAGTTTAAACTTAAGATGACGACTCGTCTTTCCTCCTAAAATCAATCAAACAAACCACTTTACAATTTTTACCCCGAACTACGGGATTTTGATCCCTCACGGGTACGTAGTGCAAAAGACTTCGCGTCTTCCCAAATCAACAAAATAACAAAAACATTTTCCTTTTCTTTTTTTCAATCATCACCTTAACATTTTATTTTTTAGGTTTTTATTTACAAGTAAATAAGTAATTTAGCACAAAGATTAATAAAAACAAGAGGTTCCTATAGAGTACTATAGACGTTTAGGGTGCTAATACCTTCTCTTAACGTAACCAACCCCCGAACCTTTAATCTCATAAAAATAGGGTTATTTCGAACTTTTCCCCTTTTCCTTGGAAAAATAAAAGCTCAGTGGTGAATCATAATTCGTGAGTCAAACTAATCAATAGTTTTGATATCCGAAAATCACCGCGACAATCAAGAATGAAGAATGTATATGTTCTATACTTAGATGAATTACCTGCTGAATCATGTTTTGTAACTCTTGAAAGAGATAAATGGATTTGGCACAAAAGAGCAGGACATGTAAGTATGAGAACATTAGCTAAAATTTCTCAACTTGATCTAGTAAGAGGATTACCTAAGATTAGTTTTGACAAAGACAAATTGTGTGAAAGTTGTACAAAAGGAAAACAAGTCAAAAGTAGCTTTAAACCAAAAGACTTCATATCAACCAAGAAACCTCTTGAACTACTTCACATAGATTTATTTGGACCTGTCAAAACTACTAGCCTAGGAGGTAAAAATTATGGTTTTGTCATTGTAGATGATTACTCAAGGTTTACATGGGTTTTGTTTTAAAAACACAAAGATGAATCCCTTGAATACTTTAAAAATTTCTGTAAAAAGGTTCAAAATGAAAAAGAATCCAATATCATTTCCATAAGAAGTGATCATGGTGGGGAATTTGAAAATTCTCACTTTGAATCATTCTTAAATGATAATGGGATCTCTCATAATTTTTCATGTCCAAGAACTCCTCAACAAAATGGAGTTGTTGAAAGGAAAAATAGAACACTATAGGAAATGGCTAGAACCATGATTGATGAATCAAATGTTGAAAAATATTTTTGGGCAGAAGCCATAAACACTGCATGCTACATTTTAAATAGGGTTTCAATAATAAAAGTTCTAAACAAAACTCCTTATGAACTTTGGAAAGATAGAAAACCAAACATTTCATACTTTCATATCTTTGGATGCTACTGCTATATTTTGAATATCAAAGATAATTTAGGAAAGTTTGATGCAAAATCAGATAAAGGATTATTCTTAGGATACTCTCTAACTTCCAAAGCTTTTAGAGTCTTTAATTTAACCACTAAAGCTCTTGAAGAAAGTATGCATGTTAAGTTTGATAAATTTGAAGATCAATCTAGCCAAATTGATAATGATGAAGAAGAAGATCAAATTCAGACAAAGGATACACCTACAGAAACCTCTCCAACTGAAATACCTAAAACTTGGAAGGTAGTGGTAAATCATCCACAAGAACAGATAATAGGAGACACTGGTGATAGAGTAAGAACAAGAAGATCCTTCCAAGTAAATGAAAACAATCTGGCTATGATCTCTCAAATTGAACCTAAGACAATTGATGAAGCAATTGTTGATGAATCATGGATTGAAGCCATGAAGGAAGAATTAATGCAATTTGAAAGAAATGAAGTTTGGAACCTGGTACCTACTCCTCCAAATCACTCAATCATTGGGACTAGATGGGTTTTCAGAAATAAGCTTGATGAAGATGGTAAGGTAATCAGAAACAAGGCAAGACTTGTTGCTCAAGGTTACAATCAACAAGAAGGTAGAGACTATGATGAAACATTTGCACCTGTTGCAAGGTTAGAAGCTATCAGAATATTACTAGCATATGCATCTCATAAATGTTTCAAACTTTTTTAAATGGATGTAAAAAGTGCATTCTTAAATGGTTTTTTAAATGAAGAAGTTTATGTACATCAACCTCCTGGTTTCAAAGATGAACATAAACCTAATCATGTTTTCAAATTGACCAAAGCTCTATATGGACTTAAACAAGCTCCAAGAGCATGGTATGAAAGACTAAGCACTTGTTTACTAGAAAATGGCTTTTCTAGAGGAAAAATTGACACCACTCTTTTTAGAAAAACTAACAAACAAGATCTGTTAATTGTACAAGTTTATGTTGATGATATCATATTTGGTGCCACTAATGAAAAAATGTGAGAAGAATTTTCAAATCTTATGCAAAGTGAATTTGAAATGAGCATGATGGGAGAACTCAGATTTTTCCTTGGCTTGCAAATCAAGCAACAAGATGATGGCATTTTTATTTGTCAAGAAAAATACATCAAAGATCTACTCAAAAAATACAAAATGAGTGAAGCAAAAATCATGACTACTCCTATGCATCCATCAACAAATTTAGACAAAGATGAAAATGGAAAACAAGTGTCTGAAAAAGAATATAGAGGAATGATTGGATCACTTCTATATTTAACTGCTAGCAGACCAGATATTGTTTTCTCAATTGGTCTTTGTGCAAGATTTCAAACTTCTCCAAGAGAATCACACCTTACTGCAGTCAAAAGAATTTTTAGATATCTAGTAGGCACTCCTGATATTGGTCTCTGGTACAAAAAGGGATCACATTTTGACCTCAAGGCCTATTGTGATGCTGACTATGCTGGTGATAAACTTGAAAGAAAAAGCACAAGTGGAGCATGTCAATTTCTAGGAGAAGCCCTTGTAAGTTGGTGTTGCAGAAAACAAAACACCATAGCACTATCAACAACTGAAGCAGAATATGTATCAGCTGCAAATTGTTGTTCTCAAGTGATATGGATCAAAAACCAACTTGAAAACTTTTCATTAAGGTACACAAATATTAAAATTGTTTGTGATAATACTAGTGCTATCAATTTGTCAAAGAATCCCATTCAACATTCTAGATCTAAGCATATAGAAATAAAACATCATTTTATTAGAGACCATGTTTGTAAAAAGGATGTTGAACTAATTTTTGTGAATACTGAGAATCAGTTAGCTGACATTTTTACCAAACCTTTGGTTAAAGATAGATTTATCTTTATTAAAGAAAATTTAAATATCATTAAAAATCCATATTAATTATTGTTGAACAAAATTCTCTGCTCAGGAGAACATGAGGAGAACGTTCTCCTTCACCTATTCTTTGAACAATTTTTCCTTCTCCGTTGTTTTAAAACTCCTAAAAAAATTAATTATTAGACGTTTTTTTTTTATATATAACATGTTAATATTTTTCAGTTTTTTTTTAATAGAAAAAGGGGTTAAACCTTTGATATCCCAATTATTTTTACGGAACAAATCAATCCTCCACTTGTCTAAAATCAACTTCTTCCTTTTAGTTTCCCTAAGTACAAATCATAAATAGTAATCAAGTACTCCCTATTACCTAACCTATCTCAAGTCTCTATTCCTCTTCTCTATACAATCTCTATCCATTCCATCAAACCTTTCACTCCTCTCCAATCTTTCGTATCTCTCTCTCTCTCTCTGATTTCACTCTCAACCTTCTACTGTTCATCTCTAACCCTCACTGTTCATCATCAAAAAATTCTGAAATGGCAAGAACTAAGGAAGCAGCAAGAAAGAATGTACACGACCGTGATACATCCTCATCCTCATCAACCTCTCAACGATTCCTAACACCACCATCTGCTACCACTCCAAACAACTCAGGTAACTCATCTCAAAAATCACTACCTACTTCTGACAAAAATAATGAAGTTCAATCCACTCCAACCATTAGTATCACTGAAATGGTAACTAACCTAATCCATGCTTCTAACCCTCAAACTACTAGCCAAATGATGATAGGATCAGTTCCAATCAACATTCCCACCATTGTTGCTGAAAAACAAACCTTACCAAAAGAAACCACCTCTGAACCATCAAAGAAACCATCTGGTTCATCCAAGAAAAACCGAACCAAAAAATCCAAATCAATTGGTCCTTCTAACATCAGAAGGTCAAATAGAATTGCTTCTGGTTCTAGGCCAGTAGTTGACACTACAGTCTACTCCATCTCTGATAGTGAAGATGAACCTTGTCCTTCTCAAAACCCTTCTCCCAAGCACACTCCAAAAATAGCCATGTATGCTAGGAAAAAACCCTCAAAATCCACAAACTCTCCTGAAGAAGAAGAAGTTTTGGTCAAAGATTCTAGCCCTCAAAAGACAAAACCTTCTTTCCCTCTCATTCATGAAAAAAGTGCAGAAAGTTTCAAAAGGTTTACCAAGTCCAAAAGTATTCTTCCAGGAAGAATTTATGACATGGATAAGCTAAGTGCTACATGCATCAACCTGAAAAAGTTCACTGAACCACTTGGTTGGACCAATGTTTTCAAAATTAAAGAAATCTACTATCCTGACCTAATTCTAGCCTTCTATTTCAATGTTGTAGTTCACTCTGATAAGGATCTCATTACCTCAGACCTCAAAGGAAATAGAGTCAGAATTACTGAGAAAATTCTGGGAGAACTTCTGAACCTTCCAACAGAAGGAGCAAAGCTCTATGGATCTGACTGGTACTCCATTGCAGGTGTTGACAAAACTGAACTCATGTCCCTAGTCTATCAACCTGACACAGTTTTAGATGATCCTCCATCTTCCAAACTCAAGTCAGATTTCAAAATCATTCACAACATCTGTCTTCATTCCATTTTCCCAGAAAAGGAAGCAAAAACAAAGTCACTGATAATGATCTAATGATCATGTATCATATGTCAAACCAAATCAAAATCAGTCTCCCATACATCCTACTTCAACACATGATATCCACCATTGAAAATGGTACCAGAAAAATCACCCTTCCCTATGGAATGTACTTGACAAGGGCTTTCAGAAAATTCAAGGTAAGCTTTAAGGGAGAAGAAGGCCAAAATAGCAAGACAGAGTTTTCTTCAAGCAATCTTGGAAGAATGAAGATACTCTCTGACATCCCAGATAGAGATCAACGAGTCAAAAGAAGAAGGGATCTTTTTGAAACTGCAGAAAACCTAGAAATGTTGGCAACAGTCATTACCACTCAGGAAGACCATGTGGAGAACGTTCTCCTCATTCCCACTTCCTCAGATAAAGGTAAACAAGTTAGGATTGAAGATGATTTTTCTGACTCTAGGGATTTAGGAGTATCTCTAGAATTTGACTCTGCCTTGGAAGATAACCTAGATTCAAATCTGAATAAGTTCACCTCAGTTTTAATGGATGGCTTTTCTACTGCTGATTACCCTGTCAACACATCTCTGTTTTCCCCTTTAATGTCTTCACCTCAAACAACTCTTGAATCTTTCAATAGTGCAAATTTTTTGAGAAGTCTCATAAAAAATCTTGCCCCTATGTTTCCTAAAATACCTTTACCCATCTACACTGATGCTGGTACTACCTTACCCACTTTTCCATCAAACTTTGCTTCATTCAGTTCCTTTTGCACAAATGTTCCATCTGATGCTAGTCATCCTGTTGAGATTCAAACTTTTCCTGTGCTCATGTTACCACCACCACCACCACACTCTGACATTCCTCCTCCAAAGAAAACAAAAATGGAGAAAGATGTTGCAAGAACCAGAAAGGATATGGCCAAGCTGTTTCAAACAATGGAAATTCACAAAGATATGATATCTTATGTCATGCTTGAGTTCCAACTTCTGAGGACATGGCTTGTGACTGAATTTTGTCCAGCTATGCGCATTAACCCTCCTGCAGAAAACCCTGCACCACATGTTCCTGAGGTACCTAAGTATGATCACTCCAGTTCTGATGATTCCTCACCCACTATGCCTCACTGAACAACTCCTTACAAAGCTCCCATTCCTTTTTGCTGATAACAAACGGGGGAGAAGATAATTTGAAGATTTTAATGGAATTTGGGAATGCTTTTGCTGTTGTTTTTAATCTTTTTGAATTAATGTTGTCTGGTTGTTTCTTAAGTTTATTAGATGATTAAGATATGATGAGAAGTACTTTAGCACTTCAGTACTTCTCCTTTTATGTTTTGAATCAATCTTAATGACAATTATGTTTTATGAAAAATCTTTGTTATTTACCTTTCCTTTTATGATGTCTCAATTTCTCATATGCATAAATCATATAGGATGAACAAATTGAGGGGGAGCTCTTTGACACTATCACAAGTATTATCATTATATCTCTGATCAGAATAAAAAAATTAAAATCTAATTAAAGAGTTTGTCATCATCAAAAAGGGGGAGATTGTTGAGACAAAATCCTATTTTGATGTTTTAAAGATCATAAACTCCATTAATTATATTTCAATTCAATTCTGATCATCTTATAATCTAACAAGTGTGTTTAAGTGTTTTTATAAGAACAGACTCTTTGGAAAAAGTTATATTCCTTACTTATCAAAAAGAATCACTTTCTGGAGACCAACAGAAAACCATAAGCAGAATGGTCTCCCAGCTCTGCGTACATAAGCCTATGACTTCTTTTAAGTCAACTTGTTACAAGACAAATTTGAACTTTGCATTGAAGCATATTTATAGTATCACAACAGTTCAAATAAGTCATTTAAGGCAAGAAAATCTTTTTGGAATAAGTGCTTACTCTTTGAAGAGCTTTTAAGGAATAAAAGGTTCCCTTATCATTCCAAAGGCTCCATGTTCTCCCACGACATCATTAAGAAAATAATCAGGACCAATAAGAATTAAACAACAAAATTCTACAGCTTGCAAGGAGACATTTGAGACCGGCCAAGTACAAAGCTAGGACATAGGGTTTATTTTATAACATTACAAGTGTCCTCATCTATACTATTCATGTGTCCTTTAAAAGTACAATGAACAAGAGCTACTCTACTCCTTCCTCTCTCATTACAGCTGTTCCACAACTTGCTTATGTCCTTTTTTAATCCGTTGGTGTTATCCTTAAGGAAAGCTGGAGAATGTTCTCTTTATGGTTTCCCAGACTCTCTAAGTATCATACCTCAAGTGAACTTTGCAAACCAACCGAGTTAATCATCCCCACTCTGCATAAAGCATATTTACAACGGGTATATTATCAGATACAACTGGCCAAAGGAATAATTGTACAGCAAGCTACAGTTCCTCCTGTCAGAGAACATCTGGAGAATGGTCTCCCAAACTGTCGCAAAATTGAAGATCTGTTACAGCATTGGGATATGACTTGGCAAACGGCTATAATTGTTTGAATTATCTGAGACTTAATCTTCAAGACTCTCTACAGGAACTCTCCTCTATAAATAGCAAGCCAAGATCACTTTGAAGAGCAAGAAACTAACTTGAGAAAAACAGTATTTCATCTTTGCAAAGTCTAGCTCTTCCTTTGTCACTCATACTCCAAAAGCTTTCTATAATCTAGGATCTAAATTTATTTGAGTATCTTGAGTGTATTTCATTTTAAGCATATACAACTAGTTTAGGTTGATATAAGCTTGTAAGATCCAACAAACCATTTCATATCTGTTGAAAGATCTAACTCAAGTCAATTGGTTGAGAATTGATTGAGTGGAAAAATCAGTTGGTGATTAACTGATTTTGTTGCTTAGTCTTGGTTAAGGTTAAGGGAAGAATTTGTGGTAATCTTGGTCTAAGATTATAGTGGATAATCTCACTCAAAGTGGGGACTGGAAGTAGCCCATTCATTTAAGAGGTGAACCAGGATAACTTCTTGTGTTTGTTTTCTTCCTCTCTACTCTTTACTTAAAGCAAACACAAATCACACTTATCACATTTATTTCTGCTTATACATCTTAGTAAATTAAGTTACAATTGTTTGTGTGATTTCTTTTCAATACTCACTTTTAATTTAAGTCTTGCAGCAAAATTTTAAAAGGTCACAATTCAAACCCCCCCTTTCTTGTGACATATCTTGTTACTTCAATTACTCTCTTTGGAGTTAGGTAATAGTTCTCAAAAAAGTCTTGGCAACAAAACAAGTTTGGGGTTGCTCATGGAACTAGCAACATCTAAGTTTGGGGTGGGTATACGGAGAACTATCACTACAAAAAGAAAAAATAAAATAAAAGAGACGGGAAAACATCAAAAATTCCCTAAAAAATAGTCTCTTAAAAAAAATGAAAAATAAAGAGCCAAAGGGCAAAAGAAAGAGCCAAAGGGCACAAAAAAGTGATAGAAAAGAACCACATAAAGACACATCCGGTTCTTAATCTCCGATACCAACACAAAAAGGCACCGTAAGGAATAAGGTTGCGTACACAAAAAGGAACAACAAAGTAGAACTTAACTCCAATGTTTAGCCTACTATTCCCAAAAATGTCCTACCTTGACCTAAGCCACGTTATAACCCTGAAAAGACCTCCAAAAATGCATGTATATTAAATTTTGACCGGTTGCTTAGAGTTCTTGCAAGCCTATGGTAAAATGGCAGGTTGTACGATGATTGAGAGATAACCCTTTCAATTCTGAGCGAAAAACACAAATGTGAGAGAGAGAAAAGTGAGACATGGACTCTTGCGGGCATTTGTCCGATTTGCTACTATTGACGTCTCCTGAGCCTAGCAGGACTGAGCATGATCGCGGCGGTAAGAAATCAGCGGTACCATTGCTGAAATACAAGCAAGGTTGTGAAATTCCAATCATTATTATTTATCTCTTATTTCTCTAACGATCTTGTCTGACAGCATGTTACTTGAGGACAAGCAACAGTTTAAGTTTGGGGTTGTGATGACAGGAATTTCTATGACATTTTTAGTAGTATTATTAGTAGTAAAAAGACCAAGACGGGCCCAAATACGATGGAAAACCTACAAAAGCAGGAAAAATCATCAAGACAGAGTCCAAGATGCCAAAAGACAAGAAAAAGCAAAAAAAGTGAAGAAAATGAGCATTCCATCGCAGCACGATGACTCCCATCGTGCTACGATGGGAGCTGCTTGTTTGCCAAGAAATCAGAAGAATAAATCTGCAAAATATCTGTCCATCGCAGCACGATATAGCACATCGCAGCACAATGGAGTTACTTGGCAACCAAGCTGATGAAATGCACAGGATCAGTTATAAAATTGAACTGAATCTTCACATCACAGCACGATGGCTTCATCGTACTGCGATGCCTTGCTGAGGCCCATTACGAAAACTATAAATAGTGCCTCTCATTCATTGTTAAATTCATTCAGAAATAGTAGAACACTCTATACTATAAGGAGAGGTTCAGAGGAGCTCTATTGGGCATAGTTTTCTCCCCTTACAGGAAAACTAACTCAGCAAGGTATGATTTCATGATTCCTCCTCTAACCGCTCAGTTCACGACTAGTTCAGGATGTTATCATCTCTATACACCTAGAATTATTTACAACTACGAAAGCCTAAAGAAATCATACCTTGCTGAGTTAGTTTTACCATAAGGGGAGAAAACTATGCCCAATAGAGCTCCTTTGAACCTCTCCTTATAGTAGAGAGTGTTCTACTATTTCTGAATGATTTTAACAATGAAAGGGAGGCTCTATTTATAGTTTTCGTAATGGGCCTAAGCAAGGCATCGTACTACGATAAGCTCATCGCAGTGCGATGTGAAGATTCAATTTAATTTTATAACGGATCATGTGCATTTGATCAGCTTGGGCGCCAAGTTATGTCATCGTGCTGCGATATGATGCATCGTGCTGCGATGAGTAGATTTTCTTCAGATTTATTGCTCTTGATTTCTTGGCGAACAAGCAGCTCCCATCGTGGCACGATGGGAGTCATCGTGCTGCGATGGAATGCTGATTTTCTTCACTTTTTGGTTTTTTTCTTGTCTTTTTGCATCTTGGACTCTGTCTTGATGCTTTTTCTTGCATCTTGGAGTCCATAGCAGTCTATAGTATTTAGGGTAGTTTAATATCTATTAATAAAGATGATTAATCGTTGAACAGTTAGATGTTACGAAAACAGTATAAATATACGCCCGGTATCAAGCAGGATTAGGGGAGGGAAGCGATCTGACTTGTCTTCCTCACACTTCGAATCAAACTATCTTTATATTTCTGCACAAGCATATCGCTATTTTCAAACAAAACCTTTTTCAAGACCAAAGCGAATGAAATCTATCGAACTTAAATAAAATTAGTCGTGTTTGGCAAGTCGACGAATGACTGGTTCACTCTCCAGACCATAGTCAGTGGCGGTGTATTCCTTCTCAATGGACACCAAGTTCTGATCAGCCATGGTAATCTTCTCATTGGCAGAAGTCACCTCCTCCTTCTGGCAAGTCGCCAGAGCGTAGTTCAGCAGCAAACCCTTGACATCTTTATAAGCTCATATGTGAAAGTAGAGTTGAAGTGAGCAGAGTTGCCAGTCATTTGAACCATCTTCTCCAAGAATAGTTCCGGGTTGAAGAGTGGATCTCAGGGAGAGGCGGTCTCAGTTGTGGTCTCGGCAGCACCCGAAGTATCCACTATAGGCGAGACAGTCTCAAGGAGCTTCGTATCTTGTTCCGCCCCATCTTTCTCGCCTACAGCAGACGAAATACCCTTCTCTTTACGAGCCAGGGTCCGTTTCTTTTTGAGGGGAGACTGGGCTACCGTTTCTTTCTCACGTCCAGCATCAGCCGCGTTTCCACAAGAATTGGAACCTTTGGGCGAGATCTCAATTGAAATACGCCCTTACTCTAACTTCCTCTTCCTCTGGCTTTTTGAAGCATCACCTTCCACCACCTCCATCTGAGTCAAAGGATCCGCCTTCTCCTCCTCAGGCTGGGACTTCTTGGCCCAAGCCTTAAGTAAGAACTTCATGCGACCATCTTCATGTATGGTCTGCATCCTTCTTGCAACACGTCCATAAAATCCAAGAAAGAAACAAAGATTAAACATCAAACAAAATGAATCAAGATGATAAAGAAAATACCAGTTAAGAAACAGAAAGACGTAAAGGCGAATCACTTACTCAGATAAGCCTCTAAAGCTTTAGAGTCACCCTCAACGTCAAGGAGGTCACTAATACTCATTTGGTTGAGGGTCTTGAGGTAGGCCACTGTATCCCTCTCAAACTCACTGAGTCTCTCGTATACCCCATATTGAGCATAGGGTTGGTAGTCCAGTAGAAAGGGAAGAGGGTTCCCTACCTGAATCAAACATCACATCAGGGCATCTCTCCCCACAGTGAATATGCAAGAATGTGTATGTATAATTTTTTAAGTGATAAGAGTAAAGGCTAAAAAGGCCGCGGTTAGGTCGACTACACAAGGACACCGGGGCGTTGGGAACTAGGTTTTTGATTTGGTAGAAAGAACAGAAGAAGGCGACTGAAGGACTATCTATCTCAAGCCCTAAACATACTAGCTCGAAAGCTTTGATGAACGCCCAACTGTTTGGGTGGAGTTGAACTGGGGCGACGTTCAAAACCCTAAGCATGGAACCCTCGAACTTAGTGAGGGGAAAGAAAAGATTAAACTGGTATATCAGACTAGCAAACATATAAAAGAAGTGAGGTTCATTTATGTTCATTGTGATCACAAACTCACCCTCGCCGACACACTCAGTGACGACATCACTCTCCTCACCAGAGCCTGACAAATTGTTCTTCTTCCTATAACTCAACACTGAAGCTTTGTTTCGAAACCTAGACGAAACCTCCATGGATGACATCTCTGATCAAATTGCGACTATTGCAAGTGAAACTTCTTTTCGTTTTCCTGTGAAAGACGAAGGCGATATTATTACACAATCACTACTGGCCCCGTTACTACTACTATCATCACTATCAGAATTAAGCTCACTAGAATTGACAGGGGCACCCCAAACCTCATAATAATAACCGCTACGATTGAGCAAATTGTCAGTCCTACTGAAATGGGCGCGGATTTGGCGTTCTAATGGAGTGCCGATGTAGGGAATTTGCGAAAAATTCCCTTCATCGACCTCACTGAGATCCCTTAAAATTACCATTTTTTCCCTAACCTTAGAAAAGAATTTGGCTGAAATCCCTAACCTCACTAAGACCTTTATAGAAAAAGAGTAGACCCTCTATTACCCAACGGACAAAAAGAAGTTGAAACATTCGAATGCCCATTGGATAAAATAAAAGATCCTGACGCATGTCAATAAAGTGGCATAAAAGGCGAGTACACGCCTCGGACAAAGCGGGAAGATTTAACGTCAAAAGAAGTAAGTGCGCCCAAGGGCGAGGCGAGATACGACAACAAGCAAATTCTTATAAAATGAACTTCATTCATAAATTCAATGGCAAGAGACTACAAGAAATTGGAAATAAAGAGTACATGAAATCAGAAACAAACATCCAACATGTGAAAATACAATCAAACTAGAAGGACAAAAAATCCTAAACCTAGGAAAAGGAAACTACTTAAACAATAGTGTAGGCAGCCTCAACAGCACGGGCGAGCAGTTCCTCAATCTCATTCTTGTACTTCTTGGCTACCTTAGAGTCAAAAATCACCTTGTCCAGATCATCATTCAGAGTCTCCTGCTTCTCCTGAAGGCGAGACAGGAAGGAACGAGTCTTGATCAACTTGGCGATGTCATACTGTATGTCCATTTGCAGATTCATTTTCCTTTTTTGCAAAGGTCTGAGTTCCCTTTCCAAGACCTCAATACGATTATCAATGGAATCCTCTGTTAGACTACTAGGCTTATCACTTAGAAGGGGGGGTTGAATAAGTGAACCTCGAAACAATGGGTTTTTAAAAAAAATGTTTCAAATTAATCAAGCGAGCGGAAGAGCCACCGAATCGGTAGTCTATGCACCGATTGACCAAAGGAAAGGTAGTATTAAGCCTTGAACGAATTTGTGAAAAGTTACGAAAATGTTTGAGTTCAAAATGATTTGAATGAAAACAATGTAAATTCAGTCCCAAGCAAGTTACAAACCAATATTCAAATCAATCACAATCAAGCAAGAATCAATTGAATTTTTGTGAACCAATACGAACAATAAAAATTCAATCGATTAACAAATTAACGAAATTAACGAAATTAAAAGAGAGAGATAAAGAGAGACACACGATGTGATTAGGGAGTTCCCCGGATTGCGCGTCGTCCACGCGTTTATCCGAGTACGTCTCCCCCCAAATAACCAACCGGGTTATTTGAGAGTTTATAGATCAAAAACTTGATGAACAAAAAGTGCACAGTTTACAATTGAAATCTATAATCCTATAGCAAGACAAAATGTAAACTAATGCGAATAACCTCGACACCCAACGAAACTTCGCCCTCTGATTCCAACGATTCACCTTGTGCCAAACCGCACCCAATCGTCCAGTTGAGTCCTTCGTTCCTTGTTGTCGAATCCTTCAAGACACGCACGATCTTGAATCACTTGAGAGAAACACTAGAACCTTCGTCACACAATTCAACCCGACTACGATTCTGATTCACCGAGAACCGTATCAGACGTTATCACACAAACACGCAATCTTTATTGAATCGATCCCATACTCAAATTCAACTTGATTGCAATCTTTGATGAAGATGATGAATTTGTGATGAATCAAACCTTTGATGCAAATTCTCACTCAATTTGTACCCAAAGCGTTTTCTGATCTTTCACACTAGTTTCCTCTCTGTTACAATGACACACCACATTGCTCTTTAAAGAGAGAATAGAATTGAGCAAATTTGGGCAAAATTTCACAGACATGTATCGATACAACTGATCATTTGTATCGATACAAACCCTTTGACCAGCGTTAAAAAATGAAAGATTTGACCTATGTATCGATACAAACACGGGTGTGTATCGATACATACATCAGTTTCTTGAAATCTTAACTGATATGTATCAAATCATGCAAGCATGATTCGATACATCATGATGTTTCTGGATTTCTGAGAGACATATGTGTGTATCGATACATGCAAGCATGATTCGATACACAGGTAACATTCTGTCTCTGAGAAACCACTTTTGTATCGATACTAGTGATATATGTATCGATACAAATTGCACAAAATCAGTCTGAAGTAATTTCAGGACATTTGTATCGATACACATGTTTATGTATCGATACACATGTTTTCGCTGTCAAGTCATTTGTAATGTTTGCCAAAATATGTTCTATTTTATTTTCATGTGTTTTGACAATTATTAAAACATGAGGATGAACTGGTGCACTTACATTCTCCCCCTTTTTGATAATTGTCAAAACTATGCATAAGCTAACTAAGCCTATACCTAATATGCAATAAAATAGCAATATGTATACAGACGCAATTAAAACACCAAGGCTAACAATAAGCACGCTCCCCCTGAGTTGATGCCATAATGCGATTGTCAGTAGATAATATTCAAGACTCTTTTAGCTATTCATCCTTAGCTTGTGCATCCAAATCTCTCCCCCTTTGACAATATCAAAAAGAAGAAGAGAGTCTATTAGAAGTATCAAGTTCAATCAGTTTTAACCAAAGTCATATCGTGCACTTACATTTGTCGAAATGCAAATATATGATAAAATTCCTAATCAATATAAATACATACAAAGATATGCCAAAATATATCAATGACGAATACCAAATTTCATGACAAACATGGAATGTAGAATAACAAACCAAAACCAACGCATGAATATTGTAATACATCGACATTTTAAATCAATAAACATATCAAAATATGAGACGAAATAAACAAAGCAATGCAACAAAAGCATAAACATAACATGATTATCCATACAAACAAAATTATCCAAAATAACATGTATGTATGAAACACATATAATCAACAAGGTACATACTTATGTATGTGAGCAAAAATAATACCAAAGCACATTATAACATGAGAACACATGTTGAACCATATATGCATGATAAAGCATCCATATAAATCAATCAAGTACCAAAATCAATCGTATGAAAATATATGTCTATGTATGCTCATAAAGTCACATATATAAGAACCAAACAAACATATACAAACCAAGTATGAACTTAATATGACAATTGTAATGATTTTTGTCAAATCCCCATTTAAGATGTATGAGTCTCAAAGACTTATCAATATCTTTGAGCAAAATTCTTGGAAATGAAGGATGAGACAACTATCAAGTCAAATATCACATTAAGGTAGAAGTTGTGTATATGAGCCAATATTCAAATGCTAAGTAAAACAAATATAAAGGTAAAGGTAGAGAATAGAATCTTCCCTTTAAGTGTTAGGTGGAGGAAGTGATCAATTTCCACACCATTGTAGATGTTGAGTTGAAGCTTTTCTCATCACTTTCCTTGATCGTAAGTCTTGAACTCCATTGTTGTCGGTGTCTTTTGTCAATGGTTTCAAGACGCTTCCCTACATACTTAGACATTTGAAATAGGTCACCAACTCATGTTGGGTCCTAGTTGGTGAGGTAAACAAACTTTGTTGAGTTTTGGCATCCATTGCAATACGCCCTTAGGTACCAACAATTTCCTAGCTTTACATTTTGCAATGGTATGGCCTTCACAACAACAATAGTGACAAGTGATATGTGAGTCACTCTTCTTTTGATCCATTTTGAAATGTTTAGAATTTTTATTTTTGACTTTCAAATTGTTTCGAAAATGTTTTGGATCAACTTGATGAGAGACTCTAGGTTTTGATGAATTTTCCACTTTGTCCTTAAGAGTCTTAATATTTTTTGACAAAGTGATACAATTATCACAACCAACTATATCACCATTATCATGACTTGTACTTGACCTTTCTAATAATGATACTTTGAAAGCTTTCAACTCTTCTTCCGTTTCGGAAACTTTCTTTTCAAGAGCTTTGTTAACTTTTATAATTTCTTTTAATCGTTTGAAAGCTTTCCTAGTTTCACTACATAGGTCCTCAAATGCACTTTGCAAATCATGATATTCTAACAAAGTATATGAGCTAGAGGGATTTTGGTTTACCTTTTTGGGAGCTTTATCCTTCTTTTTGTGATGATGAGTTGTGAAATTAGCCAATTCGCCTTCATCACTTGAACTAGAGCTTGATGATGAATGAGAAAAAGAGCCACTACTCTCCCATGCAACATAAGCTTTCTTACCTTTGCTCCTCCTTTTGTTTGAAGATGACTCCTTCTCTTTTCTCTTGAGATTAGGACAATCCGGCTTGTAGTGACCAACTTGGCCACACTCATAGCATAGCCCTTTCTTGGAGTACCTAGCATCATCATTCTTCCGGCGGTAACCACTATCTTTCCGAAACTTCTTAAGATTGTCATCAGAATGTCTTATCCCCTTCTTTCTCACATATCTATTATAGCGTCGAACAAAGAGCTCCATTTCCTCATCATCGGAATCGTCTTCGCTTGAGCTACTTTCGACATGCTCAACCTTTTTGGACTTTGACTTTGAGGCTTTTAGAGCAATTGACCTCTTATCCTTTTCTTTTTCTTTTTCATGGTGTTTTTCCTTTTTCTCACCTTTTCCGTGCTTTTCCAACAAACTAAGCACTTGTTCATGTTCCGTTAGCTTACCAAACAAAGTCGTGAGGCTCAAAGTAGTAAGATCATTTGCCTCTTTGATCGTGGTGACCTTGGGTTGCCATGATCTGTTAAGACACCTCAAAATTTTGTTAGTAGCATCTTGATTTGTGATTGGTTTGCCTAAGCCATGTAACTTGTTTGTGATTTTAACAAATCGTTGTTGCATATCCGCGATGGTTTCACCATCTTGCATATGGAACAACTCAAATTCTTGGGTTAAAGTGTTTATTTTTGAAATTTTGACCTCATTAGTTCCCTCAAAGTGAGTAACTAATGTATCCCACATTTCCTTAGCCGTAGAACAACGCGACACATGATAAAATTGTTCAATCCCAAGGGATGAAATAAGTATGTTTTGTGCCTTTGCATCGTAATTGACCTTTTTCTTTTCATCATCCGTCCATTGTGCCATAGGCTTAATAGTGACAATGCCATTAGGATCGGTGATCGTCGGAACAAACGGACCGGTCTCAATAGCATTCCACACTTCACCATCAAAAGAATTGATGTGAATCCGCATACTACTTTTCCAATAGTCAAAATGATCTCCATTGAATATAGGAGCCCTATTATACGCCCCTTTCGGTGCGAAAGCCATGTTTTCTAATAATTGGCACAATCCTCCGAATTTTGTAAACAAAATTGAACCGGACTCGTGATACCACTTGTTAGACTACTAGGCTTATCACTTAGAAGGGGGGGTTGAATAATTGAACCTCGAAACAATGGGTTTTTAAAAAAAAAAGTTTCAAATTAATCAAGCGAGCGGAAGAGCCACCGAAACGGTAGTCTATGCACCGATTGACCAAAGGAAAGGTAGTATTAAGCCTTGAACAAATTTGTGAAAAGTTACGAAAATGTTTGAGTTCAAAATGATTTGAATGAAAACAATGTAAATTCAGTCCCAAGCAAGTTACAAACCAATATTCAAATCAATCACAATCAAGCAAGAATCAATTGAATTTTTGTGAACCAATACCAACAACAAAAATTCAATCGATTAACAAATTAACGAAATTAACGAAATTAAAAGAGAGAGATAAAGAGAGACACACGATGTGATTAGGGAGTTCCCCGGATTGCGCATCGTCCACACGTTTATCCGAGTACGTCTCCCCCCAAATAACCAAACGGGTTATTTGAGAGTTTATAGATCAAAAACTTGATGAACAAAAAGTGCACAGTTTACAATTGAAATCTATAATCCTATAGCAAGACAAAATGTAAACTAATGCGAATAACCTCGACACCCAACGGAACTTCGCCCTCTGATTCCAACGATTCACCTTGTGCCAAACCGCACCCAATCGTCCAGCTGAGTCCTTCGTTCCTTGTTGTCGAATCCTTCAAGACACGCACGATCTTGAATCACTTGAGAGAAACACTAGAACATTCGTCACACAATTCAACCCGACTACGATTCTGATTCACCGCGAACCGTATCGGACGTTATCACACAAACACGCAATCTTTATTAAATCGATCCCATACTCAAATTCAACTTGATTGCAATCTTTGATGAAGATGATGAATTTGTGATGAATCAAACCTTTGATGCAAATTATCACTCAATTTGTACCCAAAGCGTTTTCTGATCTTTCACACTAGTTTCCTCTCTGTTACAATGACACACCACATTGCTATTTAAAGAGAGAATAGAATTGAGCAAATTTGGGCAAAATTTCACAGACATGTATCGATACAACTGATCATTTGTATCGATACAAACCCTTTGACCAGCGTTAAAAAATGAAAGATTTGACCTATGTATCGATACAAACACGGGTGTGTATCGATACATACATCAGTTTCTTGAAATCTTGACTGATATGTATCAAATCATGCAAGCATGATTCGATACATCATGATGTTTCTGGATTTCTGAGAGACATAGGTGTGTATCGATACATGCAAGCATTATTCGATACACAGGTAACATTCTGTCTCTGAGAAACCACTTTTGTATTGATACAAGTGATATATGTATCGATACAAATTGCACAAAATCAGTCTGAAGTAATTTCAGGACATTTGTATCGATACACATGTTTATGTATCGATACATAATACCTAAAAACAATTTTTCAAAGTGTTAAAAATAGTTTTTCGCTGTCAAGTCATTTGTAATGTTTGCCAAAATATGTTCTATTCTATTTTCATGTGTTTTGACAATTATTAAAACATGAGGATGAACTGGTGCACTTACATTCTCCCCCTTTTTGATAATTGTCAAAACTATGCATAAGCTAACTAAGCCTATACCTAATATGCAATAAAATAGCAATATGCATACAGACGCCTTATTCTGAAAATGTAACTGCTCAGACAAGAAGCTCAAGCAAGACTCATTACGTGGGGATGAGGTAACCACTCATCACCACCACGATGACACGGTGGACACGGCGGATAGGGGGTCAAACTACCCATCACCACCACGATAGGAGGAGCATCTATAAATAGGAGATTAAGCCTCATTACAAGGGGATCAACATTTTTTGTAAACTCAGAATATTCATATCATTCTTATCATTAATATTATTAACACCCCCTTATTTGTTCACTAGAACAGTCCATATTTGTTCCTCTCATCTCTCACATTAACACTCCTCTCATTTGAAAGTTCTCATATATATATATATATATATATATATATATATATATATATATATATATATATGACATATCATATGAGAATGGTCATCTTATATGAGAATGATAAGAAAAAATTTCAACCATTGGATTTAAATAGATGGATGAGATTAAAAGTTTTATTAAATGTAAAAAAGGTGTCTTTCCATACTCAATCAATTCTCATAAACCAATGCTCCTAGGCCTTCTCATCTTCTCCAACCCACCGTCATCGCCATCTACAATACCAGCAACTATAACATTAGATGTTTGTGCAAATCTGGTAACCTTCATATTAAAGAAAACAGTTGTCTCTTGAAATCCTTAAAATTCACTCATGAATGGGTTTACAATGGAAGCACCGGTTTATTACTCATAAATTGAGTCTTTGATTCTGAATGCTATATACCTCTTATAATTCCCCCTTTTAGGTTACCACCCAATTAATTTATTGAATATGTCAAATAAAGAAAAATCAAACTTAATTATAACAGATCTTTTATCTATCGAAGGAGTTTTGCTGCAAAATAATTTCTTTCACCTCTTCCACTCGCTTCAGTTTGTGTTCCCATTTGCTACTTCCTTCACCGCCAAAGAATATTACAAATTCAAACCAAAACAGAAAATTGTTCCAATTAGCCAAAGAATTTAATTAATACTCAGCAAATTTGACCTACAGTGGATCAATTTTTGTTACGGCAAGCGACAAGGAAATCTGAAAAAGGAGAGCAGATCTGAAGACGATAAATGGATGGGATTTATGAGTCGGTGAAATCAGAAAAAATTAGAAGATTAAGATTGAAATTGAAAAAAGCAAAACGAATGCATAACTGAAATTAATCCTAAACAAATGCCCTAATCCAAAATTTCAGCTACTATTCACATCGTCCCAATTCGTAGCTTCCGCGCCAGCAAGATAGCGAAGAGATGTTCATTGTTATTCGTTCATGGGTATTAAAAACGAGAACCTCAACACCCATTCACAGTACCCATGAATGAATGAATAGGAAATTGTTCTCCTTTTTTTTTTATTATGAAGAGCAGCGGTGATTTTTTAAATTGTTTTTAACTTTTTATTTTGAATGGAGAAAGTTATTTTTTAACTATTAGCTTAATTTTATGTTGTTAGAGGTTGATAGAGTTTCTTGTAAGACTTAATCTAAGAGTGGTTTTCCATCCAATATTCTTGTAAGACTTAATCTAAGAGTTTCTTGTTCTTCGGTTGTATATATTATTTCAGCTACATCTACTCATTTTTTGTAAAACTTGCAATCATGTCAAAACTGAAGAATGCTTGATTTTTCATTTTGATAAAATTAGAAAGTTTGTAGTATATAGAAATTTCAATTCATGAGGACAATCTTTTGGTTATTATTACATTGGAAGCTATGTCAAAAAGATTGAGCTCTTGGAATAGTCGTTGTTTATGTTTTGGAGGGCGCATTACTCTGATTAACTCGGTATTGTCTGGTATCCCTCTTTATTTTTTTCTTTCTTTAAGGCTCTTGTTTGCGTTTTAAAACAATTAGTGAGGATTCAAAGAAATTTTTTATGGGGAGGAAGAATTGAGGAAAAAAATTGGGTTAGGTTAAGTGGGATCATGGAGGATTAGGGGTAAAAAATTTAGAACTTTTTAACGTGGCTCTTTTAAGCAAATGGAAATGGAGGTTCTTAGATGACGGTGAAGCGGTTTGGCTTGATTTGTTGAGATTTCGGTATGGTCACTTTTCCACAAGATTGTTGAGTTGGGATTGGAATATCAATGGAGCTAGGGAATCTCTTTGGTGGAAGGATGTGATGGGGATTGGAAGGGAGTGTGAGGTTGATTTGTTTAAATCTAACGTGGTTTGGAAATAACATTGATAACAGTAATAACATTGGTTTTTGGAAATTTAAATGGTTTGGAAATCAACCTTTTAGGGATTTATTTCCTAATATTTTTCTTAAAGAAGCTTCCCAGATGTTTTGATTCCAGATAGGTTGAATTGGAATGGTGCGAACCACCATTGGAATTGGCAGTGGCGTGTTACCTTGTATGAGAGCGAAAATCAGCAGCTTCTTGAGCTTACGAATTTGTTAGCAAGTTGTTCTTTTCACCTGGATAGTAATGATAAGTGGAGGTGGGTGTCGGGCACGCTTGGTCTTTTTCCCGTTAAATCATGTTATAATTTGTTGCTCCGAATGCGGAATTCGGTGATTTTGGATCCAAATGTGTTGGGAGCCATTCAAAAACTTTGAAAGAATGATGTTCCCACTAAGATCAATGTTTTTGGATAGAGATTACTTCTTAATACCTACTAGAGCCGTTCTTCACCATAGAGGTATCTTAATAAATCCGCATGACCTCCCGTGTATTTTTTGTTTTGGGCCTACTGAAGAATGCTCTCATCTTTTTTTCCACTGTTCTTTTATTAAGAGTATATGGAAAGATGTTTTTCGCTGGTTAGGGTATAACTTTCCACCGGATTTGGAAGGATGGAACAATTTTATTAGCTTTGGGAACATGATTAAATCAAAAAAACGCAACCGTGTATGTCACTTGATTTGGTTAGCTACAACTTGGTGCCTTTGGAATAATAGAAATGAGGTGATTTTTAAGGGGGCTTTACCCAATTCATCCTCTTTATTTGATAGTATTCGAGCTTTTTCTTGGACTTGGTTTTGTGGTCGGCAAGGTCACCGTTCTTCCTTTGCTTTCTCTGATTGGTGTAATGATCCTATAGCTTGTATCCAAAGAATACTATAATTTGCTTTGTATTGTAAGGGATTGAGTACCCCTTGTACTCCCTTATAATAAATTGTTTGCTTATAAAAAAAACATTGGAGATTTGATACATGATGTGATTGAAATTGAAATGTACTATTAAAATTCTAAAACAAATAGTTGATCTCAATCCAAAATGGACTTTGAATAATTCCTTTTTTAAATTTGTATAGTACAGATGGGCAACCACTCCTAAACAAAAAACCACAAAAAAGAGGCATTAACTCACATCAAATTCAAAGCCATGAATCTCTTGAAAAAATAATTACATCCTCTTTCGAAGAATTAATGAATGGTAACAAAATTATATAATGGATCACCAAAATAATAATTAGAGATTAATTATGAATACTCTTTGTAAGCATACACTATGAAGATCACCATTTAAGTATGGTCTTTTTGTGCTTTTGGTGTTCAGGAATACCAGAAAAGTAAGGAATTCCGGTTTTCTCGATCCAGTCACTACCATGGAAGAACTTGGATGGTGCAAACCAGTGTGCCGCCTTGGAATTTAGGTTCCAGATTCCAGCCCATTTCACACGCTTTGATTTGTCTGAACCAGGGCCATAGTTATGGTACTCAGCATAGAAGCAAGTGTCCATGTTGGTTGGACCAAATTCTGTTTGCCATGGCAAATAACCATCGGGTTGAATCAAATCATCAATGAAGGCATCCATAATGATAGTCCTTGAGAAGTTCTTCCATGGACGGGCTAAGTATGCCTTGTTGTCAAACCTGACAGGGTAGAACTCAGGATCGGAAACAATAGAGCCCCCTTGGATGATTATTGCTGATGGTTGGAATCTTTCTTTCCTTCCTTGTGCGGTCACAATACATTGTTGGTTTGACATAGGCTTACGAACCACGAATTTGCAGTTTTGGAAAACGGCTAATGCATTACCAAAGATGAAGTCAATGGTACCTGAAATGGTGCAATCACGGTAGAATTGACGCATGGTGTGTACATAAAGTGTGTCTTGATATCCATCCATTGAGCAATTGAAGAAAATGGTCTTATCTCCTTGAACCCTTAAAGCCACTGCTTGATGTTTGTGTGGACCAGCTGAGTTCTCAAAACCCATGTTAATGGCGGTAAAGTGATCTCCTTGGATAGCTGCAATCATATGCATAAAAAACTCATCAATATATAATTTAGGCAAAATGTATTTATAGGTCCTTTAAGTTTTACGTTTTTAACAAATTGGTCCTTTAAGTTTTTTAAGTAACAAATAAGTCCTTTAAGTTTTTTAAGTAACAAATAAGTCCTTTAAGTTTGTAATTTGTAACATCTAGGTCCTATTTTTTTAAGTAATTAGGGGACCTAGATGTTACAAATTACAAACTTAAAGGACTTATTTGTTACTTAAAAAACTTAAAGGATTTATTTGTTACTTAAAAAACTTAAAGGACCAATCTGTTACAAACGTAAAACTTAAAGGACCTATGAATGTATTTAGCCTTGTATTTATATATCAACATTGGAAAGAAATCAATGGTGCATTTGTTTAAGCCTTAAAAAAAATATTTTGTTTTGAAAAAATGTCTATAACAAACATATGCATGAATTAAAATAGATATACCAACGGTGGCCGTTTTGTAGGTGTTAATTCCATCGATGAAGTTTTTGTTGCCGGTGATTACTGACTTCTTACCACCTTCACCAATAAACACGACATTGGTCATATGCTTGGTAACTTCAACATACTCTGCGTAAACACCCGCCTTAATGTAGATCACAAATGGTTTTTTGCTCTTCTCAGGAACCTTTGTCAGTGCCTCATTGATGCTCTTCACATCACCGCTACCATCTAAAGCTACGGTAACATTAGGCTTGTGTTTGAGTGAGTTTGTCTTTGCATCAAGGAGTATGCGATGATCAACCCAAGATGGAGTCTCTGAATCTTGAAGGAGACGACGTCCCCCAATAATATTGGTGACGTTCCAATCAGATACAGTGTCTGCAAAATCAGAAATGATGGCAAGAGCATTGCTACCCATGTGCATGCTTGATGTTAACAACTCCTTCATCTTCTTACCAGCATCGCTGGTAGTGTTCTCAAACCCATCCACGCATGTATCCATGTATGTCACAGCACCATTTAGCCAAACCTTCACATTCATGAGAAATTTGTCAATATTTTGAAGATGAAACTCACCCATTCCATCAAGTGACCTTGTGAATTCACCAATGGAGAGATCCATAAGTTGCTTGCAAGTATCAAGTGCATCCTTTGATCTAGGATCCTTCTCAACCTCATGCATTAGATCAGTTTCTTTGAGTTTTTCTCCAATTTTTTGTATGGTAACATTGAATGCTATTTTAATAAGTTCTTTTGGGTCGGTAACATTGTCGGCCTCCGCCTCTGAGGTGAGGGCATCCTCACATTCCTTCTTGTATTCGGTGGGATGACAAATGGTTTTTACTGCTTTCATTGTTGAAGCAACATGATTTCTCCTATTGTCCTCTATACCATCATCCAAACCATTTTGATTTTGGTTGATGCCAACAGTGACGGCAACAACCATAGCCACCAATAACAAGGAAGATACGCCAATTATGGCGACTCTTCTTCCTTTCTGTGCATCTCCTCCTAACATTGTTTATGAGGAAATGCACAGACGACAAAATGAAGAAGAGAAAATTGGCTTGTTTGGATAATTGTGTCTTAACATGCAATGTTAATGGTTATTTATATGCATAGATATGAATTCAAATTTGGTGTTTCTATTCGTTCCTATAATTGGTAAAAACACGGAAGCCACACAATATGTTTAGCAAAAATGTTTTGTTACTAAAAAAAGAACCATACTTAACTATGTTTTATAGGAGTTAAACTCGGGAACTAATTTAATCTCAAATCATGAGCATCACAATAGAAAATCAATATCAAGACATTACTTAAATAGGATTGAAAATAAAAAGTATCATTTCAATAGATCAATAAAAAGAATATAATGAAATATTTAAATTAACACAATATAATAAAAATATTTATCATTTACTTATATCATATATAATGAAATTGAAAGTTTTCATAATTAACACATTTTAGTTTAAGCTATCAAATCAAAAGTGTGTGTATATATATATAGGGTTGTTAATTTAGATCCACTTAAAAATATGTGGTGTAAATTAGCAATACATACATTTTCACTTTGGATAAAAAATCATTGATATATAGTTATTTTACACTAGAAAATTGAGGATTAATTTGGTAAATTTTATTAAATGATGTGCATCTACTTTGCTAATTTACACTCATATAATTATAAATATATGTAACCTAAGTAAACAACATAAGAAATAAAAAAAGGACAACTTAAGAAACATATATACAATCCAAACTTATAAATCTGAATATTCAAGTGAAATAATTTATTTTTTTAAATAATCATAATCAATTCTAATTACTCCATTTTTTTCCATCTATTACTATTCTATGATCTATCTTATAAATTGTGTTAGATGCTTCAAATTATTTTTGTTTCAGGTGAGCCAAATTCGATAAACGTGGAAGACTCCCATAAAATTAAATCACTCTCTTATTTAGAATAATAAACAAGCTCAATACTCTATTGCTTTTTTGTTTATAAATGAGAACAAAACCTTGACTATCGGTAATAAAGAAAAAATACGTTTTGCTATTTCATTGAGAAAAAAAAAATTGATAATTTTAAGGAAAGGTAAAACAGTTTTGTTTTTTTTTCTTATAAATCAACAAAATTACCATTTATTTAAACTTACTTAAAATAATGAAAGAAGGGTATCGTTGTCCAAAGTAAAAAGATGCGCAATGCTAATTTACACCAATGTGTTGTTAATTTATACCCACCTAAAAAAACATTAAAGTGTAAATTAGCAATTCGCACCATTTTAACGGGACTAAAATATCCCTTTAACTATTTTAAATTAATTGTAGATCAATGGTAATTTTGTAAGATTAAGTTAATGCTTAAAATCGAGTTTGATAAAAATCATACAACACATACCAACCTTTAGTAAATTTTATTTTAACTCTTTTTTTTTACCAACACTTTAAATTGATTTTTATTTGGATCAATCAAAAGAATGTGGCGATGAATTTGCATACCAAATCAGCTGAAACATCGTAAAAAGACGGATATGAAGTAAAACACCACCTAGAGATCGAATTTTGAGTTTTTTTTTTTTTTTTTTTGCACACCCCACACAATATATACAAGTGGACTGAAAAGTGGCTAAGCATTTCGACAAAGTTTCGAGTGATTTTGAATTTTCGGCCGAAACGAGAAAATTCACAATTTTGCACTAGGGAACTCCAAGGCCTGCCCACACTAGCCATCCCTCTGCCCACCAGATGCCCACACTAGTCATCCCTCTACCCATCAGATGCATGCCTCCTAGAAACGTCGTAAAAAGGCGGATAAGACGTAAACTACCACCTAGAAATCGAATTTTCACTTGGTTTTTTTTTGTGCACACCCCACACAATATATATAAGTGGAATGGAAAGTGGCTAAGCATTCCGGAGAAGTTTCGAGTGATTTTGAATTGCCAGCCGAAACATCATAAAAGGAAGGATACGACGTAAAACGCCACCTACAATTCGAATTTTGACTCGATTGTTTTTTTTGCACACACCACACAACATATATAAGTGTACTGGAAATGTGCTAAGCATTTCGGAACACTTTGATTTTTTTTTCCCCCGTCCGCCATGACACGGGGCTTAGCGCGTTAAGATGCGGTGCATTGGGCAAAATCGGCCTACCCATGAAATTTTCATGTTCTCCATGTGCATATGCTCCTACCACGATACAAGGAGGTGGCGTGACACCTTCCGGTGCAATTCGGAATGTAAATAGTTCTGATAATCGAGCAACACCTTATATACACAAAAATTGACCAAAAAATATTAACAAAAATACTAACTATTTTGAACCCAAAACAATAAAATACACAAAATAATAAAATGGACAAAAATAATAGTTAAAATTAATAGTAACCACTAAAACAATATTAATAACAATTAGTACCATATATTAAATAGATATAAGTGGTGATATGGCAATTATATATATATATATATATATATATATATATATATATTATTAAAAACACATTTTCTTTTCTGTACTATTTTTTTTCTATTATTAAGTATGATAAGAAGTCAAAACAATTTTTTTAAAAAAATCGTATATAGAATTAGATGAGTAATCTTCTATTCTTCCAGTATACTCATGTTGTAATGATTTTTTTTTATAAGTAAATGACAACAACAAATTAATCAACATGATTGGACCTCGAACTTCTTTCTTTTTTCCTTTCATATTCCTTAACTATTTATTGCTAATAATTTTATTTAAGTAATTTATCATAAGTTACACTTTTCATTTAGTCATTTTTTTCCAAATAAAAGTAGTAATGGTTTTTTTCTCAAAAAATATAAAATAGTAATTAATATATATGATAGTCATATGTATAAATATATGATTTTGTGCAGATGTGCTAAATGTTTATAGCATATGATTTTGATATGATCCTAAAATTTTATCCCTTAATAAGAATTATTTCAGTCATAAAATAAAAAGAACCAATTTTCATTTTTTAATTAAAAATAATAAAAAAATTAAAAAGGAAAGTCATAAAGCCAGAACAGTAAACACCACCAATCTCCACTAATCACGGCCACCATCAAGCCAAACTCCACTGTCACCAATCCATCGTAAATCATTCCATAATTTATGGATTGAATGTCATTTCCATTTTCATCAAGGAAAATGCTACTAAGCACGACAGAGGCAGTCGTGCAAGCATCACGACATATGTGGCAAGTAATTAAATTCCCTCCTTAAATTAAAAAAAAACCATAATTATTGTGCTATTGTTAAAAAAGAAAAAAATCAACGGTCTCCCTTGCAATTCCATCTCTCAATGGCAATTGCTTATTGACAAGAGTTTAATCAGACCAGTTTGAATCGGTTTTGAGTGAATTTAGTGTCCAAACCAATGAACTTTTAATTGGTTCGGGTTGGTTCGGTTTTTTGTGTTTTTCAAAAATGAATTCGAACCAAACTCGTCGGTTGAGTTCGAATACTTTAATCGGTTTTTACCGCGCATTTTTTTTACGTATTTCATGCTATTAATTTTTTCCCGATATACTATTTTCTCACAAGTTCATCAAATATAAAATACAATTTTTTTTCCATAAGTTCATCTAATAAGTTCTCATTTATTTATATAAGAAACACACGTACTAATTAATAGTTTAATTATATAACCAAAACATATCAAACCATTGTAAAAATAAAGTAAACCAAAATTAATAATCAGTTTTTTATCTGAACCATAAAAATCAATTTTTTTTTTATTTGAATTAGTTTGAATCGTCGGTTCAATTGGATTTTAGCGATTCGTTTGCACCCTAAACATACCCCTTATGCATGGTAATATAATTATCCAACACCTGTTAATGTAATTATCCAATTCCATATCTCATTGCATTTTTTTTTTGTTACAATATCTCATTGCATTTTGACAATGAATACAGTGGGACATATTGTCTTGCAATTAATTAATTAATTAAAGAAACAAAGAGAAAAGGAAATCAGCGGTGTCGTGCCTTTCGTCGGTTTTAATATGTCGTCCATGTAGCACTTCTCTTTCATCAAACCCAAACCCTAATGAAAGCTTATAAAAGCAGAAGAGAAAATACCTACAAAAAAAAATAGCAGAAGAGAAAATTTAGAGAAGGGGAGTGCACAAAAATTCATCACAGACGCAAACACAAGAAACTTTTGAGCAAAATTGCACACAAGCCGGGTTCGATTCCCAGGGGGAACAACGCTTGGCCAGTGCGCATGCCTCTACGCACGAGCCGGATTAGTCGTCCACCTTTGGTGGGTCGGAACCGGTGCGAAAGCAAAAAAAAAATAAAAAATATTCTAAATTCACATTTAAAGACATTTAATACCATTATTTTAATGAATGTTGAATTTGATAGCATTAAAGGGTAATGTCTTCATGAACAAGGGAGTTCCCATGAAGTTTGTTCATGGATGAAATTCCAGCGCGCTGGTAACAAATGTGGTATACGATGTTCCAACATCGTACTAACGTGAAACATAATGGACACAATATAAACAATAAACAGCAGGAAGATAAACAACACACAGTATTTGATAACCCAGTTCGGTGTCAACCGCAACCTACATCTGGGGGATACCAATCCAGGAGGAAATCCACTAATAGCCCTAGTTCTAAGTCTTACAGCAAACTCCTCGTTTACAACTTATCACTTAGCAATTATCCTTATGCACTTCTACCTAGGAACTCCCAGGTATGAGTTCTCAACTCACTTCTTAATTTCAACAGTACAACCAGCACTGTAGTTAAGACAAACACTATGGTGGAGACACTCTCCTAAACACTAGACCACTCTTACCTAAAGGCTTTGAGTGATACACAAGTAACACAATCATACTCCATGCTTAAAATCTTTAGAGAACATACAGAGTTACAACTCAATAAAGCAGTCCTAAACTTGCATCAATGTGACACAAGAAAGGCTCACAAATAAAGCACAATGCTTACAAAGACACGAAACCCTAAAAGTCTACATTTTGATACATTGGTTTCGGTGAAGAAATTAGGTTTAGCTCCTTCCTTTAAATATCTGGTAACATTGGCTTCAGAAGATCTGACCCAAAAGAACATCCAGCTCACAAATATAAAATAGAATCATATCTTGAAAGATTAGATACATTTTTAAAATAAGTCTTCACAATAATTCCTAAAACAATCTTTAAACAAAAGATCTGTTTAGAAAATAGAACCTTCTTTAATGCACATGCAAAGAACTGTAGAAAGAGAAAAGATCTTCTCTAAAAATAAAACGCGCGCATAAAAGATATGACAGCTGGCGCGCACACGTCAGGTTCTGATGTTGTAACATTTGATTCAACATCTTGGACAAAGGCTTATTTTACCAAAAAGAAGCCAACAATTAAAAACCTCAACAATGAATATTGCCAATATCTCCTTTTCGAGCAAGCTGAGAAAGATGGAGAAAGATTACTTTTCAAATTTTACTTCGAGTTGTTCGAAGGGGCAGTAGGGTAGAAGCGCATCACTGTGCATATAAGTAATTTGTGGACTTGGCGAATTTTCATGTGTTTTGTCTACTTCGATTTCGACTCATACAACGTTCATATCAAGAAACGTTGGAGAAGCTTCAAATTCAAGATACGTGGCAAGATACGCGTCGAGTTATTAGTTATTAAGCGTTAGTAGCAGTTATTTGTATTTGTCTATAAATATAATGTGTCTGTGATCGAGCAAAGAGTCACAATCATTTTACATAAATCCTTACAAACTCGAAGTACCCATGTTAACGCGAGAAACAAGTGCAAAAGGACCAATGTATGCATCTGTGAAACAGTAATTTCTTTGTAATCATTTACAATTCAATGCAATTAACATTTCATGCAAGTTATTGCTTTTTCTTTTACATTTCGAGCATTTTAAATCTGTTGTTCATTCTGTCGAATGAACTTTACTTTTGGCTAAACTGTTCATTTGGTCCCTTACGTTTATTTTAGGTTTGAATCAGGTCCCTTACGTTTTAAAAGTTTGAATTCGGTCCCTCACGTTATCAACATTTGCATTAGTTAGTTCCTTCCGTCAAATTTTTCACTAACTTTGTTTGATCCTTACACATAGCTGACAGTTTACACATGTTGAAGTGATTTTGGACACGTGGAATGTCATATAATAAACAGAACCTTCGCAAATAGAAAAAATATACCACAAAGACCTTTGCAAACACTAACTCTTTTTTTCTATTTGTGAAGGTTCTGTTTATTATATGGCTGTTAACGTGTCCAAAATTACTTCCACCTATCCAAATCGTCAGCCACGTGTAAGGATCAAACGAAATTAGTGAAAAATTTAACGGAAGGGACTAACTAATGCAAACGTTGATAACGTGAGGGACCAAATTCAAACTTTTAAAACATAAAGGACTTGATTCAAACCTAAAATAAACGTAAGGGACCAAATGAACAATTTAGCCTTTACTTTTCTTGCAATGCAAGTTAATTCAAACATTAATGCCTTTTCAAAAAAAAAAACATAAATGTTTATTAATGATGATGAACATTCAATATTTCTTGAAAATAAACAAATCACTATGTCTCAGGATTTACTAGTTGATCCTTCTTGTAATAACTCTAACTATCGCTTGTTTACCAAAAATCAGTGTAACAAATTGGCACGCCTAGTGGAACTGTGTGCTTTGTTTGTTATTCTTTTCAAATTTTTGAATAAGTTTGATTATGTTTGTTTCATTTCCATTGAAAATCCATATTATATTCTCTTTTTCTGAGAAATCGTGTCTAGTGTATGCTTTTAAGAAGTGGTAGATCACTTCCTGAAATTGTTAGACCACCACCCATAAATATTAGACAAGAGATGGGCAATTCGAATGGAAATAACAATAATAATGGGCCGTCTTCTTCGACCACATCAAGCGTGACTAGTGTCACAGAATCAATAGTTTCTCCTGTAATCAATGAGATTCTAACAAATGTGACATGGGCAACAGTTTCTGCCCTAGTTTCTTCAATAGTGGGTGCTACTATACCCATAGCATCATCTGCAGTGGTATCTTCGACCACTACAAACCCCGTAGTTTCTTTGCCTCCAAATGTTGTGAATCAATTTTCCCCAACAAGATCAAATGTTATGAGGGAGGGGCTAGTTTGTCTACATTTCAGTTGTCTTTTTCACAATACATGAATCAAGCAATTGTAGAACCTACCAATATGGCATGCCCAATACCATAATGCAAGGTTTGCAAACAAACCCTTCATTATTTTCAGAAACTGCACCAGGCGTGTTTGTCCCAAATAACCAACAGTTGGTTTCTGGCACTGCCACTGGAAATAACATGCCTACGTTGACGAATACATCCTGAGTGTGTATTGTCACGTCAGTAAGTTCCTGATACGTGTACTCATCACCCTAGTCGGCAACTGCCACGTCAATAAAATGATGACATAGCATCAAAGATTCCTGCTCATGGGCTCTTTTTAAAACTTTTAAATTTTACAGAGACTAAAATCTAAAAAAAAAAATTAGCAGGTGCTCTTTTCAAAATGAGTGACAATTCTAGGGGCTAAAACATTATTTAAGTCATATAAATACTGAGAAATGCTAACTTGGGCACAACCCCAACACATACACATTTAGGCACAAACACATTATTTAAAAAAATTTAAAGATATATAATTTAGTCACATCAACTAATATTAATCAATTCATTTATCTTTTAATTTTTTAAAATTTTGTATGCGTGCCTAAGAATAAAAAATTTAAGCTTGTGCCTATGTAAGAATTGCTCATATGGTTCAAACACTTTGCCACTCTCAAAATTCTTCATCGTAAATTATTTTATTCATTGGAATGTTTTTTTTTTGTTTGCTTGCTTAAGGGGGGTTCCAAAATTCTTCAATGTATTGATTGATTCTTCAACGTAATCAATATAAACTTTTTTTTTTGTTTGATTGAATGATTCATTAATTATTAATTATTGAGTTATTGTTTTTCCTTTTTTGTCTGAGTCAATTTTCTTTATTAGTACTTTGAAATCATAAAAGTCTACTATAAATTCACTAAAATCCCACAAAATCATGTGTCAAGAATCATGATTGTAAAATAAAAATTATTTAAAATCCCACAAAATCAACATAATCTCACAAAATCTTTTATAATCTTTAAAAAAGTTTTTGCCAAAATAATCTCTCAAAATTAGGGTTGGGAATAGGCTAGGCCGAACTTGCCAAGCTAGCCAAACTTGCAAGCCTGAGCTGCCAAAAAATTTAGGAAATTTTTTTTTCTACCCCAACATTTATCCCTTTACCCCAACATATTTTTGAATATTTCCATTTTATCCTTATCTTACTCTACTATATTTTATTAGTATTTTTTATTTTGTCTTTTTATCACTTTTCCGATAAATTGTACACCTCTCGAAACACTGTTCCGATAAGTATTTTTTTTCGGTATATTAATTTTACCGGTACACTTTTTAAAAAAAGTGTACTGGTTTGTATCACCTAAAAATCAATTGAAATATAATACCGAAACACTTTTCACAAATATACCGGTTTTGAAAAATTTTAGAATGGTAGAAATATTACCGGCACACTTTTTAAAAGTGGACCGGTATGTTGAGGAAAAACGAAAGTGTGCCGGTACACTTTTCATAGTCTAGTGTGTATGAGATAGTTAAGTCCTATGAAGCACGGATACCGATACGGACACAAGACACGACACACGACACACGACACAGATACTGACATGGCGACACCGATAATAATTTGTAAAAATGACATAATTCAGTATAATCATAAGTGTCGTGTCGGTATCAAATACTGACACGGACACGCCTAATCCAAGAAGTGTTCGTGTTTCATATATAAGTTAAGTCACAATGTGCTCTTGAAGAGTAACATTTGTGTCTATTTAGAAAATGCAAGAGTTGAATGAAAAGGAAATTCTGAATGGACTCTGCTAAAAATCTTATCTACCATGTCACAGCCAAAATTGATAAACACAAGTTGTTTTACATAACAAATGGCTACTAATTAATTCTTTGATCATAAAATTTTACAATACCGGTACACTTTCATTATAAAAAGAAGTATCTGCACACTTTTTACAAATTTTACAATACGGTACAGAAGGTACATGCACACATTTTACAAAATTGGTACACAGGTGAAATATAATACCGGAACACTTTTCATAAGTGTACTTGGAATATTTATGAAAAATATTCCGGTATTATATTTTCGTTGATTTTTTCACATGATACAAATTGGTACACTTTTTTAAAAAAATGTTCCGATAAATTAACATATCAGAAGAAAAAAAAAATTACCGGAACAGTATTTCGGGGTCGGTACAGTTTACCAAAAAAGTGATAAAACGACAAATAAAAAATATTAATAAAATATAATAGAGTAAGATAAGGGTAAAATCAGAATGTTTAAAAATATGTTGGGGTAGAGGGATAAATGTTGGGATAAGCCTGGCATGTGGCCTGTCATAGGCTTATTTTTTAGGCCTGGGTCTGGCCTTTTGAAAGTCTGACATGACCTATTAGCCTATTTAAAAGCTTATTTTTCATGAATATATTTAAATAAATAATTATATTTATTTTCTAATATACTAATGAACTAATAAATCAATATTAAACTTCCTTTGATATTTAACATGATATTTTAGAGAATTTGATTATATATAACATCGTATTTCAATTTTAATTTATAATAATACATTTATATATGTGAAAAAGTTAATGTAGATTAATAAACTTAAACTACTGAAAAATTTAATTGATTTATAATTTAATCAAAGTACAAATTTTAATATATAATAATAATAAATGTAAAAATATTATTCATATTTACTTAAATAGGCCGGCCTAATAGGCCTAAAAGGCTTTTTTCATTGTCTGAAGCCTGACCTTTTTAGCTAAATATGCTTATAACAAAGTTTTGACCTGCTCTATTTAAATAAATAGGCCGACCTGGCCTAAGCTTATATAGGCTAGGCCGTAGGCCCCTGTAAGCCGACCTGGCCTATTGCCAACCCTACTCAAAATCTTAATCCAATGCACCCTCCTTAACCTCAATCACTACAATATAACATTGATTATATAGTATTTGATTATACAATGACAAAAATTGATTATATAGTAGTAAAATATAAAATTTGGATGCCAGGGTCAAATATATAACTCATTATTAATGGAGTTGATAACGGTTAATGTGCAGGGATTGGGAGCTCACGTCACCATGGAGTAACGTAGCAGATATCAATGTACCAGTAAAGTTTATTATATGGCAAATTCTATGGTACATCCCTTGCTAAGAATGTAGTGATACATTCCAAATCCGGCCAATGAGAATGCAGTATTGACCAATTTTGACTAGCTTTGACTAACTTTGAATAATATAGTACAAACCACATGTATGGTACTTACCATGGACCTTTACATCTTTTTATATTTACACCAAGTCCCTATGATATTAAAAGTTCCAAAAATACCCCAATTAGTTAATTTTTTTAATTTTAGTTTTTATTGTAAATGAATTAAATCAATATTTACACTATTATTTGTAAATCAATTCAAACTAAAATTAAATCAAAAACAACAACAAAATCTCCCTTCCCTCCTACGAACCTGTTCTTATTTTTTTCCAGCAAAGTTCATCGTTTTCCTTCTTACGATTTTCTGAACATCATCGTTTTTGTTCTTATCAACTTCTGTATCACCAAAAGTCACAACATAGTCGTTTTCGTTCGCAATTGTTGTAAGAACAGAAGTCAAAACATCATCGTCCTTCTCCATTGTTGAACGAACAGTACCTTATTTCCTCGGCGAGGTTGGGAAAGATAATTGCGCGTGGTCGGATTGAAAAGTCAGTTGCTAAGGTAAATTCGAAACAGAAATGTTTGTTAATTTGATTTGGTACAAAGAATTTGGTACAAAGAATTAATTTGATTTAAATTTGGGAATTAGGGTTTATGCTTTAATTACGTGATAGTGTACATTGTCTTAGTTACCTTTCATTTTTATGATGTAATAAGGAGGTATTCTGATTGATGGTTAGGATTGTTGTGTGTCAGGTTCACTATGGTAGAATTTGATGGGTACAAAGAATTAATTTGATTTCAATTTGGGAATTAGGGTTTATGCTTCAATTACCTGCTATTGTACATAGTCTTAGTTACGTTTCATTTTAATTATGTAATTAGTAGGTATTCTGATTAATGGTTATGATTGTTTTGTGTCAGGTTAACTATGGTAGAATTCGATGTATCTATTGATGGTGATTCGAATGATGTTCATTCAACTGCTGGTAATACTAATGAAGCTGAAGATTCCAGCTATTCGGTATCCAGTGGGCAGGGTGGGTCGGATGATGATGAAGGTGATGATGATCATGAGGATGAGGATGAGGATGAGGATGAGGATGACGAGGATGATGGCAATGCCAATGAATTTGATGATTCTGCATTTGTAGGCAATACGGTACGTATTAATTCTATGACTTCCGAAGAAATACGTGCTTTGGAATTTAGTAGTGTTGATGAGGCGTATGATTTCTATTACAAATATGGTAAATGCAAAGGTTTTTCTGTTAGGAAAAGCGATGATAAGAAGAAAAATGGGCCTGATGGTACTAAAATAATAACAAACAAGCTTTTTGTATGCAGTAAACAAGGTTTAAGAGATAAGAAACACCTATGTAAGCTAAATAGGAAAAGAGTGCACCGACGTTTGACACGTTCTAACTGCAATGCTAGGTTTCGTGTGTCATACAAAGCCAATAAGGGTAAATTTGTAGTGTCTGTGTTTGAAGAGACTCATAACCATGAGTTAACCCCATCTAGGTATGTGCACTTACACCCGGTCTATCGTAAAATTTCTGAAGCAGACAAAGCTCAGATTGATGGACTGCAGTCACATGGAATTCGAACGTGTCATATTATGGGGTACATGGTTGCTCAGAAGGGTGGATATGCTGACGTTGGGTTTACGAAGAAAGACCTGTACAATTACTTTGATAAGAAGATGCGTGAAAATATTAAAGATGGTGATGTTGCGGCTTCGTTGCATTATCTTAATGCAAAGTCAACTACTGATCCTATGTTGTTTTGTGAATATGCTGTTGATAGCGGTAATAAACGGTTGAAGTCTGTTTTGGGCTGATGGGACCAGTAGATCGGACTACTTCTGTTTTGGAGATGTGGTTGCATTCGACACAACATACCAGAAGAACAAATACCAGTACCCGTTGGTTATATTTTCTGGTTTTAACCACCACTCACAAACAATAATTTTTGGTGCTGCGTTGGTATCGGATGAAACCACAGAGATGTATAAGTGGGTGTTGAGCTGTTTTTTGAAGTGCATGGAAATGAAACACCCAAAAGCTGTGGTGACAGATGGAGATGGGGCTATGAGGGAGGCTATAAAACATGTTTTCCCGGATTCGACCCATCGTTTATGTGCGTGGCATTTGAATAAGAATGCTGGTGATAATGTGAAGAATAGTTCAGAATTTTTGACTGGATTTAAAAAAGCCATGTTCTCCAATTTTTCAAAGGATGAATTTGAAGAGTATTGGTCTGAGATGATTAAAGAGACTAGAGTTGAAGGACATCCATGGGTTATGAAAACCTACGAGAACAAGTCACTATGGGCAACTGCATACCTCCGTGACAGGTTTTTTGGACGATTAAGAACTACGTCTCAGTGTGAAGCAATAAATGCAATAATCAAGAGTTATGTAAGGAAGAAAGGCTGCATATTTGAATTTATGCATAATTTTGAGCAGGCTGTGAGAAACTATAGAAATAACGAACTTGTTGCCGACTTTACATCAAAGTTCTCAGAACCTGTGCTGACAACTCAACTAAAAAAAATTGAGAGCCATGCCGCTGAAATTTTTACAGCGCAAATTTTCAAAGATGTGAAAGATGAAATCATGAAGGCTGGTGAATTGATTGTTAGGCAGAAGAAGGAAATTGGAGATACAAAGTTTTATACACTGACTAAATATTGTGTGGATAAGTATGAAAGAACAGTTATTTATGATGGCGTTACATTCCAATGTTCGTGCCGGATGTTTGATTCAAAAGGACTTCCGTGTTCTCATATTTTTAATGTGATGTAGGAAGAACATGTTGATCGCATTCATAGCAGTTTGATATTGTCGCGATGGACCAAGGATGCCAAAATTGCTTATTTGAACATGGCAGATGTTAATGGTTCAATTGATTCCGATTCGATTGAGCTTGCTCGTTTCGGGGCATATTGTTCTGTGTTTACAGCATTTTGCAAAGATGTTTCTAAAAAGGAAGGTGTGTATGGGGACATTATGGAGGACCTCATGAATTTAAGAAACAAATATTGCGGTGTGGAGGATCCTATTGGAACACAGAAGTCGGATGTTCGTGATCCAGTCCCGGTTAAGGTTAAAGGTGCTCCAAAGAGAAAAAAGAATGAAGCAAAAGCTGTCAGGCGCTGTACAAAATGCAACAGTCCTAGTCATAATGCGAGGACTTGTTCGGTAATTTCATATAATATTATTATCAAATATATTGTCTTTATATTTATAGTAAAATTATTATTTATTTAGTTTTAAAATTATTATTTATTTTTATGAACAGGAGAAAAAGAGAAACAAAAGTTGCAATGCTGAAAATAGTGTTCAAACCATATATTCAGAGGTACCGGAAGACCGTTGTGAAAGTAGCGTGCAAAAGAAAAATAAATTTTCAGAGCAACCGAAAGATCGTGGTGAAAGTAGTTTTCAAAATAAAAAGAGACGTTGTGAGCAACCGAAAGATAATATTGAAAGCAGTATGCCAAAGCAAAAGAAATGCTCGATGCAACGGCAAAATCGTCGCGCTAATGTGTCAACACCAGCACAAACGGATGTTACAAGTACAGTCGGACAATTGACTCCCATGTATGGATTTCAACCTATGATGACTTACTTACATCCGATAATTCAACCGATGGACGCACCACATGTACCACCCATACAACCTGGATACCAATTATATGGAATGAATGTTGGTCTGTTACAACAAGTGATTAACTCTGCTGATAAAAAAGATTGATTGTTTAATTATGCATGAGAAGTTTTAATGTACTAAGTGATTGAATTTGAATTTTGAATTGTAATGCTTATGACAATTTGGTTTCTGTAATGTTTACGATTGGATAACTCTGTTACATTGAGACTGAATTTTAGTTTTTGTCAACATGTTATATTACTGCTAACATAGGTGACCTTTCTGTTATTGAAACGAGAAAAAAAAAAAAACAGGGCGTGTGTAATCAGGCTCATAGTTTGGCTGTTCAATTAATAATGTTAGTTAAATTATGACTATATGTATACGTATAAGCGTGTAAAAATATCAAATTAATTGAGCTGGCGCGGTGGTTAAGAGTTTGGTTATGCACAGAAGTGGCATGTGTTCGACACCTGCTGGTGTTTTTTATAATATTTTACTTAAATTTTTTTTACTACACTTAATAGAGGTGGTGTGTGTTCAACACCAAAAAAATATTTGATTTATAAATTAAAATATTTAAAATTAAATATTATGTACTAAAAATAATAATGTTTTTTCTTTCAAAAAAAAAATAATAATGTTTTTAAAATTAGAAATGACTTTGGAAAATCATTGTTATATTTTTAAATTAGACGATTATGTAGGTGGTACTCAACGGATAGTACTCATTTGTACGTTTAGGTTTATCGGTCCTCGGTATAAGTTAGATAAATACTTTAAGTTGAAAAAATAACAAATATTTTTTTTAAAATTAGAAATTAGTTAATTATACTTTCAAAAATCATTATTAATAAATAATTAGACGATTAGGTCAGTGGTATTCAAAGGATAGTACGGTCCTCTAAATAAGTTTAGATAAGTAGTTGCATTATTTTAAGTTGAAAAAATAATAATGTTTTTAAAATTAGAAATTACATACTTGGACTTTGTTAAATCATTGTTATATTTTAAATTAGACGATTAGGTCGGTGGTACTCAACGGATAGTACTACGTCTAGGTTAATCGGTCCTCGGAATAAGTTTAGATAAGTAGTTGCATTATTTTAATTTGAAAAAATAATAATGATTTTACAATTAGAAATTACATACTTAGACTTTGTTAAATCATTGTTATATTTTAAATTAGACGATTAGGTCGATGGTACTCAACGGATAGTACTACGTCTAGGTTCATCGGTCCTCGGAATAAGTTTAGATAAGTAGTTGCATTATTTGAAGTTGAAAAAATAATAATGTTTTTTTTAAAATTAGAAATTACATACTTAGACTTTGGAGAATCATTGTTATATTTTAAATTAGACGATTAGGTCGGTGGTACTCAACGGATAGTACTACGTCTAGGTTTATCGGTCCTCGGAATAAGTTTAGATAAGTAGTTGCATTATTTGAAGTTGAAAAAATAATAATGTTTATTTTTTTAAATTAGAAATTAGTTACTTAAACTTTCAAAAATCATTACTAATAAATAATTAGACGATTAGGTCGGTGGTATTCAAAGGATAGTACTCCTTTGTACGTCTAGGTTTATCGGTCCTCGGAATAAGTTTAGATAAGTAGTTGCATTATTTGAAGTTGAAAAAATAATAATGTTTTTTTTTAAAATTAGAAATTACATACTTAGACTTTGGAGAATCATTGTTATATTTTAAATTAGACGATTAGGTCGGTGGTACTCAACGGATAGTACTACGTCTAGGTTTATCGGTCCTCGGAATAAGTTTAGATAAGTAGTTGCATTATTTGAAGTTGAAAAAATAATAATGATTTTACAATTAGAAATTACATACTTAGACTTTGTTAAATCATTGTTATATTTTAAATTAGACGATTAGGTCGGTGGTACTCAACGGATAGTACTACGTCTAGGTTTATCGGTCCTCGGAATAAGTTTAGATAAGTAGTTGCATTATTTGAAGTTGAAAAAATAATAATGTTTATTTTTTTAAATTAGAAATTATTTACTTAAACTTTCAAAAATCATTATTAATAAATAATTAGACGATTAGGTCGGTGGTATTCAAAGGATAGTACTCCTTTGTACGTCTAGGTTTATCGGTCCTCGGAATAAGTTTAGATAAGTAGTTGCATTATTTTAAGTTGAAAAAATAATAATGTTTTTTTTAAAATTAGAAATTACATACTTAGACTTTGGAGAATCATTGTTATATTTTAAATTAGACGATTAGGTCGGTGGTACTCAACGGATAGTACTACGTCTAGGTTTATCGGTCCTCGGAATAAGTTTAGATAAGTAGTTGCATTATTTGAAGTTGAAAAAATAATAATGATTTTACAATTAGAAATTACATACTTAGACTTTGTTAAATCATTGTTATATTTTAAATTAGACGATTAGGTCGGTGGTACTCAACGGATAGTACTACGTCTAGGTTTATCGGTCCTCGGAATAAGTTTAGATAAGTAGTTGCATTATTTGAAGTTGAAAAAATAATAATGTTTATTTTTTTAAATTAGAAATTATTTACTTAAACTTTCAAAAATCATTATTAATAAATAATTAGACGATTAGGTCGGTGGTATTCAAAGGATAGTACTCCTTTGTACGTCTAGGTTTATCGGTCCTCGGAATAAGTTTAGATAAGTAGTTGCATTATTTTAAGTTGAAAAAATAATAATGTTTTTTTTAAAATTAGAAATTACATACTTAGACTTTGGAGAATCATTGTTATATTTTAAATTAGACGATTAGGTCGGTGGTACTCAACGGATAGTACTACGTCTAGGTTTATTGGTCCTCGAAATAAGTTTAGATAAGTAGTTGCATTATTTGAAGTTGAAAAAATAATAATGATTTTACAATTATAAATTACATACTTAGACTTTGTTAAATCATTGTTATATTTTAAATTAGACGATTAGGTCGGTGGTACTCAACGGATAGTACTACGTCTAGGTTCATCGGTCCTCGGAATTATTTTAGATAAGTAGTTGCATTATTTGAAGTTGAAAAAATAATAAGGTTTTTAAAATTAGAAATTACATACTTATTCTTTGGAAAATCATTGTTATATTTTAAATTAGACGATTAGGTCGGTGGTACTCAACGGATAGTACTACGTCTAGGTTCATCGGTCCTCGGAATAAGTTTAGATAAGTAGTTGCATTATTTTAAGTTGAAAAAATAATAATGTTTATTTTTTTAAATTAGAAATTAGTTACTTAAACTTTCAAAAATCATTATTAATAAATAATTAGACGATTAGGTCGGAGGTATTCAAAGGATAGTACTCCTTTGTACGTCTAGGTTTATCGGTCCTCGGAATAAGTTTAGATAAGTAGTTGCATTATTTTAAGTTGAAAAAATAATAATGTTTTTTTTTAAAATTAGAAATTACATAATTAGACTTTGGAGAATCATTGTTATATTTTAAATTAGACGATTAGGTCGGTGGTACTCAACGGATAGTACTACGTCTAGGTTTATCGGTCCTCGGAATAAGTTTAGATAAGTAGTTGCATTATTTGAAGTTGAAAAAATAATAATGTTTATTTTTTTAAATTAGAAATTAGTTACTTAAACTTTCAAAATATAAATTGTAGTTGCATTATTTTTTTAAATTAAATTAGGATACTTTTTTAAATATAAAAGTTAGAAAATTGAATTCTGAAAGAATACAACATGGTAACCTAAACGTTTCCACTGGTTCATAAAAGATAAACGTTTCCCAAAACCATCATTGATGGAGAGACTTCTATACGTCAAGTCACAGCAGAAGTATGATTACTTCACTACTACCCTAAATCTTGCCATTTGCATTCACTTTTTCACATTCACTTCTCCTTCTCCACGAAGCATACCTTCCTCAGATCCGAGCGACCATGGCTTCCAGCTCTCAACACAGGTAACGTCTTCTCCATCTCTGTTTCTCTTTCTTTCTTTTTTATCTTCTGCCGTTTGCGATCGTTATTTGTGAAAGGAAGTTATGACGTTCAAAAAAATAATGAAGAGCATGTTTATTAGTATTTATGGCTTCAATGTGAATGCATGTGTTATTTGTGTTAAGATGATTCGAATCTAATTTGGGAATTTTTTTAGGTTGTTAGATTTATTTTAGGTTTCGTTAAGATGATTCGAAACTAATTTGGGAATTTTTTTCCACTTTGTCATTGTTATTTGTGTTCTTCACCAATTGAAAATCAATATGAAGTTGATCTCAGTATACTTGTTGTGAATGCAGCCGCTGTTGTTGTTGGTGTTGTTATATCAAACCCTAACTTTTTGATTTTAAGTTTTTAACTACTGATGTGTGTTATTTTTGAGATAGGACCAACCAGAAGAAAAATTTGAAAGTGGGAAAATTTCATGACCCCATTGTCATCAGCTCGGATGATTCTGATGATGAAGAAGTCATCAACTCTGATGATTCTGATTATGAAGAAGTCATACTGCCATACTCTCATAGGCACAGGGGTCCATGTAAGATCAATTTTATGTGGGACTGGAAGAAGGAAGTAACAAAGGCTGTTGCTGATCTGGATAGGAAGCAAACATTGGTAAGTTACTTTGTTATTTCAAATTAATCTCTTAGTGAAAACAAACCTGTTCTGTTGCATAAGGTAAGATAGGACTAAAGTTAAAAAAAAAATTGTGAAGAATAATGGTTTGCATATTAGTAATTTGATATTAGGAATATCTAAAATGGTTTAGTTTTGCATCATGTTAACGTACTGTTATTGAATTGCTTAAAACTTTCTTACTTTTGCAACTATTTATTAAATGATATCAAACTAATTTGTATTGTTATGTTTTATCTGCCTATAGCATGTTCCAGCATCGATTGTTAAGAAGTATTTGAAGGATTCTCAAGTAGTTATGGTGCGGTCGGAAGAAACAAAATATGCTTATTGTTGCTCAGTGTTGGCTCCTCCGGAAAGATGCGCATATGTGCGTTACCTCGGTGATGGGTGGTACGATTACTTGGAGGATCATGAGCCAGAAGTTGGTGATACGCTGTTATTTGATGTGCAAAGCACTCGCAACACGATGAATGTCAAGTTGGTTCGGGCAGAGGATCGTCGTCGTCGTCGTTTTATGGGATAGTTGCGTAAGGTTGTTGGGTTACCTTTGATTTCGTCTATGCTGGTTTTTAAGTTATGTTTTGTGGACCTGTTTAAGTATGTAGGTTAATTAATGGAACCTGTGATGTTTATGGTTCCATTTTGTTGTAATGAAGACATCCGTTTATAATCAACTTTTTGATTATAAACAAAATTATGTATAAATTAAGTATGTTTTGTGTGTTTAACATCGTATATATTGTGTGTTTTTTACAATATTAAAAATGGAAGAAACTCCTAAAAATGGAAGAAACTTTGGAAATTGAACTCACTAATCATAGTTCAACCAAATATGATCGTTGTTATTCGACGTTAAAATTTTTAGTTGTATTTGACTATTTATTTACGACTAAATTAATGAATTCAGTTGAACCAATTTCTATTGCTAATTTTTAGTGGTATTTGAAAAAAATGTCAAAAATCTATAATTTCTAAATTAGCTATTTTGTATCACACGGACTTTATATATTCAACTATTTAAGAAATAAAGTTATAGGTTTTTTGGGTTTTTATGCGTTTAGCCCCATGACCAAATACACACTCAATCTTAAATGAATACATTTTACCTTGTTAAATGAAAATCTTCCTTAAGGTCACATGTAGGTATGTAGTCACTAAGGTCAAAAAGGTGACCAATGGTTTCTTCATTAAAAAACACAAATACAGGAACATGCAATAACTCTACATAGACATTAATAGTTATAAGCTCACATGCTTTAAGCACTTTTACCTACACCTATAATCACTCTACATATCCCTATAATCACACACACACTCCATTAAAAGCTACTAACTTCATTTGCAAAGCTAAAATACGATGGATCCATAGAAGAGTATCAAAATTATTTCTTATTCAAACTGAAAATTATAAATAAAGTACTGAAAATCCATAAATTGATGTAATTAAAAACCTTTTTTAAATAATCCATTACATCATAATTAAAAAAAAAAAAAAACCTTACACAAACCAAAATTCTACATTATTATCATAATTAAAAATCATCCAAACATTTTTAAATAAGCAAACATGATAATCCATGACAAAATCAACAGGTTCTTATACATTTTGGATGAGTTAACTGCATTGTGTAGTTCCAACTTCATTTTCTGGTCCTTGATAGCTTGAATTTCCTTAAGAATAGTCACAATTTCTGTCAACAGATTGGAGCAGTTAAAGTTTGAACTGTTTGGTTCATGTTGTCTTGGACGAACATATGGAGGGTGACCTTCAATTAAATCATCCCATATGAACAAACCACATGTTCTAACTCCCTGTAAATGAAACCAACGAATGTGCATATGCATTTTGGAAAATAAAATTAGTGTTCATCATATATTGTAACGACCAGAATTAAAAAAAGAAAATTATACTTACCCCATAGGTTGGACATTTCCAATATCGCCGTCCAGGGTTGTCGTTTGAATTTGAGATGAAAAATTTCATGGGTCTTTTGCAGCCACATACTGGGATGTCGATTGGTATTTCGTTTGAAACAGATGACGACGACGACATGACTAAATTTTTGGCAAAAAACGACCTGATTTTAAGGTTGGGAATTTAGGAATTTGGGAATTTAGGGTTGCAGTGGAGAACAAATTTTTATTGGTAAAAGTTAAGAAGTGAACGTTGTGGGGAAGAAGAAGAAGAGTGAAAAGGTTAAGTGGATGGAAAGGTGTCACGTGTGGTTATATTGTTGGGAAATAAGTTCATTGTTTATTTTTTTTGTTAAAGATTACTATTATTAATTTATTTTAAAAAAAATATACTCATTATGGCAAACATTATTAATTTATTTTTTTTGAATAATCATTAATATTAAAATATATACTTTAAGTTGAAAAAATAATAATGTTTTTTTTTTAAATTAGAAATTAGTTACTTATACTTTCAAAAATCATTATTAATAAATAATTAGACGATTAAGTCGGTGGTATTCAAAGGATAGTACTCCTTTGTACGTCTAGGTTTATCGGTCCTCAGAATAAGTTTAGATAAGTAGTTGCATTATTTTAAGTTGAAAAAATAATAATGTTTTTTTTAAAATTAGGAATTACATACTTAGACTTTGGAGAATCATTGTTATATTTTAAATTAGACGATTAGGTCGGTGGTACTCAACGGATAGTACTACGTCTAGGTTTATCGGTCCTCGGAATAAGTTTAGATAAGTAGTTGCATTATTTGAAGTTGAAAAAATAATAATGTTTTTTTTAAAATTAGAAATTACATACTTAGACTTTGGAGAATCATTGTTATATTTTAAATTAGACGATTAGGTCGGTGGTACTCAACGGATAGTACTACGTCTAGGTTTATCGGTCCTCGGAATAAGTTTAGATAAGTAGTTGCATTATTTGAAGTTGAAAAAATAATAATGTTTATTTTTTTAAATTAGAAATTAGTTACTTAAACTTTCAAAAATCATTATTAATAAATAATTAGACGATTAGGTCGGTGGTATTCAAAGGATAGTACTCCTTTGTACGTCTAGGTTTATCGGTCCTCGGAATAAGTTTAGATAAGTAGTTGCATTATTTTAAGTTGAAAAAATAATAATGTTTTTTTATTTATGAAGTAAAATAAAGTATTATTATTTTAGTCACTATTAAAATGAAGTATTATTATTTTTATTTATGTACTTAACTTTTAATATGAAATTTAATTATCAATTGAGACACCAAACTTATCATCATGACTTTAGTGTCTCGGTCATAATACTAGGGTTTCCGTCTCATAACGTTGTATGAGACTATTCCTTTTTACGAAAATCAAATTAAGTCTATATTATTAGAAAAAATATTATTAGAAAAAGTGTGTTTAACAAAGTTTTAAAAATGAAAAATACTCCAACAATTGGAAGAAAATATGCTAATTGAACAAACATATTTTTCGTCGAAATTTCTTTCTAAAATGTGCATGATGTTATCTCAAGCATAGTGTTATGAGAATTGCATACTCCAAAGAGGCATCATTAGTTATCTCAAGCATGCTTGCTCAATGTTACACGTTTTTTTCGTTTTTTTTTTTTTTTAAATATACTACACGATTTTTTAGTTAATAAGGTAATTAAAGGTGAACAATGGTTTCTTCATTAATAACACCAATATAGGTACATGCAATAAATCTACATAGGCACTTATTTCAGATGCTTTAAGCACTTTTCCCCACACCTATATTCACTATACATATCCCTATAATCACTCCACACACTCCATTAAAATCATAAAACTTCATTTCAAAAGCTAAAAAACGATGGATTAATGTCACAAAGGAAGATTCAGATAAACAAAGTGAAATTAGAAACTAACAACTCAAAGTTCATAAATTGACCATTACAAAAACCATATTCAGAATTACAAACATAATTAAAATCATCCAAACATATTTAAATAACCAAACATAATAATCCAAGATAAAATCAACACTTAATAATCTATCCAATAAATGGAATTCTAAAAATTCCATAAAAAAATTGCAACTCGTGATCCCATCGACAATTTTCGCACGTTGTTGTGTCATCGTCTTCATCGTCCATGAATCCCCATCTACCTCTTTTTAATCGCCATCCGCCACAACCTGGAGTTGATTTACACACGAGAGTTTGATTGCGAACCAACATCCCATTATTTCTCCAAAAATAATGTTGAATTTCTGTCATCCTCCTTCTACAGTGAAGAATGCAATGATTCATCCTCAAATAACGCAGATGTTTAATTCCTTCAATCCTTGACTCATCATTTTCGGAACACAGCATTATCAAACCGTATGCATATTTTGCCAAGTTGTATCCGCCTTCGGCAGCAATCCTTAATTTCTCACGACCCATCCAATTTCCCATTGGGTAGTTGAAGAATTCGCGCAAACCTTCACTCCACAATGCTTCAGGATTGCCACTTTCTTCACAACGTTTCAAAAATGCCAATGCATTTTCATTTGGTTCCCATGGGAATTGGATATTAGGTGAACGATCGAAAGAAACTTTGTTCAACACATATCTATCATTCGCAATTCCACTATGGAATTTGGAAGACATTTTAAAACTGTGAAGATCCGCAACAGAGTTAGATCCTACAATGGTAATAATGTCATGTAATACAGGTTCTGGAAGTGATTCAATAGAAGTTTCCCTTAATAAGTTGCTTTCATTCTTTTCACCATCTGATGTTATAGGTGTTGCCATGACTTATGAAACAAAAAACGAAATAATATTAAGGAGAAAAAGGGAGTTTTTTTATTCTTTGTTATCCAAAGACAAAGGGTTATGTATTGTATGGGTGTGTATTAGTGTATACACACACACATATATATATATAGATTTTTGTGAACATGAACAATGACACCGATTTGAATATCAACAATCACACCGCTTTGAAATTGAAAAATGACAATCTTTTAAATATTAACAATCATGTTGTTTCGAATTTGAACATTCACTTAGTTTCGATTTTGAATTTCACATTTGAATTATGTCCCATTTTTATAATTTTAAATGATTTATTTAATTTTCGTCAATTTAATTATTTTTGAAAAGTCACCAATATATTTAAATTTATTAAACATTCATAAAATTCGGATAAATATTTTAAGTATTAAAAAATTAATTATTCAAAATTAAAATGAAATATTCATTAACAACGGTTAAATCAACTGAAAAGGTCGGTGGCCCTTAATCGAAACAATACTTTATATGTGTAACTCTAAGTTTAGGGTTTTCGATCCTTAATTTGATATAGGAGATTAATATGAATAAAGTTTTTAAGTAGTAATAAATTAATTCTATAATATATTTTAATTTTCAATAATATATGTTTAGTAAGATGATAAGTTCATTAATCTTAAATCGAAATCATCCTTCATATGTCTAAGCGTAAGTTGATAAGTATCGGTCGTTAATTGAAATCGGAGAATATTCTAAGTTTAGAAGTATACGTCCTTCATTATTTAAAACGAATTATTCATTAACAAAGGTTAAATCAACTGAAAAGGTCGGTGGCCCTTAATCGAAACAATACTTTATATGTGTAACTCTAAGTTTAGGGTTTTCGATCCTTAATTTGATATAGGAGATTAATATGAATAAAGTTTTTAAGTAGTAATAAATTAATTCTATAATATATTTTAATTTTCAATAATATATGTTTAGTAAGATGATAAGTTCATTAATCTTAAATCGAAATCATCCTTCATATGTCTAAGCGTAAGTTGATAAGTATCGGTCGTTAATTGAAATCGGAGAATATTCTAAGTTTAGAAGTATACGTCCTTCATTATTTAAAATGAATTATTCATTAACAAAGGTTAAATCAACTGAAAAGGTCGGTGGCCCTTAATCGAAACAATACTTTATATGTGTAACTCTAAGTTTAGGGTTTTCGATCCTTAATTTGATATAGGAGATTAATATGAATAAAGTTTTTAAATTAGAAATTACTTACTTAGACTTTGGAAAATCATTGTTATATTTTAAATTATATAATTTATAAATAAAAAATGCACTACAATAATAATTATAATAATTTATAAATAAAAAATGCACTACAATAATAATTAAAATAATTTGAGATTATATCTAATTATATTTAGAAATTAAAAATTCAATTTAATAATTAAAGGATTCCTGGATCCACTACTTTCACTACATCGCATATGGACACTGTGTACTCGCTTAAGGACCCTATAATTTGATCGGACGGTTATTGCTACTGGGACAGACTGTTCATTATTTAATATCGACCACCAAAATAGATCGGACGGTCCAAAATAGGTAAAGCATTACGTAGTAAATGTGTACAATATACACCCAATTAAACGTTTCAAATTCTAACAGACCCAACTTAACACTTAACAGAGTAATCTGGTTCACATCGTTTCATTGCCATTACTAAACCTCACATCGTTTCATGGTCATAACTAAAAAGAATTAATAACTTCTACCACAACCGTGAATGAAAAGATTGGTGAACTCAGAATGCATTAAAACAAAAAATTTATACACACCTACTTAGGCCAAACGAAGAAGAAACATAATTCTGTAGTTGAACTTCATTTCTCTCACCACACAAAAACGCAACTCAAACGCACAAAAATGGTTGAAACTGTTGGTGAAGTACTTCAACGACCATGTTTGGGTTATTTTTCTACGGTTCATGTCGACGGACAGGTAATTTCTCATTTTTAAGTGTTTCGGTATATCTCGTTTGATTATTGTTTAGGAAAGTTAAAAACAGAGCAATGAATTTAAGTAAAAAACAGAGCTTTTTTTTTTGTGGACTATTTCTATTTAAATTTATCGTTCTACATTTTTAAGTGAATCTTAATAATATGTGTTGGTTTGAATTAATATGACTGGAATCACCTGATTAAAACAAAAATTACTGGATAGAAATTTACAAATTTTTATGTTTTGGGGGTTTTAAGTTCTGTTCGTGGTGGTACTCAAATGAATGTTTATGTGTTGGTTTTGATTAATTATGGGTAAGTCATGCCTTTCGTTTTCCTCACTAACGTTTACTGATGTGATGTTAGGTTGAGGGTGAGATCGAACCAGATTTTTATGAAGAATTCAAAACTGAATTGGGACGGTATTGGCGCCTGTTTGATTCTGCCGGTCTTCAACTAAGGGTGGAGTTCAATAATGATGATGATGTCCCCAGAATAACAAATGGATGGATGACGTTAAGGGCACATTACAAGTTTGAAGGTCATCATGCTATCTTCTTCAAATACTTGGGAACTAATAACTTGGGAACTAATTACTTCCAGATAATTCCTGACATGAACAAAATTTATTCTCCAACATTCCCAACTTGGCATACAGACTCTCGAGGTCTGCGAAAATCTGTGAATTACACCCTTACTATGTCCGAGGATCCGGAGGTCGTTCCATATTTGGTTGGTTTTTCAATCCGCTGGTTTTATTATTGTCGTTGCTAATTATAGTGAATTTAATTCATAATTGTATTAATTGAAATTGTGTTTTTGTTTGTTTGTTCCATTGTTTTTAGACATTGCCGGAAGCGATGGGAGAGTATTTGTGGGGAACAATGTTGGACCAGCTAAACTTGGTTGGAACAAATTTCGATGAAAAGACAAAGTGCGAGTTGCGCTACCAATATGATCCGTTTGTGGTTAGGATAGAGAGGGGTTGGAGTGAGTTTGCTCGGAAAAGTGGATTTAAAGCAGGAGACCGTCTGCGAATGAATATGTACGGTATCCATGAAAACTATTTGATTTGGGTGACGAAGTTGTCGTGAAGCTATTGATGAAGGGGTCGACTGAATTGTTTGTAAAATATATAATTTTGATTAGAACATGGTTGTTTTCTTAGTCTATGATAACTATTAGTTTGTTTTGTTAGTCTAATATGTAATCCAAAATATTAAACTTTGTTCTATTTCAATTAATATAATTTTCATGTTGTTTTAAGTAAACACCGGTTTCAAATAACGACTAATCGCCGATAACTCCGATTATTTTGTTTAAGTTGTTACATTTAGGCTTATTACTGTTTTTTAAAATAAATGGTTCAATTTTGTCATAGAGATTAGAAAGGTTCATGTACAAGTAATGGGAATATGAGAAGATGCATGCGCTGGCTGGACATTGGTGCAGTATTTATTAGTGTTGGAGTAGTGTAGTTGCCCATGATTATTATGTCTAGATTAACTTTCTTAATAGGCAAAAGGATATTTTAGGAATTGTAAAGAAAATTACAAATAAAACTAACATAAAAACTAAGATTAATTTATCAAACCGATGTCAACCCAAGTAAACTTCGCTTGTCTTCTCCTCTAACCCTAGCCGTCACCTCTTTTTTTCATCTTCTTATTTTATCAAAGAGGGGTGATTTAAGGTCAATTTTGGCCTAAAATCACCCCTCCAAATTGTTTTTCTTTCTTGTTTTAATAAATAAGTGTGATTTTCACATATTTCTTTGTTTTGATTTCCCGTCTTCGGTGTCTTTTGTTGTCCCGTCTTCGTGCGGTGTATTTTGTTTTTCCGTTTTGTACGGTGTTCAATATTATTTCAGGTTGAAGGATTAACTCTGATCTAGTGCAGATTCAATCAATGTCGACTTTGGTGTCATCAACGTTACAGATCTGGAGGCATGGATACTCCGGACACTTCAATATAGTCATATTCGTAGGCTTATGTAATTTGCCGTTTTAGGCTATTAACACGGATACTGTGAGTTTGTTCGCAGATTTATCCCTTTTGTTTTTAGCGATTTTGAATTTGTATTGCATTAATGTACTCCAACAATTTGAATGAATGAATATCGTTTGTTTTGAGTCAAAAAAAAAAAAAAAACTAAGATTAATTTTATTTAATCTTTTTATTAAAAACTAAATATTTCAATGTTTTTAAATTCAATATTAATTAGTTACTACTATGATAAAATATAATTAATTAGATAAAAAGCATAACTTAGGAATTTACGAAAAATATTGTACATTAAAATCATTAATTACGAAACTCAAATAAAAAATCGTTAAGAAACACAAATTCTGTTTTTTTATTTAAAATAAAAATCTGTTTACAATTAAAATGAAATTTGCCATCTGATTTTTATTACATATCTTGGGTGTTGCACCACAAGCCACCTTTACATTTACTTTGAGCACACCAAATATTAGTTGATGTTTGGCCTTCTAGACAACATGCTAATAATTACCACTAATACCTACAAACCTAGATACAACTTCCAAGAACTAAACATATCAAAGCTGATTGTGCTTTCTGTTTTGCTAAGCTAACCTATCCTCATACCACACACCACACGCTAACTAAGATTAAGGACACAAACCGTCCAAGCTCCAAACATTACAACTTCACCACCAATCAAACAGTAAACAATGAAGGATACACAGAGTCCTGGCCAAAAACGCACCATGCCTGAAAGAAAAGGAAAATCCATTAAGAGAGGAAAACAAATTGAGAACACCACTACTACAAACACTACCATTGAGAAGACTAAAACTAAGCAGCAATCTTTACATGATTGTGAGCAGTATTCTGAGACTAGAAAAAAGAAGTTGATAACTGAGGTTATTTCCATATCATCCAGGTAACCTATCATTTTTTACTGTCAACACGCATGAAAACAAACTGTGTTGGTGCCATAGTCTGATGATTTATTTTAAAATTTTTGTACAAAGTTACTTCAAACTGCATAACCAAACAGTAACTTATCTGATATGTGTTTGTGTATGAAACTATGATGATTTTCAACTAATTTATAACAAAGATTAATTCAAAAAATGCATCACCAAACATACACTCAACTAAATATAATCAGATCTATTTTAAAAGTTCGCTCAACTATAACCAAACAGGCACTTAATTTATATGCATGTGTGATTCTATAATGATTTTCAACAAATGTATAAAGTTACTTGTAAAGTTCAATATTTGTGTAAGGTTTACTGTTTTATTTGCCAATTTATATGTTAGCTACTTCAGTTCCAAAACTTTTTTTTTGTTTTTTTTGCCAATTTATGTGTTAGCTACTTCCGTTTATAAATTTTTTTGTTGATTTATTTTGTTAAATGGTTTGAATAGTCACCACACTACTACCCAAGCCTGCAATGACGAGGAAGATTCAAAGGATTGTGACTCAACAGCTTCAACCCCTAAGCAACCAGAAGAAAAGAAGAAAAAAAAATAATTCTCTGCTACAGAAACAAAAGCAACCAAGAAAAAACTTTATGACCACTTTGGATCATCATCTGCACCTCCTAAATTGAAGGATATCAACGAGTGGACTGGAATGCTTGAAGATCAGCAGTATAAGAAGATTAACAAAATTTTGTTCTGTCAGCCAGAGGAGGAGGACGACCATGATTTTCTATTACACCACGATCCATCATCACAGCTGGGATATGAATGTTACAACACCGGAGTTCCTATTCCTGAGGTTAGTGTTACTAATTATTTATTTAAACATAACACAACACTGAATTTTATTAATAATAACAATCTTTCTGTCACGTTTATTTTATTACAGTGGATGCCTGTCACATTTAGGCCAACAGCAAGAATGAATTTGAATGATATTTGCGCTTACACTACTGCGTATGTCTTTATGCGCGATGATGAGCAGAAACATGGGTATGTGTTTTTCTTATATGTTGCTAAATCTAAGTGTAAATTTATCTAGCCCATTCAATTTGATTACAACTAACAATGCATACATCTACATGTTCCAGTGATGAGGTTATTATAAAATCTACATCAGATGTTTTTGGGGACAGGAAAGCATTGAAGTCGTTAATGCCTAGGACTGCTGTGGACTCCGAGGTTATATTTTGATCTCACATTGTAATTATTTGGCTATACACATTAAAGTGAAATAAATTTTGATATAACATTGTTTTTCTTTTTTTGCTATTCAGATTATCAATCTCGTTGTTGCACGAAGCAATTGGTTGATTGATACCTTAGGAAAACGAAAATCTGTTTGGTACATGCCAACACAATTTGCGGTAATTACACAGCTAACATTGATTTATATCACATTTACATTAACATTAGTTGAGTAATGATTACTGACTTAAACCACATGATTTTTTAAGCAATATTGTCTGGATGAAACATACAAAGTTGATTATATCAGGCGCATATATCAAAGCAAGTTCATGCCAACAAATTCTGTTGTTTCACAGGTGAGTGTCATATAAAAGCTGATGAGTGATAGTTGATACCAATTTGAAAAATCAGTTCATGCCAATTAACATAGATTTGTATGACTACAGATTTTTATTCCTATGAATGACCAAGGAGCACATTGGTTTTTGATGGTTGTTGATTTTACTGAAAGAAAATGTTACTGGTTGGACTCTGCACCTTCTGAAGAAAGACATCATCCTAGGCGTCATTCAATCATCAGGATGGTATGCATTTGATCCATACTTATTTTACAGTCAAATTAATTGTTGGCTTACTAATTCAAATTTTCTATTTACTATTGTCACAGCAACTTAAGCTTGAGGATATCCTGTTTGATGCTTCGTATAAACTAGTGAATTTAATTGGTCATGATAACCTAATCACAAACTTCTCCATTGTTCAACCAAGTCGCCTCCCGCAGCAGAGACCCGGATCGTAAGTATTCTTAAACCTTATCCATATTGATTATTTTACTGAAACTACCTATTATTGTGACTCTAATGCAGTTTTATTCAAAATCATAGGAATGATTGTGGACTGTGGGTTTCTAAGTGGATGATTGAATGTCCATTCAGTAGCAACTATGAAAACGTAACTGTAAGTTGAATTAATGTCACCATTATTTGTAAAACATTTCCCATATAAGGAAATTTGTAATTCATCCACTGTTTTTTCATTATATGTAGGTTGTCACTGCCACTAGGCTGAAGCTTGCTCTATATCTTTGTCATTCATCTAATAATGTGTTGTTAAAACCACTTTTGACAAAGGCTGCACAGTATTGGTCTGATATGGAAAGGAAAAGGAAGGCTTTGGTTAATGTATGAAGTTTGAAGATTGGTTCTTAGACTATTATGTTTGAACTTTGAAGTTTAATTTTGGATATTCTGGTTTATTTTCTCAGTTTTATTTTGGATAATCGGTGGGTTGTATTTGCCCTAGTCTATGATATTTTGGTACTTGAATTTGCTGTTATATTTTGGGATTATCAGTGGGTTGTATTTGCCCAATTTTGAGAATTTTAGTATTTGAATTTGCTGTGTGTTTTGAGCACTAAAAACAATGCTGTGTGTCTTAAGGGGGTTATTTTGGATAATCTAACATTTGGTTTATTCTACGATAAAGGTATGTTTGTGTTAAGCTATTGCTATATGATGCTATGTCTTTTCACACATTGCCATGTTATGGTTACTATTAGATAACTATTTTGAGTTATTTGTTTGTTTCATACAAATTTCAAAACATTATATATATGTTATACACACACCAAATACACATTACATTTTTTTTTGATATAAAAAACGTACCTCTTAGTTCTATGACTAAGTAAAATTTATATTCTCATTCACCTTCTCCTTCACATTTGTGACTTTATGTCCAAGTACCATGCTTCATGCATATTCATATAACCTGTTTCAAAATTGCAATAAAACTTTAGTTTCTGTCATTTTCAACTTATAAACATATGTATGCTACCTTATTGTAACAGAATTTGGAAGTATAATAGACATTTTCCATGTATTCCTCAAATAAAATTAAAAATTGGATATTCAATATCAAACTTATGTTGAACAAAATTATACCGGATTGTCCTTATGATAGGTTACCCAAACTTTCATAACTTCTAAAAGTTACATCTTTCACATAAGGTACATTGAAAAGTTAAGGTACATTGAACGGGTTCAAAAACTTGCACGTTTCTCATTGCCTATCAATAGTTAAGGTAAGCTTGGAACAACCTTTAAAGTAAGTAATTGGAATTTGTATTAAAGTGTCATCTTTGTAATTACATTGCATAAATCATAGCATATCATATTTTACTCAACTGAAAACATTACATTATTCAGGTATAATTGTTAATGGACTACAGTTTAATGTACTATTCATTATTCAACTATAACACTGAGCATTGGCTAAAATATAGCAATGAATTCATATCATCAACTAAAAGTTAATGTACTACTAATTATTCAACTATAATACATATCATTCACTAAAAAGTTTACATTATAAAACTCAATTTTTTTTACCCTTCAAGTCGTTATCCATTGTCTGTACTCCAGTTCAAACAAGTCTTGTTAGGTCCTTCATTTCCTTTCTGTCCTGATAACCTCATAACACAGGATTCCTTAGTTGGGATCAGATTTGATACAGTGCCATCCATTTACTTAACTGCATGAGATATGAACAATATATGATCAAATAATTCAGAATATCACACTACTATGACAATATAATTTCACAACTCAAATGAAATACAAACCCTAATCCCCAACTAAAATGACATCAAATTCAGAATTTAAGATTTTGATAACATACAAACCCTGTTCCCCAATTCAAATGAAACCCTAATTCCCAACCCTAACACAGTACAGTGTAAACATATAAATTCACAAATCAAAATCAAACAATATGTATTAAATTGAATGAATGTGTAATATCCCACATTCTAAACTACCTAATTAATTTTAATTAGTCACTCTTGGTGCCTTGACAAACCAACACCTCACTTGGAAGCTATGAGTCACACTCCACTCACTTCACATGCAAACAAGCTCTCATTATTCACTTCCAACCTTCAGAAAAATCAGTAGCAATCCTCACACTCCTCTCTCTCTTTCACGAGCCAAAACAACAACAATAACAACACCACTCCTAACACCAAAGTTTGTCACTTAGCCTTGGCACTAATCAACCAACTCTGCAGAGCATCTCACATGCAAGCCTCTGAGGGTGAACCAAATCAGAATCATCACTTCAACATCTTCCCCAAAGCATCACAAGTCACTACACAACAACAACCCCAATTTCACCATCTTCCAAACCAATGAGAGAGCATGCAACCTAGCTTTGAGACAAACCCTTTTCTGTTGTTAATCAGTCTTAAACCACTATAAATACCCCCTCAAACTCAGAATCCATTCATCAAACACAACACAAATCCTTAGAGCAAAGTGAGGGTTCAAGAGTTCAAGTTTCAAATTCTGGTCCTGTGTTCGTGGGGCATCTTAGGAAGGTTCAGTAGCTGCTTTAGGAGCCCAGAAGCAAGATTAAAGCTTCAATCAGGTGGGTTCTTAGGCTAGGTAGTTTAGTTTTCCCAATTTTATGAGAATATGCATGATAACATAGGAATTAGGAATTTGTTGTGTGAGGGAGATTAACTCCCAAATTTCCCTCCATTCTATCTTATATTATGTAGTTTATGTTTCTGCACTATATCAAATGAGGAATGTAGGTGAAACTATGATAATTTGATGATTTTCGCAAAACAGGGGCCTTTCTGCATGAACTCGCCATGGCGGATTGCTGGCGAGCACTCATGGCGAAAAGAAGGTTCTGGGCTGAAGAACTTCGCCATGGCGGGCACTTGCTCGCCAGGCGAGTTGTTTAGGTCAGAACCTGGATTTCGCCATGGCGGACTAGCATTTCGCCATAGCGAGATTGTACAGGATGACCTGTAATCCTGCCATGGCGAGCAGGTAACTCGCCGTGGCGAGCTTACACAGAACAGCCTGCAACTTTTGGTTTTAAAACTGATTTAATCGCTCGTTTTATTTCCTCATCTGAGATAGATAAATTGCAGAAATGTGACCCGTATAATATTAAATAGAATGTTAATCACAGATGATCTTAGGGTATAACCTAGATATAATTAAGTTTGTATGTTCCCCAGGGATTTGGAAATTCATGGTAGTATAACTCAATTTAGTATCAGTCAATTAAGAGCGAATTATATCGCACTATGGACTCCCAATGGGATAATCCATTAGGTTATGACTTTGTGAGCTTCATGCCGTGACCGAATCGGTTGACGGATATGGCAGGCCTCTGAGACCTGCTCACCTCAGAGTGTCCTAGTGTTAAAATGAATAAGATATGTTTTCTGTGTTACACATTTATTTATGCTTATGATTTATGATAATATGTTAGTATGTATGACTGTTTAGGATTCCCCGGTGTAGTCACCTTAGGAGGGTAGTAGGACTCACTGAGGCTTAGTTGTCTCACCCCACTCCAAACAATTATTTTTCAGATAAGCAGGTTGGATAAGGTATGCTGTTCGGTGTGCTTGCAGCTGTGCTTGGAGATGGCATTTCTTTCATGCATTTCTAGTTGATCTATGTTGTCTAATCTTATTCAATAATGTTTCGTTGTACTCCTTTCTGTCGTTTTCCGCTGTACCTTGTATCTTTGTTGTACTTAGCACCTGCGTGTGCTTGAATTTTCAGAATGTAATAATAATGACTCAGTTACCAGTTATGATATTTCACTGATATTCTAGATATTTCATGTGGGGTGTTATAATTGGTATCAGAGCAGGTCGATTCAGATCGTGCCAGAGTTCATTAGTATTACTATCCGAATCCCAGTATTTGTCTGGATTTCTAACATCTGTTCTAGATGTCATGTCACTTTAAGCCTAGCTAACTTGACTTGATATTGGCAGTTAGAGCACTATGTCAGGAGCAAGACGAGGACCTGGAAGGCCTAGAAGGAACGTTGCTAATGATGATGATGATGAACCTGAGATGTACGGAGATGCTAATGCGAACATGTGGGCTGAAATGATGCATCAGCAGCAGCAGTTCCAAGCTCAGCAGGCCCAGCAGCATCAAGAATTCATGAATATGTTTCAACAACATATGAACAATCCTCCCCCTCAGCAGCAAGGGTCTAGCGCTGCCTTCAGAGAGTTCTGCCGCATGAGTCCGCCGGAGTTCTACGGAGAATACAATCCAGCGAAAGCCAGGGAATGGATTCAGCGAATGGGCGGAATCCTTGAATCAATGGATTGCACTGAAGTTGACAAAGTAACATTCGTCTCCCGCTTCTTTAGGGGCGACGCGTGTCACTGGTGGGATGGAACCAAGGCGTATATGGAGGCCAGTCAGATGGAGGTGAATTGGGAAAATTTCCGACGTCTCTTCGTTGGACATTATATCCCAGAGAGCTACCAATTCCAGATGGAACGTGAACTGACGGAGCTAAAGCAGGGAAGTATGTCAGTAGCGGAGTATACCATGAAGTTTAATGAGCTGGTCAGATATGTGATGGATGGGAATGATGCTCCCAGTGAATCATGGAAGATGAAGAAGTATAGGTTCGGGCTGAGAGCTGACATAGCCCACGATGTCTCTATGCAACACATCACTACCTTTGGTGATTTGGTGCAAAAGAGCTATCATGCTGAAGCTGATCTGGGTAACATACACAAGGAGCGTAGTGAAGCTTTTCAGAAGAAGAAGGATTCTGGAAAATTCAACCTGCAAGTGAGGACTAAAGGTACTACCAGTAAGGGAAAGCAGAGTTACTCTCAACGTTCACCAAAGAACTGTGCTGAATGTGGTTTCCCTCACAGTGGAGAATGCATGAAGGGGAAGAACATGTGTTACTATTGTAAGCAGCCTGGCCATTACAAGCACGAGTGCCCTAAGCTGAAGAGGCAGGGCGATTCCAGCGGCGCCTCAAAAAGCAAAGGTCGGGTATTTTCACTTGATGGTGAGAAAGTCAAATCTAATAATGCTTTGATTATGGATGTATGCATGTTAGGACAGTCTGAAGTGTTAGTTTTGTTTGATTGTGGAGCTACTAATTCCTTTATAGCCGTTGACTGTGTTCAGCGACTACAATTACCCTCTGTGCCTTTAATTCCCCCAATGACTGTGGCTGTTGCCACAGGAGGCAAGGTTACTTCCAAACGTGTCTGTCAGGATTGTCCTGTTCTTGTGGGCAGTAAAGTCTATAACATAGATTTGATCTGTCTACCCTTGAAAGATTTTGACGTAGTCCTAGGCATGGATTGGCTTTCCGCCAATACTGTGTACATTGGATGTGCTGAAAGGAATCTCTTCATTCCAACCGAAACTTCACCAGAAAGTAGAGCTCTTACCGCTTTACTCCAGAATACTCATCAGATGATTCAGTACTTAGGTGCCAGTACTAAGTGTTTCAGTGTCCTGTTCACCATCGATCCGGAGCCCAGTTTGTATCCTAGTGATATTCCAGTTGTTAGTGAGTTTTTAGACGTCTTTCCAGATGACATCATGAATTTACCTCCCGAAAGGGAAGTGGAGTTCTCCATCGATCTAGTTCCTGGTTCCCAGCCGATCTCAGTTGCCCCGTATAGGATGTCTCCCTTAGAGCTTCGTGAACTGAAATCTCAACTTGAAGAGTTGCTTCAGAAACACTTTATCAGACCCAGTGTCTCACCTTGGGGAGCACCGGTGTTACTTGTAAAGAAGAAAGATGGTACGATGCGTCTGTGCATTGATTATCGTCAACTCAACAAGGTCACAATCAAGAACAAGTATCCCCTACCAAGGATTGACGACCTTTTGGATCAACTCAGAGGTGCTACTGTTTTCTCCAAGATTGATCTTCGTTCTGGATATCATCAGATCCGTATCAAGTCCTCGGATGTTTCCAAGACAGCATTCAGGACTCGCTATGGACATTATGAATTCCTGGTCATGCCGTTCGGTCTGACTAATGCTCCAGCCATTTTTATGGACTACATGAATCGGATTTTCCAGCCGTACCTTGATCAGTTTGTTGTTATCTTCATTGATGACATTCTGATCTATTCTAAAGATTCACAGGAGCATGCGGAGCACTTGAGAATCGTGTTGAACATTCTTAAAGAGAAACAACTGTATGCCAAGTTTAGCAAGTGCGAATTTTGGCTATCTGAAGTTAAATTCTTGGGTCATGTCATATCGCAAGGCGGTGTGTCTGTTGATCCATCCAAGGTAGAAGCAGTGTTGAATTGGGATCGACCCAGAAGTGTTACCGAAGTCCGAAGTTTCCTCGGATTGGCAGGCTATTACCGGAGATTCATTTTAGGATTTTCGGAGATTGCCTTGCCATTAACCCGTTTGACTAAAAAGGATACAGTCTTTGATTGGGATGCCGCTTGTGAATGGAGTTTCACAACTCTGAAGGAAAAACTAACTACGGCACCAGTGTTAGTGATTCCTGATCCCAACCGCAAGTATGTCGTGTACTGTGACGCATCTCACAAGGGACTTGGATGTGTGTTGATGCAAGATGGAGCGGTTGTAGCGTATGCATCCAGGCAGCTAAAACCTCATGAGCAGAATTATCCTACCCATGATCTGGAGTTAGCAGCCATTATCTTTGCGCTCAAAATCTGGAGACATCATCTGTATGGAGTGCAGTTTGATTTGTTCAGTGATCACAAGAGTCTGAAGTACTTGTTTGATCAAAAGGAGTTGAATATGAGGCAGCGACGTTGGATGGAGTACCTCAAAGATTTTGACTTCAATCTCAACTACCATCCAGGAAAGGCCAATGTTGTGGCAGATGCTCTAAGCAGAAAGACATTGTATGCATCGGAGTTACTAATGCAACAGTGCGGTCTGTATGAGAAGTTTAGGGATCTTAATCTGAATGTGATATATCGTAAGAGCGGTATTCGCATTAACAGAATCGAAGTGTCCTGTGAGTTACGCCCAAGTATTGTGCAGGCTCAGCAGGATGATGTAGAGTTACAGAAGAGGATAAACCATCCGGAGTTCTCAGTAGCCACGGACGGTGCTATTCTCTATGAAGGCAGACTTTGTGTACCTCAGAATGATAAGTTGAAGCGGTTAATTTTAGAAGAGGCACACAAGAGTGGATTTTCAATTCACCCTGGATCCACCAAGATGTATCATGATTTGAAGGAGAACTATTGGTGGCCTAACATGAAGGCAGAGACTGCTGAATTCGTGTCCAGGTGTATTGTTTGTCAACAGGTGAAGATTGAACATCAGAAACCTGGAGGACTGTTACAACCGTTGGATATTCCAGAGTGGAAATGGGAACACATCACTATGGATTTTGTAGGAGGACTGCCACGTAACCAGCGAGGTCAAGATTCGATCTGGGTAATCGTGGACCGGTTGACGAAGTCAGCTCATTTCATTCCAGTGAAATCCACCTACAAGGCCCCGCAATATGCAGCCATCTTCATGGAGCAGATTGTAAGGCTGCATGGTGTACCTTTGAGTATCGTGTCGGATAGAGACCCGATTTTCACTTCAAGGTTTTGGAAAGCATTCCAGAATGCGATGGGGACTCGGTTGAAGATGAGTACATCGCATCATCCTCAGACTGATGGTCAATCAGAAAGGACTATTCAGACCCTTGAGGATATGCTTCGAGCTTGTGTATTAGAAGATGGTGGTTCGTGGAGTAATCACTTACACCTAATAGAGTTCGCATACAATAACAGTTACCATGCCAGTATCGGTATGGCACCTTATGAAGCTTTGTATGGCAGGAAGTGTAGAACCCCGTTGTGTTGGACGGAAGTTGGTGATCGCAGTTTCTTGGGACCAGATATAGTCCAAGAGACCACTTTAAAGATTAAGTCTATTCGGGATAAGTTGAAAGTTGCTCAGAGTCGGCAGAAGAGTTACGCCGACAAGAGAAGGAGATTCCTGGAATTTCAGGAAGGTGATCATGTGTTCTTGAGAGTTACTCCTAAGTTGGGATTGCGAGGTGTATTCAAAACTAAGAAGCTCTGTCCTAGATTCATTGGACCTTATCAGATCCTTCGACGCGTCGGTCCTGTAGCCTATCAGTTAGCTCTTCCTCCATCTATGTCAGGGTTACACGACGTGTTTCATGTGTCTCAGCTGCGGAAGTATATTCCTGATCCTTATCAACCAGTGGAACTTGAACAAATCGATCTCCAGCCAGATCTAACTTATCAGCCGGATCCTGTTCGGATTGTTGAACGTGATGCTAAAATACTTCGGAACAAGAGGATTCCAATTGTCAAAGTCGAATGGGCTCAGTCTCCTGACGGTGAATTTACTTGGGAACTGGAGTCAGACATGCGGAAGAGTTATCCTTACCTGTTTTTGAGGTAATTTCTTAATTTCGAGGACGAAATTTCTTTAAGGGGGGTAGGTTGTAATATCCCACATTCTAAACTACCTAATTAATTTTAATTAGAGCTTTGCCTAATTTATCATAAATTAATTTGAGGTGCTTAATTAATTAAATCATGAGATTTAATGTGTTTTATGTGGAAGTTAGTAATTTAACTAAATCCAAACTACACCATTAGACCTTAATTCTACTCATGATGGTTAATTAACTTAAGGAAGAAATTCAAATTCCCACCTCCATTACTCCCTCCCCCTCACGTGCTCCCTCTCCCTCTTGTTGTGACTCACCACCCATGACTCACTCTTGGTGCCTTGACAAACCAACACCTCACTTGGAAGCTATGAGTCACACTCCACTCACTTCACATGCAAACAAGCTCTCATTATTCACTTCCAACCTTCAGAAAAATCAGTAGCAATCCTCACACTCCTCTCTCTCTTTCACGAGCCAAAACAACAACAATAACAACACCACTCCTAACACCAAAGTTTGTCACTTAGCCTTGGCACTAATCAACCAACTCTGCAGAGCATCTCACATGCAAGCCTCTGAGGGTGAACCAGATCAGAATCATCACTTCAACATCTTCCCCAAAGCATCACAAGTCACTACACAACAACAACCCCAATTTCACCATCTTCCAAACCAATGAGAGAGCATGCAACCTAGCTTTGAGACAAACCCTTTTCTGTTGTTAATCAGTCTTAAACCACTATAAATACCCCCTCAAACTCAGAATCCATTCATCAAACACAACACAAATCCTTAGAGCAAAGTGAGGGTTCAAGAGTTCAAGTTTCAAATTCTGGTCCTGTGTTCGTGGGGCATCTTAGGAAGGTTCAGTAGCTGCTTTAGGAGCCCAGAAGCAAGATTAAAGCTTCAATCAGGTGGGTTCTTAGGCTAGGTAGTTTAGTTTTCCCAATTTTATGAGAATATGCATGATAACATAGGAATTAGGAATTTGTTGTGTGAGGGAGATTAACTCCCAAATTTCCCTCCATTCTATCTTATATTATGTAGTTTATGTTTCTGCACTATATCAAATGAGGAATGTAGGTGAAACTATGATAATTTGATGATTTTCGCAAAACAGGGGCCTTTCTGCATGAACTCGCCATGGCGGATTGCTGGCGAGCACTCATGGCGAAAAGAAGGTTCTGGGCTGAAGAACTTCGCCATGGCGGGCACTTGCTCGCCAGGCGAGTTGTTTAGGTCAGAACCTGGATTTCGCCATGGCGGACTAGCATTTCGCCATAGCGAGATTGTACAGGATGACCTGTAATCCTGCCATGGCGAGCAGGTAACTCGCCGTGGCGAGCTTACACAGAACAGCCTGCAACTTTTGGTTTTAAAACTGATTTAATCGCTCGTTTTATTTCCTCATCTGAGATAGATAAATTGCAGAAATGTGACCCGTATAATATTAAATAGAATGTTAATCACAGATGATCTTAGGGTATAACCTAGATATAATTAAGTTTGTATGTTCCCCAGGGATTTGGAAATTCATGGTAGTATAACTCAATTTAGTATCAGTCAATTAAGAGCGAATTATATCGCACTATGGACTCCCAATGGGATAATCCATTAGGTTATGACTTTGTGAGCTTCATGCCGTGACCGAATCGGTTGACGGATATGGCAGGCCTCTGAGACCTGCTCACCTCAGAGTGTCCTAGTGTTAAAATGAATAAGATATGTTTTCTGTGTTACACATTTATTTATGCTTATGATTTATGATAATATGTTAGTATGTATGACTGTTTAGGATTCCCCGGTGTAGTCACCTTAGGAGGGTAGTAGGACTCACTGAGGCTTAGTTGTCTCACCCCACTCCAAACAATTATTTTTCAGATAAGCAGGTTGGATAAGGTATGCTGTTCGGTGTGCTTGCAGCTGTGCTTGGAGATGGCATTTCTTTCATGCATTTCTAGTTGATCTATGTTGTCTAATCTTATTCAATAATGTTTCGTTGTACTCCTTTCTGTCGTTTTCCGCTGTACCTTGTATCTTTGTTGTACTTAGCACCTGCGTGTGCTTGAATTTTCAGAATGTAATAATAATGACTCAGTTACCAGTTATGATATTTCACTGATATTCTAGATATTTCATGTGGGGTGTTATAGAATGTTACTTAAATATCTTCCAATCCAAATCAAATTGACAATCAGAATTTAACAGTTTGATAAATACAAAAATAAATCCCCAATCCCATACTATCTTAGTAAGAATTGAAATCATTTCTCCAAAATATGTACTACAACCCTAATCTGATCCCAGCTCAAATAAAACTTCAATTGCTTCCAAATGAAACCCTAATTCCCAACCCTAACACAGTGCAGTGTAAACATATAAATTCACAAATCAAAATCAAACAATATGTATTAAATTGAATGAATGTTACTTAAATATCTTCCAATCCAAATCAAATTGACAATCAGAATTTAACAGTTTGATAAATACAAAAATAAATCCCCAATCCCATACTATCTTAGTAAGAATTGAAATCATTTCTCCAAAATATGTACTACAACCCTAATCTGATCCCAGCTCAAATAAAACTTCAATTGCTTCCAAATGAAACCCTAATTCCCAACCCTAACACAGTGCAGTGTAAACATATAAATTCACAAATCAAAATCAAACAATATGTATTAAATTGAATGAATGTTACTTAAATATCTTCCAATCCAAATCAAATTGACAATCAGAATTTAACAGTTTGATAAATACAAAAATAAATCCCCAATCCCATACTATCTTAGTAAGAATTGAAATCATTTCTCCAAAATATGTACTACAACCCTAATCTGATCCCAGCTCAAATAAAACTTCAATTGCTTCCAAATGAAACCCTAATTCCCAACCCTAACACAGTGCAGTGTAAACATATAAATTCACAAATCAAAATCAAACATTCTTTGGTATGAAGAAGGACGAAGAGAATGGAGGATGAAGAAGGACGAACTTGATTGAGAATTTGGGATTTAGGGCTTTTACATTTCAATTTCAATTTTAATTTGTGATAAATAAAATCTGTAAATGATAAATAAAATTTGTACTGATTTTATTTGTAATTTCAATTTCAATTTTAAAAATGATTTTAATTTCAATTTATAATTTTTATTTGATGGAGGACTCATATGCAATAAACAAAAGTTTAACTAGGACTCACCATGCACCTTAGATGATGTGGCAATTAAATTGAATTCTATTGGTTAAAGGTTTGGACTGCACCACTGCATTCCAACCAAGGGATGTACCATAGAAACTCCCTTATTATATAGGTGATTTTGATTTGGTTTACACTCAACCGGGTATGAAAGAATATATCCACGACGGTGGTTTCAAGAAAGATGTTCCAGGCTTGGTGGATGTGGTTGTGCAGAAAGGGATAGCACACTTCAACAACCAAGAAGCAGCGCAAGACGTCAGCGATCACATTTATGATTTTATTGATAAGTTCTAATTCACGAAAACTTAGTCTATGTTTGATGTCACATTTAACTCGCAACATAAACATACACTTAATTGAGGAACCTCTCTAAATAAAGTTCAGCTGAATAAATTTTATTTTGTTGGCAACATTAAGACGATATGTTATCAATGTTGTATTTGCAAGTTGTTTGTTTGTTTTCGACTTCAAAGTTATGTTCTCATTTGAATGTTGCATGAATAATGTTCTCGTTGTTTTCCTCATCTTCTCATCCCATGTGGTTGTATAACATTAAAACTTTAATGTGTTCTCTCAATTTCACATCTTAACACATGACCAACTTTCTTCATTTTTAAACTCTAGTATCAAAACATTTCATCATTTTTATTTCCACTTAAGAAGATCCTAATCCAGTCAGATGCTGCTCGAAATAGGTTCGAGAGAGGATCCTAATCCATTTCATCATTTTTATTTCCACTTTATAGAACTAACCAGAATAATAAGTGAAGCTGTGCAACTAAGATATGATCATGGACTCGGTGCAACACCAAAAAAACAAAATACACAGCAAAATCAGACTTCTTTGTTTGGTTTCAAAACATAAATGAGAAATGAATTGAGATGAATTTCTTATGCAATCAGCTTGCCGGCATATCAAAAAGAGGGTTGAATTTTGAATTCACAAGACACACGCGTGCATCACTTAATAAATACTCGATTTCTAACATAAAAAATGTAACCAAAGCAACACAAAACACTTGAACAGAAAATAAGGGAGCAGTGAATAAAATTCTCAATACTGAAAATCATTGTCAAACATAAATAACAACACTGTCTAGATGTAGACAAAATCTGAATTTCAGAAGTAATAATACCAGCAAAGAAATACTATCAAATCAAACTCTGAATCCACGGCTGTTCCTCTTTCCTCTAGCCTTCTCAAACTTCCTACCCTTTGCTCTCACATAAGGCTTGGTGTGGCTACGACCAAAATGCTTCACAGCTTCACGAGCATTATTTGGACCTCTAAGAAGAACCTGCATTCAGGAATTATATATATTATAATACCAATAACCTCAGCATATCGCACTGCATTCTATCAAACCTTACATCATAAAGTTACATAAACAGCATGTGCAACAGGGAAAGATATAGCAATACAACTTTGATCTTGTACAGATAATATTATGCAAATATTCTATCAATCCGGTAAATGACAGCAATAGCATTATGATGATTCCTTTGTTGGGAGAAACAAATTCTATTGTCGGGAAAAGTTCAATAAACACCGGAACTAATTCAATCATTTGTCAAAATGGGCAGAAACTAATGTACTTAAACACTCAATGGGGCATTGAAACATACCGTGTTTTGTCCCAATGGGGCCCTAAGAGCCAACTGATCGAATGTCAAGCATTCACCACCGGCCTTCTCTATTCTTGCTCTTGCGGTCTCCGTAAACCTGAGTGCTGTAACCTTAATGGTTGGAACTTCATAAACACGGATATCTTCGGTTATAGTACCCACCACCACAGAAATTTTACCTCCCTGCATAGATAAATTTCAAACCTGTAGGGCGCGCTAGAAATGTGGAGGAGGCAAAAAAACTAGGGGGCGCGCTAGACATATGGGGGGCGCTAAGCAATCTAGGCTGCGCGCTAAGCAATTTTCATTATTTATGCATGGTGCATAAGAAAAAAGCTTATTCACCATAACCACTATGAGAAGTTAAAAGTTGTATTTTTTTATTGTAAGGTATAAAATGAACTTTCATTCTTAAATATTTCTTTTGACTAATTCACTCTTAAAAATGTTTTACTATCTAATTCTTTATAATAATACAGGGCTGTTTTTTTAGCGGCTCTAATAGTATAGTATTAATTAATCAACTAATCGACTAAAGAGTAATTTATAGTCCTAGTTTAGTCACGACTCACGAGTTCATGATATTCTTTCGAAAAATGTGGGTTTAAAACTTTATTAAAGTACCTCATTCGATCCCCGTGAGCATAGTTCAATTGATAGAAATATTGCATGAAATATACACTTCGGTACTTTAAAGGTACAATAGATATGCGTTTATTTTATTTAAAAGTACCAAAATTAGAATTAACATATTATACAGATACAAGTTATTAGTCGGTCATTGGACTGGATACCGAGTTTAAAAAACATAAAATTGTCAGACCTTATAACGGTAGATCACAGGTTACTTGTTTACACAAATTTATAATCATAAGCATAAATTTAATATTGAAATATTTTAATCATAATAATTCAATTATCTACAACATCACTCTCTCAACCAGAGCCACCTTAAGGAGAAGAGAAGTAAAAGATATTTCAGGCAAGCCAGAGTCTCCTGGTGTGATCATATTCGTGGCAATGGTCGGTTCATTGCTCAATATAACTTCTTCCATTAAGGAGAAGAGAGTTTTTTAAAAATAAAATAAAAAATACACCAGATATTTGTGACAATGGTTGTTTAATTTAGTTGCTCAGTTTAACAGGAATGAAGTTTGAATAGAAAGGAAAGAAAATACGTATCATTTTGAAAGGAAAAATAACATTGAAAAAAGGAAGGGAAAGAGCTGAGAAAGCAAGAGTACAAAATAAAGTAATACTTCATATTGATTATTAATTAAAACAAGAAACATGTGATTGACCTATAAATTACCACAACTACTTATGTATTGTTAAAAATTACACATACAAGAGAGTTCTCATCAAATTCTTTTCCTAATTTCTGGAGCATTTGAAGGCTGTTGATCAACCATCCTGCTTCCCAGCTTCCTTGCGGTACGCTTTATAGCTGCTAGCTTCTGGCGTTGGCTATTGCTTTTCCTTTTGCTGTATAGTTATCATGCAGAGATATAAATATAAGATAAAGATATCCTTTCTCACTAAATGTAACAGCGATAGTGGCGCACTATAGCGCTATAGCATATTGGAATTTAAACAAATTGCTATTATTCTGTGATACACTATTTTGTACAAAATATCGTCAAATAGAGGCGTTATGGCACTATTGTGTAGCGGAATTAGATCAAACCACTATTTTCTGCCTAAGATTGACTTGGTAACAGAATACAAAAATGTACAGCCACTTATTAATAGGAAGAAGAAAAAAGGATTGCATTCTGACCTTATAAACACCAATCCTGCTGTTAGAACCATCCCTCCTATAGCCCAAGAAACTCTTTCATTGAATGGCATATCCCTCGCCCATTGCTGGAAATCATCCAATATCACTGAGTTCTCCCCTTTCTTGGTTGACTCGAACTGTGAAGCCTTCCATGAATCAGCAACTGACCCTAGACTTGCTTTATCGCCATAGCAAAAGGTTTCTTCTGAGGCAACATGGACGATATCAGATGACTTCACTCGAAAACCTGCAGCAAGACAAAGATCTGTACCATTGGAGACCCACTCAGCAGCCCTACCACATACAAAGTCATTTACTCCACAGGGTGCAAGAACCTGGCATTTCAAAACAATCAAAATATGGATTTAAGAAGACAAATTAAACCTTGAAGTAAAAGAAAAATATATACATGCTGAACTCTCTACCCAACAAAAATACTTAAGGTGGGTGATAAAAACACAAACAACATTCTGCTAGGAACTATTAGGAAGAAATCAATCTTGTCCCATCACGTACAGACACAACCGTTTTTCCTACAAATACTTAAAATTACCTGTGTCTTCACATCCATAGAGAAGTAAGCATTTGAACATGCATCGTAAATTCTCTCGCATAAAGATGCACAAATTACTGGAGGTCCAGGCTGAGTGCCAACGCGTGGATCACATATGGCACATTCCAACAGTTCCCATAAGTGCAAACACTCTTGGCTAGCTTCCCCGCCAGAAGCAAGCTTCCTTACAGAGAGCAGTGCAGGATGTGTATTTGTTACATCACAGCAAGTCTTTTTGCGAAAAACCCGACAAAGTGTCAAATCTTTAGGACCCCTTTTGGGAGGGTTACCCTCTGATTTGAAGGGAGGAAAACGACCACCTTGAGAAACACACACTCCATTGGGTTTACCTGCAATCAGGAAAGAGGAGAGTCATGCTTACAACAAGATTTACATACCCATGTTATCATGAGTTGAAATGAGAAGAATGTGAAGACTAAAATTGCAACAAGCTAAGCTGAACGATATACACATTGCTGGTAAACTGTATTGGTAAAACGAGTGCATCTTAGAGGAAGAAGAAGGAAATCCAGAGACAATGCAGACAAGCACATATATGTATCATATTCAAAAATACTGTAGTAAAGTACGGGCGAGTAAGGAGCAGGTTGTACATGTCTCAAACGTGGCCCTAAATTTTGACTGGGTGTAGCTAAGGCAAGACAAAGTTAGCCCGAAAGATGATTTAAATAAAATTATAAGGTGATTATTCAATTATGACTATATGTTAAAAGTTACAAAACCAAACATTCTTAGTATTTTAAATGTATTTAATCAAACGTGGCTCTTACGATAGATTTCAACTTGAATATTTGTGTTGTCAAAAAAAATAAAACTTGAAAACTTTGTTCATAAAGGCCTCATCACAATCATAAAGCTAACAATTATGTGAGTAATAGCCAATTTGGGACAGGGTACATTAGTCCACGATCTAAATTTTGATCGGATCAATTCTTTAGCCTATAAACACATCTCTTGATCCGAACAAACTCAACGCTCAACAAGTCAAATGAGACAGGGACGAAACGAGTCTTCGGATTGAGTTGGGTCCTGCCCTCCTGCTAACCCTATAATCAAGGACACATCGGGTTATCCAAACAAAATTATAATTTCTTGTTAGCTAGAGCAAGCTTATATCCTATACAAAACATAAAACCTCCACAAACCCATTTTTTATTTACAAAACCTGCATCTATCCATCCATCGGTTCCATTCCATTAACATTGCACATCACAGTTAACTTGATTAACATAACCGATCGTCATAACACTGTCGGCAACTGTAACATAACAAATAGGATCCTGAAAAAAAAAAGAATCTTCCAACACCAATTCAAACAAAAAAACTCACAACCCAACACTTTCTTTAAAATCGCTGCATATTCAATAAACCTCGCTAGGTTATATAAAATTGAAGAATTTCCCAGATTATAAACACTATCACACACTACAACACTACTAACTATGCATTGTAAACTATAATCACAATAATGTTTCAGAAAAATAAACAAAAAAATTCACTCCCATTTACTTAAGCTTAACAAAGTATCAATCGTATCATGAAAATCAAATAACAATATAAGAAGGATCGTAGATAATGAATAATAACAATAGAAGATTTTGAAATTAAAAAGGGGCTAAAAGGAGAGAGAGAAGTAACGAACCGGAAGAGTGAGGAAGGAAGATATGGAAGAGGATGAGGAAAAGAAGGAAAGCGTATTCCATTTTATTGGGTCCAAGGTGAGAGTGCCTCCATATCCGAAAAAACATCATAGTATTATGTTATGTATATGACCTTAATTTCATCAAGTTTCCGACTCATATATCTCACTCAACACAAACACGGTGCAGTTGATTCCTCATTCCTATGGATTAATTAATTATTTAATTTAATTAACGAGTGAAATACCAAATAACCCCTAAAATTTCAAAATTCGTCAAATAGCCCCTTGAAATTTGGAAATAGGCATATATTCCCTGAAATTGTAAAACGTCAATCAAATACTCCCTTCATCTGTTAACTCCATATATTTTGATGAAGTGGGGACGTTATCTGAGTATGTGGCAACCGCCAGTCAAACTCCAAAAACACATAAAACCAGTATCGTGTGAAGCCCGGTATGACGGATTCGAGAACTGAACCTAGAAAGAAACAGAATAACATTGACATTTGTGGTGAATAAATTAGGTTTTTGGATCAATTTGCGGTTTTGCTTTGTTGGATTTTGCTTGGGTTAAGGTGGATTTTTTTGCTGTTGAAGGAGCATTGAGTGTTGTTGATTAAGGCTCATGTCATCAATGTAGACAAAGTTAACGGACGAATGAGGGTATTTGATTGACATTTTATAACTTCAGGTGGTTATTTGTCTATTTCCAAATTTCAACGGAGTATTTGACGAATTTTGAAATTTCAGAGGATATTTGACATTTCACTCATCAATTAATTGAGAAAAGAAAATACTTAAAAATGTTTGGATTTGATTTTTTTTTTTTGGTCATCATATTTGAGTATTGTTTCTGTTTCAAATCAGAGAATGATTTGGGCCGTCAAATGTTTACATGTACGAGCTAACGAGCCCTAAACCAAGTCTCAATGAAAAATTTTGGACTAATGTTTTTCTATCTTAGACACAGGAAATATAGATTTAACTTCTCTAAAGAGAATTTAAAATATAAAATGAGTAATATTAATTATTAAATTAAGGATAGATATTAAGTAGAGCTGTCAAAACGGGCGGCCCGGCCCATTTCGGGCCGGCCCATTCGGGCTTCATCGGGCAAGACTAAAAAGTTCGGGTAAAAAATGGGCTGTAAAAACAAGGCCCGAGCCCGGCCCGTACGGGCTTTCGGGCCGGTCCGATTTAATTTTTTTTTAAAGCAAAATTAGATCGATGAAGGGTAATGAAAAAAGAAGAAATTTTAAGTGCCCAATAAATTTGACAAATCCAGAGACTTGTTATGCAACATATTATAGAGAGTTCACAACATTAATTAATTAATTACAAATGGGTTGAAATTTGTTAGAATGAATGTAAAGTTATTTAAGCTAGTTACAGTTTACGAGTAATTACGTAGAGAAATAATTCACGATCGTGGTTTTATATTTTTAGCTTATTTATTTTAATGACATGATAAGTTATTTTTACTTTTAGCTTATTTTCATTTCTTTATGTATATAATTTGCGTTACTAGTACATGTATATAATTTGCGTTACTAGTGCATATTTATTCTCTTAAATGCGTGTTTGATGGAATTAGAAGGTGTGTGTGACATGTGTGTTGTGTTGCTGCCGTGTTGTTAACTTATTATCTTTGTGTGGGCTTTTAGATTGGTGGCCCAAGTAAAAATGTTATAAACATTCTTCCTTATTTACTCGTAATTTTATTTTTATTTTTTATTATAATTGATTCGGGCTTGCGGGCGGTCCGCGGCCCATTCGGGTCGGCCTATATTTTTTGCGGGCTTTATCGGGACGGACTAAAAAGCTCAGATATTAATTCGGGCTAGATTTTTAAGGCCCAAGCCCGGGAAAAAAATCGGGCTATTCGGGCGGCCTATATGGGTCAGTCCATTTTGACAGCTCTAATATTAAGGATTCATTTGTTCCGCTAAAGTTATTTAAGTGTAAAAGGAGAAAATCAAAGGGTTGTAATGATAGTGAAGAATCATTGTTTGAAATATGATCCAATAGTGTGTGAAAAATATTGTTGTAAATAACTAAATACTTACTAGATAGCAATGGTCACACATAAAAATGTAAAAATGGGCTGGGCTATCGGACCGGCCCATTAGCCCTATAGTTTTATACAGGCCGGGCTTCAAAAAAATATTATTGGGCTTTATCGGGTTGGCCTCCCAAGCCTATTTTTTTAATGGCCCGTCATGGGCTGGGCCCACGGGCTTTTGGGTCGGCCCCTTAAAGAATTAAAGAAAAGTATCTAAAAATTATTTTACCTAAAAATAAAGAATTTTAGTTAGCATAAAATCTTTAGATAAAATAAGTAACAAAAGATGAGATTTGTTAGTTAGGAGATTATTATTAAACCAAATTTGTCATGATTATCTTTATTTGAAAAAAAATAATAACAACTTAATCAATCATTATAAATAGAGAAGTATAAGAAGGAAATTATAACCGGTCACGAAATAAAAGAAACATAATACAAAAATCTTCGAGCACTAGAGGTAAGGTAATGTATTAATAATTAGTGGGTCGGTTCATTCATATATGATATAGGTACAATGTAGTGATAAAGCTGCTTTTAATTTATTAGCAAATATGTATATTATTATGAGTTGCACCAATACTTGTGTGTAATACATATGTAGTTTTATTGTCCATTGAATTTTTTTTTTTAAAAAAATATGAACGTTTGTCGGGTCGGCCCATCGAGCCATGTAGACCTTTGCTTATCGGGTCGGGCCTTGGGCCTTAACGGGTCGGCCCACTTAAACCTCTATATATGTCTTGGCCTCCCAGGCCAGGGCCGGGCCAGCCCCTTTTAAAGCTCTAGACCTAGTCACACACTTTGTACATGCACTTCTAATCCATTATTGGTGAAGGAAATTGTATATATTTTCTTTCTGTTGTTTTAAAAATATTCATGTATTAATGTAAGAAGAATATGTACCATGTATAAGTTCAAAATTTGGTTTTAAAATCATTAAAATTTTCTTACACATTTTTCTATTTTTTTTTTATTTATTGTCACTACCTCCCCGATTTTTCGAAAAAAAATTGTCGGAACATAGAGCATATTTGTATGTGAATTGAAAATAAAATTATTGAGTCCCACATCGGATAGTAGACTCTACATTTTATTAGCACATTTTTTATGTTGTGTGGAGTTACTAATATGGAAAATTCTAACATGGACCACTTCTTCAAGTGGTCCATGGTGGACCAGTCATGAATAACCCTATAACGAATAAGAATTTTACAAAATCCACTGTTGGATTGAAAGTTTATATCATATAGATCATCCATAAAATTTCTCAGAAAAACTGAAAATTATTTGATATATTAAGATTAACGGTATTAATTTTTTTTCCATAAATCATTAAACTTAATGTGTCTCAATAACATATCAAATGATTTTCAATTTTTCTGAGAATTTTTATGGATGATCTATATGATTATTTACAATGAAAATTTGTAAACAAACGCTAGTTTTACGTTTTAACTTGCGAGATCAAACTAGGAATCTCAGGACAATTTTATGCTTGTTCTTATGAGAAAAATGATTTCAATGTTCATTAAAATTCAACAAACATTTGTAGTTTTAACTTCGTAAAGAAAATTATGAAAGTTAGCCAATTTGAATCGCCTCAAACTAACAAACTTTGTACAAAACAAGAAGACAATTCGTAAAAAATTGCATGAAAAGAAAGCTGCATTAATTGTAAAGATGAATACAATAAATTTGGTTCACAAAACATACATTTTCTCTCTTCAAACTCCTTTCTTTCGAACGTTGAATACTTGGAAGATTTCAGAGAAAAAGTAATGTAAATGATTTTGCTACCTTGTTTTCTTCTAAGAAACTACTACTTATACATCGAAATACAAAATAACTGCTAAGATGATCTTGTCGGTCCAGATTGGTCCTTCGAACCCACGTTCTTCCTTTTCGAAAGCTTCTCTTTTGGCGCGTTTGTTCCTTTGGGCTTCTGAATTTCCTTTTGGGCCTCAACCATTTGGCCCAAATTCTTTTCTTCGATTCGAACTCTATACTAAGCTTTTGGATTTCGATGATAAATATCATCAGAATTTTCTTAGTCGAATCCGCTTATGGCCATTCGAAGCCAATTATTCGAAACAAGTACTCTGATGACCTTTTCAGCAATGATTAAATGACACCTGTCATTTTAAAATTAACCCATTATTTTGTTAGACCAACATTATTTTATTAAAATTATTTAACAAAAATATGTCCCAACAAATTGCCCCCCAAAAATGCCAATTTCGAATGAGCATTCGAAAGAGAAGATGGCATTTTTGAAAAGATTCTGAATCAATCCTTCACACTTCTCAATGACGGCTATGACGTCAGAACATCATTACTCTTTTTTCTTAACCGTCACCTCGTTTCCCACAACCATCATGATCTCCACTTTTTCTGCACACAGTGGCCACGTGTCAATGTAAGAAGTCGAAAGGCAACACAACTTTTCTGAACTTTTAATTTCGTTTAACATTTCTCCAAACCCTATAAATAGGGGTTTCTTCTTTCTTCTTCACTTTTCCCAATCCGTTGAAATCCCCAACTCTTTTCTCTGAACCTCCATTCCTAAATTCTTGAAACCTTTTCACCATTTTTCTCGTTTCAATCTTTAAGCTTTTCCGACGTCCCTATTTACAAAAGTTATGGCTTCAAGCTTCAATCAAACACGCAAACTTCCTTTAGCAGGAGGGTGGAGCGAAGCAGTTCTGAGCAAACTTTCTCCTCACACAGTTCTGGAACCAATCATGAACATTGAGAGACGCAAAATCTGGGAAACCTAGGTAATGTTCCCTTACTCTATAACTGATCGTACCTACGCCTTTGGTGGTCCTTTACCAGATGCAAAAAGTAAAACAACTGCTATAATGGAAACTTTTCCCGTGTATAAACCTTGTCAACCTAGGGCTTTCTCAGATTCACCATATAACTTCAATTTTATCAAACCCCCAAATAAGGTTTTTAGGTTTGCACCTTATTATGGTAATGAGGATTACATTGCTTGGCTAGATAGGGTACAAGTAGGTTATGGAGATTTCTGGAAAGACTCTGGTATATACGAGTTGATCCAGCTCTCTAGAGTAGGCCCTAAATACCAGCAAGAAATGATCATAGCTGCTATGCATTTCTTCGAAAGTTCCACAAACACTTTCCATTTCGAGTGCGGAATGATGACCCCCACCCTTTTCGACGTAGCCGCTATGACGGGACTTAGCCCTGTAGGCGATACTTACGATCCTGCTAAGACAACCCAAAGTATCGAATTCGACTACAAGGAAAAAACCTTCCAGAAATATATACAAGAAAACCATCGAGTTGGTGAGGAAGAGGTTTCTGATATTGAGCATATAGCTTTCCTTACCCTATGGCTCTCCCACTATATATTCTGCTCTAAATCATTGCAAGTAGCCAAGAAATTCATCCCCATGGCCATTCAACTCCACCAAGGTCAACAATTTGGGCTTGGACGCTTAATTTTAGGTTGCTTGTATGAATCGATGCAGTCCTTGAGCGCCAACCTTAAGAAAACTGGAGATGGTTCCTGCTTCTTAGCTGCTGGCCCCTTTTGGCTATTACAATTGTGGCTCAATGCCACTTTCGAAAAAGAACTCGAGCTTTTCCTTCCTGGGGACTATGAAGCAGAAGCTAGAAGGCGCCAAGTAGAAGGAACGAGGTTGGTTCGATTATCCTCTTTACCTCTAGGTCTCAGCTATGAACAACTATTCTTGAAGTACTTCAATGTTTTCCTAAACCTGAAGAATTTCAAAGAAGCGCATGCACCTTTCATTGAACGCATAATTGGGCCTTCTTGGTTCGTACTACCATTTCCTTCGCTTCCTGAGTTCGAAGAATTTGCATCTGCGCAATGGTTAGCTTATCTAGATCCCACTGTGCTCTCATGTCGAATTGGTACGACATCGAAAGATTATGGATTAGTTGGGTACTTCCCAAATCTAGTATCTCGCCAATTTGGCTTAACCCAACTCATCCCAAAAAGCTTCTATGCGCATGAACGAGATATCTGTTTGGGCTGTACAGGCATGACAGAAGGGTACTTTAGATCTTATCTCAAAAACACTGAGAAACATAAGTATGAACTTAACCCCTTCTCCTATCAAAACTCAATCTCTTCCACCAAAGAATTCCAAGATTGGTGGGACAGGCATTATTCGGCTTCGATTCCCAGTGGAGATGCCCTACGCATTCGAGTCTCTAGTGGGTTTAGGTTTTTACCCTTGGAACACACCAAAGCAGCTGCCTCTGAAGGTAATTTCTTCTACTTATAATAATTTCCTTTTGTTCCTATGCCCTTCAAATTTGACTAACAACTGGTTTATTTTCAGGACTCAAACTTAAGAATGCCTCGACCTCTTCACAACAATCTGTATCCCTGCCAGTTAAGGAAGAAAAAAGGGTACATTATCTTCCTCTATTTCGATGTCCACCTCACATCTTCAATGTCATGACAATCTCATTGAAAAGGCTTTAATTTTTTGCAGGGATCGAAAAGAGTAAGCAGCTCTGTTGCTGACAAACCCCCAAAGAAATTGAAGAAAAGCACAGTTGATTTAACGGAAATTGATAAGCAGGTATATCTCTTCTCCTTTGTATTTCTCACTCTTTATTCATATACTTAGCCTTAACTTCAAATGTCCGTTTTCGACAGAACATTGATGCTGATCTTGGCAGAGTCATTGCTAAGGTTTCTAGCCAAGTAAACCCAGCTACCTCTGCAAAGGACACCGAGAAGAAAAAAGAGAAGAGGAAGGGAAAGCACACCAGTCAAGAGGGACTGTCAGAGCAAAACGAACCCTCGACCCAGGATACTCCTGTCGAAACAAATGACGTTGGCAACTCAAAGGATAAGAAGAAGAAGAAAAAATTGAAAAAGGCACATTCCACTTCCGCTATCCCAGAGGTCTCAATATTCAACGAGTCACTTGGCAATCCCAAAGATGCTATCAATGATGGGCCTCAAGATCCTCCTCAAGAAAAAGTTTCTGATCAAAACAATGAGAGTTCGAATTCCTGCCTTCAACCTCCGTCCATTAAGGTATTTTTGAGGATACCCCCTTTTTTTATTTGGGAATGTTTTAATCATACTTGTCTTTATGACTTTGTATTTTCTTTACTTTTTCAGATGCCCATTCCAACAATTCCTGAGATGGTTGAGGAAGAGCAAAATCAAGACACTCCAAACACTGAGCATGCCTCAAAGGGGGCTGCGTATGATGAAAGGTCTACTGCAGATTCGCCTCCCAAAGGCAATCTTGAAGGAAACCAACAAGATCCCTCTCACATCGAAGTGAATAACCAAGTAACTGAGGGTTCAAGGAAGGAAGACGACATTGCTGTCGAATATGGTCCTACTGAGAAAGACAAAGCAAAACCAAACTTGAGCAAACCGGATGAGCCTGAGCAACAAAACCCAAATCTTGAAGGCAACAGGGGTAATTCAACTAAAAAATCTCCTTCTCCTGAACAAGCAGACATGAGCCAATATTTCGAGTCTAGCAACGAAGAAGACATCTCCGCACAACCTGGTGGTTCGAGTATTGATCCCCAATCCTCCACTTCAAAAATCTCCGCTGCAGCAGGAATACATGAGTCTCTCTTGCAAGGCCTAAACGTTTCTACCCCAGAAGAAGCGCTCGAGAAGTTATTATCCGGGGGTAGTTTCAACACAAATAGTGAAGGTACTTCAGCACCCACTCAAAACGAAGAAGCAGCCATGCTCGAACAGGCTCACTTAGAGGCGAGGTTCATTGAAGAATTTCTGCAGCGAGATGTATTAGAAGTCATTGACAACAATCCTCATGCTTTCTTTGGTCTTAAAGCATTGCTTCAACAATTACAAACTGATAGAACCAAAGAAGCAATGTTATTCCTGGTCAACCAAGTTGAGGCACTGATCGATCAATTTGCTAAGAATCAACAGATGCTCATCAACGCGCAGAAATCTTATCAAGCGCAGATGCAGGCTCATGCTTCAGCTTTGGCCGATGCGACTGCTTGTAATATTGAAGTGAGCCACTTAAGATCAGGAGTAACTGCTGCTTACTTGAAAGCTACTGCTTGTGAGGAGAATATTGCTAAGTGGAAAGCAGAAATTAGACATCTTGAAACTAAAATAGCTGAAGAAGAAGAGCTACAGAAACACTACTTCGATCTTGCTACTGAGGTAACCCCTGCCCAGATCGAAGCTAAGGCGAATGAGGGACTAAGGTTATGTAGCAACGCTGCAACACTTCAGGCCACAACACAACGCCTTGATAGGGAAAGCAACTTGCTGAAGATCAAGCTGTCGCAACTTAAGGAAGTGTATCGAACCTTTCAGCGCAATTCTCTTAGCAATCTTTAGGTTCTCTTTAGACTATTGTTTCTCTTGCTGGTTTTTGATGTAATTTTCTTCTTGCTCTTTCGAACATGTTTTATTAATTCGAAGTCATTGGCTGTTTTGGATAATATCTTACGTTATTTCAAACACTTTGATTATTTTTCATGGCAAATTTTCTTTACCATTTATATATCTTTCCAATGCTTTCGAATTACTCTGCGCTTATATTTATCTCTTGCAACGATGGCTTATATCTCTTCAAATACTTGCCATTTATATTTACTGAACGCTGCTCAGCAGTTAGTTCTTGAATTTCATATGCACCATTGGATAACACCTGAGAGATTTTAAATGGTCCTTCCCAATGTGGTGACCATTTCCCAAAGACTCTATCTCTCCTATCCATAGGTAAGATAACTTTCCAAACTAAATCTCCTAAGTTAAAGGTTTTATACTTAACCATTTTATTGTAAGCTTTAGCAACCCTTTCTTTTTGTCTAATCAAAACATCTAAAGCTTGCAATCTTTCTTCATCTAAATCAACTAGCTCATCCATCATAAGATTTTCATAATGTTCACTAGGGATTTCCATCTGCCTTTGAACTCTTATGGACTGCACCATAATTTCGACAGGCAATACAGCATCATGACCATTAGGGATGGCAACGGGTGCCCATGGGTGCGGGTTTCACGCTACCCGCACCCGCGCCCGAAACTAACACCCGAACCCGAACCCAAACCCAAAGGTTGTTCGGGTGGCAAATCAAAACCCACACCCACACCCATTGGGTTCGGGTTTTTCCATCCAAACCCAAACCCGCAACAAGACAATAATAAAATTACAATTAAAATTAAATTACAATAATTTTTTTTAAAAGACAAAATATATTAATAAGTGAATTAAGCACAATTATAAACTAACAGAGCCTCCAATTAAATTAGAGAACAAACATAATTGTATCTTTCATAAGGATACACTAATATATATATATATATATACTTAAGGAAAATTAGGTAAATAACTATATAAACGGGTGGGTGTATGGGTTTCGGGTGTGGGTTTGAGTGATCCCACACCCGCACCCAAAATATCGGGTGACACCCGAACCCGAACCCAAACCCAGTCAACTCGGGTTTCACCCGTTGACTCGGGTGCGGGTGCGGGCGGGCCCCACGGGTTTGGGTTTATTTGCCATCCCTAATGACCATAGGTCAATCGAAATGGAGTTGAACTAGTGGATTCCTTAGGAGAATTTCTACAAGCCCACAATACGTGATCAAGAGTGTTGTGCCAATTCTTTGGCTTTTGGGCAATATGTTTTTTAATTAAGCCAATTATAATTTTGTTGGCTGCCTCAACTTAACCATTTGCTTGAGCATAATATGGTGTTGATGTTAATAACTTAAAATCTGCCTCATTAACAAAACTTTGCATCTTTTGTCCAACAAACATTGTTCCTTGATCAGTGGTTATGGTTTCAGGTAATCCAAATCTATAAATAATATGATTTTGGATAAAACTAATCACAGCCTCCTGATCAACTTTTGGTAAAGCAACAGCTTCAATCCATTTTGTGAAATAATCAATTCCAACCAAAATGAAACGTTGGTTTTTGGATGATGCAGGCCTAATTTCACCAATCAAGTCTAAAGCCCAACCTCTAAAAGGCCAAGGTTTGATTATTGAATGTAATTCACTTGCAGGAACATGTTGGATACCTGCATGTCTTTGGCATCCTTGGCAGCCTTTAGCAAATTCTATACAATCCTGAAGCATTGAAGGCCAATATAAACCTCGTCGAAAAAGTAACCATTTCATTTTATGGCCTGCTTGGTGAGCACCACATGAACCACTATGTACATTGGTAATGGCTAAGAATGCCTCATTTTCACTAAGACATTTCAACATAATTCCCTCAGGAGTTTTCTTAAATAACTCATTCCCAATGATGGTATAGCTCAAGGCTTTGTATTTTATTTTTCTATCAGTGATTCCTAATGGATTTTCCAAATATTCAACAATTGACTTTCTCCAATCAGTATCACTTAAATTGTCAATGACAAAAATTTCTGTTACAAAACTTTTGGAGCACAAATCACCAATTTGGAGATCAAAATTTTCAAAATTGTGCTCATCTGCCCCCAAATGTTTTGGCATTGACAATTCATCATTCGAAGAAGCATTCAAAATTAATTTGTCTTTAATTTCGATGAACTCTTCGAATGTATCCTTCGACATTTTGTAACCAGAGGAAATTTGCGCTAAGTCATTTGCCTCTTGATTCTCAATTCGAGGCATATGCTGAATAACATAAGACTCGAATTGTTTAGCAAAGAGAAAGCAATAACAAAATATTTCATTAAGTGCTCTTGAATACATTTATATTCTTTCGTTAATTGCCTTATTACTAACTCAGAATCACCTCTTATCTTAACATGTCTTGCCCCCAAGTCTAGAAGAATTTCTAAACCTGTAATTAAAGCTTCATATTTTGCTTCATTATTTGAGCAAGACCCATAAATTTTGTACTTAAATTTTGTGGGAATTTTACATGGTGAAAGTATAAAAATCCCAATTCCTATACCATGTTTATGCTTAGATCCATCAAAATATAAATTCCAAGGCTCAATATCAATGGACTCTATTGGGGCTTCACTCACTGAATGTTCAGCAAGAAAATCAGCCACTATTTGGCCTTTAACAGCTCTTTAAGGTTTATAAGTTAAAGAATATTCTGTTAAGGCCAATGCCCATTTTCCAATTCTACTATGCAAGATTGGTTTCAACAACATATGCTTAATTATATCGAAATGGGAATAAACATAAACATCAACTGGTTTTATATAATGCTTAAGTTTGGTACAAGAAAAATACAAACAAAGGCAAAGTTTTTCTATTACAGAATATCTAGTTTCAGCATCATTCAAAACTCTACTTAAATAATAAATAGCTTTTTCTACACCATTTTCATCTTCTTGAGCAAGCATGCTCCCAATGGTTGTGTCAGATGCTGAAATGTACAACTTCATTTCCTTGTTTCGAATTGGAGGCATCAAAGTAGGAGGATTTGATAAATAAGCCTTGATATCATCAAACGCTTTCTGTTGGTCAATTCCCCAATGAAATACCTCATCTTTCTTAAGCTTTAGCAGTGGAGAAAAAGGGTGAGCTTTTCCACTTAGATTCGAAATAAACCTTCTCAAGAAATTGATTTTTCCATGCAAAGATTGAAGTTGTTTCTTCGTTTCTGGAGACTTTGTCTCCATGATAGCCTTTGTCTTGTTCTGATTAATCTCTATGCCCTTTTTATGCACAACAAAACCAAGGAAATCTCCTGCATGTACACAAAAAGCACATTTTAGTGGATTCATTTTTAATCCACATTTCCTCATTCGTTCGAATGACCTTCTAAGATGACTTAAATGATCATCAGAAGATGAGGATTTGACAACAATGTCATCAATGTAAATTTGCATAAAAATTTCAATGAAATCATGAAAAATCGAATTCATTGCTCTTTGATATGTTGCCTCTGCATTTTTTAATCCAAAGGGCATCACTACCCACTCATAAGTGCCTAAAGCACCAGGGCAACGAAAAGCAGTTTTAGCAATATCATCTTCAGCTATAAAAATTTGATTATAGCCAGAATAGCCATCTAACATACTTAAATATTCATGGCCTGCTGCTGAATCAATTAGCATTTCTGCCACAGGCATTGAATACTCATCCTTAGGTGTAGCATTATTTAAGTCCCTAAAGTCTATGCAAACTCTAAGTGATCTATTCTTTTTAATAACAGGAACAATATTAGCTAACCATTCTACATACCTGGCTGTTCTAATGAATTTGCACTTGAGCAACCTTTCGATTTCTGTCTTGATCTTTGTCATGATTTCTGGAGCAAACCTCCTTGGAAGTTGCTTCACAGGCTTTTTATCTGGTCGAAGGGGTAACCTGTGCTCCACCAGTTCTTTGCTTAATCCTGGAATTTCGTTGTAATCCCAAGCAAAGCAATCCTTGTACTCTTTAAGCAAATCAATCACTTTCAACCTCAGGTCTGGATCAATATTGGCACTGATATAAGTTGGCCTCTTAATTGAGCCATTTCCAATATCAATTTCTTGCAAGGGATCTTGAGCTTGCATTCTTTGACTTGAACTAATTGGATCTTTTTCAAAACCCAAAGGTTCTTCATCATAAATGCAATCTAACCTCTGATTATCACCAGTTATCGAAGCATTGACGCCTGTTGCCAATTCATTTTTTACATTGTCAGTGGCTTCGACAGCCATGTTTTCACCACATTCAATGGCTTCAATAGCCATTTTTATTCTATTCTCGGCAGCATAAGCCGTAATCCTGCTCCATTCTGGGGACTCAATCATCAGCACTTTCAAAGTCGCCCCACCCAGAAGCTGGTGGATATGCATCATCATGGTGGAATCCATCAACAGGCTCTCTTTCCCAACAGAAACCATGTGTTGGATGCCATTTCACAGAATGGTAAACACCATCAGGACTTACCATGTTTGGATCGAAGGCAGCTTCTTGCTCACCACAAGGAGCAATATTTGCCAAATTTTTGTCAAAAGTGTGAAGAGTCACAGTGCTTGAATCAGCCATGTAAGCACTTTGATCTGCTTCTACATTTTCAACAAGGCCATCATCTCTCCAGAGAGTCAGCCTTTGGTGCAAGAAAGAGGGAACAACACCAACTCCATGAATCCACTCCCTGCCCAACAGCAAGTTGTAGTTTGGCCTCGCAGCAATGACCATAAATAGAGTTTTTCGAACTGTGCTACCCACGCAAACCTTTAATTGCACAGCACCAAGGGAGTGCCCAATTTTACCTTCATAATTGGCTAGAACCACGTTGTGGGAATGTAAGTCAGTGTCAAATAGACCCAACTTTTTTAGCATGAAGTGTGGCATTATATTTACTACAGCACCACCATCAACTAATATCTTGTTTACTCCCACATTGTTTACCTTGGCTCTTATGAACAAAGCCTTCAAATGATTCTTCATGCCAACATCTGGCTTCTCGAAAACAGCATTCTGTGCTTCGACACAGCCATTCTCCATTACATAATAACATACTGGCATATGATCAGCCAATTCCAACGCTTCGAATTCCTCCTCTGCCTCAGTAACCTCAGTTGGAACATCATATTCCAAGGGCAGAACAGAAACTACATTAACCAGGACATCAAAATCTGACTCTTCATCAAGAAGATCATCATCATCCATGAAGTCTTCTTCATTTTCATCTTCTTTGATGTCTTCAGCTTCAGATTCCTTAATTGGAGTAAGCCTTTCTTTCATTGGTCTTTTGACCATTTCAGCTTTCTCCTTTTCATTGGCATTGCCCCCAGCCTTAACCTGCTGAGCAGCAAGCTTCTTTCTGCGCTGGAACCTGCGCCATTGGGTTCGAGTCATGGGATTCTTACCCTTGTAGTTGTTTCTATAGCTATATTTGTTGGCTTCCTGTTTCCACTGAGGGACTTGTGGCTCAGCAACCACTTTCGAACCAATACTTAGATTCGACCCAGCAACTACCTTAGACTCAGCAACCATCTTTGAGTTAGAAGTCCCAGAAATGAACTTCACATTGACATTACTAGAGCTTCCTTTCTCCATCCACTTCTTGTCGAAGGCCACATATTGGCCATTGACCTACTGATTTGTAGGCGCTTTGTTGGATGGCTTGAAAGTTTTTTGAGGTCCTAGCCTCTGATGAACAGAAAGCCCTTTGTTATGGGACCTGCTCCAGTCAATTTTTTGATATGGTCAGCTCTTTTGATTTGGCTTAGAACTTGGCTATTTTCTCTTGTTATCAGCATAAGGCAGCACTTTTTTCCAGTTTGTCACCGCCTCTTTGTCACACACAGCACTACACCTAGGGCATAGCATGACTTCGGCATTGTTCAACTTACACCTGTTGAGGAAATCTACTAATTCCTCTTCAGCAGCAAGGTAAGCCTCTTGAACCTTTTTGTCATATTCTCCTTCAGGTATGGCCTTAACTGCAGCGGCAACATCAGCTTCAGTAACTTCGACCATGTTGCAATCCAAGATTTCGACATAGTTTGCATCAGCAGTTGGCAGTGGATTAATATCCACTTTCATTGGAGGCTTAGTTTTCTCAGCAAACTTGAGCCTTCCTTCATTCAAAGCACGTTGAACCAGATCCCTGAAAAGAACACATTGGTAAGTTTTGTGGCCCAAATAATTATGAAATTTACAATAACCTCTTTTCTTTCTTTATTCAATTGGAGGTATTTTTAAATCTTTTTGCACAACTATTTGACCATCAGAAACTAATAAATCAAAGATTTCATCACATTTAGTAATATCAAATGTGTAAGTCTTAGTAGCATATTTTTCATTTTTTGGTTCGACTGGATTTTTCCCATTCGAAGGCCTTAATAATTTACAAGTATAAGGAGGCCCTGGCTTTAATTCTGCCACATTGATATCACTATCATCAACATCTACATACTCATCTTCAGTTTCATATCCAAACTCATTAGCATAAGAATCTAAAAAGGCAACATCTTTCTTTTTCTGAAACTTAGAATTCCTAGCCTTTTCAGCTTTTAATCTTTCGATTTGCCTAACTCTATCACCCAATTGTGACATATCTCGAAGATATTGAATATCTAATTTTTTCCTAATCGAATAGTCTAGGCCACCTGCGGCCATTTTGACTAGTTCATGTTCAGGCACTGATGTAAAACATCTAGCCTTTAGCAGTCTGAACCTATTCAAATAATCATCAACAGACTCTTGTGTTTTTCTCTTAACACTAGCCAATTCTTTAAGGCTTATCTTAGTTTGGCCCATGTAAAACTGTTCATGGAACAACCTTTCTAATTGAGTCCAATTATGAATTGAATTAGGAGGTAAAGTTGTAAACCAAGTAAAAGCATTCTTGGTTAAAGAGTTAGGAAAATATTTCATTCTCAACTCTTCATTATTTGCCAAATTCCTACATTCTGCTAAGTACCTAGCAATATGCTCAACAGTTGACTCATTAGTGTCCCCTGCAAACTTGGTATATTTAGGGACTTTCCAACCTCTAGGTAACTCTGTTTGTAGAACATATTCAGATAGCGCTGAAACAAAGTTTGGCCTTCGAGTACCAGTATTAAGGCCATTTTGGTTCAGAATTGTTTCGACTAAAGTTGCAAAGTTATTATGTCCAGCAAAATTGTTATTGTTCTGAACATTTCGAACCACTTCATCAGGGTCTTGGTTCCTTCGAACCATAACTACTGGAGGGTTTTGGTTAACCTCATTTTGGTTTTGGTACTCCTCTTGAGTCATTGGTATTGGCTCTTGGTTTGGTATAACCTGAGGGGCCACAAATGTTGGCCTTGGATTAAAAGGAGTGGCAGACATAGCAGGTAAAATCATTTATGGTGCCACATGATTAATCCTAGGCTGAGTTTGAGGGGTAGGAGTGCCAAAGAAATCAGCAATTCGACCCATTTGATAGCCTAACATTTGGTAACTATCATTAGTATTTTGGATTAGAGGATTAAACACAGTTCCAATTTGTTGTGTTAGATGATTAACCATATCATGGTTACTCTCATCCATCTGTTGTCTTAAAGACAAAACAGAAGCAGTGGTTAAAGGCGTAGGAGTTACCCTAGGAGAGGTATATCTCTCAGGTTCAGAAGTTGGTATTGAATGAAAACCCATCGTAGGCGTTGGTACATAACCATATAAAGGATTTGTGACCATAGGGGGTGGTCTAAAGCTTGATGAAACAGAATGAAATGCCATAGTTGTTATTGGCATTGTAGTTCCTGGAATAAACCCAGAAGCACTTACACTAGGAATTGGCGAAGTAGATGTTATACTCGCCGCATTCGAATCTGGCGGAGGAGAAGGACTACCTTCACCACTCGAAGAACTCGTAGGTTGACTGGTAGTAGACCCATGCATTTGATGACTTCTAGCCATAACTGTAAAAGGCAGTTACTAACACAGAAAATCCTATATTTTTTTTAACGAAACAAAGCACAAAACCAGTCCCACTGGGCGTGCCAATTTGTTTACAATGAAAATTTGTAAACAAACGCTAGTTTTACGTTTTAACTTGCGAGATCAAACAAGGAATCTCAGGACAATTTTATGCTTGTTCTTATGAGAAAAATGATTTCAATGTTCATTAAAATTCAACAAACATTTGTAGTTTTAACTTCGTAAAGAAAATTATGAAAGTTAGCCAATTTGAATCGCCTCAAACTAACAAACTTTGTACAAAACAAGAAGACAATTCGTAATAAATTGCATGAAAAGAAAGCTGCATTAATTGTAAAGATGAATACAATAAATTTGGTTCGCAAAACATACATTTTCTCTCTTCAAACTCCTTTCTTTCGAACGCTGAATACTTGGAAGATTTCAGAGAAAAAGTAATGTAAATGATTTTGCGACCTCGTTTTCTTCTAAGAAACTACTACTGATACATCGAAATACAAAATAACTGCTAAGATGATCTTGACGGTCCAGATTGGTCCTTCGAAACCACGTTCTTCCTTTTCGAAAGCTTCTCTTTTGGCGCGTTTGTTCCTTTGGGCTTCTGAATTTCCTTTTGGGCCTCAACCATTTGGCCCAAATTCTTTTCTTCGATTCGAACTATATACTAAGCTTTTGGATTTCGATGATAAATATCATTAGAATTTTGTTAGTCGAATCCGCTTATGGCCATTCGAAGCCAATTATTGGAAACAAGTACTCTGATGACCTTTTCAGCAATGATTAAATGACACCTGTCATTTTAAAATTAACCCATTATTTTGTTAGACCAACATTCTTTTATTAAAATTATTTAACAAAAATATGTCCCAACAATGATACAAACTTTCAATCCAACAATGAATTTTGTAAAATTCGTATTTGTTACAGTAATATTAATCACTTCTGTAACATTAGTTATAGAAAAAGTAGTAGAAAAAGTTAGAGCATATTTTCCTATTTACATGACCACCTCACCCATTTATGCATTGATATTATTAAAAATAACGTCCCTAATTAATGACAAAACAATTAAACCAATGCTCTATACACATAAGCCAAGCCGCCACTCAGATGTGGATATACATTGCAGAGCAAATAGAATGCAAGCATTTGAGACCTATGCCATTCATAAGGTTAGTAAGAATGGTCTTAGTACCACATAGAATGTTCCATATGTCATATTTAAATGGTCGTAGTTACCATGTTAAAATGGTCATAGTACCATATTAGAATGGACTTAAAATCATAGCGCACTGGTTTTTTGTGTCATATTTGATGGTGTAATTCTTGTCTGATATCTACAGTGCATAGTTATCGCGGTATCTGTGAAACTTGGCTGTTTTATCCATTGGATTTCGTGGTTGATAGTTTGTTTGCACAATTTTAGACAATGCCACGAAACGTATTAAAGAGAGCGACCTAGTCCGCGACTCATCCTATTAATCTCTTCGGTGGCTGGAAAATATTTTAACGGTCCGGTAACAACAAAAATAAATAGAAATTGTTCCTAATTAAACTTGTAAAATGATTGAGCCTCTAAGTTTTCTCTTGCTTGGATCAGGACCACCATCTCTACCCTATTTATTTTTTTGGTTGATAAATATGCATGTAAAAAAAGTATAAATCCGTTTAGCCCGGCTTATTTTCCACTTTTTTTCTTCTCCCTAAAAATAGTAAAGAAGGAAAAAATTGTGTTTGACTTCACTTTTCTTTATTTTTTAGTTCTTTACTTTATTTCTCTAATACTTTTAAGGAGAAATAGTGTCAAATATAATTTTATACTTCTCTATTTCGTTTAAGCTGAAATAAAAATAAAAAAATAAGCCGGACCAAACGGGGCCATCCGCATGAAGATTAATAAACGCATCCAACAATAGACAAATTAAATTTGCAGAGTTTTAAAACTATTTATATATTCATTCAATAATTTCAAAACAACCTATAATAAGTTTTTTTTATGCATCAAATTTTTATTTTTTTTATGCTTCAAAAAGAAGTTTTGTTTTTATGGACATGAAACCTGAGGATGTTGGCATTCAATAATTATTATCAATTGATGTCAAGTTATAACCAAAGTAACTTTGTACCGTACGTTACAAAAACTATAAGGAAATTTGTCACTGAACAAATCAAATATCTAATCAACCTTTCATCAAAAAATATAACCATCAAGCCAACCTAAACTATCCAACAAATCTATTAAGTCTTCACTTTTTGATTCATCTTTCTTCAAAGAAATTGGCTTCATCCCATTTTCATCAACCACCAAAAAGCCATTATTGAATGGAGAATCTGGTTCTAATTGTTCTTGTTGAATCTCCTCGGATGATCGAAGTGGAAGTGGAGGATACTTATGAATCAGTGGAGATTCAAGAGGAGGTGGACCTGATTTCATGTCCATAGAAGCAAAAGGAGTTTCACCCCTGAAATTGATAAATGCAACTTATGTAAATATAACATTATTTTATTTTGTTCTTGCATATAAACAATATATGAGAAAATAGATGCACTGACAATGTAAAATTATTTTACACCGACATTCAATGAGTATAATGTATTCCGCCAAATCTTAAAAATATTTTAAACTTAGTTGAATGACATGGTAAATTGGTGATTTCTTATTAGATAATAATTTGAAATTATTTTATATTATCGGTACATGTTCATTAAACTAAAAAAATATATATTAGTGAATACTCACCTATCAATACATGTTGGGGAAGAATTATTGCTTATAGAAGTGTATGAAGGAAATGGAGATTCAGTTTCTAGCAATGGGGGCAAATCTGATACCATGCCAATTGGCATAAAAGGAGCTTCACCCCTGAAATTGATAAATGCAACTCATGTAAATATAATAATTTTTTTTGCCATATATAAAAAATATGAGAAAATATTAGAAGATGCACTGACAATGTAAAATGATATTTGATGACCATCTTGTATTCTACCAAATCACTTAAATATTTTAAACTTAGTAGCATGACATGGCAATTTAAAAGTTTTTTATTAAATAATTGTGTAAAATTATTTTACATTGTCAGTGCATATTTATTAAATTTAAAAAAATATTATTGAATCTTTACCTATCAATCATTGTTGGGGAAGAATTATTGCTTATAGAAGTGTATGAAGGAAGTGGAGGTTCAAAAGATTGAAAATCTATACTTGGTAAATGCAATTTATGTAAATATAACAATTTTTTTGCATATTAAGAAATATGAGAAAATATCATAAGATGCACTGATAGTGTAAAATTATCTTAATGGATATCATAAGATGCACTGACATCGAATGAACATCTTGTACCGCCAAATCACATAAATATTTCAAACTTAACTGTATGAAATAGCAAATTGAAGATTTTTTATTGGATGGTCGTGTAAAATTATTTTATACCGTTAGTATATGTCTATTAAAGTAAAAAAAAAAAAAAAACTAATATTGATTACTCACCTATTGATGCATGTTGGGGCAGAATTATTGCATATAGAAGTACTTGCCACATTATTGCATACCATATTTGAAGGTTGCATAACTGGAGTATGGTACGAGTCTTTCATGAATTTCCTTTCATGTGTGTCAGAAATGTCTTGTTGTTGGTTGTTCATGAAACCACTGAGACTACTTTCTCTATTGTCATTCAACTTATTATCATGTGGTTTCATGTTTTCATCATTGAGTGACAAATAATTTATTTTCTTTTTCTGATATTCTCCATTGCCATTCTCCATTTTACGTTTCTTTCTCTCATTAATATTGTAGAAGTTCTTTATCTCATTGTCTGTTCTTCCAGGAAACTAACACAAATGAAACAAATACAAAATAAGTATATATAAATCAAATTGGAATAATTTGATATATGTTTTTCAAAGATCTCATTCACTTTAAGTGAGATGTGTTAAGTTAACTAGAAACTAATCGAAAATAACAATTGTGACCAATTCCAAGTATTTTCATGGGTGTATGAAGGCTAGACAAAGGAGGAATGCTATTTCTTGTCTTAGGGTGGGTGAGAGGTGGCTTGATTCATCGGCGGAAATTATTGACGAGGTGGTGAGGTACTTTACTACACATTTTTCTTCTTCGCCTTGGGCGCGGCCGACCATCAATGGGATTACTTTCCCGGGTATTTCGGAGGAGGAAAATGGTGTTTTGTTGAATCCGTTCTCTTTGGTAGAAATTGAAGAGGTGGTGAAAATGAGCGATGGTAATAAAAGCCCGGGTCCCGACGGCTTTAACTTTGCATTTTTGAAGAAATTTTGGTGTTTAATTAAAGGTGAGGTGAGGATTTTCTTTGATCAATTTCATGGGAATGCTTCACTTCCGAAGGGGTTGTTGTCTTACTTTGTTGCTCTTATTCCGAAAGTGGAATGTCCTTCGGTGCTTGGTGAGTTCCGTCCTATTTCTTTGTTGGGTTGTCTTTATAAATTGATAGCCAAAGTTTTAGCGGGGAGACTAGCAAAGGTGATGGAGTCGGTGGTGGCTACAACTCAAACGGCGTTCATTAAAGGGCGGAATTTAGTGGATGGGGTGGTGGTGGTGAACGAAATTGTGGATTTTGCAAAGAAATCCGGAAAGGAGTGTATTATTCTAAAAGTGGATTTCGAAAAAGCATATGACTCCGTTGATTGGGGTTTTTTGGAGTATATGCTTAGGAGGCTTAATTTTGGGGAGAAGTGGATTGGGTGGATGAAAGCGTGTGTGTTTGCCGGCAACCTCTCGGTACTTGTTAATGGTTGCCCTACTAAGGAAATTAACATAAAGAGAGGTCTAAAGCAAGAGGATCCCTTGGCGCCTTTTCTCTTTCTATTGGTAGCGGAAGGTTTTGCGGGGTTGATGAGGAGCGCGGTGGAGAGGGATCTTTTCAAAGGTTTCTCGGTGGGATCGGAGGGACTTGTAATATCACACCTTCAATATGCCGATGATACACTTTGCATTGGTGAGGCGATTACGGAAAACCTTTGGACTTTGAAGGCCATTCTTAGAGGCTTTGAGTTAGCTTCGGGTCTTAAAGTTAATTTTCGAAAGAGTTGTTTGATTGGTGTTAATGTCCACAATAGTTTCATGGAGTCGGCATGCAATTTCCTAAATTGTAAGCATGGTTCGATTTCGTTTTGGTACTTGGGTCTCCCGGTGGGGGCTAATCCGAAGCGCATATCCACTTGGGAACCTATGGTGGATGGCATTAGGAGAAGGCTTAGAGGGTGGAGGAGTAGATATGTTAGTCTTGGTGGCCGGATTGTTCTCATCAATTCGGTTCTAAATTCCATTCCAATTTTCTACCTCTCTTTTTTTAAGCTTCCGGTGGTGGTGTTGAAAAAGTTAATCCGTATTCAAAGAGAATTTCTTTGGGGAGGAGTTAAGGGCGGAAGGAAGGTTAGTTGGGTCAAGTGGAGTGAGGTGTGTAGACCGAAATGTCAAGGGGGGTTAGGTGTGAGGGATGTGGGTAAAGTTAATTTAAGCCTCTTGATCAAATGGAGGTGGAAGCTCCTTCAAAGTGATGATGCGGTGTGGAAAAAGGTGTTGGTGGCTCGGTATGGTAGTGATGTGCATCATAAGGTGCATTGGATTAATTATCAAAATTCATATCGGGTGTCGGCTTGGTGGAGAGAGTTATGTCGTATTGATGAGGTGGAGGATGGAAGTTGGTTTGCTAGGAATGTGGTGCGGAGGGTGGGGAGGGGTGACTCTACCCGATTTTGGAAGGATTGTTGGGTGGGGAATTTACCTCTTTGTGACCAATTCCCCCGATTGTTTTCCATTTCAAATAAAAAGAGGCAATGGTTAGCGATTTGAGAATGAGAACCGAGGAGGTGGAGCGTTGGAATTGGAGTTGGAGGCGGAATCTTTTCGCATGGGAACATGACTTACTGCGTCAATTGGTGGATATGGTTCATTTGGTGCCTCTTACGACGGTAAAAGATGTTTGGTGGTGGGGGTTGGAAGAGGACGGTGTTTTTACGGTGAAATCTGCTTACTTACTGCTTGATAGAATTTTTCCTTCGGTTTATATGTTTGATATATACCAACTGAATGTTATGAATAAGATTTGGAGAAGTGCGGCGCCAACAAAGGTCATAGCATTTTCGTGGAAGATGCTTCGTAATCGTATTCCGACTAAGGTTAATCTTGCTGCGCGGGGGATTCATGTGGCTGGTGGTGTGATGAATTGTGTTCACTGTGTTGGCAATTTGGAGGAGGTGCAGCACCTGTTCATGTTCTGCGATTTTGCTTGCAGGGTGTGGCGCGGAATCTGTTCGTGGCTGGGTTTGGTGTATGTAATGCCGCATAATTTGTTTATTTTCTTTGATAGTTTTGGTGGGGCGGCAGTTAGAAAGAAAGCGGCAGCGGGTTATTCGCTTATTTGGCACACAACAATTTGGTCGATTTGGCGGTCAAGGAACGATGTTTCTTTTAGTAATGGGGCGGTAGATTTGGCTAAGGTGATTGATGATATTAAGGTTTTGTCTTGGCGTTGGGGTATGTCGAGGAGGGTGATGTCAACATGTTTGTTTTACGAATGATGTTGCGAGCCGGGAATTTGCCTTGTTTGATTCTTTGCGGGGTTGTGTAGTTGGTTTTTAGCTTCTGCTGGTTTTGTTAGGGGTGGGGGTTGCGGTTTTTACCTGGCTTTTTGTTTTGGTTAGCAACTCTGCTAAGCCTCTGTTCTGTATATATTGGTACCTCTTGTACCATTTGTTACTCATATATATAATTCAATTAGAAGACTATAATCATATGTTTAAGCTATCTCTAAATAAAAATACAATCACGCACACAATATGATAGATATAATTCGAATTAACACAAATTGGAAAGAGATTTCGAACGATTCAAAGCAGTTCCAAACGATTGAGGAGTGATTGAAATCGATTTTTAGGATTTGAACTATTGGAGCGATTCGATCGATTGCAAACGCAGATTTTCAGGACCGATTGAGGAGTGCGATTTTCAGGATTTGAACGATTGGAGTGATTTGATTCGATCGAGTTTCTGTGAATATGAAGAACAAACGCAGATTTAGGGTTTAGAGTTGAGAGAGAGAGAGAGAGAGAGCGACGAGTGTGAGAGAAGTGTGAACGCGTGCTTCTGTGTTTTTTTGCGAATGAACTCGTTAAACTAATAATAAATTAAATAAAAAAAAGTAAAACTCAACTTTAGTGACAGTTATTGGGCGTCCGTAGGTAAAACTCTGCTCACCTTTGGGTATAGGGCGTTTTTCTTGTAGTGTTCGGGCCGGCCAATTCGGACTTCATCGGGCCGGACTAAAAAGTCCGGGTAAAAATTGGGCTGTAAAAACAAGGCCCGAACCCGGCCCGTACGGGCTTTCGGGCCGGACCTTTTTTTTTTAAAAGCAAAATTAGATAGATGAAGGGTAATGAAAAAAGAAGAAATTTTAAGTGCCCAATAAATTTGACAAATCCAGAGACTTGTTATGCAACATATTATAGAGAGTTCACAACATTAATTAATTAATTACAAATGGGTTGAAATTTGCTAGAATTAATGTAAAGTTATTTAAGCTAGTTACAGTTTACGAATAATTACGTAGAGAAATAATTCACGACCGTGGTTTTATATTTTTAGCTTATTTATTTTAATGACACGATAAGTTATTTTTACTTTTAGCTTATTTTCATTTCTTTATGTATATAATTTGCGTTACTAGTGAATGTATATAATTTGCGTTACTAGTGCATAATTATTCTCTTAAATGCGTGTTTGATGGAATTAGAAGGTGTGTGTGATGTGTGTGTTGTGTTGCTGCCGTGTTGTTAACTTATTATCTTTGTGTGGGCTTTTAGATTGGTGGCCCAAGTAAAAATGTTATAAACATTCTTCCTTATTTACTCGTAATATTATTTTTATTTTTTATTATAATTGATTCGGGATTGCGGGCGGCCCGCGGCCCATTCAGGCCGATCTATATTTTTTGCGTGCTTTATCGGGCCGGGCTAAAAAGCCCATATATTAATTCGGGCTAGATTTTTAAGGCTCAAGCCCGGAAAAAAAATCGAGCTATTCGGGCGGCCCATATGGGTCAGTCCATTTTGACAGCTATAATATTAAGGATTCATTTGTTCCGCTAAAGTTATTAAAGTGTAAAAGGAGAAAATCAAAGGGTTGTAATGATAGTGAAGAATCATTGTTTGAAATATGATCCAATAGTGTGTGAAAACTATTGTTGTAAATAACTAAATACTTACTAGATAGCAATGGTCACACATAGAAATGTAAAAATGGGCCAGGCCGGCCCGGCCCATTAGCCCTATAGTTTTATACGGGCCAGGCTTCAAAGAAATATTATTGGGCTTTATCGGGTTGGCCCCCCGAGCCTATTTTTTTAATGGTCCATCATGGGCTGGCCCCACGGGCTTTTGGGTCGGCCCCTTAAAGAATTAAAGAAAAGTATCTAAAAATAATTTTACCTAAAAATAAAGAATTTTAGTTAGCATAAAATCTTTAGATAAAATAAGTAACAAAAAATGAGATTTGTTAGTTAGGAGATTATTATTAAACCAAATTTGTTATGATTATCTTTATTTGAAAAAAAATAATAACAACTTAATCAATCATTATAAATAGAGAAGTATAAGAAGGAAATTATAACTGGTCATGAAATAAAAGAAACATAATACAAAAATCTTCAAGCACTAGAGGTAAGGTAATGTATTAATAATTAGTGGTTGGGTTCATTCATATATGATATAGGTACAATGTAGTGATAAAGCTACTTTTAATTTATTAGCAAATATGAATATTATTATGAGTTGCACCAATACTTGTGTGTAATACATATGTAGTTTTATTGTCCATTGAATTTTTTTTAGAAAAAAATTGTCAATTTTATTTTTAAAAAAATGAACGTTTGTCGGGCCGGCCCATCAGGCCATGTAGGCCTTTGCTTATCGGGTCGGGCCTTGGACCTTAACGGGCCGGCCCACTTAAACCCCTTTATATGTCTTGGCCTCCCGGGCCAGCCCCTTTGACAGCTCTAGACCTAGTCACACACTTTGTACATGCACTTCTAATCCATTATTGGTGAAGGAAATTGTATATATTTTCTTTCTGTTGTTTTAAAAATATTCATGTATCAATGTAAGAAGAATATGTACCATGTATAAGTTCAAAATTTGGTTTTAAAATTATTAAAATTTTCTTACACATTTTTCTCTTTTCTTTTATTTATTGTCACTACCTCCCCGATTTTTCGAAAAAAAATTGTCGGAACATAGAGCATATTTGTATGTGAATTGAAAATAAAATTATTGAGTCCCACATCGGATAGTAGACTCTACATTTTATTAACACATTTTTTATGTTGTGTGGAGTTACTAATATGCAAAATTCTAATATGGACCACTTCTTCAAGTGGTCCATGGTGGACCAGTCATGAATAACCCTATAACGAATACGAATTTTACAAAATCCACTGTTGGATTGAAAGTTTATATCATATAAATCATCCATAAAAATTCTCTGAAAAACTGAAAATTATTTGATATATTAAGATTAACGGTATTAATTTTTTTTCCATAAATTGTTAAACTTAATGTGTCTCAATAACATATCAAATAATTTTCAATTTTTCTGAGAATTTTTATGGATGATCTATATGATACAAACTTTCAATTCAACAATGAATTTTGTAAAATTCGTATTTGTTACAGTAATATTAATCACTTGTCTACGGTGGATCACTTGTGATGATGGTCCACCGTAACATTAGTTATAGAAAAAGTAGTAAAAAAAGTTAGAGCATATTTTCCTATTTACATGACCACCTCACCCATTTATGAATTGATATTTTTAAAAATAACCCTAATTAATGACAAAACAATTAAACCAATGCTCTATACACATAAGCCAAGCCGCCACTCAGATGTGGATATACATTGCAGAGCAAATAGAATGCAAGCATTTGAGACCTATGCCATTCATAAGGTTAGTAAGAATGGTCTTAGTACCACATAGAATGTTCCATATCATATTTAAATGGTCGTAGTTACCATGTTAAAATGGTCATAGTATTATATTAAAATGGACTTAAAACCACAGCGCACTGGTTTTTTGTGCCATATTTGATGGTGTAATTCTTGTCCGATATCTACAGTGCATAGTTATCGCAGTATCTGTGAAACTTGGCTGTTTTATCCTATGGATTTCGTGGTTGATAGTCTGTTTGCACAATTTTGAACAATGCCTCGAAACGTATTAAAGAGAGCGACCTAGTCCGCAACTCATCCTATTAATCTCTTCGGTGGCTGGAAAATATTTTAACGGTCCGGTAACAACAAAAATAAATAGAAATTGTTCCTAATTAAACTTTTAAAAAGATTGAGCCTCTAAGTTTTCTCTTGCTTGGATCAGGACCACCATCTCTACCCTAATTTTCTTTTTGTTGATAAATATGCATGTAAAAAAAGTATAAATAAATATCAATGTAACTTTTGGCGCATGAAGATTAATAAACGCATCCAACAATAGACAAATTAAATTTGCAGAGTTTTAAAACTCTTTATATATTCATTCAATAATTTCAAAACAACCTATAATAAGTTTTTTTATGCTTCAAATTTTTATTTTTTTTATGCTTCAAAAAGAAGTTTTGTTTTTATGGACATTTGGCATTCAATAATTATTATCAATTGTTGTCAAGTTATAACCAAAGTAACTTTGTACCGTACGTTACAAAAACTATAAGGAAATTTGTCACTGAACAAATCAAATATCTAATCAACCTTTCATCAAAAAATATAACCATCAAGCCAACCTAAACTATCCAACAAATCTATTAAGTCTTCACTTTTTGATTCATCTTTCTTCAAAGAAATTGGCTTCATCCCATTTTCATCAACCACCAAAAAGCCATTATTGAATGGAGAATCTGGTTCTAATTGTTCTTGCTGAATCTCCTCGGATGATCGAAGTGGAAGTGGAGGATACTTATGAATCAGTGGAGATTCAAGAGATTGAAAATCTATACTTTTTTGAAGTGGAAGAGGAGGTGGACCTGATTTCATGTCCATAGAAGCAAAAGAAGTTTCACCCCTGAAATTGATAAATGCAACTTATGTAAATATAACATTATTTTATTTTGTTCTTGCATATAAAAAATATATGAGAAAATAGATGCACTGGCAATGTAAAATTATTTTACACCGACATTCAATGAGTATAATGTATTCCGCCAAATCATAAAAATATTTTAAACTTAGTTAAATGACATGGTAAATTGGTGATTTCTTATTAAATAATAGTTTGAAATTATTTTATATTATATCGGTACATGTTCATTAAACTAAAAAAATATATATTAGTGAATACTCACCTATCAATAAATGTTGGGGAAGAATTATTGCTTATAGAAGTGTATGAAGGAAGTGGAGGTTCAAAAGATTGAAAATCTATACTTCGTAGCAATGGAGGCGGCAAATCTGATACCTTGCCAATTGGCACAAAAGGAGCTTTTTCCCTGAAATTGATAAATGCAATTTATGTAAATATAACAATTTTTTTGCATATTAAGAAATATGAGAAAATATCATAAGATGCACTGACAGTGTAAAATTATCTTAACGGATATCATAAGATGCACTGACATCGAATGAACATCTTGTACCGCCAAATCACATAAATATTTCAAATTTAATTGTATGAAATAACAAATTGAAGATTTTTTATTGGATGGTTGTGTAAAATTATTTTATACCGTTAGTATATGTATTAAAGTAAAAAAAAAAAAAACTAATATTGAATACTCACCTATTGATGCATGTTGGGGCAGAATTATTGCATATAGAAGTACTTGCCACATTATTGCATACCATATTTGAAGGTTGCATAACTGGAGTATGGTACGAGTCTTTCATGAATTTCCTTTCATGTGTGTCAGAAATGTCTTGTTGTTGGTTGTTCATGAAACCACTGAGACTACTTTCTCTAATGTCATTCAACTTATTATCATGTGGTTTCATGCTTTCATCATTGAGTGACAAATAATTTATTTTCTTTTTCCGACATTCTCCATTGCTATTCTCCATTTTACGTTTCTTTCTCTCATTAATATTGTAGAAGTTCTTTATCTCATTGTCTGTTCTTCCAGGAAACTAACACAAATGAAACAAATACAAAATAAGTATATATAAACCAAATTGGAATAATTTGATATATGTTTTTCAAAGATCTCATTCACTTTAAGTGAGATGTGTTAAGTTAACTAGAAACTAATCGAAAATAACAATTGTGATACAAGTATATTAATTTATGTTGGAGTAATTGAGAGAATGAGAGAAAAGGAATTGAATCGAAAGAAAGAATAGAGAAAAAGATAAGTTGTTATTCATCCACTAGGGGCAAAGGTATTTATATACAAAAGGAGGCTTGCTTCACTACCAAGCAATTGTAACTAATTACCTAGGATGAAATCAAAAATCTAACTAACTAACTAACTAACTAACAGAGTCTCAGCGTTCAGAACCTGCGTGTTCAGAACCTGTGTGATCAGAGCCTGAGAACATGAGCTTCTCAGCTTCTGAACCTCTTGACCTGTTAGAGCTTCTGAGCCTAAAGCTCAGCTTCTGACTTCTTGAGCTTCTGGAGCTCAGCTTCTGAGGACCTGAGAACTTGGATTACAAACATCACACCTCCTAATTCATGTTCTCCAACGATCCCATTCCTATCAGTTTCTTCAAGGCATCAAACCTAGCCTTAGCCATAGGTTTAGTTAGAATATCTGCAAGTTGAATCTCAGTGTTGCAATATTCCAACTCAAGCTTCTCCTTGTTCACTTGATCTCTCAAAAAGTGAAACCTTCTTTCAATGTGCTTGCTCCTGCCATGACTCACAGGATTGTTAGCCAAGTCAATTGCTGACTTGTTGTCCACAAGCACCCTCATCTTTGTTACTTCAACTGCTTTTAGTTCTGATAGTAACATCTCAATCCAATTTGCCTGACAAGCTGCAAATGAAGCTGCAACATACTCAGCTTCACATGATGATAATGCAACTATTCCTTGTTTCTTAGAACACCAGGAAATTGGTGCATTGCCAATCATGAACAAATAACCTGCAGTGCTCTTTCTGTCATCTTGATCTCCTCCCCAGTCAGAGTCTGAGTAGCCATAAGCCTATAACTTCTTACTACTGTTCTTTTGGTTTGGAATCAAAATGCCATGATCATTAGTACCCTTTACATATCTGAGCACTCTCTTTGCAGCAGTCAAGTGACACATCCTTGGTTGATCCATAAATCTGCTTAACAGACCAACACTATGACATAGGTCAATTCTAGTGTTGCAAAACTACCTCAATGAACCAATTATCTACTTATACAAGGTTGAATCAATCAATTCATCATCTGTATTCTTGCTCAGCTTCACACCAGTCTCCATAGGAGTAATTGCTGGGTTGCAATTGCTCATATGAAACCTCTTCAATATGTCAGCAACATATTTCTTCTGATGCAAGAAACAGCCTCTGCTTGTCTTAGCAAACTCCATGCCAAGAAAATATGATAGCTCACCTAAGTCAGTCATTTCAAACTCCTTCATTATGTCTGTTTTGAACTTTTCTAACACAGCTTTGTTTGATCCAGTAATCAACAAGTCATCAACATACAGACATAGTATTATTATTTCTTCATGATTTGAACCCTTCACATATACACCATGTTCTGTTGTGCATCTAGTGAATTTCAAATCAATTAGGAAGCTATCAATTCTCTTATTCCAAGCTCTTGGAGCTTGATTCAAGCCATAGAGGACTTTCTTCAGTTTGAACACTTTGTTCTCTTGACCTTTAATCTCAAAACCTGGTGGCTGCTTCACATAAACTTCTTCATCTAGAGGTCCATTTAAGAAGGCAGATTTCACATCTAGCTGATGCATAGACCAATTCTTGTAAGTGGCTATTGCAACAACTAATCTAATGGTCTCTATCCTAGCCACAGGTGCAAACACTTCATTAAAGTCAAGTCCTTGCTTCTGTAGAAAACCCTTTGCTACTAGCCTTGCTTTATACTTAGCAATTTCACCATTGGGTTTCATCTTCAACTTGAAGACCCATTTCACATCAATTGGCCTCTTGTTGACTGTTTTGTGCATTAACTCCCAAGTGTTGTTCTTCTCAATAGACTTTAACTCTTCTTTCATGGCTGCTTTCCATTTAGAGTCATTTAGAGCTTGTTCTAATGTAACTGGCTCCAATTCAGCTATCAACCTAACTGACTGCACTCTATCTCTTGTAGATCTTCTCAGAGGCTGATTATTAGGAATATGAGCATGATTACCAATTGCATCATCTTCTGGTTGATCAGCTTCTGGTTGATCATCTTCTGGTTGATCATCTATTTCCTCAAGCACAAGCTTTCTATTGAGCAATGAACTGGTGTTCTCAGCACTAGTACTTTCAATCCAGTCCCAACCCTTTGATTCATCAAACTTTATGTCTCTACTTATCACAACTTTATTCTCTTTTGGAGCATAAAGCTTGTAAGCACCAGTGGGGTGGTATCCCAATAGAATCATCTGCTGACTTCTATCATCAAGCTTTCTTCTCACTTGATCAGGAACATGTCTAAAACAAAGTGAGCCAAAGATTCTGAAATGACTTACACTTGGTTTGAGACCTGTCCAAGCTTCATAAGGAGTTTTGTTCTTCAGCTTCTTGGTTGGACTTCTATTGATGATATGTACTGCTGTTGAGGTTGCTTCTCCCCAGAATTTATGAGGCATGTTCTTTCCCTTTAGCATGCTTCTGGCCATGTTCATTATACTCCTGTTCTTCCTTTCAGCAACTCCATTGTGTTGAGGAGTGTAAGGAGCAGTAACTTCATGCACTATACCTTCTTCTTCACAGAATTTTGCAAATTCTAGTGAAGTGTATTCACCACCTCCATCTGTTCTCAATTTCTTAACACTACAGCCGTTTTGCTTTTCAACTAGTGTCTTAAATTTCTTGAACTTAGTGAATACCTCACTCTTCTTCTCAATAAGATAGAGCCACACATGTCTGGTATAGTCATCTATGAAAGTTAAGAAATAGTTGTTACCTCCAATGGACTTTACTTCAAAAGGTCCACAAACATCTGAGTACACCATTTCTAACTTCTGAGTTGATCTCATGGGCAATTCATTCTTGAATGAATTTCTGGTTTGCTTGGCTGCACAACACTCTTCACACACTGTACTTGGTGTTCTTATCAGAGGCAAGCCATGTACCATCTCTTTTGACTTCAACAAGCTCAAACTTTTGAAGTTCAAGTGCCCAAATCTATGATGCCACATCCAATCTCCTTCAGAGTTTGTAATTGAAGCGAGGCAGTGATGATCAATTACATTGATTTCAATTTTGAAAGTCCTATTGTTTGACAGTGGAGCTTTCAAAATTAATCTACTCTTAGTATCATAAATTCTCAACTCCCTATTAGCCATCTTCATTGTATAACCTTTCTCAAGTAATTGACCTAAGCTTATCAAATTACTTGCCATAGAAGGAACATACAATACCTCATTGATGGTTGATTCTTGACCATCTTTTCTTTTCACAAGAACAGTTCCCACGCCAGTACTAGTAACTTGACTGTTGTCTGCAAACTTGATGTTTCTCTTCACTGAATAATCAAGCTTCAAGAACCACTTCTTGTTACCAGTCATATGATTGCTACACCCTGTATCAAGATACCACAAGTTTGACTTGTCTGCCTCAGAATTTGTGATTGCCATTAGGAGTGAATCATCAGAATCACTACCACCTCCATTAGCATATTGGGCTTCATCTTTGTCTTCTCTGGCTACCTTCTTAGAGCGACATTCTCTTGCATAATGCCCAACTTTTTGACAGTTGTAACATTGAATTTCTTTCTTATCCATCTTCTTCTTGGAACTCTTCTTGTTCTGACTTGAATCTTTAGTGGAATCTACATTCTGATTCTTTGAATTCTTGGTTGAATTCTCTGAATCCTCTTTCTTTTTCTTCCACTTATCTTTTCCTTTCTTGTTCTGAGTCTTGGCCTGTAATGCTTGTTCCACTGCCTTGTTCGAACTCCTCTGCTTAACCCTTAGCTCATGAGCTTCTAAGGATGCTTGCAGCTCTTCAATCTTCATAGTTGCCAAATCCTTTGATTCTTCAATAGCAACCACTATGTGATCAAATTTCTCAGTCAAGGTTCTCAAGATTTTCTCAATCTTGACCTTATCAGTCATTGCTTCTCCACAAGACTTCATCAAATTTGTCAAGGCCAGCATTCTCGCCAAATACTCAGAGATCGTTTCTTGTTCATTCATCTGCATCATCTCATATTGCCTTCTCAAAGCTTGAAGCTTGATACCCTTCAATTTCTCATCACCACCATAGATTTTCTTCAATGTATCCCAAGCTCCCTTTGAGGTTTCTTCTTCTATTATCTTCTCAAAGATATTAGAATCCACGCATTGATGAATGATGAACAAGCCTTTAGCATCTTTCTTTTTCAATTCTTTGTGTCGAGTTCTTGCTGCTTCATCAGCATCTGCAGCCAATTCTTCTACTCCATCAGTTACAATTTCAAGAACATCTTGAAATCTGAAAATCACTTTCATTTGTGCACACCAACGATCATAGTTTTCGCCTTTGAAAACTGGAAGATTTGCTGGGAATTGCGTGGAGGTTGTACCATTGTTTGCCATGATTCTTGATCAAGGAATCAAACGAAAACGATGAATACGAACCGGGCTCTGTTATACCAATTTGTTGGAGTAATTGAGAGAATGAGAGAAAAGGAATTGAATCGAAAGAAAGAATAGAGAAAAAGATAAGTTGTTATTCATCCACTAGGGGCAAAGGTATTTATATACAAAAGGAGGTTTGCTTCACTACCAAGCAATTGTAACTAACTACCTAGGATGAAATCAAAAATCTAACTAACTAACTAACTAACAGAGTCTCAGCGTTCAGAACCTGCGTGTTCAGAACCTGTGTGATCAGAGCCTGAGAACATGAGCTTTTCAGCTTCTGAACCTCTTGACCTGTTAGAGCTTCTGAGCCTAAAGCTCAGCTTCTGACTTCTTGAGCTTCTGGAGCTCAGCTTCTGAGGACCTGAGAACTTGGATTACAAACATCAATTTATACTTTGAAATTTTAAGGACATGATCAATAGTTCGATATGAAACATGTGCAGAATGAAGATCAAACTCCATAACCAAAGTTTGAGTTTGAGTTTGAGTTTGTGTGATAGAGAAGAGGAATCAATATTGCACACAAAGAACAAGTGGTATCTACAAGCTTATATACCAGTGCTAGCTAAGATTAACAAAGTAACTAACTCATAACTAACACTATCTAACGGTTACAAGTGGTTACTAGGAGTTAACTAACTGACAAAAGCTTCACAACTCTGTTAACTTAGAACAAGTAACAGAGTTTGTACCAACATATCCATATAAAAAAGTTATATATTTATTTTTAAAGTGAATAAATAGAATGTACATGGTTCAAATCACAAATATTTCTCATATTTAAAAAGTTTTAAACAAATCCTTATAACGATCTACCACACAAAAAAATGTAACAAAAAACAATTTATATAAAGAAAAAGTAACCAAAAAATGGTTTAACTATTTTATTTTTAAATTTTTTCATAAATTACTGATTACAAATATGATAGACAATAAAGATTTTATTATATTCAATTTCTTATCATATCTTGTCTAACATCTCTATTCTATTATGTACATCAAAAAGCCGACCCTAAAAACTTGCATAATAATTTAACTATAATTTAAATTGACCACATAATATGCGACTTTATGCATGGAGCTAGCATGCAATTGCAATGATAGACAAATTAAATGTTTCACAAAACCATTTAAAAGCACATAGCGAGAAAGAAAAAAAATCATGAAACCATTATTAAAAATTTGCTAGCTAGAACTATAAAGACGTGTATATTAATTTCAAGCTGTAAAAAACCTGTTTAACAATTTTACACCATTTGCCTTCAAGTTGACGAAGTTGAAGGATTTTCTGTTTTTCTTCTTCACTAAATTTTGCCTTCCTCAAATTTGGATTAAGATGATTAAGCCATCTTAGACGACAACTTTTACCATCTCGAGGAAGTCCAGTTAACCTTTTTAATGCATTCCAATTTTTCGGTCCATATATTTTTACATATTCTTTTAATATTTCATCCTCTTGTTTTGACCATGGTCCTTTTCTCAACCCTTGCTCCATGATTAAAAAAATGCTTATACGTAGAGAAATTTATTTAATTTTACTAATATGTATACGTATAATTTGAAAGATGGAGAGTGGAGAGTGTATATCATTTGAGTGTGAATGAACTGTATTTATAGTAGCTATAAAGTGAATATAATTTGAGTGTGAATGACAAAAAAAATAAAATAAAGTGACTTATGAGACAAGTTAGATAGTTAGTTAAAAATTAAAGATAGAGTTATCTATATCAACGGTGTAGATTTATTTAACTATGCAAGGATTGCCAACTAAGTCAATCCGGACCCTAGGATATATTCCTAATTAACTTAAATTCTTTTTAAAAAAATTGAAGTTTAAAATAATATAGATAAGTGTGTCAAAAAAATAAAATATAGATAAGATGAGACAAAATTTAAATCTAAATTCCTATTTTTTTGGGAGTAAATTCCTTGAAAATATATAAAACTTTCCTTGAAAATATATAAAACTTAACCTATACATAGAGTTATCTACATGAACGGTGTAGATTTATTTGACTATGCGAGGATTGCCAACTAAAGTCCCGTTTGGATTAACTTATTTTTGATCTTATGCAAACAATTTATGCAATTTTTATGTATTATTATAAGTTTGTCAAGGTAGTTTATGATAAAATAGCGTATAAAAATACAATTTTCACTAGTTTTAACTTATAAAATAGCATAAAATCTAATTTATATTGCATAAGCTGTTATCATAAGCTCAAAAATAAATTAATCCAAACGAGACCTAAACCAATCCAAACTCTAGGATATATTCTTAATTAACTTAAATGATTTTTTTTAAGCAAACTTAATTTAAAAGGTGAAGTTTAAAATAATATAGATAAGTGTGTCAAAAAAATAAAATATTGATAAGATGAGACAAAAGAAGATCAAACAAAGTTGATGAAAGAGAGTAAGTCTGTTGGAATGATCTCTGAGTGTTCTTCATGATTTATCAATGAGGATCGTGAGTGATGAGCTTGCATGAGCTGTATTTTGTTGTTAAATCTTGTTGTCCAAGTAAAGACATTTCAAAAGAGTTGTTATATTCAAAATATAACTCTTGGAGATAGCTCGTCTTGATTTCTCAAAGAATTTGCAAAAAACAATCAAGAATTGAGAACGTTCTCATATCATTCTCCATATTTTTGTTGTATGTTGGTTAGATCAAAGATGATGTTGCTTGCTCAACAAGATAGCTTTGTAGGGCAATAATTAAGAGCTGGTTCTTCTTCTTATCCATTACTATTCATGTGTACTTGCAAAAGTACAACTAGCTTGGCACTTGTAAAAGAGGACATGGGAGAATGTTCATTAAGTCCTTGCAAGAAGTACATGCCAATTAGTAGTTCAAAGATTGTTGTCTTGATCTCATTGGTCCATAAAATCCTTCAAATAATCTCTTATTAAAATTAGTCATCTTGAGAATTTATATATCAAAGACATATTCATGTTAATTCCTTAAACATGACCAAAAGAAGTACATGGGAGAATGTTCATAAAGTCCTTGCAAGAAGTACATGTCAACTAGTAGTTCAAAGATTGTTGTCTTGATTTCATTGGTCCATAAAATGCCTTCAAATAATCTCTGATTAAAATTAGTCATCTTGAGAATTTATGTATCAAAGACATATTCATGTTCATTTCTTAAACATGACCAAAAGAGAAACTTTCACAAGACACTATTTGATCATTGTCTTAAATGACTTTAATTCTGTAGAGATATTGTGGAATATATTCCTTTCAAAAAAAATGCTTATTTGTCACAAGATCAGTTGTCATGAAATTAAGTATTTATGATTAGATATAACTTTGCACGTGTAGTTCTGGGCAGTAGAAGGACAATTATATTTGATTATTCTCAAAATTGTCTTTTTCATTAGTTTCAAATAGAGTGATACAGAATGAATGAACTTTTGTTCTTGTCTTAATTAATCACTCAATAACACTTGTTATATCACAAAAGGATCAAAATTCACCTAAAATATAATTAAGATATTTGTTATTTTTAAAACATCAAATTTGGAATTTTACTCCAACACTCTCTACATTTTTTGGAATTGAATTTTCCATTGTAATTACGCGACGTAGTTACAACTTTTAATTATTCGATTTAAATCGACGATTGAAATTATTTTATTGTGTGATTTTGATTTGATCATACAAACTACTCTCTCCGTCCCAAAATGAGTGACCTAATTTTGACTTAGTGTACTATTCATTTGACCTACTTTGACCTTATTTTTTTACTTATATATACTTGTAAATATTAGCATATGAGATCTTGTTCGATTTGTCACGACGAGTATTTTCAAAATATATAATTTTTATAATTTTTAATAATAGATAATTAAAGATATTAGCGATTAAAGTTTGACATTGATAAGCGTAAACGAAGTCAAACATGTCATTTATTTTGGGACTGATAGAGTAAATAATTTGAACTCACATCAACAAACCGTAGCCAATCATGATCCAAAAATTTTCCATAAAAAACAATGATAAAACAATGATTCTCATGAGTACTGCTGGCAAGACCGACGACCATCCTCACCAAAAAACGTGTACTGTTCATTTATTTTTATACGTAGTCCATTTCTAAACAAAGAAAACGTGGTTGTTATCACGCGGTCTTTTAAAGGAAAGATCACAGGGTCACATCAATTGTTTAGTTAAATAATTATTGGTTACTCTACCAAAAAAAAATTAATTATTGGTTAAAGTTAAGTTAACATGTACTCCCTCCGTCTCTATTTATAAGAGCTAGTTTGACAAAAAGTTTGTCCCTTTTTATAAGACCCTTTTACAATTATCAATGACATTAATTATTTATTTTCCAAACTTACCCTTATTTACTTTGCATAGTTTTTTTAATAGCATTAAATTCTTTTTTTTTTTTTTTTTTGCTTTCGCACCGGTTCCGACCCACCAAAGGTGGACGATTAATCCGGCTCGTGCGTAGAGGCACGCGCACTGGCCAAGCGTTGTTCTTTTGTTTGATACAAAACACTACAATTTATTGTAAGAGTAAACATGTAAAATTAATATAATTTGTCAATCAATTTAATACTAAAATCCACTTTTTTAATACCTGTGTTTTGTCAAACTAGCTCTTATAATTAGGAACGAAGGGAGTATATCTTGGAACGCATTTTAAGGCAATTTAATATACAAAAGTTGTTTTAAATTACTTATTTGTATTACTACCTCCGTTCCTTTTTAAGTGTCCAAAAACATAGAATTTGGCGTTTCTATTTAACTGTCCATTTGATATTTTAATGGTACGATTTGTCAATTATACCCTTTGTCAATTACTCGTATCTTTTTCAATAAAACTAATTAATGCTATATATTTGGAAAACTAAATCTTTTTTTTTAAATCTTTTTTTTGGGTACATAACATATTAATTTTTTTTTTTTGTGTGCATAATATATTAAATTTATTGGAAAGAGAAAGTGAGTGAAAAAAAAATAGGATTTTATTGGTGAATTAAAATAGGGTATAATAGGAAGATAATGTGCAAAAATACACTTTCTTAATTTGGTGTTACTATTCAAAACGGACAATTAAAAAGGAACGGAGGGAGTATTAAATATAAATTTTAATATTTAAAATTTAAAATATATATCTTAAGAGAAAATAAGAGGGATTTCGATTCACTACAATTGAAAATGACACAATATCCACTCTATTTTAAATCTTAGCTATTAATACAAATTAAACAGTTTAAACTAAATCTGTAATAAAATCATTTAAAATATTTTAGGCTGTATAATTTTGATCAGATAATTCTAATATGGATCACTTCATCAAATAGTTCATGGTGGACCACTTATGAATAACACTAAAACGAATATGAATTTTACAAAATCCACCGTTGGATTGAAAGTTTGTTTCATATAGATCATCCATAAAAAAATTTAGAAAAATTGGAAATCATTTAATATGTTATTGAGATCCATATAAAGATTAACAGTTTTTAAGTTTTTATTAAAAACCGTTAATTTTGATATGTTTCAATAACATATCAAACGATTTTCAATTTTTCTAATAATCTGTATGATATAAACTTTCAATTCAATGGTTGATTTTGTAAAATTCGTATTCGTTATAATAGTATTTGTCACTAATCCACGGTAGACCACTTGTGAAGATGGTCCAGCGTAGCATTAGTCCAATATAGAATATGTCATACAAACATGATCTAATATAAAATGTCAACAACTTTTTAAGATTATAATATCATAGTCTAGAGTTGGCCCATACAAGAAATATAAGTAAGCAGTACTTTCACTTACAAAATTAAGCTGTCGCAACTTGACCTCATTACTCTTGGATGATTATTTTAATCTTTTGGTGAAAGTCTTTATTTCCAGTCTACATGTGTGCTTATAAATATATCCACTAAGACTTTCTACTTCAGAACACAAAAGCAGAGTATAAGCCACATAGAATCCTATTTCTATACCCCCAAATTAACCATATCAGCAGCATCATGATGATGAAGTACTTGACTCTATTATACACTCATCTAAAATGGATATTGGATATCCTTATATATTATCCCTTCTATAAACTCAATGATTCCCATTTTCCAATAATTGAAGAAGTATACAATGTATGCAATTATGAACCCAGTTTTGACTCAGAGGAAGATGTAGAATGTTCAGTGTGTCTATGCAAAATAGAAGAAGGAAATGAGATTAGAGTGTTGAGATGTAACCATATCTATCATAGAGAATGTTTGGATAAATGGATTGCTTTCAAGAACAACACTTGCCCTCTTTGCAGAGATTCATTGGTACCTAAAAGGGATGTAACTGAGCTTGGAGCCGAAGTTCTTTCATTTAATTTTTGTGCTATTCGTAGTGATAGAGCTCGTGATGATTGGTTTCTAATTTGAATAATATCACTTTCATCAAGCTTTGTATACAATTAACAATTATATAAAAGATTTATATGTTTGTATATATTTGAGATCTACCGTATCAAATTATATTAGTAAAATCCACGTAATTGAGTAATTTAATTTGCATATCAATTTATCCAATTGCCTACAACATTGGTTAAAAATTGTTAATCTTGATGAGTCGCAATAACATATAAATTAATTTTTTATTTCTCTAAATAAAATTACAAATAATCTATATAATATAAACTTTCTATTCAACAATATATTTTATAAATTTATATTCCTTATAATTTTATTCATGACTTGTGAAACACTCTTCATATTAGACATGACAACAAAAGAGTGAGAGACATAAAATTTGACCAACTGAAGTAATAGAAACAAAATGCACAAAAATCGAATAATCAACTCAAAGGGTTTTACAATAAAGATCGAACATGCCCACCCTACAAGCATTTCAAACTCGTCTTATTGACAATGTGATATTTGAAATTCAGCTGATTTTTGAATACTTGTAAAACTGTACATATAACAAATGTGTCTCTAGATGTTGATTTCAATTCAAAAGTTCGAGATTAATATCTTGTTTCTTCGAATATAAAATTTGTAATCATTTAAAACTATTAATGCATGTCCGTAAATTTTTAGTGATGACGGGAAACATAAATTGTCACTTCATATTTCTACTTCCCCACATGTGCCCCCTAAATAAACGTGTGGGATTGATGGGTTTTCTTTTGGCAAATGTTAAACATTGCATCCCCGCACTTGTTAAGGAATTGAAAGTGGTAAAATTGTTTTGGAACTTGTGTAATCAATTTTTTTAAAGTGTAAGTTATGTTTTTTCAATGTAAAATTTACTATTTTTGGGTTCCTTTGCGCTCCATTCCATTTAACAACATCGGTTAAAAAGTGAGTATTTCATTCTTTTGAAAAATGGGGTACAAATTAACCGTATCCACACCATAGTCAATCTCTAACTCTTTTTTTCTATTTGTGAATGTTCTGTTTATTATATGGCTATCAACGTGTCCAAAATCACTTCCACATATCTAAACTGTCAGCCACGTGTAAGGATCAAACGAAATTAGTGAAAAATTTGACGGAAGGGACTAACTAATGCAAACGTTAATAACGTGAGGGACCAAATTCAAACTTTTAAAACGTAAGAGACTTGAATCAAACCTAAAATAAACGTAAGGGACCAAATAAACAGTTTAGCCTAAAATCTTCAAAAGATAAATCATGCATTATTCTCAACACTTTTTTCTCCATTTTCATAACAATTTGTGTTACGTGTGTGTTTAGTTATGAAAGTACAACTATGTGCAGCTAGCATATAATAAAACATTTCAAAATTTCCATTTCGAAATTACGTGCGCTTGGATCCTAGGTTCAAAAACACAAAAAAAAAAATGAAAAAAAAAATCCATTGTGGATCCAAAGTAGACAGTGCATTTGGATCTGGATTTCAAAACATAAAAACAAATATTTTAATCCCGCGTTTCAAAATTTTGGACGTTTAGATTTTGGATTTCAAAATTGAACAGGGTTAATTTCATTAATTTAGAGAGCTTGAGAGGAATTAAGTGGCAAAAAGAACCATTTTTCTTTTTTATTCTCTATTTCCCCAAATAAAATAAAAAAATATTATCTGGACTTAGTCTAAAATCTAACACCATTTAGTAAAATAGTTTAGGTAACTATTTATAGCACCTAATACATTTTCAATTTTTATTTATAGTAGGATAAGATGTTCGTTGACACCATTTTTAACTCTTTATATCTCATACACACAAAACTGCTCTTTATAGTAGGATAAGATGTTCGTTGACACCATTTTCAATGAAGATAGCTAAATAAAAATATTAAGCATGTAATGCTTTTAAACACCCCAAAACTGCTTTTTATCTTGTGGTCATATTAAAGTTGACTTCCAATATGGTGTGCATTCAATGTTTAGAGTCATTATAATGTATTTTTGAGTCTAGTGATGTATTTAGGTACTTGATGTAATATTAAACATGAAAAGAGAGTTCTAGTGATAACTAGAGTCAAGACATACCACTGAGCCACCACGAAAATGTTCAAGGTAAAATCAGAGCCAAGACACTTGCTTTCCATACAACCATGAATGGCGTAAGTCAGATGCACTGTCAAAGTCGCCACGTATGTAAGAATGAAGAATGAGTTGCTATCCGAAGATAAGACAGCTGGTGATTCCCATGTGTAGATTGTACTATTATAGTATTATTAAATGAGGGAATATGTCTTATTCTTTTGGGTTGTATTATCAAATATTGTAGGGTTTCGGCCATGCATGATCTGAGAAGGATGTTTATAAAAGGACGCTGGCAACCCTAATTTCGGTGTGCAAGCTTAGAGGAAATACAAAGATACGTTGAAGAGCTACTTGTTGCGCCGTCACACACACTTGGTTGCAATTCTAATAACCGGAGGCGCGTCGCTATTGATCTTGTAGGTTGATATATTATCTCTAAGTGGTTGTGCTTGTAGCTAGGTTTACATTTCTTAATTCTTTATGATGTCTAAGTGTAATCTTACTATTCTGGTTGTTTTCGTTGTTAAGCTCACCATGAGCTAAAACTCTTGATGTTGGAATTATGCCAAGTTAAATGACAGTTTAATGTTATTTATTTGATGTGATATGTGTTGTTATGATTTGTTAGTTCATTTTTAGTTCATTTGTTATTTTGTTCTATGCTTATCTCTAGGACTAATAAACTTATATTTGAACACAAGTTTATTATTATGAGACATCTAATGATAAATGTAATGAATGAACTAATATGGTTAAATAGAGGATGAACAAATACTTCTTACTCAAGGACTTAGACATAAGTCTTGAGGCCATAGTGAGAATACAAGCAAGTTAATCAGGACTGCAATGAATTGAGCGTAACCTTGTGTTAGCCTGTATTTTCGACAGGCATTAATGAATTGGAATGAGATGATGAAATCTCATTTAATGTATATTATTTCCTTTTAATATTCACTTGGAAACTGATTCTGGCAATAAATCAAGAGAAAATCACGGCATTTGACATCAAAGACTTTTAATGTGCAAAGTTGCTTGTCAAAGCCTAGAGTTCTGTCGAATTCGACAGAACGTGTGTTGTCTGAATAAGCTTGTAGAGTTCGACAAGATATTATTTGTGTAAAAGCATATTTTCGACACTAACTGGTAATGGTCGAAAACTATATATATGCATATATATGTACGTGTGTATGTTTGTTTGTCTAACGTACTGTGCAGAACGAAAGAAGCGTACTCTGGACTTAGCAAAATATTCAAAATGAGTAACGTTTGAAGGGTTCGCCAGGTGTCAAAGGGAATTCAAATTGTCAAGACACGTGGAGCATAGTTAGGCAAATTGTAGGTTTATAGCAGTTATGTTAGTTTGTCTATAAATACAAGTTTCTGATAGAAGAAACGGGTCCACAATTCAATACACATGCAAATTCCTTAGAAATTCAGAGTACCCATGTCAACGAGCGAAATGAATGCGAATAGGAACATGTACGAATCTGTGTACCATCTTTTGTAAACGCTTTACAATTATCAATGCAATTTACATTCTGCAAGTCTTGATTACTTGTTTGTCATTTAAGCTTTCTGCAATTTAAAACTTTTCTGCATCTTTTACATTCTGTAACTTACTTTCATTGCATGTTTTACTTTTCAAAGTTTTTTTTCTTTAAACTTTACTTGCAATTCATTTACAAGTTTTCTGCAAATTTACTTTGAAACATTTTACTTTAAACCAAACCATTTGACTGCGTCAAATGCTTTTACTTTTTATCAACTTATCCGATTTAACCCAAAAATATGAATATGTTTTCATCATCTTCCGCACAATCCATATGTCCCAGGATTTACTAGTTGATCCTTCTTGTAATAATTAAACTAGCGGTTGTTTACTAAAAATCGGGGTAAACAAATTGGCACGCCCAGTGGGACATCTGGATTGTGTATTTTTATTTAGTGTGTTTTTGAAAATTTTTCTTACAAAATTTGTTGTTTGGTGTTTATACTTTGATTGTGTGTATATTTGTATATGCATTTGAGGAGTGGTAAGTCTCTTCCAGTTTTTTCAAATATACCAAGGCGTCCTCGTTCCAGAATGGTGAGACCACCAAACAATCCTAATCCTAATAATAATAATAATAACAATAATGGGGCAGAAACAAATCCTGTTCCAAATTCGACAGGGCAACCAAATCAACCAGTATCTGGCAATCCTGGCGCTAATCCTACTGGTGGGCCAACAAGCCCTGCCCTGAATTCTACAACTTCTGAAAGTATCCCAAGCAATAATCCTAATGGTGGGAATGCCAATCCTGTAATAAGTTCCGGAACCGTTGGCGTAAGCGCCAGTGGATCAACAATGCCTGCCACCACTTCAAGTATGGTAGGAGGGTTTGTTCCTCCAAATACAAATGGTGCAATAATGACACAAATGAATGTATCATCTATGCCAACCAACGTATCACAAACACATGGATATACAGACGGTAGTCAAATTGGTGGAACTCCGTCGAGACCTCCATGGTTGCCTAGAAACCCACAATATGGAATGCCAACAACAACGATGACAAGCCTGTATAGTTGGCCTGCGATAGAAAATTCTCCCTCATCTTCTGCGATGGGAAATAGGGGAAATTCTCTAAACTTGACAAATAACTCTATGAATGTACTTAGGCAACAAATGGACGAAAGTAACCATGACATGGTGAATGCGTTGACCCAACAGATTGACACAATCTTTAATCCTGTGTTACAAACAGCCAATGACAATTATTTATTGTTAGCCAATCAAATGGGAAGGATGGCAGACTTTTTTGGTGCCCCTGATGCTCCAAATAACCAAAGGGTTCCTCGTGCAAACCCGGAGACTCAACAAGAAGTCCAAACCCGACCAGTACGCATTGAGAGAGAACAGCCAGAACAGGAAGTGGTTTTGGTTAATAGAAACCAAGATGCCGATAATGTTCTTAGAAATGTCCGACAAGAAAACGTTGCAGGGCATAATAACTTGGCCAATTTAGTAGAAAATATCTTGGCCCAAAATGGTTTGAATATAGGTTTGCATAGGCCAAATTTTGTGTCGGCCTTGTCTGAATATGTATTGCAGGCAGAATTGCCAAGGGGATGGAAAATTCCCAAATTCACAAAATTTGCTGGTGATACTAATGAGTCTACTGTCGAACACATTGCCAGATATTTGGCAGAGGCAGGGAATTTGGCAAATAATGAAGATTTAAAAATGAAGTTTTTTCCCAATTCCCTCACTAAAAATGCCTTTACGTGGTTCACTACACTTCCCCCTCATTCAATTCATACTTGGACTCAATTAGAAAGGCTATTTCATGAACAATTTTACATGGGACAATCTAGGATTAGTCTCAAAGAATTAGCCAGTATGAAGCGCAAAACCTCAGAAGCCATTGATGACTATCTGAACAGGTTTCGCCTCCTTAAGGCAAGATGCTTCACCCAGGTACCTGAACATGAATTGGTTGAGATGGCTGCTGGTGGCCTTGACTATTCCATTAGGAAAAAGTTAGATACTCAACATTTGAGAGATATGGCCCAATTAGCAGATCGTGTTCGACAGGTCGAACGCCTCAGGGCTGAAAAAGTCAGAAATTCTAAGTTCCACAAAAAAGAAAAAGTGGCATACATAGAAACTTACGAAAGTGAAAATGAGTTCGACGATGGTCAAGATTACATAGAAAATAACGAGGTTAACGTTGCTGAATTAAAACCAGGCCCTCCTTATACTTGTAAAATGTTAAAACCATCAAATGGGAATAATCCTGTCGAACCAAAGAATGATAGATTCGTTTCTAAGACATACACTTTCGACATTACTAAATGTGATGAAATTTTTGACTTATTGGTCGCTGATGGCCAAATAATTGTACCAAAGGGTTTAAAATTACCACCTTTGGATCAACGTAAGAAAAGAGGTTTTTGTAAATACCATAATTTCTTGGGTCATAGAACCTCACAATGTGTTCTTTTCAGGGATCTGGTCCAGAAAGCCCTGCAGGAGGGAAGACTCAAATTTGGCGAAAAGCCAAAATCCAAACAACAAGTGGATGAGGATCCATTGCAGATTGCTGATGCTGCATACACAGAGCCTTTTGAATGCCTGATGTTGGAAGCATTGAACCTCACTGAAGGGGGACAATTAATTTCCATTCCTGAGGAAGAATACGAAAACAAAGTGGAAGAGGTATATCCACAGGCTGGGGAAACTTTATTGGATTTCCTTCAACGCTGCAAAGAAAATGACGGCGAAGCTACATTATGTCCTCATTGTAGTGCCATGTTCGACAAGAAGGCTGCTGCAGGCCTCAACAAGTTTTTGCCTCATAGTCAAAGCAGAAACAATTGGCCAAATAAAAAGCCAACTTACTCTAAAATTCTGAATAGCCAACAGGCACCTGTGCATCAGAGGTTGGGACCACAAAAATCATTTGTCCCCTCAAACAGGACACCTGTCAACCAATGGGTTCATGGAAGAAACGTGGACTATGGTCAAAGGAACATGGAGAAAGGGAACTCCAGTAACAGCAATCCCAAAAAAGATCCTGAATCAAGGAAATATGATTACAGGAATAATTACAAAGGGAAAAATCCCATGACAAGATCCCAATGGCGCAGATATCAGCGCCAGAAAAAAGTGGCTGCTCAAAAATCCCAAGTTACTGCTGATGGTAATGGGAAGAGGCCTTTGGAATTGGCAAAGAAGCCAATGAAAGAAAGGTTAGGCGAATCAAAAATGGAGTCTTCAGTTGCTGATAACGTCGAAGACGAACACATGGAAGCAGATGACTTTCTGGATTCTGAACCTGATCTCGACATAATAGTAAATGTTGTGTCAATTCTGCCAAGGGAGTTCGACGTCTGTTCTGAAGTGACAGATGACGAAGAGGAATCTGGGATGCAAATGGCTCTTCATAGGCCAGTTTGTTACTATGTGACGAGCAATGGTGCTTTGGAAGACCAAATGGCCACATTTGAAAGGCCAGACGAAGGCATGAAAAGTCACTTGAAGCCTCTCTTCATACAGGCGAAGGTGAATAATGTAGGAATTAACAAAGTCCTAATTGATGGTGGTGCTGCTGTCAACCTCATGCCAGAATTTCTGCTCAGAAAGATTGGCAAATCTTTGGTGGATCTTCATCCTCACAACATAGTACTTTCAAACTATGAGGGTGAAACTGGGTTTTCTTTAGGAGCAATCCAGTTGGAAGTGGTTGTTGGAAGCACTGTAAGGCCAACCTTGTTCTTGGTTGTGGCCTCTAAGGCAAATTACAATCTACTTCTAGGTCGAGAGTGGATTCATGGAGTAGGAGCAGTTCCATCTACCCTGCACCAGCGCCTCATTATCTGGCGAGATGATGGAATAGTGGAAAATATTGAAGCAGATCAAAGCTACTTCAAAACTGAAGTCCATCATCTGACAAAGCACTCCTTCGACAAGAAATTGGCAACAATTTCACCATGCACTGAGAAAGACTTTGCACATCGTCTAGCAGGAAATGGTCACCATGCAATCAAACTGGATCCTACACATGGTTTCTTGTGGGAGAGAGAAGATGGAAACAGCGAGGATGGCGAATATGAAAGCCACAACTACCCAACTGGGTGGGATGTCAAAGATAACTACTATGTCTGAGTCCCAAACTTGGGCAAAGATTACGGCCTATATGGCTGAAAATAGAATCAAGATGGCTTTGGAAGCCAATTCATTGTCAGAAAATATGGCTGATGTAGCCAATGGCATAAAAATTGGCAAACAAGAGCCAGAATTGCAAAAGCTGGACTGCATCTATGATGACGAACCCTTAGGATTTGAAAAAGATCCAATTAGTCAAAGTCACAAGATGCAAGCACAGGATCCTTTGCAAGAAATTGACCTTGGAGATGGTCTGACAAAAAGACCAACATATATTAGTGCAAACATTCCTCCAGATCTGAAGGCAAAAGTGGTGCAACTTCTGATGGAATTCAAAGATTGTTTCGCTTGGGACTACAATGAAATGCCAGGTTTGAGCAGAAAATTGGTGGAACATGAACTCCCAGTTCGACCAGACAAAAAACCAGTGAAACAATTACCTAGAAGGTTCGCACCAGAAATAATGTCGAAGATCTAGGAAGAAATTGAAAGGCTGCTGAGGAGCAAATTTATCAGAACAGCAAGGTATGTCGAATGGTTAGCAAACATAGTGCCTGTAATTAAGAAAAATGGCTCTCTTAGAGTATGTATAGACTTTAGAGATTTAAATAATGCTACACCAAAAGACGAATACCCTATGCCTGTAGCAGAAATGCTAATTGACTCTGCAGCCGGGTTTGAATATTTAAGTATGCTAGATGGTTACTCTGGCTACAACCAAATTTTCATTGCTGAAAATGATGTACCCAAAACTGCCTTTAGATGCCCAGGGGCATTAGGCACATATGAATGGGTAGTAATGCCTTTTGGTTTGAAAAATGCTGGGGCTACTTATCAAAGAGCAATGAATTTAATTTTCCATGAGTACATAGACACTTTCATGCAAGTGTATATTGACGACATAGTTGTCAAATCCTCGTCAAATGTTGATCATTTAGATCATTTGAAAAAGTCTTTTGAAAAGATGAGGAAATATGGATTAAAAATGAATCCATTAAAGTGTGCTTTTTGTGTTAATGCAGGAGATTTCCTTGGGTTTGTTGTGCACAAAAAGGGCATTGAAATAAATCAAAACAAAACGAAGGCTATCATGGAGACAAAATCTCCAACTACAAAAAAGCAACTTCAGTCCTTACTTGGGAAGATCAATTTCTTGAGAAGATTTATCTCAAATTTAAGTGGTAAAGCTCAACCATTTTCACCACTGCTTCGTCTCAAGAAAGAAGAAATTTTCACTTGGGGGCAAGATCAACAACAAGCTTTTGACGAAATCAAAAGTTATTTGTCAAAGCCACCAATGTTAATGCCTCCAATAAGGAACAAGTTCATGAAGTTGTATATATCAGCATCAGATTCGACACTGGGTAGTATGCTCGCCCAGGAAGATGAAAATGGTGAAGAAAAAGCCATTTATTACTTAAGTATGGTATTAAATGATGCTGAAACTAGATATAGTAGTATTGAAAAATTATGCTTATGTTTGTATTTCTCTTGTATAAAACTCAAGCATTATATAAAGCCTGTTGATGTTTTTGTTTATTCTCATTGTGATATCATTAAGCATATGTTATCTAAACCAATTTTGCATAGTCGAATTGGAAAATGGGCCTTAGCCTTGACAGAATATTCATTAACTTATAAACCGTTAAAGGCAGTCAAAGGCCAAATTGTGGCTGATTTTATAGCAGATCATTCTGCAATAGAAACTCCACAAAATTATGTAGAATCACAACCCTGGAAATTGTATTTTGATGGTTCTAAACATAAACATGGAGTTGGAATTGGGATTCTAATAATTTCTCCTTCCAAAATCCCCACTAAGTTCAAGTATAAAATTAATGGGTTCTGCTCAAATAATGAAGCAAAATATGAAGCTTTAATAACAGGCTTAGAAATTTTATTGGACTTGGGGGCAAAAAATATTTTGATTAGAGGTGATTCAGAATTGGTTTTGAAACAATTAACAAAAGAATACAAGTGCATAAAAGAACACTTGATGAAATATTTTGTCATAGCAATTTCTTTGTTAAAACGTTTCGACCAAGTTATCATTGAACATGTACCTCGAGTAGAAAATCAAGAAGCCAATGATTTGGCTCAAATAGCTTCTGGTTATAAAATCTCCAATGAGAAACTGGAGGAGTTGATTGAAATTAAAGATAAACTTATTATTGATCAACCTGCTCCTTTAGAATTGTCAATGCCAAAACTTGTGGGGGCAGATGTACCACAAGACAATGGTCAGGATACCACTTATGACTTTGACGAAAATTCAGAAGAAATTTTTGAAATTTTTGCCATTGACAATTTATCTGATACTGATTGGAGAAAACCACTTGTCGAATATTTGTGAAATCCAAATGGAACGACCAATAGAAAGATAAAATATAGAGCCTTGAGTTATGTCATCATTGGGAATGAACTAATGAAGAAAACACCTGAGGGGGTTTTGCTAAAATGTTTGAGTGAAACTGAAGCCTATTTGGCTATATCTGACGTGCATAGTGGCGCATGTGGATCCCATCAGGCAGGCCATAAAATGAAATGGTTGTTGTTTCGACAGGATGTATATTGGCCAACAATATTAAAGGATTGTACAGAGTTTGCTAAAGGTTGTCAAGAATGTCAAAGACATTCAGGCATACAACATGTACCTGCAAGTGAACTCCATTCAATAGTAAAACCTTGGCCTTTTAGAGGATGGGCTTTAGACTTAATTGGTGAAATTAAACCAAGTTCGTCCAAAAACCAACGCTATATTCTAGTTGGTATAGATTATTTTACCAAATGGATAGAAGCAGTTCCATTGCCAAATGTTGACCAAGAGGCAGTGATTAGTTTTATACAAAGTCACATTATTTATAGATTTGGTATACCTGAATCTATTACTACAGATCAAGGGTCAGTTTTTACTGGGCGAAAGATGGTTGAATTTGCTCAACAAACTGGCTTTAAACTTTTAACTTCTACACCATATTATGCCCAAGCAAATGGTCAAGTAGAAGCTGCTAATAAGATCATTATTGGTCTGATTAAAAAGCACATTGCCCAAAAGCCTAGAAATTGGAACAAGACTTTGGATCAAGTCTTATGGGCGTGTAGGAATTCTCCAAAAGAATCAACTAACACCACACCCTTTCGTCTAACATATGGACATGATGCAGTCTTGCCGGTCGAAATACACTTACAATCAGTCAGAATTCAAAGACAGGCAGAAATTCCAAGAAATCACTATTGGGATATGATGTTAGATGAATTAGTTGATTTGGATGAAGAGAGAATCAAAGCTTTAGAAATGTTGATTCGACAGAAAGAGAGAGTCACTAAAGCTTATAATAAAAAGGTTAAATCCAAAACCTTTAGTGTTGGAAATATGGTTTGGAAAGTTATCTTGCCAATGGACAAAAAAGACAGAGTCTTAGGTAAGTGGTCACCACATTGGGAAGGACCATTCAAAGTTGTTCAAGTTTATTCTAATGGCGCATATGAAATTGAGGAGTTAACTCCTGAGAAACGTACTTTGGGTATAAATGGGAAATATTTGAAGAAATACAAACCTGCTCTACTCGAAGTAAAAATAAGCGCAGAATAATAATTAAACATGAGAACAAGATGGCAATAATTAAAATTTGCCATAATTCAAAAGCAGAAGAACAGTATTGTTTTAGTTGAATAGAGAAGTTCTTTGGTACATCATGAGAATACAACACTACTTAGGCTGAGCCTTAGGTTTAGAAACCTCTGACTCTACCTTCTTCATTTTACCCCTATAAAGAGATATTGCTATATCAGCAAGTTTCTGGACCTCAGGTGGGTATTCGTCCAGTCTTTCCTCATGTGTCCATAGAAACTCCTCCAGGTCGGAGCCCAATTCTTCTTCCTCTGATTCTGTTAAAATGAACTCTTCTTTGTTTCTTTCATAGTGTAACCTGTTCTCTTCGCAACGCCAAGGTTCTGCACCTTTTTTGTTCTTCTCTTTGGAGCACGAAGCATCTTTAGTAATGGTTTTTTCCATTGCTTGATTCTTTGGAGAGGTTATTCAATTACTCTGGATGAGTAAAATGAGAAAGAACACTCCTTTTTATAGTGCCTTCAGGTCTTGTGGGTCAACATAGTCATTAATACGATTCTTTTAACAAGTTTTCGTTGTTATCACCCGTTGACTTGACTGTCTCGTCTTGGTGTCTTTGACTGCTCAGTTTTTTGTGTTGTTGAAATAATGCCAAAAGAATTCAAAGGTTCAGAAAATAACCATTGAATGACGTTCGTTAATTATAAATGGTAAATACTTGAAAAGTATAAACCAGCGTTGCAAGAGATAAAAATTAACGAAGAATAAAGTTTGAGACATGGTGAAATAATGGTGGACATAAAGTCGTTCGCCACAAAATGGGCATTGTCAAATTACAAACCAAAAACTTCGACAAATTGTTCAAAAGTAAAACTAAAATTATTACAAGTTAAAATTGTTCTTCAAATCTTCATACAAGCTTTTGAAAGAAGAAACTTCCTTGTCGAGAACTTTGCTCGACTTCTCCAGATTCTGAATCTCTTCTTCCACTGCTGCTGAAGCACTAAAGGACTTAATGCCTTCATTAGCCTCTTTGTCAATCCAGGCTTTAACAGCAGTAGTAAGATTGGCCTTTGCTTCGTCACGTTTGATTTTTTCTGCATCAATCTTAGCATTGAGACTCTGAATCTTCAAGTGCAATTCTGCAATCTCACCCTCCCAAGCAGCAATGTTCTGGTTGTATTCAGTCAGCTCAGCATTCGACTCGATCTCCTTCTCAAAGCGTTCGACATTAGCCTGAGCAGTCTTGGCCTTTTCGACCAATGCAGCGTGAGCATGGGTTTGAGCTTCCAGCTTCATGGTATTCATTTTCTTCCTTTGAATGGCTTGAGTAAAACCATCAATGAGGTTTTCAAGTTGAATAACCTTGCTAAGTGTGGCCTCATCTGTCAAAGGATTATGGAGCTTTTTCAAGAAGCCCAAGTGAGAAAATGCACTGCTAGGGTTTGCCTCAATTAAGGCAAAAACATCTTGGTTGACGTAGTCTGTGTGCAATTTGAGGAGCAAAGAGTCCTGCCTCACTGTCGAACTGATATCTGTATCAGACGCCGTCGAACTGCTGTGATGAGAAGTGCCTTTACTTCGTTCTTTGCTTCCTTTGCTTGACAAGAGCATCTTGAGTGCTGCAGCAGGATCAGAATCCTTCATAGCAATAAATTGCATCTCTGATATTCCAATTTCAGCAGATAACTTTGATGTCGAAGAGACAGGGAGAATGTCAGAGCCTCCTTCAGTGGCTTCAGGTATGACATCATCGTCAGCGTCAGTCTCCATCTCGACATCAGTGTTTTCTGATGAATGGGTAGATTCAGTGAGTTGCACAGTTATGGTTTTCTCAGGATCAAGATTATCAGTGGGAATTTCTTCATTCTCTTGGCTTTGGCTTGTTCCAGTTAAATCGACCTCGACGCGATTGGTGCCAACGTCTTGGGCCGAATTTTCCTCATTGTTAACAGGTGTAGTGGTGTTCTCTTCATTACCACCCTATTCAAAAACAAAATGAGTTAGAGTCGGAAAGCCATAAAAGAATGTACATGTGGGGAGGTCTAAAAGACAAGGAAATTTTACCTGAGCACCAGGGTCTTGCAAACTTGGGTTTATTTTTTCCAGTATGGGACCTCCAGTCGAAGGAGTTTCGACGTTGGCGTTTGATTGATCCTCAACAGGAGGATTGGAAACTGGGATTTCAGCATCCTTCTCTGTCCCTGCAGAAGGTTTAGGATCAGGCTTGACCTTCTTTTTCTTCTTCTTTTCAATCTTTTTCTTTGGGTTTGGGGGCATGCTCGCCTCACTAGTTTCGACACTGGCCTTTCCTTTGTCTCTTTGGCCTTCTCCACTAGGGGCAGCAGCAGTTGGATTGACATTACCAGCAGGCTGAAAAGGAAATAAATATTTGTTAAAACAAGATTTTAGTTGAAGCTAAAACAAACTTAAAAGAAATGTAGAAGTCAGCTTACTGTTGGTTCGTTAATGGTGAGAGCTTTTTGTTTTTTCTGTTTGGTAGGCCCTCCAGCCTCATTCGACGCCATTAGATTTCTCTTGCGAAGCTGCAGTTAAAAGTCGAAAAGATTAGAAATATGGCTATGAAAACTAAGAAGAAAAATAATGCTAAGTTAAAAAAAAAAAATTAATGTTAAGACTTAGTACCTTGGCCCCAGTATTGGGGAGTGTCTTCTTCTGAGTTGCAGCAGGAGTAGTGGTGTCTGTCGAAGTATTGACATCTTTGGCTTTAGAAGCACCTGGTGTCGAAACATGAAAAGAATTCACATCAGCAAAAGGTTGAGAGACTATAAACATTATAATAATTATTTTGTTCAATAACTCAAAGTTACCTTTGCTTTTGGGAGTCTTCTGTTGGAGAGCGTCAAATCCAGCCTCTATTGCTTGCAAAAGCACTTCATCGCTTTGCTTAGCGTGCTTCTCATAATGTAAACTCCACCAGGTGGCGAACTCAAAAGTACATAGGTGAGAAATTCCAAAGGCAATAGGTGTGAGCTTATAGGGTCTTCTTTCCTCAGCGAGCTTCAAACGTCGCTCAAAATACTCGACAGACATTCCAGAATTACCCAAGACAATGTCATCTTTGTTCTTGAATAAACTCTTCGGCCTGAACTGACTTAGGCCAAATTGGCGAGCAACCAAGTTAGGCTGGTATCCAACCAAGCCTAAATGCCTTCTTTCAACTCCTTGTCTGGAGGATAAGATGGTAGGATTCAAGAACATAGTCCAAACTTGGTTTGTATCCTCCTCTTCATCTGGGTTGGTTGCAGGGAATGGCCTTCTAAACCAAGCAGGCCCGACAGTTCTTTTCACAAACGGAGTATTTTTATGAGTAATCTCGTCGAACTCAAGGAACGTCTTGAAGTAGTGGAGGAAAAGTTCTCTAGTTGACAGGTTTGTTTCTCTGTATCTCAATAAGGCCAACCTAGCGCCTTCTATCCGTCGAGCATCAACTGAAGCTTCTAAGTAAGTAGGGAGGAAAAGTTTGAAGTTTGACTCAAATGTGGCATTCAGCCACAATTGCAGAAGCCAAATGGGCCCAGAGAAAGAGAGTTGTGATCCTTTCTCAATCTTCTTGAGCATATCACTAGCTTGCCCCAAAGAGTCATAGAGGGAAGCTAAGATGAACCTTCCTAAGGCTACATCTAATCCTTGGTGAAGCATGATGGCGAGAGGAACAAGTCTCTTCACCACTTGAAGTGAACCAGTGCAGAGAACAAAGTGTGATAACCAATAAGTTAAAAAAGCAATATGTTCTTCATGAGAAACATCATCGCTGCTAAGGTCATGAAAAGTTTTGAGAAATCCTGAGAAGGATAAAACTTTGAAGTCGAATTGGTGGTTAGGGGTGGTGTACTTAGGGTCGAATGTAGGTCCTGTTGGTCTTAGGCCAGTAATGGCAGCAACGTCGAATAGGGTTGGGGTCATCATTCCCGCCTTAAAATGAAAGGTGTTGGTAGAACTTTCCCAAAAGTGGAGAGCAGCTATGAGCATTTCTGCGTTGTACCTAGGTCCCTCTCTCGACAGCTGAATCAAGTCGAATATACCACTTTCTTTCCATAAGTTGGCATATTGTTTCTCAACCTTGTCAAGCCATTTCAAATAACCCTCACTAACTACGGGTGCAGATCTAAAAGCCCTATAGCCCGTTTCAAAGAAACTCATGTCGAAGACAGAGTTGACGAATATCTTGGGCTCACAAGTAACGTGGAGAGGGAAAATATTACTTACATCCTCATTGAAGTTGTCGGATGAAGGAAGAGGCCCTGCGAAATCAAGAGTTCGACCTCTAAGCTTATGAGGTATCATCAGTTCCTCTCCCCACAGAGTGTCTTCGACAGAGGTCATATCTGGCTCCGACACGAACTTTGAATCGTCAATAATGATGGGTTCTTTGTCATCAACAGCGTAAATGATTGTGTTTCTGGAAGAAGAAGAAGCAGCCATTGTTGTTCTTGGTGTTCTTGATGTTCTTGAGGTTGGTGATGAAGATGAACGGGTAACAGTAAACTAAGGTTAAGACCACCAGATTTAACTCGTTCTTTACTCAAATCTCAGAACAGAAACGGTGATGATGAACGGAAATGCTGGACGATCACGTTTACTGGTTTGAATCAAGTAAAAACGCAAGAACTTAGCAAGATTGAAGAGTTTCTTTCTTGGTTTTTCTTAAGGAATGCGTAAAGCTTTTCTGAGAAGAGGAAGTGAAGAGTTTTTGAGTTTCAGAAAAAAGAAAATGTTAGAATACGTTTTCTATTTATAGGCACTGCATTTTGCATGTATCTGGTAACTGAAACATCACCACTCTTCCATCTCAACTGTTCTGATCTTGCCACGTGTCCCACTATGGAACTAAAAAGTTGGGAATCATGGTTTGTGGGGATTGAGGTGACAGTTATAAATATTGTCATGATTGACAATAACTTGATGTGACGTTTACGCCGTCTTTGGTAAACGTGCAGAATTGGAAAAGGTGAGTATTTTCAAAACTGCCATTTCTTTCTTTTGTATCTGACATGCAGTCGAATTGGCATTTTTGAGGGGGCAATTTGTTAGCCTGTATTTTCGACAGGCATTAATGAATTGGAATGAGATGATGAAATCTCATTTAATGTATATTATTGCCTTTTAATATTCTCTTGGAAACTGATTCTGGCAATAAATCAAGAGAAAATCACGGCATTTGACATCAAAGACTTTTAATGTGCAAAGTTGCTTGTCAAAGCCTAGAGTTCTGTCGAATTCGACAGAACGTGTGTTGTCTGAATAAGCTTGTCGAGTTCGACAAGATATTATTTGTGTAAAAGCATATTTTCGACACTAACTGGTAATGGTCGAAAACTATATATATGCATATATATGTACGTGTGTATGTTTGTTTGTCTAACGTACTGTGCAGAACGAAAGAAGCGTACTCTGGACTTAGCAAAATATTCAAAATGAGTAACGTTTGAAGGGTTCGCCAGGTGTCAAAGGGAATTCAAATTGTCAAGACACGTGGAGCATAGTTAGGCAAATTGTAGGTTTATAGCAGTTATGTTAGTTTGTCTATAAATACAAGTTTCTGATAGAAGAAACGGGTCCACAATTCAATACACATGCAAATTCCTTAGAAATTCAGAGTACCCATGTCAACGAGCGAAATGAATGTGAATAGGAACATGTACGAATCTGTGTACCATCTTTTGTAAACGCTTTACAATTATCAATGCAATTTACATTCTGCAAGTCTTGATTACTTGTTTGTCATTTAAGCTTTCTGCAATTTAAAGCTTTTCTGCATCTTTTACATTCTGTAACTTACTTTCATTGCATGTTTTACTTTTCAAAGCTTTTTTTCTTTAAACTTTACTTGCAATTCATTTACAAGTTTTCTGCAAATTTACTTTGAAACATTTTACTTTAAACCAAACCATTTGACTGCGTCAAATGCTTTTACTTTTTATCAACTTATCCGATTTAACCCAAAGATATGAATATGTTTTCATCATCTTCCGCACAATCCATATGTCCCAGGATTTACTAGTTGATCCTTCTTGTAATAATTAAACTAGCGGTTGTTTACTAAAAATCGGGGTAAACACCTTGACATAGAAATCACTTTATCCCCCATTTTATAATATTATATTATAGACATACACCACAAGGCAAACTCTGCTCACAAACATCTTGACATCACTTATCACTTACAGACATTAAACTCTAGTTGAACGAATCATAGTTCAAACACTTCTAATTACTTGTTTACCAAAAACCATCTTTATTATTATGACTTAATTCAACATTTTGTCCCTTTTGTTTATTTTATGTTTCATCTTGATCCTTTATGTTTTAAAAGTTTTAATTTGGTCCCTTGTGTTTATTTTAGGTTTCAATTTGGTCTTTTCCGTCAGTTTTGTCACATGTGACAGACGGTTTGCATACGTGGATAGACACGTGGACACGTGTCCAAATTAAACGGTGTTAATGACAAAACGGACAGAAAAGACCAACTTATGCAAACGATAGAAACATAAGAGACTAAATTGAAACTTTTAAAACATAAATGATCAAATTGAAATCTAAAATAAATATAAAAGATCAAATGTTAAATTAAACTTATTATTATTTATTTATTTTGTATGTTTGACCTCAATAATTGTAATTATATGACGTAGTTACAATTTTCAACTGTTCGATCTAAATCAACGATTGAAATTAAATGATTTGAACTCACATCAACAATTTAAAACCATAGTCAATCATGATCCAAATTGTTTCAATAAAAAAATATGATAAACTTAATGATGATGTTCTCATGAGTACTGCTGCTGGCAAAGACCGAAGACCATCCTCGCCAAAAAAACGTGTCCAGTTCATTTATTTTTATAGGTAGTATTCCATTTCTAAACAACAACAAAAAAAACGTGTTTGTCTTCACATGGTCTTTTAAAGGAAAGATCACACGGTCACATCAATTGTTTACTTAAATAATTAGAATTTAGAATCTCGTTAACCAGTGCTCAGGATATTACTTGGGCACTAATTAAGAATATCAAAAAGAATAATTTTTATATTAAAAAAAAGTATTTTTTATATTTATAAAAGTAGATTATATAAATTTCAATATATTTATACTTTATTTAGTTCCTTAATTAATATCTTAGGGAACCTACTATTATTTTTCAAATAATTATCGGAAAAAGTTAACATAGCACATGTTAAGAAAATTTAATATAGAAATTAAAATTTGTTTTAAAAGTTGTATATCTAAAATTTTCAAAGTCAAAATTTTATCTTTTTAATGTAAAAATTTTATTTCTAATTTTTTTTAATGTGTGTTAGGACACATGTTAGCAAGTCTCGTAATTATTTCGGGAATCTATAGAGGATAAATCATTTCAGTTTGTCAGTAATAAAAGAAAATGTAAAAATTCTAACAAAAAAAGGAAAATTGTACTAAGAAAAAAAAATAGAATAGTAGTATTAAATAACTTGTGGGTATTAATCCAACATTAAATGAAAACAAACCATATAAATAGATTTGCATTTGATATCTACAACTAACTTGAAAGAAAATTTTTATTTCTCATTGATTGTAAAAAAAATTAAGAAGATAAATGTAATTTTTTTAAAATAAAATTGTGCATTCAACTTCTAAACATTAATAATACAACTTTTAAAATCATTTCAGTTTTTAAATTAATTTGTATTATTAAATATAAATTTCGACACTTTTACACCAGCCGCCGCCCACCAACCCTTTTCTTTCACAACCACCCTTTTTATTTACGATGTAGATGCGGCTTTGGGTGGTGCGACGGTCGACGCTAGTCACCCGCACCACCCCTGTCCAGATCGCCGGTTGTTTCTCTCTGTCCAGATCTATGTCAGTTGTTTTCTGGCCTATCTGACTGGCTCTTTCCGGCGATTATCGCTCCTGGTCGACGGTGGTGGTATGTCTCTCTTGAGACTCGGAGTCGGTTCACCCATTTTCCTTCTGGCGAGTTATTTGTGCCGGAAATAGAGGGTTGTTTATGTTTTGTTCCTTCACCGAACAATTGATTTCATGGGTATTGTTGTTGCTGTATGTGTGGGGTGCGTGTCATCAATTCACAGCAGCGTTAATGCTCCATGCAAGGGGCCAACATGAAATTAAATTTCGTTACAGCATGTGGAAGGCACTAAATGTCTTGTTACAACATGTGTGGAATGAAAGATTAACATTTTGTCAAATTGTGGAAGGCACTAGATGTTTTGTTCCCTTTACAGCATGTGTGGAATGGCATATTAACATCGGCTGTGGGATGAATCGATTTTGTTGGAAGTTTTCCACGAGCACAATTCATTATGATCTTATTCAGACTGATATTGCCCGAAAGGGTTAGGCGCGTAGATACTCCGTGTTGACGGTAGTAGTCATTGATCGTGCAACTGAGTTTGTTAAGTTTTGGTGTTTAGCGCTTGTGGGGATCAGTCCCGTTGTTTGACCATCCCGCGATCTGGCTTTCAATTGGTTCTTAGTCACTTTCAACAAGACTGGATTCGTCAAAGATTGATAGAGAGGGCCTATGGTCTTGCTATCTCTCTTAATATCCGTATCATTCATTGATTTCGGACTGTTTTGCTCGAAAGAGCTATAATGGCTTGTTGTTTGCTGCAGGGAGTAGAGGGTACGTGGACTGTTTCTGTGTTGACGGTCGATTCATTCGCCTTGAATTTGTATCTTCTATTTTGTCTTTTAGGATTAAATAGGAGTTGGTATGCTTCATTGTACTACGATCACTTCTATGGGGTAAGGCCTAGTCCCCCTCTTGTAATTATTATTATTATTTTTTTAATAATAATATGAGCTATAGATGGAGGATGGGGAATGATTGTTCATCTTTACCTTGATATCTAGATGCTTTTAATTTATCAAAAAAAAATATATATAAATTTCTATATTTAAAATTTTAAATAAATATCTTTAGAGAAAATGAGAGTATATATCGATCTAATATAAAATGTCAACAACTTTTTAAGATTATAATATCTTAGTCAGAGTTGGCCCATACAAGGAATATAAAAGTAAGCAGTACTTTCACTTACAAAATTAAGCTGTCGCAACTTGACTTCATTACTCTTGATGATTATTTTAATCTTCTGGTAAAAGTCTTTATTTCCAGTCTACATTTGTGCTTATAAATATATCCACTAAGACTTTCTACTTCAGAACACAAAAGCAGAGTATAAGCCACATAGAATCCTATTTCTATACCCCAAAATTAACCATATCAGCAGCATCATGATGATGAAGTACTTGACTCTATTATACACTCATCTAAAATGGATATTGGATATCCTTATATATTATCCCTTCTATAAACTCAATGATTCCCATTTTCCAATAATTGAAGAAGTATACAATGTATGCAATTATGAACCCAGTTTTGACTCAGAGGAAGATGTAGAATGTTCAGTGTGTCTATGCAAAATAGAAGAAGGAGATGAGATTAGAGTGTTGAGATGTAACCATATCTATCATAGAGAATGTTTGGATAAATGGATTGCTTTCAAGAACAACACTTGCCCTCTTTGCAGAGATTCATTGGTACCTAAAAGGGATGTAACTGAGCTTGGAGCCGAAGTTCTTTCATTTAATTTTTGTGCTATTCGTAGTGATCGAGCTCGTGATGATTGGTTTCTAATTTGAATAGTATCACTTCCATTAAGCTTTGTATACAATTAACAATTTTATAAAAGATTTACGTGTATATATATTTGAGATCTACCGTATCAAATTATATTAGTAAAATGCTCGTAATTGAGTAATTGGCTACAACATTGGTTAAAAAGTGAGTATTTCATTCTTTAGAAAAATGGGGTACAAATTAACCGTATCCACACCATAGATTAAAACAAAAAGGTTACAAAAGAGGGTTGATGACTTCACTTGGTGCATAGTTGATGACTTCGTGTCATTACTATGTTTTAAGTTTTTAACAACAAATTCAATGCATATTAATTGTTTTTATTATGTTATTCGCATTTGTTTTTACAAAATAAACGATTTTTATTCATTCAAATAAAAGGAGTAAATCGATGCAATATAAATTCATAATCGCTAAAACAAAAAGGATAATTGTTTTTGCAATTTGGTAAGGTGATTTTTGTTTGTAGATTGAGTGTTTTCATTAAAAATATAGAGAAAAATTTATAAATATTATGTGTTAATGTTTTGTCAATAAAAAATATTTTTTTTTTCAATAATTAGTTTTTCTTTTTAATAAAAAAAATCATCCATGGATATCTATTAATATCCGCGAATACGTCAATATTCGTGGATTACCCGCTTAGCGGATATCCAGACGGATATGGAGCGAACACGGATATCATATTTGTCTGACGGAGCGGACACGAATATCACACTTTCCGCGTTCATGGTCCATGGATATCCATTGACATCCCTATCTGCGAACAAAATCACAGTATCCATGTTAATAGCATAAAACGATAAATTACATATGCCTACAAATATGACTATATTTGTGTCCGGAATATTCATGACTCCAGATCTGTAGCGTTGATGACACCAAAGTCGACATTAATTGGATCATCGACTTATTCATCCCACATTTAAGTCGAAAGTCATACATCTAACACTATATGGAGAATAATATCCGCATATTATTAAATCTCTTGTTCTCATTCTTTTTCTCATTTATTTATTCATAACTATATAGTTGTATATATAAAACTACAAGAAGACAAAAATTTTGCAGCATATCTTTTAAAATAACAAACTAATCTTAAATATTCTAAACTTATCCTTGAAATTCTAAACAAAAATATAAATCATAATAATATCTATTTTGAAAATAAATCTAAAAAAATTTAAATATAAAATCTTGGCTAAAATGTTCATTTGGTCCCTTACATTTATTTTAGGTTTGAATCAGGTCCCTTACGTTTTAAAAGTTTGAATTTGGTCCCTCACGTTATCAACATTTGCATTAGTTAGTCCCTTCCGTCAAATTTTTCACTAACTTTGTTTGATCCTTACACATGGCTGACAGTTTACACATGTGGAAGTGATTTTGGACACGTGGAATGCTATATGATAAACAAAACCTTCACAAATAGAAAAAAAATACGACAAAGACATTTGCAAACACTAACTCTTTTTTTCTATTTGTGAAGGTTATGTTTATTATATGGCTATCAACGTGTCCAAAATCACTTCCACATATCCAAACTGTCAACCACGTGTAAGGATCAAACGAAATTAGTGAAAAATTTGACGGAAGGGACTAGCTAATGCAAACGGTGATAACGAGGAACCAAATTCAAACTTTTAAAACGTAAGGGACTTGAATCAAACCTAAAATAAACGCAAGGGGCCAAATGAACAGTTTAGCCTAAAATCTTCAAAAGATAAATCATGCATTATTCTCAACACTTTTTTCTCCATTTTCATAACAATTTGTGTTACGTGTGTGTTTAGTTATGTAAGTACAACTATGTGCAGCTAGCATATAATAAAACATTTCAAAATTTCCATTTCGAAATTACGTGCGCTCGGATCCTAGGTTCAAAAACACAAAAAAAAAATGAAAAAATAAAAATTCATTGTGGATCCAAATTAGACAGTGCATTTGGATCTGGATTTCAAAACATAAAAACAAATATTGTAATCCTGCGTTTCAAAATTTTGGACGTTTAGATTTTGGATTTCAAAATTGAACAGGGTTAATTTCATTAATTTAGAGAGCTTGAGAGGAATTAAGTGGCAAAAAGAACCATTTTTCTTTTTTATTCTTTATTTCCCCAAATAAAATAAAATAAATTATTATCTGGACTTAGTCTAAAATCTAACACCATTTAGTAAAATAGTTTAGGTAGCTATTTATAGCACATAATACATTTTCAATTTTTATTTAGAGTAGGATAAGATGTTCGTTGACACCATTTTTAAATCTTTATATCTCATACACACAACAACAAAAACGTGATAGTGTTCGCTGACCTCAAGTCATCAACTACTTTCTTGTGCCATTAAAAAAAACAAAAACTTTATTTGAATTATGTTAACTAATGTATCAGAGTATTAGTTAAAAACTAAAATTAGTATATTTGTCTTAAAAATAATATTATTTATATTTCAAATATATTTACTACATAAATTTTTAGATTATTATATTATACTACCTCTGTTTCTTTTTAAGTGTCCAAAAACGTAGAATTTATCGTTTCTATTTAACTGTCCATTTGATATTTTAATGGTACAATTTGTCAATTACACCATTTGTCAATTACTCATATCTTTTTCAATAAAACTAATTAATGCTATATTATTGGAAAACTATTTTTTTTTTTTGTACATAACATATTAAATTTTGTTTTTTATTTTTGTGTGCATAATATATTAAATTTATTGAAAAGAGAAAGTGTGTGAAAAAAAAAGGATTTTATTGGTGAATTAAAATAGGGTATAATAGGAAGATAAGGTGCAAAAATACACTTTCTTAATTTGATGTTACTATTCAAAACGGACACTTAAAAAGAAACGGAGGGAGTAATTAATATCTTTAACTAATGTTCGGAATCGGAATACTGTTGGAATTAATTTACTATTAATGATATAACACATGCTTAATAATAAAGATTAGAACTATAATCTTACTTTAGTGCGGAAGCCAAATAAACAAGAGAGCGTGCATATAATTATAGGATCTACAACATGTTGATTTATCAAGATTATAGAATTTAGGAATACCTGGATGGATGGATCTATTAGATAAACCGACCTTTGATGTAACTTTTAGTACTCCTGAAACACAAAGAAGGAGAATCGAATGACGAGCATCCGTTGGCTTGTGGCTCTTCCTCAACCGGTACCTAATGCCTTGAATTCTCTTCAGATGGGGAGAAGAGATTATTTGCTTACGTACGGTATATTGGGGCCATAGCCTATATATAAGGTGATGACCCATTAGGGTTCCCTTTATTCTGAAATGGGTCATCCTGACATCCACCCATTTGAGCCCATATCCAATTAATTAATCGATTAATTCTAAATAAAAATTTAATTAGCCTTTTCAACTTTATTTGATCACTTAATCAATTAGGCTTTTAATTGACAAATAGCTAATATAATTATACAAAGATATTTGTCCACATAATATTATTAGAATATTATATATAAAATATTCCAACAATCTCCCACTTGGATAATATATCGTAATAATTATATCATTATTCTTTAGGCGCGCATCCGAATGTTATTTATCCTTAGATTTCAACTTTACAATATGGTCCACCTCATACATCAATAATGGGACCACCGCGGCTGTCATCACTGACGTATAATGTGACGGAACCCCGACGACCACCACATCAATGTACTTGACGACATAGATCGATATGGATGAGTGGCATGGAAATTTCATGCAATGTGATCTCTATATCATGCCTATTTCCAACTGGTCCAACTGAAGTCTTTAACGAGATCAAACCGAAGTTAGCAAATTTAATATTTGCACAAAGGATACAGAATCAATTTTCATAATAATCTCAAACTTTATTTCTGCAGAAAACCTTAACGAAATATGTATCTGTATCAATACCAAAAATTAGAACATAACTGAAGAAAGACTCCCACTAATCCAAGACATCCTTAATGACAACAATAATATGAAAGACATTAGGTGTCAAGTCTTTGATTAGTGAATCAGCTAGCATGGAATTCATCTCTATATGTTCAATCATTCAACAACTTATAAATCAATGAACTTTATTAAGTAGTTGATGAAACATTATCCGACAGACTTATGTCACAACATAACTTGAGTTGTCTTTCAAAATATTTTACTTTATGGAACCAAGTGACACAAAAATATTTATAGACATTTCTTGAGTTAGGATGTTGACTGCATTCTGGCAAGTGCACCAGTCTGTCGTCGAGTAATAATTCACACTGTAGGTGTCTAGAATGAGTTCATATCCACAGGGATCGTGCCGCAGCTTCGTTAGCGTTATTTAAGTTTGTGGTTTTTGCAAAAGGTTTTTATATAAAAATAGCGTAATGCTTGCAGAAAATATAAAGATAAATTTGATTCAGAAACATGGAGGATAGGTATGGTGGTTGGACTCCCTCCCTTCTTCATATTTGGCATGAACGGTGTATAACATAGTTATTCAGATTATTGTTCGGCGGTGACTTTTCCTTGTTGTAGTAATACCTTTACTATTACACTATGTATATTAAAGTTTCCCTACGTTAATAACTAAGGTACCTACGAGAGCCTAACCTCGATGTGTCACATACCCTAATTACTAGGTGAGTTGTTTATTATACACGCATTATTTCCTTCACCCATCCAATGCCTCTATGTCCTAGTATCGGGCTATTCATCTTCTAAGTGCTCAATTCACACCTAGTGCATGATTCCTCCTCTAACCGCTCAGTTCGCGACTAGTTAAGGACGTTACCGTCTCTATACACCTAGCATTATTTACTACTAGTTCCGGACGAATATTAGGTGTCCCTAATAATGATTCTATGAGCGCTCCCGCTTATCCGGCCAGATTACGAGAATATGTTATTAAAGTACAAGAAAGTAAATAACAAACATAATACTGAATATCATTTTTTATAACTTTGACTCAATCACAGACTCCAAATATTCATAGGGGAGTTCATCTTCTCCACCACAACCTAAGGCATCTATTACAAAAGACTACATATTTAAATTACAAAAGAATCATAACCTAAATATAAAAGCCTAAATAAAACATACCTTGCTGAGTTAGTTTTCCCGTAAGGAGAGAAAACTATGTCCTTTAGAGCTCCTCTGAACCTCTCCTTTTAGTAGAGAATGTTCTACTATTTCTGAATGAATTAAACAATGAGAGGAAGGCTATATTTATAGTTTTCGTAATGGGCCTCAGCAAGCCATCATACTGTGATAGGTCCATCGCAGTACGATTGGAAGATTCAGTTCAATTTTATAACTGATCTTGTGCATTTCATCAGCTTGGTCGCCAAGTAAAGTCAATGTGTTGCGATGGGGTGCATCGTGTTGCGATGAACATATTTTCTTCAGATTTATTCCTTCTGTTTTGTTGGCAAACAAGCAGCTCCCATCGTGCTACGATGGGAGCCATCATGCTACGATGCAATGCTCATTTTCTTCACTTTTTGGATTTTTTCTTGTCTTTTTGCATCTTGGACTTTGTCTTGATGCTTTTCTTGGATTCTGTAGGTTTTCCTTCGTATTTGGGCCTGTTTTGGTCATTTTACTACTAATAATACTACCTAAAATACCATAGAAATTTCTGTCATCAGATGTCCATTGTATTTAGACATCCAAAAGGATCGGAGTCGAATATACTAATGATCTCCAAAATGCTAGACCTCCGATATGTGAGCACAAATTATTTTTTTCTCTATAACAATCCTTATGGTTGCTTCATCTCCACAATTCAAATTTTGAATTGCTTGAGTATCTGTCAAATGATCTTATTATATATGTTATTTTCGGATGCGTATAATTATGATCATACATAAGTTTCTTAAAGCCGAAACATATAGAAAAACACTTTATTTACTAAATTTCCAGATTTTCTTTTGAGCAATTATTGAGACTTTTAAACAGTCTCCTTTATGATTAAAACAATCTCTTAGTTTATTGAATTTCATGTTAAATCTACTTTCAACTTTATTGATATAACTCTTTTGAAAAAACCCGAATGATACAATGAGAATAATCTCTAAATATCAAATTTCTTAATACAAAAGAGATGTGCCTACGATCTTTTGTCACTAAACTTTTGTTAGTGATTTCTTGGTTTCGCACAACAATCATATATCACAGTTGACTTAAAATAAAATCGACACATTAAACTAAGAACATAAACATACTCCCACCAAACCTGTATAACCCACAAATCTCCATAATATACATCTCAAAGCCAAATGAGACAATTACCTGATGAGACTTTTGTGGTATCATTAATGAGACAATTTCCTTAACTCATAAATGGATTTCATTTGTTTGCAAAACATCTACTTTGTGTCTATTGACACAAAGTTTCCTATAATTGCACCTTATTGTGTTTGTTAATGTTGCCATTAAGAAACACTATCTTGATATTCATCTTATGTAACTCCAAAATCATAATGAGTGACAAGTGTCATGAATGTTCTAATAGATTTTTAAAAAAAAAAATCAAAACAAATATGATTTCTCTTTTCAGTCAACACTTTATGAGACTCGCTCGACACCCCAGTTCTTGAAGGTATTTAGTTTGATATTTATGAATTAATTTCTTAACTAAATTGAGAGGAAGAACACTAATGTCTCTATGAGGATCCAAATTTACTATATAAATAACAACTTTATGAATTGGTTTAGAACCAATTCTTCCTCACTCAATTTTGTTCTTTTACCATATCTCTCCACCAAACTCAATATCTTAAAGAGCATTTGTAGTTTCTGTCTCAAAATGTTCATTAACATGGGATCAAAGTTTATATTTCTCAAAAAAATTTCAACAATTTTAGATTGTTACAAGTCATTAACCGAATTGACTATAATAATATTTGTATTTAAAAGACAAATTGAATCCCTTGTTTTAAAATAATAATAAATAATTTATAAGATTAAAACAATACTAAATTCGAACAATGATTCACAAAATTGTCTTTTTAAACACAAATATAAGTTAGTAACAACAATCTAATGGTTGAAGAACCATCAATCTTCACTGACTTATTTTCCCTCTAGATTGATGTGTCTTTCAACATCATTGGACATTTGTCAGTTTAGATCATCATTTGACAAAATGTTAATTTTATATTATTATGTTTTTCGTTATTTGTTTGACAAACGCTCGATCATTATCCATTAATGCATCGTGAGTTTGAGGGGATGTGTTAGATATATTAGGGCTTTTAGTATTGGACTTTATAAGTTAGTAGTCTAAAATTTAGTTGGTTTCTTAGACTTCTTTTCAATATACATATTGGTATTAGTAGTAATTTCATATATTATTTATTATTTAATTAAAATATCAGGGCGAATAATTTTTTTCTTCAGTGATGCTTAATTTTTCTAGCCCCACTATTAATTCAAGTCCAAATTCGCCCCCGTAATAGTAGTAACTTCGTAAGACTAAAAAATCAGCATACTCCTTTAGCATTCATTGAAGTGGGCCACTGATGAATATATATATATATATATATATATATATATATATATATATATATATATATATATATATATATTGGGGAGATATCAAATTATACGATGTAACATTTGAGTAATGTTACACCGTTTAATAACGCTTTAACGTATATAAATTTTACGAAATTCACCGTTGAATTAAAAGTTTATATCATATAGATGATATATGTTAAACTTTACAAAAATTTAAAATCGTTTGTTATGTTTTTAAGACATATAAAGATTAACGGTTATGCATTTTTATTGAATACCGTTAATCTTTATGTCTCTCGATAACATGTCAAACGATTTTAGATTTTTGTAAAACTCAACATAGATGATCTATATGATATGAACTTTCAATCCAACGGTGAATTTTATAAAAATTGTATTCGTTAAAGCGTTATTGAGTGGTAATACATTACTCAAATGTTATACTGGCGTAATTTAATCCTTCCCCGTATATAGTAAAAATCTATACATAATCAAACTTAAATTAAGGATTTTATCTTAAATTTAATATTAAAATTTATTAATTTAATGATATAAACTAATTTATATTTAATAATGTTTGCACTTTTACAACTAACTATTACTTTTCATATATCTACTTGATCATGTCACGTATTTGCCTATTTTAGGCGAGCTTTAACTTTGAGAAAGAAAGATAGAAAGCACATTAAGAAAAGCTTTACATATACCCACCATATATACACACATACTAGTTAGATTAGATACAAGCTAAGTCGCATTAATTAACTATATAACACGACGTCTATATATACATCACACACAAACAAAAGTTCATTGGATTGGATACATAGACAAATTATAAGGAAGACAAAGCACCACCGCCATTAAAGATATAATCAAAAGTGATAATCATGCATGCACGCAAATTGCAAATGCTTGCTCATTTTCATTTATCACACATCGAAAGGAGAAGAAGAGCTTGGTCTGTTTTTGCCTGTCTTGCCCTTCTCATACGCATCTGTTGTTGACCTTCTTCGAAAACGAAAGGGTTCTCTAGCTCCTATATTAAACATATACATACAACACATTAGGCATATTGCATATTCATTTCACCAAAATACTTATATTTTATCTCTATCTCTTTCAATTTTTTACTTTTACACTTGCCCCATGTTTAAAAATACAGACGTACAAAGGAAAGTTGATTATTAAAAAAAAAAAATCTAAATTAGAAAAAGTTTAGTAAATAAAATGTACTCAGTTCGCTGTCATGAGGAGATCAGCACACTTGTTTTTTCATATGGTCCCCCCACCATGTGAGAGATGTTAATTTAATTTCTTCATATAGTAATAATTAACAAGAGACAAGCAAATAAGGTACATCTATTGCTAATTTTTATATTTTTATTAATTTATTAATTAGTTGATTATGAATGATATACTATAAATAAATATCCTCTAGTAAAAAAAAAATGTATACTACACGACAAAGCTCTAGATAATAAGATGAGGTTATCCCGGTTCCTAAAAATAAAATATAAAATAAAGGGGCCTCTAGTACGGACCTAATTTAATTGTAAGCCTTGTTAATTTTTGATAAATTTTAATGAAATGTTACATATGCCACCTTTATTATTCTTCTAAATTCTTTATTTTTTCTAAATAATAAAAATATTATTATTTACTGAGAAATGTTAAAAAGTTTATTAATAAGAAAATTTTATTTATACATTTAGCATCTTAAAAATATAAAATGTTATTTTTTTCAATATTAATTAATTTTATCTTTGCTTAAAAAGTCCCTTCAAAGCCCCGTTTGGAACACCCTTATTTGTTTTCTAAGAACACCCTTCAATTTACTTTTTAGATTCATTTAATAATTGATGTATTTGGTTTATATTTTAGCTTAAATACAATCATTAATAAATGAATCTAAAAAGTCAACCGTCGGAGGAAGTAATAAAAGCAAGTGCAGGGATCGATATAGATGGAAAAAAAAAGTAGTATGAACTATGAAGCCTGTACAAAAAAAAAATCTGAAAATCTGTTGAGCATATCCTCTTTGACTCACTCTGGACTTGCTCAGATCTCCCATAAAGCCAAGCCAAGGGCTTATATATATTATAATGAAAGTACCTTACCGGAAAACGGAGAGAGAGGGGGAGTAGAACCGGCGGGGGAAGCAGGAGCAGATTCACTCTGACTCTGGTACCCATTTGGTCTCAGGATCATGATACTACGTGTCACTTTCATCGCATCCTCTGGTGAATCACCACCGTAGGATCTCACATTTCCAGCAGCCCCTGTTTCTGATCATCATTAAATATAACAAAATCTCACTATAAATAAAAGAAATAAATATTGTCTTTCAAGTTGCAACAAAAATATAATTATGTATATATAGCAAGAATTAATATAATGCATACCCTTGTCGGAGATAGATGGAGAAGGGAAAGTAGGGTGCTTTCGGAGTTTTCCGAGACCGTTCTCCGGCCTAGGTCCGGCAACGGTGTCATCCCACAAGTGATCAAGCAGACTCATGAGAGTGATGTTGGGGAATATGGGATTTTAGATAGATATTTAACGAAGGAAAAGGTTGAACAATGTCATGGGTTTCAAAACTATATCTGGACCGTTAATTTTAATCCATGTGGACGTGGGATCTGGACTCTTCCAGAGATAAGGTTTGGTGTACACGTGGGCCCCAAGAATTTGGGGATTAGTATGGGATGGTCACGTGACACGTGTACGAGAGAATGGACTATCACGTGATATTTCGTTTTCTTTTTAGTGGTCCATGACCATGAGAGTATGAAACTGTTAATCCAAATCGGGAAGGTGCCTTTATTTTGAACCAACTCATTCCTTTGTCTTTTGCGTCTTTCAAGTATAAAGTTGACCCATTATATCTTTAAATTTGGCCAAATTATGGAAGCTAATTAACCAAACTTTTGTAAAATTATCATAATTTAAGTTGAATATGTCAAAGGGACACCAAAAATATACTCAAACAAATTAAGTGCTTATTCAAATGGGTAGAAAGTTTGCTAAAAATTAAACTTTTTTTAAAAATTAACACTTTAATTAGTTTTGGTAAATATCACTTGCATTTTTCAATAGAGTCCTGCTATTTATTGCGGAGGAATTGGCACACGAAACAAAAAATAACTCTTGGTCTATGCTAAATAGGGGTGAGTATCGGTCGGGTTCGGTCGGATTCGGGCCGAAAATCGTAAAACCAATAAAAACCGCGGCCTCTTAATTTGGACCCAATTTCGACCGTCTACATCTTCGGTTTGTTTGGGTTCGGGTCATACGGGTGACAGGTATAGCGGGTCGGTTTTAACGGGTTACATTGAAACTTTGTTGTTACATCTAAAATTTCATTGATCAAAAAAATATTATTCTTCAAATAGTTCAATATTTCGTACACACTGCAACAAAAGATACAATAAAAATGATGAGATGCAATTATTTTGTTTCAAATTTGTTAATCCAACGACAATAATAGATAGTAAATGAGAAGTAAAAATTAATATAAATATAGAATATTATCTTTCACATCTCCTTTATCAATCTATTACAAGTATAAACTTGTAAAATATAACATTTTTCTTCTCTATCAAAGATAGACAAAATTAACAAAGCGAAGAGTATAAGAGATTAAGAGGTGTTTAAAACTGGAAAAAAAAAATTAATTTATATTTTAGTAATTGTTCGGTCGGTTTCGGTTATGAAGAGATAAATTTTAGACACCCGCACCCGCCCGTATACAACCGTTCATGACCGATTTTTCACAATTGTTGACCCGAGACCCGATCCGCACCCGACCGAGTGCTTTCATATGTTGGCGGTTATGTCGGTTTCGAGTCGGGTTGCGGGTTCGTGCTCACCCCTAATGCTAAATAATAGGACTTGTAGTTACACTTTGTTTTTTAGAGAAATCATAGAGTGATGGATTTTATAATGATGAAGGGTGGAGATTCTTTATTTTCATTCTTATTTTCACTTTTGTAAACGTACGCATTAGCATTACTCTTCTCAATAAATTGAGTTTTTTCTCAAGTTTAATTAAAATTCAACTAGATGTAAAAAAAATCCTTTCATAAGAAGTTAAACGTGAAATAATTACATTAATGTAACTTAAATTATATGGATAAAGTAACACTCCCTCCGTCCAAAAATAATTATCTTTTTTTACTATTGCACGTGATGCACGATTTTGATCATTAATATTTTTATTTATGTACTATTAAAAAATACAAAAATTTAATATTTTGAAATTTTTACCAAGACATATCTAATGACATCTCATATGCTAATATTTATCTTTATATTTTAGTAATAAAATATGGTCAAAGTAGACTATATGAATAGTACACACAGTCAAATAAAGACCATTGTTTTGGGACGGAGCGAGTAGCATATTTCCTATTATTCTTTCATTGTTAATGTTCTTGGTGTGAATCATCATGTTTCTTGACAGCTTTTATCTCATCACCAGTTTGCTAATGAGATTTTGAATATTCAACCGTTTCTATCTCGTGATTGAGAGGTGGTGCTTTCATATATTCTTCGGGGAGGCAATATGTGTGCGGATGTGTTAGCTAAAGTGGGAGCTTTGGTGAATGCACGTTTGGTGATGATCTCCACGCCTCCAAGAAACTTGTCTATGCCTCTTTTTGAAGATGCTTGTGGAGTAGTTTTTACCGGAGAGTAGCCTCTTTTGGTGTTTTTCTTTTTCTCTATTCGTAACCAAAAAAATCATGTATTTTGACAAGTGAAATGGTACCTCTTCCTAAAAGTTGTATCAAGGTTAAGGTGGATGATTCTTCAATGGGTAACCCCGAAAATGCATAATAACTTCACAAGGTTGTATACATCAACACAATTTCAGCTAACATTTGCATGATAATTTTATTTTGTTTTAAAAAAACACAAATATTGGTCATATTAAATCTGATTTTCAGCATGTGTACTTGGATACCTATATGGCTAGCTTTCAAAATTGTGATGAAGAAAGAGAAGTTAAATGATGTTGCTTGAACTGTCTCAATTCTTTAACTAGGCAGTAGTTAATTTCTCTATGTTTTGTCAATTCATTGAAAATGTTGTGTAATTTGAATGGCCAATTGCTTCACGATATAAAGAAGTCAATTTCGAGGTTGGCTTAAAAAGATCAACATATTAACCATTAAATCTCATATGCAGTAGAGCAGTAGAAAACATGGAACAATAATCTGCTTCCCTTAAGAAGATTACAAAATGGTATGGTTGCCTACTTTTGCTTTGGTGGACTACGTTTTTAAACAATGCAGACGTGCAGCTGTTTCACACATACATTTGTCTATAGATGAGTAGCAGCTTAATAATGAGAGAAAGACATTGGCTTTGGTTTGTGAATTGCATGGCATATACCTAGTCTTGAGCTTGTTAAATAAACAAATCTTCTAGCGAACCTGTCATAGCTATTAGTAAAATTTGGAAATGGGTTTCAAGTGGCTTTTGTAAATTTCCAATTCATGTAACATTGGAGATGAAGAAGGTTTGGTAATCTTGCATCGTCAACAAGTACAGAAGCATAGTAATAACTGTCAATACATCTATCTGATGGAAACTCTTGATAGAACATTTTTCGTTTACTCTGGTATGATTGACATGCAAGCATTTTTTGTGTCTATAAAAGATAAGAATGAATGCCAAAAATTGAAATTGAAAGCATATCTTGACATTTTATATGGATTGTGTACGTGGTGTAATTCCATCCCCTCGCATAATGCACAAATATAAGTCAAGTAAGGAATATACTGCCTCCTTGGAACAGTGATCTGATCACTTCATGGCTCCAAACAATGTGGGAACAAATAATGGGAGCAATTAGCAAGTGAAGGGGAGGAACTTGAATTTCAAATCACGCGGAAATAATATACAAGAGAATCAAAGAAAGTGTTATCGCAACAGAATTGTAATCAAAGACGGTGCTTGATTGTATAACACATGAACTCTATTTTCATTCCAACAAAAGTATCACCACAACTCTTAATTGAACAAAATTGTTAAATTGCAACTACTGCAACCAAATCAACATGTATCAAACAGTAGTAGTACTTAGCCAAAACAGAAGCTAACATTAGAAAAGGGTTTTAACATGGTTCTAAAATGAATAAGCTGAACACACACAATTAATCTTCTTCCTCTCCTTCATTTTCAGCAATGTTGAAGTACCTCAATTCGTAAACATTTCTGTCTTTGTTAGAAGCAATCACTCTGAGCCAGTCACGTACATTGTGTTTCTTCAAATACTTCTTAGTTAAGTACTTGAGATACCTGAAACAACATTGAGATGTTAAAAAATGCACATAAGCTCCTTCAATTTGCAAAAAAATATCATGCACAGTACACTGCTTCCATAAATTGAAAATATAATGGTGTAAAAGTAAAACCACACCAAATTTTTAATGGCATGACATCTAAATAGGAACAATTACAATCAACCTAAGCCATTTGAGAAGATACAGACATTTTCCATTTACAAGAGAATAATACATCATAAAATTCAGACCTAAAAACGCCAAAACAAAAATGCCAATAACATTTGAAAGTTGTTGCTCACTCCGAAAATCAAAAGATTGTTTACATAAATGTTTTGTATCACAGTGAGTAAGTAAGAATCACGGTAACTCAGTGATTTTGCAGTCCAGTGAGTTACCATGATTCATACATATGGACCGTAATACCAAACATATTGTACATAACACGTCTAATAAAAAGTAACAATTAGAGCAAACTCCTATTATGACGATTGATGATGCTAAAATGTTACTACAGTTACTATAATCAATTCTTCTAAACCCAATTTCAAGATATCATTACCAATGAATTATTTTAACCTCAACTTTTTTAACATACAATTCTCTCAAAAATACATTCTACCTAAATCCAAAATGCAAAATTTGCAAGTACAACTCCATCCTAAAAATTCAGCACAAATCAAACAATTGAAATCCTACCTAAGAAAATACAAATCCTCCAATAATCAAATGAAACAATAAATTCACAGCATAAAAAGATAAAATAAAATTTTAAAAAATAAATAGAGAATAACCGTTTGGAGAAGTTGGTATCAGAAGTAACAGTGATCTTGCTTTTCTCACGTGAAACAGTAACAGCATCACCAAGAGCACCAGGTTTACCACCAACCTTAATCCTCTCTTGAAGAAACTTTTCGAGAGAGGCAATGTCCATGATCTTGTCTTCAACTGGTTTGGCACAATCAATGGTGAATGTTATCACTGCCTTCTTCTTCCCCTTGGAACCAGCTGCATCTACACGGCCCATTTTTTTCACACCGAAAGGGAGCACTGGCAATGGACGGCGGTGGCAGAAATTAGGGTTGGATTTGGCTCCAATTTATACGCTTGCATCAAACGCGCGTTTCATTTTGTATTTTGTATTTTTTTTTAATTACAATTTTGTCCCCCAAAATTTATACCTTCTAAATTTTAAAATAGTATTTTTGACCTCTAATTGTAAAAGTGAACACCCAAGTTTAAAAATAGCATATTTGGACCTCAAATTTCTCAATCCAACAATTTTGGCCTTTCAACTTGGAACATTGTAATTTTGGTGTTCAAGTTTGAGACATTATTTACTCGCTTTGCTAGTATGATTATTCTTTCTTTTTTTTTTAATAATCTTATCTGATATCATATATGATTCTTAAAAAAACATGTTCGCATAAGAGTTTAATGAGTCAAAATTAAGGGGATTCTCTTATGATTATTAAAACAAAAAAAAAGGGTGTACTCTTGTGCAATTAAAGATAAAATGAGGGGGACGAAAATGCTATTTTAAAATCAAAGGATTAAAATCTTCTACATGTAAAATTAGAGATCAAATATTCAAATTAGTTTTATTTTTTTGTAAGTTTGTCCACCTGTATTTAAATTATTTTATGGATTAAGAAAGGGCATACACATCAATAGGTTTATGGTGTGTGTTGTAAGGCTAAGTATTGATTCAAATTTCAAAGTAGTAGTCTTTCTTTTCTGGATTGGTATTCCTCAGACTAAGTGTGTTTACACTGAAATTGGGTTAACAATTGATTGTGTTCTCTTTATCGCTTTCCTTTAAATTCTGCAAATACGAATATACAATCCTGCATTATAATTGTCATACACGATTGTCCCAGACATCTTACAGAAAGAACAATTGTCTCAGACAACCTATAAGACATTTGTCCCTTAACAAACAGAATTTACATTAAGAATGTCCGGTTACCTTTGTAATGCATTCCAATTTTTCGGTCCATATATTTTTACATATTCTTTTAATATATCATCCTCTTGTTTTGACCATGGTACTTTTCTCAACCCTTGCTCCATGAATAAAAAAATGCTTATACGTATAATTTGAAAGATGGAAAGTGGAGAGTGTATATCATTTGACTGTGAAAGAACTGTATTTATAGTAGCTATAAAGTGACTTATGACTTGACCAAAAAAAAGAAAATAAAGTGACTTATGAGACAATTTAGATAGATTGTAAAAATTAAAGATACAGTTATCTACATGAACGGTGTAGAATTTTTTGGCTATGTGAAGATTGCCAACTAAGCCAATCCGGACCCTAGGATATATTCCTAATTAACTTAAATTCTTTTTAAAAAGTTGAAGTTTAAAATAATATAGATAAGTGTGTCAAAAAAATGAAATATAGATAAAATGAGACAAAATTTAAATATAAATTCCAATTTTTTTTTGGATTAAATTTCTTGAAAATATATAAAACTTAACCTAAAGATAGAGTTATCTAATTGAACGGTGTAGATTTATTTGACTATGCGAGGATTGCCAACTAAATCAATCCGGACCCTATGATATATTCCTAATTAACTTAAATTCTTTTTAAAAAGTTGAAGTTTAAAATAATATAGATAAACGTATGAGACAAAACATAAAATATGGATGATATGAGACAAAATTTAAATTTGAATTCCTATTTTTTTGGGATTAAATTCCTTGAAAATATATAACGCGTAACCTCCCTTTATTTAAAAACTTAAAAGCAACAAGATACATATAGCTAGTCGAATCGAAAAAGATAGTAAAGCAAGAACGAAAATATTTAGGTTGCATCCGCAATTTAGTTGGCATAACGAAAATATTTAAGTATTCCACTACTTTTTATTTGTCCTTTTAAAATAGTAATATTAAATTAAAAAAGTGTATTTTTGCACATTATCTTTCTATTATACCTTAATTTTAATCTGCCAATAATTATATCCTAATTTTAATATGCTAATAAGTTCCTTTTTTTTTGCACACACTTTCTCTTTACAATAAATTTAATGTATTATGTAAAAAAAACAAAATTTAATATATATGTACAAAAAAAATAGTTTTCCATATATATAGCATTAATTAGTTTTATTGAAAAAAATAAGAGTAATTGACAAATGGTATAATTGAAAAATCTACCTTGAAATTCAAAAAAGACAATTAAATAAAAACGTTACAATTGACAAAAAAATACAAGTAAAAATGAACGGATGGAGTAGTAAGTGGATTGGGCTAAGGCCCAAAAATAAGAAGGCATAGGCCCAATGATCAAATGGCCCAATTGTACAACCCATTAAATACAAATAAACAATTTGGCGGGAAAGCAAGGCAGAGGCGACACGCCATATAGACGGCGCCCTCGCCTCAGATGTAACTGCTCTTATGAAGACTCAGCATGCAAATCAGGACATGGAAGGAGATAACCATCCTCTACCACCATGATCACCACCGAAACGAGAGGATAACCACCCATCACCACCACGTGGGAGACGGAGGAGGAAGAAGAAGAAATTGCCATGATCATGGGGTATCCATGATCGTGGTACTCGATAATTGTTATATGTGAAAATCTATAAATAGGAGCTTATGCTTCATTGTAAAGGGTTGACAATTTTTTATCATCAAGGAATTGCTCATTTCTTATATGCGATCCAATTAATTATCACCTCCCTTATTTGTTCATCAGAACAGTAAGTATCTTACAAAATAATATTGGAAAGGTCAAAATAGTATATGATAAGATAAAACTCTATCTACTAAAGAAATATAAGAAGATAATGTTTGTTATGTTAAAAAGTAAAAGGGTATTTTGGTATTTTTGATAGTTTGATCTTTGGATAATTAGTTGTTGAATGATTCGATGAGAGATAAAAATTGTTATTTTTCTGTTCAATCTTTTGCTATCGGTTTTTTCATAACAAGTTTCTAAATCAAACCGAAGTCCTCTGACTAATTTCTTTTGTTGGTTACATAGGGACTAAGTTGTCCAATTTAGGTTAACAAAAGGTTGTCCCTATTTCCTTTTCCGAGGACTTAAATTACCTTTATTTTTTTTCGTCAATCTCAATTTTCACAGGAATCAAAATGGATCTTCAATCTATATAATTAAGAAAATGTTAATATGTACCCAAGGGTGTGTTAGCCTGTATTTTCGACATGCAGTAATGAGTTGGAGTGAGATGATGAAATCTCATTTATTGTATATCATTACGTTTTAATATTCTCTTGGGAATTGATCTTAGTAATAAATCAGGAGAAGATCAAGGCTTTTGACATCAAAGTACTTTAATGTGTAATGTTGCTCGTCGAAGCCTAAGAACCTGTCGAATTCGACAGAGAATTTGTTTATATATAAACATGTTCAAACTCGACGAAGGCATGTCTGTCGAAATTTATATATATGTATATATATGTATCTGTTTGTTTGTCTAACGTATTGTGCAGTACGGAGAAAGCATACTCTGGACTTAGCAAATTATTCAAATGGATAACGTTTGAAAGGCTCGCCAGGTGTCCAAGAAATTCGAATTGTCAAAGACACGTGGAGTCTAGTTAGACGTTTTGTAGGTTTTAGCAGTTATTCTGTGTATCTATAAATATTAGTTTCTGATAGAAGAAACGGGTTCACAATTCACATGCAAATTCCTAAGATATTCAGAGTACCCATGTCAACGAGCGAAATGAATGACAGGAACATGTACGAATCTGTGTACCATCCTTTGTAAACACTTTTACAATTGTCAATGCAATTTACATTCTGCAGTATTGATTACTTGCCTTTCATTTAAGCTTTCTGCAATTTAAAGCTTTTCTGCACTTTAAGCATTCTGCAATTTATTTCATTGCATGTTTTACTTTTCAAAGTTTCTCTTTAAACTTTATTTGCAATTCATTTACAAGTTTTCTGCAAATTTAACTTTGAAGCATTTTACTTTAAACCAAACCATTTGACTGCGTCAAATGCTTTTACTCTTTTTATCAATTTATCCGATTTAACCCAAAAAGATATGAATATGTTTTCATCATCTTCTGCACAGTCCATATGTCCCGGGATTTACTAGTTGATCCTTCTTGTAATAATCAAACTAGCGGTTGTTTACTAAAAATCGGGGTAAACAAATTGGCACGCCCAGTGGGACCATTGGATTGTGTATTTTTTTTTTAGTGTGTTTTTGAAAAAAAATTCTTACAAAAATTTGTTGTTTGGTGTTGTACTTTTGATTTTGTGTATATTTGTATATGCATTTGAGAAGTGGTAAGTCTCTTCCAGATTTTTCAAGTATACCAACTCGTCCTCGTTCCAGAATGGTGAGACCACCAAACAATCCTAATCCTAATAATAATAATAATAACAATAATGGGGCAGAAACAAATCCTGTTCCAAATTCGACAGGGCAACCAAATCAACCAGTATCTGGCAATCCTAGCGCCAATCCTACTGGTGGGCCAACAAGCCCTGCCCTGAACTCTATAAATTCTGAAAGTATCCCAAGCAATAATGTTAATGGGGGGAGTTCGAACCCTGTAATAAGTTCTGCGACCGTTGGCGTGAGCGCCAGTGGGTCAACAATGCCTGCCACTACTTCAAGTATGGCAGGAGGGTTTGTTCCTCCAAATACGAATGGTGCAATAATGACACAAATGAATGTATCATCTATGCCAACGAACGTGTCACACACACATGGATACACAGACGGTAGTCAAGTTGGTGGAACACCGTCGAGACCCCCATGGTTGCCTAGAAACCCACAATATGGAATGCCAACAACAACGATGGCAAGCCTGTATAATTGGCCTTCGATAGAAAGTTCTCCCTCATCTTCTGCGATGGGAAATAGGGGAAATTCTCTGAACTTGACAAATAAATCTATGAATGCACTTAGGCAACAAATGGACGAAAGTAACCATGATATAGTGAACGCGTTAACCCAACAGATTGGCACGATCTTTAATCCTGTTTTACAAACAGCCAATGATAATTACTTATTATTAGCCAATCAAATGGGGAGGATGGCAGACTTTTTTGGTGCCCCTGATGCTCCAAACAACCAAAGGGTTCTTCGTGCAAACCCGGAGACTCAACCGGAAGTTCAAGCCCAACCAGTGCGTATTGAAAGAGAACACTCAGAACAAGGAGTGGTATTGGTTAATAGAAACCAGGACGCTGATAATGTTCTTAGGAATGTTCGACAAGAAAATGTTGCAGGGCATAATAACTTGGCCAACTTGGTAGAAAATATCTTAGCCCAAAATGGTTTGAATATAGGATTGCATAGGCCAAATTTTGTGTCAGCATTGTCTGAAGATGTATTGCAGGCAGAATTGCCAAGGGGATGGAAAATTCCCAAATTCACAAAATTTGCTGGTGATACTAATGAGTCTACTGTCGAACACATTGCCAGATATTTGGCAGAGGCAGGGAATTTGGCAAATAATGAAGACTTAAGAATGAAGTTTTTTCCCAATTCCCTCACAAAAAATGCTTTTACGTGGTTTACCACACTCCCACCTCATTCAATTCATAATTGGACTCAATTAGAAAGGCTATTTCATGAACAATTTTACATGGGACAATCTAGGATTAGCCTCAAAGAATTAGCCAGTATGAAACGCAAAACTTCAGAAGCCATTGATGACTATCTGAACAGGTTTCGCCTCCTTAAGGCAAGGTGCTTTACTCAAGTACCTGAACATGAATTGGTCGAGATGGCTGCTGGTGGCCTTGACTATTCCATTAGGAAAAAGTTAGATACTCAACATTTAAGAGACATGGCCCAATTAGCAAATCGTTTTCGACAGGTCGAACGCCTCAGGGCTGAAAAAGTCAGAAATTCTAAGTTCCACAAAAAAGAAAAAGTGGCATACATAGAAACATATGAAAGTGAAAATGAGTTCGACGATGGTCAGGATTACATGGAAAATAATGAAGTTAATATTGCTGAGTTAAAACCAGACCCTCCTTATACTTGTAAAATGTTAAAACCATCAAATGGGAATAATCCTGTCGAACCAAAAAATGATAGATTTGTTTCTAAGACATATACTTTCGACATTACTAAATGTGATGAAATTTTTGACTTACTGGTCACTGATGGCCAAATAATTGTACCAAAGGGTTTAAAAGTTCCACCTTTGGAACAACGTAAGAAAAGAGGTTTTTGTAAATACCATAATTTCTTGGGTCATAAAACCTCACAATGTGTTCTTTTCATGGATCTGGTCCAGAAAGCCCTGCAGGAGGGAAGACTCAAATTTGGCGAAAAGCCAAAATCCAAACAACAGGTGGATGAGGAGTAGGGGTGTGCAAATAAATTGGATACTATGAACCGAATTAGTATCCAAATAGAACCAGTTTTAAAAGCCCAATCCAAACATACAAAAAAAAAACCAATAACCAATATGCAACAAAAAAATAATCTGGAGCCCAAACTTAAATTAATGGATCAATTATGGGTATCCATAATTTCCACACCCTCCTAAATTAATTTTTTTACCACTAATAATTATAATAATAAATAAATTTATTTATTAAATATATAAAATAAGTGGTGGTGCTGGCTGGTCAACGGCGGTGGTCAACGCCGGACCTCCGGCACCGGCGCGGCGGCCCACGGCGGCGGACGGTGGTTTTCCGGCGATGGTCGTCGGAGCTCCGGCGACCGGTGCGGCGGCCGGCGGCGGAGATCCGGTGACCGGTGGCGGCGCTCCGGCGGCCAACCACCACCTCCACCCCTATTCATTAATTAATATAATTTAATATTTAAACTATTATTCAATTTTAAAATTTAAAAAATTAGTTTTGTTACTTAATATAATATGTTTTATATATGGCAAACAAAGTTATACATAATTACTTGATATAAACTGATTGATTGTCTAATTAAGGAAATCAAAATGTATTAAAATTGGCAATCAATGTATTAAATAATATACTATATATAGATATTAAATGGTTAAAAAAATAAAATCAATTCAATAAAATCATAAAAAGTATTAAATTAGAAAACACATTGATTTTCATTATCATAAAAAGTAGATTTTCTGATTTTATTTTTTTTGAACCAGAGTTTTATGATTTTATTGATTTTGTTGAATTAATAAGTAGTATAATTTTGTAAAGAAATCAATTCAATAAAATCAGAAAACAAATTGATTTTCATTATTACAAAAAATAAAGAAATTAATTCAATAAAATATACTACTTATTATTTCAAATCAGAAAACTTAGTTTTAAAATTGAAATCAAAAGTATATTTATGTAAAGTAATAATAAGTAGTATATTTATGTAAAGAAATCAATTCAATAAAATCAGAAAACAAATTGATTTTCATTATTACAAAAAATAATGAAATTAATTTTTATTTATTATATGGTTAAAAAAAATAAAATCATATTTTGTTATCAATTCAATATGTGAATTAAAAAAATTGGTTTTTTATTATAAACTGGTTTTGAACCGGTTATAAACTGAATTGAACCAATTTTATAAAATAAACTGGTTTTGAATCTAAATGGTTTTGGTTTGGTTCATAAACCATTTATTTCAATTCAATTTGGTTCAGTTTTGAAGCATGAACACCCCTAATGAGGATCCATTGTAGATTGCTGATGCTGCATACACGGAGCCATTCGAGTGCCTGATGTTGGAGGCATTGAACCTCACTGAAGGGGGGCAATTAATTTCCATTCCTGAGGAAGAATACGAAAACAAAGTGGAAGAAGTATATCCACAGGCAGGGGAGACTTTATTGGATTTCCTTCAACGTTGCAAAGAGAATGATGGCGAAGCTACATTATGTCCTCATTGTAGTGCCATGTTCGACAAAAAGGCTGCTGCAGGCCTTAACAAGTTTTTGCCTCATAGTCAAGGTAGAAACAATTGGCCAAATCAGAAGCCAACTTATTCTAATGTTCTGAATAGCCAACAGGCACCTGTACATCAGAGGTTGGGACCACAAAAACCATTTGTCCCCTCAAGCAGGACACCTGTCAACCAATGGGTTCATGGAAGAAACATGGATTTTGGTCAAAGGAATATGGAGAAAGGGAATTTCAGTAACAGCAATCCCAAAAAAGATCCTGAATCAAGGAAATATGATTACAGGAATAATTACAAAGGGAAAAACCCCATGACAAGATCTCAATGGCGCAGATATCAACGCCAGAAGAAGGTGGCTGCTCAAAAATCCCAAATTACTGCTGATGGTAATGGAGAGAGGCCTATGGAATTGGCGAAGAGGCCAATGAAAGAAAGGTTAGGAGAGCCAAAAGTCGAGTCCTCAGTTGCTGATAATGTCGAAGACGACCACATGGAAGCAGATGATTTTCTGGATTCTGAACCTGACCTCGACATAATAGTAAATGTTGTGTCGATTCTGCCAAGGGAGTTCGACGTCTGTTCTGAAATAACAGATGACGAAGAAGAATCTGGAATGCAAATGGCTCTTCACAGGCCAGTCTGTTACTATGTGATGAGCAATGGTGCTTTGGAAGACCAAATGGCTACATTTGAAAGGCCAGACGAAGGCATGAAAAGTCACTTGAAGCCTCTCTTCATACAGGCTAAAGTGAATAATGTAGGAATCAACAAAGTACTAATTGATGGTGGTGCTGCTGTTAACCTCATGCCAGAATTTCTGCTGAGAAAGATTGGTAAATCTTTGGTGGATCTTCATCCTCACAACATAGTGCTCTCAAACTATGAGGGTGAAACTGGTTTTTCTTTAGGAGCAATCCAGTTGGATGTGGTTGTTGGAAGTGCTGTAAGGCCAACCTTATTCTTGGTTGTGGCCTCTAAGGCAAATTACAATCTGCTCCTAGGTCAAGAGTGGATTCATGGAGTGGGGGCAGTCCCATCTACCCTGCACCAGCGCCTTATTATCTGGCGAGATGATGGTATAGTGGAAAATGTTGAAGCATATCAAAGTTACTTCGAAACTGAAGTCCATCATCTGACAAAACACTCATTCGACAAAAAATTGGCAACTATCTCGCCATGCACTGACAGGGATTTTGCACATCCTCCAGTGAGAAATGTTCAACACTCAATTAAATTAGACCCTACTCATGGTTTTTTGTGGGAAAGGGAAAATGGAGACAGTGAGGATGGCGAGTATGAAGGCCACAACTGCCCAACTGGGTGGGATATCAAAGAAAACTACTATGTCTGAGTCCCAAACTTGGGCAAAGATTACGGCCTACATGACTGAAAATAGAATCAAGATGGCTTTAGAAGCCAATTCATTGTCAGAAAATATGGCTGATGCAGCCAATGACATAAAAGTTGGCAAATATAAGCCAGAATTGCAAAAGCTGGATTGCATTTATGATGACGAACCCTTAGGATTTGAAAAAGATCCAATCAGTCAAAGTCACAAGATGCAAGCACAGGACCCTTTGCAAGAGATTGACCTTGGAGATGGTTTGACAAAAAGACCAACGTACATTAGTGCAAACATTCCTCCAGATCTGAAGGCGAAAGTGGTGCAACTTCTGTTGGAATTCAAAGATTGTTTTGCTTGGGATTACAACGAAATGCCAGGTCTGAGCAGAAAATTGGTGGAGCATGAACTACCAGTTCGACCAGATAAAAAGCCAGTGAAACAGTTACCTAGAAGATTTGCACCAGAGATAATGTCAAAGATCAAGGAAGAAATTGAAAGGCTGCTGAGGAGCAAATTTATCAGAACAGCAAGGTATGTCGAATGGTTAGCAAATATAGTGCCTGTAATTAAGAAAAATGGTTCTCTTAGAGTATGTATAGACTTTAGAGACTTAAATAATGCTACACCAAAAGATGAATACCCTATGCCTGTAGCAGAAATGCTAATTGATTCAGCAGCCGGGTTTGAATATTTAAGCATGTTGGATGGCTATTCTGGCTATAACCAAATTTTCATTGCTGAAAATGATGTACCCAAAACTGCCTTTAGATGCCCAGGAGCATTAGGCACATATGAATGGGTAGTGATGCCTTTTGGTTTGAAAAATGCTGGGGCTACCTATCAAAGAGCAATGAATTTGATTTTTCATGAATACATAGACACTTTCATGCAAGTGTATATTGACGACATAGTTGTCAAATCCTCGTCAGATGATGATCATTTAGATCATTTGAAAAAATCTTTTGAAAAGATGAGGAAATATGGATTGAAAATGAATCCATTAAAGTGTGCTTTTTGTGTTAATGCAGGAGATTTCCTTGGGTTTGTTGTGCACAAAAAGGGCATTGAAATAAATCAAAACAAAACAAAGGCTATCATGGAGACAAAATCTCCAACTACAAAAAAGCAACTTCAGTCCTTACTTGGGAAGATCAATTTTTTGAGAAGGTTTATCTCAAACTTAAGTGGCAAAGCTCAACCGTTTTCGCCATTACTTCGTCTCAAGAAAGAAAGCGTTTTCACTTGGGGGCAAGATCAACAACAAGCTTTTGACGAAATCAAGGATTATTTGTCAAAGCCACCAATGTTAATGCCTCAAATAAGGAACAAGTTCATGAAGTTGTATATATCAGCATCTGATTCGACACTGGGTAGTATGCTGGCCCAGGAAGATGAAAATGGTGAAGAAAGAGCCATCTATTACTTAAGTAGAGTATTAAATGATGCTGAAACTAGATATAGTAGTATTGAAAAATTATGCTTATGTTTGTATTTTTCTTGTATGAAACTCAAGCATTATATAAAGCCTGTTGATGTTTTTGTTTATTCTCATTGTGATATCATTAAGCATATGTTGTCTAAACCAATTTTGCATAGTCGAATTGGAAAATGGGCCTTAGCCTTGACAGAGTATTCATTAACTTATAAACCTTTAAAGGTAGTTAAAGGCCAAATTGTGGCTGATTTTATATCAGATCATTCTGCATTAGAAACTCCACAAAATTATGTAGAATCAGAACCTTGGAAATTGTATTTTGATGGTTCTAAACATAAACATGGAGTTGGAATTGGGATTCTAATCATTTCCCCTTCCAGAATTCCCACTAAGTTCAAGTATAAAATTAATGGGTTCTGCTCAAATAATGAAGCAGAATATGAAGCTTTAATAACAGGCTTAGAAATTTTATTGGACTTGGGGGCAAAAAATATTTTGATCAGAGGTGATTCAGAATTGGTCTTGAAACAGTTACCAAAAGAATACAAGTGCATAAAAGAACACTTGATGAAATATTTTGTCATAGCAATTTCTTTGTTAAAACGTTTTGACCAAGTCATCTTTGAACATGTGTCTCGTATAGAAAATCAAGAAGCCAATGATTTGGCTCAAATAGCTTCTGGTTATAAAATTTCCAATGAAAAACTAGAAGAGTTGATTGAAATTAAAGATAAACTCATTATTGATCAACCTCCTTCTATGGAATTGTCAATGCCAAAACTTGTGGGGGCAGATGTACAACAAGACAATGGTCAAGATACCACTTATGATTGTGACGAAAATTCAGAAATTTTTGAAGTGGAAAAGGTAAGAATCTTCAAAACTGTCATTTCTCCCTTGTGTATTCGACATGCAGTCGAAATTGGCATTTTTGAGGGGGCAATTTGTTAGCCTGTATTTTCGACAGGCAGTAATGAGTTGGAGTGAGATGATGAAATCTCATTTATTGTATATCATTACATTTTAATATTCTCTTGGGAATTGATCTTAGTAATAAATCAGGAGAAGATCAAGGCTTTTGACATCAAAGTACTTTAATGTGTAATGTTGCTCGTCGAAGCCTAAGAACCTGTCGAATTCGACAGAGAATTTGTTTATATATAAACATGTTCAAACTCGACGAAGGCATGTATGTCGAAATTTATATATATGTATCTGTTTGTTTGTCTAACGTATTGTGCAGTACGGAGAAAGCATACTCTGGACTTAGCAAATTATTCAAATGGATAACGTTTGAAAGGCTCGCCAGGTGTCCAAGAAATTCGAATTGTCAAAGACACGTGGAGTCTAGTTAGACGTTTTGTAGGTTTTAGCAGTTATTCTGTGTATCTATAAATATTAGTTTCTGATAGAAGAAACGGGTTCACAATTCACATGCAAATTCCTAAGATATTCAGAGTACCCATGTCAACGAGCGAAATGAATGACAGGAACATGTGCGAATCTGTGTACCATCCTTTGTAAACACTTTTACAATTGTCAATGCAATTTACATTCTGCAGTATTGATTACTTGCCTTTCATTTAAGCTTTCTGCAATTTAAAGCTTTTCTGCACTTTAAGCATTCTGCAATTTATTTCATTGCATGTTTTACTTTTCAAAGTTTCTCTTTAAACTTTATTTGCAATTCATTTACAAGTTTTCTGCAAATTTAACTTTGAAGCATTTTACTTTAAACCAAACCATTTGACTGCGTCAAATGCTTTTACTCTTTTTATCAATTTATCCGATTTAACCCAAAAAGATATGAATATGTTTTCATCATCTTCTGCACAGTCCATATGTCCCGGGATTTACTAGTTGATCCTTCTTGTAATAATCAAACTAGCGGTTGTTTACTAAAAATCGGGGTAAACAGGGTGTCACATGGATAATAATATGTTGCAACAATAATTGTTTAAGGCTTCTTTGATTGTGTAAACCTTGAATTTCTACCCAAAAATGTATGGGCGTCCGACAATGCTGGAAGCTGGATGGACAAAGTCACCTCCAACAAATCTTTTTCATTTGCTAACTTTGTCGGATTGCAATCACCTAAACCCTTGCTAAAAATAAACAATCAATGGCCCTTGTTGCAAAATAATGGCTTCTAGGTAATTGTCAAAAGCATCACTTCCAATCACAAATTCTTGGTTAAAACTAGGGTTGGACAAGATTTCCCATACTGATCCGAATTCGATAAAACCGATTAAAAAATTGAACATTGGGTGGTAGTGGGTCGGGTCACGGGTTAATCGGGTAAATAAAATTGTGTTTGATTGGATTGAGACGGACGAGCTCAGATCTGAAATTTTCATCCATTGAAATCCAAAACCGACCGAAAGTTTAACAATACTATTTTTATCCGTATAAACTGGTGCACATGGTCATAGAAGGGAAGAAATTGGCAACATGAATATTTGTTTTTTCTACTGCTATTTTCATGTTACCAAAACAATTTATGACATGTCATTCACAAGTCTCATCATTCTTTACTTTTTTTTTTTTCTCAAGAATATTACTGTTCTACGATTAATTACTCCTATTTTCTACTCCTACCTGAAAGTATAGTAGTATTTGTTTAATTTAATATTTGCTAGATTTTATTTTGTTGGGTCAAAATTTTGGAAAAATTTGAGACTTTTGTTCTCTTTTGTGCCTAGAAAGTGTAAATTTTTTGTATTGAATTTTCAACCGACTCAACTCATCCGACCCACCCCGAAGAACCGACGAAACCGAATCCGATCAAACCGAAAGCACCAAATGAACGAAAGTGGATGTGATATTGTCATACGTGGGTTTATTCGGATCAAGGTTTTTCAAATCGAATCCGACCGAATCCGACAGTTGTCCGCCCCTAGTTAAAACCCAGAAGTGCTAGTACTGGAACAATATTGATGTGACACAGATTATCAAATGCTTCTTGATTCTTACTTCCGATTTGAAATCCCCCTTCTTGGTAAGCTAAATAAAGGGCTTTGCAAACTTGTCACGACCTCAGATAAACTTATGATAGACCCCAAAATCATCATATACTCCTATCATTGGAGTGGGCCAGTGATGAGATGAGTATATATATATATATATATATATATATATAGTAACGATTTACACATAATCGTAGTTAAATTAAGGATTTTATCATACTTCACTTAATTTAATAGTAAAATTTATTAATCCAATGATATAAACTAATTTATATGGAGCAAGACTTGTCTTGTCCAACCAGTTCGACCGGGAACCGGACCTAGCACTGGCCCGGTCACATGCCCAAAACCATTAGTCCATGGAACCAGCAAAAAACCGCCAAAAACCTATTCGAACCAGTAAGAGCCAGAAAAATTGATGAACCGGGAAATTGGAAAAACTGGTTGATTTTAAAAGAAAACTATTTTTTCCCCAATTTTTTTTTTCAAAATAATTAAAGGACTGCACTACTATTTCACACATGAAATATTGGGTCCCAACATTTGTCTTGCTTGAGAATCATGCACTTGCTTTTATAGGCAAAAAATTTCTCTCTTATTGTTGTAAACTTTCAATGTGGGATATCATATGTCAAGGGATAGTACATGAAACTTTCAATACAACTCCATGTCAAGTTTCCTTATGTTAGTACATTGAAACACTATTTTGTTCCTTGTGATACTTTTATAGGCAAAAAATTTCTCTCTATTGTTGTAACTTTCGATTTTCTTCCTTATGTTAGTACATGAAACTTGTATCTTTTTCTCTCAAAGTTGAGTTTTAATAAATAAAAATTTTGTTTCTAAAATAAAAAAAAAATAGTTACACCACCATATCATATTATATATTATAGTTCATAGTTAAATACACAACAATTATTCTCATATTTTCATTTTTTACTACTATGACCATCATTCACTCATTATTTTTTTTTTAAAAGACAAATTATAGATTAAACTTTCTAACCAAGCACATGATGTGTAAGGTGAAGAATACAAATATATCCGAAGTACAAAAATACAAATAATAAGCTCATAAAACCATAGAGCACTTCAAAAAAACCATTACATTTTTTTAAAATTAGTATAGAATATATTATTAATTTATTTATTTAGTATCCGATTTAACAGGTTCAATAGTGGTTGAACAGGTCAACCAATTGAACCATGAACCGGAGATCACACCAATTTGATCTCCGGTGAACCAGATTAAACTGGTTGTGAAAACATGGATAATATTACTCTCGGTGATATTTCACAGCATAATGTAGAGGTTTTCGTGATTTTAACTATCAATCCTTGCAGTCATCCCATCTCGACATTCCTTTTAATCCTTTACTTCTTGCCAAATCTTCAATTTGGTTTTAAGTCATAAGTTAGAATTCACACCATGCTCGTGAAGATAAAGAACTTGTGTGGTTAACAAACATTACAAGATACAATATATAAAATATCAATTAATAACTAAACATTTTATGTTACATCGACAAAAATAACATCGTATATTGATTTTCTCATCAACAATTGAGAAATATTAGTTTTCCCTTTAAAATGAACACAAATGATATTGCACTAAAGAAAATCCAATGCAATTAGCAACAAGAAATATATTCTACCTAGCAAGTAAAAATTTCATCGCAGTATTTTATTTGACGCATTGATGGACGACAAAATACATATCGCAAAATTTGCGGTCACCGTAACTCTACTATGGCAAGCAATAATATGTCAGATACAAAGATCAGCTAGAATAAAGAATTCCAGGAACTCTAACTGCGTTTAATTCAGCCTAGAATCCCTTGCAACCTGTGCAGCCTTTTCGCCACTCTTATGATCATAATATTCTACCACTGCAGCTCCGGCTAATGCTGCCAGTGTAAGAGCCTGAGCATGCAACCTGAAACAAAATAGCTCAAAAAGATTAGCAAGAAGTGTATGCTTGAAATTATGCAGGGTGTCTCAACCAGAGCAATTTCAAAGAGAAAAAAATCACTACATGAAAAAATGAAGTCTTCACAACATATATCAAATGGAACTACAGAACTTCACCAACAAGCATGCAGACAATTTCAAATATTATGGCAGTGTTGTCAATCACAGATAATAGTTGTTTGTTTAAATTCCACTGCGCAAGAGTGTTACAGCACCGCTAGACGCTATTTAACAACATTTTATAATTTTTTCAAATTTTGCTACGTTGAAGTGTTGCTATAACCGCTATTTAACAACATTGTATGATGCCTTATTTTCTACTTCATTTCCATGCCCATCTAATGCTTAATGACCACTTAGCCAAAAAAATGTCTTTTCAATGACAATTAATTATTAGTTTTGTGTCTTGAATTATCAGTATTCAATTGATGAGACAAAAAAGGAGATATAAAGAGGACGGAATAATCGCCAAACACTTAACCAGTATTTTCATATAACAGGAGCCAATGACCATAAGAAAAAGAAAACAGAAACCAAAAACTGAAAAAAGAACATTAATCCCCAAGCACTTGAGCATTGTTTCAAAGAAATACAAATTTTAATCAATCCATGCCCTAGGATCAAGCAATTATCGACTTTTCCCATTGCCCTCTAAGAACAGAAGTGAAAGGGAGATATATAACAAAGCACCAATAAATCAATGAAATGCAGGGTTTATTCATAGATGATTTAAAAAAAGTGTCACCTGATGCAAAACACAATTAGTCTGAGTTTATCTAGTTTATTATTTGGATTCACTTTTATGAGGTAAAAGTGATTGAAAATCATAAATTTGATTTTAACATGTATTTGAATGATTGACTTCCACGGAGAGAAAGGGATTCTAACCCCATTGGTTCCCAGGGGAAGGAAATCCCAGCAATTCAGAGTTCGGTCACAAGGTAAGTAAAGTCTGGCCAAGAATTGTTTCCACCAGGAATCAAACTCGGGTTTTCCCAAATGATTCGTCATAAAGGAAGCTCATTAATCACTTAAACCCAATATCTTGGTTTGAGATTTAGTTTCTTTGATGAGTAAGCAATTATAACCTCAAATTAATTGTTCAATTGACTTTTTTTTTATCTAAATGTATGCAAAGATTAATAATTCCTTTGCATGCAACTCATTAACCAAAATGAATCCATTCAAAACCAATTTCCATCCCAAACCAATCAGGCAAAAGTGAAAACTACAGTAGAAGGCATCAACACAGTAAGTCGTCATGGAACATATCATCAAACATAAAAGATGACCATAGAATCCCATAAAAATTACAAAACCAACAAAAATTAAACATGGATTACACAATTTGATACAAAAAATAAATAAAAAAATCTATGTAATTTGTAATAAACCTGGCGTGAATGATCTTAACACTTGTTTTCATGTTAGGTCGAGACCAGTTATACGCAATTGAGCCGGTAATACCACTAAGCCACAAACAACCTGATCCAAAAAAGAAAAAACAAATTACACATTTTCCAAACCCAAAAAAAAAAAAAAAAAATCAATGACCTAAATGATTTTGTGTTAAAAGGAAAAAAATGATTTAGAAATTTACCAACAGTACGGAGTTTATGTTCAACGACCCATTTCCTGAGAGATTCCATTTGGGTTTTAGCGTCCGTCATTATAGCGAAGGAGAAGAAAGATGAAGAAGAAAAAATAGATTTGAGAATGAATGAATTATGAATGTAAGAGGAAGAAGGTATTTTGAGTTTATATATGGTATTGAAAATTGGGTGAGAAAAGAATAATTATAATGAAATGAGAAGTCGTAATTGAAAACTTGGTTGATGACGCGGCGGAATAAAGAGTAACGTGATTTTATTGTGTGGGTCGGGTCAGGTGCAGTGTATTATATGTTGCCCATTGTATTACGGAAACCGCCTTTAGTGGTAGGAAAAATAGGAATCAACCAAGAAACAAAAAACAACCTTACACCCTAGGAAGCACGGACACCGAACACGACACGGACACTGACACTGACACGACGATACCAATAATAATTTGAAAAAATGACATAATTCAATGTAATTATAAGTGTCATGTTGGTGTCGGACACTGACACGGACACGTGTCAGACACGAACACACCTAATTTGAGAAGTGTCTGTGCTTCATAGCTTACACCTCAAAAATCATAGTAGTATTATAGGGACGGCGTTTTGGAAAAAGCACGACACATTTGAATAACTTTCAACATTTTTCTATTCTAAAAATAAAAATAGTTTAATGTAATTATCAATAAATTGGACAAATGGATTTTGATTCTTTTAAACATGTGGTTAGAGGTTCGATTCGTAATTTGTAAAGAGAAAATTTGGTTGGATGGAGAAAATCCATTTTGTGTCTCTCACATATTCCCCAACGGAGATTAGCCATCACTAGAAAACTTTGTACCAATATTATAATAACAAAAATAAATAAATAAATTGGTTAATTGATCTATACTTAGAAACATTGGTTATGTGATAAAAGTGCGATTTCTCATAAGTGGTAAATTTAATTATTTTTGTGTAGAAAATATTCAGTTGACCACTTGATAGCAGAACAGATCCCCGAACTAGATTAAATTGGTGGTGAAAAATAAATAAAAAATTCAGTTGAGAGAGAACAACTTTTCTTGTAAGCAAGGGCGGTTCTATAGCCCGGCGAGCCTTGTCACTTGCCCGGGTTCCAGTAAAAAAAAATTGGTATTTTAGGGGTTACTTTTGGACAAAATTAAAAATTTTAGGGGATAATTTTGGGCAAATCTGAGATTTTTTTTGTTCAAAATTGAAATTTTTGTTTACAATTAAGATTTTGCCCGGGCTTTACAAATTTTCTAGCTCCGCCACTGCTTGTAAGTGTCGGCCTTAGGAAATCTTATAGGATTTGATCAACACATTAGACATTAAAGAACTAAACATGTGACTTTTTATATCATATTTTTACCTAAAATTTTAGGGCATATTTGGTGCGTAAAATATGATAGGGACAAAATAAAATAAGATACATGATATTGATAGAATATAATATGAGTAGGATAACAATTACTCTATCAAGTGTTTGATGCACACAGGATAACAAATATGATAATTATCATATCATTTTTTCTTATACATACCTCATGATAATATAATAATATACGCGTCCATTTGTTTCAAAGGTCCTGGGTATGTTACTGCCCAAGACATTATTATACCACCTTCGGTGAAAATTGTGGATAATACACATCATATAGCTAACCTAGCAGAACCTATTAGTTTGTGTATTATATATATATATATATATATATATATATATATATATATATATATATATATATATATATATAAAATGACAAAATTACCCTTATGAAATAATTTTTATTTTTTGCTAAATTATTTTGTAATACTTTACATTTTATAAATAAAAAATTTAAAATAAATAATCAAATAATTTTATATAATTTTACATAAAAATCATGACCAAATAAACAAGTTCAATTTTTTATAATAATCATGATAAAAAAATAACTCAATCATATATAGTTTTTAAAGTACCTCAATTATATATGTTAGATAAGCTAAATAAATATATGGTATATCTTATATGTAAAAAATAAAACTAGCATTACAAGAAAAAAATTATTTTGTTATAAAATTTAAATTAATAACCCTACTTAATTTTTTTAATAATTATTTGCTTTTAAATATTATAATTTTAGTAGAACTTTGATTTTTTTAGATTACATAAATTACAAAATTACCCTTGTGAAAAAAATGTTTAAATATTTAAAAATTAATTATTTTATTTTTAATTTTAATATCCAATATTTTATTATTTATATTTTATTAATTTCATATTTTATTTTAAAATATATTTTATATAAAAAATCAGTAAATTATTTTCATCATATCCTGCTTGTAAACCAACTCAAATTAAAGATAAGATTTTTAAATATATCATGTCTTTTATCCTGCACGCCAAATGTAACCCCCAACTTTTAGTATTTTCTAGATTGGTACTTGTTTACCCCGATTTTTAGTAAACAACCGCTAGTTTGATTATTACAAGAAGGATCAACTAGTAAATCCTGGGACATATGGATTGTGCAGAAGATGATGAAAACATATTCATATCTTTTTGGGTTAAATCGGATAAGTTGATAAAAAGTAAAAGCATTTGACGCAGTCAAATGGTTTGTTTAAAGTAAAGTGCTTCAAAGTTAAATTTGCAGAAAACTTGTAAATGAATTGCAAATAAAGTTTAAAGAGAAACTTTGAAAAGTAAAACATGCAATGAAATAAATTGCAGAATGATTAAAGTGCAGAAAACTTAAATGAAAGGCAAGTAATCAATACTGCAGAATGTAAATTGCATTTGACAAATGTAAAATGTTTACAAGGGATGGTACACAGATTCGTACATGTTCCTGTTTGCATTCATTTCGCTCGTTGACATGGGTACTCTGAATATCTTAGGAATTTGCATGTGAATTGTGAACCTGTTTCTCTTATGAAAAACTAATATTTATAGGCAAACTAGAATAACTGCTATAAACCTACAAAATGCCTAACTATGCTCCACGTGTCTTTGACAATTTGAATTCCCTTTGACACCTGGTGGGACTTTTGAACGTTATTCACTTTTGAATAATTTGCTAAGTCCAGAGTATGCTTTCTCCGTTCTGCATAGTACGTTAGACAAACAAACATACACACGTATATATATATACAATTTTCGACCATTGTCAGTAACGTCGAAAAGTAGATATTTGCACAAATAACTTCTTGTCGAATTCGACAAGCTCATTGGGCAACAACATGTTCTGTCGAATTCGACAGACCCCTGGGCTTTGACAAGCAACTTTGCATTAAAAGTCTCTGACGTCAAATGCCTTAATTTTCTCTTGATTTAATACTAGAATCAATTCCCAAGAGAATATTAAAAATGCAATCATGCACATTAAATGAGATTTCATCATCTCTCTCCAATTCATTAATGCCTGTCGAAAATACAGGCTAACAAATTGCCCCCTCAAAAATGCCAATTTCGACTGCATGTCGAATACAACAAGGAGAAATGGCAGTTTTGAAGATTATCACCTTTTCCAATTCTGCACGTTTACCAAAGACGGCGCAAACGTCACATCAAGTCATTGTCAATCATGACAAAATTTATAACCGTCACCTCAATCCCCACAAACCATATTTCCAACTTTTTAGCTTCGTGGTGGGACTCGTGGCAGAATGTGAATAACTGAGATGGAAGAGTGGTGATGTTTCAGTTACCAGATACATGCAAACTTGGAGTGCCTATAAGTAGCAAATGTATTCCACACTTTCAACTTTCTGAAACCTTAACTCTTCACTTTCTCTCTAAAGAAACAGAACCTTACGTATTCTCTCAAGAGACAACATCAAACAATCCTTCAATCTTGCCTTGTTCTTGCGTTTCTGTTAGATCTAAACCAGTGATTGTGATCGTCTAGCATTTTCGTTCATCATCACTATTTTTATTCTTGGATTTGAGCAAGGGACGAGTCAAATCTGAAGCTTTTTAGTTCGTTGCTACTGTAGCTTGTTCATCTTCATCACCAATACTCAAGAACACCAAGAACACGAAGAACAGCAATGGCTTCATCTTCTTCCTCCAGAAACGTGATTATCTATGCTGTTGATGATGACAAACCCATCATCATTGATGATTCAGAGTTTGTGTCGGAGCCAAACATGACTGCTGTCGAAGACAACATATGGGGAGAAGAATTGATGATTCCCCACAAGCTTGGAGGTAGAACGTTCGCCTTTGCAGGACCTCTCCCTTCATCCGACAACTTCAATGAAGACGTAGGTAACATCTTCCTAGGTTGATGATTCCCCACAACCTAGGATATTCGCCAACTCTGTCTTCGACATGAGTTTCTTTGAACCAGGCCATAGGGCTTTTAGATCCGCACCCGTAGTTAGTGAAGGTTATCTAAAATGGCTTAACAAGGTCGAAAAGCAATATGCTACCTTTTGGAAAGAGAGCGGTATATTCGACCTAATTCAACTGTCGAGAGAGGGACCTAGATACAATGCAGAAATGCTCATAGCTGCCCTTCACTTCTGGGAGAATTCTACCAACACTTTCCATTTCAAGGCAGGAATGATGACCCCAACTCTTTTCGACGTTGCTGCCATTACTGGCTTAAGACCCACAGGACCTACTTTCGACCCCAAGTACACTACAGTCAACCACCAGTTCGACTTCAAGGTTTTATCCTTCTCAGGATTTCTCAAAACTTTCCATGATCTTAGCGACGAAGATGTGTCTTTCGAAGAACATATAGCCTTCCTGACTTATTGGCTATCACATTTTGTTCTGTGCACCAGTTCACTTCAAGTGGTGAAGAGACTTGTTCCTCTCGCCATCATGCTTCACCAAGGTCTAGATGTAGCCTTAGGAAGATTTATCTTGGCATCCCTCTATGACTCTCTAGGACAGGCCAGTGACATGCTCAAGAGAACTGGCAAAGGATCACAGCTTGCTTTCTCTGGACCTATCTGGCTTCTGCAACTTTGGCTGAATGCCACGTTTGAGTCAAACTTCAACCTTTTCCTCCCTTCTTATTTGGAAGCTTCAGTTGCCACTCGACAAACAGAAGGTGCTAGGTTGGCCTTATTGAGGTATAGAGAAGCAAACCTGACAACTCGACAGCTTTTCCTCCACTACTTCAAGATTCTCCTTGAGTTCGACGAGATCACTCCAAAGAATACCCCGTTCGTCAAAAGGACAATTGGGCCAGCCTGGTTTAGAAGGCCATTTCCTGCAGTCAACCCAAATGAAGAAGACACCAACAATATCTGGTCCATGTTTTTAACTCCTACAATCTTGTCTTCAAGGCAAGGGATTGAAAGAAGGCACTTGGGTTTGGTTGGGTACCAACCTAACTTAGTTGCTCGCCAATTTGGTCTGAGTCAGTTCAGGCCAAAGAGTTTGTTCAAGCATAAGGATGATATTGTCTTGGGCAACTCTGGAATGTCTGTCGAATACTTTGAGCGCCGTTTGAAGGCTGCTGACAGCATATCTTACAAACTCACACCCATCGCTTTCGAAATCTCTCACTTCTGCACCTTTGAATTCGCCACATGGTGGAGTCTACACTATGAGAAGCACGCTAAGAATACTGATGAGGTGCTTCTGCAAGCAATAGAGGCTGGATTCGACGCTCTTCAGCAAAAGACTCCCAAAGGCAAAGGTAACTTTGAGTGATTCAGAAGTGTGGCTTTATAATGTTTGTAATTTTTCTCTTTGAATGCTTTTTGTTGATGTTTAAACTCTCATCGTCTTGACACTAGGTGCTTCCAAAGCCAAGGAAACTACCACTTCGACAGACACCACTACTCCTGCTGCAACTCAGAAGAAATCACTGCCCAATACTGGGGCCAAGGTATCAAATTTCAAAGTAACTTAGTCTTTGAATCTCCATTTTCATAAACATATCTGTGACTCTTCTTGATTTCAAATGCAGCTTCGAAAAAGGAATTTAATGGCGACGAACGAGACTGGAGAGCCCACCAAGCAGAAGAAACAAAAGACTCTTACTATTAATGAACCCACAGTAAGTCCTTTCGACATTTCCTCGGCATTTTGCCTTGGCTTCAAATAAAATTTTGTGTTAACAATTCCATTTTCTTTTCAGCCTGCTGATGATGTTCCCACCACAACAAATGTTGCTGCTCCTAGTGGAGAAGGCCAAGGAGACAAAGGAGAGGCCAATGTCGAAACTAGCGAGGCAAGCATGCCACCCAAGCCAAAGAAGAAGAAGAAGAAGAAGGCTAAATCTAAGTCTAGACCTTCTGGAGAAAAAGAGAAGGATGGTGAATCTCCTATTCCAACCATTCCTGTCGAAAATCAACCATCACATGTCGAAAATCCTTCGACTGAAAATCATGCCCCCAGCCAAGAGAAAATCAGCTCTAGCTCACAAAACCCTGGTGCTCAGGTAAAATATCTTCTTCATCTTTTAAGACTTTGTGAAATGAACAAATTTTCATTATAACTCCTAAGACTTTATTTATTTAATCTTTGAATAGGGTGGCAATGAAGATAACATTAACACACTTGTTAATGAAGAAGAAGATTTAGCCCAAGGTACCGGAAACAATGATGCCGAGGCTAATCTAGACGGGAATGATATGACTGCAGAGCCTGAAGCAAATGCTACCATCAACCTTGACTCTGAGAAGACTATCACCCTGGAGCCTACTGAATCCACTCATTCGTCAGAAAACACTGATGTCGAAATGGAGCTCGACAATGAAGATGATTCTATGCCTGAGGCTACTGAGGGAGGTTCTGAAATACTCCCAGTTTCATCAACATCAAAGTTATCTGCTGAAATTGGAATATCAGAGATGCAATTCATTGCTATGAAGGATTCTGATCCTGCTGCAGCACTCAAAATGCTCCTCTCAAGCAAAGGCAACAAAGAACAAAGCAAAGGTGCCTCCCATCATAGCAGTTCGACGGCTTCTGATACAGAGATCAGTTCGACGGTGAGACAGGATTCTTTGCTCCTCAAGCTGCACACAGACTATATAAACCAAGATGTCCTTGCCTTAATTGAGGCGAACCCCAGCAGTGCCTTTTCTCACTTGGGCTTCCTGAAAAAGCTTCACAACCCTTTGACTGATGGTGCTACCCTTCGCAAGGTTATTCAACTTGAAAACCTTATTGATGGTTTCACTCAAGCCATTCAAAAGAGGAAGATCAATGCTCTGAAGCTGGAGGCTCAAACTGAAGCGTATGCTACATTGGTCGAAAAGGCCAATACTGCTCAAGCCAATGCCGAACGCCTGGAGAAGGAGATCGAGTCGAATGCTGAGCTGACTGAATACAACCAAAACATCTCTGCTTGGGAGAGCGAGATTGCAGAATTGAACTTGAGAATTCAGAGTCTCAATGCCAAAATTGATGCAGAAAAGGCTAAGCATGACGAAGCTAAGGCTAACCTCACCATTGCTGTTAAAGCCTGGATTGACAAAGAGGCTAACGAAGGTATTAAGTTCTTTAGTGCTTCAGCAGCTGTGGAAGAAGAAATTCAGGGTCTGGAGGAGTCGAACAAGGTTCTCGACAAAGAAATTTATTCTTTCCAAAGCCTATATGAAGACTTGAAGAGACAATTTTAGTTTTGTAATAATTTGCTCTTAGTTTTATTTCAACTTTCTGAACAATTTGTTAAGGTTTTTGGTTTGTACTTTTGACAATGCCCATTTTGTGGCGAACAAATTTATGATCACCATTGTTTGATTATGTCTTAAGTTTTATTCTTCGTTAATTTTTATTTCTTGCAACGCTGGTTTATACTTTTTCAAGTACTTACCATTTATAATTAATGAACGTTGTTCTTCTGTTAACTCTTCAATTTTGTAAGCACCATTTGAAAAAACTTGAACAACTTTAAAAGGGCCTTCCCAATTTGGGGACCATTTGCCTAAGACTCTGTCTTTTTTATCCATTGGCAAAATAACTTTCCAAACCAAATTTCCAACATTAAAGGTTTTAAACTTAACCTTTTTATTATAAGCTTTAGCAACCCTTTCTTTCTGTCGAGTTAACGTTTCTAAAGCTTTTACTCTCTCCTCATCTAAATCAACTAATTCATCTAACATCATATCCCAGTAATGATCCCTTGGGATTTCCATTTGGCGTTGAATTCTGACTGATTGTAGATGTATTTCGACTGGTAAGACTGCATCATGTCCATATGTTAGTCGAAAGGGTGTGGTATTAGTTGATTCTTTTGGAGAATTTCTGCATGCCCATAGGACTTGATCCAAAGTCTTGTTCCAATTTCTAGGCTTTTGGGCAATGTGCTTTTTTATCAAACCAATGATAATCTTATTAGCAGCTTCCACTTGACCATTTGCTTGAGCATAATATGGTGTAGAGGTTAAGAGTTTAAAACCAGTTTGTTGAGCAAATTCAACCATTTTTCGTCCAGTGAAAACTGAACCTTGATCTGTAGTAATAGACTCAGGTATACCAAATCTATAAATAATGTGACTTTGTATAAAACTAATCACTGCTTCTTGGTCAACATTTGGTAATGGAATTGCTTCTATCCATTTAGTAAAATAATCTATACCAACCAAAATATAACGTTGGTTTCTAGACAAACTTGGTTTAATTTCACCAATTAAATCTAAAGCCCATCCTCTAAAAGGCCAAGGTTTTACTATTGAATGGAGTTCACTTGCAGGTACGTGTTGTATACCTGAATGCCTTTGACATTCTTGACAACCTTTAGCAAATTCTATACAATCCTTTAAGATTGTTGGCCAATACACACCTTGTCGAAACAACAACCATTTCATTTTATGGCCTGCCTGATGGGATCCACATGCACCACTATGCACGTCAGATATAGCCAAATAGGCTTCTGTTTCACTTAAACATTTTAGCAAAACTCCCTCAGGTGTTTTCTTCATTAGTTCATTTCCAATGATGACATAACTCAAGGCTCTATACTTTATTTTTTTATTGGTCGTTCCATTTGGATCTCGCAAATATTCAACAAGTTGTTTTCTCCAATCATTATCAGATAAATTGTCAATGGCAAAAATTTCAAAAATTTCAGAATTTTCGTCAGAGTTATAAGTGGTATCTTGACCATTATCTTGTGGTACATCTGCCCCCACAAGTTTTGGCATTGACAATTCCATAGAAGGAGGTTGATCAACAATGAGTTTATCTTTAGTCTCAATCAACTCTTCTAGTTTCTCACTAGAAATTTTATAGCCAGAAGCTATTTGAGCCAAATCATTGGCTTCTTGATTTTCTATACGAGGCACATGTTCAAAGATGACTTGGTCAAAACGTTTTAACAAAGAAATTGCTATGACAAAATATTTCATCAAGTGTTCTTTTATGCACTTGTATTCTTTTGTCAACTGTTTCAAAACCAATTCTGAATCACCTCTGATCAAAATATTTTTTGCCCCCAAGTCCAATAAAATTTCTAGGCCTGTTATCAAAGCCTCATATTCTGCTTCATTATTTGAGCAAAAACCATTGATTTTATATTTGAACTTGGTGGGAATTTTGGAGGGAGAAATGATTAAAATCCCAATTCCAACTCCATATTTATGTTTAGAACCATCAAAATATAATTTCCAAGGTTCTGAATCCACATAATTTTGAGGAGTTTCTAACGCAGAATGATCCACTATAAAATCAGCCACAATTTGGCCTTTGACTGCCTTTAAAGGTTTATAAGTTAGTGAATATTCTGTCAAGGCTAAAGCCCATTTTCCAATTCGACTATGCAGGATGGGTTTAGATAACATATGTTTGATGATATCACAATGAGAGTAAACCAAAACGTCAACAGGCTTTATATAATGCTTGAGTTTCATACAAGAAAAATACAAACATAAGCATAATTTTTCAATACTACTATATCTAGTCTCAGCATCATTTAATACTCTACTTAAGTAATAGATGGCTCTTTCTTCACCATTTTCATCTTCCTGGGCAAGCATACTACCCAGTGTCGAATCAGATGCTGATATATACAACTTCATGAACTTGTTCCTTATTGGAGGCATTAACATTGGTGGCTTTGACAAATAACTCTTGATTTCGTCAAAAGCTTGTTGTTGATCTTGCCCCCAAGTAAAGGTACTTTCTTTCTTGAGTCGAAGTAATGGCGAAAACGGTTGAGCTTTGCCACTTAAGTTTGAGATAAACCTTTTCAAAAAATTGATCTTCCCAAGTAAGGACTGAAGTTGCTTTTTTGTAGTTGGAGATTTTGTCTCCATGATAGCCTTTGTTTTGTTTTGATTTATTTCAATGCCCTTTTTGTGCACAACAAACCCAAGGAAATCTCCTTGCTGTTCTGATGAATTTGCTCCTCAGCAGCCTTTCAATTTCTTCCTTGATCTTTGACATTATCTCTGGTGCAAATCTTCTAGGTAACTGTTTCACTGGCTCTTTATCTGGTCGAACTGGTAGTTCGTGCTCCACCAATTTTCTGCTCAAACCTGGCATTTCGTTGTAATCCCAAGCAAAACAATCTTTGAATTCCAACAGAAGTTGCACCACTTTCGCCTTCAGATCTGGAGGAATGTTTGCACTAATGTACGTTGGTCTTTTTTGTCAAACCATCTCCAAGGTCGATCTCTTGCAAAGGGTCCTGTGCTCGCATCTTGTGACTTTGACTGATTGGATCTTTTTCAAATCCTAAGGGTTCGTCATCATAAATGCAATCCAGCTTTTGCAATTCTGGCTTATATTTGCCAACTTTTATGTCATTGGCTGCATCAGCCATATTTTCTGACAAGGAATTGGCTTCTAAAGCCATTTTGATTCTATTTTCAGCCATGTAGGCCGTAATCTTTGCCCAAGTTTGGGATTCAGACATAGTAGTTTTCTTTGATATCCCACCCAGTTGGGCAGTTGTGGCCTTCATACTCGCCATCCTCACTGTTTCCATCTTCCCTTTCCCACAAAAAACCATGAGTAGGGTCTAATTTAATTGAGTGTTGAACATTTCTCACTGGAGGGTGTGCAAAATCCCTGTCAGTGCATGGCGAGATAGTTGCCAATTTTTTGTCGAATGAGTGTTTTGTCAGATGATGGACTTCAGTTTTGAAGTAACTTTGATCTGCTTCAACATTTTCCACTATACCATCATCTCGCCAGATAATAAGTCGCTGGTGCAGGGTAGATGGGACTGCCCCCACTCCATGAATCCACTCTCGACCTAGGAGCAGATTGTAATTTGCCTTAGAGGCCACAACCAAGAATAAGGTTGGCCTTACAGTACTTCCAACAACCACATCCAACTGGATTGCTCCTAAAGAAAAACCAGTTTCACCCTCATAGTTTGAGAGTACTATGTTGTGAGGATGAAGATCCACCAAAGATTTGCCAATCTTTCTCAGCAAAAATTCTGGCATGAGGTTAACAGCAGCATCACCGTCAATTAGTACTTTATTGATCCCTACATTGTTCACTTTAGCCTGTATGAAGAGAGGCTTCAAGTGACTTTTCATGCCTTCATTTGGCCTTTCAAATGTAGCCATTTGGTCCTCCAAAGCACCATTGCTCATCACATAGTAACAGACTGGCCTGTGAAGAGCCATTTGCATTCCAGATTCTTCTTCGTCATCTGTTATTTCAGAACAGACGTCGAATTCCCTTGGCAGAATTGACACAACATTTACTATTATGTCGAGGTCAGGTTCAGAATCCAGAAAATCATCTGCTTCCATGTGATCGTCTTCGACATTATCAGCAACTGAAGACTCGACTTTTGGTTCACCTAACCTTTCTTTCATTGGCCTCTTCGCCAATTCCATAGGCCTCTCCCCATTACCATCAGCAGTAATTTGGGATTTTTAAGCAGCCACTTTTTTCTGGCGTTGATATCTGCGCCATTGAGATCTTGTCATGGGGTTTTTCCCTTTGTAATTATTCCTGTAATCATATTTCCTTGATTCAGGATCTTTTTTGGGATTGAAGTTACTGGAGTTTCCCTTCTCAATATTCCTTTGACCATAGTCCATGTTTCTTCCATGAACCCATTGATTGACAGGTGTCCTGCTTGAGGGGACAAATGATTTTTGTGGTCCCAACCTCTGATGTACAGGCGCCTGTTGGCTATTCAGAACATTAGAATAAGTTGGCTTTTGATTTGGCCAATTGTTTCTACCTTGACTGTGAGGCAAAAACTTGTTGAGGCCTGCAGCAGCCTTCTTGTCGAACATGGCACTACAATGAGGACATAATGTAGCTTCGCCATCATTCTCTTTGCAGCGTTGAAGGAAATCCAATAAAGTTTCCCCGGCCTGTGGATATACTTCTTCCACTTTGTTTTCGTATTCTTCTTCAGGAATAGAAACTAGTTGCCCCCCTTCAGTGAGGTTCAATGCTTCTAACATCAGGCACTCAAATGGCTCTGTGTAAGCAGCATCAGCAATCTGCAATGGATCTTCATCCACCTGCTGTTTGGATTTTGGCTTTTCGCCAAATTTGAGCCTTCCTTCCTGCAGGGCTTTCTGGACCAGATCCCTGAAAAGAACACATTGTGAGGTTTTATGGCCCAAAAAATTATGGTACTTACAAAAACCTCTTTTCTTACGTTGTTCCAAAGGTGGAACTTTTAAACCCTTTGGTACAATTATTTGGCCATCAGTGACCAGTAAGTCAAAAATTTCATCACATTTAGTAATGTCGAAAGTATATGTCTTAGAAACAAATCTATCATTTTTTGGTTCGACAGGATTATTCCCATTTGATGGTTTTAACATTTTACAAGTATAAGGAGGGCCTGGTTTTAACTCAGCAATATTAACTTCATTATTTTCCATGTAATCCTGACCATCGTCGAACTCATTTTCACTTTCATAAGTTTCTATGTAAGCCACTTTTTCTTTCTTGTGGAACTTAGAATTTCTGACTTTTTCAGCCCTGAGGCGTTCGACCTGTCGAACACGATCTGCTAATTGGGCCATGTCTCTTAAATGTTGAGTATCTAACTTTTTCCTAATGGAATAGTCAAGGCCACCAGCAGCCATCTCAACCAATTCATGTTCAGGCACTTGAGTAAAGCACCTTGCCTTAAGGAGGCGAAACCTGTTCAGATAGTCATCAATGGCTTCTGAGGTTTTGCGCTTCATACTGGCTAACTCTTTGAGGCTAATCCTAGATTGTCCCATGTAAAACTGTTCATGAAATAGCCTTTCTAATTGAGTCCAAGTATGAATTGAATGAGGGGGAAGTGTGGTAAACCACGTAAAAGCATTTTTAGTGAGGGAATTGGGAAAAAACTTCATTCTTAAATCTTCATTATTTGCCAAATTCCCTGCCTCTGCCAAATATCTGGCAATGTGTTCGACAGTAGACTCATTAGTATCACCAGCAAATTTTGTGAATTTGGGAATTTTCCATCCCCTTGGCAATTCTGCCTGCAATACGTATTCAGACAATGCTGACACAAAATTTGGTCTATGCAATCCTATATTCAAACCATTTTGGGCCAAGATATTTTCTACCAAGTTGGCCAAGTTATTATGCCCTGCAACATTTTCTTGTCGAACATTCCTAAGAACATTATCAGCATCCTGATTTCTATTTACCAATACCACTCCCTGTTCTGGCTGTTCTCTTTCAATGCGCACTGGTTGGGCTTGAACTTCTGGTTGAGTCTCCGGGTTTGCACGAGGAACCCTTTGGTTGTTTGGAGCATCAGGGGCACCAAAAAAGTCTGCCATCCTCCCCATTTGATTGGCTAATAATAAGTAATTATCATTGGCTGTTTGTAAAACAGGATTAAAGACCGTGCCAATCTGTTGGGTTAACGCGTTCACCATGTCATGGTTACTTTCATCCATTTGTTGCCTAAGTACATTCATGGAATTATTTGTCAAATTCAAGGAATTTCCCCTGTTTCCCATCGCAGAAGATGAGGGAGAATTTTCTATCGAAGGCCAATTATACAGGTTTGCCATCGTTGTTGTTGGCATTCCATATTGTGGGTTTCTAGGTAACCATGGGGGTCTTGACGGCGTTCCACCAACTTGACTACCGTCTGTGTATCCATGTGTGTGTGACACGTTCGTTGGCATAGATGATACATTCATTTGTGTCATTATTGCACCATTCGTATTTGGAGGAACAAACCCTCCTGCCATACTTGAAGTAGTGGCAGGCATTGTTGACCCACTGGCGCTCACGCCAACGGTCGCAGAACTTATTACAGGGTTCGAACTCCCCCCATTAACATTATTGCTTGGGATACTTTCAGAATTTATAGAGTTCAGGGCAGGGCTTGTTGGCCCACCAGTAGGATTAGCGCTAGGATTGCCAGATACTGGTTGATTTGGTTGCCCTGTCGAATTTGGAACAGGATTTGTTTCTGCCCCATTATTGTTATTATTATTATTATTATTATTATTAGGATTGTTTGGTGGTCTCACCATTCTGGAACGAGGACGAGTTGGTATACTTGAAAATTATGGGAGAGATTTACCACTCCTCAAATGCATATAAAAATATACACACAATCAAACACACTAAATAATTTAATACACAATCCAAATAATTTAAGGACGAGTTGGTATACTTGAAAATTATGGGAGAGATTTACCACTCCTCAAATGCATATAAAAATTTAACACCAAACAACGAATTTTTTGTAAAAAATTTTCAAAAACACACTAAATAAAAATACACAATCCAAATGTCCCACTGGGCGTGCCAATTTGTTTACCCCGATTTTTAGTAAACAACCGCTAGTTTGATTATTACAAGAAGGATCAACTAGTAAATCCTGGGACATATGGATTGTGCAGAAGATGATGAAAACATATTCATATCTTTTTGGGTTAAATCGGATAAGTTGATAAAAAGTAAAAGCATTTGACGCAGTCAAATGGTTTGTTTAAAGTAAAGTGCTTCAAAGTTAAATTTGCAGAAAACTTGTAAATGAATTGCAAATAAAGTTTAAAGAGAAACTTTGAAAAGTAAAACATGCAATGAAATAAATTGCAGAATGATTAAATTGCAGAAAACTTAAATGAAAGACAAGTAATCAATACTGCAGAATGTAAATTGCATTTGACAAATGTAAAATGTTTACAAGGGATGGTAAACAGATTCGTACATGTTCCTGTTTGCATTCATTTCGCTCGTTGACATGGGTACTCTGAATATCTTAGGAATTTGCATGTGAATTGTGAACCTGTTTCTCTTATGAAAAACTAATATTTATAGGCAAACTAGAATAACTGCTATAAACCTACAAAATGCCTAACTATGCTCCACGTGTCTTTGACAATTTGAATTCCCTTTGACACCTGGTGGGACTTTTGAACGTTATCCACTTTTGAATAATTTGCTAAGTCCAGAGTATGCTTTCTCCGTTCTGCATAGTACGTTAGACAAACAAACATACACACGTATATATATATACAATTTTCGACCATTGTCAGTAATGTCGAAAAGTAGATATTTGCACAAATAACTTCTTGTCGAATTCGACAAGCTCATTGGGCAACAACATGTTCTGTCGAATTCGACAGACCCCTGGGCTTTGACAAGCAACTTTGCATTAAAAGTCTCTGACGTCAAATGCCTTAATTTTCTCTTGATTTAATACTAGAATCAATTCCCAAGAGAATATTAAAAATGCAATCATGCACATTAAATGAGATTTCATCATCTCTCTCCAATTCATTAATGCCTGTCGAAAATACAGGCTAACAGTACTGCAACTTATTTCTGGATTGACCGATGATTATGCTGTAACAGCCCGGCCCTTCAACTGCAATGTTGGCCTTTATTCTCCTGCAGGAGGTAAAAATGAACTAGAAAAAAAAATCAACATTGCAAGGGACGAGTCACAAAAAAAAATTATAGGGGAAAAAACAAAACCCGCCTATATTGCAGGGGTAAAGACAATTGTATTAATGAGGATGTCTATTAATTTGTACTTTCAAACAATATTTTTTTTGGCTAAACCGGGTATTGGGTGACACTCTCTCTAATTTTTAACATTGCTGCGTACCCAAGTCAGGATCAAACCCGAGACATTGATTAAATTATAAGAGACCCGCACCATCCCATCTAAATGCTCTTGGGTAACATATTTTAAATATGGGTATTGTTGGGTCATATTTTCGATCCAATAATTTAAAAATGGAAATGTTGGTCCAACAAAATAATAAATCAATTTTTTAATTGATAGTTGTCACTTACTGAATGCTGAAAAACATCATCGAAGTTTGGATTCGAATAAGTTACTTCTAACTGTTGCAAATAGGTTCAATTATCGAAGTCTTCGTTATAGCGTGCCTTGAAGTCAAAGATTTAGCGTGAGATTCGAAGCGTAGAAAAATGGATGGTGGGCTAAATGGTCAAGGCCCAAAAGAGTTCAGAGCTGAGCCCAAAGGTGCAAATGCGCCAAAGAAGAAGTTTCGAAGTGAAGAACGTAGGTTCGAAAGAGAAATCCGGAGCGTCCAGATCATCTAGGCAGTTATAGTTTGCTTCGATGTATAAATAGAAATTCCTTATAAGGAATAAAGGTCGCAAACCGTTTTCACATAGTTTATTCCTAAAATTCTAAGTACTCAGCGTGGAAAGAACATAATTTCTAAGGAAGAACATGTACGTTTGTGAACCACTTTTACTGTAATTCTTTTATGATTTATGCAAGTTTGTTTTCCAGCAATTTACTGCAATTTATTTTCATTTATCCTTAGAGTTTGTTGATCTTGAGGCGATTCGAATCAACATAACTTTTTTGTTTCGTTAAGCAATCCAAAACTATAAATGTTTGTTAAAATTTGATGAACATTGAAACTATTTTCTCATAAAAAACGAGCATAAAATTGTCCTGAGATTTCTAGTTTGATCTCGCAAGTTTAAAAAATAGAACTAGCGCTTGTTTACAAAATTTCACTGTAAACAAATTGGCACGCCCAGTGGGACTGGTTTTGTGCTTTGTTTCTTTAGAAATAAGATTTTTCTGCGTTAGTAACTGCCATTTACGGTTACGGCTAGAACTCATCAAATGCATGAGTCTACTACCAGTCAATCTTCGAGTTCGATGAGTGGTGAAGGAAGTCCTCCTCCCCCTGATTCGAATGTGGCGAGTGTAACGTCTACTTCGCCAGTTTCTAGTTTAGGTAATTCTGGGTTTGTTCCAGGAACCACAATGCCAATAACGACCATGGCATTTCATTCCATTTCTTCAGGATATAGACCACCTCCTATGACTACGAACCCTTTATATGGTTATGTACCAACACCTACAATGGGTTTTCAGTCAATACCAACTTCTGAACCTGAGAGGTATACATCACCTAGGGTAACTCCCACACCATTAACCACTGCATCTGTCTTATCTTTGAGACAACAGATGGATGAGAGCAACCATGATATGGTTAATCTTTTAACACAACAAATTGGTACATTTTTTAACCCTTTGATTCAAAATACTAATGACAGTTACCAAATGTTGGCCTATCAAATGGGTTGCACCACTTTTTTGGTACTTCTTCCCCTCAAACTCAGCCTAGGATTAATCAGGTTGCACCACAAATGATTCTACCTACTATGTCTACTACTCCCCTTAACCCAAGGCCAACATACGTGGTTCCACAGGTTACACCAAACCAAGAGCCAACACCAATAGTTCAAGAGGAATACCAATACCAAAATGAGGTTAACCAAAACCCTCCAGTAGTTATGGTTCGAAGGAACCAAGACTCTGATGAAGTGGTTCGAAATGTTCAGAATAATAATTTGGCTGGACATAATAACTTAGCAACCTTAGTCGAAACGATTTTAAATCAGAATGGCCTTAATACTGGTACTCGAAGGCCAAACTTTGTTTCTGCATTGTCTGAATATGTGTTACAAACAGAGTTACCTAGAGGTTGGAAAGTCCCTAAATATACTAAGTTTGCAGGGGATACTAATGAGTCAACAGTTGAACACATTGCTAGGTACTTAGCAGAATCTGGAAATTTGGCAAATAATGAGAATTTGAGAATGAAACATTTTCCTAATTCTTTAACTAAAAATGCTTTTACTTGGTTTACAACTTTGCCTCATAATTCAATTCATAACTGGACTCAATTAGAAAGATTGTTCCATGAACAGTTTTACATGGGCCAAACGAAGATAAGTCTTAAGGAGTTGGCTAGTGTTAAGAGAAAAACACACAAGAGTCTGTTGATGATTATTTGAATAGGTTCAGATTGTTGAAAGCTAGGTGCTTCACTTCAGTACCTGAGCATGAATTAGTTGAAATGGCTGCAGATGGCCTAGACTATTCAATTAGGAAAAAACTAGATACTCAATATCTTCGAGACATGTCACAATTGGCTGATAGAGTTAGGCAAATCGAAAGATTGAAAGCTGAAAAAGCCAGAAATTCTAAGTTTCAGAAAAAGAAAGATGTTGCTTTTTTAGATTTTTATGATAATGAATTTGACTATGAAATTGAAGATGAGTATGTAGATATTGATGATAGTGATATCAATGTGGCAAAATTAAAGTCAGGGTCTCCTTATACTTGTAAGCTTTTGAGGCCTTCGAATGGAAAAAATCCAGTCGAACCAAAAAATGAAAAATATGCTACTAAGACTTATACATTTGATATTACTAAATGTGATGAAATTTTTGACTTGTTGGTTTCTGATGGTCAAATAGTTGTGCAAAAATATTTGAAAATACCTCCAATAGAACAAAGAAAGAAAAGAGGTTATTGTAAATATCATAACTATCTGGGCCATAAAACTTATCAGTGTGTTCTTTTCAGGGATCTGATTCAACGTGCTCTGAATGAAGGAAGGCTTAAGTTTGCTGATAAGACTAAGCCTCCAATGAAAGTGGATGCTAATCCACTCCCAGCTGCTGATGCAACATATGTTGAAATCTTTGATTGCAACATGGTCGAAGTCACAGAAGCTGATGCTGCTGCTCCAATCAAAGCTATACCCAAAAGAGAGTATGAAAATAAAGTTCAAGAGGTGTATCCTGTTGCTGAAGAACAATTGGTGGATTTCTTAAACAGGTGCAAATTGAACAACTCTGAGGTGATGCTGTGTCCTAGGTGCAATGCTGTATGTGACAAAGAGGCTGTTACATGTTTAAAGAATGTGATGCCTTATGCTGATAATAAGAGAAAATGGCCAAGTTCCAAACCAAACCAAAGGGGTTGGCCATATCAGAAAATTGATTGGAGTAAGTCCCAAAACAAAGGGCTTTCAGTTCATAATAGGCTAGGACCTCAAAAGACTTTCAAACCATCCAACAGGGCACCTGTTAATCAATGGGTTAGTGGCTAATATGTGGCCTTCGATAAAAAAATGGATGGAGAAAGGCAGTTCAAGCAATGTCAATGTGAAGTTCATTTCTGGAACTTCAAACTCGAAAATGATTGCTGAATCCAAAGTGGTTGCTGGATCGAAGCAAAATGTTGGTTTGAAAGTGGTTGCTGAGCCACAAAATCCTCAAGCTGCAAAAGAAGCCAACAAATATGGCTACAGGAATAACTACAAGGGTAAGAACCCTATGACTTGAACTCAATGGCGCAAATTCTAGCGCAGGAAAAAACTTGCTGCTCAACAGACTAAGGCTGGGGGCAACACAACTGAAATGGAGAAGGTTGAATTGGTCAAAAGGCCAGTGAAAGAAAGGCTTGCTCCTATCAAGGAATCTGAAGCTGAAAAGGGCAAAGATGCTGAGGATGAAGAAGACTTCATGGATGATGATGATCTTCTTGATAAAGAATCTGACTTCGATGTGTTGGTAAATGTAGTATATGTTTTGCCTTTGGAATATGATGTTCCAACTGAGGTCAATGAGGTGGAAGAAGACTTTGAGGCTTTGGAATTGGCTAATCATAAGCCAGTGTGTTATTATGTGATGGAAAATGGCTGTGTCAAAGCAGAAAATGTTGTATTCGAAAGGCCAGATGTAGGAATGAAGAACCATTTGAAAGCCTTGTTCATAAGGGCCAAGGTAAACAATGTGGGGGTCAACAAAATCTTGGTTGATGGTGGAGCTGTTGTCAACATAATACCTCATTTCATGTTGAAAAAGTTAGGCTTATTTGACACTGATTTGCATTCCCACAATGTGGTTATGGCAAATTATGAAGGTAAAACTGGGCATTCTCTTGGTGCTGTGCAATTGGAAATTTGCGTAGGAAGCACAGTTCGAAAGACCCTGTTCATGGTCATTGCTGCTAGGCCCAATTACAACTTGTTGTTGGGTAGAGAATGGATTCATGGGGTTGGTGCTGTTCCTTCTTCTTTGCACCAAAGGCTAACTCTTTGGAGAGATGATGGCTTTGTTGAAAATGTGGAAGCAGATAAGAGTGCATATGTATCTGATTCCAACACTGTAACTCTTCAAAACTTTGACAAAAACTTGGCAAATATTGCTCCTTGTGGAGAGCAAGATGCTGCCTTCGATCCAAATGTGGCTAACCCTGATGGTGTTTACCACTTTGTGAAATTACATCCAACCCATGGTTTTTGTTGGGAAAGGGAGCCTATTGATGGAACCTGCAGTAGGGATGTTTATCCACCAGCTTCTGGGTAGGGTGACTTTGAAGATAATGATGATTGAGTCCCCAGAATGGAGCAGGATAACGGCTTATGCAGCCGAGAATAGAATTAAAATGGCTATAGAGGCTATTGATTCTCAAGAAGATAAGGCTTTCGAAGCCACTAACAATGTGCAAAATGAATTGACAGCAAGTGTCAATGCTTCGATTACTGGTAATAATGAAAGGTTGGATTGCATTTATGATGATGAACCTTTGGGTTTCGAAAAAGATCCAATTAGTTCGAATCAAAGAATGCAAGCCCAAGATCCTTTGCAGGAGATTGATATTGGAGGTGGCCCAATTAAAAGGCCAACTTACATCAGTACCAATATTGACCCAAGTTTAAAGTTGAAGGTAATTGAGTTGCTGAAAGAGCACAAGGATTGCTTTGCTTGGGACTACAATGAAATGCCAGGATTAAGCAAAGATCTGGTGGAACATAGGTTACCTCTTCGACCAGACAAAAAGCCTGTGAAGCAGCTTCCAAGGAGGATTGCTCCAGAAATCATGACAAAGATCAAGACAGAAATCGAAAGGTTGCTTAAGTGCAAGTTCATTAGAACAGTCAGGTATGTAGAATGGTTAGCTAATATTGTCCCTGTTATTAAAAAGAATGGATCACTTAGAGTTTGCATAGATTTTAGGGATTTGAATAATGCTACACCAAAAGATGACTATTCAATGCCTGTAGCAGAAATGCTAATTGATTCAGCAGCAGGCCATGAATATTTAAGCATGTTAGATGGCTATTCTGCTTATAATCAAATTTTTATAGCTGAAGATGATATTTCAAAAACTGCTTTTCATTGCCCTGGTGCTTTAGGCACTTATGAATGGGTAGTGATGCCCTTTGGATTAAAAAATGCAGGGGCAACATACCAAAGGGCAATGAATTCGATTTTTCATGATTTCATTGAAGTACTTATGCAAATTTACATTGATGACATTGTTGTCAAATCTTCATATTCTGATGATCATTTAAGTCACCTTAAAAGATCATTCGAAAGAATGAGGAAATGTGGATTAAAAATGAATCCATTAAAATGTGCTTTTTGTGTACATGCAGCAGATTTCCTTGGCTTTGTTGTGCATAAAAAGGGCATAGAAATCAATCAGAACAAGACAAAAGCTATCATGGAGACAAAATCTCCAGCAACAAAGAAACAACTTCAATCATTACTTGGAAAGATAAATTTCTTGAGAAGATTCATTTCGAATCTAAGTGGAAAAGCTCATCCTTTTTCTCCACTCTTAAAACTCAAGAAAGATGAGGTATTTCATTGGGGAATTGACCAACAGAAAGCATTTGATGATATCAAGGCTTACCTGTCAAATCCTCCTACTTTAATGCCTCCAATTCGAAACAAAGAAATGAAGTTGTACATTTCAGCGCCAGACACAACCATTGGAAGTATGCATGCTCAAGAAGACGAAAATGGTGTAGAAAAAGCTATTTATTATTTAAGTAGAGTTTTAAATGATGCTGAAACAAGATATTCTATAATTGAAAAGCTTTGTCTTTGTTTATATTTTTCTTGTACCAAACTCAAGCATTATATAAAGCCAATTGATGTTTATGTTTATTCCCATTTTGATATAATTAAGCATATGTTGTTGAAACCAATTTTGCATAGTAGAATTGGAAAATGGGCATTGGCCTTAACAGAGTACTCATTAACTTATAAACCTTTAAGAGCTGTTAAAGGCCAAATAGTGGCTGATTTTCTTGCTGAACAGTTAGTAAGTGAAGCCCAAATAGGTTCCATTGAGATCGAACCTTGGAGTTTATACTTCGATGGATCTAGGCATAAACATGGTACAGGAATTGGGATTTTAATAATTTCTCCATTTAAAATTCCCACAAAGTTTAAGTATAAAATTAATGGGTCTTGCTCGAATAATGAAGCAGAATATGAGGCTTTAATTGCAGGTTTAGAAATTCTTCTAGACTTGGGGGCAAGGCATGTTAAAATAAGAGGTGATTCTGAATTAGTGGTAAAGCAATTGACAAAAGAATATAAGTGTATTCAAGAGCATTTAATGAAATACTTTGTTATTGCTTTCTCTTTGCTAAAACAATTTGAATCTTATAGTATTCAGCATGTGCCTCGAATTAAAAATCTAGAGGCAAATGACTTAGCGCAAATTGCCTCTGGTTATAAAGTGTCGAAAGAGACATTAGAACAATTCATCGAAATTAAAGACAAATTGGTTTCGAATGAATCTCCAAATGAGGGATTGTCAATACCAAAACATTTGGGGCAGATGAGCACAATTTTCAGGAAAATTTTGACAATTTTCAGGAAAATTTTGAAAATTTTGAACTTTTTGAGAATTCTAACCTCCAAATTGTTGATTTGCATTTCAAAAGTTTTGTAACAGAAATTTTTGTCATTGCCAATTGTTAAGTATTTGGAAAATCCAACAGGAATAACTGATAGAAAAACAAAATATAAAGCCTTGAGCTATACTATCATTGGAAATGAGTTATTTAAGAAAAACCCTGAGGGAGTTTTGTTAAAATGTCTTAGTGAAAATGAGGCATTCTTAGCCATTACCAATGTACATAGTGGTTCATGTGGTGCTCATCAAGCAGACCATAAAATGAAATGGTTGTTGTTTCGACGAGGCTTGTATTGGCCTTCAATGCTTAAAGACTGCATAGAATTTTCTAAAAGCTGCCAAGAATGCCAAAGGCATGCAGGTATCCAGCATGTTCCTGGAAGTGAATTACATTCAGTAATTAAACCTTGGCCTTTTAGAGGTTGGGCCTTAGACTTGATTGGTGAGATTAGGCCTGCATCATCCAAAAACCAACGTTTCATTTTGGTTGGAATTGATTATTTCACAAAATGGATCGAAGCTATTGCTTTGCCAAAGGTAGATCAGGAAGCTGTGATTAGTTTCATCCAAAATCACATCATTTATAGATTTGGATTACCTGAAACTATAACCACTGATCAAGGAACAGTGTTTGTTGGACGAAAAATGCAAGAGTTTGCTGATGAAGCAGGTTTTAAATTGTTAACATCAACACCATACTATGCCCAAGCAAATGGTCAAGTTGAAGCAGCCAACAAAATTGTAATTGGCTTAATTAAAAAACACATTGCCCAAAAGCCAAAGAATTGGCACAACACTTTATATCAAGTATTGTGGGCATGTAGAAATTCTCCTAAGGAATCCACTAATTCAACTCCATTTCGATTGACTTATGGTCATGATGTTGTGCTGCCTGTCGAAATTATGGTGCAATCCATAAGAGTGCAGAAACAAATGGATATTCCTAGTGAACATTATGAAAATCTAATGATGGATGAATTGGTTGATTTAGATGAAGAGAGGTTGCAGGCTTTAGATGTCTTGATTAGACAAAAAGAAAGAGTTGCTAAAGAAGCTTACAATAAAAAAGTTAAGTGTAAAACCTTTGACTTAGGAGATTTAGTTTGGAAAGCTATCTTACCTATGGATAGGAGAGATAGGGTCTTTGGGAAATGGTCACCAAATTGGGACGGACCATTTAAAATTTCTCAAGTATTATCTAATGGTGCATATGAAATTCAAGAGCTAACTCCTGAACAGCGCACAGTAAATATTAATGGCAAATACTTGAAGAAATATAGACCATTATTGCAAGAGATAAATATAAACACAGAATAATTCGAAAGCATAAAAACATCTAAATGGTAAAAGAAAATTTGCCATAAAAAAGGTAACCAAAATGTCTAAGATATTATAAGATATTATCCAAAATAACTAACAGCTTCGAAATCACAAAACATGTTCGAAAGAACAAAAGAGAAGTACATCAAAATAAGCAAATGAAACACCAAGCAAAGGAAGGTTTAAATGTTGCTAAGGGAGGTGCGCTGAAAGGCTCGATAGACTTCCTTAAGTTGTGACAACTTAATCTTCACTAATTGCTCTCTCTATTGAGACTTTGTGTTGTAGCTTGAAGTGTTGCAGCGTTGCTACACAGCCTTAATCCCTCATTTACTTTGGCTTCGATTTGTGCTGGGGAAACCTCAGTAGCAAGCTCGATGCAATGTTTTTGCAGCCTCTCCTCTTCAGCAATCTTGGTCTCGAGTTCCCTGATCTCTGCCTTCCATTTGGCTATATTGTCCTCACAAGCAGCAGCCTTCAGATAAGCAGCAGTCACCCCTGATCTCAAATTGCTCACTTCGACATTGCAAGCAGTTGCATCAGCTAACACAAAAGCATGAGCCTGCATTTGTACTTGATAAGATTTTTGAGCATTGATGAGCAGTTGTTGGTTCTTGGCAAATTGGTCAATGTGGGCCTCTACTTGGTTAACCAAGAACAACATAGCTTCCTTAGTCCTATCAGTCTGCAGCTGTTGAAGTAAAGCTTTAAGGCTGAAGAAGGCATTAGAATCGTTATCGATGACTTCTAACACATCACGCTGATGAAACTCTTCGATAAACCTAGCTTCCAGGTGCGCTTGTTCAAGCCTAGCTGCCTCATCATTATTAGTGGGAGTTGAAGTCCCTTCACTGTTAGTATTGAAGCTACCTCTAGACAACAACTTTTCGAGTGCTTCTTCTGGGGTAGAGACATTTAGCCCTTGCAAAAGAGATTCTGGGATTCCTGCCGCAGCTGATATCTTCGATGTTGAAGATTGAGGGTCAATACTCGAACCCCCAGGCTGTGCAGAGATATCATCTTCATTGCTAGAATCGAAATATTGGCTCATATCTGCTTGATCAGAAGAGGGAGATTTTTGAGTTGAAGGCTCTTTGTTGCCGTTGGGTTGTTGGTCCTGTTGTTGTTGTTGTGTCTCTCCATTGAGAACTTGATTCATTTGATCTTGGTCAACAGGACCTTGTTCGACAACAGTGTCATTCTCTGCTTTTGAGCCCCCATCTGTTGTGGCATTCGTTTCGATGCGAGGGGAATTGTGTTGATGTTCCTCCATTTGGTCTTTGAGAGGAGAATCAACAGTGGATTTTTCTCCCTGAACCATTTCCTTCGATGCCTTCTCAGTAATCTGATCTTCCTCAAGTGTCTCAAGGATTGTTGAGACAGGTACCTGAAAAGAAAAAAAAATATACTAAGTTATGGAAATAGTTTTAAACAAGTATTTTCAAACATAAGAGAGAGGTTTCGAAAGTACCTTGACAGGAGGAGGTTGTAAGCAAGAATTTGAGCTTTCATTATTCAGCTCAGATGTTTTCTCTTGAAGAGGATTTTGAGGTTCAGATTTCCTCGTTTCTGGTGGATCATCAAGTTGTTTCTCTGGTATCGAAACTGCTGAAACATTGGTGGTAGAAGTGGAATTGACTTTCTTCAATTTTTTCTTTTTCTTCTTGTCCTTTGGCCTTTCAGGCTCTTCCACAGCATCAGAAGCCCCAACAGGAGTGTCTTGAGTAGTATCATTTTGTTGCTCCTTTGTGTCTTCTTCACTTTGTCTTTTTTCTTTCTTTTTCTTCTTTTCTGTGACCTTCACATATGTAGACGGTTTGAGCTGGCTCGAAACTTTGGCAATAACTCTGCCAAGATCAGCATCGATGTTCTGTCGAAACCAGATTTCAAAGTTAAGGAAAGAAATATAAAAGAAGAAAGAGAAAGATAAAGGAAATGAATATACCTGCTTGTCACTCTCTGTCAAATCAATGATGCCTTTTCTTGGCTTCTTTGAAGGCTTTTCAGCAATGGAGCTGCTTGCTCTCTTCGAACCCTGCTAAAAGAGATTGATGCTTCATCAACAAAATTGGTATAAAGTTAAAGATAAGAATTGAATGTCGAAACAAAGAAAAATAATATACCTTCTTTTCTTCTTTGACTAGCAAAGATACGGATTGTTGTGAAGACGCTGAGTAAACGGGTTTTGTTAGTCGAAATCGAAGGGCATAGAAATAAAGGGAAATTATCACAAGTAAAAGAAGTTACCTTTAGATATTGTTGCTTTGACGTGTTCCAAAGGTGAAGACTTGAACCCACTAGAAACTCGAATGAGCAAGACATCCCCACTAGGAATCGAAGCTGAGTAGTGCCTCTCCCACCAATCTTGGAATTCTTTGGTAGAGGAAATTGAGTTCTGATATGAGAAGGGTGTGAGCTCATATTTGTGTTTTTAAGTGTTCTATAGATAAGATCTGAAGTATCCTTCCGTCATGCCTGTACAGCCCAAACAAATGTCTTGTTCATGCGCATAAAAACTTTTTGGGGTGAGTTGGGTTAGGCCAAATTGGCGAGACACAAGATTTGGGAAGTACCCAACTAGCCCATAATCTTTCGACGTCGTGCCGATTCGACATGAGAGAACAGTAGGATCTAGGTAAGCCAACCACTGTGCAGATGCAAATTCTTCAAATTCAGGAAGTGAAAGAAATGGTAGTACGAACCAAGAAGGCCCAATTATGCGTTCGATGAAAGGAGCATATGTCTCTTTAAAAGTCTTTAGGTTTAGAAAAACGTTGAAGTACTTTAAGAATTGCTGCTCATAGTTGAGACCCAGGGGCAAAGGCGACAGTTGAACCAGCCTCGTTCCTTCTACTTGACGCCTTCTAGCTTCTGCCTCGTAATCTCCAGGAAGGAAAAGCTCGAGCTCTCTTTCGAAGGTGGCGTTGAGCCATAATTGTAAGAGCCAAAAAGGGCCAGCAGCTAAGAAGCAAGAACCATCTCCGGTTTTCTTGAGGTTTGCGCTCAGAGATTGCATTGATTCATACAAGCAACCTAGAATTAAGCGTCCAAGCCCGAATTGTTGGCCTAAGTGGAGTTGAATGTCCATAGGGATAAATTTCTTGGCTACTTGCAGAGATTTCGAGCAAAATATATAATGGGAAAGCCACAGGGTAAGGAACACTATATGTTCGATGTCAGAAACTTCCCTAGAGAGCTGGATCAACTCGTATATACCAGAGCTTTCGAAGAAATGCATAGCAGCTATTATCATTTCTTGTTGGTATTTGGGTCCTACCCTAGAGAGCTGGATCAACTCGTATATACCAGAGTCTTTCCAAAAAGCCCCAAAGCCTACTTGCACTATGTCTAACCATTCGATATAATCCTCATTACCGTAATAGGGTGCAGACCTAAAAACCTTGTTTGGGGGTTTTATGAAATTGAAGTTATATGGAGAATCTAAGAAAGCCCTAGGTTTACAAGGTTTATACATAGGAAATATCTCCATTATAGCAGCGGTTTTACTTTTCGCATCTGGTAAAGGACCACCAAATGCATAAGTTTGATCAGCAAGAGAATAAGGAAACATTACCTGCGTTCCCCAGATCTTGCGCCTCTCCGTGTTCATCACCGGCTCTAGAACAGTGTTGGGAGCATAGTTCTTTAGAATGGATTCGCTCCATCCTCCTGCTAAGGGAAGTTTGCGTTTTTGATCTGAGCTTGAAGCCATGGATTTGCTGTCAAGAGTGTTGTTGAGATTGAAGCGCAGAATTCGGAGCAGAAAGGGAAAGGAACAATGAAGAAAGTTTGAAGAAATCTGGAAATGGGAGAGACTCAGAGAAGAAGCAGTTGAGAGTTCAAGAGTTTGGAAAAAGTGAAGAGAAAGAGAAAAATCCTATTTATAGGGTTGTGAAATTTCTGAATAGAGATTAAAAAATTCAGAAAATGGTTTTCTCTTCAGCTTCTCGCGTGGACACGTGGCCTGTGATTACTGAAAAAGTGGGAGTCATGATGGTTGTGGGAAGCGAGGTGACGGTTAAGTGAAAAGGGTAATGATGTTCTGACGTCATAGTTGCCATTGGAAAGCGTGAGGGATTGATTTGGAATCTTTTCAAAAATGCCACTTTCTCTTTCGATGCGCCATTCGAAATTGGCATTTTTAGGGGGCAATTTGTTGGGTCATATTTTCGATCCAATAATTTTAAAATGGAAATGTTGGTCCAACAAAATAATAAATCAATTTTTTAATTGACAGGTGTCACTTACTGAATGCTGAAAAACATCATCGAAGTTTGGATTCGAATAAGTTACTTCTAACTGTTGCAAATAGGTCCGATTATCGAAGCCTTCGTTATAGTGTGCCTTGAAGTCAAAGATTTAGCGTGAGATTCGAAGCGTAGAAAAATGGATGGTGGGCTAAATGGTCAAGGCCCAAAAGAGTTCAGAGGTGCAAATGTGCCAAAGAAGAAGTTTCGAAGAACGTGGGTTCGAAAAAGAAATCCGGAGCGTCCAGATCATCTAGGCAGTTATAGTTTGCTTCGATGTATAAATAGAAATTCCTTAGAAGGAATAAAGGTCGCAAACCGTTTTGACATAGTTTATTCCTAAAATTCTAAGTACTCAGCGTGGAAAGAACATAATTTCTAAGGAAGAACATGTACGTTTGTGAACCACTTTTACTGTAAGTCTTTTATGATTTATGCAAGTTTGTTTTCCAGCAATTTATTGCAATTTATTTCCATTTATCCTTAGAGTTTGTTGATCTTGAGGCGATTCGAATCAACATAACTTTTCTGTTTCGTTAAGCAATCCAAAACTATAAATGTTTGTTAAAACTTGATGAACATTGAAACTATTTTCTCATAAAAAACGGGCATAAAATTGTCCTGAGATTTCTAGTTTGATCTCGCAAGTTTAAAAAATAGAACTAGCGCTTGTTTACAAAATTTTACTGTAAACAGGTACATATTAAGGTATCTAAAAATAAAAATATGCATTTAATAATACAAAATAAATAAATAGAATGCACACTTTGACATTTTTCATTGAATATTTTTTAAGTACCGATTCACGATGGACTATTTGTCGAAGTCATCCTCCATATTAAAATTTTTCTCGATAATTATATATCTTTATTTCTTTTTTATAAGAAAATCTATCTTTATTTCTTAAAGCCGACTTATGTTTTCTTTATCAACATCTTTCAACTAAAAAAATGAAATATATGGAGTAAAGAAATTGACTAGTGTTCCCATTAGCTTAATTCAATTGGTAGAGATATTATACTATATATGAAGGGGCTAAAGTTTGAACTTCGAAAATCCCATTTATTCACCTTATTTAAAGGGATATTTTTTCTTTCAATGCATTTGACTTTATTATTTTATTTTCAAATGAATTAAATATATGTTGATCAAATAGTGACAACTCATTAAATGGTGAAGGAAATCATTCGTCTTATTTTTCTTGTTTTTGACATAAACAAACTCACATTTCATTAATTAATCAAATATGTAGTGATTATCGTACAATTTTAACGCTCTTGCTAAGCTGTGATTGTGAGCGGCATAATTTGTTTGCCTCCGTATAGAGCTTATCTTAAATTTGGACAAAAATCTTGAGTTCTATTGCGTATGCTACCAAATTTGGTGCGGTTAATTTGCAATCTAATTCTATTGATATTATTGATGCTTCCATTGCACCAAGCCACATTTCAAACCAATCGCCTCCGCTAGCCGGGGGTGTGTCTTCGAACCACATGGTTTTTGCTTTGATGAAAAATGCACATACCAACGGGTTCAACTCTTGAAAGATTGCAACGTCTACGTTACATTTCATCTCTCCATCCATCGGTAGCTGCCATTCCACATTGCTATCATGAGCTTTCCATTGGTAGCTGCACTTGTTCAAATCTGCCGCCACTACGGACATAAATCTCTTGCTTGTTGTATAGACACTCGGACCAGCTGCTCCACGTCGTTCTACATTTTTTCATTCCTTCGATCATAACATAACATCATTGCTATATCAATGATAGTATGTTGCTTTGCTGCTGCTGTTGAATGCTGAAAATATAAGATCATTTAAATTCAAAGCATTATAAGTCATTCCTTCTATTTTTGCTTTTATGACAACCAAAAAAGAAATGCCATTCATTTTCAAAGTTGTTCTCACAGTCAGGACAGTTCTACAAACAGTCAACTTATTTTCCTTGCAATCATACTCGTGTAGGCAAGCAACCTCTCAGCACACTTTCACTCTATGAGATTTGTACTCTCCACATGTGCATCCAATTTCATGTTGCTCGTGTAACATCTCCCCAATCAAATTCCAATACCTGATTCTTTATCACGTGTCTTCCTTCTCTCTTTTTCTTGACTTATTGTCACAATGTCACGTTTCTTCATAAAGGTAAATGTTACTCTCTCACTGTTTCACGCATATCGATGCATAACTTTGATATTTAATATTTTTTATTGTATAATAGTAAAAATTATAAAAACTTGATATTTTGAAAATACTCACGAGACGAATCAAACAACATCTTATATGCTAATATTTATTTTTGTTTATTAGTAGAAAAATAAGGTCAAAGCAACATATATAAATGGTGCACAACAGTCAACTGTGTCAATTAAATTAGGACGGAGGGAGTAGCATTTTTTTTATATAGAAAATATATTATTTTCATACTTTAAGTATTAGACGTCATTGAATAAATTACGAAACTAAAAAAATTAATTATAGTATCAAAGGTTGACAATTTTATATGAATTTTACAAATTTATCCTTCAAAAGAGAGAGTTATTTAATATGTCTCGGTGTATTTATTATAAATTGTAGAAAGATATATAAATTAATTAGAAATATATTTGTAAAAAAATAATTAATACAGTTGAAAATCAAAAGAGTCAATAAAAAACTCGAAGAGTCACGAAAATTGAATACATGTAGCACATGTCAATTGTGAGTATTTGCAATCTCAATTCACACATGTACGAATAAAATTTACATGTATGCTTATAAGTAAACCGAGTTTACACATGTATATAACTCACTGTGTAGGGTAATGGTAAGAGATTTAAGTAATATGCTAGAGGTCCTGAGTTTGAATTCACATACATTCTTCCACTAAAAAATAAAATCCAAATTCACAAAAACAAAATCAAATGAGGATCAAATTGAGAAGCTTCAAAAAAACTAGCGAAAGAGAAAGAAAAAGGAAATGACTTGTTTTGAAGTTTTAACGAGATTAGGGATATTTTTGCATTATACATGCAAGACCTTTATAGAACTAAGAAAGCAAAACAAAATACTAAAATCAATTTGCAAGTCAAATGGTTTTTAAGTTATTGGTTATGCAAAAAGAAAAAGAAAAAATTAAGATAACCACTTGATAAACCATTATTTTTAAAACCATCCTTAAACTATATTTATTTTGAGCCGAGGTATGGTGCTTTTCATGCAAAAAGTTCCATACCTTAGCTCAACTCTTGCACAACAGTTTACAAATCACTCTGGCCAATGTGGTAGAGTTAAAATTACTCGAATTCGCAATACAAAACATTTGCATGAGAGTCTTTATCAAACATAAATAGTTCACTCACAACAAATCCAACCACAATTGATCTCGTCTCATTCAATTTCAATTGATTTTATCACTTGAAAACACACGCTCCAGCATTTCTTCCAAAAACCTGATTTTCCGAACATGATACCATCTTATTTTATGCCCTCCCAAGACACATAAAATAGTCGAAGCAAATGTCCATCACACAGCCACATGGCTGCCGGAAAAATCAGTTCCAAGGCCAGCCAGATTATATAATGTATTGTAACATAACAGACCCAAAAGGCCAAAGAGCCAAAGCAATATGTAACATTTCTCAAATCATACATAAGTTCTGATTTTCCACAGTAATGCAAGTTTGCTTCACAGTGAGTTTGTATTACCGATTTTGAGAAGGCATTCTATCTGATCCATGCCTGAACCGAAAGTTGCCGGACCTGTTACTTGGGTCTGACCGGTTTGCGGTTTGGTGGTATGGTCTCCAGCCTGAATCTCGATCACCTTGGCTCAACGACAATGAAGGCAAGTGGTCTCTTTCCCAAGCATGGAAGCGACTTGGTAGATGGTTTTCTTCTTGGAAATTACGTCCTGATGAACTTGATGGGATAAGGAAGAAGCCACCACTTTGATCTGGCGATGTGGCCACTGGTGCTAGTTGAGTTGAACCACTGTGACTGCTGGCTCTTCGGGCGACAGAAGAAACGGGCGTCCGCATTGTAGTTGAATTAGGATGTTGCTGCGGTTGATAATATGCCTGAAGTGCCTGGACTCTATCACGGGCTCGAGCATTGCTACCGGGATAAGGAGGGATCATTGAGGAACCAATTGAGCTACCTGCTCTTGCGGCAGAACTGCATGTGCATTGAATGTTAGTTGTAACTCAAACAATAAATTATCAAATATCAATCCCATGAGAAGATTCCTTTTTATCTATAACCAAAATTAGTTACAAACTAAACACTATAAGACTGAACATTGGTATATATATTATACTATTACTACCTTTATTTAAAATGTGTCTTTAATATTAGTGGGCGTATTTAATGTCTCGCAGTTTTCTATATATTTGGAAAAACAATAAAAAAATTGCAACAATATATAATTTCATTTATTCTGATGTTTTTCATCTTATAATTGGGACCAGAACGAGTATTACGGTTTGGTTCACATCAAATTACATGCGAGCAATTCACTCACCTCATGAAAGCAAATTTATTGCATTATATAAGGTAACAACAATTCTAAAGAGCTACCTGTGACCAACAAGAAAGGGAGGCATAAAAGATCCTGATCTCGGTACATCCGAACCACCCCTGACTGGCCTTTGACTAGCGGGTGACACTGAGGGCGGATCAGCAGCAACTAGACGACTGGTTGCAGTAGAGAAAGGAGGGGTATGGTGCTCCCAACTGTGATAATGAAGATCCACGGCAGGAAATGTGTAGGGGGCTGGCATGTCAGTAGGCACAGATGAGCCATTCCAATGGTTGAAGTTGGGCGCTTCTGATACAGCTCCGCCTGAATTGGAGGAGGATGGGTGTATAGGTCCAAAGTAAGCAACATACGGGCAAGGATGACTAGCAGATGATACCGTCGTATGTTCAGCAAATACAGCATGTTGTCCAATTATATCAGGATCTGCATCTCATAACTTCAGTAGATTAATATATCTGGTGCAGTACAAGTGCCAACTTCAAAAAACGGAAAGGCTTATTAAAAGGAAAAAGGATATCTTACATGCAGTCGATGAAAATTCGCCTTCCCTGGAAAAATCAGGAAAATATATATAAGTTGGAACTAAAATTTAAGAAACCTTAAAAGGTTAAATCCTTATTCGTTGACAAACATGTCACGCAAGTTTGGTCAATTTGGTTAGATCATTCAACACAGACAAAAGATATAGCATCATTATATCCCTCCTTTAGAAAATGAGAGGCAAGCCAACCAAAAGGGTCATCCCTTTTTAACAGATCTATATAGAGCACATTCTTACGTTAAATTCTCAATAGGTCAACAAATCAAAGCATGATTAACAACCTTTTAAACTGAATTCAATAACCAATATGCAACAGCCCGTCATACAAGCTTGACTGCTATGATAAATGAGTTAAACTCAAACAACTTCACTAAAAATTTGGCAGTTTCTACCAAAAATTGAAAATTCCATTGTGCTTATGATGATTCCCAAGCAACTATGCTAGAAGTCATATTCTGAATTATACAATTGGAAATAAAGTTTGTTTTTGGAATTCAGAAACCAACTTCTCAAATTACTGATGCTACTGCCTGCAAAATCTTAATATTCCTCAGCATTTTTATCGGTCTTCCAAACATATTTCTCTTATTTACCAAAAGACTAGTTTTAAAATTCAATCACAGTTGACTACAATTGTCAAAATTAAGTTCCATATTAAAATTAAACATGTTATTTTAGGTATATCATTTCTCATTGCAACAACCACTCGTATATATAGTTAATATGAAAGTGAAGCCAAACTTGATTAGTAAAAGTCAAATTCGGTTTTCGGTTTAAGTCAGAGACAGGACCAATACCACCAAGAATGTCTACAAATCAGCCAAAGAACAGAATAATATGTATGACAGACAAATCCAAGTCTCGGATTCAAAAAGAGATAATTTTGTATTTGTGGAAAGTTAACTATGCTTACTCAAAAGATGATGGAAGTCGTGCCAGGTTGCCAAATGGGCACCAATGAACTCCAAAGGACTGCAGAAGAAACCATTTAAGGGGGAAAATGTGGTCAAAATGGGCAGAAAATAATTGCATATCATCAATAAAAGAAAATATAAACAATTCCAAATAAACAATGTAATGACAACCTTGAAACTCCAACCAATTATACGTAGAAAAATGGATTTTGTCTAGATCATATATACTATAAATGGAAATGGAGAAAATTAATGTATTGACAGATATTGGGGGTCATTGGTAGTCTTGTACTTGTATGCAGATTAACATAAAGGTCTATGAATGAAGGCATATGATAGTTGGAGTTGAAACTGATGTCAAGTCTAATATGATTGCAAAATAATAGAGTAGCCACATAAATTTTCTTTTGCTCCTAGCAAATATAACATTCACATAACTTCATTTAGTCAGTACTCATACTTATTGAAAATGGCACAACGCTGATCTCTCCCTACAAAATTCACAGAAAAACTTTTTGATAAAGTGATGCAAAGAACAACTCTCTCTCTCTCTCTCTCTCTCTCTCTCTCTCTCATATGAGACATATCAAGCAAGAGTTTCTTTTTCATGTGACAGTGAAAGAAGTAAATCTTTGCTATTAGATCAAACCATGAATGGTAAAGATTAAAACATCTTCATTCGACTGTTTTAAATAACCATATGATCATTAAATAACTTCAATTTTAACCATCAATGTGTAATTATATGGTCAAGATTTAATCTTCTTAAAAGAGCATTTCTGCCGAGATATTGGGCAAGTATGAAATAAAATTCCAATAAAACATATGTTTAACAGGACTTTACCATTTGCTTCCAAAAAAAAAAAACAGGACTTTACCATTTCAGAGTAGCTAAGATCATATAGGTCCTCATCATGTGTCCAGTCATCCGTGCTGAATTCTGGATATGACCGGGAACCATTAGCATAAAGCCATTGACCTTTCTCAATCTTCCGACAATTAGGACATTGCATTGCTCCTTTTATATTGAATGCTGAACCAATGCAATCTACATGACATAAAGAAAGTATAGTAAGCACAAACATATAATAAAAAGTAAGATTCATTGGAGCTATCCAGCTTGATTAAAATAGATTCCAGTAAAAACATGAAAGCAAGCAGTATTGCCTTAAAACAAGCACAGCTATAGTTATTAATTGCAGATAGCAACCAACTTTTTTGCAAAAAAAAGAAGATAGCAACCAACCGTAAATACGATATAGCAGGATAGCACATAGGAGAATGACCACTGTTCTAACTTTTCTATACATATCAGTGAGTTGCTCAAAATTCTGAGATAAGAATGTTTTTACATTTTTATTCCACTAGGCATGGTCCATTATTCACCAAAAATAAGTATGTAGCCGGCCCATCGTTGGGCTCATAAAATATGGTTAATACCGCAACCAACCGCCACACTATTGCATACCTGCATCTTCTTATCCTCTTTCATTTCTTGTATTTTCTTTTTCCTGCTTCATTTCTTCTCTGCAATTGAAGGTGCTGGCTGGAAAACACCAGTTTGTGGCAGCAAATTCGCCAAGGAGCAACGGGTCGGATGGTTCATGAGTAACAATAGGGTCGGATGGTTCATGAGTAACAATAACAAGTGGGGTTTTCAGATGATTTCACCATCTCAACCCTTTTGCATGTGTGACGCCGTGACATCGGCCACTAATTGAAAATACAAAACAGCCAAGTCCAAATAGAGACCACCGGTCACTCAGCTCCATAACGACTTGATAACGGTACTATCACATGCCATCGGTAACTCTGCACAACATTAAGTATTTTCCCTTTCTGCATGTCCACCAAGGAATGCATTAGGTGGTCGCGGGGTGCAAGGAAATTTAGGTCAAGGTCACGTGAGATCAAACTATAATGACAACCCTCAACGTACCAAATGTAATTGCAAATTACATTGAATTTCTGCATCTTTGGAGATTCCCTGTCACGATCTCACATACCGGCTCCGGCGACCTACTGCCTCAGTCATTTTTTTTAATCCCTCCTCACTGGTCAATCTCAGCACTGTTTAAGACACAACTACGTTTTTTTATCATTACATAAATTGTATAAAAAACTTAGATTTGTGTTATCCCACTATAGTATTTACGGTGTTGAGTACTCCGCTCGCCTATCCAGGATTGATATATTCAACACAAATCAGTATAAAAGACTAACAGCAATATATCTAAACAAGTGTACATCAAAAACTAAGCTAACAATGATAATATAAAAATCAACTCCATTAATAAAACTTCGGAATAAGTTTCATGTTCATTGTTCACTACAATTCTCAAAGCACATGAAAACTATCTTCCGAAATTTTGAAGTGCTCCATATTATAACCCAAAAACCATACACTCGGTCAATCCATACCACTAACCATGAGTCCAAGGGAAGCAACATATGTCAATCAGAAATTCTACAAATTTTACATCAAGTTGGTCAAAATGTCTCAATTAGAGCATGGGCAATTCAACAAGAACCACATATTTTCCATCTTTGGCTTGCATAAAGATCAAATCGAAAACTGATCTAGACATCGAAAATTCCATCATTAAAAGCTAAAATCACCCGAATTAAAAGCCAGAACAACACATGAATTGCAAGCATCCGTTGAAATTCAATTGTTTCAAAAATCAAGATATATATCCAAATTCAATCAATCATCAATATTTTGTTGTGACAATCAAAATCACTAAACAAACAAACAAACAAACAGGATCCCATAAATTAATAATCAAATTCATACACAGTAACGGTAATAAAACAAAAAGCAGATCTCAATAATTCCATTTAAAACTTGAAAACCATTTAACATTAATTCCAATAAATTTGCATGCATTAAGAAAAATAAAAATGAATAGTTACCAAGATGAAATTGATGTCCACAAAGAAGCTTAGCAAAGGATCTATCTCCATTATCGGTAACAACCTCAAGACAAATTGAACAAGAAACCGACCCAAAAGACTTGTTTCCTTCATCCACAATCTTATTAGTATCCTCTTCCTCATCGTTACCAAGACCCATTACAAAAACCCTAAAAAAATCAGATAAAACAAAGAAACAACGTTGTTATTGTGGATTGAATTGGTATTTGTGTATGGATTAGAACTAGAAACGATGTTTGGAAATGAGATCTGAGACGTTGGTTTGGTTTGGTTTGTGTTTGGAAGAAGAAGAAGAAGAAGAAGAAGAAGAAGAAGAAAGAGAGAGGACCAAAAAGGATGACAATGTGATTTTTGTTTGTCGTTGGATTGTTGTTGTTTGTTTCTGTTGTCCAAACAATTTACCGACGGCCACGATTTGTTGCTTCGACTTTCTTTGACTTTGATTCATTAGTATTTAATGGATTACCATTTTGTGGAGTAAATTTCACTCCTTGTAATAAGTTGTAAGTAAAATACACGTTTTTTTTAATGGGTTTTTAGATATTTTTCTTTTGACCAATAATAATTAATTTAAGAGTCTTGACCACAAAAAATAATACATAAATAATTTAAGACTGTATTTGATCTAAAAAAATGTAAGTACTAGATACAAAACATTATAATATATGACAAATGTTTAAAGTATTGGATATATTTTATTTTATACGATGTTTAATGGATAAAATTATTTCGGTATTTTGGACAATTTGTATATAGGAAAAAGAAGTTGTCTTATGATTCAGCAACAAACAAGAATTTAGGCTTGTGTAAAAAAAAACAAGAATTTAGGTTATGTTTGAATTAATGGAATATGATGGAGTGAAATTGAATGAAGTGGCATAAATTAAAGTTAGATTTCATTGTTTGGATTTAAAAAAAATAGATGAAGTGAGATGGAATAAGATGAATTCATTCCATCTGTAACATCCCAAATTTTATTTAATAGAAGAAAATTTAATAAAATCAATTAAAGGGGTCTAATTGGAGATATTTCTAATAATTAGAGACATGGAGAATTATGAAGGACAAGGGTAAATTGGTAATGAAACAATTATTGGACTATAAGACTAACTCTTGACCAAGTATTCATTCATTTATTTCTTTTCAATTGTGGTAAACTAACAGTAAAGCAAAAAAAACCTCCTCTTTTGCCTTCCTCTTTCCCACGCCAACTTCATCATCTCCACCCCTTGAAGCCCTTTGATTTCCAGCAATTGAAACATGCAAAGCCAAATTCGGAATCCCCATGAGACATAGAACCCAATAAACCTCTTAATTCCTATTCCTCTTCCTCTTGGCCAAAAATCAATCACCATGTACCTATCTCTTGGTTTGCAAATTCTTCATCATTTATGAAAGAAATTGAATGCATGATAATCATCTCCTTCCTGCAAAGTTGCTATCTTTTGGACTGAGCTTTGTTACTCAAGAAAGTAAGGTAAGAATGAGAAACTCTATACCCTTTTAATTTTTCTCTTAAACCCTTTTTCTATCACTTGAATACTCATTTCCAATCCATCACTGTATTTCGTGTTGCATGTGCGTCTATTCCATGGAAATATGAGTTTTGAGGCGATTGGAAGGTTTGGGTAACTTGAAGGAATGAAAAATTGGAAGAATTGCAGAACCTTGTTCTTCATCTCTGTCACGCTCGCCTAGCGAGCATATACTCGCCGCAGCGAGCTTCTCAGTGGCAGCAGCATGAGTTTTCTGCTCCTGTGATCCACTCCTAACTTTGGTAAGCTGTACCTAACATCCCTTATACCCTTCTCAGCATAAGGAGGAATATTCTATTTTCTTGACCTTAGTTATTGTTCCAACACTCTCTTAACACATTCCTTTCGTTGTTGTCCAAGAACACTAGTTGGGAGTTCATATCAGATTTGGAGAATAGAGCCCGTGGCTGTAGCTGGGTTGTAGTATCGGTGTTAAAGCTTCTGAGTTAATCTCAATACAGGTGGGTTCTTAGGATAGTTTAGTTAGTTGCCCAATTTATGAATTTTGCATGATAACTTAGGATAATTAGGGAATTGTTGTGTGAGGAGAATTAACCCCAAATTCACCTCCATTCTGTTTTTATATTATGTGGATTGTGTTACTGCACTGGTTGAATGAGGATTGTAGGTGATATTTTGAGAAACTATGATTTTGGTAAAACAGGGTATTTTCTGTGTGAACTCGCCACAGCGAGTAGCTGGCGAGCATTCATGGCAAGCTGGGTTCTGGGCTGATGAAACTCGCCATGGCGAGCTTCTGTTCGCCACAGCGAGTTGATTTAGGTCAGGACCTATAATCTCGCCATAGCGAGCTGGTGACTCGCCGTAGCGAGCTTGTACAGAACTGACCTACATTTCCTATTTTCTAAATAAAGATTTCTACACTCGTTTTATATCCTCGTTAGAATCAGATAACTTGCAGTAATATAATTAATATAATGTCGAACAGAATGTTAAACACAGATAATTGATAGGGCATAACTTAAACTATTATTAGGTTTGTATGCTCCCCGGGTTTTGGGAATTTATGGTAGTAATAACTAAATTAGTTTCAGTCAATTATGAGCGATTTTGTGATATCGCGCTATGGACTCCCAATGGGATAATCCATTAGGATAAGTTATTGTGAGCTGCATGCCGTGACCGAATCGGTTGACGGATATGGCAGGCCTCTGAGACATGCTCACCTCAGAGTGTCCTTGTGTCTAAAATGAATAAGAGTTAATTTATGTGTTACACCTATATTTATGCTATTATGATATGATTATGTTAGTATTTGAAACGACTGATTTAGGTGCCCCGGCGTAGTCGCCATTAGGAGGGTAGTAGGACTCACTGAGGCTTAGTAGTCTCACCCCACTCCAAACCAATTTTTTTTAGGTAGACAGGTTAACTGGAGCAAGGACCAGGATGGAGCTGATGATTGGAGCGAGGCTTGGATCATCACATTAGACGATTTTAGTCTTTCCTTGTTTTAGTTTATTTGTATATCTTGGAATTCTATTATATTCCGCTGTATTTCTTAAATTCATTAACTGTTGTAAGGAATTATCTCCTGTTACCTAGTTTAATTTATTGTACTCAGATCCATTTATTTATGTCTTGACTAAATATTCTAGATATTTTAGTTGGGGCGTTATACCATCTCATATCATGTTTTCTTTTTATTTTTCATTTCATCCAATTTGGAATACAATGGAATAAAACTTATAAATTAAATAATTACTATTTTACATCTTTTTTTATTACGGTTTATTATTTCTTCTACTCCCATGTTTTTAAATAAGGGTAAAACTGATATTAAAATGTTATAATTTATTCCATTTCGTTCACTCCCTAAACGATGAACAGTTTTAAAATCAAACCCATTACAAGTAAAGTTGTCTTGTTATATCCTATATTTTTTAGTGGATCAAAGATAATATATATATAAGTTTAATAAATTAAAGCCTTTAAAGAGGCGGTTAGAGGATTCGAACCACATACAATGCGTTTGGAAGAAACTAGAGATAACAAAATAAGTAGGTCTTTCCGTTTAGCTCATCCCATTTAAGTCCGTCCAAAAACAGATGCGGCGAAACAACTTTAGTGGGCGAGTCTGAAATTTCACACTGCTCCATTTATTGGCGGACTAGCAAGTTGTAGGTCGATCTGCCAAACTGAAAAAATTATGCATTTATTTTACCATTATGTCATTACGAAAATCATGTTGCTTTTATTTAGAAAAGGACCGAAACAAGAAAGATAAATATTACGATGGATAATGGCTACAAAATAAAAATGAAATATGACGAAAAGTTAGACAACTAACCAATAATGTATTAGTGTTTATTTTATCAAGTAATCTAGTGGTGGCCAGGATTGCACCCTTACGCGAAATAAGTGGAGTGTCCACGCGGTTTGAACTCTATTCCTACATATATATAATGTGATGTCCTTAATTATCAACTAATTTAAGCTTACATGACAATGTACTAGTATATTATATGTAATAAATCATTTTTCTCTAATCGAGCTGCAGCAATGTCGAAGAGAAGTCGCGGTGGATCCGCGGGTAACAAGTTCAGGATGTCACTGGGTCTACCAGTGGCGGCGACGGTGAACTGCGCCGACAATACCGGAGCTAAGAATCTCTACATCATTTCCGTGAAAGGTATTAAGGGAAGATTGAACCGTTTGCCTTCAGCTTGTGTTGGTGATATGGTGATGGCTACTGTGAAGAAGGGAAAGCGTGATCTCCGTAAGAAGGTGCTTCCTGCTGTCATCGTTCGTTAGCGTAAACCATGGCGCCGAAAGGACGGTGTTTTCATGTATTTCGAAGATAATGCTGGAGTCATTGTTAATCCCAAAGGAGAAATGAAAGGTGTTGTGAATTCGACGATAAACTCACACCAATAATTAACTGATGTGTGGGGCAAGCGAAACAAGCAACCAAATAATGAACGGATAGAGATGATGATGCAATAATTCAAACAATAAACAGCGGAAGAAAAGAACACGATCAATATTGTTTACCCAGTTCGGTGTTAATGAACCTACGTCTGGGGGAGAGAGCAACTCTCCGTTCCACTAGATCAAAGAAGTCACTTTACAAGAGTTCCCAATTGGGTTACAAGAATTAATCCTAATTCTACCCAAAATCCCGAATCTCTTCCCGTGGCCAAGAGACTCAATTTTACCTAGTCTACCCAAGGTGATCCCACAAGATGATCCCAAGAATGATTTGCCCAAACCTCTAGGATCCTAAGACCCTAGCCTTGTGTGGTGACAAACCCCAATTTCCTACATCTTGTCTTTCTTTGCTCTCTTATTTTTCTATGAATAAAGCACTCCCTATTTATAGAAAAATATATGCCTATTATTTTAAAAACAATCTTTTAAAATAAAACCAAATCTCACATTATTTTTAAATATATCCAATTTAAAAACAAAACATAATCCAAGTCAGATATTCTTCAAAAACATATTTTTCCACAAAATCTGTAATATTCTGACTTCCAATCTTGAGATTTAAAGGCATATCTAACAATTCTCCACCTTGCCTTTAAATCGATGGTGATCCAATCAACCATCGTGTGCTCTCTCCATCTTGAATCTTCTTCAAGATCCCCGGCCAAATCCATGACCTAGGCGTTAGCCTCCACTTGCTTCCCGCAAGCATTACCTCCTCCTCTTCATCCTCGGAATGCCTTCCGCTCTCATGAAGGTTTTGTGTCCCACTACCATAGGATTTTAGGTAGCTCACAAGATTCACCGCCTCCTCTTCAGACTCCGGACTGGTCAAGTCCGTACCCCCCTGAAGAAACGCTTGCTCCCCACTATCATCGGATTTTAGATAGCTAACAAGCTTCACCACCCCTTCTTCGACCCCCGGAGTGATCAATTCCGTCCTCTCGAAGAAACGCTTGCCTCCGACTATCCATGGATTTTAGGATATCCCTACAAGCTCCACCGTACCCTCTTCAGCCCCCGGATTGTGCCTTTTCCGTCCTCCTGAAGAATTGCTTGCCTCCGACTATCCACGGATTTTTAGGATAGCCATACAAGCCTCACCATCCTTCGAACCCCGGAATGCCTTCCGTACTCTCGAAGTTTTGCTTGGCTTTAAACCAACCTTGGAATTTTAGGTGGTTCCACAAGCAGCAACATCAAACTTCCCTTGCACCCGACTACCTCCAGCAGTCCTACAAGTTCCAAGTTTGATCAAGGTTGCTTTCAATTGCCTCCCTGAAGTTCCATTCAAGTTTTGCACTTCTTCAGCCACAATTGAAACATAACCCACAAGGTCTTCATAGTCATACCACTTTGGTGCAACAATTTCACTCTCCTCCCTACCTCTCATTAGATAGCCAAGAGCCATTGTTGAATGTTTGTCTTCCTCTAGTCCAACTAGTAACAAACTCCACCTCAAACCGAGATTCCTCCACCAAAGTCACAAACCGGTATTTCCACTATGTTCCCACCTTGTAACCTGCAAAACTGTCAAATTGTGCTTCTCCCTTCAACGCCTCAACACTTGTTTTGAATTAACATCGCCCTCATCTTCACATTCCACAACCCGTAGTCGTTACCCCGGTGAACTTCTCAATATCCCTCTTCAAACCCATGGTACTTGAATCGACTGATCCCCTTGCCCCACGGTGGGCGCCAATTGTTGTAAATTCGACGATAAACTCACACCAATAATTAACTTATGTGTGGGGCAAGCGAAACAAGCAACCAAATAATGAACGGATAGAGATGATGATGCAATAATTCAAACAATAAACAGCAGAAGAAAAGAACACGATCAATATTGTTTACCCAGTTCGGTGTTAATGAACCTACGTCTGGGGGAGAGAGCAACTCTCCGTTCCACTAGATCAAAGAAGTCACTTTACAAGAGTTCCCAATTGGGTTACAAGAATTAATCCTAATTCTACCCAAAATCCTGAATCTCTTCCCGTGGCCAAGAGACTTAATTTTACCTAGTCTACCCAAGGTGATCCCACAAGATGATCCCAAGAATGATTTGCCCAAACCCCTAGGATCCTAAGACCCTAGCCTTGTGTGGTGACAAACCCCAATTCCCTACATCTTGTCTTTCTTTGCTCTCTTATTTTTCTATGAATAAAGTACTCCCTATTTATAGAAAAATATATGCCTATTATTTTAAAAGCAATCTTTTAAAATAAAACCAAATTTCACATTATTTTTAAATATATCCAATTTAAAAACAAAACAGAATCCAAGTCAGATATTCTTCAAAAACATATTTTTCCACAAAATCTGCAATATTCTGACTTCCAATCTTGAGATTTAAAGGCATATCTAACAAAAGGTTCTGCTATTACTGGTCCAATTGGGAAGGAGTGTGTTGATCTATGGCCTAGGATTGCGAGTGCTGCTAATGCTATTGTTTAAGCTTTATTTCTAATATTCATAAGGATTTTGTTTCTACTGTTTGATGTTACATCTGGTTTTGCTTTAGGTTGAATGTTTTTCAAAGTGACTCGGGATAGCTTAAAAGTTTTTAAGTTCTCTTTACTGAGAAGTGTTTTGAAGATATTAATTCTTAGTTATAAGAACTGTTTGTTTTTATGATAAAAAAAAATAATCATTTTCCCGTAGAAAATATTTTTTTGAGCTAGTAATAACATGAATCAGAAACCATAAAATCATCGTCTGAAAACAATTACAGGAGTTAGCTCAAAAATTCAACTCATAAATAGCAAGTTAAACAAGTCAGTCCGGCAGACCAATCTAGTTTTACCACCTCTCGAAATAATTTGTTGGCAGAGTAAAACCTACCTTATGTTCTCATAAATTAACTGATAGATATAAGTCATCGTTAAACGTACAGCCGTAAAAGCTTTATATTGATATTTTTTACGGTATTAACCCTTTGATTTTCAGGGGAAGGGATATTGGTAATCCAAAGTTCGACCGCGAGGTAAGTAAAATCTGGCCAAGAGTTATTTCCATCAAAAATCAAACTCGGGTTCTCCCGAACAAAAAACTTTATACAAATATAATGGTAGGAAAAAAATATTATATTATACTTCAACATGTTTAATTTTACACTATCAGACCATATTTATTTTGATAAAAAAAGATAAATCCGTAAAATAAGAATTCTACAATTATTAATGTTATTAAAACTCTCTTCAAAACTTTAACAACCAAATAGAATTTGGCTATATCATAAGAACATGTTGTGAGTTATTACGAAATTATCAAAACTTTAAGATAATTTTTGTAAAGAGATAAGTTAATTTGTTGCTCATTCATTTACTAGAATGTTAAATTATGTTATCGTTCTCAAGTTTTTAATTTCATTCCATCTTGGATTGCTACAATTTTATGATGGATGAAATAATATGAGCTTATGCGTGTAAAAAAAAATTCTCTTCAAAAAGCAATTTTTTTTTTATCCAAACAAATTTAATGCATTTCATTAATTACCAAAAGTTCAATACATAAGGAATAATCACAAATCTATGGAAACTAGTCCAAGAATTGGCCGCCCTAGCTAAAGTATGAGCAACTGAATTCACTTGTCTCCTAATAAACTTAACTTCAAAGTTTTCACAAGATAACATAACAAGGATAATATCATTAACGATTGAAAAGAACTCTAAATTGCCTCTTCGCTTCGTACGAATTGCTTCAACCAACACTTGAGAGTCACTTTCGAATTGGACTCGTTCAAAACCTTTGTGCCGAGCTTCATTCATGGCTTGCAATAGTGCCCATGCTTCACCCTCCTCTGTTGATAAAGTCAGTTGTTGCCATTGTGTGAGTTCAGCAGTAAACTCACCAAAACTATTACGAAACCAAGCACCCATTGTTGTCCTTCCGGGGTTAACAAAAAACGCGGCATCTACATTGCATTTTAACCACTCTGAACGAGGCTTTTCCCACCGTTCTGTGCTTAAAGGCGGGACATAGTAATCATTTGTATTGCAGATCTTATGAACAGAAAACCACTCATTCAGTGACAAATGCAGCCCGACCAACTTGACTTGGAGGTCTAGCATTATCATTCCAAATTTTATCATTCCGGTTGTGCCATATACACCAAAATAGCGTAGTCACTCTACCTATAGTTGCATAATCCTCATTCCGACACAGGGCAAACACTCTATCGGCCGCACTACCCTGCTGACATGCTGTAGAATCCATGACATCTGACAGTCCGGCTGCTTGCCAGCTAGATCGAGCTGAGGCGCGGGTGAAAAAAGTATGCACGTCATCTTCTGCCTCCTCTTCACACACTGGACAGTGGATTTCACACTCCACATTACGAGTTAATAAACGACACCTCGTTGGAAGGCATCCCCTACATAATCACCAAAGAAGGTAGCGTGCTTTATGCGGAGCATGCGCTTTCCAAATCTCTTTCCAATTACCGGCCACATGGAATTTAACACTACGAATAATACCTTGCATGGCAAATTTGTAACCGGATTTGACAGAGTAACAACCATTTTGTTCCCCCTCCTAGACCAACTTATCCTCATAAACTGAGCCAATGAGAGGAGTCACGATAATCCTCTCTGCCACCTGGTCCGGGAACAACATGCGAACCTTAGCAGTATTCCAAGATTTATAATTGTTTACCATCAAGTCACTAACAAATAACTCATACACACCTTCAGGTTGTGGCGAAGGAATCCAACGTTCATCATTCCCACGCAACCACAGATCACACATGATGCGAATCTTATCACCGCCACCAATCCTCCACCTACATCCAAGTAAGAGACCTTGTCTAGCTTTCCAAATACTACGCCATGCAAAACTAGGATTATAGCCCAAAGGAGCCTCAAGTAAAGTAGAACTTGGGAAGTACCTTGCTTTAATAATTTTAGCCACTAAAGTATCTGGATTTTGTAGGATGTTCCATGCTTGTTTGGCTACCATAGCCATATTGAATGCTTCAAAGTTACGGAAACCCAAACCACCTTTGTCTTTAGGACAAGTAAGTCTCTCCCATGCCAGCCAGTGAATACCTTTGCCTCTGGCATTACCGCCTCCCCACCAAAATGCGTTTATCATTTTTTTCAATGTCAGCAATAAAGGAGGAAGGGAGAATAAACATACTCATAACATAAGACGGGATAGCTTGAAGCACTGACTTAATCATAATCTCTTTTCCAGCTCAAAAGGCAAATCCTTAAATATTTCAAGTACATTGGACCTATTAAAAAGAGAAATTATTGCATAGTCTCATTCTTAACCGTTAATCTGTAGGCTCAACCAACCAAAATTGGACATATCATTTAATTAGAAATACATAAAATTTATATGAATATATAAAAGTAAAGATTTCATTCAAATTAAATGTGATTGATATCCATAAATGCAAATCATTGATTCTTTTTTTTGTAGAAAATCATTGACATTTATTAGCACTTAATATATTCATATTCCCTCTTTTTGTTGCCAATCGAATGAGTATTTCATGTTCATGTTATTTCTTTTAATACAATTATTTTTTTAATTTATTTTTAGATTTCTTATAATATTTATTATATTGGTAATTGATATATAAAAATTATTTAAAGTTGATCAATTTTTTTCTTTTGAAAAAGGTTATGCACGAAAATAATATATTAATTTTAATTTAAAAATTAATTCAATATAAAATAATAATAGTAATTTAAATTTGAAAATAATAATTTATTTGAAGTAATTGAATTACAAATAATAATAGCAATTTAATTTGAATATGAAAATTTGAATTGTTTCCTTTTTAATTAGGAGAATTAAATACACTATGAGCCTAGGTGCGGGTACGGTACCGGTATCCGGTGTCGGTACTGGTACGAGGTACGACAATTTTAGAAAAATTAAGGTATGGTTACGTCTGTATAATTTTTTTTAATATAATTATATAAAAAAAATAATAGAACTATATTGTTAAAACAAATAATTAAACAAGTAAAAAACAATTAAAAAGCAATTAGCTAAAAAAAGTCAAATTGTTTCTCTCTCCATCATCATTAAAAAAAATGGCGTAGACTTGCAACTTCAAGAAAACCATCTACATACCAATATCGCATGTTGTTGTTGTTCCTTCATTGTAAGTATTACTATTTCTCTCGAGAGAGAGCATGCGAAGATTTGTTTTAATAAAATTAGATTGAGTCTATTCATTTTCAATGAATGAGTTAATAAATCTAGCTACTAGTTTGTTATTGTTTTAGTAGAGCTGCTACTTTTATATGATAAACAAATAAAAAACATAAATCTTCCTATAAATTAAAAAAAAGCGAATAAAAGAAAAAGGAAAAAAATTGCGTTTTTTTTGGATTTGTGTACCACGCGCGTACCAAATGAGTACCACACGTGTACCCGTTGCAAAAAAAATAAAAATAAAATAGGTATGTCATCGGTGCGTACCCAAAGAGTACCATAAGAGTATTGGGTACCGATACGTACCCGGTACCGGTACTCTCCCTAAAATGGAGTACACGTGCTTCATAATGAAGTTTTATGGTGAAAAGTATGTGTACATGATTTTATCGAAAAAAGAAATATATGCATACATGTACATTAATTTAAACATATAAAATAAGGCTGCATTTATGGATATCAATCACATCTAATTTGAATGAAATCCTTCCATTTATATATTCATATAAATTTCATGTATTTCTAATTAAATGATGTGTCTAATTTTGGTTGGTTGAGCCTAAAAATTAAGTGTTAAGGGGGAGACTATGCAAGAATTTCTCTAAAAATAATCAAAAGTATATTGTAAAACCAAATCTGCATCTAAGATTTCACTACAAGAAAACATCAATTTTCCAACTGATTTAATATTTACTTACCGGCCATTTTATCCGCCGGTAAATTTGCGGCTGTTTTAGCCCCCGTAAAGTGAAAAAATCCGCCGCAAAATTTAAAATACTATTTTTTGAATGTATCTAGCACTAACCGGCCGTTTAGGCCCTCGATAATTTTCTTAGGCCCCGTTTGGCCCGGCTTATTTTCCTCTTTTTTCTTCTCCTTAAAAATAGTAAAGAAGGAAAAAATTGTATTTGACTTTACTTTTTTTTATTTTTTACTTCTTTACTTTATTTCTCTAATACTTTTAAGGAAAAATAATGTCAAATATAATTTTATACTTCTTTATTTCGTTTAAGCTAAAATAAAAAGTAAAAAATAAGTCGGGCCAAACGGGGCCTTACTCTAACAATTAAAGGCGGCTAAAGCAGCCGGTAACTTTTTCAAAGTTAAAAGCTTCAATCACGTGTATCTCTTGTCCTTTCCAATGTTAAAAAAATGAATAAAACAAACAAGTTGTCTTGGACCAAGGAGTGAGCGGACAATGTTTTCTATTGAAATTGAAACTTTTCTAACCAAACCTGCTAACAACGAAAACAGGAAATGAAAGGAACAAGGGAATTGAAGGAAAACTAAAGCTCCTTTTCAGCAAATTTACGTTTCAAAGCTCTCAAGTCTAAACTCACAAATTTACGTTTCAGGAACAAGGAGAATCAAAGCTCTCAACCCATCTCTATTCTTCCTTCTTTTCAGCAAATTTTTTCAAATCTGCGTTTCCAGATCTGCTTTCAAATTTGCGTTTTCAGATCTTCGTTTTCATAAATTTGCGTTTTCGGATCTTCATCAAATATGGGTTTTTATCAAATTTTTCATTCTAATCTTCATCATCTAATCTCTACAGTTTCAAGTTTTATTTTTTGAACGAAAAACAATTATGAGATTGTGAATTTGGGAGCAGATTTACAAGACCATGTATTGTTTTTGCAAATTTGGGAGCAGATCTAAAAGACCATGTACTGTTTTCGAATTTAATTTTGGGTTTGTGAATACTGGTTTTGCAAATACTGCGGTTTTGCAAATACTGCTTTAGAAATTTTGGTTCTGTGATTTATTTTTTTTTTTTTAAAAATAATATAAATTTTCGGCCGTCTAAGCCGCCGGTAAATGTTACCGGCCACCATTTTTTCGGCCGATCATGGCAGTCGGTAATTTTGCCAGTTTTTTTTATTTTTCGGCCGTTTTTCTTACTTTCCGGCCGTTTTTTGCGGTCGCTAATTGGGTGTTTTCTTGTAGTGTTTGGTTTAATATTATAAAGTTTAATTTAGTTCACTATTTCTTCATGCTTAAGAAAAATATAGTATCTTATTTTAAATCGATTTTAAGTATTATATTTGTTGTAATTTTGGTCAAATCCAACATTGTGATTTTTAGCCTAAAAAATAGTTAATTTTGACCCTAAAAGATGTATTTTTTGCTTCATATTCAAAATTGAGAAAATAAATCACAATTTTTTATTCCAAAAACCACCATAAAACAATATTTTAATTAGAGGGGAAAAAAAGAATTGAAACTAAAAAATCACAACAAAATCAAAATTGAATCATACACGTACGGTGTAATTTTAGTTTCAAATTTGTTTTTTGTTGTAATTTGATACACCCCCACCACCTACTCCTTCACATAGTTTATACAGTATAGAGTAACTCCTTTATAAGTCGTTTTGTAATGATAAGCTAAACCTAATATAAAAAATAATATCGTATTTGAGCCTATCTATTCCAAATCACACAATATTTATATTTATGCACCATATCCAATAGTGCTACGTGTAATGTGGTGTACTAGTTTTGTAACCTGTGCTCCCGCACGGTTACGTTTTTACACAATAATTTCATTTTTATTTTTACCAAACCAAAGTTATACATAGGTTTATCCAAAAGAGGAACTAAGAAAAATTGGACCAAATAATACATGGAGCAAACAATCAATAAAAAAGGGGTTTATGCACGGAAATTTGAAATGGCCCACGTTTTTTTTATAAGCAAAAATGGCCCATTTGATATGTGAACAGCCTAGCTAACAAATTCGTATGAATTATAATATAAAGGTGCAACTATCAAATAAATAAATTAGAATACAAATACCCCCAATCTAACAAAAGAAATATTATTAATTGTAAATAATATATTATAAGATGAATAAGAACTATAAGATAAATGTATTTTTATTTAAACTTTCTGATATACTTCACAATATATGACATTTACATTAAAATAAATGTCTTCCATTAAAAATAATTCTGTTGCATTTCTATTGCCTAATTAACTAAAGTATTTCTGGAGATAGAATAAAAATATGTAGTTATTAATATTAAGACAACCACAACCAAATTTTCAATTACTAAATTGAAATTAATTTGCTGTATAGGTCTGCAAAGTGGAATTATGAAATATAAATTGGAAAAATAATAGATAACATTTAACTTTCTGACATTTACATTTACATAAAAACAACCACTTATTAATTCATAAAGACAAACACTTATTTATTCAATACCCAATACACAACACTACATGAATAATTTCAAAGTCACCACACATGGCTAAAACAGAATGGCTACAATTGGCAAATACCACAATACAAACACATAGGATAATTATCTTGAAAGTGACTTCTTTTTTTTTTAGCAGCAATCAAAAGAAAATTTTACTAACAAAAAACTCAACACTTAGGTATAAGACATACATACCAATGAAGAGTCTAAATGGTACAAATAATCCTAAGACCAAAATAAAAACCAACACCAGAGCCACTGAACAGAAAACAAAAACTACTCCCACACCACAAACTGGCGCAAGGACAAAACACAAAGGTCCAAAAACCAGAAAGAAAAAAAAAACCAGCACCCGCAGGAAACAAAAACAATAGCAGTACCTAAGTCCCAGATCCAGGCAACACACCTCCACAATAAACAACATTAGCAGGTCGCAACAGCAGAAACATAGCCAACAGCAGAGAAACGGCGATCGAAATTTGAAACCAAAGCACAGGAAATAGAGCTTTGTTGATCAAGATCTACAACACAACACATTAGTATAGAACATGATGGGGCTATAGTTACAACATCGGTACTTCAAACAAAGACAACCATATAAACATCACAAGCATTCGAACTTGGAATCAACCTTCTCTTTTTCATTGTACACCATTTTTGCGAAGACGATCCAAAATTGTTTGAAGAAAATTAATGAACACGAAAATACATTTATAGATGAATAAGCAACCAGATAGAGGAATAAATCAAGGAGATGATGCAAGTTAAGAGAAAAGGGAGTACCTACCAGAGGCATTCCTTTGAACAACTTCCTCCATTTTACTATGGCAAATATTGAAGAGCTTGACATGTTGTTTCTGCATATAATTTTGAAATTATTGTTTGTGACATAAAAGGTCTTAAATTGTTGTCAATTTCAGAGCACAATCATTAAACGGCTCAAGCCTAGTTCTAGAATTCATAACTAAAATTGTAAACACAAAATGATGAAAATATGCACATAGAAAATTATCAAAGCTACTTTAGAACAAAAAATAAAACACAAATAAAGTGCAAATTTTGTGAAAAACGTTTTTATGAATAAAACAGACCCCAAAATTCTTAACCAAACCAAAGTTGAAATCTTCACTCCTTTATAGTTCTCACCTCATTGGAATTAAGTGATTCCTCCAGCAACAATGAAGTTTTATCTAAAGCATCTTTATGAATATCCAATACATACACATAACCATTATGTGAATCAAATTGAGCAGCTCAAAAAATTTCTCCACCTACTAAGCATCAAGCGTACAGACAATCATTCTTGAGATTTCTATATCTTTACTTTAAAAGTGTTTTACAAAACCATTATTGCTTGACATGGACTTCAAATTTATGGACCTCAATGCCTATCAAAAGATGGAGGAATCTGGAATTAGTGATCAGATTACACATTATAAATCTCACTTACTCTGTAAGACCGAAATAATAATGTTGGATACAGCAACAACCTTTCAGATAATAATTTTGATTCACTTGATGTAGAAATCGTCATTTGATACGAAAATGACAGGACTTAACATTGTTGTCTACAATCCATCATTTACTAACAATTCCATAAGAATCATATATTGGGATCAATAACTTTATAGAGTTCATAAAGTAGGATTGATTACATACTGAAGTACCAGCAGGTTTATCCAAAACTACATACGATTCCTCCACAGATATGATCCTTGATCTCCAATCAATCTCATAGCACCTAATAATTAGATTTAAAATGTCAAACATTATCATATCATGGCTCTATAATAACATTCCAATTTCCAACGAACATTCTAATTTACTTCTTAACCAAACCAAAGTTGAAATCTTCACTCCTTTATAGTTCTCACCTCATTGGAATTAAGTGATTCCTCCAGCAACAATGAAGTCTTATCTAAAGCATCTTTATGAATATCCAATACATACACATAACCATTATGTGAATCAAATTGAGCAATGCTAAGGTATCAAAACCATTACCGCACGTGGCATCGATGACCGTATCTCCTTTTTGAACATGTTTCCATACCCTGCTAGGAACAAAAGCAATAGCTCATATCATGGTTAAAGCCTTACTATCACAAAGTATATATGGATAATTAGATAAAGACTCACATAAAAAAATTAACCATACAATGTAACTTTCTAATAACATTCTCATAAATTGTCAACATATTGAGACCTTATTCAAATGAGGGTTTTGGAGAGAAAGGGTAAACTTTCATTTCAAAAATAGAATGATAGCTAATCATGAAATATAATGTTCTCGTCTCCTATTCCGTTTCATTATCAATATTTATCTCAATTTAAAAGAAACATTTAACAGCTAATTCCCTTTCTCTCTATAACCCTTCATTCAAACATACCATAAGTCTAACTCAACAACCTATGATCAATAAGCTCAATGGTGACCATCTTAGTAATCTTACCATTTGAGATAACCCTCCTTTTCTCTTCAGTCTTATAAACTAAATGAGTTAATGGAGATTCTAATTCCAAAGAGTTATCATCATTATCATCTTGATTATTATTATTATAAGAAAATTCAGCAATAGAATTGATACCACACCAAGGTCTAACATCTCTACCAAGCATAATCAAACTCATAGCAACTTCTTGTTCTTTTTCTTCCTCAGAAAAATAATTTTTCTTCCTCAGAAAAATAACTTGAAACTAAAGAACTTGCAACAAAATTCACAACAGAAGAAGAAATGTTACCACTATTTATGTACCTTGTTCTTAATCTTCTTTTGGATCTTCTCTTTCTTGGAAGTCATCAAACCGTACACCAGTAGCTCTCTGCAACATAACATGTACACATGAAAATTGAAGATTCAGTACTTCAAATTCTAATTCAAACATGTTGATGAGAATCCACAAAAAACAATTTATCAAACACATGGTGAGCATATATAAAATTGAAACAGAACAAATTAAAATTGGAATAGATGAGTAATTAAATTCTAACTAAACAAAGAAACAGAGAAGAAGAAGAACAACAACACCTAATCAGTAAGGAAAAGTGATGATAACCATTTTGTGAGAAGATGCAATTGAAAGATGTGTTCAACTAATTGTGCAAATAACACCATTTATAGACAATCAGCAACAATATTAAAAGATTATAATTCAAATTGAGATTGTGGTAGTTGAAATGTGGGGAAAATTTAATAGGGAGTTAGCAATCCATCAAGGAAGGTGTTATCTAGACAGTATCATACAGGGAGAATAGATCTGAGAAGGTGTTATCTGGACAGAAAAACAACAATAACACAACAGATAGGGTGAGAAGGAGGGTAAGGTATCTGTAACGCAACCAAATAGGGTGAGATATATGTCACCCAACCTATACAAAAGCAATAGAAATGGTAGAGTAGCTCAGATTCATCACGTGCCATTAAATGAGACTCAGAGCAGTTGAATTTTGAGGCAAGGAGCAGCTGGGTTTGCCAAAACGTCAATAAGAGTAGTATGAGAGACGCAACATACATGGAGCTCTAGGAAGAATCTACAGTGGCCAAAACACGGTCGGTATTTGTCAAGTATCAAGTATTAGATTGAAGAAAAATACTCAAGTCCCGCATACCATAAATAAATTTATAAGTGGTGCAATCTTATATGCTGAACATGTAAGGGTGAGTTAGACATTTTCAATGTATTATGAAATGTTGAATAGAGAAAAAATTTGAATAAAATTCATCAAGATTGTAGAGTTTTCAAAACTAGAAGGCGCAAGCTTGTTGTTGGTTCTAACATCGAATCAACTTTTTTTGTTGTGAACCACGACAAACCTACAATGTGTCAGTTCTAACATGGTTCAAACTCTTTTAATTTGGTTATTGTGCAATGCAAGTCATAAGCTCATTTAGATTGGATGGAATCAATGGCGACTCTAGGAATGATAGAGAGTTTGAGCAAAATTTTGGAGGGAATTTTATCAATGCAACTTTCGAGTACAGTAATATTTTAAAGGGTTAATAGGTTTTTTGATATTTTAAAGGCTGAAATGAAACTCTCATCGACCGTTGGTATTCATTAAGTCGTCTTTTATATTTATAACGAGAAAATATTTTTTTTGTAAATAAAAGGTTAAGTTTTAAAATAGATTTTAACCGTGTAATCTAACTGCCCGTTTCGCGTGTCGAACGTGTTACGACACAAAATCTTATTTATGAAAATAATTACTTTTAATTACTCAAAAAGTTGCTTAAGGTAGAAAGATTAATTTAAAGGTACCGTCAGCTGTCGCATGTTCGGTACCGAATTTTAAGCGTATAAACGTCCGCTTTCGCGTGTCCGTTTACACTTTAAAATTACCTTTTGAAAACTGAATTTTTCCTAATTGGTAAAAAATTGCTTTCGCAGTGTTTAGAATCAAAAACTGAATTTTTCTACAATCAGATAAAGTTTTCATTCTTTCAAATTGAAACCGGTATCTCTGTGTTTCTATTTTCGCAGTAAACTATGAGTTCTAAAAACAGAATTAATTAAGGCCTTAAACAATTCTCATTATAAATATTTATTTTCGACTCAATGAAATACCGTTGGAACGATGATCCTTACATTCCAAACTCTATAAAAAAAATAGTGGGGCAGCAGCCCGAGCACGTGCCCAGCGTTAAAATCGCCACTGGATGGAATGATTCTTGATGGAAGAAGTGATAGTTTGTAGTGATTTGCGTGGAGTACAAGAATAAGCTTTGTAAAGGAGAGTAAAACAGTAGATCACGTCTTACTCAGGGGTGGCGGAGTTTGAGGAGTTCAGATCCTCTCCATTTTGACACAAAATGGCCATCTCCGTTTCTATCTATGAATGGTCAGCACGTGGCATACAAACAAATGAACGCCTACGATTAAAAATATTAAATATTTGTCATTTAAAAATTAAAATAAAAAACCGTGAAACTTATCATCTTCCCCAAAATCTCATTCTTGTATGTACTCCAAAACTTCTTAGATTCCCAGCCGCCCCACCACCGTGACTTTTCACCAAGATTTCATTTTTTTCAAACTATTGGAATTACTTTGATACATCATGCCTTTGGCTATCAGTATTTTGAAACAAAAGTCACAAAAACATTCAACCTTCAATTTTGGTTTTGAAAATTCCTCTTCTAATTTTGCTAAATCATGTGCTGGGTTTCTTCTCATATTATTAATGTTATGAAAGTTCTTGTTTGGTTTAAATAATACAAGTTATATCTATGTGTTTGATTACTTTAATGAATTAATGTTAAGCAAAACTATTGAGCTCATACAACTTGAAAAAAATACGAGAACAGAGTTAATTCCCTCTCGCTGAACTAATTGAATTGATACTCATTGAACTAATTGAACCCAAAATGAAAGGAAGAAGTTGCCGTTTCAAAAATGGGTTTTATCCCCATAGAATGATAGATTGCCCCTTGCTATCCTGGACTCGATGAGACAAGATCGATTGAATGAGTTTCATTCTGGTAAGTTGTAACCTTCTCTGCTTGTCTCGCCCAAACAAACCAATAGTCTTAGGTGGTGGTGGGGGACCGGTGGTGGTGGTTACCGCCTCAAAGGAGAAAGAAGATGTAGATGTGGGGAGACGAACCAAAAAGAACATTCGTTTGTTTTGGGAACAATTAGATTTGAACCATTCGTTTGTTTCAATCCACGTGTCAAATATGTATAATTTAAACTGGAGATTTCCATTTTTAGTGGAAATGGAGAGGATCCGGACTCGAGTTTGAGCAATTGATCAGTACATGCTATGAAACCAAACTAGGGTTGGGAATTACAAGTAAATGAGAAATGATCCCAAACCAAATTTTACATCCAACATATTTAGATAATTGAACTAAAACTATGACTAGAGAAAAAATGAAATCATGAACAATTAACTTTACTTTAACACGACAAGACTTTCTTTCAATATATCTTTGACAATTGTGAGAGCATCTCCAAGAGAAAATGTTGAAGATGACTAGGGTTACAAAAGAATGTGAAAGTTTTGTAAGTTTAGCTTATTTGGTTGGGACATTGCATTATATATGCAGGGGGCCGGGGTTCGAACCCCGGTCATCCCACTTATCCACTTTAAAAGTGGAATTTCTAGCCACTAGGCTACATGACAAAAAAAAAAAAAAAAGTACAATGTACAATAATGATAGTGATATGATTATGTTAGATTAAGAAAAATGTTCATTGGACAATCAAATGCTATTCTAAACCTTGAGGGCCCGTTTGGTGCGCAGGATATAATAGTGTCAGGATATGATATAAAACAAGATAAGGATAAAATATTATATAAGCAGGAAAATAGTTATCCACAGTTATCCTATCATATGTTTTGTCCAGACAGGATAACAAACATGATAACAATCATATAATGTTTTTAATATATATCTCGCTCATAATAATAATAATATATATATATATATATATGACTAATTTTAATATGGACTGGTCTTGCAAATGGTTTATCATGGACAAGGATTAGTTACCCTTAGATTGATCCATAAGACACAATAATAGCATGCATCTTACACATATGATATTTTCTTTCAAATCAATTCTCTCTCTCCATCATTCGTTGTTCTGCGCTCTGTCCCTTTGCATTTTTATAAACTACTGTAAAATCTTATAATTAATTTTATTAAAAAATTGTGAACTTATATGTAATATACATGAAGCAAGTCTTATCTAGGCACAATCATTTAAGCACAAAATTTAGGCATACTTACACAAATCAAAAAATTAAAAGAAAAATAAAATTGTCACATCAATCTATATCACTTTAATTTATTTATCTTTAATTTTATCTATTTGTTGTGAGTGTGCCTAACATTATTTATTTATGGTTTTGCCTATACAAGTATTTTCCTGCTTTATAACTTAATTATCTTTAATTTTATATATTTGTTGTGAGTGTGTCTAACACTATTTATTTGTGGTTTTGCCTATACAAGTATTTTGCTTGAGCAAGTCTTATCTAGGCACAATCATTTAAGCACAAAATTTAGGCACACAAATCAAAAAATTGAAAGAAAAATAAAATTGTCACATCAATCTATATCACTTTAATTTATTTATCTTTAATTTTATCTATTTATTGTGAGTGTGCCTAACACTATTTATTTGTGGTTTTGCCTATACAAGTATTTTCCTGCTTTACTAGTGTTGCAAAAAAAGAGAAAGACTTGCATAGGCACAAACCCAAATAATATATATTTGGGAACACACACACAAATCCAATAATTTAAAACAAAAATAATATAGTCACATCAATCAACATCATTTTATTTCTTTTCTCTTTAATTTTTCTTGATATATGTGAGTGTGCCTAACACTTGTCATTTGTGTTTGTGCCTAGGTTAGAATTTCTCTGCAAAAAAAAATGCTTTACTTGAAAATTATATTTAATATAAAGAGTTGATAGATTAATTAAAATAGGGATATGTGAACTTAGTTCAATTGATAAGGGACATGCATTATATATATAGGGGACCGAAATTTGTGTAACACCCCGATTTTCAAAGACTAAAAAGGGGCATTAATTTTTTTTTAAAACAAAACAGAGCGCGCATACAAACTGTGAGAGCCGGCGTTAAACATACAAGAGGACTATATATACATAATAGTGCTTCAGAGAAGCAAAGTGTAATACCTGAATATTTACAAACCCAAAGACAAAGGGTCTAACAACTACAAAAGTAAATATTCAGAATACAGTCATCCAAAAGAGTCAGATCCTATGCCTAATCCAAAAGAGCACGGTGTACAAACCACACCGGCGCACAACCTAACTTAAGAAGTACAACTCCTCGATCACTAAAATCCCACGAACTCGCCGTCGTCCTCACGACCCACGGCAGCGTGTAAGGGTCCATCGTCTTGGGTGGGAGGAGCCCGCAATATTCATTGTAAGGGTCACCACACGTATACATATACAAAACATACATACCAAATACACATATACCAAACTATGGAAAGCAAATAAACATTTAGCATTTCCTTCTCAACAAGCATCATAATCCAAATGCGCACATAGCCTATCAATGCAGACTCTACAATGAGCGTGACACCAATGACTGGCTGCCACATGCATGAATTCCGGAATTTAACCTCTCCGCAGAGAGTCGTAGGTCCAACCCCTACTATACCCCGCAGGGTAGGTGAAGCCACACAGACGCTATCACCAGGTGAAGCCACACAGATGCTATCACCGACTCAATAAAATCCCGCAGGATTAGGTGTAGCCACACAGATGCTAACATCAGGTGAAGCCACACAGATGCTATCACCAACTATGAAATGCATGAGCATATTTTCTATTTCAGCATATATAGGGCAGTCACACAGACACTGTCCCCGGTGAAGTCACACAGACAACCACTCGTGTAGTCTCCATCTGACGTACACGTTCCATACATGCTCATGCAACAATTCACATACATACACATAATCACCACCACATGTCAACACATATATTTCGCAAAATCATATGTAAGACAATCACACAACATACATATATTCTCAATCATATGTAATCCAAACACATGTTCATACATATATTCTCACAATCATATGTAAACAACGCACGTATTATAAACAATTTCTCATCCCGAAAATACATCACACATACGTCGCAAGCACTCAAAACACACCACAAACAAAACATACACACATGCTATTAATGGAAATAAGACAAAAGAAAGGTGCCCTTACCTCAACAAGCATTCCACCACGCACAACCTACATTATGCGAGCAATAACCGTCTCTCTCGACGAAAACTCCAATTCGGCTAATCCTCTTAACCTTTTACAAAACATAACTTATCTAAGTTAATACCACATTCTAATTGGTTACTCAAATAAGTCCTAGATCGGCTACTAATGGATCAAGACCTATGGTTGCTCCCTCAGACCTAACTAGGCTCAAATCCACTATTCACGCTACCTAAAATTTAAGCAGCGTAATGTCAATAAAATACTCCCACTGTATTCTATCGAAACGAAACCAAAACCCAAAACTCTAGAGGGGTCTAAGGTACTTTCTAACACTCTCTCATAGTGTTTTCGAGTTCTCCCACTAGTGATTAAAAATTCATGAAGTTAAATACATAATTCTCGTTTCGCAAAAATAGTTTCGTTTCAAAACATAATCAAGAAATACTTTTATTTCTAACTCCATGCGATCAAACTCATACACTAAAACCATTTGAAATCAACACATAAACTCTTCAACAAAAAAATTCACAAAAATAAAAGTTTACTTGCCACAAGTTACAAGCTTTTATTTTCAAACTAAAATGGCCATAACTCATTCAATCTTTATCCGATCGAGACGAGCCATACGTCAAATTCATCGTCTCGAAAAGACGGATCAAATAGTTAAGTTTCCAAGTCACAAAAACAATATGAAAAGGACCTAAATACCCTTACAGATTTCGACCAGAATCTAAATCATACCAAAAACATTTTTTTCTAAAGCCAAACATAGTTAAAATAATCAAATCATTACTAATTTTCTCGAGAGTGATCAAGTTCTCATACCCACTCATTTGAAATAAAGAATACAATTTTTTTCTTCAAAACTTTACAAATTTCCACTTGTTCAATTAAATCACAAGCTACTAGTTTTCTTTCAAAACAAAACCACATTAATTATTCCTTTTAAAACCATGATCATGGCTTCCCATAGGACTTAAAAATTTGAAACATCAAGGACACAAACATACACATGCCACGGCCAAAACAACAAAACGTGGCTAGCTCCCAAAAACTTTCATTTCAAAACCATAGAAGAATTCATTTAGTTCCCAAAATCACTTTAATTGAATGAACAAAACATTTTCATAACACAATCCATAAATCAAAATAGTTTCCCCCAATTTCTCATGAACACAAAATATTTTTCTTCTTGTTTCTCAAAACAAATCCACTTATCACACATCCATTTTACTTAAAAGCTTGTAAACAACATTCATGACATAAATCACTAACTAAAAGTTCATGTTCTTGATCACAAGAAATTTCTCATAAAACCCTAGCTAGAAAACTCATGAGTTTATTATCTAACCATGGAAAGCATCACTACTAAGCCTAAACATGTTAGATAATCACTTATAACCAAGCATACAACTTTTCTAGCATTTTTCTCATATGAACATATTTTTTCCAAATCCATAGAACTCATAGGATTCAAGCTATCTTAAAGAAAAGAAGTGATTAGTTACCTTAGGAGATGATTCTAAGCAAGTTTCCTATGATCAATCAAGCTTGAAATGGAGTGATTTGGTGTAGAAATGCAAAATTTCTCAAGATGTAAAGGTGGAGAGGAAGGCCACGGCCAAAGAGAGAAAGAGGAGTGAGTTTTGTGATTTTTCTAAGTTCACTTCAATGATCAAAAGTCTTCCTAAATAATGGTCTTGTTGCATATCCACCATTGGATCAAATAGTGCATAAAGTTGCAAGATTAAATCCTAGCCATTGGATCAATCCAAGTCTATCCTCACAAGATATTTTCTATGCTTCTAGAAGCCACCTCGCCTCTCAGCTCTCGCGTTCGCTCGCAGACGAGTCGTACTTCGCTAACGGACGGAAATCACAAAAATATAAAATCTACCAAATAAACGTCCGTCGTAAACCGTTTCCAAATATTATCGCTAAATCATTTTCCCCGACTGTAATTTTCTTCCTCACCCTCGAAAATTATTCTGACAACATATCCTAACTCACGCCGATATATAAAACTCCCATCTAAATTTCTACGGAATTCAGACATCATAAAAATTTCCAACAGCGGGTAAAATTCCTACTCGTTTTTCCAAAAACCAGAATAAACCAAAACTCGCGATTCTGACTACACATAAACCTTCTTATACTCAAAAGAAGACTACGACCCAAAAGTCTGTGCCTTTCCAGCGCACGAGCACAAAACAGGCTCCATTTCAGCAAAAATTCTATTAACGCGACAATACTCACGAAACCGCTTCACCAAAAACCCTAAAACTTAGCCGACACTAAAGTTCCTTAGAAAAACTGTACAGCGGAAGCTTGGGTCTTACATTACTACCTTCCAAAAAGAAGTTTCGTCCTCGAAACTAAAGTTAAGAGTAACAACTCAACTAGTTATTACCATCACTAACACAACAAAATCCCTCAGGATTAGGTGTAGCCACACAGATGCTAACACCGGATGAAGTCACACACAAAATTTCCAAAGTCACCTCTTTTGCCTCCGCGACGTAGCCTACCTCAACTCCTATGGTATCATAAATTCAAGGTACTACTTAGTCCTTTAACCCTATTGGTTGATCAAAATTGTTAACTCAAATTTGCATCCACATAGGCTCTCTACTCAATCTTGACTAATCTCTTCAAACTACTCGATAAGTTCACTTTCTCTTAGGGTTTACCTGCCAATAATTAACAATTCTAGCTTACTCTGCTACAATTCTCTAGGTATTTCAATACTAAACACCTCTAGCATCACCTATCATCGACATGCTACTCATTGCCCAAGGTTGAACTCCTTGTTCTTTACCTAAATATCTCTCCAAATCTACCCGTATTCAACAATCAATCACCTTTAGCTCTATCTCACATCGACATCCATACTTGCTATCTCCCGAACTATGTATAGATTGTCACTTATCAACGTGATACTTGGTATCCTACTTTCAATCATCACAAGATTCATCCTTACTAATCTTAGTTTCGAATCTAATTTATCTCACACACTTGAATTAAACCCTTAAGGTACCCATCGTTCGCGCAACCGTCTTCTAACACCACCAAGTTCACTTACTCTTGACGCGCGATGCACTTTATTTCCAATACAAGTTGCCCCAATGATTATCCAATCATTGTAATTAAATCCAACTGACATCTCTGTATGCTCCACCATTCTACAGTGGTTGCATCCTCTTGACAACTGAATGACTTCATCAAGTCTCGTCCGAACTCACCAGAACGGATATCCAGCACTTTCTTCAAAAGGTATCCCAATCTGATCCTTACTTGCAATCCTTTATCAGTCGACGTCCACACGTTCGTACTCAACACCTCCGGGTGACAACGACCCATGCAAATTCAAGTTCATCGAATTTCTTCCAAGAATCCTTTGTGGTTCTCGTTCGCCTCAAGTCCATCCTCCTCGGACCACTCTGTCTAAGGGATTCAGAGACACTTGTCGACTAAATTCGACCAAGGCTCGGGGTTTCACAATTCCACTTACTGAAGCCTCACTCCCTGCATTACTTCGGTAAGACACAAACCAGTGTCTAAGCATATCCCATGCTAGACTCAAAACAACCAACCACATAACCCACAACACAACAAAAACAACCGCTAGAACTAACACAACTCTAGCTATATTCTAACCGACTCTGGACTAACGACTCAAGTGCACACTTTCCCTTTGAAGAATTAAAGCCGGGCTCTGATACCACAATGTAACACCCCGATTTTCAAAGACTAAAAAGGGGCATTAATTTTTTTTTTAAAACAAAACAGAGCGCGCATACAAACTGTGAGAGCCGGCGTTAAACATACAAGAGGACTATATATACATAATAGTGCTTCAGAGAAGCAAAGTGTAATACCTGAATATTTACAAACCCAAAGACAAAGGGTCTAACAACTACAAAAGTAAATATTCAGAATACAGTCATCCAAAAGAGTCAGATCCTATGCCTAATCCAAAAGAGCACGGTGTACAAACCACACCGGCGCACAGCCTAACTTAAGAAGTACAACTCCTCGACCACTGAAATCCCACGAACTCGCCGTCGTCCTCACGACCCACGACAGCGTGTAAGGGTCCATCGTCTTGGGTGGGAGGAGCCCGCAATATTCATTGTAAGGGTCACCACACGTATACATATACAAAACATACATACCAAATACACATATACCAAACTATGGAAAGCAAATAAACATTTAGCATTTCCTTCTCAACAAGCATCATAATCCAAATGCGCACATAGCCTATCAATGCAGACTCTACAATGAGCGTGACACAAATCACTGGCTGCCACATGCATGAATTCCGGAATTTAACCTCTCCGCAGAGAGTCTGTAACATCCCAAATTAATTAATAGAAGAGTATTAATTAAAAGAGTGTTATTGGAAACAACTTGAGAATAGGTGAACTAGTGTGGAGAAATAATTAATTTACACAAGTAAATTAGTTGTTTAAAGGAAGGACCAAATGGGAATTGAACATAAGGCAAGTTGCAATTGTAGTATTTATATACCAAGACCAAAGACTAATTCCTTCCCAACACTTTCATTTTACAAAGTCAGAAACCTCCCTCCTCTTGCTCTCACTCTCTCACGCAAACAACACAAGCCCTTTCCCCATAGATGAAGCTCCTTGAACTCAACCCAATCTCAAATCTTCCATGCAATAAAAGATTTCTATTGCCGCATCAGTTTTAAAACCTCAACTAGGATTCATTTCCCCATCCTCACCCTTGTTGGCCGTGGGTCAATCCAACAACCCACAGAATTATTTCTTCAAATCAATGGATGCATGTGCAAGAGGCTGCATAAATGGAAGTTATTCGGTTGTACCCACCCATAAATCCATGTGATTAAGGTAAGATTATGGTCCTTACTTTCAATTTCTTAAGATTCAACTCTAAACCCCAATTCTCACCTTCATTATGTTGTTGCTGCATGTGTGATTAAAACCCCTGTGGTGGACTGGAGGAACGTTTGGAACCAAGTAATGGAAGTAGGTATTACTGCAGCAAACAACAGAACCATGTTCCTGTCAAATCGCAACACTCGCCTAGCGAGTAACATTACTCGCCGCGGCGAGCTTAACAGAACGGCACCTGTGGCTGTTTGTGTTGAGCTCTCGTTTCCGTGCCTTGTCCTATACCTTAAGTAAGTCATCAGAACTCTTACTATTCCTTTCTCTGTTCCTGTAATGTTAGCCTCACTTCCTTGATCTTGGTTAACTCTCAAACACTCTTTAACCCATTCTTTTCCATTTCTTTCAAATATACAAGTTGGGGTTCAAGTGAGTTCCATTGCTGAAAGATTTGTGGCAGTTGCTGTGTATGGAATCAGTGTAAAGCTCCAATCTCCAGGTGGGTTCTTAGGATAGTTTAGTTAGTTGCCCAATTTATGGATTTTGCATGATAATCTAGGATAATTAGGGAATTGTTGTGTGAGGAGAATTGACCCCAAATTCACCTCCATTCTGTTTTAAATTATTTGGATTATGCTACTGCACTGGTTGAATGAGGATTGTAGGTGATATTCTAAGAAAACTATGATTTTGGTAAAACGGGGTATTTTCTGTGTGAACTCGCCACAGCGAGTAGCTGGCGAGCATGCATGGCGAGCTGGGTTCTGGGCTGATGAAACTCGCCATGGCGAGCTTTTGCTCGCCGCAGCGAATTGATTTAGGTCAGGACCTATAATCTCGCCATAGCGAGCTGGTGACTCGCCGTAGCGAGCATGCACAGAACTGACCTATATTTTCTATTTTCTAAATAAAGATTCCCACACTCGTTTTATGTCCTCGTTAGAATCAGATAACTTGCAGTAATATAATTAATATAAGGTCGAACAGAATGTTAACCACAGATAATGCTTAGGGTATAACTTAGTTATTATTAGGCTTGTATGCTCCCCGGGTTTTGGGAATATTGGTAGTAAGAACTAAATTAGTTTCAGTCAATTATGAGCGATTTTGTGATATCGCGCTATGGACTCCCGATGGGATAATCCATTAGGATAAGTTATTGTGAGCTGCATGCCGTGACCGAATCGGTTGACGGATATGGCAGGCCTCTGAGACATGCTCACCTCAGAGTGTCCTTGTGTCTAAAATGAATAAGAGTTAATTTATGTGTTACACCTATATTTATGCTATTATGATATGATTATGTTAGTATTTGAAACGACTGATTTAGGTGCCCCGGCGTAGTCGCCATTAGGAGGGTAGTAGGACTCACTGAGGCTTAGTAGTCTCACCCCACTCCAAACCAATTTTTTTAGGTAAACAGGATATTCGGAGCAAGGACCAGGTAGGAGGCTGACAGTTGGAGCTGAGCTTGGATTGTCCGCCTTGAAGATTTTATTTCTTCGTCTTGCTTTTTAGTTTATTATCGTGTTTACTCAGAATACTAGCAACTTCCGCTGTATTTTATCCGTTATTTACTGTGTATCTGAAACAATGTTGTATCTTGTTTATTTTAATCAGAGAATTATTTGTACTCAGATCCTTTTATGTATGTCTCGGCTAAATATTCTAGGTATTTTATTCCAAGGGATTGAACTTTGTTGACCAGTGAAAGGTGAGGTGTGGACTTGGACGCGGATATAAACGATCTACTCTGTTGTAGAACGAAGAAATTTTGAATTTCGAGGACGAAATTCTTTAAGGGGGGTAGATTGTAACATTCCAATTTTAATTAATAGAAAATATTAATTAAATGAGTAATTTGGAGCTTAATTGGAAACTAAGTAACCAAATTATATGAGCACACTAGTGTTACCAAGACTTAAGTGGAAATCAAGAGACTTCCCACTCACTACTCTTTTCTCTCTGAACCTCCCCTTTTTCTCTTAAACCCCCATGAGTTAACTCCTCCCTATAAGACACATGCAAGGAGTTGGAAAAGAAGTCAAAATCATTTTTCCCTTTCATTTTTCATTCTCACGCCTAACACTACCACACCCACAAGTTTCAAATTTCTTTTCTCTCCACAATTCCACATGCAAATGAAGGTAGAGCTCTAAGAGTCCAAGAATACTCTTATATTCCATCCTCTCATCTCCAATAAGCTTCCTTCTCACCCTCTCCCTCTTGAACCCAACATCAAAGACATGCATTGCTGGTGAAATTGGAGAGCTGCATGTGTTAATTGGGAGTTTACTATGCATCAGCTACTCAAGCTCTTGTGATTAAGGTAAATCTTAGTTCCTAACTTTCCCCTTTTCAAAAATTGATTCAAAAACCCTAAACCTAAATCCTTACTGTGTTGTTGTTGCATGTGCGTTACAACCTTCGTGGGTGACTGAGAGAAGCATTAAGGACCAAGGAATGGTAGGTAAGATGCTGCAGAGACCAACTGAACGATTTCTCTGCTGTTTCGCAGAGCTCGCCGGGCGAGCATGTGCTCGCCGTAGCGAGTGCAGCAGATGCTGCCACCACATGTTGCAAATTCCCTCTATTCTGTTATTCCAACCTTGGTAAGATAATTAGAACCCTTCTTATTCTTTCCTTAGATTGTAGTAGAGATCATTCCAATTCCTTAACCACCATATACTCTTAAATCGCTCTCTAATTTCATTCCTTTCCTTTTGGCTCAAGAACACAAGTGGGGATTTCAAATGAGTCTTGGTGAAGGAGCTTCTAGCTGTAGCAGAGCTTTTATACAAGTTAAAGCTTCTCTATCAGGTGGGTTCTTTAGGCTAGTTTAGTTAGATTTCCCTTAAATCAAAACTTGCATGATAACTTAGGAATATTAGGAATTGTTGTGTGAGAGGAATTAATCCCAAATTCCACTCCATTCTGTTTTTATATTATGTAAATTATGTTTCTGCACTGATTAAACGAGGATTGTAGGTGTGTTACTTGAAATATTACGATTTCTGCAAAACAGGGTAAGTTCTGCATGAACTCGCCACAGCGAGTAGCTGGCGAGCATTCATGGCGAGCTGGGCTCTGAGCTGATGAAACTCGCCATGGCGAGCTTCTGCTCGCCATAGCGAGTTGATTTAGGTCAGGACCTATAATCTCGCCATAGCGAGCTGGTAACTCGCCGTAGCGAGCTTGTACAGGATTGGCCTATATTTCCATTTTCTAAATAAAGTTTTCTACACTCGTTTTATATCCTCGTTATAATCAGATAGCTTGCAGTAACGTAATTAATATAACGTCGAACAGAATGTTAATCACAGATAATCATTAGGGTATAACATAGAAAATTAATTAGGTTTGTATGCTCCCCGGGATTGGGAAATTATGGTAGTAATAACTAATTTAGTTTCAGTCAGTTATGAGCGATCTTGTGATATCGCGTAATGGACTCCCAATGGGACAATCCATTAGGATATGTTATTGTGAGCTGCATGCCGTGACCGAATCGGTTGACGGATATGGCAGGCCTCTGAGACATGCTCACCTCAGAGTGTCCTTGTGTTTAAAATGAATAAGAGTTAAATTCTGTGTTACACCTTTTACTTTCAGTTTCAGGATACGATTATGTATATGTTAGCATGATACGACTGATTTAGGTGCCCCCGGTGTAGTCACCTCTAGGAGGGTAGTAGGACTCACTGAGGCTTAGTAGTCTCACCCCACTCCAAACCAATTTTTTTAGGTAGACAGATTCACTGGAGCAAGGACCAGGAGGGAGCTGATGATTGGAGTTGAGCTTGATTCATCAGACTTGAAGACTTTAGTCTTCCTCTTTGTTTTAGTTTATTCTGTTTATTATGAAATCTCTTTTGTTTCCGCTGAATTCTTTACTTTCATCCATGTTGTTAAGAAATTCTTGTAATCCAATTGTTTAAGTTCTTTCAATTAATGTACTCAGATACTATTATTTATGTCTTGGCTAAATATTCTAGATATTTTAGTTGGGGCGTTATAATTGGTATCAGAGCAGGTCGATCCAGTATCGGACCTTGCCATGAGTCAGAACAACTCATTCCTAAGTAATGCAGACCCTTTGGATCTGGACTGTTTACGCTGAAACCATCGCGTGCTGAGCCTGATCAGCTCAGTATTGTGAATGGTAGGCAGGGTATTATGGTTTAGAACTGAAGTGAATTCTGGAATTCCACCGTTAAATCCGTAGTGAAACTACAATCGAGGAGCAATCGTCGAAGGAAGTTCTTTTAAGTGGATATTGGAATGTGGCAAATGGTGCCACAGGAGTAAGTTGCGTAACACAAGACAGGAGTAGAGTTATAAATTGAAGGAATGTAAGTGTACCCTTAAAACTGAAGTGCGCAGTGCACAACAGTATTCCACTGGCACAGTGTGTCAGGTGAATTTCCTGAATCTAGAATTGCCTTATCCACCGAGAGCCTAAAATCAGTCAAGTATATTGACCAAGTAACACCAGTAATAGGAGTAAGCCAAACTTATCTCGGGACGTTTAGTTATCCAGTGCAAACGAGGAACTCCCCTTTATTAGGAAGACTTAGATAAACCTCACATGTATTCCATTAATTTTTGTGAAGCCGAGAAGTTCACCCTGTTAGGAGACAACTTAGTAATACCTCAGCCAAATAACACTAATCCCTGAGGACAACCAGTTAAGCTTACCCCAAGATTATTAAGCCTTAAGTGTTCTCATTGGAATGAGTACCCTCTCTCAATTAGTAACCAGTAATTATTCCGAACGATTAGAGACTTGGCCTTCACTAGTATAGCGACTGGAATTCTCTGCTAGCAGTACCGTACCCTTTCTTTAGAAACCAATAGGTATAGTGAAACTATTAGGAGCTTAATCGTAACTGATGCAACAATTAGAATTCTTGGAATTGGACACAATCAGGAATTAGAATGAGTATACCTTTCCTATTAGGAGCCTATGAGCATTTTGAGACTAATAGGAAAACCCAGCCTTAAACCAGTATTAGCAATCAGATTTCCCTTCTAAGAGTACCTTACCCAGAGGACGTATTAAGTAGTAGTACATAGGTGTTCCAGATTTAGCAGGGTTAGTATAGTGAACCTGATGGATATTAGTAATAGGGATCCAACCCGAAATACCTAAGTTAGAGGAACCAAGATTAGAATGCTAGCACTTATCTTTATCACCCAGGTTACCTTATTAGATTATTAGTTAGAATATCCTTAACTAAGTTATTCTCACCCTTCAACTCGTGAGAACCCTTCTACCTCACCCTGAGGGACAAGTTACTTTTAGTACGACAATTAGAAAATTACCTTGCAACTACACCAGTCTTTAGCAGTAGACCCAGCGAAACTTTAGAAACCCAAATATAACTAGATCAACAGTTAGGCCATATCACGAGAACTCTTCAGTCAAAGCCTCTAGGACATTATTACCGAATAGTTTAGCAACCAAATCAGTAATAACACACTGTCACATAAGTATAAAGTTCTCCCTTAGCAATACCATCACCAATTAGGTTTACTGAAGACCGTTAATTTGAGTACCCATAAACTAGTAATCCAGCACTTTTGACCAGTTAATTACATAAATAAAAATAGTGGAACCTTAGCATCTTTACCTTAGTATTAGCTCATCACAAGACCGTTAAGTTAACGCTTGCGACAGCTACTCTTAGATGCCCATGAGATAAGACAGCCTGTCACTTACCCTAGTAATTGCACCAACCCATCATAGGATAAGTTTGATTAGTAATAATAATTGAGAGTTACCTTTAGCATGACCTGTCCCCAAGGTTGAACCATGGATACCTCATCATTAGGCGGTTTAGAGATCAGTAACTTAGTTCCATACTAGTTAGACTACCCACTATACAAGTTTGTACATATAAATCCGTCAGCTAGTAAATCAATAGGTTCAGTTGACCATACCTTGAGAGATGCCACTCAGTCATCCTTAAACTAGACATTCAATCGTACAGGCTAAATAGTTAACCAGTTGAGATTCAGATCTAACCAGCCATAGTTTACCACTACCGTAGTGCCGAAGGTAGGAAACCAATACTTGACGGAAAAAAAAAAAAAAAAAAAAAAACAAATAGGATGACTCTATTAATGATCCTTACCACTCGGACTAACCTTTTAGATACACATTAGTTAACCAGAGACAAGTAATTAAGATCGACCTTATCTTCAGCCAAGAGACTATTAGAACCAGTTAGACCTACCTGTGAGAACTTGTCAGCAATGAACGTGAGTGAAAAACTTAGTTGCCCCAGCCCGAGAGTCTGGCAGGAATAGGAATGTGAAACACTAGTCTCAATGCAATAGGAGACCAATTTTCAGTAGCCTCCATTTCGTTCTGGATTTTCTTTCAGCCGACTCGTTGGACCGAGCATTGGTCAATTTTATGTTCATAAGTCTTGGAACACTATGGATGTATGTACCCTTTAATTTATCTGATCATGAATCAGATGAGAAAAATTCTTTCCGTACCGCATTAACTGGACAACCTCGTGCAATGCCTAAAATCAGTTAGGATGCAGCCTTCCAAACTCCCTCGAAGCCAGTTAGTTAAACTAGTGGTAATCAACGTCATCCTTAGGTAATCTTAGCGTTTGTTCTCGATTCCTTTAGTTGTGTTATCAGTGGCTCCATCCTATCTGCAGAAGTCAATTATTCTTGAAAAGGTCAGTAATAATTTCAAATCTATTTCGTGCCCGCTTCGGTTGAACTGTTAATCCACATAGTTCGAAACCACTTTGGTAAAACTTACCTAGTTTAGTGCCAGAGAACCCTCTAGACTCTCATGCTCACATTCGTCGAAGTCATCATTCCAGCCAAATTCGTTAACCCTTCCCTACCAAGCTCCATCAGTTAAAAATCAGGATAAGTTTCAGTTCCATCAACTTAAGAAAAACCAAGAGAATAAGAGGATTAGTCGTGTTCGTTGTCCTTCAGTTCCATACTCTATAACCATGTTAGATCCGTGTTTTAACCTCGAACACCTCTGCCGAACGTTTCGACCTTTCAGATTCAGTTCCCGTACCTTGTAAGACCAAGTTCCTAACTCTGACACCTTGACTAGAGCTTTCCAAACATTGAGTTTAGTTATCCTCAAACGGCTCAGATAGTGTGAGTATCAACTGCCCGTTTAAGTTGATGTATCCTCGTTCTTGAAACTATTTCCCTGTCCTTAGTAACCAGCTAGTTAATTCAGTGAATTATCTTAAGTGGAGTATATTCATTTCAGCCTAGCTTTACAAATTCAAGATTTGCGTGTGCTATCAGCCAAGCTTAGGATCTGATCATTCCAGCCATAATTTCACACATCAGTTACCGGAAGAAGGTGTCAACCAAGATGGACCGTTAACCCAGGAAAATGGTTTGAACCTAAATGCATCTACAGGGTAAATGTGCGAATGCGATCACCGTGTTGCACCAAAATGGATTAAAATTGTAGGTGGGATTTTATCGGACGACTATAGATTCGTCTGCGGATGGGTCTGACTCACCAGCAGAAGAATCAGTAGTGTCTAGACGATTTTCCACTCGTTTTATATTTCGATCGATTTTGGAATAATTAGACAACACGTGGAACAGGTGTACATTTGACGTGTTATAGCGTTCGGAAAAGAGAACTGTATTGGGAAGAGGATTTAGAATTGCCGTATCACCGCTCAATACTGCACACTAGGTTCTAGTTGTACCCAACCAGGCCAGATACCGACCCTCTAAAACAGTAGAACTAAAGCTAATTCCATTGGGAATGGAAGAAGTTGAATCAGAGCGCGCAACACTGGAACTTTTGAGAATGTAAGTATAAACTTCAGCCAGTAACCTAAGAGAGGAAAGTTTTATTCCAAGGGATTGAACTTTGTTGACCAGTGAAAGGTGAGGTGTGGACTTGGACGCGGATATAAACGATCTACTCTGTTGTAGAACGAAGAAATTTTGAATTTCGAGGACGAAATTCTTTAAGGGGGGTAGATTGTAACATTCCAATTTTAATTAATAGAAAATATTAATTAAATGAGTAATTTGGAGCTTAATTGGAAACTAAGTAACCAAATTATATGAGCACACTAGTGTTACCAAGACTTAAGTGGAAATCAAGAGACTTCCCACTCACTACTCTTTTCTCTCTGAACCTCCCCTTTTTCTCTTAAACCCCCATGAGTTAACTCCTCCCTATAAGACACATGCAAGGAGTTGGAAAAGAAGTCAAAATCATTTTTCCCTTTCATTTTTCATTCTCACGCCTAACACTACCACACCCACAAGTTTCAAATTTCTTTTCTCTCCACAATTCCACATGCAAATGAAGGTAGAGCTCTAAGAGTCCAAGAATACTCTTATATTCCATCCTCTCATCTCCAATAAGCTTCCTTCTCACCCTCTCCCTCTTGAACCCAACATCAAAGACATGCATTGCTGGTGAAATTGGAGAGCTGCATGTGTTAATTGGGAGTTTACTATGCATCATCTACTCAAGCTCTTGTGATTAAGGTAAATCTTAGTTCCTAACTTTCCCCTTTTCAAAAATTGATTCAAAAACCCTAAACCTAAATCCTTACTGTGTTGTTGTTGCATGTGCGTTACAACCTTCGTGGGTGACTGAGAGAAGCATTAAGGACCAAGGAATGGTAGGTAAGATGCTGCAGAGACCAACTGAACGATTTCTCTGCTGTTTCGCAGAGCTCGCCGGGCGAGCATGTGCTCGCCGTAGCGAGTGCAGCAGATGCTGCCACCACATGTTGCAAATTCCCTCTATTCTGTTATTCCAACCTTGGTAAGATAATTAGAACCCTTCTTATTCTTTCCTTAGATTGTAGTAGAGATCATTCCAATTCCTTAACCACCATATACTCTTAAATCGCTCTCTAATTTCATTCCTTTCCTTTTGGCTCAAGAACACAAGTGGGGATTTCAAATGAGTCTTGGTGAAGGAGCTTCTAGCTGTAGCAGAGCTTTTATACAAGTTAAAGCTTCTCTATCAGGTGGGTTCTTTAGGCTAGTTTAGTTAGATTTCCCTTAAATCAAAACTTGCATGATAACTTAGGAATATTAGGAATTGTTGTGTGAGAGGAATTAATCCCAAATTCCACTCCATTCTGTTTTTATATTATGTAAATTATGTTTCTGCACTGATTAAACGAGGATTGTAGGTGTGTTACTTGAAATATTACGATTTCTGCAAAACAGGGTAAGTTCTGCATGAACTCGCCACAGCGAGTAGCTGGCGAGCATTCATGGCGAGCTGGGCTCTGAGCTGATGAAACTCGCCATGGCGAGCTTCTGCTCGCCATAGCGAGTTGATTTAGGTCAGGACCTATAATCTCGCCATAGCGAGCTGGTAACTCGCCGTAGCGAGCTTGTACAGGATTGGCCTATATTTCCATTTTCTAAATAAAGTTTTCTACACTCGTTTTATATCCTCGTTATAATCAGATAGCTTGCAGTAACGTAATTAATATAACGTCGAACAGAATGTTAATCACAGATAATCATTAGGGTATAACATAGAAAATTAATTAGGTTTGTATGCTCCCCGGGATTGGGAAATTATGGTAGTAATAACTAATTTAGTTTCAGTCAGTTATGAGCGATCTTGTGATATCGCGTAATGGACTCCCAATGGGACAATCCATTAGGATATGTTATTGTGAGCTGCATGCCGTGACCGAATCGGTTGACGGATATGGCAGGCCTCTGAGACATGCTCACCTCAGAGTGTCCTTGTGTTTAAAATGAATAAGAGTTAAATTCTGTGTTACACCTTTTACTTTCAGTTTCAGGATACGATTATGTATATGTTAGCATGATACGACTGATTTAGGTGCCCCCGGTGTAGTCACCTCTAGGAGGGTAGTAGGACTCACTGAGGCTTAGTAGTCTCACCCCACTCCAAACCAATTTTTTTAGGTAGACAGATTCACTGGAGCAAGGACCAGGAGGGAGCTGATGATTGGAGTTGAGCTTGATTCATCAGACTTGAAGACTTTAGTCTTCCTCTTTGTTTTAGTTTATTCTGTTTATTATGAAATCTCTTTTGTTTCCGCTGAATTCTTTACTTTCATCCATGTTGTTAAGAAATTCTTGTAATCCAATTGTTTAAGTTCTTTCAATTAATGTACTCAGATACTATTATTTATGTCTTGGCTAAATATTCTAGATATTTTAGTTGGGGCGTTATAGAAGTGATTTTGGACACGTGGAATGCCATATAATAAACAGAACCTTTGCAAATAGAAAAAAAATACGACAAAGACTTTTGCAAACACTAACTATTTTTTTCTATTTGTGAAGGTTCTGTTTATTATATGGCTGTCAATGTGTCCAAAATCACTTCCACCTATCCAAACCGCCAGCCACGTGTAAGGATCAAACGAAATTAGTGAAAAATTTGACGGAAGGGACTAACTAATGCAAACGTTGGTAACGTGAAGGACCAAATTCAAACTTTTAAAACGTAAGAGACTTGATTCAAACCTAAAATAAACGTAAGGGACCAAATGAACAGTTTAGCCATAATAAAACTACCATTGCAAGAGAATTATATTTAATTTGTTATAAAATTTAAATTAATATCCTATTTTGCAATTTTTAATAATTATTTTACTTTAAAATATTGTAATTACAGTATAATTTTGTGTATATATTTAAAAATTATTTTTTTAAAAAAAATTTACTATCAAATTATTTTATTACTAATGTTTTATTTATTTTCAATTTTTTATTTTAAAATATATTTTATCAAATAAATGAGTAAATTATTTTCTTATTCTATCCTGCCCGTAACCCAGCTTAAACTCAGGATAAGAATTTTAACTAGAGAGACATGATATGATAAGTTGCAGGATTAACTTATCATATTATGTTGGTTCATCAAATACTGGATTAAGACAGGATATAATACAGTTATCCACTACAACACAATTGGGATTTAGTAACATTTGAAAAATGTTACTAAATCCTAATAAATGTTACTATTTCTCTTTAGTAACATTTATTCAAGTGTTACATAAAGTCTATGATACTAAAAGGCATTAGTAACATTTTGAGGCATGATTAGTAACATTTAATAAATGTTACTAATTGATATATTTTGCAACACTTATGCATCATTAGTAACATTGAAAATATGTTACCAGATTTTAGTTTTTGCAATATATAAAAAATGTTACTAGACTATATATATACCTCAATATATAACATTCCCAACCTATTCATCATTGTTGGCTATTAAAGCTAGAAAAAATCAAATACAATATTGGCCATAAACAAGATTATTCATCCAAAAACATTTTAAAACATTGGCAAATTCAACTAATTTCATTAAATTTGTAACACAAATGTTACATTGATACAAAAATGAATTGAGAACACGGATTGAGAACACAACAATTTAGATCCCTTAAATTTAGATAACAAAGTTCAATTTTCTGCCAATTGCTTCAGTACTGTATGGTTCTGCAACACCATATTTCCCCAACAATCACTTCCACCATTTTAATCCTGCTACCAATGAAGAAAGCAGCACAGCAGAGTCTGCTCATACTACAACCAATGCAGCAGCTGAGTTATTCCTTTGGCCCCGTCCGTCTCGTTGAATTTCCATATCTATCAGATTGAAAGTTGGTATATGATTAAAACATATACTAAACAGCAGGGCATCTTAACTGCTCTTACATGATTAAAACATAACTAAAATTAGAATAACTTTTTGAAGTTTCTCGTATTTAGCTTTGCGCTTGGCTATTTTTTCCAAATGATGTATTTTATCCTGATGCATCAAGTTTAATTGGCAATTATTACATTGGTTTATACTACTACTACTACACGTGTTATAATAAAGTCACAAACTTACTTCATTTGACAGGGATTTCCACGCAATAACCGCCATTCTATTACCATTATTCTCAAAATCTTGATCAAATAAGAGAGAAAAACTCTTGGGTGGATGCTCAAGTATATTAGGATCCTTCTCAATTTTGACTTTTTTGGTCTTGTGTTCTTTTGACTTGCTATAGAATATTTACAATGATAATTAATATGACTATACTTAAATTTTCAAAAAATAGACTAAAGACATAATTATGTGGAGTGAATTTACCTCTTTGTGTGTTTATTCGGGTCCACATTGGTGAGATGATTAGAGGCTAAAGAACATGGATCACCTTGCACATCATTTGTATCTAGCATATTAGGATTCTTCTCAGCTTTAACTTTTTTGGTCTTGTGTTCTTTAGGCATGCTATAGAATATTTACAATAGAATACTTGTGAGGCCTAAGTTGGGCACTAAAATATACAACACAGTAGCAACAGAAGGGCGCAATAGCAGACCCATAAAAGCAAAAACTACAACTCCCCAAAGGAGAAAAACAGGGGCTAAAATTAACAAAACAACCAGGCCTAAACAAAATCCCAGGGACGATACTTAAATCATACTTATATTTGGAGTGAATTAATATGACTATACTTGCATCAGATCATACTTAAATCATCCCCGCATCAGACCATACTTAAATTAATATGACTATACTTAAATTTTCAAAAAATAGACTAAAGACATAATTATGTGGAGTGAATTTACCTCTTCGTGTGTTTATTCGGGTCCACATTGGTGAGATGATTAGAGGCTAAAGAACATGGATCACCTTGCACATCATTTGTATCTAGCATATTAGGATCCTTCTCAGCTTTAACTTTTTTGGTCTTGTGTTCTTTTGACTTGCTATAGAATATTTACAATGAAAGTTAAGATGACTATACTTAAATTTTCAAAAATAGACTAAAGACATAATTATGTGGAGTAAATTTACCTCTTTGTGTGTTTATTCGGGTCCACACCGGTGAGATGATTAGAGGCTAAAAAACATCGATCACCTTGCACATCATTTGTATCTAGCATATTAGGATCCATCTCGGCTTTAGCTTTTTTGGTCTTGGGTTCTTTAGGCATGCTATAGAATATTTACAATAGAATACTTGTGAGGCCTAAGTTAGGCACTAAAATATACAACACAGTAGCAACAGAAGGGCGCAATAACAGACCCATAAAAGCAAAAACTACAACTCCCCAAAGGAGAAAAACAGGGGCTAAAATTAACAAAACAACCAGGCCTAAACAAAATCCCAGGGACGATACTTAAATCATACTTATATTTGGAGTGAATTAATATGACTATACTTGCATCAGACCATACTTAAATCATCCCCGCATCAGACCATACTTAAATTAATATGACTATACTTAAATTTTCAAAAATAGACTAAAGACATAATTATGTGGAGTGAATTTACCTCTTTGTGTGTTTATTCGGGTCCACACCAGTGAGATGAGTAGAGGCTGAAGATTGTGCATCACCTTGCACGTCATTTATATTTGGAATACTAAACAGATCCGGAATAACTATTCCTGGGAAACATTGGCGTATCTGAGCTAACACACTATTGAATCCACCTAATAACTCGCTTTTGAAAGCTTCCAGTTGCTCTTTTGATTTCACTTCCATTTCTTTTTGCAATCTCTCTTGCAGAATTTGTATCTCAACTTGAGCATTTCTTTTAACTTCCTCAATAGTTTTTTGGATTTCAACTCGAGACTTGGTTCCCCACAAGTCAGAAGGTACAACACCTTTTCCATAGGTGCGCACAAAACCATTTCGGTCTTTTCCCAAGACTTGGGAAAGTAAATCATCTCTAGATGAGCCTTGCTCTAATATATTTGGTTGCAAAGACATCACATCCTCAAGCTCTGACTGAAAATCAAAAGTCAAAATAATATTCTCAATTTAACTATTTTCTTGTATAAAGGTTTCAAATAATGATAAAGAATCATGCCACAATTCTCTCAGTGTTATCATTTACTGGATTTCCATTCTTGGGCTTATGTGTAATAATATACATTTCCACACGAGAGGGTTCTCTTCCATCGGGATTCTTCATCGCCTAATTAAACAAAAATATAACATTAGATTACAGATTCAAATCACTACTCCTTGAAATAAAAATATAACACGAGAATTACAGTTATTTAGAGTTCCGATCAGATCATAGTTACCTCTTCCTCACGTATTTCTGCATGAGTTTTTGTTCCTGTGGTATGTATACTTTGACCCAACAAATCACTCGCTCAATTGTACTATCTAAAAAACTGCAATTAATGTATTAACGTATAACTTTTGGTTGTTTCAGGGTTAATTGTTTGAACCAAAAAACCACAAACATATCCCAATCCCACTGTGTGGTACGAGAAAAAAAAAGCCCATCTAAGGGAAATGACAGACATAAATATAGAACATACAGAAAGTGAAATTCAAACACTTTATGATATCAATGTACTTATTGATAAAACCATGTATGCTTCATTGCTTCTTAAGTGTACTTTATGATAAAGCTATGTATGCGCTTCATTGCTTCTTAAGTGTACTTTACAGTGTACTTATTGCAAATGCCAAAAGAGATACAAATTGCATTCACTTGTAGGCTCTCTATACTACATATTGATTCAATTTACTAACATTACAAATCCATAACAATATTCTACAAAATCAGAAAACCAATTCAACTAAACTAAACTCACAAACCAATCAGCTAGAACTGCAGCAATAATGAAATGGAATAATGTCATTTAAGTAATTGAGCTAAAATATTCATGACAGTGTTCATAAAAACATATCAATTTCTATGTAGGTTCAAACTACATATCATCACATATAGACATATCAATTTCTATTGCACGTACATATAACTGAAGCTACATACATACATATAGTCCAATAAAACATACATACATATAGTCCAATCAAACCTGAATCATCACATATCAGACTTAATGAGTACATGTTCAAACTACATATCATCACATATAGACATAGTTGGCTTGAATCTAGACTTAATGAGACTTAACCAACTAGAATTTAGCCAAATTAAAATTAAGTCTAATTGTTATATTATTGCTAGAGATATAGCCAAATTAACCCTTGCAATTCTTAAGCTATCTTTTGAGATTGAGTTAGACAATATCTACATGAGCAATGTGTAAACTAGCTAAAAGTTAAATCATACAATATAGTTTTGATTCTTGAATAATTGTATAACTCAATGACAGTGTATGATAACTCAATGGAACAAATTGAGTTTTGATTCTGGAATAAGTTAGCTAGTTTTGCTAACTTTCTAATTGTTATATTATCTGCATGAATAATTCTGGAATAATTGTATGATAACTCAATGGAACTATAACTCAATGACCTCAAAAATAGCTAGAATTATTCATGTTCATAAAAGTTAAAAGTTAAACTAGCAAATTGACTTGAAATGAATCAAATGCAAGGTTAATCGAAAATCCAATGCTAAGCTAGGTTATCATAAAATCAAATGCTAAGCAAGGTTATCGGAAAATCAAATCAAAATCTATGCAAAAGAGATGCAAACTACATACCGAAGATTCGCGAGATTCAGAGTGATTTTGAGGGATTCGCCGTCAATGATGATTCACGAGCCATGTGTAGAGAAATCAAATGCAATTTCTGATTCAGAATGCTGAAATTTCTGAGAGAGATTTGAATCGGAATCGCAATCGGGGTTGACAAGTTGGAATCGAAGTCGGAAAGTTCAAATCGGAATCGAAATGCGAATCAGAGATTGAACTAGAAATCGGAATCGGAACCGGAAGCAGGAGTTGTGACCTGTTTATGGAATCGAATTGAACGTGTTGAATCCGATTCGCCGTCAATGATCGAAGTTGTTTATGGAATTGAATTGGAATGCGAATCTGAGATTGACGTGGTTTCGAATCTGAATTGATCGAAGTTGGAATCTGAGGTTGAAATCGGAATCAAAATGCGAATCGGAATGCAAATTGAACGTGATTCTATTTTTCTGAGTTTATGGAATGCGAATGAACGTGTTCTGTGAGAGCGGTGATGTGGTTTTTGCCTTAGTCTTACTAATTCACTGTTTTGTTAACTAAAATAAAAGTGTTAACTAAAATAAAAGTCTAAAGTGTGACACATTTTAAAAAGGGTTACTAATTCACTGTTATTTAAGCTCATTAGTAACATTTTTAAAAAATGTAACCGGTTAATGTTACTAAAGGTCTAAAGTGTGACACATTTTAAAAAGTGTTACTAATTCACTGTTACTTAAAGCCATTAGTAACATTTTTAAAAAATGTATCCGGTTAATGTTACTAAAAATCTAAAGTGTTGTAGTGATCCTATCCTGTCTCTTATCGTGCGCACCAAACGTGTCCGGATAGAAATAAGATAGAAATAGTATAGAAGAGATAGCATTGTCCAAAAATTGGACATTGAATGAAGTTTTTGTAGGAGTGTTCAAAAATCAAATTGTTGAAAAATTGATCCACTAATTGAAGACGTACTATTTACACTTCCCAACCATAAAATTTGGTAACACATAGGGGCTGATGGCCCTTCACTAAGGCCTTTATTCCACTAGAATGAAAAAGTAAGAAACAGTAAGAAAAAGAATGGCAAAATTACACTGAACATCCTTTATCTTATTTATTTGTAACATATTAGTCCTTTATCTTTTTTTTGTCACATATTGGTCCTTTATCTTTATATATGTACACAAATTAATCCTTTTCTTCATTTTTTATTTTAAAAATGATGAGTTGGCAAGCCACATAGGAAAGTCTTATTTTCTTAATAATTTTTTTATTGAAAAATTTAAAAAATCAAAATTCATATGAACATTCATCATCTTATTTATCATGTTCATCATTTTTTTCATTGCATTGTAACAAAATAAATACACCCAAATAAACTCAAAATTATATACATCTATGCGTTTTGTTTAAACCAATTTTCTCTTAAATTGTAAAATTGAAATCCTCAATTCTCAATAAACCCTAAAATTCGAAAAATCCCCAAAATTCATAAAATTAAAATCAACCAGAAACAAATTCTGGATTTTAACCCAAAATTTCAGTTCTATACCATTTGGAAAGATAACTCTACCATGTAAATTATGTTTGCAGGCATCAAAATTTGCAAGATAATCCTTCTCTGTTATTGAAATTGCAAGTCTATCCCCTTTAACACAAGCTTGTGGAAGCTGCGACAAGGGTATATCACAAACATTGGAAATCGCTTGTGCAAAGGATTTTGGAACTTTGGGTTGGATTTCTCTGGATTGGGTGTTTTGGAAGCAGAATGGAGACACACCCAGGGTATGGAGAAGTTATCCATGGAGGATCGGTGAAAAAAAATCAAGTCGGTGGCTTTATTAAAACGAAGAAGACGATGAACAGTAATGAAATCAAGTCGGTGGCTTTATGGTTTTTGGTTTCTCTGATTTTAGGTTTGAGTTTTGAGGGTTGAATATAAAGATGGAGAGAGAAGAAGATGAAGATTGTTAAGTTTTCATTTTATTTTTTTTCAAAAAAATCTAGAATTTCTTTTAAATAATTATATGGAAAAAATAATTTAATTAAATTGTGACATGTCTGCCAAATCACTGACATCTCAGCGTTTTTTAAATAAAATATGGAGTAAAGGATGAATTTGTACATCTTTTAAAAGATAAAGGACCAAAATGTTACAAACAAAAGATAAAGGACTAAAGTGTTACAAAAAAATAAGATAAAGGACCATTGGTGTAATTTCCACTAGCTAGAGAAGAATATTCCAATATTCCAAGCCACATATATTTTCCCAATTTTTCAATCATATATTGTTTGTTATTTTTACAAAATCATGAGTTAAATCTTTATTTTTTCTTCTAAAGAATACTGACACATGCATATTAAATGTTTTACAACTTTTTATTGTATGAATTGTATTAGTAGCATATTATGATTGGATATATACATTATCCATTAATCTATTGCTGTATCCACTGGATGTTGGTCAAAGCAATTGCACACACAATGAAACCAGTATGGCGGCAACACGGTTCTCATAACAACATACCAGCCGTTTGTGTAATCAATATTTTTTTTTTCATGTGTGATCGATATTCTGTATTGTATAAATATAAATAATTACTTAATTTCCTTTTTATTAGACTTTGTTAATTGATAACTACGTAACCTCCTTTTTTTGTTATGGTTAGTTATTAAGAAGAAAAAATATATTTTATTTTTACTATAAAAAACTGAAAACCTACTTTTATGTAGAAGTTGTGCTTAGTTATTAAGAAGAAAAAAAAATTATTTACTAAAAAAAACTGAAAATCTATTTTTATGTGAAAGTTATTTTTTAAGGGTAAAATTGGAATAACAAAAAAGTCATCCCAAAAATTTAAATCCCCTTTATATATTAGTATAGATGATGCATAAAATCCGTTTCCAAAATAAATAAGATTTTCATTATCCTTTTTTAAATGATTATGGACCCCGAAAAAAAAAAAAGATAAATTAAATTTCTATAATTCACCAAGATCATAAACGTATTTATCTAAAAAAAAAAAACAGATCCTATCATATAACAAACTGATATGGCAAAAGATTATGATGCTTATTTTTGTTTTGAGATAAAATAAAATTAAATAAAACCACCCAACAGTAAAAAAAAAAATATGTAACAAAACCAATTGTTTAAAAAAAATGTAACAAACAAAAAATAAAGTATAATTAGTTATAAGATACTCCTCCGTATAGTATATTCGAGAAAAATCAGGAACTAAATATTTTTGAACAAAATAAAAATCTAAATCTTTTTTTGACAGTAAATAAAAATCTAAATCTAAATAGCAAAGAATCCTACCACCCCTTAAACTCAAATATTTCCTATAAATACTCACCACCACTCTTCAACCGAATCTCACTCACCTTCGCTAATAAACTCTTTATTTTTCCAATTACTCTTTTTCAATATTTTTTTTTCTCTCTCTTTTTTCACATACCATACCAACAACATCAAGAACCGTAACCATGCTTGTCTACCAGGATCTTCTCACAGGTATATTCTTCTATGATTATTAATGAATTTTAAATACTTGTTCAATGGATTGAATGAATTTCTTGTCATGTTTTTATGCACATGTTTTTCATAGGGTTCACTTAGGGTTTTTAATAATTATTTTTTATAGTTTATATACTATGGTAATTAAGATTTTTATCCAGGTTTAGATTTTAGATTATCGCCACAAGGATTATCTATAATATTTTTTTTGTCCCAAAAAACAGTGAAGTTTTATGTTTGTGTTCTGTTCTGTGGCATAGAACTTTCATTATTAGAATTTGTTGGTCTAATTAATCTTTTGTGCAAATTAATAGTCTTTCTTTGTGACAGTGGATTAATTTTCTGATTTAACCATAAAGTACTGCACTAGTATTATGATCATCTACCCCTTAAACATGATTAACAGAATATTGTTTTTTATAAAATCAATAATATATATTTAAAATAATTAAACATGAACGAAACGTAAACGCCGACGGATATAATATTTGATTGTGTATTTTAGTTTCACATTGTTATCTGCTAAAATTTAAGATTGTTGATTATGGTTAATGATGGGTTCAATAAAAAAATCTTGAAATAGTTGAACTTATGAACTTGACTTTGTTGATGAATTTTTAGGTGATGAGCTTCTCTCTGATTCATTCCCCTACAAGGAAATTGAGAATGGATTGTTGTGGGAAGTTGAAGGAAAGGTTAGGAACAAGAACTTCTATAATAATTTCAAACCTTTATTTTATTTTTTTTTCATGCTTTATTTTTCAACCATAAATTAGCCTAAACTTTATTTGTGTAATGTGATTTATGGCAGTGGGTTGTTCAAGGAGCAGTTGATGTAAACATTGGTGCTAACCCTTCTGCAGAAGGCGGAGACGAGGACGAAGGTGTTGATGATCAAGCTGTCAAAGTTGTCGACATTGTTGACACTTTCAGACTTCAGGTAAAATGCAAAATCCGTCTCTAAGTGTTAATTAGAAACGTCAAATTTATTCGGTCAAATAATATTTTTTTCATTGTTTTTCAGGAGCAACCAGCTTTTGATAAGAAGCAATTTGTGACTTTCATGAAGAGATATATTAAGTTGCTAACACCTAAATTAGAGGGAGAGAAACAAGAGTTGTTTAAGAAGCACATTGAAGGAGCAACTAAGTATCTTCTCCCAAAACTCAAGGACCTTCAATTGTAAGTGCTTCATTATCACATCGACACCAATAATAATTTAAGAAAATAACATAATTAAGTGTAATAAAAAGGGTAATCATAAGTGTCGGTGTTGTGTTTGGTGTCCGACATTGATATGTGTCTGACACATGACACGGCTAATATGAGGAGCGTATGTGTTTCGTAGCCCTTTATTATTTGGTTGATTAATTTGTTTGTGGATAAATAATGTTACTAATTGAGTAATTAATCATCAATGTTGCAGCTTTGTTGGAGAGAGCATGCATGATGATGGAAGCCTTGTGTTTGCTTACTACAAGGATGGTGCCACTGATCCAACTTTTATCTACTTTGCTTATGGCTTGAAGGAAATCAAGTGCTAAGCACATTGCCATTTTATGTTTTTTAATTTCTAGTTTACAATTGATTTTGGGTTTTTGGTTTTGAAATACAGTTAAGTTTTTATGAGTTTAGTTTGTTATAATTAGGAGATATTGTTTCAAAGTTCACCTTTTTTATATTGTTTCTGATATCATTGTGAGAGCAACATGTTACTATCATTATCAATATGAATGAGATTTAGTATTATGGTTTAGTCATGTGTGTGTTCTATTTGCCAGTTTAATCATTTATGATTTAATTTCTTATGTTTCTGAAAAATAGATGTCTATACACATGCTTTATATGTACCAAAAACAAAACAAAAAAACACGTTTTATCAAGCCTAGATCAAATTAAATCTATTTAATATTTGAATTTCAACTATACTAAAGTTTTTTCAATGACAATCAATTGAAACTGGTAACTTTTAAAATATTTAAAAACACTTTTTTTTTTAATCATATGCTTTGATTTATTTAAGGATTTCTATCTTGAGAAACTATTATTGACTATATAAAAAAGTGCTTTTATGGTTAAAAAAAGTGCTTTTATTGACTAATTTAAACTTTGTATTATAAAATACTAACCATTTTGATTTAAGTAATTAAGTATTAGTGGTTGTGCCCGTTTGTGTGATCAACATTCTCTATTGTGCTAATGTAGATAACTACTTAACCTCTTTTTTGGTTGTGTTTAGTTAATTTATAATTACTTATTGATTGTACCTAGTTATTAAGAAAATAATATTTTTTTACTAAAACAAATAACGGAAAACCTATTTTTGTGTGGAAGTTATTTTTTAATATATACAATACAAATATTTGAATCTGTGTCATAAAATTTTTTTGAATAGAGTGAAGGGAAAAGTAACAATAATAAAAAAAGAGTTTAATTGTTATGCGCTGTCAGTGTAAAGTTATTTTACATATGCAACCAATAAGAGTGATCTAAACTTCCATATCATACTAGTAGGTAACCCGTTCTATTGGACGGGTCGTAACGTTACGCATTTTTTTATTTTTAGTTACAACTTGATGAAAAAATTATATGTAATCTATACATTTTTTTAGTATTTTTTTTATCCAGTGCATAATTTATTTAGTACAATATAGTTAAATGTTTCCCGTATTAGTGCATTATTATTTATATGATAGTTATTTTTAAAATTGTGTGATATATAATTTTTTTTGTATGTGATAGTAAATTTTGTCCAGTGTATAATTTATTTAGTACATTATAGTTAAATATTTCCCGTATTAGTGCATTATTACTTATAGGATAGTTATTTTTAAAATTGTATCACTTATAATTTTTTTCGTATGTTATAGTATATTTTGTCCAATATATAATTTATTTATACATTATAGTTAAATATTTTCCGTATTAGTACATTATTATTTTTATGATAGTTATTTTATTAAACCCACTAATATTTTCTCCCTTTTAACAATATCTACTAACAACTAATATTTGCATATTAAAAAGTCCATTATAGTTACGGTTACCTTTTGTGTTGGTTGATACAATTAAATTACATAATTAAGCTAAAAATAGCATAATACATTCTCTTATAAAATGTAATGTATTTATAATTTTATATTTGACGTTCTATATGCTCCTGTTGAAGGAGTTTATCCAAATGCAATATATATAGAAAATATATAAATAATTTTTTATTGTATTTGAAACCTTTTACATCAAGAAAAATAAATATCCGAAAAGAAAAAGAAAAGAGAACATGTGATGATGATTTAGGTATTTGGGCTTGATGGCCCAACCCATAAAATAAATAAATCCTAACAACACTCTCAAACTATATCCAACTCAATCTTCTCTAACCCCTACCACTGCCTAAGCATCTCTCTCTGTGTCTGCATTTTTTCTTCTTCTGAGTCCCGATGAACAACCACCACCACCACCTTTCCTTTGAATTTTCGACAATTCCTACCACCACATATCAAAAATAAACTCACCATTATTTTTCTCTCATTTCCCTTTCTAAAAAAAAAAACCACACTTCTATTTTAAAATCAGAGAAGTTTAAATTTTTACAAATCTTTTTCTTCCTGTAATCTAGTTTCCCACACACAGTTTTGTCTCCTTTTGTTTGTAATCTATGTGAAGAGAAAAAAAAAGAAGTGTTGAAAGCATCTATTTAGTCGCCTTATAAATTACAGATCTGGAATATTTTGACATCTTATCGAAACACTGTGGAACTTTGTCTTCTCAATTTGTCTTTTATGAACAACAGCAAAATCAAAGACATCAAAAGAAGGGGAAAAATCATAACTAGTTTGAATCTGTTTATTTTTCCAACTTTGTAATTTGTTAAGTGTTTTTTCTGTCTACTATTTGTAAAAATCTATATTTTGTTATTTATTTGTTGTATATGAGAAATTTATAGGCAAAGGAAAAACTATGCAGATCTATTTTTATTTATTTTTTGCATTGGATTAGAGAAAGAATAACATTAATTGCTTTAAATGTTTAATTTTTTTTGGTAATTAGCAAAGTTTTTTTTTTGTTGACAAAGATTAGCAACGTTAGAATAACAGTTACTTGTATTTTTTAATCCTGTTATTTTTTTATTTGAAAAACGAATTGTAAAAAATCATCTATATATTTTAAATTTGTTTGTGTTTTAGATCTATTATCATTATTATTTCTAATATTTTCTTTTATTTTTGACAGTAATATTTTCCGATTTCCTAGTTTTGTTTTTTGTTCTAGTTTTGTCTATATGCAGGAAAAAAAGAAAAGAGAGAGAGAGAGAGAAATATGTCAGTTATGTCTTTTTGTTAGAAAATAATGGGAAATGTGATAGGAAAAGGTTGATTTGATATGGGCAAAAGCAATTTTTTAATATTTATGTTCAACCGGCTTGGTTCAAAACAAATGGTGGCTCATGTGAAAGTGACATGTTGTCTCATAACAACATCAATATGGCTTGGTTACTTTTAAAAATGGCTTGGTCTTCTTTTCATTTAGTTCAGTTACATAAATTTTAGACATCAAATGCCCTCATTTGTGCCAAGTGGCAACATTTGAAGCATGGGCATTTTCATCCATTTCAGGGACAACAACTTTCTTATATTGTATATGATAAAGATAGTGGGTGATGTGTCGGAATACATGGTTGTTAATGGTTGATAGTGTAAAATTATTTTACACTGTCAGTACATATAAATTAAATCCAAAAAAAAAGTCCACACCAAAATATAAGGGAAGTTATATGTTTATGCACCGTGCATAAATACCTCAAATTGCTTATCGCACCCCCCAATTTGCTTGGCGCACCCCCCAGATGGATTATGTTAGCATATGTCACCAATTGAGTATCGTACTATCCTTAAATATCGCGTCATGATTCCTTTTTTTCCTATTGATGAGGTTTCCCCTGTTTATCGTAAAACGTGTCTGGATAGCTTTGGAGAGCACACAGTACATTGTAGAGAGCTTCCATGTTTCAAATACAGGCACGACTTTATCCGAGATGTCCTTTTTGATGTTTTTAGGTATGCAGGAATATCTGCAAAAAAAGAGGCGCCTGTGAACTTTTTGACCGACCCACAGGAAGGACGATCAACTCTCCGACCGGCGGATGTTATGGTGTATGGGTGGGTAGGTGGAAAGCATGCATGTGTGGATTTGACTGAAGTTTCGCCAGTTGTTGGTTTAAGGGCCGGGACTTTTACTGTGGGACAAGCAGCCCTCAAAGCTGCTGTTAAGTAAAGTGGCCAAACATGCGAAAACATGTTTTGACAATCAACATGCTTTCATGTTATAACCCTAGCCACATTATAACCCTGAAAAGACCTCTAAAAATGAATGTTATTAAATTCTGACCGGTTGCTTAGAATTCTTGCAAGCCTATGGTAAAATGACAGGTTGTACGATGATTGAGAGTAACCCTTTCAATTTCGAGCAAAAATGTGTGAGAGAGAGAAAATGTTGAACACAGACTCTTGCAGGCATTTGTCCGACTCGCTACTATCAACGTTTCTTGAACCTAGCAGGACTGAGCATGAACGCTGCGGTAAGAAACAGCGATACCATTGCTGAAATAATATGCAAGGTTGTGAAATTCCTATCATCTTTATTTATCTCTTAACTCGCTAACGATCTTGTCTGACAGCATGTTACTTGAGGACAAGCAACAGTCTAAGTTTGGGGTTGTGATGACAGGAATTTCTATGGTATTTTTAGTAGTAATATTAGTAATAAATTGACCAAGACAGACCCAAATACGAAGAATAACCTACAGATTCGAAGAAAAGTATCAAGACAAAGCAAAAAATACAAAAAGAAAAGAAAAAACAAAAAATGTGAAGATTTATGTTGTTCATCGTAGCACGATGGAAGCTGCTTGCTGGCCAAGACATCAACAGAAGAAAATCTGAAGAATATCTGTTCATCGTGCTACGATGACCTTACTTGGCGACCAAACTGATGAAATGCACAGGATTAATTATAATTCTGAACTAAATCTTCCCATCGTGCTACGATGGACCAATCGCATCACGATGGCTTGCAGAGGCCCATTACGAAAACTATAAATAGAGCTTCAATTCCTCATTATTTTTCATTCAGAAATAGTAGAACATTCTATACTATACTAGAGGTGTTCAGAGGAGCTCTAAGGGCATAACTTTCTCCCCCTTACGAGAAAACTAACTTAGCAAGGTATGTTTTCTTTAGGCTGTTATGTTTAGATTATTCTTTTGTAATTTAAATATGTAGTCTTTTGTAATAGATGCCTTAGGTTGTGGTGGAGAAGATGAACCCCCTATGAATAATTGTGGTGGAGTCTGTGATTGAGTCAAAGTTATAATAAATTGTTATTCAGTATTATGTTTGTTATTTACTTTCTTGCACTTTAATAACGCATTCTCGTAATTTGGTCGGATAAGCGGGAGCGCCCATAGAATAGATGTTAGGGTTAGTTTTAGTATTTATATTGAAGTTGCTTTAATATTTGTCCGAAACTAGTAGTAAATATGCTAGGTGAATAGAGACGGTAACATCCTGAACTAGTTGTGAACTGAGCAATTAGAGGAGGAATCAGGAACTAGGTGTGAACTGAGCACTTAGAAGCTGAATAGCCCGATACTAGGACCTAGAGGCATTGGATGGATGAAGGATATAATGCATGTATAATGAACAACTCACCTAGTAATTAGGGTATGTGACACATCGAGGTTAGGCTCTCGTAGGTACCTTAGTTATTAACGTAGGGAAACTTCATATACATAGGGTAATAGTAAGGTATTACCACAAAAAGAATAAAGTCACCGCCGAATAATAATCTGAATAACTATGTTATACACCGTTCATGCCAAATATGAAGAAGGGAGTGAGTTCAACCACCATACTTATCCTCTATATTTCTGAATCATTTATCTTTACTTTTCCGCAAGCATATCGCTAATTTTATAAAAACTTTTTCAAAAACCAAAGTGAATGCAAAACTAGAAACTTAAATAACGCTAACGACGCTTCGACATGATCCTTGTGGACCCCTGTGGATACGAACTCATTCTAGACACCTAGAGTGTGAATTATTACTCAACAACAGACTGGTGCACTTGCCAGAATGCAGTCAGCGCCCTCTATAAATTTTAACACTATGAATTTCTTCTCTCCCTTAATATAGGTTTATAATGCACTCTACAACACTTTTTAATCTGCAAAAAAAAAGAGAGAAAAAACTCCTACATTCATCTACGTGCTAATAGTATTTATGGTAACATGTTTTGTTGTAGAATATTTGAGCATATTGTATCTTTAAAAAATAATTAAGATTATTTGAGTATATTTTATTTCATTATTTTTTCTATGTATATACCATGTACAACAATATTATTGAAAATTTTAAACACTAAACATATATTTTCATCGCCAAGGCCAAGCGTAAGTAATATTATTGGACACCGACCCGTGATTTTCATCATTTGCCAACTAAACCCGTGTTTTCCATCATGAGCCAATAAAAAATTTCTTCATTTGTTCCAAAATCCTCACTCATGTGTTTTGACGATTTTAGCAAGTATTTTATCTTGCGAGAAATATAATGCAAATCCTTTATAGTTATTTTTTTCCTATAATTTGTATAACATTTAAATAATTAGTTTTATTTATACACGTTAACACGTTAACAAAACAAACCGTTATTGTGTGCATGCTAATATGATATAATGTAAACATAATAGTTTCAAAACTCGTCATTTACAGACTTAAGAAAATGCAAGTAAACTTAATGTTAGGTTATACGTCTTGATCAAAATTCAAATTTAAAAACTTTTGGTAGTGTATATGAGTTTCAACAATAATTATTTTTCTTGTTTATAAAAAACAATTCAATAAATTGGAGTAGGTGTAAAAACATAGGCTCTACCCTTTACATTGGGCCCAAGACTTTTTGATAATAATTTTTGAGAATTTCTTTTCGCACCTCCATGATTCTTTTTCACCCCCTGACGTTTCCATTTTGCCCCCTCGCTACTTGTGAAGCGGGTGTGTAATTTGAAAAAATATGCGCACTGTAGTTCGCTTCCCAGGGAGCGAAACTATCGGCAGTGAAAAATTTCAGTTCCCCATGCAGTCAAGCGTTTTTGCCACAGGTTGCAACGTGATTGGCCACGTGGCTGCGGTAAATAGTGAGCAACCAATAGGAATGGAGGAGATTTTGCTATAAATGTAGTTCATCTATATGAAAATATTTTCACACCAACTTTCTTTTCCTTCTTCCTCTTCCGTATACTTTCTTTACCATATATTTCTTTTATAGTGTTTTTTTATTTATAATTTTAGTTAGTCCAACCATTGTGATTTTTTTTCACAATGGTTGGACCGATACGGTAATCTACAAAACACTTTTTATATCTTTATTAGGATCAATATGATTAGCGCAATGGGATAATGCCAATCCCATAAGTTCACTTTCGGAGAAATTTGGCTGGAGGGTGAAATTGTAAAAAAAGAAATACAATTTCACCACTTCCTCCACTGCAAAACTGTATAGGTCCGGCAATTTTTTATATTTTCTTCCAACAGAAGTCCAAAAATGTAACGGTATCAAGACGAGGAGGAAACTAAGAGTTGTCTGCACCTCCGAGAGGGAACAAAAAAATGGCGAAAGACGCACCCGAGGCGCACCAGAGCTGTCTGCACCTCTTTTATCGCTAGTTTCATGCTTGTGAACAATACGGTTCCGTCTGAGCATACCGACGGACGAGGGTACTCCACCTCGGTCACACTTCTTTGATTGCGATGGTTGACACGACCGTTGAGTTGGGTCAGCTGCTGCTTCAGATCACCCAGAGTCACATCGAAGTGGATCCTGAAAAGATTGGCATTTCCCCCGTTGTAGTACACCGCATCTATGTGAGTGTTCAACTTAAATTCTAAATTTTCCATCTTGATAATTTGAGTTGCTACTGAGCCAAACACACCTATTTATACAAGTTTTGACACATTTTGGACCACACAATGGTCTGGTGCGTTCCTGACCATTAGTTCCATTCAATAATGTACTGGTTCGCTATCTAAAGAGCGAACACTAGGGTGTTCACATCCTAAGGAGCGAACTTAGGGGGTGTTCGCTATTTGAGGAGCGAACCATAGCAGGAAACATAACAGAAGCTGCTTAGTTATGCAGCAGTCCCTGTTTTGGCATCTGCGCCAAATTTACGCAACATTTTTTCGTGGAATTAATTTACGCACCAGACAACCAAGCAAGCATACATATTTTATTAAAATGACATAAAATTGCAATTGAAATGAAAACGGCAATAAATTAAAATCTAACCAAAAGAGTGTAAATATCATACATTCGTCGACAACCAATTAATCCGTACAAACCAAAATATATTCATCCAAATATACAAAACAAAATAAAATAAAACCAACCTAACTACCACTACCATATCCACCCCTCATAACATAAGTCATTCCCTTGGTCAACTCCTCAGTATCCTTAAGACGTAGGTACACTCGCGAGTCGTTTGCAATTTCATCACTCGACATCAGCTCCGTCAATATGTCGCAAATGTGACCCAACCTATCTGACAAAGGGGATGATAGTTGAGTCTGACTCTAACTCTAGCTCTGACTCGGGGCCTCCTGCACAACAGCAGCTATATGAACCGACCTAACTGCATAGCCCTCCTGGATAGAAATGATTTACAGATGTGATATCTGCAAATACCAATCCATGTAGCCAGGCACGGTGTCTGTCGGAAAGACAACACGAGAGCCCATCATCTCTTCAGTCAGCACACGCTGCTGGTAACCCGCCCATTGCTCATCAACCTGGTCAAGGGTGGTCATGATGGTAGCACACTGCTCTGCAGGTAGATATCTGATCTTGCTCGGCCCATTCCTAATCCAACTAGAATACAAAGCGTGCTCAGCAAACAGGATGACATCCCGATCATCCTTATAGGGCCTCTATGTGATGTCGTGCAGGAGGATCCGATCAAACAACAACCTTGCAACCTTCTCATTCTTTTGCCCCTTCGTCAGCACATACTTGCAAGCACGGGGAATCTTGCTCTTGTACTCCTCCCACAACAAACCACCGGTGCCCTCAAAATGATCATAGATCCAGGCCTACAAAATATTCAGCAAATATTTTCAATGATTAAAATCGTTGTAAAGATAATTAAATATTAAATGAAATAAAACTAAATAAACTATATAAAATAAAACCAAAGTTACCTGCAGCAGTGTCATATAGCCAGCCACATACTTGTAGTTGGGGTGAGTGTCTTGCGTCAATTCCCGGTATAGGATTGCAAGTTCAGTAGTGCCCCAAGCATATGAGGGACCCCGATCCAGGTGCCTGAAATAATCCAAGTACGTCAAGTCGACGTAATTCTTCGCCTTGTTGGAGAATATGGTGGTTCCAACCAACAACATCAAATAGGCCCTCATCACCAACTCCTTCGCCTTCTCCTCACCATCCTGATCCTTATCCCTCCGCGCCGTCCTCATTCGATCCAGGTGCCTTGTAATCAGTTCTTTCAAAAATACAATATGACGTGTGCTCCTTTCGTCTTCCTAACCTCATCCTCAACTTCCATATCTGTCGTCCCAAGTAAATCCTTCATCCATTTAACCCTGTTCGCCTTGCTAGGGAGCCTTGTATGATTCAAAGGGCGTCCCTGATTCGGAAGATGCAACAGACAACACACGTCATCCAGCGTCATTGTCATCTCCCTGCAAGGCAGGTGGAAGGTGCTAATGTCCCCCTGCCACCTCTCCACGAATGAAGCTAATAGACCGGGATCAAGAAAGGAGTTTCCTATCTGTGACAGCCGCCAAAACCCTGTTGCTTTCAGCTTTCGTTCCCACCAAGCTGTCTCCAACTCCTCATGCTTGAAGGAAGCTACTTTGCATGAGTTGCTGATCGGGGAATCAACTCACGCACCTGTAAAATTAACAAAAAATAATATAATCATCATCATCATCAATTATTTAAATACATATAGAAATCAACTAAAAGGATTAACACATATATTAATAATAAAAAAGTATTAAATCATATACAATTCAGAAAAAAGGTAAGGAATCAACTTACATGCGAATCATATATATAGCGGGCCACATGGCGTGAATAGTTTGTCAATACCCTCGTATCTGACGGGTCCGGCAGGAAACACGTCCGGCACAATCAACTATTCGTAGGGATCTTGCCACACATTCTGCCGATTCGGACCACCATCCTCCACCTCACCGTCCAACATAGCTTCTTCCAACTCCAACTCTTCGACAACAGTAGGAGGCTCACCTGGGGCACCCGTCGTGTCAATCTCAACATCACCGACAGGCTGTGGCTGAGGCTCAAGTCCAGCAGTATACGGAGCAACATCAGACTTGCTCGGAGGACCTTTCTTCCGTGCCCGCTTTATGTGAGGATTCTCTACCGCATTTTCCCTCCTAGCAGATGCACTCTTGAGCTTCGTACGATGATTGTCTTTAGTTTTATCACCTCCTACCATACCTAAACAAGAGATAAAAACAACCAATTCATTTAGTCAACACTTACAGCATAACAGGAAAACACAATTCTATATCAGTATAATTCGCTCCCTAGGTAGCGAAATATTACATGGTGTTCGCTACCTAGACAGCGAGCAACCCCAGTCGCAAAAAAAAAAAAAAAAAAACAGAAAAACGCAAAAAAAAATGGAAAAATGCAAGTTTACCTTTTGTTAATCTTGACTTGTACAATATTTCCGGTCCCAAGCAAGCAAGAATCAACAAATTTGGTGCAGTTTTCGCGAATCAACGGTTTGGGAAGATTTTTCTCTCTTTTTTTCGTGTTTGTGTAACTGTTGGAATGAGAGGGAAGAAAATCAGGTTTTGCTTATATAAGCAGAGGGTTCGCTCTCTAGGTAGCGAACGGGTAAGTGAAAGTTCACTTCTTAGGACGCGAATGTGTATTTTTAAAATTTTATTCTGGGGTGGAACCATTTCAAACGGTCATAAAATTATCAGCCTTACTAGGAAAATACTTATATAGGCACAAATATAAATAATAAGTGTTAGGCATACTCACAAGAAGTGAAAAAATTAAAGAAAAATGAGTTGAAGTGATATAAATTGATGTGACAATTTTATTTTTCTTTTAATTTTATTAATTTATGTGAGTGTGTCTAAATTTTGTGCCTAAATAAGTGTGTCTAAATTTTGTGCCTAAATAAGTGTGTCTATGTAAGACTTTCTCGCCTCACTATCTAGAAGGCGAGCACTGTTCGCTCCCTAAAAAGCTAGCAAAAGAATATTTTGGTAATTGAAGGGTGCTTGAGGATTCGTGGGGTGCGACAAGAAATTCTCATAATTTTCTTGCTTAACACACAAAAGGAAAAACAAGTTTATGCTAAACTCTATTTACTTGCGTTTCTACTTTCTTCCAAATCGCAAATCCATCACCGGTAGTGGCACAGCTGTCGAAGTGCTCTCTCTCCCTCTCTCACTCAACTCGCAAGTTGCAATTGCACACCTTTATTAGGTTTTTTCTGAACAAAAGTTTCAACAAATTTCAATCGACATGGCGAGCGCAATGGTGGAAGATGCAAACTTCGAAGACGATCAATTGGCGAACATGAACACCGATGACATCGTCAGAGCTTCTCGTCTTCTAGACAACGAGATTCGTATCCTCAAGGTTCAATTTCTCTTCTTTTTTTTCTATAATTTTTTTTCTTTCAATTTTCTAGTTGTGTAACTTTATCGTCTTAGGGTTTACATCTTTTTTATTTTGGTTGAATTGCTTATGTTGTGGATTGTAGGAAGAGTTGCAGAGGACGAATCTGGAATTGGAATCGTATAAGGAGAAGATTAAGGAGAATCAGGAAAAGATTAAGCTTAATAAGCAATTGCCCTACCTTGTTGGTAACATTGTTGAGGTAGGTTACTGTTAATTGCTTTGAGTTTCTGTTGAGTAGAGTTTAGATGTCATTGAATCTGTTTACTGTGCTATGTTATTTTAGGGTTTTATTGTGAAATCATAGACTTTTGTATTATGAATGAATTTTCTGGAATTGATGACAATGAGTTTTGATGGTTTTCCATGGCTATCTATAATTTTCCGGATTTGTTTTTTGAAACAGATAAAGTCTGTATAATTAGTTGTTAATGTTGGTATTTTTCTCCCTTCACCCGGATACTTTAGCTCCTTAGCTCAAACTCATTGAACTATCCAAACCGCTGTTGTTGTTTTTTTTTTCTTCTCCTGATTATGACATGATAACCTTTGTATTTAGATCTTGGAAATGAATCCTGAAGATGAAGCTGAAGAAGATGGTGCCAATATTGATCTTGACTCACAAAGGAAGGGAAAATGTGTTGTGCTGAAAACCTCTACTCGTCAGGTGATATAGACTATTTCATTATGTTGTATTCATATTTCGATATCTATTGTTTCTGTACCATTTTAAGATTGTTTCTTATATGATTTATTTGCCTTTTGTTTTTGGAGGCCTTCAGTGTTATCAAATATCGGTGGTGGATTTTGGCCTCTCTGATATGGTAAATATCGGCCGATTTTGGCGGGTTTTGCCGCCATAATCTGCTATTGCGCGCCATAAAACCGCTGTTATTGCGGGATTTTTGGCTCATTGCCATGGACCGCCATCGACAACACTGTGGCCTTAGTTGACAATATAGTATAATCATAGTTAGGTATTGAAGGGAAGATGTTCTTCATATAACTTGTTGCAACCATAACCTAAATAATGTTTTCTTTTGACTGCGCTGCAGACAATCTTTCTTCCAGTTGTTGGACTTGTCGACCCCGACAAGCTAAAACCTGGTGATCTTGTTGGTGTAAACAAAGATAGTTACTTAATCTTGGATACTCTCCCTTCCGAGTATGATTCTAGAGTTAAGGCTATGGAAGTTGATGAAAAGCCAACAGAGGACTACAATGACATTGGTGGATTAGAGAAGCAGGTAAGCTTTAATTTTTGTCATAATTTAGTAAATTTACTGGAACACGTCTGTTTTTTAAATGAATTTGTGGTCAATAAGATAATCACTGATCTTCTGATCAATAACTTTGTTTTTGTCAACAGATCCAAGAATTGGTTGAAGCCATCGTTTTGCCAATGACCCACAAAGAGCGCTTTCAGAAGTTAGGAATTCGTCCTCCTAAGGGAGTGCTCTTATATGGACCACCCGGTACTGGAAAAACTTTAATGGCCCGTGCCTGTGCTGCACAGACAAATGCCACTTTTCTGAAGTTGGCAGGTCCTCAGCTGGTCCAGGTATGATCATCTAAATCTAATTTTTCCTTTAATCCATTAGATCATTCTAAGCATGGATAGTGTTTCACTTTTCACTTGTTTGGCTGCCCATCATTTTCTAATACAATTGAATAGTGCTACAGTAGTGCCTGATTTTTTATTATCTTGTGTTGAGTTTTTTCTTGTGTAATAATTACTTTGATGCATGTCAATCAAGGTTGTTTATTGGGAGTTAACTCGTAAGATTATACCATTCTGAGTTAAAGTAGCAAATTTGAGTTAACTCGATCGTAGATAACCAAATTCAATTGAGTTAACTTGGCTGATATCAAGTGTTAACTCACTGAAGGTTAAAATCGTACAAAATCAGACGAGTTAACCAAGATAACCAAATTTGGTACAAGGGGCAACACAATCATTTCACTAGAGAGAAATGTTGGGTCCCTACCACTAATTTGAGAATTACTATGCACCGCTATTTTATTACCAAAAGTTCGTTTCTATTTTTTACACACTGGGGATGTGGGACTCTTTGAAAACAAAATAGCGTAGTTTTGCTCTACTAAAATTGTACAATTGCTGTTAATATTAGATGTGGGAGTGAGACTAGCTTTTTTACTATTATATATCCTTTTTTTTATACACGTCATTATATCCTTTTAATATACTAGCGTTAAGTTTTATGTTTTTACAAAACTATTATTATTGTTGGCTTTTTTGATTGATGATATTTTATATTTTTCAACACATTTTATTATTTTCCAGTTGACTAAATAAATAAATCATTGGTAGCGTACCAATTAAAATATTAGAACATATCATGAATCTAAATCGTGCATCAATTAAATAACTCGCCAAATCTAAAGAATGCCCCTGTCATGGTATTATATAAGTATATATGTTATGTATATAAGGTAAACTCTTGTGGGTAAACTCGTATCTCATATGAGTTTACGAGTTCACGTAAAAAGCTCGAGTTTGACAACCTTGATGTCAATGACCCTGTTGATTGTAAGGATTTATTGTTATATATTTCTTATATTCTTTATTCTGAATGTAAACATGCTTGGTTACCACCATCTGATTCTAAAATGGTTTACTATCAATCCAACACATCTAGATAGTCATACTCATTCCCTCTATTTCGTTTGTGCCTATTCCTTTGTTGTTTGTGTAAATTATATTTGCATCTTTGTATTGGGATTAGTAGTTGATGATGTTGCCTGTTATTTTTTACAGATGTTCATAGGAGATGGAGCAAAACTAGTTCGTGATGCATTTCAACTTGCAAAAGAGAAGTCACCGTGCATTATATTTATTGATGAAATTGATGCAATTGGTACCAAGCGTTTTGACAGGTATTACTTATCACCATGCAGAATTTTAGATCAACTTCCCAATTTCCTTTTTTCATTTTGTGATAGAGGGAGTGTTTATTAATTCAAGAGTAATATTTCAGTTTTTCAAAAAAAATAGTATAGAATTTCAGCAACCTCATGATTCATATTGTGGCTGATTGCAGTGAAGTGAGTGGAGACAGGGAGGTACAAAGAACTATGTTGGAGTTGCTCAATCAGCTTGATGGTTTTAGTAGTGATGACCGGATTAAGGTTTGTCTTTAATTTTTCATTCTGTATGGTTATATTTTTTACTGATGTGATAAGGGAAACTTTCATAGATGACTACACGTTTTAGGTTAAGCATAATAGTTATATGTTCTTAAATGCTGTGTTTTGTGCCACACTTAAATTTTTGACCATCTATTTATCATTTTTTTCTTTCATGACTACCTTCGATTTAACAACTTGAATAGTGATGCTGTAAAAAGCATAGAATATTGAACACGAGTAATTAGAACCAAATTTATTGTTTTTCGTTCACTTAGGATGTAAGTGATTAAAATGCCATTTTCCTTTATTCTTCTTAATTGCAGGTGATAGCTGCAACTAACCGTGCTGATATTCTTGATCCTGCTCTCATGCGTTCTGGTCGATTGGACCGTAAGATCGAGTTTCCGCACCCAACTGAAGAAGCCAGAGCTCGAATTCTGCAGGTGTGCTATCTTCAAACTTCATCTCCTCTGTGTTTTTTTTCTTTTTCTTGTCTTCTTTTCAAATAGAATATCTGATGACTGCTTTCACATTGATATTTCAGATCCATTCAAGGAAGATGAATGTTCACCCTGATGTCAACTTTGAAGAATTAGCTCGGTCCACAGATGATTTCAACGGAGCACAACTGAAGGCTGTCTGTGTTGAGGCTGGCATGTTGGCTCTACGCCGTGATGCTACTGAGGTATGTTTTCTAGCTAACCATTGGTTGTGGTTTGAGCGATTAAGAATTGAGTTCAATAATTATACATCTAGACATTTAAATTATATTTCATATTACTTCACCAGAATGCTACTTTAAGCATGTTTACACGCTGATAAAATGATGAAGTATGTTTACAATGCTAGTGTATATATATTTGTTGCCATTATTATTTCCAGTTTTTCTAGTTCATATATTTACCTGTTGATGCGGGAATATCATTTTTTATTTTCTTCTGTTTTGTTCAAAATGTAGGTGAACCATGAGGACTTCAATGAAGGTATAATTCAAGTCCAAGCAAAGAAGAAAGCAAGCCTGAACTATTATGCTTAGGTTAGAACCTCGAACAAGCCATGCTTCGTTCAAAACATCTGAAACATCTCAGACTAAGAGAATGCCTTATTTGATGTTTGACTTTTTTGGGGTGTTATTTTACTCTATTTACATGATTTGTTACCTATATACTGCCATCGTCTTTTAGAAAACTTGTGATACAAAATTTGGTTAACCAATAACAAAAATGGTTGGGTTATAGGTTATCATCATCCTTTAAGAATTGTGGATAATTTATACTTCTTTGAAAATTGCATCCACAAACAAATTTTTACTCCACTTACAAATCTGTTTTTGTGGCTAATTTTTATTAGTTGGGTAAACTATCTACAATATTTGATGAACAATCTAAAAAAAACCAACAAATTTGGTTTGTACTTTTTTTCCCCTTGGTTTTTATTTTTTTTCTTTTTTAATTTTTGTGGCTAATTTTTATTAGTTGGGTAAACTTCCTTTTTTGTTTTTTTGGTGAACTGGAGGGAGCAACAGCTCCCACAACTAGATAAGAATCCCCTAGGGAAAGCAATACAAGTCAAAGTCTGCCCTTAAAGGCATTACAAGGAAACCAGGAACCTGATCAAATATTTTACAATTATTAGAAAGTGATAAACTATATTTGGCTAAAGTATCAGCTACTTGGTTGGCCTCTCCAAGTATCTTGCCATAAAATTGTCTCCATCCCTTCAGTAATACGCAGGGCAGCTTGAACTAGTTGGAATGCAGGATGTTCTTTGTTGCAGCCATTCCGGATCAGATTAATTGCTATCATAGAGTCAAATTCCACACGAGAGCGTTTATGACCTTTCTTCTTTGCCAAGTCCAGGCAATACCCCATAATTTAGCATGGACCACCGAAACACATCCCACTTTAGAAGGCAGCAAGAAAAACACCGTGACAGTTTCGTAACACTCCTCCACAGCCGGCTGAACCTGTCTGACCTGTTACCGCCCCATCACAGCTTAAAGCGATAAAATCTGCTGTAGGTCTTTCCCATTTAATCGCAATTGAATAGCTCATCTGCCTGAAAATACTGTTCTCAATATTTAGATTTAAACACTGCATCATGCTAGCTACCTGAGCTAATATGGTAAAGGTGTTTAATTCTTTATGAGAGAAAATAAAAGAGTTCCTTGCAAACCATATTTTATCTAAAATAATACCAAACTTTAAGGTCCACGAAACCTTGTCAACTACCAATAACACCAGATAAATTTGTTAGTAACCATTGATGCCAATCTCTCTCTTGAAAGAAACTCCTCCTATTTTGAACATTAACATTCTGCCAAATGCTAATAGAGGACCTGCAATCTCTAAAGACAGGAAGAAGAGATTCATCATGTAAATTACATCTTGAACAAACCTTAGAAGTAGTCATTCTCCTTCTGAAACGCTCCATGTTCGTCATTAGACATGCATGCGTAGCCTTCCAAAGGAACAATTTAATTCTTTCCGGTCCTTTCCATTTCCAAACTAAATTGAAGAGGTTTTGGTTTGGATGGTTGATTGACACATGGGTGGAAAGGTAGGCTGACTTGGTGCTGAAACAACCATCACTAGTACATCCCCAAGCCAAAGTATCATTTCTGAAACACACCCGAGGCGGAATTAGACCATTAATTTTTTGCTGAACTGAAATAGGAATAAAATCTTCATACAATTCTTTTTGCCAAGCCCCATTCTGATCAACAAACATGCTCACTGAATTAATCAAGTCTGAATTTGGAATATCTCTATCCACCACATTTATCAGAGGCCCGACATTTGGTACCTAGTTATCTAGCCGGAGTTTCGTTCGAGTTCCATCACCCAAACGCCAAATAACATTTTCAGTAAATTTTCCCCAGTTTTTGCACCCCCGTTCCACAAATTTGACCCTTTCCTATCTTTGGAAATGATTGGCAATAGGTCTGAGCCGCATCTATATTTGGATCGAATGACTGAAACCCACGAGGAATTAGGCTTAGAACATATATTCCACCCTGCACGCATCATGAAAGCAGAATTAACAGTATGAGCAAGTCTCATACCAAGACCTCCCTATTTCTTTGGAGAACAAATTTTATCCCAAGAGTTCAGATGCATTCTCCTACTTTCCTCGGTATCCCCCCAGATAAAAGATCTACATTTCTTATCAATCTCTTCACATACCGATTTTGGAAGAAGAGTAGATTGCATTGTGTACACTGGAAGCGCTTGGATAACTGATTTTGCTAAAGTGACCCTTCCGGCAAAAGAAAGGTTTTTAGCTTTCCAATTACTCACACGTTGGCCAACTTTTTCCATGATGAACTGAAATGTTGCTCTAGATGCTCTATTGTGAAGTATCGGCACCCCAGGTACTTTCCTAGGTTGTCTGTCCAACCAAAACCATATTTTTCACTAACCTCTTGGCGAACATGTCAGCCCACATTTTTGGAGAAAAAGAACTTGGTTTTTTCCGGGCTGACTTTCTGGCTAGAGCTTTTGCATAAAGTATCCAAAATATCCTTAATGGTATGAGCTTGAGAAACAGTAGCTTCACCAAAGAGCATAAGGTCATCAACATACGCCAAATGAGATAACATCGGACCACCTCTAGAAAGCTTGATAGGAGATAGCTTTTTGTGACTTATCGCCAAATTAATGGATTGAAATAAACGTTCAATACATAGGACAAAGAGATAGGGTGAAAGGGGGTCACCTTGCCTAATCCCTCTAGAGGGAGAAAACTCTTCAAGGGCTTCCCCATTCAAAAGAACTCTCATTGTAGAGGTGGAAATACAACTCCAAATGAGATCCACCATGTTCCTCGGAACTCCAATATCCTCTAAGGTTTCTTTAATGAACTCCCATTTCAGACGATCGTAGGCTTTTTCCAGATCAATCTTAATAGCCATCCATCCCTTCTTACCTTTCTTGTTTCGCATGGAATGGAACACCTCTTGTGTCAGAATAATGTTGTCGCTACTGTTTCTATTAGGGCTGAAAGAACATTGACACGAACAAACAAGTTCTTCCAGCACACCCCTACGTCTTTGCGCAATTATCTTGGTAACACTTTGTAAGAGATGTTGCACAAACTGATAGGCCGAAATTGCTTCATAGATTGCACTTCCTCTACTTTCGGTATAAGAGTTAAAAGTGTTTCATTTAACTCCTCAACTTTCGCTGGTTATTCAAAAATCTCCTTTATCTTATCACAAAAAATTGATCCCACTCTCCCCCATTGAGAATGATAAAATGTGCCATGGAATCCATCTCCTCCAGGCGCCTTCAAGGCATCAATACTAAACACCGCTTCATAAATCTCTCGGTTAGTGACTGGTTGAGCTAAAAAATTTAGCTTGTGTTCATCAATAATTGGAAAAGCACCTGCAAGGAAAAAAGATGTGAAAAGATCGTTGTTAGTTAATAAACATTTATAGAATTCAGTTGCCACCCTTTCCATCTTAGCTTGATCAGTAACCCACACTCCCTCTTCATTTTGGATAGTTTCCACTTTATTCTTCCGTCTCCTTATAGCAGTAACCCCATGAAAATAGCGAGTATTACGATCTCCCTGTTCTAGCCATTTGGTTCTAGATTTTTGGAACCAAAGAAGTTCTTCATTTGCTATGCATTCTTCATATTCCTTCCAAACTAGTCTCTGGTCAAACTCCAGTTCTTGGGACCACCTACAAGCCATCTCTCTTTCAATTCTACAAAGTTGTCGGAGGAGATACTTTTTCCTGACAAAAATATTCCCAAACACATCTCTGTTCCAAACTTTTAGAGTGTGTTTGGATGGGGGAATTTTTTGAGGGAAAGTAATTTTTTGAGGGAATTCAAATGAATTGCACCAAATTCCATTGTTTGGATAAAATATTTAAGGGATTTTAAAATTTCAAGTATTTTGTAAGTCATTTTACCCTTCCCAAAATGAGGGAATTTGAAATACCCTCTAATTAGTGAGAATTCTAAAATTCTTTGCACATTAATTTTTCATGTTGTTCTCCAAGAATTTTTTTTCTCCAAATTGAACAATTCTGGAACTCTCAATTCTCGAAATCGAAAAAAACGGCAAAAACTTTGTTTTTCAAAATCGGAAAAAACGCCGAAATTTATTTTCTCAAAATCGAAAGAAATTCCGATGACCTTTTACTCGAAATCAAAAAAATTGCCGAAAACTTTTTTTCTCAAAACCGAAAAAAAAACCGGCGAATTTTTCTCGAAATCGGAAAAAAACGCCGAAAACTTTTTTTCTCGAAATTGAAAAAAATTCCGACGATTTTTTTTTCTCGAAATCGAAAAAAAATCCGACGACTTTTTTCTCGAGATCGAAAAAAATGCCGAAAACTTTTTGTCTCGAAATCGAAAAAAATTCGAAGATATTTTTTTCGAAATCGAAAAAAAATCGACGACTTTTTTCTCGTAATCGAAAAAATGCAGAGAACTAGTTTTCCTAAAATTGAAAAAATCCGAAAACAATTTTCTCCAAAATCAAAAAAATGTTGCCGACTTTTTTCAAAATCGAAAATATTTTGAAAACTTTTTTCAAGAAATCGGAAAAAATGCAGAGTATTCATTTTCCTGAAATCGCAAAAAAAATCGAAAACTTTTTTTCTAAAAATCAAAAAAACTCTGAAAACTTTTTTCTCAAAATTGAAAAAAATTCTATTTTTTTTCTCGGCAACGGAAAAATTTAGAAAACTTTTGTGGATCAAAATAAAAATTGAGAATGAATTACTTTGTCACTAGGTATTAAACCCGTGCGTTGCACGGGCTTGATTAAATATTTTATTGTATAATTTGTTTATTAAAGGAAATTAATATGTACATTGATAGATATTCATTTTTTTCTTAATTTTTGAAGTATAGTTTTAAGTTGTTTTTAATCCTACTTTTTTAAGATTTAAAAGCTACTATAAGAATAAATTTGAAAATAAAAAATTCAAAGTTCAAGTTGAAGTTGTTTGGTATTTATAATTTTTTTCAAGTTAGTTTTGATAGGTGTATTATATTAATTTTTTGGTTTTAAGAAAAAGATTTATAAAATATTTTGAAACCTGTTATTTCACAAAGTAAATATATAATATAGAGAGAGATATATAAAAAAATGCTTTTGACGTAGATAATGTGTCGTTCACTTACATATAAAAATATAAATAGTGGAATCTAAATAGAGGTTATTAAAATTTTATTGTAACTTGAGTCAATGAAATTATTTCATTTAGAAAAATTAATGATAATAAATAACACACTTTAAAAAAAAAATTAAAATCAAAGTACTCCTATTTTTATATGTATCATTCAAACACGATTTTTAGTAAAAACAAATTAGTAATTATTCATCTTAGGGTGCGTTTGTTTTAACCTTTTAAAAATAGATTTTTATAGTTTATTATTTTTGTGTTAAAAAATGTTAACAAAGAATTTTTTTTATAAATACTTCAAATGAAAAATTGGTTTAAATAGCTTATCTTAAAATATTATGTTAAGTATTCCATCGTTTTGTTAGAAAAAATTTTGGATCATCAAATTACATAAAATCTCTAAAAAAAAAACTATTTCAAATAGCTTTTCAGGAAAGTCATTTTTTAGAGATAAATTTTTTTAAAAAAATTGTGTTTTTTATTAAGTTAAAATCTCTAACATGAATATTCAAGTTATTAAATGTGAAAATAACTCTAAAATTAATAAAAAGAAGAGTTTGAAATAATATTTACTAATTTTAATGAAGTTATCATAAAAATTATTTATAAAAATACAAAGAAAAAGTATTTTTTTAAATGTAAAACAAACTACCCTTAATTCATTTTTTTAATTAAAGTTTAATTTGATTATTATTTAATCTTAAATATACATACATGATACACATTATTTTGAGCATGTTTAGTGCTAAATTGAAAACAAATTTTTTATTACAATAAAATATTGTATAGCACGTGAAATCTGTTTGAAGCGCAACAAAAACTCTCGTAGGAACCGATTTGCCATACTATTATTTTTAGGCAAATAATAGACTACACCATCATGTCATAAAAAATACAGTACATCGAAAAATTATGGTATTATTATTATTATGAAAAGCACTTTCATACAACTGAAAATTATTAAAAATATGTCACCATTTTCTTGTATGCCACTGGAAATGTAATTAATATGTCACAATTTTCTTGTTATAGCAATCAAAAATGTATGACTAATTATATTCGTCCAATTTATACAATAGAGTAACTTAAGTTCCGATCAATCATATATCATGTCATAGTAATCAGTGAAGAAAGTGAGAAAGACCCAAAATCCAAATGTATATTATCGATATGTAGTATTTGAAAATAAAATCCAAATATTTGAACGCACGGCTTTTTTTTTAGAATGCACTTATACAATTTTTTGTATAATATTTTTTTATTGGTTAAAAATTCTAAATATCTTTTATCTCTATGAAATAGAAGAACTTTTTAAAGTTAACCTATAGGGCTATATATATCATACTTTAACTACGTAGAATTTTTTTTAGGACAATATATATCATACTTTGTGAATTATCACTATGAAATAGAAGAATTTTTAAGACTAACCTGTAGGACAATATATATCATACTTAAAAAAAATCATACTTGAACTTTAAATATATAAAAATAGCTTTTGAAAAATATATTGTGGCTTTCAACTCTATATAGAAATTAATAGAAGTGCATTTGAATAATAATTTATAGTAAAAAAATTTAGCATTTTATTTTCCCGAGTTTGGTTCATATCCTGTCACACTATTAAAAAATGATTTCACATTTTTCTTTTGTCCATTAGGATTAAAAACAAAATAGAAAATTTTTTACGGATAAAAACATATAATTTTGTTTTATAGGGACAAAAACCAAAATTCACTGATTTTATAAGAATGAGAAACATATTTAACCCAATTTTTTTCTATTGTTTTTTTTTTCTATTGTGTTAAATATATTTTTCTGTTATTTAATCTTCAAAATAAATATTTTTATGTGTTAACACAATAAACCTTTTTAGTTTTTTTAGTGTTTACATGATAAATTCCTTAGGTTCTAAGCAAATTATCATCACAAATGTATATAATTTGGATTATGTTCTTCATTCTTCTCTATATTTTTTTAGAGGCACTATTCCCTATATCTCTATAATATATTTTTTTATGGAAAAATGGCACACACCTATCTTGAAATTTATAAACTGAAATAGTATTTTATGTAAAATATAATATTCTAAATTATTTTTCTTTATTTTTTCTTCTTTTAACATCAAATATTATAAAAGAGGGGTTAAACCAAAACTCTCGAAAGAGAGATTGTCATAATCTAAAATAACAAAAGACCAAACATATTTCTAGTTAGCACTTTACTATTTCCTATCACTGTAGGAGTAGAACTTCACTAATAAGTGAAATCATTCAAAGATTAAGGTCAAGATTATCCACGCAATTGTTGTCTACTATCTTGATGACATTTCTTTAATAATTATTTTCCAAATTCAATTTAGAATATATGAACGAAAATAGATTGATCTTTTACTTCTTAATGTTCTATATTATATATTATTATCATTATATAATTATCATTATATATGTAAATATTATATTTGTAGACTTTTAAATATAAGAATAAATCTATTTTAATATATTGCAGTTTTTATTTTTTTAATAGACATAAGTACTAATGAAAAAAAAACATTAATACCCCTTGCCTTTTTTTTTCCCTCCCTCTTCTGGTAATATTGTAGCTACAAAAGTGAATTCTAATACTAATTGGGAGTCTTGAACGATTCGTTAAGGGAGTCTTACATTCAAAATGATATCACACATTTTTTAGTATAAGGATCCAATAAATTATAATTATAATTCATGTCACATATTTTGTTGTATAACTATAAGAACCATTGTCATAAAAGAGACTAATGACCAAATAATTTTTTTTTTTAGTACATGAATCTTAAAAAATTATTTTAGTGCTAATTGAAGTTAGAAAAGTGAATGATAATTATATTTTTACAGAAATAATATTACTACTAATTGGGAGTTACAAATATTAATAGGGATTTTACATGTAAGAAGATCATTAGTTAGAACATAGATAGATAGATTGATCGATAAATGTATATATAGAAGATAGAAAAACAAACATATATATTTCTTGGTTAAAATGAAATTAGTTAAAATAGCATTAGTTAAAATGTGCCGTTTAAAAAAAAAGCATTAGTCAAAATGAAATTACAATATATATTTCTTGTGCCAATTTTCTCATTCATCATATATAACATATTTATATTGCGAAATGACGATTAAATAGTATAATAGATAAGTCTTGATAGTTTTCACTACTAATCTTCCATATATATATATTGCAAATATTCACAAATTAAAATAGTCAAAGGAGACTAAAAACATCAACCTCTTATAATAAAGATAAATCATACATATAATCTCCACCACTTGTAACAAATGAGAAACATTCAAAAAAACTTGTACCACCGTAATATTAATTTGGAATATGAATCAAAGATCCCATAGTACTATTACTATTACTATTACTTTTGATAGAAAAATCACACAAATAGTTGGCTGATATATATAGAGAGTGAGTAGAAAGAAAAATTGTTCAACAAAAAATGGAAATTTGGAGTAGGTGTTTAAAATAAGAAATTGAGAAAATATGAAAATGAAGGGAGCATCATAAGGTATTTATAATTGATGAAAAAGTAACAAAGAGAGGTGATCTTTCACATTTCATAACATTTTTTTTATAAGTTATTCAATTAATTAGCAAGCAAGATATTTTAAAGAAGTATACAAAAAATCACCATTAAAAGGGATGATCTTTCACCTTTCATAACATTTTTTTATTCTTAATCAAATGTTTTAATTTGTCCCTTAACATTCCATACCATATGATGACATGTTTGGCCTAGCTTATTAAAAGATGACACATCATCACAATAAAATGAGAGATGACACATAAGCACCAACTTTTGCTTAGAAAAGAGAAAAATGTGAGGAGCTTTGTTAAGTTGACACATAAGCAAAAAATAGTTTGCTTTACAATGGTATATAGATAGATAGATAGATATAGATAGATTGGGAGTCTTGCACGATTTCATTCAAAATGATATCACACATTTTTTAGTATAAGTAGCCAAGAAATTATAATTATAATTCATGTCACATATTTTCTTGTATAACTATAAGAACCATTGTCATAAAAGAGACTAATGACCAAATAAATATTTTTTTTAGTACATGACTCTTAAAATTATTTTAGTGCTAATTGAAGTTAGAAAAGTGAAAGATAATTATATTTTTACAGAAATAATATTACTACTAATTGGGAGTTACAAATATTAATAGGGATTTTACATGTAAGGACATCATAGTTAGAACATAGATAGATAGATTGATCGATAAATGTATATATAGAAGATAGAAAAACAAATATACATATTTCTTAGTTAAAATGAAATTTGTTAAAATAGCATTAGTTAAAATGTGCCGTTAAAAAAAAGCATTAGTCAAAATGAAATTACAATATATATTTCTTGTGCCAATTTTCTCATTCATCATATATAACATATTTATATTGCGAAATGACGATTAAATAGTATAATAGATAAGTCTTGATAGTTTTCACTACTAATCTTCAATAGATATATTGCAAATATTCACAAATTAAAATAGTCAAAGGAGACTAAAAACATCAACCTCTTATAATAAAAATAAATCATACATATAATCTCCACCACTTCTCCATCACTTGTAACAAATGAGAAACATTCAAAAAAACTTGTACCACCGTAATATTAATTTGGAATATGAATCAAAGATCCCATAGTACTATTACTATACTTTTGATAGAAAAATCACACAAATAGTTGGTTGATATATATAGAGAGTGAGTAGAAAGAAGAATTGTTCAACAAAAAATGGAAATTTGGAGTAGATGTTTAAAATAAGAAATTGATAAAATATGAAATTGAATGGAGCATCATAAGGTATTTATAATTGATGAAAAAGTAACAAAGAAGTGATTTTTCACATTTCATAACATTTTTTATTAATTAGCAAGCAAGATATTGTAAAGAAGTATACAAAAAATAACCATTAAAAGGGATGATCTTTCACCTTTCATAACATATTTATTATTCTTAATCAAATGTTTTAATTTGTCCCTTAACATTCCATACCATATGATGACATGTTTGGCCTAGCTTATTAAAAGATGACACATCATCACAATAAAATGAGAGATGACACATAAGCACCAACTTTTGCTTAGAAAAGAGAAAAATGTGAGGAGCTTTGGTAAGTTGACACATAAGCAAAAAATAGTTTGCTTTACATAGAGTATATAGATTATTTACTTCATCCAAACAATGAATTTTGACAATGAAGGAATTTTAATTTTTTTATCCAAACAAGAAATTTTGAAATGAAGGGAATTCAAATTCAAGCATTTGAATTCCATGCATTCTCAAAATCCCTTGGATTTTAAATATCCCGATAGAGTGTGTTTGAATGAGAGAATATTTTGAAGTAATGTAATTTTTTGAGGGAATTCAAATGCTTTGATCAAAATTTCTTGTTTGGATAATTAATTTTGAGAATTTTAAAAATGAAGGGAATTTGTGGAGTATTTTGTTTAAACTAAATTTAAGGAATTTCAAATTACACTTAAAAGTTAAGAATTTGAAATCCCTTCTTCTCTATAAACTTTTAAAAATTACTAGTTGATAAAAAAAATCAAATATAAGCAAAAAAATCTAAAATCAACTATAAACCCTAAAAATCATAAATCGGCCAAAACCCAAAAATCGGCCGAAAAACCAAAAATCAGTCGAAAAATCCAAAATCAACCAAAAACCCTAAAATCAACTATAAACCCTAAAATCGGCCGAAAAAACAAAAAATCGGCCGAAAAACCTAAAATCAACTATATACCCTAAAATCGGCCGAAAACTTGAAAATCAGCCGAAAAACCTAAAATCGGCCGAAAAATCTAAAATTGGCCGAAAATCCTAAAATCGGTCGAAAAATCTAAAATCGGCCAAAAATCCTAAAATCGGCTGAAAACCCTAAAATCGGCCGAAAAACCAAAAATCGGCCGAAAACCCAAAAAATCGCCGAAAAACCTAAAATCGGCCGAAAAACCTAAAAATCAGTCGAAAAACCTAAAATTGGCCGAAAAATCTAAAATCGGACGAAAATCTAAAAAATCGGTAAAAAAACTAAAATCAGCCGAAAAAACTAAAATCGACTATAAACCCTAAAAATCGGCCGAAAACCCCAAAAATCGACTGAAAAATAAAAAATCGGCCGATTTTAGGGTTTTCGGCCGATTTTAGGTTTTTCAGCGATTTTTTGGTTTTTCTGCCGATTTTTGGTTTTTCGGCCGATTTTAGGGTTTTCAGCCGATTTTTTGGATTTTCGGCCGATTTTAGGGTTTTTGGCCGATTTTTGATTTTTCGGCTGATTTTAGGGTTTTCGACCGATTTTAGGGTTTTTCGGCCGATTATTTGGGTTTTCGACCAAATTTAGATTTTTCAGCTGATTTTAGGTTTTTCGGCTGTTTTTAGGTTTACAGCCGATTTTTTGGGTTTAGGGTATTTTAGGTTTTTTGACCTGTTTTATGGTTCAGGCCGAGTTTTTTATTATAGTTGGACTGGGGAAAGGCCCAAAATCAGGATATAGGCCCAAATTCATGAATGGCCCAATCATACAAGCCTAGAGATTCAAATACAAGACTTGGCGGGAAAGCAAAGGAAGGGCGACGCGCCTCCTAGACGACGCCCTCGCCCAAAATATCCATCGCCATTACCAGGGGGCACGCCAGCAACGACGCCATACAGGAGGGTGTAACCACCCCCTACCACCATGATCTCCACAAGTATAGGAGGAAACCGCCCATCACCACCACGTGGAAGGCGGAGCAAGGAGAAGAAACCGCCACGGTCATGGGGTATCCTTGATCGTGGCCCTCCATAACTATCCCCTTTGTAATCTATAAATAGGGGCTAATGCTTCATTGTAAAGGGCTGAACCTTTTGGAATAAACATGAATTATTGATTCTTACATACGGTTCATATACTTTATCACCCTCCTTATTTGTTCACCAGAACATTTTGGCGCCCACCGTGGGGCCGCGGTAAAACGATTCCCATCCTACCATTTTCAAGTGACGAAAGCCTCCCAACATGACGGGAGCAACACCCAATCATGGATCCGGTACCGGCACCGGCACATGCAACAACATGACGTTGACAGAGGCCGTCAACGAACTAAGACGACTCCAAGCAAGAGTAACGTCCTTAGACCAAGAAAATGCGGACAAAGGGAACGAGGACAACGATGACGAAATCAACGATTCTCAGCCCCTGGCACAAGCCTTATGGGATGCAAGGGTCCCAGAAAACTTCAAAACACCACACCTTCCAACATTTGACGGAAAAACGGACCCGTCAGAACACTTGATGGCAGTTGGATCGCAAACCGCCATCATAGGAGCGGCGGACCATTTAAAATGTAAACTGCTCTCCGGCACTTTGAAGGAAGCAGCCTTGAGATGGTACATGAATTTGCCAAGGAATTCCATAACGGATTGGTCGGATTTCCAGCGCAAGTTCATCCAGCAATTCTCTGGATCAAAACACATTAAGGTCACCGCCACCAGCCTCTTCACCATTCGCCAAAACCACACCGAAACCCTGCGTGAATATTTGGCAAGATTCTGCGAGGCGACCATCAAAGTATCAAATCCTAATCAGGAGATGTTTGTGGCAGCGTTTCACAACGGTTTAAAGGCAGGACACTTCAACGAGTCCCTAGCGCAAAAGCCCGCAACCACGATGCAAGAAGTCATCAAGAGAGCAGAGTGTTACATCAAAGGCGAGGAAAGCAACGCCGAGAAAAGATCAAGGGACGCGAGGGAAAAAGAGCCGTCCAACAAAAGTTACAAAGCCCCAGAAGCATACCCGCCAAGACGACGTCAACCAGATCATAGAGGCTACAACCCCCAAAGGAAACCATACCATCACCAGATGAGGCGAGATGCAGGCAGTTTCCCGGAAAAGGAATATACTCCATTAAACAGGGCAAAAGTCTATGTTCTAGATGAAATCCTCGAAACAGGACTCTCCAGATTACCCCAAAAGAGAGGAAAAGATTATCAGATGGGACACAACACTAATGCGTGGTGCGCGTACCACAGATGTAAAGGACATGACACCGAGAAATGCTTCAGACTAAGAGACCTCATCGAGGAACTTATTAAAAGCGGCCATCTAAGGAAATTTCTAGAAGACGCCGCCGATGGAAAGGTTGTAGTCCCAAAGGTGAGAAGAGACCCACAGGAAAACCATGAGGAAAACCTAGAAGGAGAAAAAGTAAGGATAGCAGTTAACACCATCGCAGGAGGTTTCGCAGGCGGAGGCGAGTCCAGTAACGCCCGAAAGTGCTACATAAGGCGTTCCGAGTTCGAAGCAAAATTCGTGGGACACACTTCCATCTCGCACACTCCAGATTTAGCCTTCACCAAAGACGACAAAAGGGAAGTCATGCCCCATGATGACGACCTATTAGTGATCCAAGTGCAAATCCTAAACTGCGACGTTAAGAAGGTGTTGATTGACTCAGGAAGTTCGGCCGACATTATGTACTGGGAAGCCTTCAAGGCTATGCAACTATCCAACGAGCACCTACTGCCCTACAACGGCACGTTAGTAGGTTTCGCAGGCGAGCAAGTAGAAGTTATGGGCTATACCACTTTGCTCACAACATTCGGAGTCAGAGATCAAGCCAAAACCATCAAGGTAAGATACTTGGTGGTAAAAACCCCCTTCACATCGTACAACATCATCATTGGAAGGCCAGCTTTTAACACCCTGGAAGCGGCCATGTCAACGCTATACCTCTCCATCAAATACCCACTAGATAACGGAAAAGTCGGAACCATCAAAGGAGATCAAGCATTGGCAAGGCGCTGCTACGAATCAAGTCTAAAAATAAGACACAAAGCAGTTAACGCCTCAAGCTCGGCTCGCCCAGTTTCCAAAACAGGAGGCGTCAACATGATCAGCCCTTTAGATCTAGACCCAAGAGAAGAGCTCCAAGACAGAAGAGTCAGCCCCATCGAAGAGTTAGAAAAAGTTCAGATTGGTAGTGAGGCACACCAAACAACAAACATTGGCACTTCCATGAAGCCAGAAGAAAGAGGAAAAATCCTGGCGACACTCAAGGAGAACATCGACCTATTCGCATGGCACCCCTCAGATATGCTTGGGATAGATGAGACGATAATAACACATAAATTATCCATCTCGCCAGAGACCAAGCCCGTCTCACAAAGGAAAAGGAAGATCGGAGAAGAAAGGAGAGAAGCCATCAATGAAGAAGTAACCAAATTAAAGGAAGCAGGATTCATAGAGGAAATCAAATATCCATCATGGCTAGCCAACGTCGTGATGGTGAAAAAAGCAAACGGAAAATGGAGAATGTGTGTGGACTTCACGGATTTAAACAAGGCATGCCCCAAAGATCCTTATCCGTTACCCAACATTGACAGACTGATAGACGGAGCGTCAGGCTACAAGATGCTCAGTTTCATGGACGCTTATTCAGGATATAACCAGATCAAGATGAACCCCGCCGATGCACCCCACACAGCTCTCATGAGCAACACCTGCAACTACTTCTACAACGTCATGCCATTCGGTTTGAAGAACGCAGGAGCAACTTACCAAAGGCTTATGGATAGAGTTTTCTCGGAACAGATTGGTAAAAATCTGGAGGTGTATATCGACGACATGGTGGTCAAAACCACAGAAGAGGGCGAGCATGATCAGGATTTGGGCGACATCCTCGCCTCAGTAAGAAAGTACAACATGAGGCTAAACCCCGCCAAATGCTCATTCGGAGTACAATCAGGGAAATTCCTTGGATTCATGTTAACCAACAGAGGAATAGAGGCAAATCCTGACAAATGCCAAGCCATCATAGACATGAGAAGCCCAACGTCGGTCAAAGAAGTACAACAGTTGACAGGAAGGATTGCAGCGCTATCAAGGTTTCTATCCTGCGCGGGAGAAAAGGCTTTCCATTTCTTTTCCACCCTCAGGAAAAGCGAAAGATTCGTATGGAGTACCCAATGCGAAGAGGCATTCCAAAAGTTAAAAACATTCCTCGCCTCGCCACCAATCCTCACTCGCCCAGAGAAAGGGAACACTCTTTACCTATACCTCGCCGTCTCGGACAAAGCGCTTAGCTCCGCATTAGTTCAAGAAATAAAAGGAGAAGAGAAGCCTGTCTACTTCGTCAGCAGGACGTTCAAAGGCGCAGAGGCAAAGTACCAAAAGATTGAGAAGCTCTCACTAGCGGTCATAGTGACGGCGAGAAAACTAAGGCAGTAATTTCAGAGCCACAAAATTGTGGTAAAAACGGACTACCCCATCAAAAATGTTTTGAGAAAACCAGATTTGGCAGGAAGAATGGTAGCATGGTCAGTTGAGCTATCAGAATTCGACGTGACTTTTTTCCCAAGAGGTGCCATCAAATCACAGATACTAGCAGATTTCTTGCTGGAGCTTACAACGCCTGCTGAAGAAAATAGCGAGCAACCTTGGACGTTATCTGTGGATGGAGCCTCCAACATCAAAGGAAGTGGAGCCGGAGTAGTATTGGAGGGACCAGACGGAGTCCTAATTGAGCAATCATTAAGGTTCGCCTTTAAGGCGAGCAACAACCAGACAGAATATGAAGCCCTGATCGCCGGAATGAAATTAGCAAAAGAGATGGATATAACAGACTTAAAGGCCAAGAGCGACTCACAACTAGTAACAAACCAAGTCTCAGGAGAGTTCCAAGCCAAAGATCCTCAACTAATCAAGTATTTGGAGAAGGTACGCAGCCTCGCTAACCTCTTCAGATCTTTCGAATTGATCTATGTCCCACGAGAACAGAATGCCAGAGCAGATTTGTTGTCCAAGCTGGCGAGCACTAAGAAACCTGGAAGCAACAGAACTTTTATCCAAGAGACTATTGCAAACCCCAGCATCACCACAGAATAGGTCTTGATGATCATCGAAGCAGAGGATTGGAGAGCACCAATCATAAGGTATCTCCAAGAGGATGTGCTACCAGCGGCAAAGGAAGAAGCATACAAGCTCAAAAGGGCAGCAGCATGGTACTCCATGCTAGGAGACAAACTCTATAAAAGAGGATTTTCAGGCCCAATCATGCTTTGCGTCAGCCAAGAGGAAGCCAAAGGGATACTAGAAGAAATACATGAAGGATCATGTGGAAGCCACATTGGGGCGAGAGCTTTAGCAGGAAAAATCCTAAGGGCAGGTTTTTATTGGCCAGAAGTACACAGCGACGCGGCCAGATACGTCAAAACATGTGACAAATGCCAAAGATTCGCAAATTTGCATTACGCCCCAGGAGAACCATTGAAATCCGTCCTATCCCCGTGGCCTTTCTTCATGTGGGGAACAGATATTTTAGGACCTTTCCCCGCCTCAACGGGACAAGCAAAATGGATCATTGTTGCAATAGATTATTTTACCAAATGGATAGAAGCAGAAGCCCTTTCAAATATCTCAGCAGATCAAGTCAAGAAATTCTACTGGAGAAATATCATATGCAGGTTCGGACTACCAAAATACATCGTCTCCGATAATGGAACTCAGTTCGCCAGTGAAAAAGTAGTTGACTTTTGCAAAGGTAAGGGCATACAAAACACTTTTATCTCCGTAGAACACCCTCAAGCCAATGGTCAAGCAGAATCCGCTAACAAGGTAATCCTGAAAGCCATCAAAAGGAGAATCACAAGCAAAGGCGAGGGTTGGGTCGCCCACCTCTTACCAATTCTATGGTCATACCATACCACGCCTCAATCCTCAACAGGCGAGGCGCCCTTCACCATGGTATACGGCACAGATGCAATGATCCCCGCAGAGATAAACCCACCAAGTTGGCGAAGGGACACCCTTACGCTAGAGGAGAATTCAACAGCATTGGAAGAAAACCTGGATTTGATGCAGGAACTAAGAGACAAAGCTCACTTCAGAGAATTTGTCTCAAAGCAGAGAGCAGCAAGAAGATATAACACAAGAGTCATTCCAAGGAGGTTCAGAGAAGGAGACTTAGTCCTCAAAAGACCTATGGGAAAAGACAAAGGAGGAAAGCTAGCAGCAAATTGGGAGGGTCCTTTCCGTGTCAATGAAGTGTTTGAGGGAGGCGCTTACAGATTGGAAACAATGGAAGGAGAAGTCCTACATCGAACATGGAATGTGGCCAATCTCAGATTTTACTACAGTTGAAACCACTAAGAGCGCCTCGGTGTGTGACTTTTCAAATTTGTTTTTAAATTTATTGCATGTGTATCAAATATTGTACTGAAATCTCTCTTCCAAATAATAAATAACGGTGGGACACTCTTTTCTCCTATGAAAATAGGAGTTTTTAACGAGGCCCACCGCTTTAAAATTTTTTGGTTTGCGAAGAACTGTCACATATGTTTGAAGCACATTCTAAAGGAAACGAGTTGAAACACCTTGACGTTGCCCGTAAATCTTACGAGTAGGGGCCATCAGAAATAGAAACGGCGATATCCATAAAATCGTACGAGTAGGATACGACGGAAACGAGTTGAAACACCTTGACGTCGCCCGTAAATCTTACGAGTAGGGGGCGTCAGAAATAGAAACGGCGATATCCATAAAATCTTACGAGTAGGATACGACGGAAACGAGTTGAAACACCTTGACGTCGCCCGTAAATCTTACGAGTAGGGGGCGTCAGAAATAGAAACGGCGATATCCATAAAATCTTACGAGTAGGATACGACGGAAATCAGGTTGAAACACCTAGGCGCTACCCTTTAAACTTTCTAGTGGGGGGCGTCCAGAATAAAATCAGGTTGAAACACCTAGGCGCTACCCTTTAAACTTTCTAGTGGGGGGCGTCCAGAACAAAAACAGGTAGAAATACCTAAGCGACACCCTCTCCATCTTTCAGCGAGAGGAGGACGTCCAGAGTAATCAAAGAATGGTTGAAAATCCAGAACGTTACCCAGAAAACTTTTTAGTTGGGAGCGAGGAAAACACAAAAATGCGTCAAGGCGAAGCCTATCAAAAGGGCGACGCCCAAATAAAAGGTAACTTTATTATACGTTATCACATGCATTCTGTTTGTAACAGGTAAAAATACGATCCAAAGATTAGATATGATAAATAACAGAAACCACAGCAGAATCATCCAAAATCTGATTTCATTCATTAAAGATTGGATACAAATTCAAAGAGAACTACATCAAACTTGAATACAAATTCAAAGAGAACTACTACAGATTTGGATACAAGATCAAAGGAAAATACATCAAATTCAAACGGGTGTACGAGATCCTAGGGCTACACTCGCATAAACAATTTGTTTATCACTCATGTAAACAAACTGTCGCATAGACAACTTGTTTATCATTCGCATAAACAACTTGTTTATGACCCGGATTATTCAAAGATTATACAAGTGCTTGAAAACTACTACAATAAGCATCAACACTTGCATAATCCAAAAGGGATCACGTGGCGCCTGGCATTATATTTCCACTTCAGTTTGTCCAGGCGAACCAGTAGATCCATCATCCTCGTAGACGAGGAGCGTAACTTGGAGGCTCGCACCATTGAAGACTTAGGCGCCTTCGCCGATGCTTCCGTCGTCACCTGAGAACCTTCATCCACAGAGAAAGAAGGCCCATAATCGAGGAATTCCTCAGGAACGTAGGTCTTCAAGAACTCAGCATAATCTTCATCAATGTCTTCCGAGCTTGATGAACTGGGCAAGGCAGGAGCATTCTTGGCCTTTGCCTGCCTTGCCGCTTTCCCACGAGGAGCTTTAGACGAAGAAGTACCATTCTTCTTCTTTGCCGGCCGAGTTTTGGGTCTCCCAGCAACACATTGTTTGTTATCACTCTTACCCATCGTGAAAAATCAAAGGAAAGAAAGCAAAACGAGAGAAGGAATAAAGTTAGAAAAAAGCGATGAAGAAAAAGGGAGGAAAGATTTGTTATTTATAAGCGGCCGGATCATCAAAACCTAACGTTTGTAACTGGAAAACCGCAATAAATGGAGGAAGCAGTTTCCAACCACCGCAATAAAAGTATTGGCCAGTCAAACAGGCAGTTACGAAAACCAAGGAAGACTGAAACAGAAAACCTGAACCAGTCAACACTTAGGAACGCACGCCACGTGAAGGGTATCTCGCCACTGTATCAATCCTCGCCCTGCAGTCTAATGGTCGTCACCTCAATGACACCACAAAACACGTCGCCACACAGCGAAATCAAAAGGAGTAAACGTGTAAGTATAAAGCAAAGACATACGACGTACAAAAATCAAAGAATGGGAAAATAAATCAAAAGCATATAATCAAAATGTGTTTAAGATACAAAAGCCTTCTGAGCACCGGTCAAGCGCCATTTGTAGTCATTGAGTTCCTCAACATACTCCTGAAACTCTCCCACACTATCCAAGAGATCGTCTATGGTCTCCTCAACTTTGTCCCTTACACGCCTAATTGCAGGCATAGCAGGCGATTCCAGCACAGAAAGAGAATCTGCCATGATTATCGGCAATCGAAAAAGCATAAGAGGTTAACAAAGATATAGAAGCATGAGCAAGACCCAAAGCACTCACAAGGGCTACTTATAGGGACAAAGGCGATGCAAACTGAAGAGAGTTAGTGGGCGGTTACCCCCACGATCATCACTATTGGCCTCACCCCCATCATCACCACTCCGCCTCTTTGAGCCTCGTGCTTGGGGGGCTGTGGACTGGGGAAAGGCCCAAAATCAGGATATAGGCCCAAATTCATGAATGGCCCAATCATACAAGCCTAGAGATTCAAATACAAGACTTGGCGGGAAAGCAAAGGAAGGGCGACGCGCCTCCTAGACGACGCCCTCGCCCAAAATATCCATCGCCATTACTAGGGGGCACGCCAGCAGCGACGCCAAACAGGAGGGTGTAACCACCCCCTACCACCATGATCTCCACAAGGATAAGAGGAAACCGCCCATCACCACCACGTGGAAGGCGGAGCAAGGAGAAGAAACCGCCACGGTCATGGGGTATCCCTGATCGTGGCCCTCCATAACTACCCCTTTTGTAATCTATAAATAGGGGCTAATGCTTCATTGTAAATGGCTGAACCTTTTGGAATAAACATGAATTATTGATTCTTACATACGGTTCATATACTTTATCACCCCCCTTATTTGTTCACCAGAACAATAGTTATTCAAATAATATCGAAAAAATTACATTTTTGAAAATGAATTACTTTGTAAAGTAATTCATTACCTTTTCCAAACAAAGAATTTTGAAATGAAGCGAATTCAAATGTGTCATCCAAACAAAAAAATTTGAAATGAATGGAATTCAAATGAAAACATTTGAATTTCATGAAATCTCAAAATCCCTTAAATTTTAAAATGACTCATCCAAACACACTCTTAGAGCCTCCTTCAAGTGGTAAAGATTACTATTCCACGATGTCAACTCATTTCTCCACTCACGATGCATCAGACCCTCAAAATCTTCATGGTTAATCCATCCAGTAAGGAAACGAAAAGGCCTTCGTTGCATATTAGCCAACCTGGACAACCTATAAGTAACCAACAACGACCTGTGATCAGACTTAAGAGGAGGTAAATGTAGGACAAAGGTTTCCTGAAACATAAGTCTCCACTAGAGGTTGATGAGCATACGATCAAGGCGTTCCTTCAAATTCCCTCTTTGCCAAGTAAAAGGAAATCCTTGAAAGCCTGCATCAATTAAGTCACAACGTTTCCTCCCTAAACCATAGAACAATTTTTTGTCCATGATACAACTATAAAAAATACGAAAATATCCATTTTATTTTCGAATATAAAAAATATTATCTCTTTTTCTCTCACCGATGCAATTTTATTTTGTCATGTTCTACCTTATTCTATCTTGTTCTGTCATGTACTGTTATGTCCAGTACTTACTGTTTTGCAAATCAAACTAACTCGAGGATCTAATTCAAGTCTAAAATTGAACATTGAATTTATTTGTTTAAAGTAGCAAATTTTATTAGAGATATAGTTAGTTGCTCTAGTTACTAATTAGTTAGTTTAGTTAGTTAGCCTATATATAGGCTTTGCTATAGTCATTTGTATTCAATTTTTCTCCTATTGTAATATTTTAGTTTGATCAATACAAAGAGTTTACAGCTTTTCTCTCATTTCTTCTATGAATGCCATGTTTCATAACATGGTATCAGAGCAAATTTGGTATCCACCTTGAAGAAAATTTTCCGCTGCATTTCATCTGAGAAAATCTAATTTTCTCATTCCACAGTTTCTTTTCTCATTCATCTTCATTTTCTTGCGTGTTATTTTCTTTTTCTCGAGAAAAATATTGTTTTCTCATTTTTCCTTCAGTTTCGATCTTGATTCGGTTTTAATTCCTTTGATCTTGATTCAATTTCAATTCACTCATTCTATTTCTTGCTCTGTAGAATCAATTTCGTTTGATTCTTTGGTTTCAATTTCCCCAATTTGTAGGTTTTCAGTCTCGTTTATTCATCTGAGCAAACAATCTCCGATAATGGATTTGCTTTGGATTTGGTTCCATTTCATGATCTGTCAACACTTCCAGCCTCTAAATCTTTCAATTTCTTATTGAGACTGTACATGCTCTTGCGATTGCGTTTTCATCGCAATTTCCCCAAATTCTAGGGTTTTCAATCTAATTCCTTCTGTTTGGATGATGATGATTCTTTACTCGGACAGATATTGTGACTCCTTTACATAAACGCCGTCGTCAACTGTTTCTTCTTTGCTCCGCCAAGCTTCTTCAATCGCTGTTATTCTCTTCACGCGATGTAAAGGTTGTGGAATTTGAGTTTTGTTTGTTGACTGCAACTATCACAACGCGGTTCGTCATTTTTTTTTTCTCTGGCATTGGCTTTCAATTTCGGTATGATTTTATGAATTTGTTATCCAAGAATTCTACAATGTTGGTTAGTAGTCATGCTGGTTGTTAATACTACTGATGTGTATTGATTCATCCTTCTATTAATCTGCAAGTTTCAAGACAGTCCCAATCTCTTGGTTCTTGAAGTGTATGTGTTATGATGTCATTTGCATTACAGAATTTCTTGAAGCATATATGTTCCACTTTCTGGTTTGTTGTTGGTAGTGTTGAAGAACAAATTTAGTTTTATGATTAGATTTGGCTTTATTGGATTGGATTTCTAATTTTGTTGAAAATGGGAAAGCTATTTCAATTGTGGAATAGGCCAATTGATATTGGATCTGTTGGCATTGTTGCATTACATGCGTTGGTTGGTTTGTGAAGATTGTCAATTGGAAAATACTATTGAAATTGGATGTGAAGAATTTGGTTTCACTCTCTTCTCAATTGGTGTACAAGCTGCCTTGAAGTAACCCTTGCATACTTTTGTTTGGTGCCTATGGTCTAAAGACATATAGTGATTGGATATCAACTTGTAAATGGTCTACAAGGTGACTGTTTGATGATATATCTTTGTTAGTGCTACATTTGTCTGTATTATGCAAGTGGCATCACCAATTGTGGAGCAATTTTGATTTCATGTTTAGTTCCTATTAGAGATATAGTTAGTTATTGCTTTGGATATGTTTTGGGAAGCCTCAATCAGTTTTGGATTTGGTACAAGGTGTTGGGTTTTAGTACCCTTTGCAGACAACTTTATTAGACCAGTGCATTATTCTGTCATGGTGTGGCCCAGATTATGTTCATGGCTGAAATCCTAGCTTTCTTATTAGCCTATTATAGCTTTGTGATTGCTACTGGTTTTGTCTCTGCTTGTGAAGATTGAAGACTAGTTTGTGTTCTTTAATCTACTATTTGTTGCCCTGTTTTATGCAGGTCATTAGCCATATTGGCTTTGTTGCATTTATGCTATATCTTGAGCAAGTTGTATTTGCTTGCTTTGTCGAGTGGGTAGTTGGTTTTTGATGTGCTATCTCATGTTGAGCACAACATTGGTATTGATGCTTCACTCTCTAGCCATCAACCATGCCACTTGATCTTTCTTGTTGATTTGTTGGTCCTTTGATGTGCTAATTACCTTTAGCACAACTTGAGTATTGTTGCTTCACTTCGTAGCCATCAGACCTTCCGACATTCTTTGTTGTGCTTCTGTCTTGAGTGATTGAGTGCTCTTGATGGTTAAGCTTTGTGCCTTAATTGGCTTTGTTGATTTGCTTCTGCCTATGGTGGTTAAGCGTTGATTTGTTGCTTCCTCCGAGTAGTTTAACCTTGAGTATTGGTTTCTACTTAGTGGTTAAGCATCTTGCCTTATGGCTTTGATTTTAGCCGATGTATTTACGGCATCTCATTGTATCTTCTTTTGATTTGATGTACTTTAGTATTCTTTATCCCAAGCTAGAAGTGTTGTGAACACATTCTAGCTTGCGGGAGGGTATTAGAGATATAGTTAGTTGCTCTAGTTACTAATTAGCTAGTTTAGTTAGTTAGCCTATATATAGGCTTTGCTATAGTCATTTGTATTCAACTTTTCTCCTATTGTAATATTTTAGTTTGATCAATACAAAGAGTTTACAGCTTTTCTCTCATTTCTTCTATGAATGCCATGTTTCATAACAAATTTCACTATTAACAAATTGACACGTCTCAATAGGATATAATTAGAGATAGTTTCTGTCTAAGTTTTTGTAACTTAAATATTTGAAAACGTCAAAATGACGATTCATTAAAAAATGAAGAATGCAAATCAAAATAATAACCAAAATAATCGAATAAGAACAAACCTGGCTTAACATACCTCAAAATGACGAAATTCCTCTGTATTAATCTGTCTTTGAATCTTGTACTTAACCAAGTCCAATTTAGTCCTATAAGAAACACATCAAGTTGAAAAGAAAAAAAAATCAATTTGCCTCTTTATGGGCAAATCAAGTTACCCCCAAGCTTTGTTTCTCCTCCACAAGTTACTTACACTATAAACACATGATGGCCATAAAATTTCCATTCTCTTATACAAGTAGAGATTATGGAATTCCATAAGTTGAGTTTTCGTATTTCAAACTTTCAATAGTAAAATACTTATTGAGTCTTCTACGATGCACAAATTATGAATACTATTATAATAAATATAAATTTTATAAAATTTACCTTTGGATTCATATTTTTTTTAAAGAAATCGAAAATAATTTGATATCTTATTGAGATCTATCAAAATCAACGATTTATGTATTTTTATTGAATACGTTAATTTTGATGGATTACTATAACATATCAAGTTATTTTTCAAATTTTTTGAATTTTATAGATAATTTATATGATATAAACTTTCAGATTAACAGGAAATTTTAAAAAATTCATAGTCATTATTATTGGGTGGATCCCTCCTCAAGTGGGAACCACACACAAATAAAAAGAAAAAAAAAATATAGAAAAGAAATAAAAAAAAAGGAGGTTTGTTTATGTTGTGTTGGGCTTTAGCCCATGTGCACACGTGGTGTGTGTGATTGTGTGTGAAGAGGGATTTTAATCCCTGATGTGAAAAAAGGGCCACATATAGATATTGCCTTTGGTTTTGCAAATTAGGATTAGGCATGGCAACGGGGCGGGGGCGAAACCCAGTCGGGTGTAAAATTTGACCCTGCCCCCACGGGGAACGGGTCCCCGCCCCCGCCCCCACCCGGTTAAGAAATTTGTATTTTTTATTTTATTTTTTGAAAAAATCCTATGTTAAAACACTTTTTTAAAAATAAATATAAATAAATAGTAAATATATAGATAAATATAAGGGTAAAAACATAAGTTTTTGGAGGCGGGGGCGGGGCGGGGGTGGGTGCGGGGACGGGTTGTATCACCCCCGGACCCGCCCCCGCCCCCGCATTTAAAATTCGGGTTTTCCCCGCACCCGCACCCGCACCCAGTCAAAACGGCTTTTCCCCACTAAATTCGGGGCGGGGGCGGGCAGGGGCGGGTGGGATTGCCATGCCTAATTAGGATTGCGCAACAGTGGCCACGTGAATTGCAAAACAAAGAATTACAATTGGTGCAATTGTGAGTGTAAGAGAGCTTCGACAACAGAGTAGAAGAAGAAGAAATTGGTACCGGTGACAAAAGTGTGTTTGAAAAACGTTCTCCGTTTTGGCTGAAATTTGAGTATGTTGTTTTTGTCACTTTCTTAGTTACTTAGATAATTTTTCTGAGTAATTTTGTCTTCTCTTTGAGTCAGTTTGTGATACCCACTGGTTTGTGAGGTTGTTAGCTCTCTTGTTATTAGTTTCACCATATGTGGTGATTATTGTTGCTTTGTCAGTTCCTAGAGAAATTAAGAAAACATTGATTGTACTCATTATTTGATAATAGTGGAGTTTTTGATTGGTCTGCACGACCCGTGGTTTTTACTCTCACATTAAGGGCTTTCCACGTTAAAATTGCGGTGTCCTTATTTACAATTTTTACTCCTTTTATTGTTGTTAGTGTTGGCGTTGGCTGTGCTGGATAATTTGGTTGTTCAGGTTCCACTAAAAAAAACTATTTAAACGCTTCCGTATATTCTGTTGTGCACTCTGGTCCCAACAACTGGCATCAGAGCTTCGGTTCTTTTGTGGAATTAATTTGTGGTGAACAATGGAAGTCAACACAACTCGTATGGTGACCTTGAATGGGTCGAATTATGCCCTTTGGAAAGGTAAGATGGAGGATCTGCTTTATGTGAAGAATTTTCACGAACCTGTGTTCGCTACAGAGAAGCCAGATAACAAGACTGATGATCAGTGGACTTTACTACACAGACAGGTGTGTGGTTACATTCGTCAGTGGGTTGATGACAACGTTTTGAACCTCATTAGTGGGGAGAAACATGCAAAATCATTATGGGATAAGCTTGAGCAGCTCTATGCAAAGAAAACGGATAATAACAAGATGTATCTTATAAAGAAGATGTTGAGTTTGAAGCTCCAAGAAGAGACTTCTTGTGCAGATCATTTGAATACTTTTCAAGGAATTATGAATCAGCTGTCTGCTATGGGTATTAAATTTGATGATGAAATTCAGGGGCTATTTCTTCTTGGTTCCTTGCCTGACTTGTGGGAAACGTTTAGAATGTCGTTGTCTAATTCTGCTGCTGATGGTATGTTGTCAATGGACCTTGTTAAAAACAGTATTTTGAATGAGGAGATGAGAAGAATGTCTCAAGACTCTGCTTCACTGTCAGAGGTAATTGTTACTGAATCAAGGGGGGGGAAACAAGAACCGATATCCAGGAAATAAAGGTAAAGGCAGAAGCTATTCGAAGAACAGATACACAAATGTTGAGTGTTACAATTGTGGTAAAAAGGGTCATTTTCAGAAAGATTGTCGATCTTTGAAAAAGGAGGATAAGGACAATGATAAAAATGGTTCAGATGATGAGAGTACCCATCTGCTATTAGATGACTTGCTTCTTGTTGAAGAGCATGATATTGTTAATGTTATTGATAGTGCATCTAATTGGGTGATTAATAGTGGTACTTCAGTACATGTCACTTCCAGAAGAGATATTTTCAGCTCATATACTTCAGGTGAATTTGGTGATGTGAAATTAGCACATGAAGGCGTGCTAAAGTGTGTTGGCCTTGGAGACGTTAATTTAGAGATGGCTAATGGTAGCAAGTTAACTCTCAAGGATGTGAAACATGTTCCAGACATTCGGTTGAATTTACTTTATGTGGCTAAACTAAGTGATGAAGGTTACAACAACTTGTTCTCACGGGATACTTGGAAATTGACCAAGGGTTCTATGGTTGTTGCTAGAGGTATGAAGTGTTCTACCCTTTACATTGCACATGCAAAAATAATTAAAGATGTGCATATTGTTGAATCAGCTGAGAAAGTTGAGTTATGGCATAAGAGGTTATGTCACATGAGTGAGAAAGACATGGTTGAGCCGAGCAAGCGGAATGTGTTGTCTGACATGAGAAATCTACATTTGAAGAAATGTGATGACTGTTTTGTTGAAAAGAAGAATAAAGCTTCTTTTATGATTCACTCACCTAAAAGACCAGAAATTCTTGATTTGGTGCATACTCATTTATGCGGCCCTATGAAGACAAGTACAGTTGGGGGTAGTGCATACTTTTTGACGTTTGTTGATAACCATTCAAGAAAGACTTGGGTTTATACCTTGAAGAGTAAAAGTGGTGTTTTGAGCATGTTCAAGAAATTTAAAGCCTCGGTTGAAAGTGAAACTGGGAAGAAGTTGAAGTGCATACGCACAGTTAATGGCGGTGACTATCTGAGAAAACTTGAAGCTTATTGTAGAGAGAACTGGATTAGATATCAGAGGTCTCTACGTTGGAATAGTGTTGCTGAGAGGATGAGTAGAGCATTGGTTGAAGGATTTGAATGTTTGTTGTCATAGACAAAGCTTCCAGAATCGTTTTGGGGTGAAGCATTGAGCACGGTTGTGCATGTCCTGAACCTTTCACCATGTGTGTCCTTGCAACATGAAGTACCAAAGATGATTTGGTCAGGTAAGAATGTTTCTTATGACCATTTACGTGTTTTCGGATGTAAAGCGTCCATAGAGAATCAACAGTGTGTGTTTATTGGCTATGGCCTAGATGGAGTTGGTTACATGTTTTATGATCCTGTTATGAAGAAACTTATCAGATGTTGTGATGCTGAGTTTAGTGAAGACCAGCAGTTGAAAGACATTGATAGAGTTAAAGGTGATGATCCAACCCATGATGAAGTCCGTGAAAGTTGTCACGAAGTAGAAATGCAGTCATATGTTGAAGCTGATGCACAGGTAAAAACCACCCAAGAGAGAAAACCTTTTAAGAGGTACACTATTGAAGAACTTGATGTTACAAGTGATGTTGAAGCTCCTGCATTAGTTGAAGATGCAGATGACAAGATGATTGAGATTTGCGGCATGGTTGTTGGAATGACAACTGATTGCCCCACTTGAGTCGTGAGGGGGAGAATGTTGGGTGAATCCCTCCTCAAGTGGGAACCACACACAAATAAAAAGAAAAAAAAAATATAGAAAAGAAATAAATAAAAAAAAAAGGAGTTTTGTTTATGTTGTGTTGGGCTTTAGCCCATGTGCACACGTGGTGTGTGTGATTGTGTGTGAAGAGGGATTTTAATCCTTGGGAAATTTTTTTTTCTACCCCTACAATTATCACTTCACCCCAACATTTTTTTAAATATTCCCATTTTACCCTTGTTTAACTTTAATATATTTTATTATTTTGTTTTTTGTCTTATTATAACTGGTCCGGTACACTGTTCACCCACCGAAAAACTGTACTGGTAAGTACATAAGTAGACCGGTTTGTAATTTCCACCGGGAATTTTCAGCTATACCGGGAATTTTCAGCTATGTATTTTTTGATAAAAACAACAACTGTACCGGTTTGAGAAAAAGTGTAGTGGTTTGTCATGACAATTTTGATAATTTCATTTTCTTCTTTTATTTTTAAACAAATATGGCTCAAACCGGCAATGCAGATCAAATGTCGGTAGATACTACAGATATTTTTACAACAGTTGAAAAATTTGATACACGAGATGCTGTTCTTGAATGGGCTCGAAAGGTTGGAGATGCCAATAAAGTCAGTATTATTATTACAAGGTCAGATACAAAGAACGGAGTAAGAGGACGAAATGACAAGTTAATTTTGGGTTGTGATAAAGGTGGAAAATATGACTCTTCAGGAAGTTCAACAACAAGTGCATCAAAAAAGTGTAATTGTCCATTCAAAATTAGAGCCACACCTTCAACAGATGGTTCAGGATGGAAAGTTCATGTTAAATGTGGAGTTCACAACCACGGGCTACCTGATCAGTATGCAGGCCATCCTCGAAAGGCGCGTTTAACCGTAGATGAAACCAAACGTGTTGAAGATTTGACAAAGTGTAAAGTGGCACCAAGGAATATAGTTTTAGATTTGAAGAGACAAAATCCAGAATCTGTTGTTGATGCTAAACTAATATATAGGAAAAGAAACATGTTACAAAAACAAGAAAGAGGTCATAGAACAGAGATGCAACACTTGCTACAATGGTTAGATGATGCAAAATATGTCACCTGGAATAGAAGAAAAGATGATGGGTCTGATGTTTTGAGTGATATTTTTTGGGCACATCCAGAATCAATCAAGTTGTTGAACTTGTTTCCTATTGTTTTGGTTATGGACTGCACATACAAAACGAATAAATACAGACAACCATTACTTCAAATTATTGGTATAACGTCAACTGATTTGACATTTGCTGTTGGATTTTCTTATATGGAATCCGAGAAGACAGACAATTACCGTTGGGCATTAGAAAAGCTGAAAGTATTATTTAGTAAGCAAGATATATTTCCGCAAGTAATTTTGATTGACAGGGAGCTTGCTCTGATGAATGCAATTGAAATTGTATTTCCACATTCTGTTAATATGCTTTGTACGTGGCACATAAATAAAAATGTTTGTGCGAGAATGGCTGTACATGTACCTAAGGATATGCGAGAGTCGCTGCAAAATTTGTGGTATAATGTTGTATACAGTCAAAATGAGGTGGAGTTTCAGCAGCGGTTGAATGAACTTGACCAAGCTTGTGTTAATTCAAGCAAGTTTGTTGAGTACATCAATAACATCTGGTTGACACCTCACAAAGAAAGATTTGTGCATGCATGGACCAATAAAGTAATGCATTTCGGAAACACAACGACTAATAGGTATGATTATGTATATTTCTATAGTGTAATTTTTTATTTTTTTTTATTTTTGCGTTTAAATGACTTTTTTGTGAAATGTAATATTTAGAGTTAAGTCTGCACATTGGAAACTGAAGCAGATGTTGGAAAACAGCAAAGGTGACTTATTCAAGTGTTTGACATCCATGAATGACAATATAATTCTACAAATTGGTTCAATTAAGGCATCATTTCAAAAAAGTTTTTATTACACTGAGCACCTACACAGCAGTCCATTTTTTAGCAATTTAAGAAGTTTTGTCTCTAGGGCGGCTATGACACTAATTTCTGCAGAGTTTGAGAAAGTTGGCATTGTTGGAACCGATAAGAACATGTGTGGTTGTACACTTCGGTCAACTTGTGGGTTGCCTTGTGCATGTGAATTGGGTAGGTATACATTGAGCGGTGTTCCGATACCATTAGATTCAGTTCATGGTCACAGGAAGATATTAACTATGGAAGGACCACTAGAGGATGACATAGAGGATGGATATGAGCTGGACATGAGTCATGCAATAGATGCCATATGGAGTCGATTTCGGTCGCTAGATAATGTTGGTAAAAGAGTGTTAAAGAGTAAAATGTTTGAACTTGCTTATCCAACTACAAGTTTGTTGTGTCCACCACCTGAACCAATAAAAACAAGAGGAGGAGTGAAGAAAAACGATAGAGGCAAAGCACCAAAGGGTTATGATGTGTATCGTGAACCGTCGTACTTTGAGCATGTAGAAAGAGAAACTACCGATTCACAAGGTTCATCGAAGAAGGTGTGTACACAACCATCTCAACCATCTCATAGGCAGCAACAAATGTCATCTCAGAATCAACAATCTCAATCATCTCAAAAGCAACTATCTCAACCATCTAAAAAGCAACAATATCAGACATCTAAAAAGTTGATATCTCAGAAATATTTGGTACAATTTCCAAAACATATTATTCCACATATTCTTGATGTTATTGAAATCGTTGGAGATGGAAATTGTGGTTTTAGAGCTATTGCATCTTTACTTGGTTACACAGAGGATGGTTGGCCCATGATACGCCGAGAGTTAGACAATGAGCTAAGAAGTAATATCAGTTTGTATGAGAAGATATTCGGCCAGAATATACAACGCGTAAGAGATTCGTTGCAAATATCTGGATTAGGCGACCAGGGGAAAGATAAATGGTTCAACATACCTACCATGGGTTACCTGGTAGCAAATAGGTATAATGTTATTTTGGTCACGTTGGATAAACCTAGCAAGACTTTTTTTCCTATGATGACTTCATATTCCGCTTCAGCAAGGTTTTTTTGCATCGGTTATGTCGGTGGAAACCATTGGGTTCAGGTAAATATGAATTAAAACTTAAAATATTTTATCTTCAGTATCATCTTGTTATTTTTATTCTATATAAGCTTAAACATATTATTTTGTGATACAGGTAAACATGAAACAAGGGTTTCCGTTGCCCGAGGTGATGCCTGAATGGAAGAAATGTTGCTCATCTGAAGCATCATCTTGGATTTCAAACTTAAGTGGACGCCTACAATATTGGCAACTTTTAAATCCTCCAGTTGAACCTTCTAAAAATCCTGTTAATGTTGATGATGATTAATTTTTAATATCAAATATTTTAATTTATGTCAAACATCTATGTCAGATTGCTTATTTTATGTTAAACATTTATATTAATTACTTTTTATTGTTTATTGTATGTCATATTGCTTATTTTAAGTCAAACATTAAAATTTATTACTTTTTATTGTTTATTTTATGTCAGATTGCTTATTTTATATCAAACATCTAACCAAGTAATTGCATCAAAATTCATTAAAAAAAAGTGCATCAAAATATATAAAATAAGTGTTCAAAAGTAACAGTACATATGCCAAAATAACATGACAAAAAAAGTGTGCTAGTCTATATCCGCACCATCTGCACCACGAGCAAGGTCATATGCCAAATAAAGATCATGAAACGCCTCATCACCTCTAGCAGCGTCTATCTGAATAATAAATCTGTGTAGCGCAGCACTAATAATATCCAGCCGTTCCTGATCGCCTTGTTGTGCATCTGCTGCTACCGATTCATCTTGTTGTGGTGCATGGTGTGGAGCTGGTGCTGCATACTGTGGAGCTGGTGGTGCTCCATGTGGTCCATCAACAGGGCGACAAAGTCTAGGATGTGATACAGTGTAGAACCACGGCAGGTAATCATCTGTAGCCTCACCATCAAATCTCACTGGACGTGTCAACATAAGTATGTGATCAACAAAAATGTCATAATCGGTCCAGTCACTATCAATGTCAGCAATGGCAGGAGCTGAAGCTGGAGGTGGTGGTGGTATACACTGTAAGTATCCAAACTGCCTAAAACATCTCTCAGGCAAGTAAGGAACTACTGCACACCCACGCAGATAGCCACTATACATAGTGTGTAGATCAAAAGGGATGCTACCTCTATGACTTTCAAACGGGCGCCAGATCACATCAGAATGTGTGAGTGCATCCATGATGGGTCGATAATCCGGTAGCTTCATCTTCCCCTGCTTGTATATCCAACGCATAGCATAAGGGTAACCAGGATCATCACAGTTAATACTGGAACGCGCATCTGCCCGCCTACCAAGGCTAGGAAAATGCTCGTGAATCCAACACTGTTACAAAAAAAAGTCATTAAAAATATGTCAACACAACGAATATAAATAAATTTAAAACTTTAATATTATAAATTAAAAACATAATAATTACATTCTAAACACTTATGTTCCCTCCTAAAAATATTCATATTTAAATAACATATACAATACCAAAAAATAAATGTTACCTGTAAAAGTGTCGCATATCCTGCCAGAGCCTTTGTAGAAAACATGGAAGCATCATTCAAATTATCATACAAACAAACCAAAGCAGCGCTGGCCCAAGAAAATGTATGCAATGTATCCAAATTTCTAAACATGGGTAACCATTTTGCATCAACGCGCGTGTAGCTCTTGTCTGCAAAAATAGTGCATCCAACTAACATCAGCATGTATGCCCTGGCAGCACAATCATATCTCTGGTATAGATGAACATTCCTCTGGTAACAGTGATACAACCATTGTTGACCAAAATATCCACCCCTCTAAATTGCAGTCTCTTGCAATGCAATATCATAAGTCACCCCCAACAACTCAGCTGCAAGTGTCGCAGCTTCTTCCATCGTATATGATCTAGGAGTAAACAATTGACCTCTAACGGGCAGATGCAACAGACATGCCACATCGTCAAGTGTAATCGTCATTTCACCAAACGGCATGTGAAATGACGATGTCTCAGGGTACCACCTCTCCACGAATGCCGACAAAAGCGAGGGATCACACTTTTTCAAACTAGTGCGCTCAAGCCAGCACAATCCAGTATTATTCAACCACCTCTGAATAATAGGTGGATGTTGATCAGGAACCCAGCTACTCAACTTATCTCCTAAAGATGCTATCCTTAATCCTGGTTTTTCTCTGTCAAGGCGTTCCTACATATATTTAAAAGAAAACATTATCAATAATATGTCAACACTAAAATTGTTCAAATGCTATATAAATCATTTAATTTATATTCAGGTATATATGATAGCTCAACGATATAACTTAATAAATAACAACAAAACAAACAATTGGTTACCTGACCAAGCCATATATAACGCGACACGTGATGTTCGTATCGTGTCAGCAAACTAACATCAATCGGTCCACCAGGCCATCCCACTGGCTGCTGCTCCTGACGGTCACGATTATCTTCCTGGTTCGGCTGTCGGTGAATAATTCTACCATCTCGTCCTCGGGTACGCGCCACTGAAAAAATAAAGTTAATTATTATTAATTAACTATAAAAAAAATCTGCTAAAAAAAAGAACATTTTAGCTAGGAAAAAAAAATTGCTAGGGAAAATTGCTACAACTGTACCGGTACACTTTTTCAAAAGTGTACCGGTATGAATATTCATAAAATTGCATACCGATACACTCGTTCACAAGTGTACCGGTATGAATATTCATACCGGTACACTTGTTCAAAAGTGTATCGGTATTAATATTCATACCGGTACACTTTTGAACAAGTGTACCGGTATTCAATTTTATGAATATTCATACCGGTACACTTTTGAACAAGTGTACCGGTGCCTATATTTCAAACCGGTCTACTTGGACGAAAGTGGACCGGTAAACTTACTTTTTCGCTTTTCTCTCTACACCGGTACACTTCTTTTACCAAATGAGTGAAAATGAATTTTTTCTACTGTTTTACATTATATATGAGGGCATTTTAGTCATTTCACATGTAAATGTTGGGGTAAAGTGATAATTGTAGGGGTAGAAATTTTTTTTTTCCTAATCCCTGATGTGAAAAAAGGGCTACATATAGATATTGCCTTTGGTTTTGCAAATTAGGATTGCAAGTTGTTGCAACAGTGGCCACGTGAATTGCAAAACAAAGAATTACAATTGGTGCAATTGTGAGTGTAAGAGAGCTTCGACGATAGAGTAGAAGAAATTGGTACCGGTGACAAAAGTGTGTTCGGCAAACGTTCTCCATTTTGGCTGAAATTTGAGTATGTTGTTTTTGTCACTTTGTTAGTTACTTAGATAATTTTTCTGAGTAATTTTGTCTTCTCTTTGAGTCAGTTTGTGATACCCACTAGTTTGTGAGGTTGTTAGCTCTCTTGTTATTAGTTTCACCATAGGTGGTGATTATTGTTGCTTTGTCAGTTCCTAGAGAAATTAGGAAGACATTGATTGTACTCATTATTTGATAATAGTGGAGTTTTTGATTGGTCTGCACGACCCGTGGTTTTTACTCTCACATCGAGGGTTTTCCACGTTAAAATTGCGGTGTCCTTATTTACAATTTTTACTCCTTTTATTGTTGTTAGTGTTGGTGTTGGCTGTGCTGGATAATTTGGTTGTTCAGGTTCCACTAAAAAAAAAACTATTTAAACGCTTCTGTATATTCTGTTGTGCACTCTGGTCCCAACAATTATAATGCTATTTATGACTTGTGCACGATGCAAATTTGGTAACAAGGGCTTCCTTTAGAATGCTTAGATTTTTTTTTCTTTTTTGGGTCAAGGCTTAGAATAATTTTTAGGCTAAATTGCAGTTTTGGCCCCCAAGTTTTTAATTGTGCGATTTTGGTCCTCTAGTTTCAAACGAGCGAATTTAACCCCTCACATTTGTCCCCTTTTGCATTTTTGGCCCCTCTTGACTATTTTGACCAAAAAGTTATTGATGTGGAATTTTTTTAACACGTGGCTTAGTTATATTGGACAACCTATTAATTTTTTTAAAAAAGAAAAATAAATAAATTCAAGGAAGGTCACATGAATGTATTATTTTTGCAGAATAGTAAAACTATCAATGACAAAAAACCATGATTGTCTTCTCCAATGCTTCAAATATTAGAAATCTAAACTTATTCTCATTCTTCCAATCTCAAATTCAAAATTAGCTAGCCAATGAAATGATGAATGGTAAAAAAAAAAAAAACCAAACTTGGATGTTCGAGCTTTATGGAATTTTAGTGATATTGTATGACCAAGGCTTTAACAGCTCAACTTTATAGTTTATACTGATAGAATTTAAAAGCCTGATGCTCTCTTCTTTTTTAAGGCATGATTCTTCTAACAAACAATAATGACAAAAGACATTTAAAACCCAAAGAATCGAAAACTACAAAACATTTGAAACGCTGGAGTCTCTAATTTTAGAGAACAAAATTGATAAAAAGACATTCAAAGCAAAAAGTGTTGAATAAAACTACAAAACGACGGAGGGCGAAGGGTAGTGTATCCATGGGGTAGCACCCCCAAAAAAAATAAAAATTTTATTTAGTAGGTATAAATTTATATTTAGCTACCCTTAATTATATATATTTGGCCACCCTATATAAGTTTATTTGTTTAACAAGAACAACAAATATATTAGTCTATTATTAGTTCAAATAGATATAGGCTCATAACCCATTTTTATTATATTATTATTATGGCTTAATTCATAATTTGGTCTCTTACGGTTATTTTAGCTCTCAATTTGGTCCATTTTGTTTTAAAAGGTTCACGTTAGTTATTATGTTTTGAACGCCGTTATTTTTTGACATGCAGCTAACGGTGACGCCGTTATTTTTATATTTCACTACTAGAAAAAGTTGAAATACCGACAGAATTTAGAGACGAAATATATTTCTTCTCTAATAGAGATGGAATTAGAGACATAAAAAGCAGTTAGAGACAAATATATTTATTTTAGAGACAAATATTTTCATTTTATAGATAGATTTTGTCCGTCTCTAATAGTTCAGAGACGAGGAAATTACCGACAACATCAAATCCGTGTCTAGCATGCTTAGTGACAGAATATTTGCATTTTAGAGACAGATTTTGTCCATCGGTATTTAAAATTTTCTAATAGTGTTTGACCACTTCATGAAAATATGGCTAGCTTCGCTGCTGGACGAAGTCTTATAAATTCATAGCATAGAAATTTAAGCAGCAACTATCAGGAAGCTTTTGGTGTATTGTATCATTTGCAAGACATATAGCATATCAGGGACAATTTATGCCAATTGCATAAGGGGTCCGTTTAAAATGGACAAAAACATGAATTGGTCCATCTTGGGCAAATGTACATGAATCATTAGATTAAGTGACTAGATGATCTTATGATGTTCTCTCTCTACTATATAATATTCTTCTATTTTGCTCCACCTCATCTTTATTCTCTTTCTTCCCTTTCTAACAACAAGTCACTCTTCCACAAAAATCATTCATCTTCTTCAACCCCATTACAATGGAAGCAATTGATTTTAATTTGTTTTACTATATGTGTTTAAATAACTAACGGTGACTTGCTAAGTTATTTGATATAATATTTTTTTATCTCCTCTTATTCTCAATTTTTCTATCTCCTTTTCTTCATTTCACTTCCTCGATTTTTCTTCAAAATTTTTGCTTTCTCTTATGCATGTTTTGTTGTTTGAATTGATATTAATACTTTTTTAAAATAAAAAATAAAAAAACTGGTTTAGATCTTTCTGCTTTCCTCTTACTCTCAATTTTTGTTAATACTAAGCGCATTGATGAGAATGAGAGATAAATTTGTAAAAGGCTAAGCACAAAATCAGGAACCATATAATTCGGTGACAGTGTGGTTGAAAAATGGAACTTGCATCCATCACCATGGTTGAAGAAGTGAACTTATGTTTCTGGGTGAAAAGAAAAAGAAAGGAGGTGTTGCATGATTTTTTTATTTTAAGTTTAATTGATTTAATAAATAAATTAAAATGTATCGAGATGTTTTAGGAGAGATAGTATGTAGAGAGTGCATAATATTATTGTGTGAATTTGACTAATCTGAAGGTAAATAATTGTGGTCCAACTTACACCAATTTTATCATGTGTCCATTTTATACGGAACCTTGCATAAGATATGGTCATTCATTCATAATACACTCACGTACCTTCCTTGAATTTTTATTTTTTTTCAAAAGGTTATTAGATTGTCCAATATAATTAAGACATATGTTAAAAAAAAATTCCATGTCAGCAATTTTTTGGTCAAAATAGTCAAGATGAGCCAAAAATGCAAAAGGGGGCAAATATCAGGGGATAAATTTGTTCGTTTGAAACTAGAGGGGCTAAAATCGCACAATTTAAAAACTTAGGAAGCTAAAACTGCAATTTAATCTATTTTTTATCATCTCTAATTACTAACAACACTCTGGAGTCTTTAAGACAACAAATAGATGATAACAACCATAAGATGATCAATATAATAAGGGTCATGCTAAACAGTGCCCCAGGGGCAATGGTTAAGCATACCAAAAAAGGAAATAAAAGAAAAATTAAATATTGAAAAAACAACTTTTCATATTTCCAATGTCTAGAATGCACACATTTTAAGATAAATTTTCTATTTTAATATGCTTAACCATTGCCCTGGAGGCATTGTTTAGCATTTTCCATATAATAATCGTCAAATTGATACATTGTTCAATCCAATAATTTTAAACTCAACAACCACTTATCAAGTCCTACTAACTACATAAATTGCTAGAATTGTTGATGTATGAGAGGAGCACCAAGTGATGACTGAAAATTAACATCATGTCAAAAACGTGATCGAAAGAGAGTATTAACTAGGCATGGTTTCAATGTGATAATGTAAATAGACCTTAAATTTCAACACAAATAAATATGTTAAACCAAAAAAGCAAAGTTAAATAATATTGAATATCAGTATTATATTGTCTTAGGATGCATATCATGAAGAGCAACGACAACCACTAAACAAAAGCCGTAAACACCCATAATTCTTTTACTATATTATTCTACCCAAACTTTTCATCCATCCATCCATCCATTCAAAGCAACAAAGTACTCTTCTTTTCTTTACTTCCTCATAGTGATTGATTCTTATCTACAGCATTTGTATTGTATTGTATTTTCTAAAAGCACTCCAACAGAATGAATGATTACAAATCACATGACACAACACGCATTAGGATTTTCATCACTAAAATACACAAACGAATCCGACGGTTGTGATGATGTCGTATACGTTTCATGTTCATACGTGTACGGCCTACCATGATTCTCCATTTCGCTTCCAGAATTCACCACATGCGCATATTGATACGGTTGCGGAGCCGCATAATACGCTGCACCGTAGCTACTACTACTAGGATACGCTGTGTGATGGCTCACCGTATAAACAGGTGGACCCGCAGTAGGTGGAGGAGCACCATAGTACTGTGGTGGGTAAAATTGTTGGTTAATATAATGATGACGTGGCGGTCCCTCATTAGCTAGATTTGAAATTGGAACTGAACCTTGATCAAAATTACTTTGACCTTGACCAAGATTTTGACCATAACTTTGACCATGTGACCGGTTACCTGAACCACCGGTATCTATAACACTATCATTAGCGTTGTTGATCACTTTACTTTTCCCTTTCTTTTTCTTCTTTTTCACTCCGCTGCTATCACCACCGGTTAATGCTTCTTCTTCATTATTATCACAAGGAAATTGAACTGCGACGCTAACTTTTTTCTCGGTTACTGGTCCAGCCGGTAACACAACTGTTTGCTTTCTCACTTCCGTCTTTGGTTCATGAACGTTACCGTTAACGTTAGCCTCGCTGGTTTTAGCGGTGTTGCCGTTAACTTGAACGTTTTTGGATGTGGATGTGTCAGAGACAATTTTAACTTTACCTGTTTCATTGTCGTTTTCGGTGTTTTGGTTTGTTTCTATTTCTTCACTGTTTTCAGAATCTGGGTTGCTCTGTTGTTTTTCTTTGTTCTTCTCTGGTTTTCTCTGCTTGTTCTTTATAGAATCTGTTGGTTCTGGCGGCCATAACTCAACATGTTTCCCTGTTTTGGTTAATTTCTTGATCAAAATATCGCTGTTTACGTTCCCTGTTACTATAACTTTTTGTTGTCTCAAATCGATGTTTATGTCATTAACACCTAGATTGCAGAAGAGTATATAAAATAATCAAATTCAAATTTTGAGAACAATAACAGAAGCCAAAAACACAGTGACAAAATTGAAAATAAAAATAATGATTAATACCATGTATGCCTTGAAGAATTTTATGTACTTTTCTCTTGCAACCTTCGCAGTGAATGGAGACTTTCAACACAGTTGTCTGGGACACAGAAAAATGTAACAAGTTCAGTAGCAGTTTTGTTAAGGTAACAAATGAAATGAAAGTGAAAACAAGGGGTGGAACAGAGTTTTACCTTGAAGTTGAGATGCTGTGAATGTTGTTCTGGAGGTTGAGGTTGTGATTCTGATGCGGCCATTTGAAGTTTGAAATTGAGAGAGAAAAGCAGAGAGAGAGGATGTTATGTTAGTAGAGAGATGAGGAATATTAAGGCGAAAGGGTACTTTGAAATTGATGGGAAGGCTTAAAAAGCAGAGAATAAAGGCATAATCGAATATTTTAGCTTAAATAAAAGTAAGGAAAGTAGCTTAATAGTCTAGGCTTTCATGAAAAGAAGGACCTCGAAAAAGAAACAAAAAAATATCGTATATATCGTATATAAAACCAGCCATTTTATTATTTGATTAATTTTTTTAAAAATGTTACTACTACTCCCTCCGTCCTATTTTAAGTGATACATTTGACAATTTCACACATATTAAGAAAAGGTGTATAATGAAATGAGAGATAATATTAATTTTACCAAATTACCCTTGTTATGCATTTTTTCTGCCCAATAATGATTAGAAAAACAACAAATATGGTGTCCATGTATGCACTTTTTCTGCCCAATAATAATTATAAAAGCATATCCTACAAAAGCATTTATAAGGGGTAGAAAAGGAAAAATAACACAGAAAATTGAAATGGGTCAAGTATTATGGAACAATTATTTTTTGCAAATGTGTCACTTAAAATGGGACGGAGGAAGTAGTATATAGGAATTCAATTTAGAAGTTGACACCTTTCGGTCAATGTAGCATTTGATGCGGTTTCAGCTTTTTTGTTCTTCAAAATCAATTTCCAATGTTTTTTAAGGGTGTGTTTGGATAGCAAAGGAAAGTTAGAGGAAAGAAAGTAAAAGGAAAGATTATTAAAGGAAAGAAAGTAAAAAGAATGTGAGAAGAAAGTGAGATGATTTTTTAGTTGTTTGTTTTGAATGAAAGTGAGAAGAAAGTGAAAGGAAGTATAGATATATATTTAGTAAATGACATAAGTAACCCTGGATTAAATTAGACTATTTTTTGAAAAGGTATTAAATTAGAATATTATATATATGTTTATATTACTAGTGACACTATTGTATATTGCTAAAAATATGACAAACTAGTAGCTGTACGTGCAGCAAAATAATAAGAATATAAATATTAAGATATTAAGATGAAAAAATTAGAGCACATGAAGCAAGAAATCATAATAAAAAATAAGGACAATTTCGTCATTTTGGTTTAATTTATAGCCTTCCTCTCCTTTCCGCCCAATCTTGGAGGGAAGGTTTTCAGACGTGGGACCCACCAAAAACAAGCTTTCTTTCCTTCCTAACAAAACAACCAAACGGTGGAAACCCAAATTTCAAGAAACTTTCTTTCCTTTGTGCTTTCCATCCATCTACTTTCTTTAGAACCAAACATTGTGTAAGATTCCATGGTATCAATTTAACTGACACTTAATGTATGTTGTTTTGACTTTAATTTTTTATTAATAAACAAAAGGAAAATGATAACACGTGTCCTTAAGACACATAATAAGAATACAAAAATAGTAATATTCTTTTGTAACTTGTGAATTGTACCTTTTAAACATTAAATTCTCTTATGCTATTAAATGCAAATTTCTATTTTAAGATAGCTTATCATGTGCCCTAAGGGCACAAGTTAACATGACCCTAAACAAAAATAAATATTACAGTAGCATATAAGATTTTGTTTGATTCGTCTCAATGAATATTTTCTAAATATCAAATTTTTATAATTTTTACTATTAAACAATTAAAAATATTAATCATCAAAGTTATGCATCGACATGCGTTAAACAGTCAACTGTGTCAATTAAATTGGGACGGATGGAGTATTAGCTACGGGTAATTGTATTTAGGGTTGGGAATAGGTCAGACCGGCCTACAGAGGCCTACGACCTAGCCTATATAGGCTCAGGTCAAGCCGACCTATAGAGCAGACTAAGACTTTGCTATAAGCCAATTTAGCTAAAAAGATCAGGCTTCAGACCATGAAAAAAGTCTTTTAGGCCTACTAGGCCGGCCTATTTAAGTAAATATGAATAATATTTTAACATTTATTATTAGTAAAATATATTAAAATTTGTATTTTGATTAAAATATAAATCTATTAAATTTTGCGGTAGTTTAAGTTTATTAATCTACATTAACTTTTTACATATATAAATGTATTATTATAAATTAAAATTGATACGATGTCATATATAGTCAAATTCTCTAAAATATCATGTTAAATATCAAAGGAAGTTTAATATCATTGATTTATTAGTTCATTAGTATATTTAAAAATAAATATAATTATTTATTTGACTTAAATGCACTTTTGGTCCCCCTATTTTCAAAAATGTGAAGTTTTGCTCCCCCTATTTTAAAAATCAACATTTTGATCCCTCAAGTTTTGGTCCCCCTTCCTATTTCAAAGTCACTATTCCTATTTCAAACAAAACTTTTAGCTTATAAGCTAAAAGCTATATATAAGCTAGCTTATTTGACTTAGCAAACAGAGCCAATATCAAATTGTTCTTTTTTTATTTGGTATGGATAAAAGATCTTTCGTACTGTAGTATTTTATTTTCAATGCTAAATTGAATTTGTTCTGGTGAACAAATAAGGGGGTGATAAGATATATGAACTGTGTATATAGAATCAATAATTCATGTCTGTTAAAAAATTGTGAACCATTTTGTATATGAGAAAGAATGATCGATCTGTTTACAATGAAACATAAGTTCCTATTTATAGATTTCAATGGATAGTAGTTATGAAGTACCACGATCATGGATACCCCATGATCGTGGCGGTTTCTTCTTCTTCCTCCGCCTCCCACGTGGTGGTGATGGGTGGTTTCTTCCTATTTCGGTGGTGATCGTGGTGGTAGGGCGTGGTTACCTCCCCCCACGTGTTGGTTTGTATGCTGAGTCCTCATGAGAGTAGTTATTTCTGGGGCGAGGGCGCCCTTTGTGTGGCGTGTCGCCCTCGCCTTGCTTTCCCGCCAAGTTATCTGTTTGAATTTAATGGGTTGGATAATTGGGTCATTTGCTTACTTGGGCCTATTCTTTTATTTTTGGGCTTTATCCCAGTCCACAGCCCCCCAAGCACGAGGCTCAAAGAGGCGAAGTGGTGATGATAATGGTGGTGCTGAGTCGTGACGATCGTGGGGGAATAAGTGCCCACTGCTTCCCATCGTGTGCATCGCCCTTTCACTATAAATATCCTCTCATATTGTGCTCAATGTTGCTCATATTTTCACGATTCCTTTAACTTTGTGTCCTTGCTTATTTTCAGAATATGGATAACAGTATCCCTGTGTTGGAGTCGCCTGCTATGCCTGCCATCAGGCGAGTGAGGAACAGGGTTGAGGAAAACATTGAAGATCTTTTGGATAACGTGGAGGAGTTTCGGACTTATGTCGACGAACTCAATGACTACAAATGGCGCCTGACTGACGAGCAGAAAGTCTTCTTGGAACTGGCCTTGGAGTTGTCCACGGGATTGGAGAAGGATGCTGCTTTCATCGAAACCACTAATGCTGTTTTTGAGTGTTATACTGAACTGGAGGATACGCTGGAGAAGAAGATATCCGTCACTAAGGATAGCATCGATCTGCATGAAGAGTCACTGTATCTCAATTTATATGTTGAGGAGGCCGTTGAGAACCGCATTGAAGTACTGGAGAAGGAACTTCGCCCGCTGATGAAACGGAAGAGAAACCTTCAACTGGATATTGAGTATGACGTTGCTAGACACATCAGGACCCGCTCCTCCTTGGCCCGCCTCAGGGAGAAAATGGACAGGTTGCACGATGACCATGATAAAATCAGTTCTGATCTCGACGTCGCCAAGAAGTATAAAAGTGAGATTGAAGACTTGCAGGCTGATACCGTTGCGGCGGCCTATGTTGTTGCTTAAGTAGCTTGTTTCTCTAGTATTTAGGTTTTTCTATTTCTTAATTGTACTATGCTTTGGTGCCCTTGTATCCTTCGTTTTATCAATGTTGTACTTTGCTCTGTGATCAATGAAACTATTATTCAAGCAGAAAAAATGCGTCTTTTACTGTTTACCTCGCCTTTGGGCGTGACCTTTGGTGTGGTCGAGCATGCAGCTCGCCTCAGGACACGCGTCAGTCATCGTATTGGCTTGCTTTTTCGAAACGTTTTGACTTTTCAAAATTTCTTTCTCAAGCGATGCTTTGATCTTATATATATGTGTTGCGTTTCTTTCCTTATTTTCTCTGCTTCCATCAAACACTTTAGATTTTTCCAATTCGTTCTTCATTTTCTTGCGCTACGGAGATCAATTTCGTACCCTTCTAGTAACCATTTTTCCGTTTTCTTCGTGAGTTTCCCGCCAACCACGTTCTCCACAATTTTTCAACTGGTACCCGCTCCTTATTAACCAGGTACAACCGCTATTTCCCTTTTTCTCTCTTTCTATTTTTGATTTCGCGATCAGATTCTAGGGTTTCCAAAAAATGGTTATTCTGAGAGATCTTAGTGACGAGGATGAGAGGGATCCTTCATGCCCTCTCATTGTTGGTTCTTTTTTAGAGCGTCAAACCCGCACACATTTCACTAGGCCCGATGGCTCTGTGAACTATAGCGGCTACTTTTCTGAAGTTATAGGGGAACCCATTAGTCCGGGGGAACTCGAGAGTAGTAGTGGCGATGATAGTAGTACTAGTAGTACTAGTGGACATAGTAGTGACTGTATGATAATTTCTCCTTCGTCTTTCACAGGAAAACGAAGAGACGAGTCGCTTGCCCTAGTTGCTGTAGGATCAGAAGTTATGGCGATGGAGGTCTCTTCTGTCTATCAAAGTGTTGAGAGCCTGGCAAAGTTCAGAGAGAAGTTCGACGTTTCTGGCACCTTTGACGAAAATGACGTCATCTTAGAGCCGGTGGAGAGAGGCGAGCATGTGCTTGGTGTGCCTCGTTCAGAGCCAACATCCTTCTATATGTATACTAGGTTTATAGAGGATTTCCATTTGTACTTTCCTTTCACTGAATTCCAGCAATCTATGCTTAGGGTTCTTAATGTTGCTCCTACCCAACTTAGCCCTAATAGTTGGTCTTTCATTAAGGCTTTTGAGTTGGTGTGTTTTGGCCTTGAGATTTCTGAGCCTTATGTGGCTGTCTTTTTCTCTTTCTATCATGTTAAAAACTTGTTTCCCAATAATGTTGTTTCCTTGAGTGCCCAACCCAATAGGGGTTTGTTTAGTTTGTATAGTTCTAAATACAAGAACTATAAGGACGCCTTTGTGCGTGTTCGTAGTGCTGAGCACTGTCAAGGTGTGATGTATGATGACACTCCCCTCTTTCCCTTTCATTGGACGGCCAAACCCAGATTGATTAGGGGCGCCATATTTGAGAATTTGAGCGAGTTTGAGAGGGATACCGTCGTCTATTTGGAATCTCTAAACCAAATGAGTCTTAGGGAACTTCTGGACGCCGAGGGTGCTCCTGCTGTCTTAGAAAGATATCTCAGTGAGTCGCCTTATGAATTTCTTCGCCTTAGTGCATGATATACTTTTTATTGATTCTCCTTAATTTATATGTGACTAATCTTTTTCTTTTCCTTTGTAGAAGACATGTCAACTTTGACTCCTGCTCAGAGACTGCAATATCTGGAGAAGGCGAGGAAGAGGAAAGAGCAACCTGAGAAGAAGGTTGAGGTCCTCAGCCAATTAGATGTAGGTGAGGGCGACAAGAAGAAAAGGAAGGGTGGCGACTCTCGGGTCAGTATCCCTGTGAAGACTCCAGCTCTAGTCCTGTTGTTGGCGAGCTAGCTGCCAATGCTGAGTGGGAAATTAAGTCTCCCATGAAGAAAAAGACGAGGACCTTGTCCCGGAAAAACAGGAAGGATCAGGAGGTGGTGGATGTGGATAAGGAATTGGTTGAAGTTGATTATCAGGTGATGGATGCTTCTCCAGTGATTGAGGAGGTAACAGCTGGGGCGAACCAAGTGGGAGCGAGCCAAGCTAGAGGGGCTTCGCCTTGGGATCCTCTTTTTGATCCTGAGGTGTTTTTATCCAAGATGGTGGACATGGCAGGAAATTCCGCTCGCTTCAACACTACTGGGTCTGATGAACTGGCGAGAATGGCTCTTGGTTACGAGCTCAAGGGTCTCCTTCTGAATTATGCCTTGGCGTCCCGCCCGAAGGCTGAGCTTTCCATCGCCAAGGATAAAGAAGCTTTGGTGGAGAAGAACTTGGTCGCTCTTGAGGAGGATGTGAAGGCTGCTAAGGAGAGATGTGAGGGCGACCTGAAGACTTTGAGGGAGAAGCATGCTGGGGAGATCGCCGACTTGATCAAGAAGCACCAGGAGGAGCTTGCGACTGCGCAGCGGGATAAAGGGTCGGCGATCAAAACCATGAACGTTGTTCAGGGTAGCCTCAACACCAAGGATGAACAGATTAGGGCCTTGACTAAGGACAATGAGGTGGCTCTTGCTGAACTGGCGAGCTTAAGGCAGGAGAAGGAAAGTTGGGGGTCTGAGAAGGACAATCTGGAGGCTGCCATTGGGGAGCAGTATGAAGAGGGCTTCCAGTTTGCGCTGGAATAAGTGAAGGTTCTTTTCCCCATCATTGATCAAGATGTTCTTAGCAAGGCCGATGCTATGTCTATCATTGAGGGCGACAAGTTGGTGCCTCATGCTCCTGCTGAGACGACTCCGGATTCGCCACCAAAGGGTTCTCCGACCAAGGAGCCATCAGCTCAGGACTCGCCTGCTCAGGAATAGGCTTCCTCCCTCTTTTCTTTGTTATTAGCTTGTTTTGATGATCGCCCCTGCGTGGGCTTGATATATTTTGTAACAACAGTACTTAGGTGCCCTTCTGAGGCTTTTATTCTTATGAATATTTTCCATGTCTTATGATTCCAGTACTTGTCTTTTACTTCTCTTATGATATCTGAATGTTGTATTCCATTTCTTCGCTTGTATGCATATATTTCCTAAACTTTGCTGTGTGGCGAGGTATTGCGTCGTCGTTCTGGGGCGTCATGCGGCGTCGCGCCCCTGTTTAATCGACGTGATTTTCTATGTTTTTGACTGGTCCACTTTTCCGATAAGTCTTCCTTGGTTTTCGCAACTGCTAGGTTTTGATGACTCTCGCTTATAAATAGTGATCTTTTCCTCCTTCCTTTCTCACACTTTCTTTTCACAACTATTTTCTTTATACCATCGATTTCTTTTTTCTTCTGTTTAAAATTTTGAGATGGATAGGAACAACACCAAGAAAAACGTTGTTGGGAAATCCAAATCCCAGAGAGGGAAGAAGAAATCTGGTGCATCTGCTTCCAAACCTCAACGTAACAATGCGCCTAAGAAGGTTAAGGCGAAAAACTTCCCTGTCTTGCCAAGTTCATCAAGCTCTGATGGTATTGATGAAGATTATGCTGAGTTCTTGAAGACCTACATTCCTGAGGAGTTTTATGTTTATGCATCTCCTCCTGGCGAGGAAGAAGGATCCCAAATTACTGTGGAATTTGCGGCGAAGGTGCCAGAATCCTCGAAGGTGAAACCTCCAAGCGACACCCTCGTAGATGAGGATGATGGGTCAGGATCCCCTGGTTCACCTGGGCAAAAGTGGAAATATAATGCGAGGAACTGGGGAGTCCCTTTTGGATTATGCGAGTGTTGATGCTTATTGTAGTAGTTTTCAAGCACTTCGTACATCCTTTTGAATTTGATTTTGATTTCTTTGAATTTGTATCCAGATCTGATGTAGTTTTCTTTGAATTTGTATTCGAATTTGATGTAGTTTTCTTTGAATTTGTATCCAATCTTCAATGAATAAAATCAGACTTTGGTTGAAATTGTTATTGCTTTCTCTCCTTTGAATATCTTGTTATTCTGCGTGCTTTCTTTATGATTTCCTGGGTTATGACCCTACCTATTTTTACAATGAACCAATTAACAATAAAAGTAATATAATGGATTACCTTTACGTGTGTTCTATAACGTTTCTTTTGGGCGTTCTCCCTTCGATGGGTCTCGCCTTTATATTCTGACGGGTATTTCTTTTTTCTTTTCTCCGTTTCCAATTCGTAAGATTTACGGATAACGTTTTGGACTTTCAACCACGCTTTGACATTTTGGACGCCCCCCACTATAAAGTTTAAAGGGTAACGCCTATGATTTTCAACCTGATTTCCGTCGTATCCAACTCGTAAGATTTACGGATATCGCCGTTTCTATTTCTGACGTTCCCAACTCGTAAGATTCACGGGTAACGCCATGGTGTTTCAACTCGTTTCCGTCGTATCCAACTCGTAAGATTCACGGATATCGCCGTTTCTATTTCTGACGTTCCCAACTCGTAAGATTCACGGGTAACGCCATGATGTTTCAACTCGTTTCTTGATTGTGACATAAACACATGTGTCAGCTCTTTACAAAACCAAAAAATTTAAAAACGGTGGGCCTCGTTAAAAATTCCTATTTTCATAGGAGAAAAGAGTGTCCCGCCGCTATTTATTAATTGGAAATGAAAGATTTCAGTACATTTTGTCATACATGAGTAATAACTTAATCATAAAAATAACATTTAGAAAGTTGCACGCCATGGCGTTGTTTTTCTTGCTTTATGTGGCGGTTAACTGTAGTAAAACCTGAGGTTGGCCACGTTCCATGTTCTGTGTAGGATTTCTCCTTCCATTGTTTCGAGTCTGTAAGCTCCTCATTCGAATGCCTCGTTGATTCTGAAGGGGTCTTCCCAATTTGCTGCTAACTTTCCTCCCTTGTCTTTTCCCATGGGTCTCTTGAGGACTAAGTCTCATTCTTTAAATTTTCTTGCTTTAACTTTAGTATTGTACCTTCTGGCTGCTCGTTGCTTTGACATGAATTCTCTGAAGTGGGCTTTGTCTCTTAACTCTTGCAGCAAGTCTAGGTTCTCTTCTAATGCTTCTGAGTTTTCCTCGAGTGTGAGGGTATCTCTACGCCAACTTGGGGGGTTTATTTCTGCTGGGATCATCGCGTCCGTTCCATATACCATGGTGAAGGGGGCCTCCCTGTTGAAGATTGGGGCGTGGTATGGTATGACCAAAGGATTGGTAGAAGGTGTGCTACCTAACCCTTGCCTTTGCTTGTAATTCTTCTTTTGATTGCCCTTAATATTACTTTGTTGGCGGACTCAGCTTGCCCATTGGCCTGTGGATGTTCTACGGATATGAAAGTATTCTGAATTCCCTTTGCCTTGCAGAAGTCAGTTACCTTTTCACTTGCAAACTGAGTTCCGTTGTCTGAGACGATGTATTTGGGCAACCCAAATCGGCAGATGATTTTTCTCCAATAGAACTTCTTGACTTGATCGGCTGAAATGTTTGAAAGGGCCTCCGCCTATATCCACTTGGTGAAATAGTCAATCGCCACTATGATCCATTTTGCTTGTCCTGCCGAGGCGGGGAAAGGTCCTAGGATGTGTGTTCCCCAAATGAAGAAAGGCCATGAGGACAATACAGATTTCAGTGGCTCTCCTGGGGTGTAGTGCAGGTTCACGAATCTCTGACATTTGTCACATGTCTTCACATATCTGGCTGCGTCGCTATGTAGTTCTGGCCAATAGAATCCTGCTCTGAGTATTTTTCCTGCCAAGGAACTCGCCCCAATGTGGCTTCCACATGATCCTCCATGTATCTCCTCTAGTATTCCCTTGGCTTCTTCTGGACTTACGCAAAGCATGAGGGGTCCTGAAAATCCTCTCTTGTAGAGTTTATCTCCTAGCATGGAGTACCATGTTGCTGCTCTTTTTAACTTATATGCTTCCTCTTTTGCTGCTGGTAGCATGTCTTCTTGGAGGTACCTTATGATTGGTGCTCTCCAATCTTCTGCTTCTATGATCATCATGACTGTCTCTTCAGTGATACTAGGACTTACAATGGTTTCTTGAATGAAAGTCATGTTGCTTCCGGGATTTTTGGTGCTTGCTAACTTTGATAACAAGTCCGCTCTTGCGTTTTGCTCTCTTGGTACGTAAACCAACTCGAACGACTTGAAATGACTGGCCAGGCTGCGTACTTTCTCCAAGTATTTGATTAACTGGGGATTCTTGGCCTGAAACTCTCCTGACACTTGGTTTGTCACCAACTGCGAGTCGCTCTTTGCTTTGAGATATGTTATATCCATCTCTTTTGCTAACTTCATTCCGGCGAGCAGAGCCTCGTATTCTGCCTAGTTATTGCTCGCCTTAAAAGCAAATCTCAATGACTGTTCGATAAGGACTCCGTCTGGCCCTTCTAACACTACTCCGGCCCCACTTCCTCTGATGTTGGAGGGTCCGTCAACTGATAGCGTCCAAGGTTGTTCACTACTTTCTTCTGTGGGCGTCGTAAGCTCCAACAAAAAATCTGCTAGTATCTGTGATTTGATTGCGCCTCTTGGAGAGAATGTTATGTCAAATTCTGACAATTCCACTGACCATGCTACCATTCTCCCTGCTAAGTCTGGTTTCCTCAACACATTCTTGATAAGGTAGTCTGTTTTTACCACGATCTTGTGGCTTTGGAAGTATTGCCTCAGTTTTCTCGCCGTTACCACTACCGTTAGTGAAAGTTTTTCAATTTTTTGGTATTTAGCCTCTGCGCCTTTGAATGTTCTGCTCACGTAGTAGATGGGTTTCTTTTCTCCCTTTATTTCTTGTACCAATGCAGAACTGAGGGCCTTGTCTGAAACGGCGAGGTATAGGTATAGGGTGTTACCTTTTTCAGGGCGAGTTAGAATTGGGGGCGAGGCGAGGAACGTTTTTAAATTCTGGAAAGCCTCTTCGCACTTGGTGCTCCATACAAACCTCTCACTTTTCCTTAGTGTGGAAATGAAGTGAAATGCTTTCTCTCCTGCGCAAGATAAAAACCTTGATAACGCTGTGATCCTTCCTGTCAACTGCTGTACCTCTTTGACTGATGTGGGGCTCCTCATGTCAATGATTGATCGACATTTGTCTGGGTTCGCCTCTATTCCTCTGTTAGTTAACATGAATCCAAGGAATTTGCTTGACTGCACTCCGAATGAACACTTGGCAGGGTTTAACCTGATGTTGTACTTTCTTACTGAGGCGAGGATGTCACTCAAGTCTTGGTCATGTTCGCCTGCTTCTGTAGTTTTCACAACCATGTCATCGATGTAAACCTCCAGATTTTTCCCTATCAGTTCTGAAAATACCCTGTCCATCAGTCTCTGATATGTGGCCCCAGCATTTTTTAAACCAAACGGCATGACATTGTAGAAATAGTTGCAGGTGTTGGTCATGAATGCTGTGTGGGGAGCGTCAGCGGGATTCATCTTGAGTTGGTTGTATCCTGAATATGCGTCCATGAAGCTGAGCATCTTGTACCCTGATGCTCCGTCTATCATCCTGTCAATATTGGGCAGAGGATAAGGATCTTTTGGGCACGCTTTGTTCAGGTCTGTAAAATCCACGCTTATTCTCCATTTTCCGTTTGCCTTCTTCACCATTACGACGTTTCCTAGCCAAGACGGGTACTTGATCTCTTCTAAGAACCCAGCTTCTTTTAGTTTGGCCACTTCCTCATTGATGGCTTCTCTTCTCTCCTCGCCAACTTTCCTCTTCTTTTGCGAGAAGGGTTTAGTCTCGGGGGAGATGGACAGCTTATGCGTGATGATTGTTTCATCTATTCCTGGCATGTCTGAGGGGTGCCATGCGAACATATCTATGTTCTTCTTTAGCGTCGCCAGGATTTTCTCTCTCTCTTCTGGCTGCATGGACGTGCATATGTTGGTTGTTTGGTGTGCTTCGCTACCTATTTGGACCTTCTCTAATTCCTCAATGGGGCTGACTCTTCTGTCCTGGAATTCTTCCCTTGGGTCTAAATCCAATGGACTGATCACATTGACGCCGCCCGTTTTAGAAACAGGGCGAGTCGAGTCTCGGGCGTTGGACGCTATGTGCTTTATCTTTAGACTTGACTCATAGCAACGCCTCGCTAGTGCTTGGTCTCCCTTTATGGTTCATACTCTCCCGTCATCCAACAGATACTTTATGGATAGATATAGCGTTGACATGGCTGCCTCCAGAGTATTGAAAGCTGGTCTTCCAATGATAATGTTGTATGATGTGAAAGGGGTCTTAACCACCAAATATCGCACTTTAATGGTCTTGGCTTGGTCCTTATCTCCAAATGTTGTAAGCAGTGTGGTATATCCCATGACTTCTACTTGCTCGCCCGCAAAGCCTACTAGCGTGTCGTTGTAAGGCAACAAATGCTCATTGGATAGTTGCATGGCTTTGAAGGCTTCCCAGTACATTATATCCGCTGAACACCCTGAGTCGATAAGCTCTCTCTTCACATCGCAATTTAGAATCTGGACTTGAATCACTAATGGCTCGTCGTCGTGTGGCATGACTTCCCTTTTATCTTCTTTTGTGAAAGACAAATCTGGGGTGGACGAAATAGATGTGTGTCCCACAAATTTTGCTTCAAAATCTGATCGCCTCACATAACGTTTGCGGGCGTTATTCGATTCGCCTCCCCCTGCGAAGCCTCCAGCAATAGTGTTAACTGCTATCCTAACTTTTTCGCCTTCTGGGTTCTCTCCTTGATCTCTTTCTGAGTCTCTTCGTACCTTTGGGACTACAACCTTCCCATTGGCGGCATCGTCAAGGAATTTCCTTAGATGGCCGTTCTTTATCAACTCTTCGATGAGGTCTCTTAGCCTGAAACATTTCTCTATGTTGTGTCCCTTGCATCTGTGATATGCGCACCATGCATTCATGTTTTGCCCCAATTGGTACTCTTTTCCTCTAGGAGGGGGCAGTCTGGTGAGTCCTGTTTCCAGAATCTCGTCTAGAATATAGACTCTTGCTCTGTTCAAAGGTGTGTATTCTTTTTCTGGGAATCTTCCCAAGTCTCGCCTCATTTGCTGATGATACGGTTTCCTTTGGGGCTCATGCCCTCTGTGGTCTGGTTGACGTCGTCTCTGCTGATAAAACTCCGGGGCTCTATTTCCTTTGTTAAATGGCTCTCTTTCTCTCGCGTCTCGTGATATCTTCTCGGCGTTACTTTCTTCGCCTTTGATGTAGCATTCCGCCCTCTTGATAATTTCTTGCATTGAGGTTGCTGGCTTTTGTGTTAAGGATTCGTTGAAATGTCCGGCTTTTAGACCATTGTGGAATGCTGCCACGAACATCTCTTGATTAGGATTTGATACTTTGACGGTTGCTTCACAGAATCTGACCAGGTATTCACGCAGGGTCTCGGTTTGGTTCTGGCGAATAGTGAATAGGATGGTGGCGGTGACCTTGATATGTTTTGATCCTGAGAATTGTTGGATGAATTTGCGCTGGAAGTTTATCCAACTTTCTATTGAGTTCTTTGGCAAATTCATGTACCATCTCAAAGCTGCTTCCTTCAGGGTGCCTGAGAGCAACTTGCATTTCAGATGGTCTGCAGCGCCTATGATAGCGGTATGTGTTCCAATTGCCATCAAGTGTTCCGAGGGGTCGGTTTTCCCATCAAACGCTGGGAGATGGGGTGTTTTGAAGTTTTCTGGGACTCTTGCGTCCCATAAGGCTTGAGCCAAGGGTTGAGAATCGTTAATTTCGTCCTCATCCTCCTCGTTTCCTTTATCTGCTTTTTCCTGATCCATGGTCGTTACCTTTGCCTAGAGTCGCCTTAGTTCGGTGACGGCGTCCGTTAAGGTCATGTTGGTGCCTGAACCAGTGCCATGATTGGGTGCTCCTCCCGTCATGTTGGGAGGTTTCTGTCTGTTGAAGGTGGTAGGCTGGGAATCGTTTTACCGCAGCACCACTGTGGGCGCCAAAATGTTCTGGTGAACAAATAAGGGGGGTGATAAGATATATGAACCGTGTATATAGAATCAATAATTCATGTCTGTTAAAAAATTGTGAACCTTTTTGTATATGAGAAAAAATGATCGATCTTTTTACAATGAAACATAAGTTCCTATTTATATATTTCAATGGATAGTAGTTATGAAGTACCACGATCATGGATACCCCATGATCGTGGCGGTTTCTTCTTCTTCCTCCGTCTCCCACGTGGTGGTGATGGGTGATTTCTTCCTATTTCGGTGGTGATCGTGGTGGTAGGGGGTAGTTACCTCCCTCCACGTGTTGGTTTGTATGCCGAGTCTTCATGAGAGTAGTTATTTCTGGGGCGAGGGCGCCCTCTGTGTGGCGTGTCGCCCTCGCCTTGCTTTCCCGCCAAGTTATCTGTTTGAATTTAATGGGTTGGATAATTGGGCAATTTGCTTACTTGGGCCTATTCTTTTATTTTTGGGTTTTACCCTAGTCCATAATTGATATTATTTATAATATCCGATTGAAAGGAGATTTTAGAATATTTAAAAAAGAATATGATATATAATTATATAATAATTAAATTACATAAAATTAATTTTAAAAAAATATATCTTCTCCTCTTCTCTCTTCTCTCTTCTCTCTTCTCGCTTCTCTTCCATCTTACCATACTATAGTAGTAACAAATACCAATAATCTCTTGTGAAATTCTTGAAGCTTTATTTTATGTAAGGTTACCTACTTAGGAGAAATGTACATTCACTCTAAAAAAAATATTTCACTCACTCGTTGACGGACTAATTTAATCGTCAAAATCTTTATAAATACAATTTCTTAAAGGGATCAATCATGGCCTCTTTTACTACAGAAAAAATAAAATATAAAATAAAGGGATCAATCGTTGTTCTCTAGTGCATTTCATCAACTCCGACCATTGATCGAGATCAACCTCGAATAAGAAATTTAAAAATCATAGATACGTACTGATCAATTTCTCATATTTACAAATAGAGTTAAGAATTAGGAAATAAAAGTTTTGTAAAACAATTTAGGTTACCTAAAAAGAAAGATAATGCATTTTAGAAAGTTAAAACCCAGTCGCTCTCATATTTGCTTAATAACATGGCAAGTCATGTGAAGCGTATTGACAAAAAGGAGCAAAAAAGGCAACAACACTCTCTATTTGAAGTCTAATGTTTACATAAAGAAAAAGGATGCAATATCTTTCTTCCTTTTCGCTACTTTTATACACATTAGTATAGTATGCAATTAACATGTCTTATACTATAGACAGTTCAGATCTTGCTGTAAAACATAGAAAAGGATAAGAATTGGTGTTGTAAAGCACGACCTTCCGAGTTAAGTTATTAATTAGTAACATGTCTGCCACGTGTACTGTTCAAACGGCGTCAGTGAGAAATTTGACGGAGGGGACTAACTAATGCAAACGGTTATAACGTGAGAGACCAAAAAACGTAAGAGATCTGATTCAAACCTAAAATAAACGTAAGGGACCAAATGAACAGTTTAGCCAAAAAAACAATTTCTTTAAAAATTCAATTTAGTTATAAGTATATAAAAGATAATAAATTTTCATAAATCGTTGTCTAGCTTTGTTGGTTAGGCTTGTATTCTTCTAGACTAATGTTAGCAAAATTTGACATTGATTTTTTATAAATAAACCGCCTCTAGGAGTGTGGTGCCGGCCCTGAATAGTATCAATATTGTGAGAACCAATTCAATCTGTTGAACTAGTTTGAACTAAAAGTAGAATAAATTACAAAAGTTTAAATTTTGATGAAGGGAAAAATAACTAACATAACTAATTATTAATAACTGTTATCTAAAAGAAAATGGTTAAATTATAAATCACTTAATTTTGCTAATCGGTTCAACCACGATTTGTCAGGAATGGATTGAAGAATTGGATCAGATTGATGCACATTTCAAGCGTTTGAATTTTTAAATAATGTTTTTTTCTTCTTCTTAATACTTGTTTATTTATTTATTTATTGTGTTGGAATTAATTTACTAATTAATCATATAATAGGCTCAACAACAAAGATTACAAATATAACCTTACTTTAGTGCGGAAGCCAATTAGACATGGGAGCATGTATATAATATAAATAGGATCTACAGCTTGTTGATTTATCAAGATTATAGAAATACCTGGATAAACGAATCTATTAGATAAACTAACCGTCGATGCTTCTGAAACACAAAGTAGGAAAATCGAATGACGAGTACCCGTTGGCTTGTGGTTCTTCCTTAACTGAGACTCCTTATGCCCTAAGCTCTCTTCAGATGGGGAGAAGAGGCGATATGCGGCGTGTCCGGTATATTGGGGACCATAGCCTATATATAGTGTGATGGCCAATTAGGGTTCCTATTATTCCGAAATGGGTCATCATGACATCCACTCATATTGAGCCCATATCAAATTAATTAATTAATTTCTCAATAGAAATCAGCCATTTAACTTTATTTGACCAATTAATCAATTAAGGCTCCTAATTGATAAATAGCTAATATAATTATATAAAGATATTTACCCAAATAATATTATTGGAATATCATAAAATATTCCAACATATTGATCATATAGTTCAAAATATAAGAGAATGAGTTGAATTTTCATTTGAGTACGATTCTTCTATTAGACGAAAAATTGGATATTAAATACTATTTATATATATATATATATATATATATATATATATATATATATTGTTAGAAGTAATTTATATTTAAGGGTATTTTAGTATTTTACTATGTTGTCTTTATGACCTAGTCTTTGTGTATAAATAGGAGTAGTGATATCATCATAGAAGTTAATGCCTTTTATTCTTCTTGTAGCCGTCATTTCAAGTTCATTAAATACAATTCTCTTTTCTATTCATTTATCATCTTTGTGCACCAACAATTGGTATCTAGAGCTCCGGTTCGAATCCACGGGAAACACGAGTGAAACGTGAGGCGTTGTGTGATTGATTTCGTTTCTTGAATTCGAGTTGAATCTTGAACGAAGTTGTAACAGAATCACATTTTCTGATTCTGCGGGATTGGGAAACACGAGTGTTAGTGAGATTTAAGTGAACACACAAAGATTGAAGATGAACGGAAATAGTGGTATGAGTACCAAGCTTCCAGTGTTTGATGGCAAAAACTAGAATCGTTGGATGAAACAGATGATTGTTCTGTTTGGTGCTCAAGATGTGCTTGAACTTGTTACTGAAGGTTATGTTCCAGTAGCAGCTGATGCAACAAATGCACAAAAGCTTGCTCAGAAGGATACGAAGAAGAAAGATCAGAGGGCGTTGTTCTACATCCATCAGTGTGTGGATGAAAACGTGTTTGAGAAGATTGCTGACTCAGAAACGGCAAAGGCCGCGTGGGACATACTGATCAGATGCTATGGTGGTGATGCATCAGTGAAGAAGCTAAAGCTTCAGTCCTTACGAAAGCAGTATGAGAATCTCAACATGAAAAACAATGAGAAGGTCCCTGAGTACATCTCAAGAATGATTTTGATCACTAATGAGATGAAGGCGTGTGGAGAAACACTCTCAGAACAAGTAATCATTGAGAAGGTACTGAGATCACTTACCCCTCAGTTTGATTACATTGTGGTAGCTATTGAACATTCCAAGGACTTGAGTTCCATGAGAATTGAAGAGCTACAAAGCAGTCTAGAAGCACAAGAGTTGCGTTTGACTGAGAGAAACTCTGAAAGAGAGGTAGAGCAGCAGGCTCTGAAAGCAGACTCTGGTAAGAACTATCAGAAGAAGTCTTGGTCAGAAGCCAAGAGAAGGTCTGATGGAGTTCAGAAGCTAGAAACCTCAACCTCTGATAAGCAGAAATATCCGAAGGGAAAAGAAAGGTTTGACAAGAAGAAGATTCAATGCTACTGTTGTCAGAAGTTTGGTCATTTTGCTTCTGAGTGTCGGTCAAACAAAGAAAGGAAGTCAGGAGAAGCAAATATAGCCAGAAGCTCTGATGACTCTGATGGTGAATCTGTGTTGCTAATGGCTTATGAGACTGATGATATGAATTCATCAGAGTGGTGGTATATGGACACAGGGTGTTCAAATCATCTTACTGGAAACAAGAAGTGGTTGGTTGACTTTGACTCGAGGAAGAGTACAAGGATCAGATGTGCTGATGATAAATACCTTAATGCTGAAGGTATGGGAAATGTCAGAGTTACTCTGAACAATGGCAAATCAGCATTGATTCAGAATGTGTGGTATGTACCTGGCATGAAAAGCAATCTGATGAGTGTAGGGCAACTGATTGAGAAAGGTTTTTCAGTTACCATGAAGGACAATCTTCTAAAGTTGTATGATCGTAATCAGAAGCTGATTATGGAGTCAGAACAGGGAAGGAACATGACATTCAAAGTGAATGTTAGAACTGCAGACTCTGAATGCCTTAGTGCAACTAGTGTTGAGAAGAATAGTGAGCTGTGGCATAGAAGATTTGGTCATTTGTGAAGGTGGAAAAACACAAGAAGGGGGGGGGGGGGGGGGGGGGTTGAATTGTGTTTTGAGAATTAAAAGTTTTTCAAAATAAAACTAAGTATGCAGCGGATATAAACACAAAATAAAAAGAGGGTGCTGAGAGAGAGAAAGAAAGACACAGAATTTATCCTGGTTCCCCTCACAAATCGAGAGTACTCCAGTCCCCTTGTTACTAACAAGAGATTTTCACTATAATCTACTTAAGATTACAAATTGCTCAAGCACACTTGCAAGAGACTTCTCAGGTGCTCAAGTTTTACTAAACAAGAGACTTCTCAAATGCTCAAGTTAAACTTAACAAGAGACTTCTCAAATGCTCAAGTTAAACTTAACAAGAGACTTCTCAAACAAACTTAAGAATAAGAATGAATGTTAAGGAACACTTGATATACTATCAGAGGTGTTTACAAAATACAACTCAAATTGTTCTAAGACTTAGAATGACAGATTTAAATTATGATGTCAGAATGCTTCTTAGTCTTTGAACATTGTTGGTAGAATGGTTGTTCGAACAGTAGTCATTTCTTCCATTTGAGTCTTCTATTTATACTTGGAGGAAGATGATGACCGTTGCAGAGAGAGAGGTGCCAGCTGGAATTTATTCGTACAATTGTGATAGTTGTAGTTACCTTCTTTGGTAAAGATATCCAATTCCACTACCTTGCTATTTGAATTATCACTCATCCATTTTGAGTAATAATAGTACAATAGTACGTTTCTCAATTGCGCTCCACATATGGATAAGGTTAACGTTGTACCAACGAATATTCCTTCCTGTGGACGTGACAGATCCTTGAAGTAGATTGTTCTTCAATCATTGGTTCTGAATATGTCAGCTCTTGAGTGACGTAAATTCCTTTTGCTTCAGATGCTGTTATCAATGCTTCTTGAGGCCCTTTTTGCTTCTGAGTCCGTCAGAGCCTTGTTTTTGTCCTCAGAGGCACTTTCTTTAACATACAAAACTTAAGCTTCTGATGAACAGTGATGTGCTTTCAGAGCTTGTTTTGACTGGCTTCTCTGCTATTATTCATAGTGCTTCTGAATGAATTTTAACTTGTAGTTCTGCACACTAGAATAACCATTAGTAATTCCAATTGTAATTTTAATACTTTGTTATCATCAAAACCACTTAAAACATTAGAGGTTCATGTCAGACCCACTTTGTTCCAACAATCTCCCCCTTTTTGATGATGACAAACCAAAGCATTATAATTCAATTGTTGTTGATTTAATTTAATTATGATGACTTCAGGTTTCAAAGGTTTGCAATCTCCCCCTGAGTCTGATAATCCATAAGGGTAGGTTTGTAAGCTCCCCCTAAGTTTTATCCATAGTTAATTAAAACAGTTTAAGAGTCGATTTATTAACTTAAAATAAATTTTCATATTTAACTCTCAGAAGCATAGTTTTGTAAGCTTTGCTTCTTAGAGTTTGATAATGCTCAGAAGCGGTTTGCAAGCTCTTCTGACATTGTCTATGAATTTTATTTTAGGTTCTTAAATTTTCTCCCCTTTCAATAATCGTTCAGAATGAGAAAGAATCATAAGGGATAAATATTGATTCATAATGCATTTAACATTACAGTTTCAGATTGAGCAGTATATGAATGAATCAACATTAATCTTAACGCTACTCTTACTCCCCCTTTTGGCATCAGTCAAAAAGACACAGAAAACCAAGCAGTCAAAGCGCCAAACAAGGTAGTCAAGTCAAGAAGGCAGTGACAACCAAACGCATTCAATGAATGGCACTGATTATCCTACTGACAAGATATCTTGAAGGTACTATAAATAAAGGATGATTCCTCTCATTTTACTCATTCAGAGTAATCAAGTAATATCCAAAAAAAACATATAATGGAAAAGCAGGTTACCAAGGATGCTTCAGGCTCAAAAGGAAAGAGCAAGAGGGGAGCAGAGCCCTGGCGCTGCGAAGAAAACAGGCTTCGCTACGAAAGAAACAAGCAAGAACTGATTTTGACAGAGTCAGAGGAGGAGGAATTGGGCTCTGATCTGGAAGAATTTTTATGGACATACAATGATGATACTCCATACGAAGAGTACGAGGCTGCTGTTCAGAAGAACACTGAAGAACTAGTACAAAAGGCCACTGCCAACTTGCTTGCTTTCATTAAGGAGAAACATAAGAAGCTAGATGCAGAGTCTTCTGAAGTTAAGCCTAGCTCTAAGTAGAGTCTTATCATTCTATGTAATAGAAATTCTTCAATAATATTAATAAAGGAGTTTATGCTATTAATTCCCTTTGTTTTAAGCAAGTTTCTTATGTATATATACCTCATTCCTATTGTCAGAAAACCAGTTACCAGACACGCCTCATTCGGTATTGGTGCCCCGTTGTTAAACAGGCTTTAATACTAAGAAGCTATTTCATGAGTAAACAGGAGTACTGATGAGAGGGACTCTTAGGTTTTGAAAATCCTAGGCTTATTAGTTTAAAAACTAAGATGCTCTTCAGCATCTTTCACTAGAGTCAGAATTCTCAAGAGTACCAGACAATATCATGGTATATAGAAAAGTTAAATTTTGAAAAACAAATATAAAACAAACATATAAGCAAATAACAAACACACAAATATGGATAATATAGATATGAATTAAAAAAAATTATCCAAAAATTACACAAGAACTAACAACAAAACAAGTGCCCAAACAATGACTAAGGTTTCTTAACATCTGCTATGGCTTTCAGAAGGGTTAACATCATGTCATCCATCCTTTTGTGAACTGATTCCACAGCAGCATTCACATCAGTGCGCACATCCACTCTTAGTTCATCAATTTCATTAGCCATGTCAGTTCTGAGATTATCCAAAGCATCTTGAACCGCAGGAGGTATTGCAGATGAGGTTGAGGCTATGTCAATCTTCATAGGAGAGTGAGAAGGAGTTGGAACAAAAATGGGCTTCTTACCCTTGTCAGAATCTTCATTGATATCCGTATCTTCTCTTATCAGATTCTGATCAAGCATGGCAACATCTTGTTCAGTAGCTTGATTCTCATTGATCTTATTGGTTTCAAATGTAGCAATATGCACAGCCCTATCTACCAATAATTTCAATGCTTCTTGTTCAGCTAGCCTTTTGTGCTCAATTTCAGCTTGCCTCTTCTCTTCTTCTTCAGCAGCTATCCTAGCCTGCTCCTTAACATGGTTGTAAGATGTGAGCCTTGGAGCGTTTAGCTTCTCAACAATCTCAAACAGTTCCCGTACAGTGTTTGCTCCTCTACCCTTAATCTTATCCTTCAGATGAGTACTGAGAATCCTTAAAGATTTACCAAATAAGTACTCTAATTCCCTGACATCAGCATCTATATCAGAAGGGAAGATAAGAGCTTCTTCCTCTCTTTGTTTGAACCTCTTAAGTCTAATACCTATAGCATTATTTAGCAACTCAAGGTTTGGTTCAGAGTCAGAATTGAAAAAGGGTAAGGATGGGTCAAAGGGAATGGTTGGTTCAGGTTTCTTTCTTTTGAGTTCAATGATTTTGATTTTACTGAGATTTGGAGGTATGATATCATCATCAAGATTGATGGAATCCTTGAATATTTGACGTTCAGCTTTAGTTAGGTGTTGGTAAAGCTCAAGAACCTCTTCTAAAACTAGAGGTTTATTGAGTGGGTCAAAGACAGGTTGTGGTGAAAGTGAAGGAGATGATTCATCAGAGTATACTTCAGGTTGAGGTGATTGATTTTGTTGTTCAGTCATGACTTTATTGGGTGATTGATGAGGTGATTCTTGTTGGGCTTCAGAATGAGCAATTGACTCATCCTGAACAGGTGTAAATGTAGGTGGATTTGCTTGTGAGATGTGATCAAGTGAGGGGGGAGGAGTTTGAATGACTTGAACAATAGGTGGTTCTTGGATAGTTTGAACAGTAGAGGGTTTGATAATAGGAAAACGAGGAGAGTTGGGATTGGAATGTGTAAAGGCATCTCCAGATAGATGTTGTTGGAGATGATCAAGAACGGATTCAGTAGTTGTTGGTTGATTAAGGATGGTAGTGTCTATGATGATGGGGGTTTTTTCATCAGAGGAGAGTTGGATTGGCTTTTTGAAGGGTCTCTTGGTAGTCTTTTTAAGATTTGTTTTCTTTGGTCCTTCTCTGATTATCTTAGCAATGAATTCCTCAGAGTCAGTGCTAGTATCAGATGATGATGATGATATAGCTTTATGATCAGGTAAGACTACACTAATAGGTACGGTGAAGTCTATGGGTTGAGGTTGATTGGTAGATGATGGAGGTTGAGAAGGGTTAGCAATGGAGGGTTGGGGTTCAGAACCAATATCCTGAGCTACAGGAATGCTAGAAGTATTAGATTCAGAGGTCTTACCTTTTGGTTTAGAAGCTCTGGTCTTTAATCTCTTTGCAGGTTTAGCAGGGTTCTGATCTTCCTCAGAAGCTGAAGGCCTATCATGCCTTTTCTTTGTACGCTTTTCCTTCTGAACAGCTTCAGCCATCATATTTCCAGCACCTCTTTCACCTTCCTCAATCTCATCAGCACTATCATGCTTTTGATCATCAGAGCCTTCATCAATCATTTCTTGCTCAGTAGTTCTTGGCTTTCTTCTGTTCCTTGTAATATCTCTTGGTCCCTTGAAGATATCCCAATTAGGAACACTTACAACCATTTTCCTGGGCACACTAACCCCAGTATCTCTTCTTACTGACTCAAGAAAGTTCTTGATGACCTCATCATTATCATGTTCTGATATGGTGGGAAACCCATCACACCAGAAGTACTTTTCGTACACTTGCTGTAGAGGTGTTTTCACTTGAATGATTTCTTCCTTGGTTTTTCTCTTCATGTTGACCAGAACTGATGCATCATACTTAGCAGTTTGGAACACTCTAAGTTTTTCTTTGGCACTCACAATATCTGTGAGTTTGGTTTGCCTTATCAGTTCTGAAATTAACCTTGGGTGATGAATGACTGATGGTATTTTAGTTCTACCCTCATTGATGGTAAAGCACATGTGCTCAAAAAGAATCTTAGCCAAATTAACTTTCACCCTCTTGTATAAGAACCAGATGAGATGTTTGTGTGGAATGGAGATGGTATCCAATCCACCTTTTCTGGTGAAGATGGTAGACAAACACATTCTAAAAGCAAATTCAAATGTGTGCTTCATGTGCATTACTTTTCCAAAATCCTTTTGTGTGCATCCAGATTTAAAGAGGTCCTGATGAATTGAATCCAAATGCTTGCTTTTCTTATCATACACTTCTATATCTTCTCCTTTGTTGTCTAAACCCAGAATCTTAGCAATGTGTGCCTGAGTTATCACAACATTGATTCCCAAAATATTTGACCTAATTTCCCTTTCTCTATAAGGTTTAAGACCAAGTTCCTTTCTTGTTTTCCCTCGTAATTCCTTGTTCTTCTCAACCATATCCTTGTATTCTTTATCAGCACTTGCTCTATCGTACACTTTAGCCTTCTGCCAGAAATACTTCACTATGTCGTAGTATACGAAGCCATTAAGCATCTCAAAATAATTCTGCCATTGTTGGTTGTAGAACAAGTATTGAATGTCAATCCCATTCGCTTTCAAACTTTCAAAATCCACGAACTTCTTAGTGAAGAAATCATAAGAGTCTGGTCCAGCGTCGGTTTGATGATGTTCGTAGACTAGATTATCTTTTGAATTAAGATCGATGATGGGTGGTAACGTAGGGTTAAAGGGTTCTTGAACGATTTCGTTTGATGAACGAGCAGCCATAGTTGCAGAGAATTAAGAAGATGAAGATTGGGAATTTCTGTAAGGTCTAGGGTTGTGTAGGTAGTGATTTTGTGTAAAAAGTTGTGCAAGTGAGTGAAGTGACTTATGAATAGTAACTAGCACACATACACAGAGAAAATAAACATTGGGAGGGAGCGCGAGCAGTTTTAAAAATTAAATAATATACTTAACTGCCATAATCATCATTAACTGTTCTCTGCCCGTCAGGATCAAGACACGTGTTGTAAAAGTTTAATCATAGCTGACGCGTGTATAGACAACTGTTGTACACTTACTCGTACTGAACGTTTCATTTCCAAAAGGTTCAGAGCCTCACTCATTTGTATCTGACACCTCATCAGAACCTGTTACTCTTCAGAGCCTAAATTATTCAGAGCTTCCCAAGGGATACTCTAAATTATAAGAGGTTCTGATAGAGCTTCAGATGCTAATTTTATTCTACTTCTCAGAGCTAATTTTCTTCAGAGATATAGTGCATGTTCAAATTCTTTTTGATAAAATCAAATCTTTCAATAGCTAAAGGTTTAGTAAATATGTCAGCCCATTGATGTTCAGTATCAATGAATTGAATATCTATTGTACCTTTCTGAACATGATCCCTTATAAAATGGTGTTTTATTTCAATATGTTTAGCTCTAGAGTGTAGAATAGGGTTCTTAGACAAATGAATAGCAGCAGTATTGTCACAATATAGGGGAACACTACTTTCAGCTATGTTATAATCTTCCAACTGATATTTCATCCAGAGAAGCTGTGTGCAGCATTTAGCAGCTGAGATGTATTCTGCTTCTGCTGTAGACAAAGCAATAGTTGTTTGTCTCTTACTGGCCCAAGATATGAGATTCTCACCAATGAATTGGCAATTTCCACTAGTGGATTTCCTCTCAATCTTATCACCAGCATAGTCAGCATCACAGAATCCAACTAGCTTACTATCTAGGGATTTTTTATAAAGAAGTCCTAGATTAGTAGTTCCTTTCAGATATCTAAAGATCCTCTTAACAACAGTTAAGTGAGGTTCTCTAGGATCTGACTGGAATCTAGCACACAAGCATACACTATATAAAATATCAGGTCTAGATGCTGTAAGGTAGAGTAAAGAACCAATCATACCTCGATACAGCTTCTGATCTACTTTGCTTCCTATCTCTTCTTTGCTTAAGCTGCTGGTAGGATGCATGGGTGTAGACATTATCTTGCAGTCATCAAGGTTGAACTTCTTCAGAAGCTCTTTTGTATACTTGCTTTGATGAATGTAAGTGCCATCTTTTCCTTGATTAATTTGGATTCCAAGGAAGAACTTCAATTCACCCATCATACTCATCTCGAATTCATCCTGCATCAGCTTTGAAAAACTTTTGCACAAGGAAGCATTAGTAGAACCAAAAATAATATCATCAACGTATATTTGAATTATTAAGATATCTTTCTTAGATGTCTTTCTGAATAATGTATTGTCAATTTGACCTTTTTGAAATCCTCAAAACCTGGGGGTTGTTTGACATATACTTCTTCAGAAATAACACCATTAAGAAAGGCGCTCTTAACATCCATTTGGTACAATGTGATTCCATTGTTAACAGCATATGAAAGAAGTAACCTGATTGCTTCCAGTCTTGCTACTGGAGCAAATGTTTCAGTGAAGTCTATACCTTCTTGCTGACTGTAGCCTTGTGCTACCAGTCTAGCTTTATTTCTTACCACTTCACCTTGTTCATTCATCTTGTTTCTAAATACCCACTTAGTTCCAATGATGTTCTTATGTGCTGGTCTTGGCACTAAATCCCATACATCATTTCTTTGAAACTGATTGAGCTCATCTTGCATAGCTACAATCCATCCATCGTCAGTAAGTGCTTCATCAACATTCTTTGGTTCTATCATTGAGATTAGTCCCAGAAGTGAATCAAGTTGTTGATAGTCTGATCTTGTCTTTCTTGGACTTTCTTTGTTTCCAAGAATTAAATCTTCTGGATGTGATGATCTATATTTGAACTTCCTTCTTGGAGCTTCATCAACATCAGCACTTGGTTGAGTGTCTTCTTCTGAAGTGTCATCATGTTCTTGTGATGCTTCTAATTGAGATGCTTCTTCAGCATCTTCTTCCAATACAACTTCTGAAGCTTCAACAGCTTCTGATGCTTTTTCAGGTTCTGAATCGATGTATTGGTATGGAACACCTGCATAACTATTATCTTGCTCTGACATTTTACTGTCAGGCTCTTTATCATCAAATCTAACATGTATAGATTCTACCACTGTGTTAGTTTCAGAATTATACACTCTGTATGCCTTTGAGCGTTCAGAGTAACCTATAAAGATTCCCTTACAAGCTTTGGCATCAAATTTTCTTTTGTAGGCCTTGTTGTTTAGAATGTAACATGTACATCCAAACTGATGAAAGTAAGAGATGTTGGGCTTTCTTCCTTTGAAGAGTTCATATGTTGTTAGATTCAATAGAGGTCTTATATAGATCCTATTTTGAATATAACAAGCTGTGTTTACAGCTTCTGCCTTGAAGTGCTTAGCAAGTTTTGTCTCATGCATCATGGTTCTTGCCATTTCTTGTAAAGACCTGTTCTTTCTCTCTACAACACCATTTTGTTGTGGTGTTCTAGGAGCAGAGAACTCATGGACAATGCCATGATCTTCACAAAAAGTTGCAAATGGTTCGTTTTCAAATTCACCACCATGATCACTTCTTACCTTTAAGATTTTGAGACCTTTCTCATTTTGCACTTGAGTGCAGAAGATGCTGAACACATCATATGCATCATCTTTCACTCTTAGAAACTTTACCCAAGTCCATCTACTGTAATCATCAACATTGACTAATCCATATTTCTTCCCATTGATTGAGGCAGTACTTACTGGACCAAACAAATCAATGTGAAGTAGTTCTAAGGGTCTTGAGGTAGAGAAAATGTTTTTAGGTTTAAAAGAAGTTTTTGAAATTTTGCCAATCTGACAAGGACCACACAGAGCATCTGAATGATATTTAAGATTTGGCAGGCCTTTAACCAACTTTAGTTTACTAAGCTTAGAGATTAATCTCCAGTTAGCATGACCTAAGCGTTGGTGCCAGACCCACTTTTCATCATTCAGAGATAGAAGACAAACTATCTTCTGCTCAGTGAGTTCTGACAGATTCACCTTATAAACATTACCTCTTCTTAATCCTCTAAACAATATGGACTTGTCAGAGTCATTGATTACTGTACATGCCTCTTTATCAAATTTAACAATAAATCCGCTATCACAAAATTGACTAATGCTAAGCAGATTATGTTTGAGGCCATCAACTAACCAAACATTTTTAATTGAAAGAGAAGAGTTACCAACTATACCTGTACCAATGATCTTCCCTTTTTGGTTTCCTCCAAACCCCACAGTACCTCCCTCTTTCAGAGTCAGGGTTTGGAACATATGCCTTTCTCCCGTCATATGTCGTGAGCAGCCACTGTCCAGGTACCAGCATTGCTGCTTTGGCCTTCTTAGTGTGCAAACCTGAAGCAAATATTATTTGAGATTTTGGTACCCATATCTTTATGGGTCCTTTTGTGTTAGTCTTTACAGGTCTAGGTGGTCTTTGTTTGAAAGACCTATCAGAGCCTCTAGAGTTAACCACCCTTGTTGAAAAGTTTTTGGGTTTAGTATAGCTCTTGAGCTTTGTTCTTGAATGTGTCAGAGCTTCTTTAGATTTAACATTAGTTTGAGGCTTAAAAATCTTAGGTTCTGAGGTTTTATCCTTCTGAGCCTTTGACTCTTGAGCCTCTGGCTTTGATGTTCTATTAGAGGCTGACTCATTTAGAACTTCTGATTGACTCTTTACAAAGACAACCTTAGGTTTTGATTTATCTATATTAGAGGACTTTGAAGATAATGGATTATCTTTAAAACGAGAGAATCCAAGACCTTCTCCTCTATTTCTACTTACATGATAAATCAAAGAGGCTATTTTACTTCTTTTCATTCCATTGATAAGGAATTCCTGAAGAGCAAATTCATGTTCTGGAGGAACCTTATCATCAAGAACATAATGAGTTTCCATAAATTCATTTCTTGATTTTAGAGACTCATTTTGTTCAATTATTTCATTTGCCTTTTCGGTCAGGTTGTTATAGGCCTTTTTAAGGACCTTACACTCACCCGCCTTTTTGGTTAAAAGTTTTAAGGCATCTTTTAAGGAATCTATTAATTCAGAACGAGAAAGTTTAGCAAGTACCTCATCTTCATCTTCTGAATCTGAGTCAGCTTCGTGCTCAGAGTTCTCTTGGTCAGAAGCGGTTGCCATCAAGGCTAGGTTTGCTTCTTCTTCCCCATCAGAATCTGATTCCTGATTCAAATCATCCCAAGTGGCAAGGAACCCCTTCTTGAGCTTACTTTTGTATCTTTCTTTGTTAGAGGTTCTCTTGGATGTTTTACTCAGGTTCTCTGGGCAGTCAGCAATGAAGTGTCCTGGTTTGTTGCACTTAAAGCATTTGTTTTGTTCTTCCTTTTTATCCTTAGAAGTACCAACCTTCTTGGAAGAACCTCCAAACTTACCAGCATACTTCTTGCTTCTCTTAGCCCATTGCGATACTCTTGCAGCCATCAGAACCATTTCTTCTTCTTCATCAGAGTCCATCTCGTGACCTTCTTCAGAAGCTTCTTCATCAGATACTATAACCTTCGCCTTCAGAGCCTTAGAGGAACTTTTGGTGCTCAGGGCTATCCCTTTTAGCTTCTTAGTCGTTTCATCAGTCATGAGTTCCATCTCATGACTCTTTAGAGAACTAACCAAGCTTTCAAGAGACACAGTATCTAAATCCTTAGATTCCTGAAACGCTGTCACTTTTGGTCTCCACTTTGGCGGCAAGCTTCTGAGTACTTTCCTTACATGATCAGCCTCAGTATAGCTCTTATCTAAAACTTGAAGTCCCGAAACAAGAATTTGGAACCTAGAGAACATTGTCTCAATGTCCTCTCCGTCCTTCATTTTAAATAATTCATACTGATGTACTAACAAGTTGGCCTTAGCCTCCTTAACTTGTTTATTTCCTTCATACTTGGATTTAAGAGAATCCCAGATAGACTTAGCCGTTCTCTTATCTCCAATTTTCAAGTACTCATCATGAGAGATGGCATTTGTCATCATCCCTTTTACACTGTGATGCTTCTTATATTCCAACTTTTGAGTAGGTGTAAAAGCCTTTCTGTCTTTAGAGCTAACAACGCCTTCTAAGTCCATATTTTCAAAGTTCACTCCATCTTCTACCAAGTCCCACAGATCACAATCAATCGCCATGATGTGACTGTACATCTTGGTTTTCCAGAATGGATAACCAGTCTCAGTTCCATTGAAAAAGGGAATTTTGTCAGAAGACCTTCTGTCTTTAGAATTAGAATCATAGTCAAAAGGAACTTCATTGAGATTCTTCTCAGCAGACATGTTTTTCCTCCCTGAATCTTAACTGTTTCACTGATAGGTGAGAGTTAGGCAACAACCAGGCTCTGATACCAATTGAAGGTGGAAAAACACAAGAAGGGGGGGGGGGGGTTGAATTGTGTTTTGAGAATTAAAAGTTTTTCAAAATAAAACTAAGTATGCAGCGGATATAAACACAAAATAAAAAGAGGGTGCTGAGAGAGAGAAAGAAAGACACAGAATTTATCCTGGTTCCCCTCACAAATCGAGAGTACTCCAGTCCCCTTGTTACTAACAAGAGATTTTCACTATAATCTACTTAAGATTACAAATTGCTCAAGCACACTTGCAAGAGACTTCTCAGGTGCTCAAGTTTTACTAAACAAGAGACTTCTCAAATGCTCAAGTTAAACTTAACAAGAGACTTCTCAAATGCTCAAGTTAAACTTAACAAGAGACTTCTCAAACAAACTTAAGAATAAGAATGAATGTTAAGGAACACTTGATATACTATCAGAGGTGTTTACAAAATACAACTCAAATTGTTCTAAGACTTAGAATGACAGATTTAAATTATGATGTCAGAATGCTTCTTAGTCTTTGAACATTGTTGGTAGAATGGTTGTTCGAACAGTAGTCATTTCTTCCATTTGAGTCTTCTATTTATACTTGGAGGAAGATGATGACCGTTGCAGAGAGAGAGGTGCCAGCTGGAATTTATTCGTACAATTGTGATAGCTGTAGTTACCTTCTTTGGTAAAGATATCCAATTCCACTACCTTGCTATTTGAATTATCACTCATCCATTTTGAGTAATAATAGTACAATAGTACGTTTCTCAATTGCGCTCCACATATGGATAAGGTTAACGTTGTACCAACGAATATTCCTTCCTGTGGACGTGACAGATCCTTGAAGTAGATTGTTCTTCAATCATTGGTTCTGAATATGTCAGCTCTTGAGTGACGTAAATTCCTTTTGCTTCAGATGCTGTTATCAATGCTTCTTGAGGCCCTTTTTGCTTCTGAGTCCGTCAGAGCCTTGTTTTTGTCCTCAGAGGCACTTTCTTTAACATACAAAACTTAAGCTTCTGATGAACAGTGATGTGCTTTCAGAGCTTGTTTTGACTGGCTTCTCTGCTATTATTCATAGTGCTTCTGAATGAATTTTAACTTGTAGTTCTGCACACTAGAATAACCATTAGTAATTCCAATTGTAATTTTAATACTTTGTTATCATCAAAACCACTTAAAACATTAGAGGTTCATGTCAGACCCACTTTGTTCCAACAATTTGAACTTTAGAAGCCTGGAGCATCTGAGGTCAAAGAATCTGGTAAATGGAATTCCTACAATCAAGAAACCTGAGAAGTCATGCAAGATGTGCATGGAAGGAAAGCAACCAAGACTGTCTTTTGCATCAGGAGTAGCTCCAAGAGCAAAACATGCATTGGGAGTAGTACATTCTGATGTGTGTGGCCCATTTCCAGTAGCATCAATTGGAGGGAATAAATACTTTGTGTCATTTGTAGATGAATTTACTAGAATGACATGAGGTGTTTGCTGAGTTTAAGAAGTTCAAAGTGAAAGCTGAGAAGCAGAGTGGTCAGAAGCTGAAGATTCTCAGAACGGATGGTGGTGGTGAGTTTAATTCCAATGAGTTTAAAACTTTCTGTGAGGAGAATGGAATTGAGCATGAGGTTACTGCTCCTTACACTCTTCAACACAATGGTCTTGCTGAAAGAAGAAATCGTACTTTGCTTGATATGGTGAGAAGCATGCTGAAAGAGAAGAAGCTTCCTCATAATTTATGGGGTGAAGCTGTTGCAACAGCATGTTATGTGCTCAACAGATGTCAAACGAAGAAGCTGAAGGAAATAGTTCCTATTCAGAAGTGGACTGGAGATAAGCAAAGTGTTAGTCATTTGAAGGTGTTTGGTTCTGTTTGTTACAAACATGTTCAAGAAGCTAGAAGACAGAAGCTGGATGATAGAAGCAAAGTTATGTTATTGGTGGGGTACCACAGTACAGGTGCGTACAAGCTCTATTGTCCAGAGACTAATAGAATTGAATACAGCAGAGATGTCATTGTGAAGGAATTAGAAACTTGGGATTGGAACAAAACTCAATCCAACTCTGATGTGATATTTCTTGAAGGAGACTCCGAACGAGATTCAGACTCTGAAGGAGATTTAGATTCTGACGGTGATTCAGGCTCTGAAGGCGATTCAGACTCTGAAGGTGGTCCTGAAGGAGACTCTGAAAGTCAAGGCTCTGATGTTGAAGCTTCTGAAGATAGTACCTCTGAACCTCCAACTTCTGAAGGAAATCATGTGGAACAAGATCAAAGACCACAGAGAATCAGAAGCATTCCAAGAAGGTTTGCAGGGTTTGATATGCTGCAAGACACTGAAGTAGACTCTGAGGGGGAAGTTATTCAGTGTGCTATGTTAGTAGACTCTGAACCCGTGAGTACAGAAGAGGCTCTTAAGCAGCAAGTCTGGTTGCAGGCCATGAAAGAAGAACTTGATGCTATAAAGAGAAACAAGACTTGGAAGCTGTCAGAACTTCCAAAAGGCAAGAAAGCCATCAGTGTCAGATGGGTTTTCAAGCAGAAGCTAAAGCCAGATGGATCAATTGGCAAATACAAAGCAAGGTTAGTAGCAAGAGGATTCCTGCAGAAACCTGGGCTAGATTATTTTGAAGTGTTTGCACCTGTAGCAAGACATGAAACAATCAGACTAGTGATTGCAATAGCTGCTAACAGGAATTGGCCTCTGATGCATTTAGATGTGAAATCTTCATTTCTGAATGGTCCATTACAAGAGGAGGTATATGTGTCACAACCTCCTGGTTTTGAAAAAAAGAATCAGGAAGGGATGGTGTATAGATTACATAAAGCCTTGTATGGATTGAAACAGGCGCCCAGAGCCTGGAATATGAAGATTGATTCTTTCTTCAAGAAGCATGGGTTTCAGAAATGTGAGTTGGAGTATGGTGTTTATGTTCAACACACTTCAGAAGGCAATATGATTCTGGTATGTTTGTATGTTGATGACATATTACTGACAGGAAGCTCTGAACAAGAGATGGCTAAGTTCAAGAAGGCTCTGATGAATGAATTTGAGATAACAGACCTTGGTAAAATGAGTTACTTTCTAGGGATGGAATTTATGTACTCTGAGAAATGAATCATTTTACATCAGATGAAGTATGAACTTGAGCTTCTGAAGAGATTTAAGCTGGAAAATTGCAAAATTGCAATTACACCTTCTGATACGAATCAGAAGCTGGACTTTGATTCTGATGGAGAGGATGTGGATGCTACAACCTTTAAACAGTTGGTTGGTTCTCTAAGGTATTTGTGCAATATCAGACCTGATATTTGTTTTGCAGTTGGAATGGTTAGCAGATTTATGAGTAAACCAAAATGGTCCCATTACCAAGCTGCTGTCAGGATTCTGAGGTACATCAAGGGAACTTTGAAGCATGGAGTGCTATTCCCTTCTGAAGGAAAGACTGAATCAGAGCTTCTGAGCTACTCAGACTCTGATTGGTGTGGAGACAGGGTTGATAGAAGAAGTACTTCTGGGTACTTGTTTAAATTCCTGGGAGGTCCTATTTCTTGGTGCTCCAAGAAGCAACCTGCTGTGGCTCTATCAACCTGTGAAGCTGAATATATTGCAGGCGCTCTGACTGCATGTCAAGCTGTGTGGATTCTGAACTTGCTACAGGATCTGAAGTTTAAGGTAAACAAGCCTCTGAAGCTGATGATTGATAACAAGTCTGCAATCAATCTTGCCAAGAACCCATTGCTGCATGGGAGAAGCAAGCACATTGAGACCAAGTATCACTTCTTAAGGAATCAGGTTCAGAATGGAGTGTTAGAAGTTGTGCACTGTAGCACTCAGAAGCAGCTGGCAGATGTGATGACAAAGGCAATCAAGACTGACCAATTTCTTCGTTTGAGGGATGGAATTGGTGTTGTTAGTTTTGTGTAAATATAAATTAAGGGATGGTGTTAGAAGTAATTTATATTTAAGGGTATCTTAGTATTTTACTATGCTGTCTTTATGACCTAGTCTTTGTGTATAAATAGGAGTAGTGATATCATCATAGAAGTTAGTGCCTTTTATTCTTCTTGTAGCCGTCATTTCAAGTTCATTAAATACAATTCTCTTTTCTATTCATTTATCATCTTTGTGCACCAACATATATAAGGGAGAACATTCATAAATTTAATGTCTTAAAATTTTAAGTTAAGATGTAAATTGTTCAAAGTCCAATGCGAAGGTTCTTCAAATCCTCTCCTGGCCCAACTGATTAAAATGTTTGGACGGTGTGTCGCGTTGAATACAAACAACGACATTGCAAGTAAATATGGATGATAAATTTTGCACAATATATGTGAGATCCATAAACTCAATATCTTAATTTTTTTGATTAAAATGTCATATTTAACTCAATTATGTGTTTGCTCAAAACATAGGTGATGATCCTCTTGCCCGCTCGTAACCCAACACAGAACCGGTCCTAAGACTTTGATTGCCTTGGACAAAATAGCTTTTTTTTTTAACGGCAAAACAATTTTATTAATATGAATAGAAAAAAGTATAAGAGATACTCTATGCAAAGAAAAGGAAAAGTACATATAGTATTCCAACCATTACAAAAAATCAAAACTCGAACACGGACATTGCCACCGTTCACAACACTATATTCTACTCATAGCTATTTGAATACTATTATATTTTGGCATTTGTTGTTACACAAATCATTAATAATTCAACTATATATGACTTTGATTAAGCTAGTCCAAGACTGCAAAATTTGACATCAAATATCAACATTCTACAAGAAATAGACTTCAAATCACATTTACTATATATCATCATTTATCAATAGGCCTATTTTCTATTATACAGTATCCCATTCAAACTCAAAAATGTGAAGACATTTTTTCATACATATGTACAACCCCATCCATCAAATGGAGCTACCTATGCTTATATATACTTCTGCAGTAAAAAAATGATTCAACTATATATGACTATAATTAATCAAGATCAAGATGTTTTGGATTTGAAGGGGGAAAAAAGAATATATCTAGAAGTTTTCTTTATGAAAATCAAACTTGGTGCCAGTTTTTCTTGAAAAATCCAAAGAAAGCCTTCTTAGTTCTCCAACCAATCCATGAGCTCCACAGTAAAAAACACCTAAAAATATAATACATGGTACATTTTTTAAGTTAGCTTAACAATATGTTAACTTAACTTAATTTGAACAACCAAACTAATTAAGATTAAAATCAATACTTACCAACTCTTTTATCAGGATGTTTAAGAGCAACATGTTTATACACACTACGCCAATTTGGCCTAGCAAAATGCGTCTTAACCCTTGTATCCGAAACTACATCCACACCATTTTTGGCATGGTGTAAAGATTGAAGCATTGTGATCAAAGCCGAACGAGCATCGCCTTCTTCATACACACTTGTGCAATAGTTATGAAGCTCGATTACTCCTTCCTTATCATTCTCTTCTACCTCATTCATAACACCTTTAAACCATTCAAACGAACCCTGCTCTCGAGTAACCCAATAAAAATAGGCTCTCTTAGTCGCAAAAGGTTTTTTCTTATTGTTCTTAATTCCACTTTCTACCTCTCCTTCTTCTAAGTCTTCTTCTTGTTGCTTAATGTTGTTTAGCACATCTTTAAGTATGCTAATCAAAGGTGTTGCGCCGATTCCTAGCCCTACTAGAAGAAGAACTTCATAGTTTTTGTAGTCTTGTGCCGGTGCTCCATAAGGTCCATCAATTCTTAGCCTTGGCATCCTGCAAATTAAATTTTTTTTTTTAATTGGGATTCACTATGCTAATATGATTAAAAAGGAAGTTATCCTATCAATTCAATAAAGATTTAGTTCATATACGCACTATGAAAAAAAATTACATACAATGTCAATAAAGTAATCAGATCATTAAAAATGTTTGACTATACCTTGGTAGGCTTAGTTTGCCAGGTAACATATCAGCGCGTAGAAGACCACTTTGGTCATCATTTGCTGGTTGACATGCCTACATAATCCACAATAATGCAAGTAATTAATAAGAATTTATGTCATGAACAATATGAAAGAAAATGTACAATTTATAAAATTAATTAATTCTCCAAATTAAAATAACATATAGATTTATTCTGCACAAGTATTTATTTACCTTGGCGAAAATACCCTTCAGCTGTGAAGTCCAATCACCCAAAGTTCGAATGTGAACACTTATATAGTCATCTCCAGGAGCTGAGGTAATAGAAAATGGATGCCTGAAAGACAAAATAGATTATGAGAATTTTGAACTTAAATTAAATTTTAATTGGTCATCCTATAATTATCTGCACTACGAATAGTAGAATATAAATTTTTTGAACTTAAATTAATTAAGCACACACATACCATTCAAATGGGGAGATATCTGAACAATTAACATAAATATACTGGCCACTGGTGTACTTAAATCCTTGTGGTTTAGACACATGCAATGCTAATACATTTCCTGGGTACACTGCAACCTGGATTTGTTTTTCATGATTAACATTAGAATTTCAATTACATAACTAAATTGAAGTGAGTGAAATGAAATTCAATACTTAAAAATGTACCTTCAATATCCTCACAGATTTGTAGCCAGATCGAAAAGCACGAAGTAGTCTTTCGCATCCGTATAGTATCATAGGAACCGCGAGATACATCCATGTCTATATATATCACATTATTTTTTGTAACAAAATTTAGCAAATTAAATAACAACAAAATTTTATGTAACATCATATTCAGAAAATTTATTTGAGTATAAGATCATCATGTACCGTTTTCTTATACCATTTCTTGCTAAGGTAAAGGAAGTATCCATGAATGATAAAAAGGACATAGACAATGACAAAAAGGTGATGTGAATACCAAAATGCATTGAAACCGGTGAGTTTTTTGAGGGGTTTTGGAAGGTTAACTCTATTACGACGGAACCAAGGTTGGGCCAAAATGAAAGCTATAGCCATGAGCACAACCATGACCACCCCGGTCCAACCCTCAGTTCCTTTTACGAACCACCAATAATTATTGGGTCTGTCATCGCCAAAAAATTGTTTCATTGGTTCATATTCTTCATCTGTGGCGTGTAACAATCTTGGGAAATCACAAGTCAAATGTGAAATTGCATGTAATCCAATTCCAATTGCAATGCCAAAAGCTATCACCTAAATCAATAGACAAAGACGAAAAAAATTGTTAGTTATATCTCGCGCCAATGCGAGAAATTTTATTTATTAAATAAACGATATCTATTAATTCAAATTGATAGACTACATTTGTGGAATACAAATTCAAAACCGCTAAAAACAAAACGTGAGACTTGTTATTTCTCTCCAATTTAATGTAACATTACATTTTATTTTTTTTCCGTTTTAGGTGTTTAAATTTTACCTTGTGAAAGTTGATATTGTCATCAAATGGAACCACCATTCCAAGCTTGGTTCTGCTCCTAAGCCAAGTGATGGTGTTTCTACATACAGGCAACAAGATCAAGGCCATATTAAACTTGAGCGTCTCGGCGCCACCCTTCGCCGTGGTTACACAATAGCCCATGACATGAAAAACGGCGCGATGCTTGTATTGGATGAACTTCCAAGTGAAAAGTGCAGCACAAATTGAAAGCCATAGAGCTATGATCCAAACACGCTTCCAATTATCTTCCATAAAATATTTCAGTTCTCTAAAAGCCCGTTTAATAGGATTGTGCTCTTTGGTAGGGACTAACTTCTGGCTCAACATTTGACTCAATACCCTACTATCTGTGGTTATGTGAGTTGATTGTGCTGGGGCTTGCAAAAGAAGCATTTCCAAGTTGTATAGCTGCACAAAATTTAATGAAGAATTATAAGTGTGGTGTTAATTCATATAACAAACAAATTGAAATAGAATGTGCTGGTCCAATTTTGATGAGGCCCTTGGGCCCAATTCTCACTAATGATGAGCTCCAATTTTTAATCAGGATTTACTTCTCGTTTTACCTAGAAATCCTCATTTATCTTTGGAAATTTTAAAAATATCTCCCTCGCCGTTTAGAATGTGAACTTTTTAGAGTGTGAATAAATAGTTGGCTATCTAAAATGTAAATTCAATTCGCATTCTAGAACGTTAATCTTAAAAATAGGAGGCAAAGGAAGGGGAGATACAAAAATACTCCCTCCGTTCCTTTTTACTTGTTCTTTTTCGTCAGATTTTAAAATTCATATTCTAAAATGCGAACTGAGTTCGCATTCTAGATAGCAAATTGTTTTTTCCCCAATTTTTGCTATTTACAGACTCGCATCCTCTATTACGAGAGGGACAATATTAGAATGTTCGGGGGCGCATGTGAGACTTAGGGGCGTGAGAAGAATGACTCTTTTTTAATCGATCAACGTAATTTATTTAGAGAGGTTATTTTATCACCCATTAAGAATTTTTAAGAGAAATGATTAACATTACGAGGGATAAAAATTGTGATTTTATTTATTCAATGAATACAAACCTCTATATATCCAAGGTTGTTTGGGTCCAACTCCTCCATGATAAGGGCAGCATATTCCTCTGCTCGTTCTTGTAATGTTGATAGCCTATTAGCCGAAGCACTTAAAGTGATAATCTGAAGAAGAAGAAAAAATTAAAGAAACACAAGTGTCTTCTATATTAAAATAACTAAAAATAAATAAAAACTAACCATAGTAACAATAAATAAATTGTGATTTTGGTTTCTCTTTTTTTTTTTTTTTGGTCTTAATTGGTTTCTCTTTCTATAATAATTATAAAAAAGAAAAAGAAAAACACACACACTCACCTCTATTACTTCTTCTTCAGTAATTCGTCCATCAGCATTCTTGTCCACCCTGGCATGAGTGAAGTGTATGAGTAGTTAAAAAGTGTATATTATTTTTATTCTTTTATTTGACTAAATTAGATACACATACGTAATGTTCTTCAAATCATGTTAACTCACATTTAAGTATTTTTCTCCGGTCAACAACCTAACCATTATTTATAATTAGCTGATCCATGCATATGACACCCTTCTCGTTTTTGCTTGCTTTACTTTTTAACTGCTATAATATATATACTTTGTTCAAGGGTACGCTAAAGACTGAATAATTAATTTTTTTTTAAGGAATAAATAATTCTAACCCCAAAGAATATTCCGTTACTAAAATTCAACATAAGGGATAATTTTCTATAGATAAAAATGTATATTTTTTTGACAATATTATGTATATTTTATTTTTGGTATTAGATAAAAATGTATATTTTACACTTCTGTCTCATAACTACAACTAAAAATAAAATGGAGTAAAACTTATAAAGTAATTTCACATTTGATATGTTGGGATGAATTTGACAATTAATTTAGGTGAATTTTGCGCAAAACTCTTTAACTATACACTCAAACTAAATGAAAGTGGTTCCATTTGACGTCAGAACTGACCCCCCAAACCAGATTCAACTGGTGGTGAAAACAAAAAAAAACTAAATGAAAATGGTTAATAACTTCCTCTAAAATAAATCATGTGGAAGTTCTTTGATTATCGGGGCACCCTTTTCTTAGGAACTAGGGGTTAACAAAAAGTAAAAATCAATGAACTTAGCATATAATAAAATAACTATATTTAAATGATAAAATAATTTTCATATATATAAATCTCATATTTTTTTTTTTTGTAAATAGCCTAGTGGCTTGAAATTCTACCTTAAAAGTGGATAAATGAAGTGTCTGGGGTTCGAACCCCGGCTCCTACACATATAGTGCGATTTCCCAACCAATTGAGCTAAGCTCATGCGATCTCATATAGTTTTTATAACATGAATTAGTCGTACAAGAACTACATATGATTAGTGTGCAATAAATTATGAATTGAAAAACAAATAGATAAAATCTTTTGCAATCACACTATTATGGTACTATTTGGCAATGCCAAATTTTGATCTTATGGCTCTGTTGGGTAAACCAAATAAGCTAGCTTATAGTTTATAGCTTTTAACTTATAAGCTAAAAGCTCTGTTTGGTAACGGTTTTTTAAAACGAGCTTATAACTTATTTTCCAAATGCAATTTCAAGTAGCTTATGAGCTTATAGCTTATAGCTTATTATCTTTTCTTCCAATTTTACCCCTATCATCTTACTTGAAAATAATTAAATATTAATTAAACATATCATTAACTAAACACTACAAATTCAATCAGCTAGCTTATTCGCTAAAAGCTAAAAGCTAGCTTATAAGCTATCCGCTATAAGCTAGCTTATCAGCTATCCGCTATTTTTTACCAAACAGAGCCTATGTCTTATAAGCTCATATGACTGAAAAAGATTTGTTTGGTAAAAAAATATTAAAAAGAGCTTTTAACTTATTTTACTAGCTTTTAGCATATTTTCTATAAGCTATTTTGATTAGCTTATGATGAACTTATAGCTTATCATATTTTCTTCCATTTTTACCCTTATCATATTAATTAAACTCCAATTTTACCCTTTATAATTAATTAATTTTAATTTTAAATAAAAAATATATGTTTTAATATTGTTATAAAAAAGCTTTTTATTTTTATTGTGAGATACTCCACAAGAACATTATTTTTTTTCACAATAAAAAAGAAAAACATTATTTTTTTTCGTGAAAGAAATATCCGTAACTATATAGTCTGAAAGTATAATATTTTTTTATAAGAGAAGAAAATGTGAAAGTATATAATATTAGTGCATACAAACCTGTGTTACTTTATTTTGATTCTTTCTAGCCATATTTTTTTATTTTTCTCGTGAATGTATACATTAAATACAATTATTCAAAAAATAAAAACATTACATACTCTTTTTTTAATAAAAACAATAATTTTTTAGTTTTAGTTTTTAGAAAATTCATGATTCTTAGACAATAAATTTAATATAAAATTTTACCTAATATGTTGTGAAAAAAAATAAAAAATTTACCTAGTAAAAATTAATTTAATAATAATAAGTTTAAATTACTATATTCTATGTATTTTAAATATTAACTCGATATTAATTTTACTATTGATTAACAATATCATTTTATGTCATTTTACATTTATCAGTCAATTGAACCGCTAATTTTACCAAACATTTCAATTAGTTTATCAGCTATTATTCATCATTAATAAACTATCAGTTATAAACTATAAGATATCCGCTATTTTCGCCAACCAGAATTCTACATACTATTTTTTTTTATCCTATCCTTTTGGTTGAATAAATCAACATATTCATCAAATAATCAATTAATTAATAGTATATAGTTTTAGGAAGCAAGGTTTCAATTATGCAAACAATGCGGTTTGCCTATTTGGAAAAGATTACGAAATATTTTAAGCAAAAAGTCCACACAATATGTAACGATTTCTTAGCATTTGGATAACTGAGCACTCTACTAAGACATTTAGTCCAAATATGACACATTTTCTATTTTGAAACAAATAAAACCATTAGGGCGTCTCTTTCATACTAACAGTTTAAAATATATTTTTTTATGCAAACAAACTTAATGCATTGAAATTATTATTATCCACAACCAATTGTTAGTTGGTTTAGTTTGTTTAGTGGTTTAATAGGAAAGACCACAATTCGATCCCTCACAACTGCGATTAGGAGAGAGTTGGAACCACTTCATGTCAGAATTGACTTTCGAACCAGATTAAATTGGTGGTGAACACAAAAAAATAAAATATTATTGCTCATCATATATTGAAACTATTAATATTTTTATTTTAATTTTTTTTTAATAATTTAGCTCAAAAGGTCATTAATTCGATAGACCAATTCTATCGCCAACTAGTAGAGAGCCCAATTAAAATTAAACAAAGACAAAATAGAAATAAGTAGAGAATAAAATGCCGACAACTTAATAAATTATACTTATCCATAATGTGTGTGCATGAACATATATATCATCAATAAATTGTAAAAATGAACATATAATTTTAAATAAAATTTTCTTACATGTCAAAAAATGTTTGAAGCCTTGAATCAAAGCTTTGATCTGTAATTTGCTCCCAAAATTCTCTCAACTCTTCCTTTGTTATGGAAGCCGCTTTTATACCTCTACGACGTGCTAATGCATCAAATAACTCACTTGCAAACTCCTTTGACTCGTGCATTCCTAGTAATTATATAAAATATTTTTAATGAAACAATGCTTATAGTTGATTATTTGTATAAAAATACGTATTAATTAGAAAATTTAATTTCAAAAAGTAACTAATGATATGAAAATGAAATAGTAACATACCTATGCATTGGCTAAAGCGAGTCTTGGGCAATTTTCCATCAAGAGACAATTCATCAAAGCGCTTCTCAACTTGTGACCAACCTTGATCAGTTCCAACGTTTTTTGTCATAAACTTAAGACCTTGTAATGCACGAGCAGCACCTGATTTGGATCTATCAACCTTATCAAAAGTCTTAAAAGACGTCATTCGCTTCAGCTCCAGAGACACCTGTCTCAGTCGAGCTGAAAACGAGGACGGCCGCATCTCGAGACGGCTTGCTAGAAAAGCCGTTTCAGAGTCTCCACCACGAATGTTCTGAACGGAAACAGTGTCATCACGGACATCCAACGTTATCTCCACTAATTCACCACTATCGTCCGTGAACCTTGCGCTTTTGTTCTTGCTTCCCTTCCGTTTGTTTGATACTAAAGGCCCGCTGAGCGAGCTACCACTAAGTGGGCCACTAAAACCTACTCGCAAGCTTCGACTTTCGGTTTCTGGCTCCGACCATGATTCATGATGATTTTCTTGAATTTCCATATCTAATTTTGTTGTCTCTATTCTTCCCTCCCAAGTCAATTAAAACTTTCTAACTAGCAATTAATACAAATACAATATCCTATAAATGTGTACTTATAAGTAAGCTAATGATGATTACATATATATATACTAGATATATGTGAGTGTTTTGTGTTTATTCACAATAATTGTTACAAAACTTATGTGATGAGAAATTGGAGAGTGGATGGGATTATTATGGGAAAGTTTCTCTATATATAAAAAAAAATCGAAAGAGAGGTGTAGTGTGTGGGGTGAATGGGGGTAATAAGGTTGAAAGTGGAAATGAGTTGGAAGGATATGATATGAGATATATAAATAAGAGTCAAATAATGTGAGAGTTGAATCAAGGGGCGCATTTGGATATTGTTGCTCTGGTTTTGTACACGTTAGTTGACGGAGACGAACGGTGAGTGGTTAGTTGGGATTCAAAGCTTTATTTTACTTAAACTAACTAAAGACACATTGTCATTAAAATATTAACTTAAAGTGGTTAATCAATTTTTTCTAAAAACGAATTATTCGAAAAAAAACTCTAGTTTTATATTTTACTAGACTTTTTACCCGTGCGATTATATAATAGAAATGTTGATAATGAGTGATTATTTATAGTAATATGCATTTAAGGTCCGTTTGGATAAATAACTTATACAGGTACTTATAACATTAGAGCTTATAGTATGAGACCTTACATCATAAGCTCTTATACTCAATAAGCCTTTTATGTTTGGATATGTACACTAAAAAGTACTTATATAAATTAAAAAGTACTTATATAGAATGTTAATATGATTTTAATTTCAAAAAACAAAATTAAAAAATCAAACCATGATTAAAAATATAATAATTATATATATATATATATATATATATATATATATATATATATATATATATATATATATATATATATATATCTTCTATAATAATATATAAAGGGGATACAAATTTTTGGGATGGCTTTTTCAATATTCCTATTTTACCCTTAAAAAAACAACAAAAAAAAAAACTAAGTACAATTTCCACATAAAAGTAGGTTTTCAGTTTTTTGTATAGTAAAAAAAAATATACTCCCTCCGTTTCTTTTTAATTGTCTTTTTAGAAAGATAACACCAAATTAAGGAAGTGTATTTTTGCACATTAACTTCCTATTATACCTTTGTTTTAATCCCCAATAAATTCCTATTTTTTTGCCTACACTTTCTCTTTCCAATAAATTTAATATATTATATAAAAAAAAAAAACAAAATTTAATATGTTATGTACCAACAAAAAAAATTTAAAAAAAAAGATTTAGTTTTCCAAATATATAGCATTAATTGGTTTTATGGAAAAATATAAGAGCAATTGACAAAGGGTATAATTGACAAATGATACCCATAAAATACAAAAAGGACAATTAAATAGAAACACTAAATATGATAATAAAAGACAATTAAAAAGAAACGGAGGGAGTATTTTTTTCTTCTTAATAAGTAGCCACAACAAAAAAGGAGGTTAAGTAATTATCAATTAACTAAGTCCAATAAAAAAGGAGATTAAGTAGTTATTTATATTTGCACAATAGAGAATATTGATCACAATAAACAAAAAAAAAATATCGATCGCACAAACGGGCACGAAACGTGCCCGTTTGGCGGCTAGTACTAATATATAAAGGGGATACAAATTTTTGGGATGACTTTTTTATTTTTCCAATTTTACCCTTAAAAAATAATTTCCACATAAAAGTAGGTTTTCAGTTTATTTATAGTAAAAAACAATTTTTTTTTTCTTCTTGAAAACTAACCACAACAAAAAAAAGGAGGTTACGTAGTTATCAATTAACAAAGTACAATAAAAAAGGAAATTAAGTAATTATTTATATTTGCACAATACAGAACATCGATTACACATGAAAAAAAAGAATATCGATTACACAAACGGGCACGGAAGCGGCTAGTCTATATAAAGGGGATACAAATTTTTGGAAGCGGCTAGTCTATATAAAGGGGATACAAATTTTTGGGATGACTTTTTCAATATTCCTATTTTACCCTTAAAAAAAACTACAAAAAAAAAACTAAGCACAACTTTCACATAAAAGTAGGTTTTCAGTATTTTGTATAATAAAAAAAATATATTTTTTTTCTTCTTAATAAGTAGCCACAACAAAAAAGGAGGTTAAGTAGTTATCAATTAACTAAGTCCAATAAAAAAGGAGATTAAGTAGTTATTTATATTTGCACAATAGCGAATATCGATCACAACAAACAAACAAAAAATATCGATCACACAAACGGGCACGGGCGGCTAGTATATATAATGTAAAAAAAAATCCATTAAGCTATGTTACAAAAAAAAAAAAAAAAACTTAAATGAAAAACAGAAAGTTTCATTCAAAAAAGAAAAAGAAAAATAGAAGTGTGTAGATAAGATGCATAAACATAAAAAGACAAAAATAAAATAAAATAAAAATTAGTTAAAATAAAAGTTTAAAAATCATTATCTTCATGTGGTGTGTAATAGAGATCATTAGGCATGGATAACACTTCAATTCCATTGATGAAAGCATAGTTATTAGAATTTCCATTACTTGGAATGAAATTCAAATCAAGCATTTGATCCTCACCAACGTTAATAACATATTCTTTCAACAAAGTATCAACACCTTCAACATCAGCGTTTAATGAAGCATTAAAATCCTTAAGAAGTGTGAATCCGTTGGAAATAACAGTGAAAGAAGCATCGTGACGGTTAAAACCGTTGGTATAAGTAGAAAGGTAGAAATAAAGACGGAGGAATTTAGGACCTGTAGCAACGGAAAAAGAGTAATTGAATATTGTGTGTGATAAACGTGCTGATGAATAAAGAATTTTGCATCTATACATAATTTTCGTAACTGATTATTAGTTTTTTTTTATTAATGTTTATCCATTTTCTTTTTTTTGACAGATGTCAATTTTTTTTTTAAACACATGACGTGTCACATTCATTAATTGATGTGGCAACATAATATTGGTTTAAAAATTGATTATTTAAGTTTTTATCATAGCCGTTGATATAATTTTTTTTCCAAGTGTCAAAATCTAGACCATTCATATTAGGGTTAGGGTTTAGAGTGCCTCTAGTTACTCTCGTTTTGTTATATTAAGATAAAAATAATTTTTAATTTAAGACCAAAAAAAAAAATTTAATTATATTTTACTTTTCTTGTAATTGAATTTTAAATTACTAGACTTCTTTTACCCAATATAGTCTCTAAAAAAAATAGTATTAAATTAGTCTTTACATTATTATTCAGAAGGACAAATAATTATTAATTATTCTTCTTTTATAGTAAAAGACCTAAATTGAGTCGGAGAGAAATTTAGAGATTAAAATGGATTTTTATTCTTATGTCCAAAATTTCAAACGGCACTGTTGAAAAAGAATTTGAACATGTGTTTTAAGAAGTTGCATTATTCGGCTTTCATTATCAGTGCAGTGGAAACAAAGAGGAAGAAGAAAGCAAACTCCACTTTCAAGTGTGAAGGTAATTAAACCATCACAACAAATTACTACCTCCATTCTATTTTATTAGAGTTATTTTAATTAAATGACGTTATTCACTTATTATGTTTTAACTATACTTTTTTAATAATATATAGATATAAATATAAGCATATAAGATTTTGTTTGATTTGTTTTTATTAGTATTTTCAAAATATCCAATTTTTGTAATTTTTACTAATAGAGAATTAAAGATATTGGTGATCAAAATTGTGTGTTGGCATACGTGTAGTAGTCAAACTAGTTCTTATATTTTGGAGAAGAGGTAGTATATATTGGGTAGGGGTGGCAAAACAGGCCGAGCCCGTGAGGGCGACCCGTTTGGCCCGTCATTTAGGGCGGGCCGGGCTGAGGTTTTCAGCCCAGTACCATACGTTGGCCCGCACCGTCTAGCACACTTAAAAAATGAGTTCGGGGCGGGCATGCCCGCGGGCTTTGTTAGCTTTATTTATTTTATTTTTTTTACATGAAAATCTATCATCTTAAGCTCAATCCAGTACATTTTTTTTTCTTGTTTTTGATAAAAAAAATCTGATTGTTTATTATTACTTTATTTCCTTTAAAAATTTCATTCTTCCATTAATATTAGGGTTCCATTTGTTTATTTCTTGTGACTCTATGTGCATCTTCTTCCCGCCGTGTGTGCTATTGCGTGTTGTGTACTCTACGTGGATTGTCATATTGTATATTTTGTTGCCTCTTAGTACTACTTGTACTATGAAGTGTCTTATAATAAATCTATTTGCAGTACAAAAAAAGGTCTTTTAGAGTTTCATTTGAGTTTCATCTTTTTTTTTAACAGCAAATATAATATATGTATATAAATCTGATCTCCGTACAAGATGAACAGAGACCAGAAAAAGAGGCTACAAACAAAGGTGCCGTATATATGCGGAACACCAATGATAACACCAAAATAGACAACGCTTAAAACTCCCCGACCAACAGATGCCCTCTACCCGAACCCAAAAGGAAATCTCTAGACACTAACTTCCAATCTCGAAGCAAAATTAACTGGCCCATCAGTATCCAAACGACAGCTCCTTAAGTCATAAGTTGAAGGGACATCAGTGGAAGTAAAGCTTAGGCGGATACGTCTCAGCTTGCAGACCACCTCCAAAACAGTCAATACCAGTACATTAGAGGTTACCCAGATAACGTGAAATCTGCAAATCTCATCAGATTTGGACATCATCAGAGACTCAGAGAATCCTGCAAATCTCAGCAGACTTGTGAAACGGTCAGACAATCAAGTAACAAAGGGTAACCTTACGCACTACATCAACCACACACCCACGCACCAAAAGCCACTAAACAGCACCTCACCAACCCCAAACCGTCCTATAGGTGCGATAAAACAACAACTGCCATCAACATGGCGTGTCTACGCGCCTAACTCTTTCGAGCACAACTGGACAGAACCACCATAGCAAACTCAAACCCAAACGGCTTCTCCAACACCTCAATTACCACTTCCCCACTTCCTCATCTCCAACACACCTTGACCACCACATCACATCACCATCTCCACCGCGGCGCCAGATCCAAACGTCACCACGTCACCATGTGAGTTTCATCTACCTTATAATAAGTCTGTGTTGTTTGCTTCTTAAGAGTGTGTTTGGTTCGAGCGTTTTGGAGGGAGAGGAGGGGAGGAGAGGTGATATTTTAAATTTTTATGTTTGGTTCAATTTTTTATGAGGGAGAGGGGAGGAAATATAAAACTATTTTTGGTTCCCCCAAATTGGGGGGATTTGGAGGGGAGGGAAGGGAAACTAAAATATAATTTATTATATTGACAGATTTACCCTCAATTATTTTATTAAAATCTTAAATTATGCTTGTTAGAATTTTAAAAATTTAGGTTTTATTTTCATTGCTCTTATATTCTCCATTTCTTCGTTGTTGCTTGTCTATCTTCTTCCATTGATCACCATTTTCTATTGATCAATTATATATTGCTGGAACATATAGTGCCTTGTTGTTTTCTATCAATCGATTATATAATATTCTTGCTGGATCGTTTGGTACTGACTTGTTGGAATATGAATATTTTGCTCGTCTCATTCTTGCTGGAACATCACGTTTTTCAAATGTTTCTTCTTTTTTCAATTCCTCTTCAATTCATGTAGTGCCGTTCCTGGCATTTCATGGGCCCTAGGCCAAATATAAAGAAAAGAAAATATCTTTCATTTAATAAAATAACATTAATACATTATAAGTTTTACAAAATATCAAAAACATTCTTTTTATTCGAAAATTCATAAGAAGTGATTTCTTCGAGCATTTTGAGAAGCAAAATCATTGATAAGCAAAAAATAACCTATTAAGTAGCCGACTTCAGGGACGAATCGAGAATTTGTAAGATCCAAATGGTTGAAATTGAATGCAAAAAATAATCTATTAAGTATTAACAATTTATAGAAAATAAGTTAAATAATTCTTTAATAAAATTAGGAACACAAAAACTAAAACAAGAAAAAGCTATTAAAGTATAATTATCAATTTATCATATATTATATAAACAATACCAAAATCTAAACAAGAAAAAACCATAGCATCCATACATACCTTGCAAGAAAGCAAAATTTAGGAATTAACCACAGTCGTCGTTTTGTTTTTTGTTCTACGAAATTCAATTTTGGTAATCCTACCAATTATGCCCTAATTATGTTTTCTACAAATTGGGCCTCAATCACTTTTTATTTAGTACGTAAAAAAACATATTTGGACCTTATTCATAACACTTATTTCTTAGGCCTAATAACATTTTCTTTTTTTAAGCATAATTAATATTGATTTTTTCAATAGCAGGTAGGTATAAAAAAAATTTGGGGCCCCTTAAAATATTGGGCCTTAGGCCGTCGCACTCATTGCCTTAGCTCAGGGCCGGGCCTGAATTCATGTGTGATGTTTGTAGTGTTGATCTTGTTATGTTGATATCAAGTTATTATTAATTACTCTTTTTTTTTTTTTTATAAAAGTTATTATTAATTACTAAAGTATTATTAAGCATGTATTTTTATTTTACTCCTATTAAGCATATGTATTTATTTATTTGTTTGTTTGATAAGTTGTTGCGCCATATATTGTCTAGTATTTAATTTTATAAATATTTTTTGGGATTAGATGGATAACAAGATCGGAAAATTGCTATTAATAGATAGTTTGATTTGTGCCAAATAGTTGTATAGTTCAACTTATGTGTGTTATTTTTATAGTTATACTAGACGCCGACCCGTGCGTTGCACGGGTTTGACGAAATAGCATAGGTACACCAATCATGGTCATGATCAATCATGTATATTGCTTGAAGAACGAAGTTTAATCATAAATAAATCCAAAATGATTTAAAAAACATGATAGGAAAGCAAAAAAACCATGGGTTAATCATAATTATAGGCTAATGGATCATTCAAAACATGATAGCATGTTTGCAAGGAAATTGAAATATTGCATAGTTAAGAGAAAATCCCATAATTAAATTTTTAAAGCATGTATTGAAGACTTGCATAGTTAAGAGAAAATCCCATAATTAAATTGTTAAAGCATGTATTGAAGACAAAAAAGAACTAATGGAAGATATCAAAAAAAAAAAAAAAAAGAACTAATGGAATTACAAACTTGAATGATGATAAAGATGCTATTTCTAATTAAATTGTTTTCTTGCTGTCAACTTCTTCAAACATGGTATCATCATGTTCTGATCCAGAAAAATTCTGGGATACATCATTGCTGGCAAAACTTTCATCCTTGATAATGGCAACCTTGAAGCAATTATCATAAATTTCATATGTGAGAAGAACTTGGGTTGGTTCTTGAAGGCCTAAGAAAGAGGAAGCAAGCATGCCGTCCGTCATGTAACAGTTGCCCTCGTGAAGCAAGAGTGCCACCCGAATTGATTGTCCATCTTCACGTCGCAGCAGTCCAAAAAAATCCTTCCTAAGCTCTTTAATCCAAGCAGCTTTAAATCTGGGACAGATTTGGATCTTTCGCTGTACATTGATAAACATGAAAAGTTAATGTGTTGGGTGTGCGGCTACTCTAAAGCTAATGTTTAGGATGTTAGGGGGCAATACCTCGTGTGGATTGATGCAAGTTTCAAATGACTTCGTCTCCTTTTGTAGAATTCTTTTGAAGCTTATATACAACACAATCAAGCACAAAAGTAAGACAAAATTTTTGATCTCCATTGACCTAATGTCAATATAACAATTAAATTGGTAGAGGATAGTGCAAACAAACCTTGTGAAGGATGGAGTCGCCATAGGTGTGAAGACCATAAGGCAGGAAGAGATAGGAACTTCAATCAAAAATTAGTTAGAGGTGGGAGTGTAGGACTATTCTATAGACCCACGGTTTCTCATCAACAATCAATCCTGGGAGTGGGGGAATTTTCATCAAGCTAACATGTCAAAGCTAACAATTATAACAAATATATTATAGTTGCAATATTGATATGTCCATGAGGCTATATTGATATGTTTCTTCCATCAATAGGAGATCTCCACGAATCATAGTGGTGGGAATACAAAATTATATAGGTCAAAATTGGAAGGCTATCTTCTTGTTCATCGTCATGATAATGTGGTACTGATTACATTTCCTTGAAGTTTTGTTGTATTATCTGAGACTGAAAAGCGTGCAGTTAAGAGAGCATTAATTTGGATGGTCCATATTAACACTGTAAATTAACTGCAAATGCAGGTCTACTTCAAGTCATGGATCATGACAATAAGGAAGAAGAAAGAACCCTAATTTCATCCTAAATTATTTGGTGTATATATTTAGAGGAAGAAAGCAAGTGTATTGTGAAAAATGTTTGCTTCAGTCATCCAATCAGAAGAGAAAATTGCTTTCTGAAGAGATATTGTGACTTGAGAAGATGCCTCGTGAAAGACAAAAAATTGGATTGCCTTTTACGTGACACACTCTGAAGACAAAATGTCTCTTCAGAATACAACTTCCTCTTATGGTTGGATGGCTGAAGCAAATATTTGTCTCAATACCATCAGGACTTTCTACCAAACAATTTGATCGTTCTATACACTTGTATGAAAATTCTATTGATCACTTGATAACAATAAGAGATACATAAAATGACATATATGAAAATAGGGGAGCCTTCTTGTCCATCATCACCATTATCATCTGGTTCTGATTCTATCCTTTCCGCCTTCACCGGCACCGTAAAGTATGTAGTTAAGAATGAGTGTCTATAAACAGAACCAGACGATGATGATGATGATGTAGAAGAAAATTCTTCCATTTGCACATATTCCATTTCATTGGAGAAAAGAAGAAAATCAATAGAATTTCATTCAAATGTATAGGGCAATAACAATAAGAACATTAAATATTATTACATGCCACACATAGCCATTTTCGCCGCATATGGAAACGACAAATGCATATTTTTTTAAAATGTGCATTGATGAAGAAGAATGGTGATGGAAGTGGTAATGCTGGGATTATAGGGAAAGTGAATAGATTAGACTCATGACGTATCCATCCGTTGGACGGAATCCGATCCCAACAGGATCAATATCTAGAAATCATGGAGAGATAAGTGTTATTTGCCAACTTTGCATGCAAACTCAACCATGAAAGCTAGAGTGGGGCATGAAAACCTACACTCAACAATAGTCCAATATGGGTGTCTCGAAACCTGGATTATCCCATTCTTCTGTCTATGTTTAATACACAGATGAATGGTGCAATACAACTTTAGAGACACACAGAGTGGACCATAAATGAATATAAGTTTTCATGCCCCATTCTAGCTCTCAAGATCTAAATCACACGCAAAATTTGCAAACTACAAAAATCTACTCACGATTCCTGCATATCGATCCTGTTGGATTCAGATTCCGCCTAACAGATGAAGAGGTCCTAAGCCGACCATATCCAGATTCACTAAAATCCTAGCAGTACTACTTCCATTACCAATCTTCCCCGCCAACGCACATTGACAAAGAATATGGATTATTAGTTTAGAGATGTGGAGTAAATGACAATGAGAGACATGTTAAATGACAGGAATATTTTATCAAAGGCTAAACTGAATCATGGAAATTGAATAATATAGACATACGCTACCAATATATATATTGTGCCATCTGGATCTAGTCATTCCATGATCAAATCGGCACACTGTTGGGATTGTTTCTATATGTTGTTCAAATAAAAATATGCTAAGCTACTTGCAAATTGTATGGCAGATTCATAGAATCAATTTCAACTATGAAACGTCTACCTTAAAGAGCTAATTGCAGCCCCTCTTGTACTCCCTTCAATCTGCTCCAAACTGCAAGGCCTAGAAATACATAATAGAAGGTGCACCGGCATTAGCATATATCTAAAAAATTTAAGAATGGATTAATGAGAAAGGTAGAGATATCTGTAGGACACACTCTTTTTTACATATTCCATTGTATGATTTTATTATTGTGCTCGATCGATAGCTACAATCAATGGAATAAGAGAACGAATAGAATTTCATGAATACAAAAACAAAATAGATGGTCAACCTGAATAGAGTTATTTGTGATAAGTATCCTATAGATTAGGCGCAAACCAACAGCCCATATTTCTTCTCCCTTGCAAATCACATTTTAAAAAACAATGAAAAATGTGTAAGCTGTTGTATACAGGGAAAAAAACGATGGAAAGGCACAATGAATCATGCGGGAAAAGTGTCTAGATATATTATAGGTGGATCAAATATTATTACATGCCACACATAGTCATTTTCGCCACATCTGGAAACTATTAATACATATTTTATTGACTAAGTGCGTTGATGAAGAAGAACGGTAATGAAAGGGGTAATGCTGGGATTATAAGAAAAGTTAATAGATTAAACCTATGACCCATCCATTCGTCAGACGAAATCCGATCCCAACAGGATCGATATTAAGAAATTATGAAGAGACTGGTGTTAATTGTCAACTCTACGTATGATTCCGATCTCGAATGCTAAATTGGGGTTTGAAAACCTACACTCAACAATATTCCACTCTAGGTGGTCCTAAATCTGTATTATACTATTCACCCAACATTACTTAATACAAATGTTTGGGGTAATACAGGGTTAGAACAACCGAGAGTGAACAATCGCTGAGGGCTGGTTTTCAAACCTCAATTTAGCTCTCAAGATCCAATCCAAACGTAAAGTTGGCAAACAACAATAATCCCCTCATGGTTCCTGCAGACCGATCCTGTTGGATTCAGATTTCGTCTAACAAATTAAGGGATCCTAAGCCTACCATATTTAGATTCCCTAAAATCCCAACAGTACTCATTTCACCACCAATCTTCTCCGCCAATGCACATTGACAAAGAATATATATTATTAGTTCAGAGATGTGAAGTAAATGATCATGAAGAACATGTAAAATGTCAAGAATATTTTTTAACAATAATCATATTAACAATAATAATAATAATAATTGAAAACAAACTTCAATTATACTATTGAAATTTAAAACCTGAAATGATGAAGCAAATGCATACCCTTCTAAGATAATTTAATGTTTAATATATAGCTTGAAGATAGTCTTGTACAACTTTGGGTGTAATCCTTTAGCATTCCTATTGTTGCATACATGAAAAATGAAATTTCTATTCAATCAAAAATTGCAATCAACTTGTGTGGATTGTGATACACTCTAGAATATGTTCTACAATTTATATATTAAAATAAAATAGATGCTGAAATTTAAAACATATTAACTTGAATGCCAATAAATCTACATAAACAATCAAAATAAAACCACAAATGAGAAATTAACTTGCAAACAAAATAAATGCTAAACGAAACCCACATATCAAACATGAATGTCAATAGCTCACATGTATGCCAATAAATTTATAACTTAGCAAAATCCTCTTAAGATTAAAAACTTATTGGTCAATCAAGAAAAAGTTTAAAAAAAAAGCCCTGGAGATGTATGGTCAAATGGTCAACAAAATTTTAACTATCTAAAACAAATTAAGCTATGCATGCATAAAAGAACCACTAAACACTTAATGTCCAATAAAAAAATCAAAAGAGTAGTGTTCATAGTTTATTCTCTAAAAATAAGAATACATAAGTAAAATCACAATGGAATCACCCAAGTCAAGGTATGCATGTAGTCAAGAATACATAAGTATGCATGTAGTCAAAATGTAAAAAAGAAATAGAGCTACAAACTCAGAACCAAATGATCATGAAATTGAAGAAGGTGAGTAAAGTAAACACAACAAAGAAACAAAGCAAAGAAATAAAAGCAAGAAACCAATGAAAATGGGTTAAGAACAATAGCCATGCATCTAGCCAATTTACACACACAAAAGTTAAGGAGAATTAACCAAATTAAAAACCAAGCAACATGACAGAAAAAGATGATAGAGTTATAGCTGATGCTTTGAGAGCATCAATAAATCTTATTCAAGCAATAGATTATTCACTATTGTCACACAGTAAATTTTCACTTTCTTATCTAGCTAAATGATATTAATCAATCTTCATTAAAGCATAAAACATGCTACCACCAAGAGTAAGAAAATTAGAAAACTTGTAAACTTCAAAGATGAGGAGATAAATAGAGGAGAGATTTTGTGTCACTAACCACAATTTCAAAACTTGTCAATATAACAAAATAAAAGACCCTTTTTCATCATAAATCAAACCTCACACTATTAGTCCTTAATTGGCAAATAAACCACAAAACAAATGACTTGAAACAACATAAAAAATTCATTTCAATCAAAAAATCAAATTCCACACTATTAATCATATATTAAATTTGTTTGTTGGAAAAATTCAATATCAAGTTGAGATAGCATCAAAGAAACCATTTTCAAAAAACAACACATGCAAGATTTCTAATCCACATAATAATAGACAATAAGAAAGGATCGAGACAAAAGGAATCTATGCAAATTTGTGCAGGAAAAAAACAAACCTTTACAAAGATCATCAGCACCACTCTAGCACTCTTGTCACCACTGTTCATGCCACCACCTACATCACAAATTTTTTTTTAAAAAATTAAAAAACAGAGCAAAAACAAAACAGTGCTCAATTGCATGAAAAATCCCAAACATGCAACATCAAAATATGAGGAATTGAATGGTAATCAGTCCTGCCATCTGCAGATCTATCATCAAATTAATCAATTCATGGCTTATAACTTTGAGAGGTTTATGGTGAAAGCATGCATGCAGCTAAGAATAGTAATCTGATATTAAAGATCAACTAAAGATGGAAAAAACCATCAACCAACAAAAATTAAAATACAAAAAACCAAATAAATACAATCATAAGATTATACAATTATAAAATCATTGATTACAATTTAAACCAGCCCTAAAATCATACATAATATATAATCTAAACCAGTCCTAAAATCATACATCATATATATTAATAAGAACAATATCAAAAGTTCAATATTTCTAATTTAAGTTAGAAAGAACAATACTTTCCATTACAATTAACCACTCAAATCTCAATCAACTTTTCAGATTTGTGCAAATCTGTGGAGGGGAAAAAACTAAACCTCTTGAAGACTAATAGCATCACCTATCACTCTCCATGGTCTGCAAAACCAGAACAAAACAAAACAGCCTGCGATTCAATCAATAGAATAAATGGAAGAATTATAAGATCACTGCACTTACCTTAGTTTATTGACATCCAAAGCACCAATTTCATGGAATACCTCAAACATGCAAGATCAAAACCTGAGAAACAGAAGTCCAACACATTTTTTTGGCAGAACATCATAATCAGGACAAAACCAAACAGCTTGAGAGTAAAAGAGAGATGAGATTATTGTAGTTACCTTAAGCTCGAATTCCATGGAATACCTACAACATGCAAGACCAAAATCTGACAAAGAGAGATTCAACACAAATCTGTTCGAAAAAATTCAAAATCAGAACAAAACAAAACAAAACAACTTGAAAATGGAAGAGAGATGAAATTACTGCAGTTACCTTAGTTTATTGACATCTGAAGCTTCAATTTTATGGAATAAGCCAAGCATGCACGATCAAAACAGTTAGGGTTTATAATGTGAGGACAGAGGAAGAGAGAGTCCGGGGAAAGAGAACGGCGGCGGAAACTGGAGTTGTGAGAGAGACGGCGGAGAAAAAGAGAGAAAGGTGAGACGGTGTCGTGAGAGAGAGGGCGGAGAAAGAGAGAGAAGAGTGAGACAATGAGAAGGCGGAGAAACAGAGAGAAGAGCGACAGAATGAGAGAGAAGAGAGAAGGCTTGGTTTGGGTTTTGAAGAGAAAATAGCACATGTGGCCTTCATGCACTGCAACATGTGTCAATTGTTTGAAGAGAAATGTGCACATATGACTTTAATAGATTGGGACACATGTTAACCAACAATAAGCCACATGACATCATTGATGATGCATCACACTAGGGTTTCTCATGGGGCATTAGGGTTAACCATAATCATCCTTTAGTATATTGAAAAGATATCTTCGGATGTCTCGTAACAAAAAATTAAGGGTAAAAAAGTAAATTGGTTTTAAAATACCTCCCCACCCCTTCGGAACCAAACATATTTTTAATTAAAATACCTTTCCTCTCATCCCCTATCATCTTTTGAACCAAACATGTATTTAATTAAAATACCTCCCCTCACCTCTCTTCCCTTCCCCTCCCCTTCTTTAAATTTCCTCCCCTCCCCTCCGTTGAACCAAACAGACTCTTAGAGTTTCATGTGCAATACCATTCTAAAACAAACTAGGTCACAAAAGCATCAAACGAAATTAAATAAGCCTCATGTACTAACAATTATTTTCTAATTTGAATAGTTTGATATATCATTATAGAAGATTTAGTATATATTATTGTTGAGAAATTTAGTTGGGTAAATGTTTAAAGTCCTAATTTATATGGTTGGACAAATTTAAATGTCAAGTTATAATTCAAATTGTTAAAAAAAATAAAATTGGCGGGCATGCCCACCTCCCCGCCAATAAACTGACGGACTTTAATATTTGAGCTCGGACACTTAAGTTGGCCCACCCTGCTCCGCTCAACTTTTAAGCGGACTTAAATGGAGCGAGCCTAAACGGGTCGGACATGTCTACTTTGCCACCCCTAATATATATTGAGATAGGAAGGTTTTAAATAAAGGTCTGCGGCCGCGAAAACGGCCGCGACAAAACGGTTTTTGCAGGTGACGATACCGTTACTGTATATCACCGTTTTTATATTAAAGAACAAATTGTGATTAATTTACACCGTGACGACCGCAATTAGTGTCGTAACATCTGTACCGACCGAAATCGCAAAAACCTTTACGTAACCGAGACGCGACCGCGACCTTTTTTAAAACCTTGGATTGGACACAGATACGAAAGAGATGTAATCATTGCTTCTCTCTTTTTCTAGAGCACTTACATAGTTACATGCTTCTTCATTTGTATAAAGAGCAATTATATGCTTTGGATTAAAATTAAAAAAAAAGAGTCAAAGATATGCCTTTTATTTGAGGCATTTTAAGAAAATTAAATTAAAATTCTTGCGATGTTTTGTTATGTATCCGTAAGAAATTTCTTACTATATATATCATTGATATGTTTGGCGAAAAATAGTAAACACTTTTTTTTTATTTGTCCTTTTAGAATAGTAATATTAAAGTAAGAAAATGTATTTTTGCATCTTATATTATACTTTAATTTTAATCCACCAATAAATTCTTTTTTTTTTTGCACACACTTTCTCTTTCCAATAAATTTAATATATGATGTACAAACAAAAACAAAATTAATATGTTGTGTACTAAAAAACAATTTTAAAAAAAATAGTTTTCCAAATATATAGCTTTAAATAATTTTATTGAAAAATATATAAGTAATTGATAAAGGATATAATAGACAAACAATACTATTAAAATACCAAAAAAAAATAACAATTAAATAGAAACATTAAATCTAACAAAAAAATAGACAAATAAAAAAAACAGAGCGAGTAATAAATACGCTGTATTAATATGTCCTACCAAAAAATATATACTCCCTCCGTCCCAAAATATAAGAAAAAATAAGTCAAAAAAAAAGAATGTATTTGGTTAAAGATTTAGACCAAATACATTCACTTTTGTTGACCAACTTTTACTTATATTTTAGGACGGAGGGAGTATGTGCCCGGAGAGTATAGACGAAGTTAGAAGAATAGTTGGGTGCTCTATCCAACACTCAAAGCCAAATTTTTATTGGTATTTAAAATTTCAAACATCGATATTCAACTATAAGCCCATGAATTATTGGCATCCCAAGAGCCCAGTCTTTCCTGACATTTCATTTTATGCATTGTTCATGCATTTCATACAACATATACATACCAAATCATAGCACACATTGAGCCTAAGCGTGTATACATGGTATGTGGAATTCTATCACCACTTATAAAAGTCTAGAACATCCCCAACTAGCAGTCGTCTTATACGATGTGTTAAATCCATGGATATGTGTCAACCTCTCATATCCCAAACAAATCAAGTTGTCTTTAGATCTAAGCATCCGTCGAGACGACGATTTGTTTACTTTTCATTCTAAGCACCTTTCGAGGCGATGACTTCTCTTTAGATCTAACCACCCGCCGAGACGCCGATTTGTTTACTTTTCAGTCTAAGCACCTTTCGAGGCGACGATTTCTCTTTAAGATCTAAGCACCCGCCAAGGAGACGATCTGTTTACTTTTCAGTCTAAGCATCTTTCGAGGCAACGACTTCTCTTTAGATCTAAGCACTCGCCGATGCGACGGTCTGTTTACTTTTCAGTCTAAGCAACTTTCGAGGCGACGACTTCTCTTTAGATCTAAGCACTCGTCGAGTCGATGATCTGTTTACTATTCAGTCTAAGCACCTTTCGAGGCGACGACTTCTCTTTAGATCTAAGCACCCGCCGAGGCGACGATCTGCTTATCTTTCAGTCTAAGCACCTTTCGAGGTGACGACTTGTCTTTAGATCTAAGCACCCGCCGAGGCGACGATCTGTTTATCTTTCAGTCTAAGCACCTTTTGAGGTGATGACTTGTCTTTAGATCTAAGCACCCGCGGTAGCGACGATCCGTTTACCTTTTAGTCTAAACACCCTTCGAGAAGTGAGATACTTATTGGTGAAGCTGTTAGACTTCTTTCGGCGCTGAATTGGGTACATGAGCTTCAATTAGGACCTGTTGATTTTGAGTTGGACTCAAAGAGAGTGATCGATAGCTTCCATTCGTTAGCTCAAAACTGTTCAGAATTCGGTGTTCTTATGGATCATTGTAAACTTATTTTCTCCAATTATTATAGCAACTCTAGTGTAGAGTTTGTGCGGAGACAAGTAAAATGAGGTTGCCCATAATCTAGCTAAGGTGCACATTATGAGCTAGTTTCCAGATTTTGGTTGATGTACCAAATTCAATTGAACACATTTTAATTAATGAAATACTATAAATACCCGTTGGTCGAAAAAAAGAAAAATATCTTGTAATCCCTATAAAATAAGAATCTTCTAAGTTTAATCTTTATTTAATTTTTATTGTATTTTTAATTCCTATAAAACTAGAAGTTGGTATTTTTTTTTATTCTACCCTGTGGACTTATTGAGTTAGGTCTATGTCCTTCAGTTTGTATTTTTTTTCTTTCTTTTTGATATAAAAAATAACAAAAATTTGAACACGTCAGCAAAACAGTTATTTAAAAATACATGCGTAAGGACTAGAATATCGTGCATGATTTTTCGTAGGAACTAAAAATATAATAAAAATTAAATCTATATAAATACATTACAAATAAAAATACATACAACGTATATGTTTATTTTTATATTTCTTTTATTTTTATCTTCTACAACTTGTTGTTACACATATTTTAAAAATACACACAAACATTAAACGGGGCATCAAAATTTTGATATAGTATTTTGATGCAAAGGAATGAGTTTTTTACATAAAAAATTTTACACGTAGCAATAGGAAAAGAATGGAAACAAAATAGCCAGGGATTTCAGTTTAGGAACAGAATCCAAGGATATATATATATATATATATATATATATATATATATATATATATATATATATATATATATATCGTTAATAAAAAATGGAAACAAAAAATTTTTATGTGTCTCAAAAATATGTCAAACTATTTTAGAGTTTTGTAAAGTTTAATATATATGATCTATAAGATATAAATTTTCAATTCAACAATTGATTTTGTAAAATTTAGATTCGTTAAAGCGTTATTGAGTGGTGTAACATTACTCAAATGTTACACCAGTGTAATTTGATCCATATATATATATTATCTCAACATTATATATTTTGCATAGGATTCTCTCTATTTTGTATATTAATCTCTTTGCTTCTTGTACCATATATTCTGTCAACACATAGGTAATATTCTTTACTGTTGGACCTTAATTATATATCATTTGAATCTTCACAACATCATGGGCCCTTGTTCCGCTCATCAATTTCCTTTTCTAGTGAAGTTTTTCCTTTTTTCTTCACATAGAAATTATCACAATGTTTGCAATTTTTTTTTTTTTTTGATATAGACAATGTTTGCAATATTTGTTCCAAGTTGTTGTTGCAATGTTATTTCAACTTCCTAACTTTTTTCTGCTTTCAAATTTAAGAGATTGTTTTAAACTTCTGTCTAAAGGTTTGTTTAATTTAAGTGGAATGGCCCCATACCCAATTGTGTGAACATTTTTTAAAATAAAATCCACTATTGTGATTATGGCCTTCACGCCAATATTTTATTTTTATGTATTTATGATCATATTTACAGTTCAAATGATCATATCAACAATACTTGACCATAATTCTAATGTAGTAAACATACACCTCTTAATATATCCAATATAAGCATGCTGCCTATTTTGATCATAATTTTGAAGACAAAACAAAAAGTAGTTATGCTTATTGGAAAAAATCACACAAAGAAATAAAATCCTCAACTTGTAAAGAGATATATCATTCATCTAATTACAATTTAATTTACACAAGGACGTGTTAGACCACTATAAAAATGAATATGGTATCAAAATTTACCAATTTTAATAATTGACTATTTATTTCAATTATTAGAATTTGAAAGGCTTATACTCAACCTCAAAAGTTAAAGTTTGCATTAACTTTACAAAAGCAATCTATATATGTCATATCTCTAACCTGATGCCAAAACTGATATCCGAATCAGATTCAACTGATGGTGAAAGAAAAACAAAATATAATAATAATAATAATAATAATAATAATAATAATAATAATAATAATAATAATAATAACCAACAACACTTGAATGAGATGTTAAAAAATCTCTTCCAATTTAACGAGAAGTATTGAATACAAATCCAACTCTAAAAATATACCAACAATATTAAACATCTTGAAAGACAGATATCCTATCCTATTATACCAAAAGAAAGACCACATTTATTTTATCACTCTAAAATAAATTGCATGCCGGCCCTTAGTCCAAGGAACATTTAATCTGCTTTCTTGAATGTGATAACAACACGAATTAATAGAGAATGCGACATACAGCAGGTTTTGCAAGCAGATGTCAAAACTCAAAACTAAAAGCAATACTATTCTCTAAGGTTAGATGATAACCACTCCCTCCGGCCTTATTTATAAGTAAAAATCTACAAAAAATATTTGGTTTTAATTACCAAACTTTACTTTATTTAATGCTATTTTTCCAAAAATATCCTCATTATTTTTTTTACTTTTTTACATGATTGTAGAATCCCAATCCAAATTATATTATAAGGTCATTTTAGAAATTGTAGTAGAAATTTCGCAAAAACCAAGACAAAAGTAACTTCTTAATAAATGTGCAAATACATAAATTTGCTTATAAAAGAGGTCGGATGGAGTATATCTGCATGCTACTAGTTGTTAGAATCAAATATGCAAAATATAGAAATACAAAGTGACGGCTAGGTTTCAGTAATATCTGAATAACATTGCTTAACATAATAAGGATTACAATGAGAATATATAATAATACCTAATGGACTAATCTAACTACCGTAAAAGCCCAATAACAAAAGCCTCATTATCTAACACTTCCCCTCAAACTCATGTTGCATCGACAAGAAGCATTATGAGTTTGTCAAACAAAATACAAAAAAACATTTAACAAATAAAATAAATCTCTTATACTACCCCTCAAGTTAAAGCTTACTAAGCTTTGAGCTTGTCACAAAATCAACCCTGAAAATAAACTAATATCAATTTCAGCTTCAATCTTCAGACGTCAGATTTTCAGATTGTGAGTATTCCCTCACCGGATTCAGATTGTGAGTATTCCCTCACCGAAATCAGATATGAGTATTCACTCACCGGATTCAGATTGTGAGTATTCCCTCACCGGATTCAGATTGTGAGTATTCCCTCACCGGATTCAGATTGTGAGTATTCCCTCAACGGATTCAGATGTGAGTATTCACTCACCGGATTCAGATTTGAGTATTCCCTCACCGGATTCAGATTTTCAGATGTGAGTATTCCCTCACCGGATTCAGATGTGAGTATTCCCTCGACTCACTGAATATATTCAGATCAACGGAAACCAAACAAGACAGAACCAAACCAACAAATAGAACAAACTAGATCAGATCAAACAAAATCAAACCAACTCAACAAATGATGAAATCTAAAAACACCCTACCAAAATACTTGTTTCCAATAAACATATCTAATGATAAAAGAAACAATCAGAATTTTCAAGTTAACTTACGTGAGGCACTTTGCATTATGCAAGGTACTAGACAATACCAATTACCTCCACAAACCAGACAATAACAACTTACGTGAGGCACTTAACAATCAGACACTTCGAATTAACAAAACAATTATCTAAACAAACCAATTGTAGATCTGTAAGCTAAAAGTGACAGAATGACAAACCCTTTCGTTAGCAGCGGAAGCACAACATCAGATCGAATCAACCATAAAGGAAAAACATAAACACGTTCCCAATTTTTTGGAAACTCGGCAACGGAAGCAACAAATTATTCAAGGCGGATCAGACCATGCCCTCGATACCATGTTAGAATCAAATATGCAAAATATAGAAATACAAAGTGACGGCTAGGTTTCAGTAATAACTGAATAACATTGCTTAACATAATAAGGATTACAATGAGAATATATAATAATACCTAATAGACTAATCTAACTACCGTAAAAGCCCAATAACAAAAGCCTCATTATCTAACACTAGTAATTGTTACTCCCACTGTACCAAATTATAAGTCATTTTGAAGAAAAAATTTATCCTAAATTATAAGTTTTTTTATATTACCAATGAAACATTTAATGCTACTTTTTCTATTATACTTTTAAGTATTTTTTTTTTCCGTTCAATTCTTCAATTTATTCTTTCTCACACAATTAATGAAGAACAATTTTATAAATAACTCATAATTTATCTTTTGCATACAATAATCATTATATTTCTTAATTTGTATAATATAGTCAAAACGACTTATACTTTGGCACAAATGATAAAGTAGTAATTTGATACAAAAATCCACTTTCTTCTCCTCTCGCTTTCTTTCTCCCTCCCTATAGTTTAATGCTTGTGAGCTACTCATGTGGTTATGATTCTAATCCATTTGAAATTAAAAAAATAAATAAAATCCTTCCAACCAAAATGTGAATGGACAAAATTAACACACTTGAGAGTGAATAATCAATTACAAATAAACATGATGAAGAAGACAAAAGTACTCTCTTTGGCCTCACAATTATTAAACAATCAACATGTAGCTTTTAGCCTTACATTACATACATGTCTTCTTCACGTGAGATGTTAAGGAAAAGTTTCCTAGTAGATTTGTCATATTTAATTTAGGTGAATCTAAACATTTAACTTTTTATATTGTCTACTAAACCCTACACATATATCTTTTTAAATTTCACCCCACAGAACAAAAGCTAAGTGTGTGTTTGGTTTAGCTTTTGGAAGAACCAAAAGCAATTCTAGAGGTGTAGAATTAATTTTAGATTGGTTTTAGATGTTTGGTTACTTTAAAGCATAATTGATTCCGCTAGAAGTTATGATTTGTAGCTTCTGGCTTTAAGTATGATTTTTACACTTAAATTTATTGTTCAACTCACTTTTACATAACTGTATCCAAACATAAATCAATTATGCAAAAATCAATTATGATAAAATCAATTTTATCATAATCAATTCTATCAAAATCAATTCTATCTAAAGCTAAACCAAACACACGCTAAATCAATAAACACTTATTTGGTTTAACATTTGCACCTTTTCAAGTGACTACCAGACTCACATCTGTATGTCTATATTTGGTATTTTACTAAAAAAGTTTTACACTTACATTGCACGACAATTAAACTCTTTTTCAAAAACAACATAACTCTATAGTTTTTATAAAATCATATTTTTAACATACCATAATACTAAATATACACTATAGTGGCTAATCAAAATATCTGCACATTTATTCACCTCACGATAAAAGAGACAAACTTTAGAATTACTTTAAACTGAAGCCCACAAATAAATCCAAACATGCAATAAATTCATCAACTAACTAGGGCATATTTATATTTTCTTCAAAAAAATCTTATGACATATTTATTTTCTCTACGGTGAGTGAAAATTTGTCCCCACCCTACGAACCATTGATGTTGATATATATACAAATAAAAGAGGTTGGAGAAATCTTATAGAATCACCGATATGGCGTTAGACAAGTCCAACAAAAGAGGACCCCACAATCCACTTTCACAATCTCTCATTAAATCATTTTTAACTACTAAAAACTTTTATGATCCAACATCAAATCTCATGTCTCAATTCTCAGATACTACTACTAACCTTTTGAATCATTATCATCATCAACTTAATACAAAAAAGTTAGAAAATGTTTGTTGGAAGCAAGTTATTAATTATTATTATATAATGATGATCACAAAAAGAGAGAATATATACTTCGTCCTAAAATAAATGTCATAGTTAACTATTTCAAACATGACAATAGATAGAGTCAAATGCGATAATTATTTTAAGACGGAGAGTGTAAAAAACTATTAACATCTTTTACTTTTGTGAGAAACAAAAACATCATAAAAAAGCACAAAAGCCAAAAGAATTAAGTCAAAGTGTCTCATTGATTTATGCATTAACAGTGTCTGATTGATTAATGTAAGAAGAGATAAGAGTGTAGGAACAGAGAAGTAAAGAAGGCCTGGTACAACAACAACTGCCAAAGGTTCACTTCAGGGGTTCCTTGGAGTAGCATTAAAGACATAGTTTTAGATCTTCCTTTTCCTCAACACACATTCATTCACCAGCACAGCACTATCCAAAAATTCATTTTTTTGATGGAAAAAAACAAAAAGGAAATAAGCTTTTTTATAAGAGGAAAGTAGCTAGCATTGATAACTTGATAACTTTTAGCTGAAAAAACAAAAACATGAGTTTTAGTTCTGAGTTTCTTACAATGATCTTCATCATTATCACATTCTTGATTACTTTATCATCATCATCACAAAGGACTCACATTTTGAGTGTTGGTGCTTTAATCAATGCTGCTGGAAGTTTCCATGTTCATAGTTTACAAGAAAGCTATTTCTTGAAGGAGAAAAATGAAAATTTTCAAGTTGAGAAAATTTCAGGTTTGGATGAGAATCAAGTGAAACATGGTTTTATAGTTGAAAAGTTTAGATCTTTACTTGGTTTAAAGAGTTTCCACAAAAGGGTACATTCTAAATCCAATGGTGATTCTGATTCTGATTCTGATCAGTTTCTTACACCTTCACCTTCTCCATCACAAAACATTGAAGCTGAAGTTGCTCTAGCTCCAGCTCCAGCTCCGGCTCCAACACCTTCTGGATTAATCCATTTTCATCCTCATTCTCATCATCAAAAAAATCACTTTCATTGGAACAATCCAGCTAAAAAGTTTCATCATGATGATAGAGGCAAAGCTAAAAAGATACTAGTAGCTGTTTTTGTTTCAGTTGGAATTGTTTCATTGGTTAGTGTTTTTGGTTTAATCTTATTCTGCAGGAAAAAGTTCACAAATCACAAAAAGAAGAAACCAAAAAGAACAATGCCTATAGGTAATAAGGTGAGTTTAAATCAAGGATTAGATCTATTTTATCTTGATGCATTAGGTGAAGATATTGAACAAAATGGTTGCACAACATTGAAAAAGACTAGTGATGATGAAAATTATAATGTTAGTAGTTCTTTTACTAAGGAAATTGAACTAGTAAAAAAAAATGAAATTGATTATGTTGATGAGAAAAATTCTTGTACTACTAGTATTGTTGATAAAATTGTTAATGAAAATTGTGATGATTCATCAGAAGATGAAAGTTTTCATTCATTTGTTGATTCACAATCAAATACAAGACTTTCTAATGCTTCAATTTGTAGTCTTAGTGATCATGACACACATTCTTTGGTGTCACCTCAAAATTCATTTTCATTATTACCAAACCAACAATTTCATACTTGTCAAAAAAACACAAATGAAAAAGACCAAGAAATTGAAAATGAAACATTTGTTCAATCTCCTCAAATATCTACTTTCTCACCACCACCTCCTCCACCACCAACACCGCCGCCGCCTCCACCACCATTGAAAATGCCACTTTTTTCTTTACATTCACTAACATCTTCATCAAGAGTTTCATCACATTCTCCACTTTCATTGACATCTCATACATTATCTTCACCTATAAATTCAGAATCTTGTTCTTCAAGATCAAATCAAAGTCCTGAAAAAGATTCATTTTCTCCATTTCCATCTAACCTCACAAAATCTTCACCTCTTAGCAATATTCCTCCACCACCATTCCCACCTCCATTTCCAAAAGGAAATAATAGTAACAATAATAATGGAAAAACACCAGCTCCTCCACCATATCAATTCCCTCAATCACCACTTGGTAAAGATGGTACACCATTGGCTAAACTCAAACCACTTCATTGGGACAAAGTAAGAGCTGCACCAAATCGTACAATGGTTTGGGACAAACTAAGATCAAGCTCATTTGAGTAAGTTCAACTTCATAACTGCATGTTTAAATTCATAGTAACTAACTTTGACAAAATCACGATAACACGCTCTCTAGTGTAATTACTGTGATTCTGTCAAATTTACCGTCAATGCAGACATATTCACTAACTATTTTGTCTTAATTGATTCTTTATATTAACTATGTAAGTATGTGATGAATTTTAATCAGGTTGGATGAGGAAATGATTGAGTCACTTTTTGGCTATAATTTACAAAGTTCAATTAATAATAATGATGAAAGTAAGAGCAAAACACCATCTCCAGGGAAGCATGTACTCGATCCAAAAAGGTTGCAGAACATAACAATACTATCAAAAGCTTTGAATGTGACAGCTGAACAAGTATGTGATGCTCTAATGCAAGGTAAAAAAATTAAAATAAAAGTATAGCTAGTACTCCTTATTTATGAACACTTGTCACACATAAAATTTTAAGTACAGTGCATGTGGTAGAATTATTTTTTAACATGTTCCAAACTTCAAAGTGCAATTGTCATAAATATGCTAAAAATAAAATAATTAGTTCCATATTCATGATTTATTATTCGAATAAACTATCAATCTTTTGTAGACTATTTTTAGTCCATTAAGATAGAGTCCTTGAGCAATCATTTTGTCTTCTCTTCTTAAAGAAAATGAGAGGCTAACTTGATAGATTAATAATAGTTCAGAGACTATTTTTTATATTTCAATAGTTCGGGGACCAATTTGAAGAGACAGTAATAGTATAAGAACCAAATTAATGGTTTATTCTTATTGAATTAAGTTATTATGTGGTTTAACTTTGGTGAATTGGTCAAACCAATTTGTCTTTTTTAAAACATTTTTAAAAATAAAAATTTATTAACCATTCGGTACAACCGATTGAATCATGACTGAGAGATTTCATTAATTCGACATCCCATCCAAATAATATTGAATTTACTCAAAAACAATAATGTAATAATAGAAGTAAAAAAAATGTAATAATAATGTTTTTTTTTTAAAAAAGCTAAATTAATCCACCTAAATTGGCACCAGAGAAAATCGAACCTGAGACTTTAAGAGGAGCACACTCCCAGGTCTCAAGCCAATACCACTAGACCAACCCTAGTGGGTTAATGTAATAATAATGTTATTGATTAATGTTATAAAGTAAAATGGAACAATGACTTTGGTTTATAGCACTATTAAAGCATGTGCTTTGTACACCATATTTTGAGAACAATTTAAGGTCAAATTAACAATTTCAAAGATGTCATTAAATTGTTTTGAAAAGCAGGGAAGGGATTGTCTTTGCAACAATTAGAGGCACTAGTGAAAATGGTACCTACCAAAGAAGAAGAGGCTAAACTCTTCAATTATAAAGGCAACATCAATGAATTGGGGTCCGCAGAAAGGTTTGTGAGAGCAGTGCTTAGTGTACCATTTGCTTTTCAAAGAGTAGAAACCATGCTTTACAAAGAGACTTTTGATGATGAAGTTGTTCACCTAAGGAACTCTTTTTCAATGCTTGAGGTAACCACGTATCCAAATTTTAATTAAGATTTAACCTTATGATAATGTTGTCCTATTGCAAACAAAATATCAACAACAATTTAGTCTATCGTATGATTGCTAATCATTGATGACATTAGTCTATGTAACTCGATCAGACACTTCAAATTGAAGGTGTGTTCGGTGTCAGATATACGTCAGTATCAAATATTGATACGACACAATCACTCATTCAATCACTTCTATTTCTTAAAATTGTTCTTGGTGTCCACGTGTTTATGTTAGATTCCATGTCTGTGTCGGTATGTCATAGAACTTCTAAATTGGCGTTTCATATAACTTCTTACCCTATATGGACAAGCATTACTATATTTTCTAATGTTAAGGCTAGAATTACTAGCATATTCTACAAGAAGTACCGACATAAACACCGGACATGGTTAATTTGAAGAAAAAAAATGTGAAATATTTAATGTAACCACTTATTTTGGACATTTGACACACCTTCAATCTGAAGTGTTAGTACTGATCAGTGCTAAACATTCTCACAGAAAGATTGTGTTAATGTACCAGGAGGCATGCAAGGAGCTAAGATCAAGCAGACTCTTCTTGAAACTACTAGAAGCAGTACTGAAAACAGGAAACCGAATGAACGTCGGAACAATAAGAGGAGGTGCAAGAGCATTCAAACTGGATGCTCTACTGAAGCTAGCAGATGTTAAAGGAACAGATGGAAAAACAACCTTACTCCATTTTGTTGTTCAAGAAATTGTCCGTTCAGAAGGAATAAGAGTTTCAGATAGCATAATGGGAAAAATAAGCCAAAAAAGTAACAAAAACAGAACAGAAGAAGAAAAAGAAGAAGATTACAGAAAAATGGGACTAGAACTAGTTTCTGGTCTAAGTACTGAATTGTACAATGTTAAAAAGACAGCAACAATTGACTTAGATGTTCTTGCTAGTTCAGTTTCAAATCTATATGATGGAATGATTATGCTGAAACAATTAGTGGAAAATGAGTTGCATGAAGATGAAATGAGTCATAATTTTGTGATGACTATGAAGATATTCTTGCAATATGTTGATGGAAATTTGAAAGAGTTGAGAGGTGAAGAAGATAGAGTGATAGCACGTGTTAAAGAAATAACTGAGTATTTTCATGGTGATGTTAGTAAAGAAGATAATCCATTAAGGATATTTGTGATAGTGAGAGATTTTATGGGAATGTTGGATCATGTTTGTAAAGAGCTTAGAAAGTCTAAATGTTCACGTACTCCAAATCCTCTTGCTCCTTTCAGATAGATTACATTTTTAGACTTTACACTTTCATGTGTGTGTGTTCATAGGAATTTAATTCAAATTTACAAACAAATTCATCGAGTGTAACTTTATTTTTTTTACTTTTATTTATTTTATAGTGCTATTATTACCTATTGGAATTGGAATGCTCTTTATTACATTTCACATAAATTGTTGTGTTCTTTCTTTCTTTTTCCATACAACTTGTATTGTGTATATGGAAATGAACTAGAGAAAAAGAAAAATCATCTCATTAATATTTAATTTGGTATATTAATTATTTAAAAAGAAAATCATGTCTGCTAGATGTGTCTCAGTTTTGGTGACCTCAACATAGGATTACATGTTCCGGACATCAAGCTGAGTGTTTGTTAGAAGTGAATTTTTAAGTTTACTCATTAAGCAATAGTAGTAATAGGTACTTTTATTGAGATGTCCATTCTAAGTGTATAGTCTAAATAGTTGAATTGTTTGTATATGAATTTGTATTGTTTTTATCTCCAACACCTTCATTATGCTAAGCTAGAGGGGCCTTGTGTAGTCTCGCCTAACTTTATATATATATGACTTAAATAATTGTTATTAAATTTTGATATTTCTCAATTTATAAGCCGATTTATAGTGTTAAATTAGACTTAAGCCCAGATTCTAAGACAATCTTTCAACCTATCATCAATCTATTAGGTTGTGCCCACCTTGCAAAATTGAGTTGAAGTTAGACCCTAGTATATTCACAAGTGTACTTTATGTATGAAGAAAAATAGTTTCCATTCCTTAGTGTTTTCAAACCCAATTAAAAACTCTTCTTCAATTCAGTTTAGACTCGGTTTATGGTAGGTGTAACGCCCCAAACTGCTTTTAGGATGACCGACTGACCCCACAAACCAACACGAGTCATTTTAGCGAGCTTTGTCCTCACTTGCACGCTTTCCGGGAAACTTCCCAGAAGGTCACCCATCCAAAGACTACTCCAAGTCAAGCACGCTTAACTGTGGAGTTCTTATGGAATGAGCTACCGAAAAGAAGATGCATCTTGTTGGTATAGGTAGTACCCATCAATCCTTATAAGCCTTCCTTCAACCATGCAGTCTCAAACCTGCACAGTCTCAGGATCCCTCTCATTCCGATGTGAATTCGGGTTTTGCCTAGAAGCTGCTAGGAGCCGCACATTGTCATGCCTCGTGCATCGGCGACCACTCCCCGCCCTCGTCAGCCTCAGGTATTACAGTAGGGATGACAAAAATAACTTGTACTCGTGGATATCCGCGGATGAAGTAAATGATCTGGTGCGTACAATGCACTTCCAATGGAGCTCCAAAGTGAGTTGATTATCAGTGTATTATTGAACAACTACAGAGCAAACTAACAGCTTGTAAGGGTAAAAATTTGTCATTTGCGGGTAGAGTTGTGTTGGCTAAAAGTGTTATGGAAGTAGTGCCAATTTATTCAATGATGACCGCTATGATTCCTAATTCTATTTTGCAAGTAGTCCGGCGCTTGCAAAGAGATTTCATTTGGGGTGATACACTATTAATGGGAGAAAATACCATGTTGTTCAATGGGAGTTGATTACCATGCCAAAAGATCTTGGTGGTCTAGGATGCCGATTAGATATTATGAATAAGGTGTGTCTCATGAAACTTGGTTGGGAATTAAATCAAAACGGCTCTGGATTGTGGAATGTTGTCCTTAAAGGGAAGTCTGAATGGGGTGTAAGTAATTTTGTTAATGCTCAAGCTAAGAATAATGATTCTAGTTTGTGGAGATGCTAGTGCTTTTACAAAGAGAAATAGATCATTTTTTGTGCTGGGCTATAGCTATAGGTGAAGGCAATCAAGTTAATGCTTGGGAGAGTTGTTGGATATTGAACCTGGGCTTAGAATTTGTGATCTAAATGTCAATATTTCCATAAATATGAGAGCAGATCCTCTCAATTTAATTTTGCACTGCATGGGGAGTAGTGTAGTATCTCACCATCAAATTTTTAATTTTTTAATCTATGGACATCATTTCACTTGCACTCTCATGTGACCGGAGGGAATCTTATCTCCATAACTATCATGCATGCCACTATTAGTGAATTAAACACTGTTGAAGCCTTCAACAGTCACATGTTCAACTACTTCGGTTCGCGCGAACCGGTTCGCAAACATGTTGAAGCCTTCAACAGTCACATGTTCATTGGGACAAAGTAAGAGCTGCACCAAATCGTACAATGGTTTGGGACAAACTAAGATCAAGCTCATTTGAGTAAGTTCAACTTCATAACTGCATGTTTAAATTCATAGTAACTAACTTTGACAAAATCACGATAACACGCTCTCTAGTGTAATTACTGTGATTCTGTCAAATTTACCGTCAATGCAGACATATTCACTAACTATTTTGTCTTAATTGATTCTTTATATTAACTATGTAAGTATGTGATGAATTTTAATCAGGTTGGATGAGGAAATGATTGAGTCACTTTTTGGCTATAATTTACAAAGTTCAATTAATAATAATGATGAAAGTAAGAGCAAAACACCATCTCCGGAGAACATAACAATACTATCAAAAGCTTTGAATGTGACAGCTGAACAAGTATGTGATGCACTAATGCAAGGTAAAAATAAATAAAATAAAAGTATAGCTAGTACTCCTTATTTATGAACACTTGTCACACATAAAATTTTAAGTACAGTGCATGTGGTAGAATTATTTTTTAACATGTTCCAAACTTCAAAGTGCAATTGTCATAAATATGCTAAAAATAAAATAATTAGTTCCATACTCATGATTTATTATTCGAATAAACTATCAATCTTTTCTAGACTATTTTTAGTCCATTAATATAGAGTCCTTGAGCAATCATTTTTTCTCCTCTTCTTAAAGAAAATGAGAGGCTAACTTGATAGATTAATAATAGTTCAGAGACTATTTTTTATATTTCAATAGTTCGGGGACCAATTTGAAGAGACAGGAATAGTTTACGAACCAAATTAACGGTTTATTCTTATTGAATTAAGTTATTATGTGGTTTAACTGTGGTTGGTCAAACCAACAGGGGCGGACCTGTGTGAGGCATGGTGTGGCTATAGCCACACCAGCCCACCCCATATTTTTTTTAAAAAATAATAATAATAATTTTAAAAATAATTTTATATTATTTTGTATATATATTTGTACAAATATTAATGTAAATATTAGTTTAGAGTTTATTATTGATAATTGTAAATTATTCGGTACACATTAGTTTAAGTATTAGTGCAAATATTAATTTATAGTCTATTATTGATGATTTCAAGTTATTCGTTATACATAGTGTATTATTTTAAGTTATATAATTTAATTTTATAATAATCAACTTTGAATTTGTTGTTAGGAAACTACGCAAAATTTCCCCATATTATTAGATTTGTGGAAGAGCAAAATAACGCGGAAGCACTTTAATATTAATAATAATGAAATGTACAAAGCATTTATGACAACTACTTTCTCACAGAACCCACAACCCAGTTACACCCAAAGAAATATTTCTCTCTAAATATTTCTCACAAAGCTCCTATACTGGAATTTTCTTCTTTGTAACTAGCTGGTTGTTATAACTCTTGCACTTATTGTTGTTGTATATGAATGAAACATAACATTGCTTTTATAGCTAAGCAGAAAGAAAAACGCATGGTTAAAATGAAAGAGAAATTTACTCATTCTCTCTCCATTCATTCCGTTCACGAATTACTCTGAGCTTTTCTTCTTTCATTTATTTCTTCTTTTCTCTCTCTTCTATTCTGAGTTTTGACCAACAATTGTTTGTCAAAAAATAGTGGATAACTAATTGAATTAATAGTATTATGTAAAATTAATGATTGAACTACCATATAAATATGAAATGACATAAGTTATAAACTAATTGAACTAATTTGTTTTTCAAGTAAGATGATATGAATAAAATTGAAAATAAGTTATAAACTAATTGAACTAGTTTATCAAAATAAACTATAAGCTGGTATAAGTTTGAGTTCTATATATTTTGATCCAACATAAAATTTTGCGAAGTATCAAATAATAGTAATATACATTATTTAATGTATATTTAATAAGTTATAATACTTTATGTTATACGTGTAGAAATTTCGTGGTTTTTTTGATATAATTTGTTAGTTTGTTGATTTTTTTTCTTTGAATTATTTTTTTTGGTTTGTCGATGTGCCTTTTTTGGATATACATGTTTTATTAGAAGTAATTCCATAAATTATTTGTTGTTTAACTAAAATTATTACGATGAATAATTTTTTTCCAGTAACGCCTATAATTTTTAGCCACACTGATATTTTATGACCAGGTCCGCCCCTGCAAACCAATTTGTCTTTTTTAAAACATTTTAAAAAAAAAAATTATTTATTAACTATTCGGTACAACCGATTGAATTATGACCGAGAGATTTCATTAATTCGACATCCCATCCAAATAATATTGAATTTACTCAAAAACAATAATGTAATAATAGAAGTAAAAAAATGTAATAATACTGTTTTTTTTAAGAAGCTAAATTAATCCACCTAAATTGGCACTAGAGAAAATCGAACTTGAGACTTTAAGAGGAGCACACTCTCAGGTCTCAAGCCAATACCACTAGACCAACTCAAGTGGGTTAATGTAATAATAATGTTATTAATTAATGTTATAAAGTAAAATGGAACAATGACTTTGGTTTATAGCACTATTGAAGCATGTGCTTTGTACACCATATTTTGAGAACAATTTAAGGTCAAATTAACAATTTCAAAGATGTCATTAAATTGTTTTGAAAAGCAGGGAAGGGATTGTCTTTGCAACAATTAGAGGCACTAGTGAAAATGGTACCTACCAAAGAAGAAGAGGCTAAACTCTTCAATTATAAAGGCAACATCAATGAATTGGGGTCCGCAGAAAGGTTTGTGAGAGCAGTGCTTAGTGTACCATTTGCTTTTCAAAGAGTAGAAACCATGCTTTACAAAGAGACTTTTGATGATGAAGTTGTTCACCTAAGGAACTCTTTTTCAGTGCTTGAGGTAACCATGTATCCAAATTTTAATTAAGATTTAACCTTATAATAATGTTGTCCTATTGCAAACAAAATATCAACAACAATTTAGTCTATGATTGCTATGACATTAGTCAATGTAACTCGGACAGTTCAAATTGAAGGTGTGTTCGGTGTTAGATATACGTCAGTAACAAATATTGATACAACACAATCACTCATTCAATCACTTCTATTTCTTAAAATTGTTCTTGGTGTCCATGTGTTTATGTTAGATTCCATGTCTGTGTCGGTATGTCATAGAACTTCTAAATCGGCGTTTCATATAACTTCTTACCCTATATGGACAAGCATTACTATATTTTCTAATGTTAAGGCTAGAATTACTAGCATATTCTACAAGAAGTACCGACATAAACACCGGACATGGTTAATTTGAAGAAAAAAAATGTGAAATATTTAATGTAACCACTTATTTCGGACATTTGACACACCTTCAATCTGAAGTGTTAGTATTGATCGGTGCTAAACATTCTCACAGAAACATTGTGTTAATGTACCAGGAGGCATGCAAGGAGCTAAGATCAAGCAGACTCTTCTTGAAACTACTAGAAGCAGTACTGAAAACAGGAAACCGAATGAACGTCGGAACAATAAGAGGAGGTGCAAGAGCATTCAAACTGGATGCTCTACTGAAGCTAGCAGATGTTAAAGGAACAGATGGAAAAACAACCTTACTCCATTTTGTTGTTCAAGAAATTGTCCGTTCAGAAGGAATAAGAGTTTCAGATAGCATGATGGGAAAAATAAGCCAAAAAAGTAACAAAAATTTATTTCCAACACCTTCATTATGCTAAGCTAGAGGGGCCGTGTGTAGTCTCGCCTAACTTTATATATATGACTTAAATAATTATTATTAAACTTTCATAGTTCTCATTTTATAAGCTGATTTATAGTGTTAAATTAGACTTAAGCCCAGATTCTAAGACAATCTTTCAACCTATCATCAATCTATTAGGTTGTCCCCACCTTGCAAAATTGAGTTGAAGTTAGACCCTAGTATATTCACAAGTGTACTTTATGTATGAAGAAAAATAGTTCCCATTCCCTAGTGTTTTCAAACCCAATTAAAAACTCTTCTTCAATTCAGTTTAGACTCGATTTATGGTAGGGATGGCAAAAATAACTTGTACTCGTGGATATCCACGGATGAAGTAGCTATAGGAACGGAGCGCAGGTAGTTTAATAGATATTCGCGGGTAAGATAAATAGATGTTTCAACTACCTGATACAAATGTGAATTTAATGATATTGATACATGTGGAAGTCTCTTGAATTTGAGTTGAATTCGAACATGTGTGTGTTTATGTGTGTCTATGAGGAAAGGATCGAGAATGAGAGAGGAGAAGGATTGAGATTTGAGAACACCAAGGACGGTGTGTCTAATGGTGGCAGTGGACCCACGAACAGCTACACTAAGTATAATGAAAGTTTGAACGAAAGAGGAGAGTAAATGAAATTGTGCGTACAATGCACTTCCAGTGGAGCTCCAAAGTGAGTTGATTATCAGTATATTATTGAACAACTACAGAGCAAACTAACAGCTTGTAAGGGTAAAAATTTGTCATTTGCGGGTAGAGTTGCGTTGGCTAAAAGTGTTATGGAAGTAGTGCCAATTTATTCAATGATGACCGCTATGATTCCTAATTCTATTTTGCAAGTAGTCCGGCGCTTGCAAAGAGATTTCATTTGGGGTGATACACTATTAATGGGAGAAAATACCATGTTGTTCAATGGGAGTTGATTACCATGCCAAAAGATCTTGGTGGTCTAGGATGCCGATTAGATATTATGAATAAGGTGTGTCTCATGAAACTTGGTTGGGAATTAAATCAAAACAGCTCTGGATTGTGGAATGTTGTCCTTAAAGGGAAGTCTGAATGGGGTGTAAGTAATTTTGTTAATGCTCAAGCTAAGAATAATGATTCTAGTTTGTGGAGATGCTAGTGCTTTTACAAAGAGAAATAGATCATTTTTTGTGCTGGGCTATAGCTATAGGTGAAGGCAATCAAGTTAATGCTTGGGAGAGTTGTTGGATATTGAACCTGGGCTTAGAATTTGTGATCTAAATGTCAATATTCCCATAAATATGAGAGCAGATCCTCTCAATTTAATTTTGCACTGCATGGGGAGCAGTGCAGTATCTCACCATCAAATTTTTAATTTTTTAATCTATGGACATCATTTCAGTTGCACTCTCATGTGACCGGAGGGAATCTTATCTCCATAACTATCATGCATGCCACTATTAGTGAATTAAACACTATTGAAGCCTTCAACAGTCACATGTTCAACTACTCCGGTTCGCGAACCGGTTCGCAATTCTTTTACGAATTGGTTCACTAAAATTCGCTCCAAAATTCATTATAAATAGAGAACCTGACAAATCGAAACAAACAAATAAAATACATAAAAATGTTTAAACTAATTTTAAATTAAACACTGTCTTAAAAAGTGCATCTTATCATTTTTGAAAAGTAAAATATCACATGTGGGTCTAATGCATTGCATTGTTTGATTGTAATTGCTTTCAACTACTTAAAGACACTGTATTTATAGCCTTGTTCATCCCTCTCAATCCCTGAAACTTTCAATGTGAAACTTATAATCTCTTTAGTTAATTTTTTATTTTCTTTTCTTCATGGTATTAATATTTTTCATCATTTATTTTTCTTTTGTTAATTAATATTGTTTTTTATTCATAACGTACCGAGTATTATATTTGAATGTACCACAAACCAAAATAGCGTACTGACTATGTATACCCCTCTACGTACTCGAATACGTACCACGTACCAAAGTGAGTTATGAACATTGTGACTATGAACCAAATTATCTCTGCTCTTAGGAAGACTTATCATATTTTTACGGCAATACCTACATTAAATGAATAATTTAATCATTAATAATTTATGAATCATTTAATCATTTAATAAGAATGATTTATAAATAAAATATTTTAAAAAATTATATATATATAGACACACACACAAATTTTGTTAGCATCAATAATTCCTTTATCAAACTTCTTCACCTTAAAATCTCTCAACAAAGTCACATTTTCAGTAAATCCTTCATAAAACATCAAGACATCCCCATTCTCCTTTCATCATTTGCACACCGTCTAAGCTTGTCATTGTACCGATAGTACTCTACTTCCACAACAATAGCTCATTTGGTAGCCTTCAAAAATAAGAACAAGTGTGATGAACTTGGCGTGAGGTATGTAAAAACTTCAATTAAACAATAATAATAAATTCGGCCATAGCCATATCTTGCGAACCATGTAAGGAGAGGATAAAAAACATGAAGTCATTGCTTTTCAACTTTAAAGAATTGGAGGAAATGAGTAAATATGGAAAAAAAAGAGTGAAAATCATCTAAGGCAGTGTTGATGTTGAGGAAATACGATGAATGAAATATATATGGAGAGAGAAAGAGAGGTGCATTAGAGAGAGAGAGAGATGGTTGTTCTTTGCGTGAGTGTCTGAGTAGTGGAGAAGTAATTGAAAAAGTTTGTTTGTTACGTAATGAAAATTATTTCTCAAACACTCGGTAAGCTTTGTACAAAAATTTTGTTGGCTGGGAGGGTAATATTGTCCTTGGCGATCTCCTTCTCATTTTGGAACAACACACACTACAAAAATGAAAATGGAATGCCTTTGTACAAATTTTGGCCATTTTTTCGCACAAACCGGTTCACCAAAATTCTTTTACAAATTGGTTCGCCAAAATTCATCATAAATAGAGAATCTGACAAACCGAAGCAAACAAATAAAATACATATAAATGCTTTAAAAAAAATTAGAAAGTTGAGATTTGATATAAAAAGAAAGAAAATGCATGAAAAAAAGGTTGTAAAAATTGTACTCAAGTTACACATTCAATATAGATAATATATGTTGAATGTTATTTTAACCACGATTGATGCATATGGCCTAGTGCCTAGTGCCTAGTGGTTGAAAGAATTTATTGTTAAGTAAGGGGTGCTGGTTTGATTCCCATTGCAAGTTATAACACTTAGAAATAAGTAAGATTAAAAAGTTAAGGGTCTTTTTGGATAAAGAACTTATATGAATGTTTATAGCATTAGAACTTTTAATACGAGAGCTTGTGTTATAAGTTTTTATCCTTAATAAGCTATTTATAGTTGGGTATCTCATCACATAAAAAATTGTAAATTTAAGATTGAATTTGTATAAAAATAAATAAATTTAATATTAACTCGTAAAAGATGTATTTTTAAAATAAAAAAGTGGTATACTTCTAAAAAGATAAGTGAAAGAAGAAGAAAAATCGTCAAAAAAAAAAAAAGATAAGATAAGCTTAAGATTGACTACAAAAATAAATTCAAAAAAATATGTTAAAATTGTGTAAAATGGAGCAAGATTCGAAGCAAGATCTTTTTTCATAAGCTCCTTGCTAAGCCCAACGATAAGCATATTATTATAGCTTATTAAAATATGATACATGTATCTTATGAAATTTTGATAAACGCTTTTTGTTAATTTACCCAAACACAATCGTTTATTATATAGATTATAAAATTAGTGATTTTGATATTAAATAATTTAAAGATTAGATTTAGAGATTTTATAGAAAAGTAGAATTTACTTTGTGCTTGTTTATTGTAATAAAAATCACTTTTTTTTAAAAAAAATAATCTTTAATTTGTTTGAATACAACATGTTAAAGTGATTTTTTTAGTTATAAAATAACCACACTTATTTTCTCTCTCTTCTAAAAAAAATCAATTATTTGAGAAATTATTCTTAGCAATTTTTCATTTTTAATTGTTTTCTGATTATTTTTAATTTTAAAAAATCAATAACAAATAGATGTAATATTTTTAAAAGTGATTTTTTGTTCATCTATAACAACTTATATCGGTAGATAAGCTCGGCTTGAAATAAGTCAATGGCCTAAGAATATAACCGATTTGGCGGGATTATGACTTTGAGAATCAGAACAATTGAAGAGTTCATAATTTCACATCACATCAGGTACGCATTACTCTCTCATTTCTCACAATTCTCTGTTCTTCTGTTTCTATCAACCGTACAATCTTAGGTTAAACACTCGTAGAATTGAACACCCATTGTGAAATTTCAAATTTTTCCCCCAAATCAAAAGAGGGATTTTTCTTATTCTTATACCTAATTTCACATTCTGGACAAATATTTTCAAGCAATGCGATGGATTCCAACAACAAATCTTCCGATAAAGTAATTTCAGAAATGGTTGAAATGGGTTTTGAGCATTCCAAAATTCTTGAAGCAATTAAAGTAGTGGGTCTATCGATTCCAAGCATTGTAGAGCATATTTTCAATACTAGTAGTAGTAGCAGTAATCGCGAACCATCCACTACCCACATCTCAAAATCACTTCCAAGTAATGGGAAAGCTATAAAAAAACGAACTTTTTCATCTTCTATTCAAGTTCCAAAATCGAGAACAATCAACCATTATTTTCAGTCTACTAGTAAAGTCAATGAGAAAAACAAAAATGTTGTTGCTGTTGATGTTGATGATGATGTGGAAGAGCATATGGAGTCTTTACCTCAGATGAGATTTGATCTTGATCCCGATATTCCGTTTGATTGGGAGCAGAGAGCTAGCATTCTATTGCAAAAGCATTTTGGTTTTTCTTCGTTGAAAAGTTTTCAGAAGGAAGCTCTTTCTGCTTGGATTGCTCGTAGAGATTGTCTTGTCCTTGCTGCTACTGGATCTGGTTTTGTTCTTTATCTTTATTTACAGAAATGTTATTAGAACAACAATTTGAGACAACAACATTTTAAGTAGTTAACATAGTTTGCACATGTGATTGATGCAGTTCAATGAGTGGTTAATGGGGTATCAAGATTTGATAACTTATTAACCATGATTTCAGGTGTTCCAACTACATGTAAACTTGAACACTCGAAAGTCTAGGTTAATCACATTTAAATTTGTGGTTTATTGCAATATCGAATATATCTATTAATCACTTATTGAACTGTGTTAACCGTGTGTGTGAAACTGTGTTACAATTTAAGAAATTGTCGAATTTTGTTCTCTCTAATTGTTGTTCAAATATAATTTCTGCTATCTTTATTTGTTCATATTTGATGTGTTCTGTTTAGCTGTTGTGCATCTATTCATAGTGTTACTTTTTGGCAGGGAAATCTCTATGCTTTCAGATTCCTGCATTGTTAACTGGGAAAGTGGTGGTTGTGATTTCGCCTTTAATAAGCCTAATGCATGATCAATGCTTAAAGCTAACAAAACATGGAATCAGTGCTTGTTTTCTTGGCTCTGGGCAGCCTGATAATACTGTTGAAAAGAAAGCAATGAGAGGCATGTATAGTATAGTGTATATTTGCCCAGAGACAGTTCTAAGGTATGGTTGATGCCTTAGGGTCCTTGAACCTTAGTCTGTGTCTTAAAAGTCTTTGTTTTTTGTCATTTTTCTCTTCTTATGTTTGGTAACTGCAATACAATCCAATGTAGATTGATTCAACCTCTGCAAAAGCTTGCAGAAAGCCATGGTATTGCTTTGTTTGCAATTGATGAGGTACATTGTGTTTCTAAATGGGGCCATGATTTTCGTCCAGCTTACAGGTCTGTTACTTTTATCCCTTCTATTTTTTCATTGTTTATGTATCAATTAGTGTACATGCAACATCTTTTACCCCTTCTTTTTATTCATTGTTTGTATCTGTTAGTATACAACATCTTAAATTATCATAGCTTGTGGTTTGTGTGTATATCAAAGAAACTAGAATTTTTTGCATAGTTCTCGATTTCTTAAGTGTATTTATTCTACTCTTGCAATTTGTAAGTATGGTATGCTTCTAAACGTCTTCCCTTGTTTCAGCCGACTGTCTGCATTGAGGGAAAACTTCACTACTGGCAAGCTAAAATCCTTGCAATTTGATATACCTGTAATGGCATTGACAGCTACAGCTACAACGAGAGTTCGGGAAGATATTTTAAAATCGCTGCGTATGTCAAAAGATACAAGTGTTGTTCTCACATCATTTTTTCGACCTAATTTGCGCTTCATGGTGAGTTTGTTGATGACAAATCATATACTTATATTTCTTGTTACTCCATAACACTTCGAAATTCAAATTAACTGTGCTCCATTCAGGTAAAGCATAGCAGAACATCATGGGCTTCTTATGAGAGAGATTTTCATGAATTGATTAAAGTATATGGTGGAAATAAAAAAGCTTTCACCTCAGATGAGGCAGATGATGTTTCCATTTGCTCTGATGCTTCTGATACAGACAGTGTTTCTTCTGATAATGTGGACGACAACCAAGATGACTATGATGAAAGAGATATTAGTGTCATGCATTCAGGAAACACCGGCAATCATAAAAAAAGAAGAAAATTGACAATTGAGTTCCTGGAAAATGATGTTGATGTCTTTCAAAGTGCGGATGACTTGGATGGTACTGATCTTTCTGCAATATCTCAGTTCATTACAAATAATTGGTCATATTTAGTTCAGAAACCGAAAGCTAGTAGTAACATCTAAGATTCCTAATTTTACGTGTTGGTACTTTTTAGTTACCTGCGGTGAATTTTGTGTACAACCTCCTCCGAAGCAATGTGAGATAACTGAGACAGTTGATCCACCTGCAAAACCAGAAAAAAGACTCAAAATGCTTAAGGAGCCTTTGGCACCAGGACCAACTATAATATATGTACCCACCAGAAAGGATACAGTGAGAATTGCAAACTATCTATGCAAGTCTGGTGTGAAAGCTGCTGCTTACAATGCCGGGATATGCATTATAAGTATATTCAAACTTGTTTAATTAGATGGTTGTTTATATTTTTAATGAAGATCATGTCTTGACAAAATAATCTTCAATTGTAAGACACCATATGAAGTACTAGGAAGAAGAATAGTTTAAAACTTGTTATTTTTTTCCCTTTTTTTTTAAAAACTATTCTAGTATGCTCTACTGTAGATTTCATTGAACCAAGCTTGACAGTTACTTTTGCATTATGATATATAAGAAATGTTTCCTGCCACTATTTGATTTATAGCATTGTGAGGTTTCAAACCAATTTATGAGTTCAATTTCTGTCTCCAGCTGCCCAAGTTGCACTTAAGAAGGACTCATAAAGAGTTTCATGAAAATACCTTAGAGGTATGGATCTGATATTTTTTAATATGAATTGGTGTGGTCAGTTATAAGTTTTGCTATGTGTTAGCCTTGTCACCATTTAATACTAAAATTGATATGCTGGATTCAGAAATTTCGGTTACACGTTTCGTGCTTGTGTTTTATCATCTTCAGGTTGTTGTTGCAACCATAGCATTTGGAATGGGTATTGACAAATCGAACGTTAGAAGAATCATCCACTATGGTTGGCCGCAGGTCTTTTTTCAAATACATTTTCCTTGCAGTATCAATTATAGTTGAAGTTTTTATCTCTATATGCATTCTTCCATGTTTCATAATTTCGCTTCCTGAGTTGTCAGTTTTTTTTTCCTTTTGGAGATACCTCAAATAAATGTATATGTACTTTTATTAGAGTTTGGAAGCCTACTATCAAGAAGCTGGACGGGCTGGTCGAGATGGGCAGTTAGCAGATTGCAGTACGTTTAACTATATGGGAGTATACTTCGCAATACCGTTTTCCTTTCTTCTTCTCTTCATTCTCTTTTGAATTTTGAACTCATGTTGCTCCTTTAAAATTAAGTCGGTTGGTTATTGTTTTATTCTTTTGCTTTACTTCTATCTTGTATCTGTGCCCCTCTTTCAACCAGTTCTATATGCAAACCTAGCAAGGAAGCCGTCACTTTTTCCGAGTCGTAGAAGTGAAGAAATGACTAAACAAGCATATATCATGTTGTCTGATTGTTTCAGGTCCGTTATGATGAATATATCTTCATCTTATTTTCTGATTTTATGTTAATACCGAATATTATTGTCTATTTGCAGATATGGAATGAATACTTCATGTTGTCGAGCAAAAACACTTGTAGAATACTTCGGAGAGGATTTCAGCCATCAGAAATGCCTCTTGTACGTGAAGTTTGGTCTTGATACCTTGCTGTTTTATTATGTTAGAAGTCTCACATATAGTAGATAAAAGGGATCAATGTTGTACTTAAGTCATGAAGCTTTCCCACCTAATGTACTAGCCTTTTGGGTTAGATTCTCTTCATGTGCTTAAGTCCTAACAATTGCTGCTTTTGTTGAGAGTTGGGTCTCGAAAAGGGCTACCTATAGACTCGATTAAGGTGCTCCACCGAATACTAATAGGTGTGTGAAGTCGCCAAAAGAGGAAAATGCTACTATTGGGTCAGTGTCGATAAAGCGTAAGCTGCCGTGGACGTCGACTCTTAAAGGGTGTGGCAATGTCATGAGTCCCACATGGAATATATAAGAGTGATCAACATACTCAAGCCATGCGAAATTCTCCCACCTAATAGACCAGTCTTTTGGGTCGGGCTCAAATCAAGTGCTTAAAAGTCTTAACTCTATGTGGGAATCCTGGCATTTTAACAGGTTAAGAGTCAGTTGAAATGAAAATTTATTCCAAAATAGGAGACACTTGAAATACATTATGTATTTTAATTTCAACAAGTAGCCCGTATCAAATTACCTTGTTTATTGTATTAGCTTATCTGTTGTCTTTACTAACCAAAGGATTGTCTTATGGCTGTATTTACTTGTAGTGTGTTAAGTTTTGAGCCATTTATTAATTCATGTTAGCCTTTACACAGTCAATTTCATGATGAACCTCCTTTCATGCAGATGTGATGTGTGCACTAATGGACCACCTCAAAGACAGAATCTAAAAGAGGAGGCTTGTATTTTACTGCAAACTATAGGGGCCCATAATGTATGTCTAATATTTCATATTTATATTATACCAACTAGACTTGCATTTAATTTATTTGTGACTTTATACCCAAATATTGACCCTTGGACTTTCACAGCATACTTTTCAAACATATGTACCTCATCCTACTCTGTGTGTGTTTTCTGTTTCTATTTATCTTGGTATAGTTTCAAAATGATAAATTGGATAAACAAATGCTTTGTTTCACGGAGTTCTGGATCTCAAGTTTTTGCTTTTAAGAGCTAAAGTTTTGTCGAATGAAATTGTCATGGTCCAGTGATTGCATTTTCTGCATTGCATAAGGGTAAGAAACAGATGTGTCATTGGATGCTAATTTTTCAGGCACGTAGATATTCCATGGATTCCTCATACGATGATGATATCCATTTCGATTCCAATGATAGAAGACTAGGAGAGAGGCCAAGTCTTATGACATTAGTTAGAAATATAAGGGAACAGGTAAACCTACATACAATTATCAACTTGCACCGAGTCGTTGTTATAGTGGATGCTATATGTTCATGTAACAGATTTTAATTGCTTCCATATGATGGCCATATGCAGTTTCTAAAGTTTTTAACCACTGATATATTGTGGTGGAGAGGCCTTAGTCGAATTTTGGAAGCTAAAGGATATATCAGGGAAGGAGATGATAAGGTATATACTTGCTTTAATAAAATACTATATGTCCTTGTATATTGATATTAAAGTAGCCTTTTCATAATTTTAATTATTGGGAGTGTTGGATTTGTTGTCACTGAAAATTAAGAAATTATATAAACATTTGTGCAGTGATTCTACAAGGAGGTAATTTAACATAATGATCTTTATCTGCACATATTCAGCCTTGTTCCATGCGCGTTGGTAATTCAACTGCAATTTGACCTCAAGTTTTCCACTGTACAATTGCAGACCAATGTTCAGATAAAATACCCCGAGCTAACAGAACTAGGTTTGGAATTTGTGAAGTCCATGAATGAAGATACTTTCTATGTTTACCCTGAGGCAGATATGTTGCTTGAAACAAAAATTGACAAACCATTTTCCTCATTCTCAGAATGGGGAAAAGGTTGGGCTGATCCCGAAATCCGTCGCCAGCGCCTAGAAAGAATGCAACACGATAGAAGTCCAACGAAGCGAAAGAGCCCCAGAAAGCAAAAAAAGAGGAGAGGTAAAATAGCGAAACCTGATTTAAGGACTTCTCGAGGTAGACTAACAGCAAAACTCATAAAACATAAGTGACATGCAACATTTTTCTATTCTTTTTATTTATTTATGTTCTCACCTTAGTTTCAAACTAATCAAAACACCTTGCGTTGTCTTTGAAGCGACAGGTTATGTTTTTATTTTGTGAGTATGTAATTTACATTACATTGAATATGGCAGCTAGAATTTACTTCTTTGTTGAGTTTGAATTTTGAATTTCTACTCTTGTAGAAGTAAAACTATTACGATATCACATTGAATAACTTATCACGATACCAAAAATAACAAGAGAAACACAAATTTATGTATACATTTTATGCTGTTGATTTTGTTATCGCATTTTCATTGAAAATAAACGAAACTTTTAACAAGGCAAATACTCTCACGAATACTTGTTTGTTATGCAAAATTGGTGACAGTAGATCAAAGTTGGCAGAAGTGAGCACTTAGATATGTATTTTGCCACAAGAAAAAAGGACAGATAATTAATTCAAGTTGAAGAAATGTAGTAACCCTAAACTGAAGCAAAGTATAAAGGTCTGCATTGTGTTACTCATATATGTCTCCATGAAGCATAAACATAATTTGTCATGGACATTGGAAATATCATTTTCGCCATAATAGGCTTCTCTGCATCGTTCATATTTTGTGCGCCAAACCTCAAGAGATGGCATAGGAAACAAGTCACTTTGGAAAAACTAAAAATCATTAGAGAAGCTTTGGAAGAAGCAGAAGAAAGAGTAGTGAGATTCCAAGAAAGACATGATAGAATACTGAATCACATAAGCGCGTCTTACTTGACCAATACCGAGGTTGTTGAGGCATTAGCGGGTGCACGACAAAACATGAACCAAGCATTGGATTTTGCTGTTCAATTAAGGTCAATTCAGTTTAAAACCATTAGCTCTTTCCCAGATACAATCCATATGGCTAATGGTACAATACAACCAATACAGAGCCTCAACATAGGCTCCACAAGAGGTGCTTGAATTGCTTTGATTTTTCAATGTTTGATTTAGATCATTCGGATGTAATGTTCATTAGATTTTCTTGTTTCTTGATTTTTAACATTTTCATGGCATAACACGTAAAGAATAAAGATACGTATCTATTAAGCTCCTACAGCAGACATATAGCCAAATTTTTCGGTCTATTTCTATTATTTTGTGATTGTTTGAGATGAATTGTAAAATAATTTATTTTAATTTTATCCACCAATTAGTATTTAGTATGTAAAAGAGGCTACAAGTGTCTTGAAAGGTGAGTGTTTGAGGAAGACAAACTCTATGGTTTTGTTTGCTAGATGATTTTTGAATGAGAGAGAGGAGGATTTACGATTCTTTTTTAAATTAAGAATATTATAAAATATTTTAAAATGATTTAAATGTGATTGAAATATTATATGATCATTTATTTTAAACTTGTCAAAAAGTTTTTTTATGATTCAAAAGTTGTTTTTTGAAAGAAAAAATAACGCAGTTTGAATACTTTCCTTAAAACCCAACGGATAAATTATACAAAAAAAAAGTAGCTAAACAAAAATTTTAAACATTGCCGGTAAAGTACTAAGATACCAAAGAACTTTTCAAACATCATTTCACAGTTGTGTTTTTTAAAACTATGAGTTAAAACTTAAAACTGGGGAACATAAAAATTGATATGAAAGATAATACATGGCATAAACTATTATTGAAATCCATTGTGTTTTCTCATGGTCAGATAGGTTTAAAATATTTTTTCTATAACACATGGTCTTCTCTATTTGATGTAGGCTAGGTCGACCTGACATAGTCACATCCCTAATTGCGAAGTTTCAAGTTTGAATTCGAGTAAATCAACGTTTTAGGTCCATTGATAAACAACCCTACTTTTTTTAGAGAGAGAACTTCTCTCTAACTTTTCTTTCTTCTTTACTTGCTGTAGAGAGGTGGTTTTGAATCGTTATTTGACTCGAAATCACCTTTGTTCATCTTTATTCTTTCCTTTAATCCAAATAAGTGATTTCCACCTAGACTAGATTTTATTTCGTGTAACTTTTTTTTTATTTCACTATCTCTGTGCGATGTTGTTTGATTTCTCATCTTGGTGTGCGATGTTGTTTGATTTCTCATCTTGGCGTGATGTTCTTTTAATTTCCTGTATTGGTGTAGTATATCACTTGAACATTTTAAATTCTGTTACATTTACATGGCTGAGTAGCCCGTCAAATATAGATAATTTTTTTGGTACCTATGATGTTTCATTGGCTCATCAAATTTTTTGGGAGACTAATTCACCGTGCTAAATGCCACCCAATCAATGATCTGAGTAAAAACCCACTGCAAGTGAAAACCTATGACATTAATGGCTTTGCATATAGAAGTCTCTATTTACAATTCTAAAGTCTCAATCAGGACCCAATAATTTTAATCACACCACCAAGCTCAAATATATGCACGACAACAGAAAGGATTGGATGACATTCATGGCTTTGCATATATATATTTACAACTTAAAGTTATTATAAATAAGGCAGTAAATAGAAATTCAAATAGTATTCACAGCAAGAGTCAACAGAGATATATACAGAAGAGATCTTTTATTTAGTACGAAATTTTTTATCAATGAAACACTCGAAGGCTGACTTGGCGGAGTACACCAAATGTTGTGAATTTTAAACGGCAAAGATAGTATTCATGTACTTCGCTAACTTCCATCTCGTACCAATAAGTATTTCTCTATACAGAATGACGCACTCATACTAGAATGTCTCTTCTGGCTTTAGAAAATTGTAATATTCAAGTTGTGTCATCTCCCCACCGGTTGCAGAATCAAACTGACATCGATAGAAGCTGCATTAACAATTCAAATAAACAATTGCATCAGATGTTTTAATTCACAGGAAAAAATAGAAAGTCATAGACTACAATGATAAAATGGTACGGTAAATATTAATCACCTAAATTAACAATTGCATCCAGATGCTTTATACCCCTCCCCTCCTCCCCCAGTCCCTAATGGTTGGTCTAGAAAACCAATATAAAGATAAGCATATTTTTTTGTCAGGGACAAATGAGTCTATAAGTGTGTAAATTTATTGTTTCTTGATCAGGGACGGTAATAAGGTTTTAAATTTGGTATTCATTAATAAATTGAATTACAAAATATAATTGTACATTGAAATTACAAATATAATCACTTTTTATACTTTTAAAAAGGTGACTACACAAGTTTCCAGACATTTTTACTAAACTTAGCTTCCTTAACTAGTGCCCTGGGTGAACTATTTACCATTTTCCTTCATTATATTCACAATGACTCTAGCAAGTAATCTGACTTCTCTGTTAAGATAAGACTACCATTGGCACAAAAACCATAATGATGCCATCAACCTCTATCTAAGGTAATGTACAGGTATTGAAGTAAATTTTAAAAGTTCAATTTTCAAATCATATTTTCACTATGCTAGTCGCCTAGTCCTATCTGAATGTTTCTAATATCTCTAAGCAACACATGAAAAAAAGAAGGAAATGACAGACTAAACGATGCACATATATGATCCATTACTGAAATACCTGCCATCCATGCCAAGTATTACAATTGTATTTTTCTGATGACCAAAGGCAACATTATATTGTAAACCTTCTTGCAAGCGAAATTGAGCCACGGACCACTCTGAGCTAAAATACTTCGGTAACACACCTACAAAACAGGCAGAATCAATACAATTGCGAGCAACAACTTGTTCTATCAAAAATCTTAATTTTCAGACCAAACAAAACTCTGTACTATAACGGCAACAAAAGTTTTTCTGGTTATTCTATAGTTACTAAACAAAAACCTAAAATCCATACACTATAACTGATGAATGAATAACTCAGTGTACAAATACACAAACCTCTAATAAATGAAAGAGGCAAAGCCGCTGTTGGGCTAGTAGGACTAGACTCAGATGTAGTATGTGATCTGTCATGCCCCAACAATCCTGAATCAACCTTCAGATTGAAAACATGAACGGTTCCCTTATCACTCGAGACAGCTAACCACTGAGCAGTAGCAGAAAAGGCAAGGCTATATATCTCAGCTCGGTCAGCACCTCTCCGTACCTGAAATCATCATTCCCAATCAAACTTCCAAAACAATTGAACTCATCACACACACACACAAACCCTAGCCAATATTTCAAAACAATACGCACCAAATGAACCACAACCTAAATTTCTAGCAAGTAGCAGTATTTCAAATCCTAGCAACAGAATGGACAAAAAAATTCTAAAAAATAAACCAAACACCTATATAAACAAAGCAAAACAAAAAACTAATAATCATATTTCCATATGTAATATTTAAGGTCAGTTTGGATTGACATAATTTTTGTGAGACTCTTTGAAGGAACATATGAAAACAGCTTATGACAATCTTCATAAGTTTTTTTAAGCTTATTTTCATAAGCTCTCCAATATGATTCATGGAAACAACTCATACATAGGATATATAAAAACAATATGTCTTTATTTTATCTTTATTTTCATAAGCTCTCCAATATAATTTATGTAAACTTATATATGCCCTTATCAAATAAGTTGTTTATCCAAACAGGCCCATAGTATAGCAGAAAATATGAAAATGCAAAAAGTGAAATCAACCTCTTGGAGCAAAGAACCATCCAAGGTATTGAAAATCCTAACAAGAGTCCCCTTGGAACTGGCGGTAGCGAGCAAACGTCCATCTTGGGTTATAGCAAAACAAGCAATTCTAGAATCATGCGCCATGATGAACTTAGTTCTCTTGGAAGCATAATGTTCAACCCTAACCTGACCCTTCTGCAACCCTGGACATGCCAACACCATAGTTCCCGAAACATGTGAAACCTCACAAAGACCCTTAGGGTTCGCAATAGTTTCAATTTGATGAAGAACTTTAAGATCAGCAAAATTGTACACAAAAATCTTATGCCCTAAAACAACCACAATTCGATCCCTTCGAAGACGAACACCTTTCACCTCCGATCGAAACGACAACTCGCCGATACACCGTGACTGATGATCATCCCAAATCATGACCTTATTAACAGGATACCTAGGGTCTGATCCACCGCCAACGAAAGCAAGAATATTGCATCGGAATAGCATATGAACCAAACCGATTCCACCACCAGGACCAAAATCACGGCGGAAAATCTCACGGAAGGGATCGCAATTGTAGATGCGGAAGCCTTGATCGGTGCCGGCGGCGAAACAACCGGAGTCTTGGTTGAAAGAGAGATGGAGGACGGTGGAGGTGGAATTTGGGGGTGGATTAGGGGAAGATGGAATTGGGGTTGAGGAAGGTGGTTCGTCAGAATCGAGAGGCATTAGGGTTTGAGAGGTGTGAGACATTTAGGGTTGAGAATTGAAGGTTAGGGTTTCAAAGAAGAATTGAATCGAATTGGAGAAGACAGAATAGAAAAGAATCGAGTTGGTTGGTTGGGTTGGATTGGGTTGCTTTTACTTCTTCTAAAAGGGACATACATGTCATGTTTGTTTATTTGTACAAAGAACATAAGTTGACAACTACTTTAGCTATATTTTGTCAACAAACATAAAAAATAGATTAGATAAAATAAAATATTATTCTTTTTAAATCAAATTTAAGAAGATAAAAGAAACTAAAAATCAAATTAACTATCATAAATTTGTTTTATTCGATTAGATAACATTGCATGGCCTTTTGGGTTTTTAACACAACTTTTTTTAATCAAATGCTAACGAGTGCTCCGAAATACTCTTTAAACTTTTAAATAATAAGTTTTTTATAGAAATTTTTATTGGAATTTAATTTTTTAAATCAAAAGTTTTTTTAAATGGAATGTTTAAAAAGTACCCTTGAGTAGAGCTGTCAAATGGGCCGACCCAGCTCGGCCCGGCCCGGGCCCATTGGGCCAAGACATCTATTGGGCTTAAGTGGCCCGACCCATTAAGGCCCAAGGCCCATTAAGGCTCGGCCCGCTTAGCCCGGCCCAATAAAATGGGCCGATGGGCCGGCCCGCAACATTTTTTCAAATTTTTTTTATCTCAAATTTTTGTAAAAAAAAATTTAATGGACAATAAAACTACATATGCATCGCACACAAATTAATATCCATAAAAAAGTGAGTGTTATGATTTCATGAAATAATAAATATTTCAAAATATCCATGCAAAAGTCGAGAGATTTGTGGATGATGATTCATAAAGTGCATCCTCAAAGCTAATAAATTTCAAACTTACATCAGACACTAAACTTTTAATATAACCATTCAAAATACATAAATTAAATTATAAATTATAAAAAAAAAGTAAATTATAAATCACATCTTTTTCCTTAAAAAAAAACAAATCTCATCTTTTGTTACTTATTTTATCTAAAGATTTTATGCTAGCTAAAATTTCTTATTTTTAGGTAAAATTATATTTAGATTTTTTTTTTAATTCTTTAATGGGCCGGCCCAAAAGCCCGTTGGCCCAGCCCATGATGGCCCATAGGCCCGACAGCCCAACCCAATAAGGCCCAATGATATTTTTGGGAAGCCCGGCCCGGCCCAGCCCATATAAAGCTATAGGGCTACTGGGCCGGCCCGATAGCCCGGCCCATTTTTACAGCTCTAAATATAACCATTCAAAATACATAAATTAAATTATAAATTATAAAAAAAAAGTAAATTATAAATCACATCTTTTTCCTTAAAAAAAAACAAATCTCATCTTTTGTTACTTATTTTATCTAAAGATTTTATGCTAGCTAAAATTTCTTATTTTTAGGTAAAATTATATTTAGATTTTTTTTTTAATTCTTTAATGGGCCGGCCCAAAAGCCCGTTGGCCCAGCCCATGATGGCCCATAGGCCCGACAGCCCAACCCAATAAGGCCCAATGATATTTTTGGGAAGCCCGGCCCGGCCCAGCCCATATAAAGCTATAGGGCTACTGGGCCGGCCCGATAGCCCGGCCCATTTTTACAGCTCTACCCTTGAGCACTCATTTTAAAAAGGATCAAATTTAAGTATTTTTTAATTGAATGTCATTTATTATAAAAAATATATTATTTATTAAATAATCAATGTATGTGTCTATCAATTATTCAATAAATTAAAAAATATTTTTTATTATTTCCGCATAGCTCAATCAAATTTTACTAACGACTCGAATAAAATCTAAATTATCAGGACATGACCCCTTTCAAAAGTGTTTTAATAAACAACAATATATTAGTCCACACATTATATAAATAAGGGTCATGTTAACTAGTGTCCCGGTCGACCTAGTTAATGAATTAAAAAAAGAGAAATTTTTATATGAAAAAAAATCAATTTTAACACTTTTAAAAAGTTGGCTACGTGCATAAATTTTAAGATATTTTTACTATACTTAGTTTTCTTAATTAGTGTTCTGGTGGTACTATTTAGTATTTTCTATAAATAAATGTAATTTTGTCCCTCCTCTAACTTCAAATGTTTAAAAATATGTTTTATTTTTAAAGGATTAATATTATTTTGAAGGGATTAATATTATTTTGGTGAATATAACTCATTTGATAGAGACATTACATATAATATGTAGGATAGGGATTTGAACATTGTTACTCTCACTTTTTTTTTTTTGACACAAGAAAACTCAGTGCATTTCATTTATAATAATAGTATGTCAATGGATATCCATGGACGCGGATAGTGTGATATCCGTGTCCGCTTCATATCCGTGCGGATATCCACTAAGCGGGTAATCCACGGATATTAACAGATATCCATGGGTGATATTTTTTTATTAAAAAAAATCCAATTATTGAAAAAAATAATAATTTTTTTAAAGACAAAACATAACACATAATATTCATAAATTTTGCTCTCTATTTTTAATGAAAACACTCAATCTACAAATAAAAATCACCTCACAAAATTGCAAAAGAGCCAAACAAAACTATAATTTATATAAAACAATCAAAATGCAAAAGATAAAATATAAAAATATAATTTTTTTATATAAAAATTCTAGAATTTATATGTAAATAGAGATATTTAAGTAAGTTTATTAATTATTTAGCGGGTATGGATATCCGCGGACGCGGATAGTATTAAACTCGCATCCGTATCCATTAAATGCGGATAATTGAAATATCCATTTATTTTATCCATGGATATCCATTAAGCTATCCGCTCCGTATCCGTGGCGGATTTTATCCGCAGATATCCGCGGATATGGATATTTTTGCCATCCCTAAATAGTTGCAATACAATTTGGAATAACATCAAAAGTACTGCGAGAAGCATGAGATAAAGCTGCTCGTGATAAAGCTGCGAGAAGCATTGTTACTCTCACTTATTCACCTTAAATTAACTTAATGATTAAATATATAGTTTCCCCAAAAAAAATGTTCGTGATTTATTTAGAAATAAATAACATTTAGTCAAAAGAAAGAAAAAAGAAATATATTATAATAAAAAAACAACATACATAGCACGAAAAGCATGGGTTATTTAAAGAGATGCACATTTCAATAAATATTTGCTCATTTTTTGTAAAAATAAAATCATTTTGCACCGTTAAAGGTGATCAGAGTGTTTGGCGTTCGAACATGGTATTTGTGTATATAATGTGATATCTCTATTAACCGAGCTAAACTCTAAAATGTTTTTAGTTATTGTAAAAAAATATTGATCTTAAAATTGAAGGTCTAATTAATACGCTCCCACTATAAGCTTATTTAGACAGTTAATTAAAGAACAAAATCTGCAGAGGTTGAGGAAAACTGATTGTAGCATAAACATCAATCAATGGCACAACTACACATGAAAACAACAATAATGTCTTATATGTAAAGAAACTAGTTGGTTATAAACAAAAACAACACTCCTATCTTGCATTTCCTAGAGTAAATCCTTACATCAACCTATTTTTCTTGCATTGGATTTGGTAAACTATTCCAAATGATGTCATTTTGGTAGGGCTTATAGCGACACCTTGTCAAAAGGTGCATCATCTACAGTGATATATCAACTGTTAGCTGTGATAGTTGACACATTCATCGGTGTCATTTTTCGATTATGCATATTATGTTGTGGTGATTTAACAAGCTGATTAGGAAATGGAAGTGTTGTGAATTCGGAAATACGACACCAATAACCTTGATGTGTGGAGCAAAACGAATAAGCAACCAAACAAGCGAGAATCAACAATAAAAATCACGAACAGAAATTACACAGCGAAAGTTAAAAGGACACAAAATATTGTTTACCCGGTTCGGCCAAATAAGGACCTACGTCTGGGGGAGAGAGCAGCTCTCCGTTCCACTATCAAATAAAGTTCTCGGTTATAATGAAATTCTCCAAAAGATTACAAGAATTAGCCTTGATCCTAATTCTACCCTTTGCCCGAATTTCTTCCCGTGGCCAAGAAATTCAATTTAAAAGTGTTTCCCAAGGTGAATACAATGTGGTTCCCAACCCTAGAATTTCCCAAAAGCACTCAACTTTTAATCCTAAAAGTTCTCTCTTTTGATCTCTCTAAGATTGCTTTTTTTGTTTTCCACTCACTCAAACTAATGCTCATGTTGTGTATTTATAGCCATCAATCTACTTGTCTTGCACCCCAAGACAACACTTTATGGACTATAACTTGCCAACCAAGATTGCTAGTCTTGCCCTCCAAGAAAGTATCCTATTGGACATATGTCTTGCTAACCAAGATTGCTAGACTTGCACTTCAAGACATATCCTTGAGGCCCAAGTGTCTTGAGAAACAAGTAGCTTAATAATTTTAAGTCATACACAACAATTCTCCACCTTGACTCTAAATCAGTAGTGATGTCAATTTACCCATCAACCACCTAGCTGCTCTCTCCAACCTTCGTCTACTCTTCAATGAAGTTGATCAAGTCCAAGCAATGCTTGAATCTTGATCTAGGTAACGATTTGGTGAACATGTCTGCTGGATTTTCCTCCGATGCAACTTTCTCCACCATGATCTCTTTGGTCTCAATCATGTCTAACAAAGTGCAACCGAATGTCAATGTGCTTTGTCCTTTCATGATACACCTGATGATTTGCCAAATGAATGGCACTCTGACTGTCACAATGTATCTTCACACACCCTTGACTAATCCCCATTTCTCCTATCATACCCTTCAACCATATGGCTTCCTTGACCCCTTCAACGAGGGCTATGTATTCCGCTTGAGTCGTTGACAAGGCTACAACTGACTGTTGATTTGCCTTCCATGTTACCGCTGTTCCAAACAATGTAAATACAAAACCAGACAACGATTTTCTAGTATCTACATTACCTGCATAGTCCGCATCCACATAACCTTCCAAAGCATCCCTACCCGGATTTGTTCTTGTATACTTAAGACCCCCCTTCAAGGTTCCATTCAAATACCTCAATACCCACTTCAAAGCTTGCCAATGAACTTGACCCGGATTTGCCATAAACCGACTTACCACACTAATTGCATAGGATAAATCCGGTCTACTACAAACCATGCCATACATGATGCTTCCAACCCCACTTGCATAGGGAGTACCTTCCATCTTCCTTTTATCATCCTCGGATTGAGGACACTGTTTAATTGACAACTTTGAATGGTGACCAAGTGGCGTATTCACTACCTTAGAATCTGACATTCTAAACCGCTCGACCACTTTCTTTAAATACTCATGCTGAGATAAGAACAATTCACCTTTACTTTGATCTCTCACAATATCCATGCCAAGTATCCTCTTTGCATTACCAAGATTCTTCATCTCAAATTCACCATTTAATTTCATCTTGAGCTCTTGAATCTCATGCTTGTCAGAACTTGCAATAAGAATATCATCTACATAAAGAAGAAGGTAGAGGATGACTTTCTCATCCTTCTTCATCATGTACACACAACTGTCATAGTTGCTTCTCACAAACCCAGTCTTCAATAAGAAATCATCAAACCGACGATACCACTGTCTTGGACTTTGCTTCAACCCATACAAAGATTTCTTCAACAAACACACTTTAGAGTTGTCTTCTACAAAACCTTCAGGTTGTTGCATGTAGATTGTTTCTTCTAATTCACCATGCAAGAATGCGGTCTTCACATCCATCTGTTCTAACTCAGGATCATACATGTTAACAATCGCCATAAGTACCCTTATAGAACAATGTTTCACCACCGGTGAAAAGATCTCATTGTAATCGATCCCTTCCACCTGAGTAAAACCCTTTGCTACAAGTCTTGCTTTATACCTTGGTGCTTCGACACCTGGTATACCTTCTTTCCTTTTGAACACCCACTTGCTACCAACTACCCTTTTGTTTTTAGGTAATGGCACAAGCTTCCAAGTCTGGTTCTTCTCCAATGAAAGCATTTCCTCTTCCATTGCCTTCAGCCAGTCTTTGCTATCTATGCTTTCTGATGCCTCCCTGAAGTTCTTTGGTTCTGAGTCTTGCACCACTTCAGCTGCATTCAAAGCATAACAAATAAGGTCAGCATAACCATATCTATTAGGTGGATTAATAGTTCTCCCCTCTCTATCTCTTGCTAGCTGATAGTCCGGAGTCTCTATTGGTTGGCTTCCACTCTCCTCAGGTACCGGAGTCTGAATCTCCTCTTCACCCTCATCAGTGGAAGGCTCCACCTCAAACTGAAATTTCTCTACCCCCGTTTCTGGCCTTTCTTCCAGGTCTTTGCACTTCATCCCCATTCGGATCTCATCAAAAGTAACATCCCTGCTTATAATAAATTTTAATCCTTCAGGTTCCATCTTCCACAGCTTGTAACCTTTCACACCTTCAGGATAACCAATGAAAACACACTTCACAGCTCTAGCATCAAGTTTGTCTTGCTTGACATGTGCAAATGCTAAAGCTCCAAAGACTTTCAAGTTTGAGTAGTCTGTCGGCCTGCCACTCCAAACCTCCATAGGTGTCTTTAGATCTATCCCTGTTGATGGACATCTGTTGATCAAATATGCTACGGTACTGACAGCTTCACCCCAGAAACTTTTCGGTAGTCCAGCTCCCAACAACATACACCTCACCCGCTCCAACAAGGTTCTGTTCATTCTTTCAGCAAGACCATTATGCTGCAGTGTGTATGCAACGGTTCTATGCCTCTTTATACCTTTTTTCCTGCAAAACTCATTAAATTGCTCTGAAACAAACTCCAGGCCATTGTCAGTTCTCAAAACTTTCAGTTTAGTTCCAGTTTGATTTTCTATTAAGGTATGCCATTCCTTAAACTTTTCAAAAGTGTCACTCTTATTTTTAATAATGTGCACCCATACCCTTCTAGAATAATCATCAATAATGCTAAGAAAATATGAACCTCCCCCATGAGTGGTAACTGATGCTGGACCCTAAAGATCCGAATGAACATACTCAAATGGTCTACTAGATTTATGTACTCTCACCCCAAACTTCACCTTGTGTTGTTTGCCTAGTGTACAATTATCACAAAAATCTAGTTTGTTCAATTTATCTTTTCCTAGCAAGCCCTGTTTAGCTAATTCAACTAAACCTCTCTCACTGACATGACCCAACCTCAAATGTCATAGTTTAGTTATGTCTGCAGTTTCTACACTAGCTACTAATGCATTAGAAATGACTGTTGAACCATCTAAAATATAAAGACCATTAATTTTAGACCCTTTAGCAATTACTAATGCACCATGAGAAATTCTCATCACACCACGTTCAATTCTAGTGCAATAACCTAGACCATCAAACATTCTAATAGAAATTAAATTTCTCTTAAGTTCAGGAATATACCTCACATTCTTCAAAAGGAAATCGCGATCATCAAACATTTTGAGTCGGATAGTACACATACCTTAAACCTTGCACGCCTTATTGTTACCAAGACGCACAACTCCACCTTCTTTCAATTCCAAGGTCTCAAAGTATTTCTTTCTCGGACAGATGTGATATAAGCATCCTGAGTCCATGACCCAGCTTTTCTCAGGTTCCCAACTTGTAACAGTTAGTGCTCCTGCACTCTCATAACCTTCCTCTTCACTAACAGCAATCTGAGCCGACGAACCACCACTGCCCCTTCTCTGAGGACAGTCCTTCTTGAAGTGACCTGGTGTATGGCAATGGTAACATTTGAATTTTGAGTTGTCACCACTACCCTTTGGCCTAGACTTAGACCTATGTTTCTTCCCTTTTCCTTTGCCGTGATTCTCGCTTCTACCCCTTGAAATATTCAAGCCTTCTCCACTATCATCTATCTTCAAGTCTCTGAACTTAGATAACTCCTTGGTTCTCAGAGCCGATTGGACCTCATCTAAGGTGATAGTGCCTTCTTTGCCGTAAAGCAATGCATCCTTGAGATTTTCAAGTGACTTGGGTAAAGCACACAACAAATGGAAAGCTTTATCCTCATCTTCAAGATTCACATCGATGTTCTCCAAATCATCAATAATCTTATTGAACTCAGCCAGTTGCTCCATAACCGGCTTATTTTCAACCTTACGAAAGAAGTACAGTTGTTGTTTCAGTATCTGTTTATGTGCCAGGGACTTGGTCATATACAATGCGTCAAGTTTGGTCCACATAGCAGCAGCAGTCTTTTCCTTGGCTACCTCTCTCAACACCTTATCACCGAGGCACAAAATAATAGCACTAAGTGCTTTCTCATCCATCTCAGTCTTCTCTGCATCCGAGAGATTAGCCGGCATCTGTGCCACACCCTTTAGCGCCTGTTCACACTTCTGTTGGATTAGTATTGCTCTCGTCTTCACCTTCCACAAACCAAAGTCGTTACTTCTGAAGGTGGAAAAACACAAGAAGGGGGGGTTGAATTGTGTTTTTAGAATTAAAATCTTTTCGAAATAATACTAAGTTCGCAGCGGATAAAATCACAAAATAAAAAGAGGGTGCTGAGAGAGAGAAAGAAAGACACAGAATTTATCCTGGTTCCTCTCACAAATCGAGAGTACTCCAGTCCCTTTGTTACTAACAAGAGATTTTCACTATAATCTACTTAAGATTACAAATTGCTCAAGCACACTTGCAAGAGACTTCTCAGGTGCTCAAGTTTTACTAAACAAGAGACTTCTCAAATGCTCAAGTTAAACTTAACAAGAGACTTCTCAAATGCTCAAGTTAAACTTAACAAGAGACTTCTCAAACAAACTTAAGAATAAGAATGAATGTTAAGGAACACTTGATATACTATCAGAGGTGTTTACAAAATACAACTCAAATTGTTCTAAGACTTAGAATGACAGATTTAAATTATGATGTCGGAATGCTTCTTAGTCTTTGAACAGTGTTGGTAGAATGGTTGTTCGAACAGTAGTCATTTCTTCCATTTGAGTCTTCTATTTATACTTGGAGGAAGATGATGACCGTTGCAGAGAGAGAGGTGCCAGCTGGAATTTATTCGTACAATTGTGATAGCTGTAGTTACCTTCTTTGGTAAAGATATCCAATTCCACTACCTTGCTATTTGAATTATCACTCATCCATTTTGAGTAATAATAGTACAATAGTACGTTTCTCAATTGCGCTCCACATATGGATAAGGTTAACGTTGTACCAACGAATATTCCTTCCTGTGGACGTGACAGATCCTTGAAGTAGATTGTTCTTCAATCATTGGTTCTGAATATGTCAGCTCTTGAGTGACGTAAATTCCTTTTGCTTCAGATGCTGTTATCAATGCTTCTTGAGGCCCTTTTTGCTTCTGAGTCCGTCAGAGCCTTGTTTTTGTCCTCAGAGGCACTTTCTTTAACATACAAAACTTAAGCTTCTGATGAACAGTGATGTGCTTTCAGAGCTTGTTTTGACTGGCTTCTCTGCTATTATTCATAGTGCTTCTGAATGAATTTTAACTTGTAGTTCTGCACACTAGAATAACCATTAGTAATTCCAATTGTAATTTTAATACTTTGTTATCATCAAAACCACTTAAAACATTAGAGGTTCATGTCAGACTCACTTTGTTCCAACAATCTCCCCCTTTTTGATGATGACAAACCAAAGCATTAAAATTCAATTGTTGTTGATTTAATTTAATTATGATGACTTCAGGTTTCAAAGGTTTGCAATCTCCCCCTGAGTCTGATAATCCATAAGGGTAGGTTTGTAAGCTCCCCCTAAGTTTTATCCATAGTTAATTAAAACAGTTTAAGAGTCGATTTATTAACTTAAAATAAATTTTCATATTTAACTCTCAGAAGCATAGTTTTGTAAGCTTTGCTTCTTAGAGTTTGATAATGCTCAGAAGCGGTTTGCAAGCTCTTCTGACATTGTCTATGAATTTTATTTTAGGTTCTTAAATTTTCTCCCCTTTCAATAATCGTTCAGAATGAGAAAGAATCATAAGGGATAAATATTGATTCATAATGCATTTAATATTACAGTTTCAGATTGAGCAGTATATGAATGAATCAACATTAATTTTAACGCTACTCTTACTCCCCCTTTTGGCATCAGTCAAAAAGACACAGAAAACCAAGCAGTCAAAGCGCCAAACAAGGTAGTCAAGTCAAGAAGGCAGTGACAACCAAACGCATTCAATGAATGGCATTGATTATCCTACTGACAAGATATCTTGAAGGTACTATAAATAAAGGATGATTCCTCTCATTTTACTCATTCAGAGTAATCAAGTAATATCCAAAAAAAAAAAAACATATAATGGAAAAGCAGGTTACCAAGGATGCTTCAGGCTCAAAAGGAAAGAGCAAGAGGGGAGCAGAGCCCTGGCGCTGCGAAGAAAACAGGCTTCGCTACGAAAGAAACAAGCAAGAACTAATATTGACAGAGTCAGAGGAGGAAGAATTGGGCTCTGATCTGGAAGAATTTTTATGGACATACAATGATGATACTCCATACGAAGAGTACGAGGCTGCTGTTCAGAAGAACACTGAAGAACTAGTGCAAAAGGCCACTGCCAACTTGCTTGCTTACATTAAGGAGAAACATAAGAAGCTAGATGCAGAGTCTTCTGAAGTTAAGCCTAGCTCTAAGTAGAGTCTTATCATTCTATGTAATAGAAATTCTTCAATAATATTAATAAAGGAGTTTATGCTATTAATTCCCTTTGTTTTAAGCAAGTTTCTTATGTATATATACCTCATTCCTATTGTCAGAAAACCAGTTACCAGACACGCCTCATTCGGTATTGGTGCCCCGTTGTTAAACAGGCTTTAATACTAAGAAGCTATTTCATGAGTAAACAGGAGTACTGATGAGAGGGACTCTTAGGTTTTGAAAATCCTAGGCTTATTAGTTTAAAAACTAAGATGCTTTTCAGCATCTTTTACTAGAGTCAGAATTCTCAAGAGTACCAGACAATATCATGGTATATAGAAAAGTTGAATTTTGAAAAACAAATATAAAACAAACATATAAGCAAATAACAAACACACAAATATGGATAATATAGATATGAATTAAAAAAATTATCCAAAAATTACACAAGAACTAACAACAAAACAAGTGCCCAAACAATGACTAAGGTTTCTTAACATCTGCTATGGCTTTCAGAAGGGTTAACATCATGTCATCCATCCTTTTGTGAACTGATTCCACAGCAGCATTCACATCAGTGCGCACATCCACTCTTAGTTCATCAATTTCATTAGCCATGTCAGTTCTGAGATTATCCAAAGCATCTTGAACCGCAGGAGGTATTGCAGATGAGGTTGAGGCTATGTCAATCTTCATAGGAGAGTGAGAAGGAGTTGGAACAAAAATGGGCTTCTTACCCTTGTCAGAATCTTCATTGATATCCGTATCTTCTCTTATCAGATTCTGATGAAGCATGGCAACATCTTGTTCAGTAGCTTGATTCTCATTGATCTTATTGGTTTCAAATGTAGCAATATGCACAGCCCTATCTACCAATAATTTCAATGCTTCTTGTTCAGCTAGCCTTTTGTGCTCAATTTCAGCTTGCCTCTTCTCTTCTTCTTCAGCAGCTATCCTAGCCTGCTCCTTAACATGGTTGTAAGATGTGAGCCTTGGAGTGTTTAGCTTCTCAACAATCTCAAACAGTTCCCGTACAGTGTTTGCTCCTCTACCCTTAATCTTATCCTTCAGATGAGTACTGAGAATCCTTAAAGATTTACCAAATAAATACTCTAATTCCCTGACATCAGCATCTATATCAGAAGGGAAGATAAGAGCTTCTTCCTCTCTTTGTTTGAACCTCTTAAGTCTAATACCTATAGCATTATTTAGCAACTCAAGGTTTGGTTCAGAGTCAGAATTGAAAAAGGGTAAGGATGGGTCAAAGGGAATGGTTGGTTCAGGTTTCTTTCTTTTGAGTTCAATGATTTTGATTTTACTGAGATTTGGAGGTATGATATCATCATCAAGATTGATGGAATCCTTGAATATTTGACGTTCAGCTTTAGTTAGGTGTTGGTAAAGCTCAAGAACCTCTTCTAAAACTAGAGGTTTATTGAGTGGGTCAGAGACAGGTTGTGGTGAAGGTGAAGGAGATGATTCATCAGAGTATACTTCAGGTTGAGGTGATTGATTTTGTTGTTCAGTCATGACTTTATTGGGTGATTGATGAGGTGATTCTTGTTGGGCTTCAGAATGAGCAATTGACTCATCCTGAACAGGTGTAAATGTAGGTGGATTTACTTGTGAGATGTGATCAAGTGAGGGGGGAGGAGTTTGAATGACTTGAACAATAGGTGGTTCTTGGATAGTTTGAACAGTAGAGGGTTTGATAATAGGAAAACGAGGAGAGTTGGGATTGGAATGTGTAAAGGCATCTCCAGATAGATGTTGTTGGAGATGATCAAGAACGGATTCAGTAGTTGTTGGTTGATTAAGGATGGTAGTGTCTATGATGATGGGGGTTTCTTCATCAGAGGAGAGTTGGATTGGCTTTTTGAAGGGTCTCTTGGTAGTCTTTTTAAGATTTGTTTTCTTTGGTCCTTCTCTGATTATCTTAGCAATGAATTCCTCAGAGTCAGTGCTAGTATCAGATGATGATGATGATATAGCTTTATGATCAGGTAAGACTACACTAATAGGTACGGTGAAGTCTATGGGTTGAGGTTGATTGGTAGATGATGGAGGTTGAGAAGTAGAAGGGTTAGCAATGGAGGGTTGGGGTTCAGAACCAATATCCTGAGCTACAGGAATGCTAGAAGTATTAGATTCAGAGGTCTTACCTTTTGGTTTAGAAGCTCTGGTCTTTAATCTCTTTGCAGGTTTAGCAGGGTTCTGATCTTCCTCAGAAGCTGAAGGCCTATCATGCCTTTTCTTTGTACGCTTTTCCTTCTGAACAACTTCAGCCATCATATTTCCAGCACCTCTTTCACCTTCCTCAATCTCATCAGCACTATCATGCTTTTGATCATCAGAGCCTTCATCAATCATTTCTTGCTCAGTAGTTCTTGGCTTTCTTCTGTTCCTTGTAATATCTCTTGGTCCCTTGAAGATATCCCAATTAGGAACACTTACAACCATTTTCCTGGGCACACTAACCCCAGTATCTCTTCTTACTGACTCAAGAAAGTTCTTGATGACCTCATCATTATCATGTTCTGATATGGTGGGAAACCCATCACACCAGAAGTACTTTTCGTACACTTGCTGTAGAGGTGTTTTCACTTGAATGATTTCTTCCTTGGTTTTTCTCTTCATGTTGACCAGAACTGATGCATCATACTTAGCAGTTTGGAAAACTCTAAGTTTTTCTTTGGCACTCACAATATCTGTGAGTTTGGTTTGCCTTATCAGTTCTGAAATTAACCTTGGGTGATGAATGACTGATGGTATTTTAGTTCTACCCTCATTGATGGTAAAGCACATGTGCTCAAAAAGAATCTTAGCCAAATTAACTTTCACCCTCTTGTATAAGAACCAGATGAGATGTTTGTGTGGAATGGAGATGGTATCCAATCCACCTTTTCTGGTGAAGATGGTAGACAAACACATTCTAAAAGCAAATTCAAATGTGTGCTTCATGTGCATTACTTTTCCAAAATCCCTTTGTGTGCATCCAGATTTAAAGAGGTCCTGATGAATTGAATCCAAATGCTTGCTTTTCTTATCATACACTTCTATATCTTCTCCTTTGTTGTCTAAACCCAGAATCTTAGCAATGTGTGCCTGAGTTATCACAACATTGATTCCCAAAATATTTGACCTAATTTCCCTTCCTCTATAAGGTTTAAGACCAAGTTCCTTTCTTGTTTTCCCTCGTAATTCCTTGTTCTTCTCAACCATATCCTTGTATTCTTTATCAGTACTTGCTCTATCGTACACTTTAGCCTTCTGCCAGAAATACTTCACTATGTCGTAGTATACGAAGCCATTAAGCATCTCAAAATAATTCTGCCATTGTTGGTTGTAGAACAAGTATTGAATGTCAATCCCATTCGCTTTCAAACTTTCAAAATCCACGAACTTCTCAGTGAAGAAATCATAAGAGTCTGGTCCAGCGTCGGTTTGATGATGTTCGTAGACTAGATTATCTTTTGAATTAAGATCGATGATGGGTGGTAACGTAGGGTTAAAGGGTTCTTGAACGATTTCGTTTGATGAACGAGCAGCCATAGTTGCAGAGAATTAAGAAGATGAAGATTGGGAATTTCTGTAAGGTCTAGGGTTGTGTAGGTAGTGATTTTGTGTAAAAAGTTGTGCAAGTGAGTGAAGTGACTTATGAATAGTAACTAGCACACATACACAGAGAAAATAAACATTGGGAGGGAGCGCGAGCAGTTTTAAAAATTAAATAATATACTTAACTGCCATAATCATCATTAACTGTTCTCTGCCCGTCAGGATCTAGACACGTGTTGCAAAAGTTTAATCATAGCTGACGCGTGTATAGACAACTGTTGTACACTTACTCGTACTGAACGTTTCATTTCCAAAAGGTTCAGAGCCTCACTCATTTGTATCTGACACCTCATCAGAACCTGTTACTCTTCAGAGCCTAAATTATTCAGAGCTTCCCAAGGGATACTCTAAATTATAAGAGGTTCTGATAGAGCTTCAGATGCTAATTTTATTCTACTTCTCAGAGCTAATTTTCTTCAGAGATATAGTGCATGTTCAAATTCTTTTTGATAAAATCAAATCTTTCAATAGCTAAAGGTTTAGTAAATATGTCAGCCCATTGATGTTCAGTATCAATGAATTGAATATCTATTGTACCTTTCTGAACATGATCCCTTATAAAATGGTGTTTTATTTCAATATGTTTAGCTCTAGAGTGTAGAATAGGGTTCTTAGACAAATGAATAGCAGCAGTATTGTCACAATATAGTGGAACACTACTTTCAGCTATGTTATAATCTTCCAACTGATATTTCATCCAGAGAAGCTGTGTGCAGCATTTAGCAGCTGAGATGTATTCTGCTTCTGCTGTAGACAAAGCAATAGTTGTTTGTCTCTTACTGGCCCAAGATATGAGATTCTCACCAATGAATTGGCAATTTCCACTAGTGGATTTCCTCTCAATCTTATCACCAGCATAGTCAGCATCACAGAATCCAACTAGCTTACTATCTAGGGATTTTTTATAAAGAAGTCCTAGATTAGTAGTTCCTTTCAGATATCTAAAGATCCTCTTAACAGCAGTTAAGTGAGGTTCTCTAGGATCTGACTGGAATCTAGCACACAAGCATACACTATATAAAATATCAGGTCTAGATGCTGTAAGGTAGAGTAAAGAACCAATCATACCTCGATACAACTTCTGATCTACTTTGCTTCCTATCTCTTCTTTGCTTAAGCTGCTGGTAGGATGCATGGGTGTAGACATTATCTTGCAGTCATCAAGGTTGAACTTCTTCAGAAGCTCTTTTGTATACTTGCTTTGATGAATGTAAGTGCCATCTTTTCCTTGATTAATTTGGATTCCAAGGAAGAACTTCAATTCACCCATCATACTCATCTCGAATTCATCCTGCATCGGCTTTGAAAAACTCTTGCACAAGGAAGCATTAGTAGAACCAAAAATAATATCATCAACGTATATTTGAATGATTAAGATATCTTTCTTAGATGTCTTTCTGAATAATGTATTGTCAATTTGACCTTTTTGAAAACCATTTTCTAAAAGGAAATTACTCAGTCTTTCATACCAAGCTCTTGGAGCTTGTTTGAGACCATAGAGTGATTTCTTAAGTTTATAAACATAATCAGGATTTTTCAAATCCTCAAAACCTGGGGGTTGTTTGACATATACTTCTTCAGAAATAACACCATTAAGAAAGGCGCTCTTAACATCCATTTGGTACAATGTGATTCCATTGTTAACAGCATATGAAAGAAGTAACCTGATTGCTTCCAGTCTTGCTACTGGAGCAAATGTTTCAGTGAAGTCTATACCTTCTTGCTGACTGTAGCCTTGTGCTACCAGTCTAGCTTTATTTCTTACCACTTCACCTTGTTCATTCATCTTGTTTCTAAATATCCACTTAGTTCCAATGATGTTCTTATGTGCTGGTCTTGGCACTAAATCCCATACATCATTTCTTTGAAACTGATTGAGCTCATCTTGCATAGCTACAATCCATCCATCGTCAGTAAGTGCTTCATCAACATTCTTTGGTTCTATCATTGAGATTAGTCCCAGAAGTGAATCAAGTTGTTGATAGTCTGATCTTGTCTTTCTTGGACTTTCTTTGTTTCCAAGAATTAAATCTTCTGGATGTGATGATCTATATTTGAACTTCCTTCTTGGAGCTTCATCAACATCAGCACTTGGTTGAGTGTCTTCTTCTGAAGTGTCATCATGTTCTTGTGATGCTTCTAATTGAGATGCTTCTTCAGCATCTTCTTCCAATACAGCTTCTGAAGCTTCAACAGCTTCTGATGCTTTTTCAGGTTCCGAATCGATGTATTGGTATGGAACACCTGCATAACTATTATCTTGCTCTGACATTTTACTGTCAGGCTCTTTATCATCAAATCTAACATGTATAGATTCTTCCACTGTGTTAGTTTCAGAATTATACACTCTGTATGCCTTTGAGCGTTCAGAGTAACCTATAAAGATTCCCTTACAAGCTTTGGCATCAAATTTTCTTTTGTAGGCCTTGTTGTTTAGAATGTAACAGGTACATCCAAACTGATGAAAATAAGAGATGTTGGGCTTTCTTCCTTTGAAGAGTTCATATGTTGTTAGATTCAATAGAGGTCTTATATAGATCCTATTTTGAATATAACAAACTGTGTTTACAGCTTCTGCCCAGAAGTGCTTAGCAAGTTTTGTCTCATGCATCATGGTTCTTGCCATTTCTTGTAAAGACCTGTTCTTTCTCTCTACAACACCATTTTGTTGTGGTGTTCTAGGAGCAGAGAACTCATGGACAATGCCATGATCTTCACAAAAAGTTGCAAATGGTTCGTTTTCAAATTCACCACCATGATCACTTCTTACCTTTAAGATTTTGAGACCTTTCTCATTTTGCACTTGAGTGCAGAAGATGCTGAACACATCATATGCATCATCTTTCACTCTTAGAAACTTTACCCAAGTCCATCTACTGTAATCATCAACAATGACTAATCCATATTTCTTCCCATTGATTGAGGCAGTACTTACTGGACCAAACAAATCAATGTGAAGTAGTTCTAAGGGTCTTGAGGTAGAGACAATGTTTTTAGGTTTAAAAGAAGTTTTTGAAATTTTGCCAATCTGACAAGGACCACACAGAGCATCTGAATGATATTTAAGATTTGGCAGGCCTTTAACCAACTTTAGTTTACTAAGCTTAGAGATTAATCTCCAGTTAGCATGACCTAAGCGTTGGTGCCAGACCCACTTTTCATCATTCAGAGATAGAAGACAAACTATCTTCTGCTCAGTGAGTTCTGACAGATTCACCTTATAAACATTACCTCTTCTTAATCCTCTAAACAATATGGACTTGTCAGAATCATTGATTACTGTACATGCCTCTTTATCAAATTTAACAATAAATCCGCTATCACAAAATTGACTAATGCTAAGCAGATTATGTTTTAGGCCATCAACTAACCAAACATTTTTAATTGAAAGAGAAGAGTTACCAACTATACCTGTACCAATGATCTTCCATTTTTGGTTTCCTCCAAACCCCACAGTACCTCCCTCTTTCAGAGTCAGGGTTTGGAACATATGCCTTTCTCCCGTCATATGTCGTGAGCAGCCACTGTCCAGGTACCAGCATTGCTGCTTTGGCCTTCTTAGTGTGCAAACCTCATCTTCATCTTCTGAATCTGAGTCAGCTTCGTGCTCAGAGTTCTCTTGGTCAGAAGCGGTTGCCATCAAGGCTAGGTTTGCTTCTTCTTCCCCATCAGAATCTGATTCCTGATCCAAATCATCCCAAGTGGCAAGGAACCCCTTCTTGAGCTTACTTTTGTATCTTTCTTTGTTAGAGGTTCTCTTGGATGTTTTACTCAGGTTCTCTGGGCAGTCAGCAATGAAGTGTCCTGGTTTGTTGCACTTAAAGCATTTGTTTTGTTCTTCCTTTTTATCCTTAGAAGTACCAACCTTCTTGGAAGAACCTCCAAACTTACCAGCATACTTCTTGCTTCTCTTAGCCCATTGCGATACTCTTGCAGCCATCAGAACCATTTCTTCTTCTTCATCAGAGTCCATCTCGTGACCTTCTTCAGAAGCTTCTTCATCAGATACTATAACCTTCGCCTTCATAGCCTTAGAGGAACTTTTGGTGCTCAGGGCTATCCCTTTTAGCTTCTTAGTCGTTTCATCAGTCATGAGTTCCATCTCATGACTCTTTAGAGAACTAACCAAGCTTTCAAGAGACACAGTATCTAAATCCTTAGATTCCTGAAACGCTGTCACTTTTGGTCTCCACTTTGGCGGCAAGCTTCTGAGTACTTTCCTTACATGATCAGCCTCAGTATAGCTCTTATCTAAAACTTGAAGTCCCGAAACAAGAATTTGGAACCTAGAGAACATTGTCTCAATGTCCTCTCCGTCCTTCATTTTAAATAATTCATACTGATGTACTAACAAGTTGGCCTTAGCCTCCTTAACTTGTTTATTTCCTTCATACTTGGATTTAAGAGAATCCCAGATAGACTTAGCCGTTCTCTTATCTCCAATTTTCAAGTACTCATCATGAGAGATGGCATTTGTCATCATCCCTTTTACACTGTGATGCTTCTTATATTCCAACTTTTGAGTAGGTGTAAAAGCATTTCTGTCTTTAGAGCTAACAACGCCTTCTAAGTCCATATTTTCAAAGTTCACTCCATCTTCTACCAAGTCCCACAGATCACAATCAATCGCCATGATGTGACTGTACATCTTGGTTTTCCAGAATGGATAACCAGTCTCAGTTCCATTGAAAAAGGGAATTTTGTCAGAAGACCTTCTGTCTTTAGAATTAGAATCATAGTCAAAAGGAACTTCATTGAGATTCTTCTCAGCAGACATGTTTTTCCTCCCTGAATCTTAACTGTTTCACTGATAGGTGAGAGTTAGGCAACAGCCCAGCTCCTGATACCAATTGAAGGTGGAAAAACACAAGAGGGGGGGGGGGTTGAATTGTGTTTTTAGAATTAAAATCTTTTCGAAATAATACTAAGTTCGCAGCGGATAAAATCACAAAATAAAAAGAGGGTGCTGAGAGAGAGAAAGAAAGACACAGAATTTATCCTGGTTCCTCTCACAAATCGAGAGTACTCCAGTCCCCTTGTTACTAACAAGAGATTTTCACTATAATCTACTTAAGATTACAAATTGCTCAAGCACACTTGCAAGAGACTTCTCAGGTGCTCAAGTTTTACTAAACAAGAGACTTCTCAAATGCTCAAGTTAAACTTAACAAGAGACTTCTCAAATGCTCAAGTTAAACTTAACAAGAGACTTCTCAAACAAACTTAAGAATAAGAATGAATGTTAAGGAACACTTGATATACTATCAGAGGTGTTTACAAAATACAACTCAAATTGTTCTAAGACTTAGAATGACAGATTTAAATTATGATGTCAGAATGCTTCTTAGTCTTTGAACAGTGTTGGTAGAATGGTTGTTCGAACAGTAGTCATTTCTTCCATTTGAGTCTTCTATTTATACTTGGAGGAAGATGATGACCGTTGCAGAGAGAGAGGTGCCAGCTGGAATTTATTCGTACAATTGTGATAGCTGTAGTTACCTTCTTTGGTAAAGATATCCAATTCCACTACCTTGCTATTTGAATTATCACTCATCCATTTTGAGTAATAATAGTACAATAGTACGTTTCTCAATTGCGCTCCACATATGGATAAGGTTAACGTTGTACCAACGAATATTCCTTCCTGTGGACGTGACAGATCCTTGAAGTAGATTGTTCTTCAATCATTGGTTCTGAATATGTCAGCTCTTGAGTGACGTAAATTCCTTTTGCTTCAGATGCTGTTATCAATGCTTCTTGAGGCCCTTTTTGCTTCTGAGTCCGTCAGAGCCTTGTTTTTGTCCTCAGAGGCACTTTCTTTAACATACAAAACTTAAGCTTCTGATGAACAGTGATGTGCTTTCAGAGCTTGTTTTGACTGGCTTCTCTGCTATTATTCATAGTGCTTCTGAATGAATTTTAACTTGTAGTTCTGCACACTAGAATAACCATTAGTAATTCCAATTGTAATTTTAATACTTTGTTATCATCAAAACCACTTAAAACATTAGAGGTTCATGTCAGACTCACTTTGTTCCAACAACTTCCGGTGAATTTCTCGATGTCCCACTTCAAACCCATGATACTTAATTCGTTTGATCCTTTGCCCCACAGTGGGCGCCAATTGTTGTGAATTCGGAAATACCACACCAATAACCTTGATGTGTGGAGCAAAACGAATAAGCAACCAAACAAGCGAGAATCAACCATAAAAATCACGAACAGAAATTACACAACGAAAGTTAAAAGGACACAAAATATTGTTTACCCAGTTCGGCCAAATAAGGACCTACGTCTGGGGGAGAGAGCAGCTCTCCGTTCCACTATCAAATAAAGTTCTCAGTTACAATGAAATTCTCCAAAAGATTACAAGAATTAGCCTTGATCCTAATTCTACCCTTTACCCGAATTTCTTCCCGTGGCCAAGAAATTCAATTTAAAAGTGTTTCCCAAGGTGAATACAATATGGTTCCCAACCCTAGAATTTCCCAAAAGCACTCAACTTTTAATCCTAAAAGTTCTCTCTTTTGATCTCTCTAAGATTGTTTTCTTTGTTTTCCACTCACTCAAACTAATGCTCATGTTGTGTATTTATAGCCATCAATCTACTTGTCTTGCACCCCAAGACAACACTTTATGGACTATAACTTGCCAACCAAGATTGCTAGTCTTGCCCTCCAAGAAAGTATCCTATTGGGCATATGTCTTGCTAACCAAGATTGCTAGACTTGCACTTCAAGACATATCCTTGAGGCCCAAGTGTCTTGAGAAACAAGTAGCTTAATAATTTTGAGTCATACGCAACAGGAAGAATAGGCAATGATATATGGTTGATAAATGACCTTAATTTTTGAATGTTCTTAGTATTAAAATCCTTAGCAACATTATATGTTTCTTGTTGATTTTGATTATATGATATCTATCGATTAGAAACATGTTTTAATTTATTCCAACAAAAAATACTAGTAGAACAGTTAGACAAGAGCATTCAGCTAGATATCCATCACCATCAGACACTAATTAACATCTATCTATGCATAAGTGAATGGATGAAATTGTATAAACTCACAGCATATCTACATTCAGCCAACAATCCTCATAAAAAAAAAACCCTAATAAATTGCATAAATTTCGAGTCAAACAAAAATATAATTCTCATAAAATACAGCTTAGAGTGGACTAAGCTAGCATCACCTAGCTACAAGATATTGTTAATCATCATCAGAATTCAGAAGACAATTTCTGCTTCTTCCATCTGTAAGCAGCTTCCAAAATCTTGAGATTGGAGGTTTGAGTTTCCTCAGGGAATAGATAGTCGATAAATTCCTCAATTCCATAAGAACCATCTTCGGTACTAACTTGTCGTCTCTTCTTGAGCCTCTTGGGCAGCTTAGAGCGGACTAAGTTAACATCACCTAGTTCCCCAAATGAAGCCTCCAAGCCGAGCCATTTCTCCAATAACATTGCCCTTTCTTCTTTTAAATCCGGAGCTAATGATCCCAAGTAGTTTAGAGCTTCCTCAAACACCCTTCTAATGCGCCAAATGCATTGCTTCTTTTTTCTTCTTCTGACAAGTCTAAACTCTCCTTATCAATTACTGCTGCTTCTTCAAACTCTGCATAACTTATCCATACCTTCAAGTGCTTTGTTCGATCAAGAAGCCTTCTATAAAGCACTCTTGCTTTCTCGAATTCACACTCAGCAGCTTCAAAGTCGATATATGCCTTCCACAACAATTCAGGCATATCTAATGCTGGCTGAGCAATTGCAAGCTCAAATACTGCCCTAGCTTGCTCGGTCTCACGATCTTTCCAATTCTGCATACTTGCTCCATGCATAGCAATTTTCAGGTGACCACTCCAGATATTTTTCGTACAGTCTTCTACATCGGTCTATATTACCAAGCTGCAATTCTATCTCTATATACTTCTTAAATAACTTATCTTTAGGAGCTTTTCCAATAGCATTTCCTAAAATTTGACGAGCACCTCTGAGATTCGACTGACGTATTTCAAAATAGGCTGCTAGAAGCCATATCTTTGAAAATGTAAACTTGTGGTGAGGTATCAAATTGAGACACTCCTTGTATACATCTCTTGTTCGCTCCATATCTCGAGCATCGAGCTCTTCATAGAGCGCGTAATTAATCCACAAATAAATGTAGCGTTGCCAATATCGCTTTTCCACAGCTGGAGGATTATTAACTATAGCTCTCTTGTAAATCTCCCTTGTTCTTTCCTTGTTCCCTACACTTTCTTCCAACCTTGTATAATCGAACCACGAATCATAATTGAAAGGATTTTTCTTCACTTCATCTTCATACTCAATCCATCTTCTCAACACAATAGCATCCTCAATCCCTTTCTTGTCACCATACTGTTTTTGAAATGACACAAACCTCATATACAAATCTTCATCCCTTTCCTTCTTCGCACGCTTCTGGACACGGTTTGGATTGGTGATTTTCTCGGCCTGTTGAAGTTCTCTAGTAGCCTCGCGAATAATCTGCTCGACGATGATTTGAATGGGAGCATGAGTTTTATTCTTCACCCTCGTTGGTCGAGGAAGCTTCACATCTGTTTCCTTTCGAGTGAGATAACACATGGCCCGTTTTGTGACTTTGGACGAAGACATTGCTGCATTCAAAAGATTGTGAAGTGAATGCTCGAGCTATAACAATTATGTGTATTGAAATTTAGCAGTGTGCAAGTGCAAACACACACAGAGAAAAGCCTAACGAGATAGGAAAGGTCATGAAAACAATATCAAGAACTTTGAATCAGCAAAAAAAAAACTGAACAAGTGTGATTGATGTCAAATTATGAATGTTGTGTTGGACTTAGAAAAGCAATGAATAATGTTGAGAATGAAAAGTTAAAGAGAGAAGAGAATTTTGAGAGAAGGGAAGGAATTTTTATTCAATGACTTAATGAGACAATTACATATAGTTCCTTATTTATACTACTCACATAGTGTCAGCTATCATAACAGAAATATAAAGCTATCTAACTTGACTTAACTGCCAAGTAACAGAAAACATAACAAACTCTAAAATCTGTGTAACTCGCCAAGCGTGCATCTACTCGCCAAGCGAGTAACTTGATATTTGAATTACTTCTTAACACACCCCCATAATTCAAATATCCAAACTTGTTACAGTCAACATCTTCTTTAACTCTTTGAATCTTTCAATATTCAGAGGCTTAGTGAATATGTCTGCTACTTGTATTTCTGTTTTGCAATGTGTGAGTTTCAACTTCCCTTTGCATACTTGATCTTTCAAAAAATGGTACTTAGTCTCAATGTGCTTACTTCTCCCATGTGTTATATATGGGATTTTTAGCTAAGTTGATTGCTGACTTGTTGTCTATCAGTAGCTCAAAGTCTTTATTCATGTTTACTTTTATCTCCATTAGTAGTGATTGCAGCCAAACTCCTTGATAGGCTGCATGACAAACTGAGATGTATTCAGCTTCACATGTAGATAAAGCAACCATAGTTTGCTTTTTTGAACTCCAAGAGATTGGAGAATCAAATAGCTTGAACACATATCCCATGGTGCTTCTCCTTTCTAACTGATCACCACACCAATCTGAGTCACAATACCCAATTAAACTGCTCTTGTGATTCAGTGGTTTAGGAAACAAAATACCATGATCTGCAGTACCTCATAAACCTTTTCACTGCTTGCATATGAGCTACCCTTGGCTTCTGCATAAACCTGCTTACCATTCCTACACTGTGACATATATCAGGTCTTGAATTGCAGGCATATCTCAAGCAACCAACCATTTGCATGTACAAAGTACTATCCACTGCTGCACCATCTTCATCATTGTTCAGCTTCAAGTTTGCTTCCATTGGTGAGTTTGCAGGATTGCAGTTCATCATATTGAACCTCTTCAATATGTCAGTGATGTACTTCTTTTGGTGAACTACTAAACCCTTGCTAGTTTCAGTAAACTCAAGTCCAAGAAAGTAATTCAAGTTACCTAGATCAGTCATGTCAAATTCCTTGTTCATTTGAAATTTGATTCTTTCAATTTCCTTTCTATTGCTTCCAGTTATCAACAAGTCATCTACATATAAGCATACAATACTCAGATCACTTTGATGCTGACCTTTCACATAAATTCCATGTTCAACAGTGCATTTAGTATAGCCAATTTGTTTCAGAAATTCATCTATTCTTCTATTCCAAGCCCTTGGTGCTTGTTTCAATCCATATAAAGCTTTGTTGAGCTTTAGTACTTTATGTTCTTGACCTTTAACTCTGAATCCTTGTGGCTGTTCAACATAAACTTCCTCCTCAAGTTTGCCATTGAGAAAGGCAGACTTGACATCAAGTTGAACTATAGGCCAGCTCAAGTGATATGCAACAGCTACTACTAGCCTTACTGTCTCCAATCTGGCCACTGGTGCAAAGATCTCTGTGTAGTCTACACCTTCTTGTTGCAGAAATCCCTTTGCCACAAGTCTTGCTTTGTGTTTGGCAATACTACCATCTGCATTGTGTTTCACTCTATACACCCATTTGACTGCAATTAACTTCTTATCTGTAGGTAGTGAAACTAACTGCCATGTATCATTCTTTTCAAAGGATTGAATTTCCTCCTGCATTGCATTCCTCCATATTTCTGATTTTGCTGCACTTGTGTAACTCAGTGGTTCTATATCAACAAATAAGGCTAAATGAACTATGTCACCATCATTTGTGATTAAGTTGTCTGGAATAGTATCAAAGTCCTCTAAGTTTCTGTTTGGAGCTCTTTGCCTATCAGATCTTCTTAATGCATTCTCCGCATTGTTGTCATTCACTAGGGGAGGTGGATTAGCTTGTGTGACTGGTTCTTCATCTTCATCATGAAAAATGAATGGTAGTATAGACTCTGAAGCATAACCAGTATTACTCCAATCACATTGCTCTTTTTCATTGATAGTGACATCCCTACTAGCAATTAACTTTTTGGTAACTGGATTGTAAAGCTTGTAAGAGCCTGCAGTGTGATAACCAACTAGAATCAGTGCTTCACTCTTGTCATCTAAGTTCTTTCTTTTCTGATCTGGGATGCGTCTATGACATAATGAACCAAACACCCTTAAATGCTTCACTGATGGTGTTGAATCACTCCATATAGCTTCTGGGACTTTGTCAAGGACCTTTGTAGGGCTTCTATTTAGTACATAACATGCTGTTGTCACTACTTCACCCCAAAATGCATTTGGTAGCTGCTTCTCTTTCAACATGCATCTTGTCATATCCATGATGGTTTTATTCCTCCTTTCACATAGCCCATTATGTTGAGGTGTGTAGGGTGCTGGGATTTCATGCACTATACCTTCTCTTGTGCAGAAATCTTTGAATGCAGTAGAGGTATATTCACCACCTCCATCACTCCTAAGTATTTTGATCTTTCTTTCCGCTTGTTTTTCTACCATGACTTTAAACTTCTGAAAAACATTGAGAACTTCATCTTTTGTTTTGATGAGATACATCCACATCATTCTGCTATATTCATCAACAAATGATACAAAATACTTGTTTCCACCTAGTGACTCAGTGTCAAAAGGTCCACACACATCACTATACACTACATCCAGCTTGTTCTTGGCTCTCATAGCTATATGATTAACAAAGGATTTCCTTGAATGCTTACCAACTAGACAGTTTCTACACATGTCCTTTGGAACTCTAATTTCTGGTAGTCCATTGACCATACAGTTATTCTTCAAGTTGCTAAGACTTTTGAAATTTAGATGACCATACCTGAGATGCCATAACCATGATGCATCAAGGATAACTTCACTTGCAAGGCAGTGTGAATCTGAGGCAGTTAACTTGACTTGAAAAGTTCTACTCTTTGACAATGGTGCACACAAGATCAACTTGTTATCATTATTGAAAACCTTCATTTCATTGTTTCCCAAAGTCATGCTTAATCCCTTTTCTACCAATTGTCCCATGCTCAAGAGATTAGACTTCATATCTGGTACATATAGTACACCATTAATCAAAGCTTGATTGCCATTTTTGCCTTTGATTAGTACATCACCAACACCTTCTGATTGAACAGTTCTACTGTCAGCAAATCTGGTTGTTGATTTCTTTGAAGAATCATAGTTCATTAACCAACTCTTGTTGCCTGTCATGTGTGTAGAACACCCTGTATCCAAATACCAGCCTTCATCATTTGGAAAACTATCATCTGTTGTAGCCATCATTTGAACTATCAATGAATCTTGATCAGAAACATTGTCATTCTCTGCAACATTAGCCTTAGATTCTTCATTATGGTACTGTCTTGGGACCTTCTTGCCTCTACATTCACTTGCAAAATGCCCATACTTTTGACAGTTATAACATTAAATGTGCTTCTTATTCATAGTTTTCTTGCCCTTTCCATCATTCTTTGATGATTCACCCTTCTCTAGGTCTTTCTTTGAGCCTTCTTGCTGGGAGTTTTGATTCTTGTTCTTGTTCTTTCCTTTACCCTTGTAATTCTTGTTGAAGTTTTGAGCCTGCAATGCTTGTTCTTGGCTTCTATCTTTGGATATTTCATTCACTCTCTGCTCATGAGCTTCAAGTGAGCACTGCAATTCTTCAACCCTCATTGTTGATAGATCTTTAGCTTCTTCTATTGCTACAGCAATTGTATCAAATTTGTAAGAAAGAGTTCTCATGATCTTACTCACAATACATTGATCTGTAACTGTTTCACCACAACTCTTCATGGAATTTGACACCTTTGTTATCCTATTGAAGTACTCAGAAACTTTCTCATTTGGCTCCATTTGCAGTAATTCAAATTGCCTCTTCAAAGTCTGCAATCTTACTTGTTTTAATTTTTCATCTCCTGCATGACTTCTTTGCAGAATATCCCAGCATTCCTTTGCAGAACTTGCATTCTCAATCTTCTGAAAGTTGGTTAGATCCACGCATTGATGAATAAAGAACATGGCTTTGAAATCTTTTTTCTTCAATGCTCTGTATGCTTGTTGCTGAGCATCTGATGCATTAGCAGGCAAGGCTTCAACGGCCGTTTCAACCACTTCTTGAACTTCTTGAAACCCAAAGATAACCTTCATATGCTTGTGCCATCGATCCCAATTGCCTCCATCAAGTAGGGGAAGTTTGCCCCCAAAATTGTTGCCAAGATTCTCCAATGAGCTTGTCATTTTCGAATCTAACAGCAATACGCCAAAATCTGAAGAAGATTGTATGAATCTTGATGGTTTCGTGATGAATCTTGCACCTACCGAACCGTTTAGGCTCTAGATACCAGTTGTTGCACTTAGAAAAGCAATGAATAATGTTGAGAATGAAAAGTTAAAGAGAGAAGAGAATTTTGAGAGAAGGGAAGGAATTTTTATTCAATGACTTAATGAGACAATTACACATAGTTCCTTATTTATACTACTCACATAGTGCCAACTATCATAACAGAAATCTAAAGCTATCTAACTTGACTTAACTGCCAAGTAACAGAAAACATAACAAACTCTAAAATCTGTGTAACTCGCCAAGCGTGCATCTACTCGCCAAGCGAATAACTTGATATTTGAATTACTTCTTAACATGTTGAAGCGGCCTTTAATAGGGATAATTGATAACTAACTTGTTATGCACGGTTGCGAAAATTTCGGTGCTGTATCATCCTAGTATTTGTTTTAATTAAATCACAATCTTCTTTTAAATTACAAAATCTTTTTCTTTTTTGATAAAATCTATAAATTGTTAAGATTTTTAAATTGCTAAATCTTTGTTTAAGTTGCAAAATCTATAAATTGTTTGTTAAGATTTTTCTCAATTTAGTTTAAAAAAAAATCTCAACAAAATTTTCGACTTTTGAACAAACTTTTAAGTAAAATTAATTTTTAATTAAAAAAATCAAATTCAAAGTTTAATAGATAATTGAAATTGATAAAAAAAAGTCTTAAATATGTATCTAGTCCCCGCAATTTCACTCCAATTTGGTATTAGTCTTGGAGTTTTTTTTGTTTGGCTGAGTCCTTGCAATTACAATTCTTTTTTGTATTACTAGTCCCTATAATTGATGCTTTAAATATAATTTTAAAAATTTGATCTTAAATACAAAACAATTTATTTCTTATTTTTTATTAGATACTTGAAATATAATTTTGAATTGACTTATTTTTAAGTTTATGAAAAATAACTTATGTAAATAAATAAGTTTTTATGTTAATTCATAAGTTATCATTAACAAAAATTGTATTTTCTTATGCTGAATTTTTTTAAACTATCTTGATAAACTTATAATAATACTCTTTTTTACACAAATTTAGAGCATCTCTAATGGTGATACTACTTTGGGTATCATATATCAATAAAAAGTGGTCCCTACAATGTCATGTAATGATTATGCAACTCGTACATAATTTGCTCCAATCGTTATACCACTTTGGGTATCATACATTTAATTTTATATACAAAAAAATGTAACATTAAATTGATGGTACGATATCTTAAATAAGATACCTGAAGACAGGAATTTATACTGTATTTTTAGTATTATTTTTATATGTAATTATTAGTAGTTTATAGCTTTTTAGGCCAGAAACAAGCAAAATCCCAAAAGGTCAGCTACTTGAAGAAGAAGTCAAGAATATAAGAAAAATGCCAGAAAAAGAACCAAAAATCAGATATGCTCCATATGCGCGCCATCGTGGTCACGATGATGCCCATCGTGCCACGATGAGACCGACTTAGCGCCCAAGAAAAGAAGTAAATCTTCTAATTTTTTTAAGTATATTTGACTCCATCGTGACACGATGGGATCCATCGTGGTCACGATGGGATGCGAAGCCCATTATGGAAAACTATAAATAGAGCTCTCCCCATTCATTGTAATGCAATTCAACAGTGTAGAATCCTAAAGTACTCACTAGTGCTTAGGAGGAGGAGCAAGGAGGGCAAATGAGCTCTCTACGGGCATAATTTCCCCTTCAACAGGAAAGGTAAATTCCTCAGCAAGGCATCTATGCCATTGGTATGCATAATTTTATATTCTTGTAATATTTTATTATGTAATTAGTAGCTTAGAAACCTTAGGGTACGAGGAGAGATGACCTCCCCAATGAATGCTTGGGACATATACATGGCACAATAAAAGTTATATTTAAACATCTGTATTTCAAAATGAATTGTTTTCTATTTATTTACGTTTTAATTACGTGCTTTTAATGTCTGGCCAGATAGAGAGTGCGCCTTTAGGACAAGATCCCGAACAATACATGATAGAGTCGGCCTCCAGAGACGGCAACATCTGACATTGCTCGCGACAACCTGTAAAGACGGAAACACCAGACACTGCTCGCGCCAGCCTGCAAAGACTGGAACAGCCGACACTGAGTCGCTGGTAGCTAGATTAATGCGCGATAATGACTATTATAGATGGCTCGACGCATAGCTGGGATACGTGACAACAAGGAATTAGGCAGCCGTGGACGTCTTAGTTATTTCGGAAGTCCATAGCGGTCTATAGTATTTAGGGTAGTCTAATAAGCTATCAATAAAGTTGTTAATCGCTGAACAGTTAGAAGTTACGAAAACAGTATAGATATACGCCAGGTATCAAGCAGGATTAGGGGAGGGAATCGATCTGACTAGTCTTCCTCATATCTCTGAATTCAACTATCTTTATATTTCTGCACAAGCATTACGCTATTTTTCAAACAAACCTTTTTCAAAAATCAAAGCGAATGCAAACTATCGAACTTAAATAAAACTAGTCGTACTTGGCACGATCCCTATGAATACGAACTCATTCTAGACACCTAGAGTGTAAATTATTACTCGACGACTGACTGGTTCACTTGCCAGACCGTAGTCAGTACCGCATCATCAATTTTGATATCCTCTATGTCACGTCAATGAACTCCAATGATAAAAAAGTGTAAGATACGAATCATTAGTCTATGAAACTCTCTATGATACCCTTATTGAAGATGCTCAATAATACTTAAAAAATTTATTTATTTGCATAAACTATTTTTATAACAACATATAAAATAAAATAATTAAAAAAAGAGATAAAATAAAATAAAATTGTGTGTTGTACATTTTAGATGTTATCTTATCTTAATATATAAAAAGAAACGTATAATTTTTTTATAAGTTCTTCCAAATAGTTTTGCATAAATAAGATCCAATAAGTGATTTCAAACTCAAAATATTTAAGATAAACTCGAATGAATCTTTGAGTTTTTCTTTAACATGTTTAATGAAGAGTTTACTAAAATTCGCTAACAATACATTACAAAAACTATTTAACTCAAATAGAAACTAAAAAGACGGAATATTTATTAGGAAAATGCTAACGAATGCCCCGAGATACTCTTTAAGTATTTAAATAGTAAATTTTTGTGAAATTTTTATAAAAATGTGTGAAGTCAACACACTGAAAATTGAAATATTTTGCTTTTTAAATAAATTATTTCTTTAAATAGAATGCTTAAAATTTGCCCTGGAGACACTCGTTAGCAAGACCTATTTTTTACTCCTCCGTTCTTTTTTACTTGTCTTTTTTTGTCAGATTTAACGTTCTTATTTAATTGTCTTTTTTGTATTTTAAGGGTACGATCTGTCAATTATACCATTTGTCAATTACTCTTATCTTTTTTAATAAAACTAATTAATGCTATATATTTGGAAAACTATTTATTTTTTTTTTTTTTGGGTACATAACATATTAAATTTATTGAAAAGAGAAAGTGTGTGCAAAAAAAGAAGAATTTATTGGTAGATTAAAATTAGGATATACTAGAAAGATAAAGTGCAAAAATACACTTCCTTAATTTAGTATTATTATTCTAAAATGACAAATAGAAAAGAATATTATATTATACTCTAAAAAGTTATGCATTGACTAACGATGACGTATGAATCCTAAATCCACGCTCTCCTGTAATCTAGCGAATAAATTCTTATAGATAAACTCATGTATCAACATCACATATGACACACGATAATGAGATAATTATTACTAATACCAAATTTTGAAAAACAAATTATCTTTATAAAAAGCTGGGAAATTTGTTTTCAAAAACGAAATAACAAAATTATCATTTAAAAATAAAGTTGTAATAAGAAATTTGTTTTCAAAAAGTTAACAAACTTATCATTTAAAAAGTTGTAATAAGCGAACTTTTTTCATTCATCTTCATTACACTTTCTATTATAGCTTCTTTTCTATCCTTCATCTTCTTTGCAAATCGCATCCTTTGTTTTTGTTTTGCAATAGAAAAAAATGGTGAGCGCTTCATTAGCTCGCAACATTGTTGGCATTATAGGTAATTTTTTCTTCTTTTTCTCCTCTTTGATTTCAATTACAAATTTTCTGTGCGAGTTTTGATTCACATTGCATTGATTAATGTGTGTTTGATTAGAGTTAATTTAGTTGATTTGAACTTTTTTCTACCAATTGATTCATGCGTGGAGAATTTCCAGCTTCTTCTATTAATCAATTTGTGCATGAAAAATAACTTGAAAATTTTCTGTTAATCATGCATGGAAAATAATTTGAACTTTTTGTATCTTTTCCTGATCGATGCTCTGTTTTGTCTGAGTGCAGGAAACGTTATCTCATTTGGATTGTTCTTCTCGCCAGCGTAATTCAATTCTCTAACTCTGTTTAGTTACTTTGTTTTGTGAATGCGTGAATATGAATGTGATTCATTGATTTCGCAATGTGCACAATGATATGAATCATATGCGTGATAGTGTAGTAATTTTTTTGTTTTTGTTTAATAAATAAATTTAATGAATTTAATTTGTATACACGGACAATGTAACTTTTTTACATGTTTATAATCAAATCAGATTTTTGTGAATTTTACACCTTAAATCCATAGCAATTAAACTCAAAATTTAATAATTGATCGTTAAACCTTTTATTTTAGCATTGGATATTTCAATTTTTAAAATGATAATGTATAAACTAGATTGATTTGATTATACTAATTATTTTTGGGCATGGTAAATTAATTAAGGCTTATTACTCATTTGAATGAATTGCAGTCCAACTTTCTACAAAATTATAAAGAAGAAGGATGTGGAGGAGTTCAAGGTTGATCCATACATAGCTACTGTCTTGAATTGTGCGTTTTGGGTATTCTATGGAATGCCTTTTGTGCACCCAAATAGCATCTTGGTTGTTACCATCAATGGTGTTGGCCTTGTTTTCGAGTTCGTCTATCTTACCATCTTTTATGTCTATGCCAAAAAAGAAGGAAGGGTATGTATTATATGCTTTGACTATCTAGTTTATGAATCAATAAGAGTTTAATTTTATAAATTTGTGAAGTAGAAATCAAATCTTGCTATAAAATATATGTAATTTTTTAATGTTTTCTTTTTTTTTTAAAATTAATTAATCAACGAAGTGTTAGTTCAATGTTATTTTCAATGTTATTTAATATTATAATATTTAGGAGTAGAGTTCATATTCTCTCGAATTTGAAAGTAAAATGATTATTGGTGTCACTTTGATTAATAATAACTTTCTTACTATCTAATTAATTTGTAATCCTAAACAAATAATTGAATGTTAAGAGTTATGCAATCATTTCAATTATGATTCTCACCACTACTCCTTAATTTTTCCCTAATTTTAGAAGAAGATGCTACTTTATCTTTTCGTTGAGGCAATTTTATTTACTGCCATTGTTCTTACAACAATGTTGGCACTACATGACACTACCAAAAGGTCATTTTTGGTTGGTATTCTATGTGATATCTTCAACATAATGATGTATGTCTCTCCTCTTACTATCATGGTAAGAAAACTTCTATCCCATGAATATATATATATATATATTTCAAGCTTATTATATTTGGTAGAATATTTTCATTAAACTAAATTTGTTATTTTGTTACATATAATGAATGAATAGGCAAAGGTTATAAAAACAAAGAGTGTAAAATACATGCCATTCTGGCTCTCTTTGGCCAACTTTCTCAATGGTTGCTGTTGGACAACATATGCTCTAATCCATCCTTTTGACATTTATGTCTTGGTAATTTTTAATTAGATATATATACACTCATATATTTTCAATTGAATGAATGATTTTCAATTATTCCATTGTTAATACGGAGTAATTAACATACCTATATGTATTAATTATTGCAGGTCAGCAATGGTATTGGAGCAATCTCTGGATTTGTTCAGCTCTTACTATATGCTTGTTACTGGTGTTGGGGAGAAAATAATGATGACAATGATGCTAATCATGTTTAAAAGCCAGTTGTGGCTGCAGTTTAATTGATCTGATTATGACACTTGTATATTTTTTCTTTTCCAACTCTATCGAATTTGTAGATAATTTTTCATAACCATAATTCCAATTGATATGTAAATCATTTAGAAAAATTCTAATATGGACCACTTCATCAAATGGTCCATGGTGGAGCAGTCGTGAATAACATAATAACGGATATGAATTTTACAAAATCCACCGTTGGATTAAAAGTTTATGTCATATATATAGATCATCCATAAAAAAATTGAAAATCATTTGATATGTTATTGAGACTCATTAAGATTAGCAGTGTTTAATAAAAATCCATAAACCGTTAATTTTTATGGGTCTCAATAACATATCAAATGATTTTTAATTTTTCTAAATTTTTTTATGGAAGATCTATATGATATGAATTTTTAATTTAACGGTAAATTTTGTAAAATTTGTATTCGTCATAGTAATATTGATTAAACCATAAACAGAAAAATGAAACAATTCAAATATAATTGCACAATTAAGTAACTTACACATTATCGTATGTACATCTTACAATTGCATAAAATATATAATCTAATGAGTTAGACAAAAGTCACCCAAACAACAGTATCAGACATGTACGCATCCTGGGAAGCGAACCTTGTGCATCGTTCGAACGACCAAATGTGAACATACCTCTTGTTTGAAGCTTTCCTCTTTACTTGTTAGAGGATTTCAACCACCAATGAGCTTCAAACCTTTGATTTTGATGAGGTTTTGGAGTTTTGTGAATTTGAGAGGGTTTTTTTTTTTTTTTTTGGGGGGGGGAGGGGTGGTTATTTATACGGCCGTGCAAATGAAGGGAAGAGCATGGAGTGACTTTATATAGGACAGTTGTTCACTACCTGTGCAGCGAACGTTTTACCTATTGTTCGCATCCCATATAGCGAACTATGTTTTTAATTTGGGGGGTGGCTGCAGTTTTCCTGTGAAAGTCACGCCAGAAAATTAACACATTTGCTTTTTAGGCAGTGAAGTATGCTCGCGCCCTAGAAGACGATGGGGTAAATTGGTAATTTCAGGGTGTGACAGAGGAAATTTAGGCGGTGCGAAAAGTAAATATCATTATTGTTTTTTATTGGCCCAAATCAAATGAAGGAAGGTGACACTGACCTAACTGTTAACAAAGTATTAAGCGTTTAACATCTTCGTGTTCTTCTCTGTTCGGCGATACCTCTGAGCGCCACACCCAAAACGACGCCGCATTTAGATTTCGCAGGTAAACCCTAAACCTCTGAACAACCTATCATTTCTAAACACCTTAAGCAGTAATGGTGACAGGAACAAACGAAAATGCACCAAAAGAAACCATACGCGAATACATACAAGAAGAAAGTGAAGAACAAAATTTCGAAGAGCTAGGGTTAGACGCACGTCTCGTTCGGGCTTTACTGAAGAAAGGAATCGAGAAACCTACTCCAATTCAACACGTAGCGATTCCATTGATTCTGGAAGGTAAAGATGTTGTTGCTAGAGCAAAGACAGGTTCTGGAAAAACACTTGCGTATCTTCTTCCATTGCTTCAGAAATTGTTTACTAGTAATGCTGATAGGAAGAAGTTAGCTCCGAATGTTTTCGTTCTTGTTCCTTCTCGTGAACTTTGTCAACAGGTGCATTCTATTTGTATTCTCATTCTCAACATTTTTTCTTCTTTTGTTACAATAATGGTTCAATTTTGTATCAATTTTTATATATTTCGTGTTTTTTTTTTTTAATGTTTGATTTCAGATATATGTGGAAGTGAAGTCATTGCTTGAGTTATGCAGAGTTCAGCTGAAAGTTGTGCAGTTGAATAGCAATATGCTTGCTACTGACTTGGTTGGTTATGCTCTCTATGATTATTTGTTGTTGTTGTTGCTGTAAATGTTTTTAGGGAGTAGGTTTAGGGGCGGAGCTATGGTTTTAACCATGGCTGCGTCCTTGATGAACACGCCATTTTGGATTAGAATTTGGCGAATGGATACAATAAATGTTGAAGGCTATATTGAGAAAAAATAGATATAAAATATAGAATGAGACAAATTTACTAGGAGAAGATGATAGATATAGTAGTTATTAGTTAATAAGGTTACTGGTTAGTCCTTAAAAATCTTAAACGTAGATTAAATTAGTCCATAGACTAAATGTCTCTAAAACATATTCTAAAAAGGGACTCACATGAAAATCATAAAGACCTAATTGGTATTTTGCATATCTTTGTGATCAAATAAGTTTCTGTGTTTTAAATGATGAATCAATTTGAGAATTTACTCTATCACTAATGAATAACACACATTAGAAAAAAAATGAACTACACTTTTCAACTTTGTGCGACAATTAATTGCCAGTTCCCTCGTTTTCCTTAGAGCGCACGAGATTTTTTTAGTAACCTCACATATCATATATTATTTTTTTTAGTTACCTTGCTGCAAACCTAACATTACATTTTTCCCTTTATAGGTCATTGTAGTAGATTAGTTAGTAAAACAAGAATAAAATGGTATGTGAAACCTGCATAAATATTAGACTTTAGAGGTGTAAAAAATTAATATTTAGAGGTGAAAAATATTTAATAGAAAGATGGAAGGGGCTAGGGAGTCTGTAGCTATACAAGTGACTCCACTCATGAGTAGGTTCATATATGCATGTGATGATTCGTCTGGAAACTATGTATTTTATTTGGTTTAGAATATGGTTTGATGATTGATGTAAGGGTCTAAAATTTGGGTTTGCACTTTGCAGCAAGCAGCTCTGGTTGGTCCTCCTGATGTTTTGATCTCCACTCCTGCTTGCATAGCTAAGTGTTTGTCCAACTCAATACTTGATGCAGCATCTATTAATGGTTCCCTTGAAACTCTAGTTCTTGATGAGGTGAAATTAGATTCAAACTACTTTTTGTTTAGTACTATCTTTCTTTATATTCTTTGCATTTGTTTGGTATGTGTATGAGCTATGAGCAATGTTATTTTTTTTCACTAATAGTTTCTCAACTTGATATCCAAATTATTGTTGGTTTTAATAATTTTTTTATTACTTTTCAATTTTAAAAATGTTGCTTATTTTTAATTTTGGCTTAACTATACTTTTGATATCTCCAGTTTGAACATTGAACTAATTGCTATTTTGATGACTCAAGTTTTTTCTGATTCAGTCAAGTCCCTCTATTATCATAGTAATGAAGCAAATTTGATCTTGTGGTCAATTTTCTTATTCATGCAACCTATGATTTTTTTTTATTTTATATCCAAAATATTTGAGGGTTTATTATGAATTTTAGATTAAAATAAGGCCAAAAGTTTTGAACTTAAGAATGTAATGAAGATTTGATAAAAAAATAAACGATTTTTGAGATTTTTTTTGAGTGAAATTTGATATTTTTGGTTAATAAGTTTTGGACAATTCATGTAGACGTTGAACAACTGTTCATTGTTCCAATTGTTTTATATCCGGTGAATTGATCGAATAATCTTTTCAGGCAGATCTTCTATTATCATATGGGTATGAAAATGACATTAAAGCTTTAACACCTCACATACCCAGAAGTTGCCAGTGTCTTCTTATGTCAGCAACATCAAGGTGTGTCATTTACTTGAGTTTAACCCTCCTATCAATTTTTTTTTTTTTTAATTTTTTTTTTAATTTTTTTGCTCAAGGTGTTGTAATATAATGTGGATGCCACATCTCTCATTCTTCAATTTTTTAATTTTCATCTTACTTGTTCTATCCCATCATTTCTTTATAGTTGATATTATGAAACAGAAACAGGCATAATAATCTTTCTTGCACTTTTGAAGATTGTATTATATACTTACTATCAAAGAATTGTTTATCTCTGTAAAACTGTTCTGGCTTAGTGTTTTGCTGTGCATGAATGACCATCGATCATTTTGTTAAGTCTTCCGTAGAATCACATCCACTCACAGTTGTTTCTAATATAATGTTTTCTTCTGCAGTGCTGATGTTGACAAACTAAAAAAGTTGATTTTACACAATCCCTTTATTTTGACTTTGCCTGAAGTCGGAAACCACAAGGATGAGGTCATCCCTAAAAATGTTCAGCAGTTCTGGGTAAGAGAAGACATTCTATAAACTTTTCTATACGTCTTCTTGATATTCTGATGTTAATTGCGGTCAAATTAAATCTTTATTGTGTACACAAAAATATTGTATCATTTCTTTCTTTGGGGAAAGGAGACAACCTTCTTTTTTATATTTGGGATCTGTCTTGTAACAGACCAAGAAGAAAAGAACCATAGGTTTTGGCAAGGAAAGGTTTATTTAAGATGGAAAACAGCTTTACAATTGTATTATTATTATTATTATTATTATTATTATTATTATTATTATTATTATTATTATTATTATTATTATTATTATTATTATTATTATTATTATTATTATTATTATTATTATTATTATTATTATTATTATTATTATTATTATTATTATTATTATTATTATTATTATTATTATTATTATTATTATTATTATTATTATTATTATTATTATTATTATTATTATTATTATTATTATTATTATTATTATTATTATTATTATTATTATTATTATTATTATTATTATTATTATTATTATTATTATTATTATTATTATTATTATTATTATTATTATTATTATTATTATTATTATTATTATTATTATTATTATTATTATTATTATTATTATTATTATTATTATTATTATTATTATTATTATTATTATTATTATTATTATTATTATTATTATTATTATTATTATTATTATTATTATTATTATTATTATTATTATTATTATTATTATTATTATTATTATTATTATTATTATTATTATTATTATTATTATTATTATTATTATTATTATTATTATTATTATTATTATTATTATTATTATTATTATTATTATTATTATTATTATTATTATTATTATTATTATTATTATTATTATTATTATTATTATTATTATTATTATTATTATTATTATTATTATTATTATTATTATTATTATTATTATTATTATTATTATTATTATTATTATTATTATTATTATTATTATTATTATTATTATTATTATTATTATTATTATTATTATTATTATTATTATTATTATCCAATGCACTTCTTTCATTTACGCTTTCTGATTTCCGATTCAGCATTTTTTCCTCTTGAGATGATAAGCTTTTAAATTTTTTTTTTTTTAATATTTGTTTATCAGATTTCTTGTCCCGCCAATGATAAGTTGCTGTACATCCTTGCTATGTTGAAGTTGGAGTTGGTCCAAAAAAAAGTTCTGATATTCACCAATAACATAGACACGAGTTTCAGATTGAAACTATTCTTAGAAAAGGTATGTGCTAGACATAAAATCATTGATAAGTTTTCACCTAACAAGTTTATGCACTCGTGATAGTTGGTCAATGGCATGATATTGAAGATTATATGACCAAGTGGTCAAGAATTTAATCCTGGTCATGCCCATTCTTCGTAATAAGTCAAGTTTTAGCACATGGTATAGTGGGCCTATGCCTTTGTCCACACTTAAAGCTCAAGTACTAGTTCTTATGTGAGAGGGCTTGTTAGATATAAAACCATTTACGAACCTATATTTAACAGCTTGAGAGTTTGGCATAGATGATTCACGAAAGCATGTGCAACTTTTTGTATGCATCGATTAATTTAATCTATCTTATCTTACATGTTATATCATACATTTCATAGATTGATGTTAGCGTTGTATTTTTACAATTTGCATTGATCGTCCAACTGCATCAGTTTAATGGGTTACCAATAAGCCCATTTTCTGTAATCTGAATTTTTTGTTGCCTTAAACATGGCTGCTCAAAATGTTGGGAGTTTTGATAAACTCAGGAAAGTCATGTTTATTAGTTACAATTATTTCCTTAACAAGTCTGCTTCCACCAATCTAAATATTTATAGTTTTGCACCTAGGGTTGTTTTGTTTTCATCACTTCTTCCTGTCTCATTTTTAATTTTCTCCATCCATTTAGTTTGGGATCAAGTCGGCTGTTTTAAATGCTGAATTGCCTCAGAACTCCCGTCTTCATATTCTTGAGGTATGTAATTTTATCCACTTCCATCTTTCTTTTGGTATGATAGCTACTAATGTTTTTTGACTAAACCCAGTGCTCTGGTGTGTTCCTATTAGTGAAGCATTAGGAGAAGTTATGGTTAATTTGGTTTGGAAAAACATTTTCTATTTTTCATTTTTACTTTTAATTACCAAAATGTCGTTATGTTCCTATTTTCAAAGTTTTGTGTAGAATACTCTGTTTTTGTTTCCATAAAAACCTGTGAACGTCAAAAAAATAAATTAATTGAAAATTAGGTAACATTTTTGTAAATTAAAACTGAAAAACATAGAATGTTTCATCAAACCAAATCCTTATATTTTCTTAAAAATGGATTTATAATTATTTATTTATATATATCTATGTTTTTTCATTTTGTTACATGATTTTGATGAGCTTATTTTCATCAGGAATTCAATGCTGGCCTATTTGATTATCTAATTGCAACAGATATCAGCCAGTCAACGGATAAGGTTGAAGCACCTAAGGAAAATATTGTTGGATCCCAAAAGTCTAGAAAGTACAAGAAGCTAAAATTAGATTCCGAATTCGGAGTAGTAAGGGGAATTGATTTTAAAAATGTATACACGGTATGCATGTCATCTCTCATATCTCTTTGTAACATGTTTTTTGTCTGTTATGTTTGAAATTATCGATCTGCATATGTCATTATAGCAAGAGACTAAGTTGTATGCTATGGTAGATTTCATCTTCTGGTTTATATCTTTGTTTTATTGGGATAATTTATTATTGGGATATCTTTGAGGCAATTCTACACAATATACCAGGTTATTTTATTTCAAATTGAGGAGCCTCGTTCACTGGAATAATTTACTTAATGCCTGTCTCTTGCTGATTAACAGGTTATAAACTTTGAAATGCCTCGCAGTGTGGCCGGATACGTACACCGAATTGGACGTACTGGAAGAGCATATAGTTCAGGTGCATCTATCTCCTTGGTGAGTTTGTTAGACAAACAAAGCTCCTCTTTTCCAGAGTAAATTTTATGAAGTATTGTTACTCGTTCGATTTTTTATTCTCGGGTCTGCGCTGTTCTTTTGTGTGATACTATTGAGATCCAAGCAACATAATCCTGGCCATTTAGATATTCATTGTTTCTTCATAGGTTTCTTCAGATGAGATGGATATCTTCGAAGAAGTACGATCTTTTGTTGGGGACAATGAAAACAATGGCTCAAACACAATTGCTGAGTTTCCCTTACTCAGCAAGAATGCAGTTGAATCTTTACGGTATAGGGCTGAGGTGAGTTGTCATTCCCCATACTCTCAACAAAAATATCAGTCTTTCATAAATGCATCAACTAATGAGGTCTTGTTCGAATAAATTAGTATATCTTTTCTTCATTATACGTTTCTTATTATGAATCCTTTGGTTTAATAAAGAAAAATTCTCATCTTATATTATGTTTCAATATTCTTAGGCCTCATATGGTTTCCATGATAGGATATAGATAAGAGTAGGAAAGGGTGTGAACTACTGAACTTAATATGATCTTATCATATTCCAATCTAATGCTCGCGAGATAAGCCATAGATAGTATTATGTCATTGTTATCCCATCTTGTGTTTGAGGTGGACTAGATAATGATGTGATAAAAATTATATACCAAATCAACCCCTTAATAAGGTGAACCTGGAAGGTGCCTTGTGGCTTTGGAAAATGATGGAGGGTCCAAGTATAGTGATATTAAGTGATTTTGAGGTGTTGGTGCGGCAATGGTAGCGAACGGTGTTGTGCAGTAACAAGGAGTTTGGGAACAACAGAGGTCGTGGTGGATAATGCCAGCTGGCAGTTGAGGGTACCTTACAGCAGCGCAGTAGATGTCAGACGGTGCTGGCATTGCCCTAATCTTTGTCATGTTTTTAATTTAAATTTTAAATGAGAATATATAGAGGATATTGTGGTACTCTCTGCGCTTTTGCAATGCACACTTACGTATATTGGAGTAACCAGCTGCTTTTGTAATCTGTATTAATGATTGGCATTGCCTTGTAGGATGTTGCAAAGAGTGTAACTAAAATTGCTGTCCGAGAATCACGAGCCCAGGATTTGAGGAATGAAATTTTGAACTCTGAAAAGTGAGTCCCCCAGTTTCGAATTTGTTATGATTGAGATTTGTAATTCTGGTCTTAAATCTTATTCCTGCACACCTTTGTTTTTCTGTTTTAGGCTGAAAGCCCACTTTGAAACTAATCCAAAAGACCTAGGTAATGTTATTGGTTGATTTTATAGTTACTGTGTATTTATTTTTGCATTTGTTATGTTTGAAGACGTTAAATGTAAATCTTTAAGATTCTATTTGAGCAGATCTATTGAAACATGACAAAGTTTTGAGCAAGAATGCCCCTCCTCCACACCTTCGGGATGTCCCGGATTACCTAATAGACAAAACAACAAAAGAGGCAAGAGACATGGTTAAGCTTACAAGAGATGCAATGGGTAATAATAATCGCCGACGGGGATCAAAGAGAAAATCAAGAAAAGGTGGTGACCCTCTGATGGCCATCTCTACTGGGGTATGAAACTTTGTTGCTGGCTTGGACCTTTGTTTAGATGCAAACGACCTTTGAATAGAGCCATTGTTTGATTTTATATATTATATGATGTTTAAAAATGGTATCTGAATAGAGTCATTATGTCGTACTATGTATTCTGTTTCTGTATATAACTGACGGATTCCAATTTTGTTCAGGTATCAAAAAGACCACACAAAGCTTTTAAAAAGGACGGTGGAAGCAATGGCAAAAGCAGTGATAGACAAAAACACAAAAAGACAAAGGCATTTTGATAGGTTTGCCTTTTTCTACAGAGCTTATAACAGGCTCCTCAATTTTGTTGTAATGTTATTTTCAAACATTGTATATCAACATAGTGAAGTCCATTCTTATGGCCAGATGACCTAAGTATTTATCGATTATTAAGATTATTTTGAGCTTGCTGTGTTGAAGTTGTGCTCCCCAAGATACTTATCCTACCTAATTCAAGTTAGTAGAGTCTGTTTGACTGGATTTGTTAGATACTACTATGAGAGTGGATTCCCTCAATTTGATGAAAAAATCGAGGAAATAATGTATCAATCTCAACCCTTCATTTTGTTTATTTAAAAATCAATGGACACAATTAAAGATACACAAATCTATGTTTTCTAATTTAATCTTTCCCCCCTTTCGTTCCTATCCTCTGCCACTGGGTTTCTTCCTTCCAAGATACGACGGCAGTGGGAAATCCGGCAGAGAGGCCGCCACACATAACAGTGCGAGATTGAAGCTAAAGAGGTCGCCGCACATAGCAAGCACAACGACGTCGGTAACGATAACGGTAACCACGATAACAGTAACAACTACAGGGACAACTACCTTTCCGGCCGGTGCAGTGGCCGGATCTTTTTTTTTTGGTTTTGTGTGGCCGGATCTTTGTAACAACATGCCTACAAAACCACATCTGCAACTGAAAAGTGACCGCGAGAAAGAATCTGAACTGCTACAATGGCGGACGGCGACATAAGGGATTGAGTCCCTTTTTCTTGTTTAATGAAAACCCAATTTTTACAATTTTATTATCTCTCTCGTTCTCTCTGTTTAATTTATGTTTGTTTCTGAAAGAAAAAAAGTGCGATTGAGATTTTTTGTGATTGAAAAACTGAACAATTAATTTGGTGTGAGTTGAAGAAGGGAGAAGAGATGAAATATTTTATGCCATTTTATTTATGATCGTTGATTTCACACTGCAATAAATGAAGGGTCAAGATCTGTCAACATTATTTCCTTCGGTTTTTTGGACACGAGAGAGAATCCACTCTCATACTACTATGTGACATGGTGAAAATTAAGGCAAAATTCTAACAGGATACTTGTCAGTTGTCATGTCACACACTCGTGCAATGCAACATTCTAACAATGTTCGACATATAACCATGATCAACTCCCTTTGGAATAAAAGTTCCTTGACCACTAGGTCATCCTATATTACTACCTCCGTCCCATTATAGTAGAACCTTTTGAAAATTTCACGGGAATTAAGGAAAGAATTTTATCTAATTAAAAATAATACTTTTATTCTTAATTTATGCTATTGTTCCATTTTTACCCCTATACTTTTTTTCTTAGTATATTGGGCAACTCAATAGCCACTCTATTTCCCTACTTATTTCACTGCTACAAGCAATTTCATTACATCTTTTCTAGTTTCTAGAAGTATGGCAGTAGCTGGAATTTGTATCGTACCTTAAAACAAATTAAGCAGTTCAAATGAAAACAAAATTTTAGCGGTTTCAAAACAAAAGAAGTCTGTCACAGACCCACATATTTAAATTTAAATTTTTCTACTCATGCTAGGCGCCAAAAAACTGAATATAATTTGATAGAGACCCAAAGTGCATCCATCATATTTTTTTAGAAGCCATGAAATCTCTACTTAACTTTGATTTGAACCAAACTCCAAACAAAGATGATGTTCAGTCAGATTCAAACCAAACTCAAACTCAAACTCAAGTTAATGTCCATCTACATGTTGAAGAGACTCTACTCTCAAGAAATGATTTAAACCAAACTCCAAGTCAAATTAATACCCATCTAGATGTTGCAGAGACACTACTCTCAAGAGATTATTACAACTTTGATTTAAACCAAGCTCATCCAAATCAAGTTAATGCCCAAATAGATGTGGAGGTTGAAATGCAACATGATTTAAATGCATATTCTAATGAGGTTGATGTCCAAAATGGTGTAGAAACAGAGACTGATGTGAGAATTGAAAGGCAATATGGTTTTAATGAAGATTTTAGTGAGGTTGATGTCCAAAATGGTGTAGAATCAGAGATTGATGTGGGTGTTGATATGCAACGTGGTTTTAATGAAGATTTTAGTGAGGTGTTGGATATTGCCTTGAAAATGATGCTGGAGGAAGCTGGTGTGCCCTGGTGAGGGCTCAACAGGCAGCAGACAGCAGACAACAGGCAGGGCGAGCCCTCGTGAGGGCGCCATGGCGCAGGACTGCTGGCGCCAGGGCGCAGTGGCCTCGGGTGCTGGCGCCAGGGCGCAGACCCGTGTATATATGATGCTGTTTTGCGTTTTCAGGGGAAATAAGGTGTTTTTTAGGGTTTCTAAGGCCAACATACATACTAGGGTTAATAGAGAACATCTTGGGAAGACTCCAGGGTTGGGAGAAACATTCTATCACCTTGGAAACACTTGTTGATTGAATCTCTTGGTCACGGGGAGAGATTCAGGACTAGGGTAGAATTAGGAAAACTCTAATTCTTGTAACTCTTGGAGAATCTCATTGTAATCAAGGTTTCTATTGATAGTGGAACGGAGTAGTTGCTCTCTTCCCCAGACGTAGGTTCATTAACACCGAACTGGGTAAACAATATTATTGTGTTCTTTATCGCTTTCACCGTTTATTCTTGTTGGTTGATTATTATTGCTTGGTCCATTGTTGTTTGATTGCTTTGTTTGTTTTGCCCCACACACTAAAGGATTATTGGTGTGGTTCTATTAATCGAATTCACAACAATTGGCGCCCACCGTGGGGCAAAGGGTCAATCGAATTAAGGCACCAAGGGTGAGACTTTTCGGAAACAATTTTGAATTGTGGAAAGTGAAGATGGAAGCAATTGTAATGGTCGAGAAGATGGATAAAACATGGAGTGGGGTTATCCGGTGCCTCGAAGACAAGAAGGTAAAGGAGATTGCGGTCAGTGATGAAGCTTATGAGGAAAGCTATGAGAGTGCGGGAGCACTCATAGTCACAAGCTTGGAACCATAGATGGTTGTCAGCCTGGAGAGGTGGTGGAAAAATACTCAACATCAGCCTGGAGAGGCGGTGGTAACAATACTCGACATCGGCCTGGAGAGGCGGTGGAACAATACTCAACATCAGCCTGGAGAGGCGGTGATAACAATACTCAACAGCGGCCTGGAGAGGCGGTGGAATAATACTCAACATCAGCCTGGAGAGGCGGTGGTAACAATACTCAACCTCGGCCTGGAGAGGCGGTGGAATAATACTCAACATCAGCCTAGAGAGGCGGTGATAACAATACTCGACAACGGCCTGGAGAGGCGGTGGAATAATACTCAACATCAGCCTAAAGAAGCGGTGATAAGAATACTTAAGTTTTGCAGGTTACAAGGTGGGAAACATATTGAGACTTTGGTGGAGGAATCTCAGTTTGAGGTGGAGCTTCTGATAGTGGGACTAGAAGAAGGCAATCGACATTAGCTCTTGGCTATCTAGTAGATAGGGAGGAGAGTGGTAATGTTGCATCAAAGGAGTGTAGCTATGGAGACCTTGTGGTTTATTATCCGATTGTGGCTGAAAAAGTGCAAAACATGTATAAGAACTTCAGGGAGGCAATTGGAAGCAACGGTAATCAAATTCGGGAACTTGTAGGACTGCTGGAGGTAGTTGGGATACAAGGAGAATTTGAGGTTTGCAGCTTGTGGAACTTACCTAAAATTCCAAGGTTAAGTTGAGAGGCAAGCAATTCTTCAGGAGAACGGACATGATCAATCCGGGGGCTGAAGAGGGTACGGTGGAGTTTGTAGGGCTATTCTAAAATTCCATGGATAGTCGGAGGCAAACAATTCTTCGAGAGTACGAAGTGGTACACTTCGGGGTTCGAAGAGGGTGTGGTGTAAACAGGTGTAGCAGCACGGTGGTTGGTGGTAAGTTGGCATCACCATCGTTTTAAAGGCAAGGTGGAGATTGTTGGATATTGCCTTGAAAATGATGCTGGAGGAAGCTGGTGTGCCCTGGTGAGGGCTCAACAGGCAGCAGGCAGCAGACAACAGGCAGAGCGAGCCCTAGTGAGGGCGCCATGGCGCAGGACTGCTGGCGCCAGGGCGCAGTGGCCTCGGGTGCTGGCGCCAGGGCGCGGCCACGAGCCCTCGTGAGGGCGCCAGGGCGCAGACCCGTGTATATATGTTGCTGTTTTGCGTTTTTAGGGGAAAAAAGGTGTTTTTTACGGTTTCTAAGGCCAACATACATACTAGGGTTAATAGAGAACATCTTGGGAAGACTCTAGGGTTGGGAGAAACATTCTATCACCTTGGAAACACTTGTTGATTGAATCTCTTGGTCACGGGGAGAGATTCGGGACTAGGGTAGAATTAGGAAAACTCTAATTCTTGTAACTCTTGGAGAATCTCATTGTAATCAAGGTTTCCATTGATAGTGGAACGGAGAGGTTGCTCTCTTTCCCAGACGTAGGTTCATTAACACCGAACTGGGTAAACAATATTATTGTGTTCTTTATCGCTTTCACCGTTTATTCTTGTTGGTTGATTATTATTGCTTGGTCCATTGTTGTTTGGTTGCTTTGTTTGTTTTGCCCCACACACTAAAGGATTATTGGTGTGGTTCTATTAATCGAATTCACAACAATTGGCGCCCACCGTGGGGCAAAGGGTCAATCGAATTAAGGCACCAAGGGTGAGACTTTTCGGAAACAATTTTGAATTGTGGAAAGTGAAGATGGAAGCAATTGTAATGGTCGAGAAGATGGATAAAACATGGAGTGGGGTTATCCGGTGCCTCGAAGACAAGAAGGTAAAGGAGATTGCGGTCAGTGATGAAGCTTATGAGGAAAGCTATGAGAGTGCGGGAGCACTCATAGTCACAAGCTTGGAACCATAGATGGTTGTCAGCCTGGAGAGGTGGTGGAAAAATACTCAACATCAGCCTGGAGAGGCGGTGGTAACAATACTCGACATCGGCCTGGAGAGGCGGTGGAACAATACTCAACATCAGCCTGGAGAGGCGGTGATAACAATACTCAACAGCGGCCTGAAGAGGCGGTTGAATAATACTCAACATCAGCCTGGAGAGGCGGTGGTAACAATACTCAACCTCGGCCTGGAGAGGCGGTGGAATAATACTCAACATCAGCCTGGAGAGGCGGTGATAACAATACTCGACAACGGCCTGGAGAGGCGGTGGAATAATACTCAACATCAGCCTGAAGAGGCGGTGATAAGAATACTTAAGTTTTGCAGGTTACAAGGTGGGAAACATAGTGAGACTTTGGTGGAGGAATCTCAGTTTGAGGTGGAGCTTCTGATAGTGGGACTAGAAGAATGCAATCGACATTAGCTCTTGGCTATCTAGTAGATAGGGAGGAGAGTGGTAATGTTGCATCAAAGGAGTGTAGCTATGGAGACCTTGTGGTTTATTATCCGATTGTGGCTGAAAAAGTGCAAAACATGTAAAAGAACTTCAGGGAGGTAATTGGAAGCAACGGTAATCAAATTCGGGAACTTGTAGGACTGCTGGAGGTAGTTGGGATACAAGGAGAATTTGAGGTTTGCAGCTTGTGGAACTTACCTAAAATTCCAAGGTTAAGTTGAGAGGCAAGCAATTCTTCAGGAGAACGGACATGATCAATCCGGGGGCTGAAGAGGGTACGGTGGAGTTTGTAGGGCTATTCTAAAATTCCATGGATAGTCGGAGGCAAACAATTCTTCGAGAGTACGAAGTGGTACACTTCGGGGTTCGAAGAGGGTGTGGTGTAAACAGGTGTAGCAGCACGGTGGTTGGTGGTAAGTTGGCATCACCATCGTTTTAAAGGCAAGGTGGAGATTGTTGGATATTGCCTTGAAAATGATGCTGGAGGAAGCTGTTGTGCCCCGGTGAGGGCTCAACAGGCAGCAGGCAGCAGACAACAGGCAGGGCGAGCCCTCGTGAGGGCGCCATGGCGCAGGACTGCTGGCGCCAGGGCGCAGTGGCCTCGGGTGCTGGCGCCAGGGCGCGGCCACGAGCCCTCGTGAGGGCGCCAGGGCACAGACCCGTGTATATATGATGCTGTTTTGCGTTTTCAGGGGAAAGAAGGTGTTTTTTAGGGTTTCTAAGGCCAACATACATACTAGGTTAATAGAGAACATCTTGGGAAGACTCTAGGGTTGGGAGAAACATTCTATCACCTTGGAAACACTTGTTGATTGAATCTCTTGGTCACGGGGAGAGATTCGGGTCTAGGGTAGAATTAGGAAAACTCTAATTCTTGTAACTCTTGGAGAATCTCATTGTAATCAAGGTTTCTATTGATAGTGGAACGGAGAGGTTGCTCTCTTCCTCAGACGTATGTTCATTAACACCGAACTGGGTAAACAATATTATTGTGTTCTTTATCGCTTTCACCGTTTATTCTTGTTGGTTGATTATTATTGCTTGGTCCATTGTTGTTTGGTTGCTTTGTTTGTTTTGCCCCACACACTAAAGGATTATTGGTGTGGTTCTATTAATCGAATTCACAACATGAGGTTCAAGTCCAAAATGGTGTAGAAACAGAGATTGATGTGGGGGTTGAAATGCAACATGGTTGTAATGAAGATTCTAGTGATGTTGATGTCCAAGACCAAAATGGTTTACAAACAGAGGCTGGTGCCACACATGAGGGAAATGATGAAACAGAGACTGAACATGGTAGATCTTTGTAACAACATGCCTACAAAACCACATATGCAACTGAAAAGTGACTGCGAGAAAGAATCTGAACTGCTAAAATGGCGGACGGCGACATAAGGGATTGAGTCCCTTTTCTTGTTTAATGAAAACCCAATTTTTACAATCTTATTATCTCTCTCGTTCTCTCTGTTTAATTTATGTTTGTTTCTGAAAGAAAAAAAGTGCGATTGAGATTTTTTGTGATTGAAAAACTGAACAATTAATTTGGTGTGAGTTGAAGAAGGGAGAAGAGATGAAATATTTTATGCCATTTTATTTATGATCGTTGATTTCTCACTGCAATAAATGAAGGGTCAAGATCTGTCAACATTATTTCCTTCAGTTTTTTGGACACGGGAGAGAATCCACTCTCATACTACTATGTGACATGGTGAAAATTAAGGCAAAATTCTAACAGGATACTTGTCAGTTGTCATGTCACACACTCGTGCAATGCAACATTCTAACAATGTTCGACATATAACCATGATCAACTCCCTTTAGAATAAAAGTTCCTTGACCACTAGGTCATCCTATATTACTACCTCCGTCCCATTATAGTAGAACCTTTTGAAAATTTCACGGCAATTAAGGAAGGAATTTTATCTAATTAAAAATAATACTTTTATTCTTAATTTATGCTATTGTTCCATTTTTACCCCTATACTTTTTTTCTTAGTATATTGGGCAACTCAATAGCCACTCTATTTCCCTACTTATTTCACTGCTACAAGCAATTTCATTACATCTTTTCTAGTTTCTAGAAGTATGGCAGTAGCTGGAATTTGTATTGTACCTTAAAACAAATTAAGCAGTTCAAATGAAAACAAAATTTTAAGCGGTTTCAAAACAAAAGAAGTCTGTCACAGACCCACATATTTAAATTTAAATTTTTCTACTCATGCTAGGCGCCAAAAAACTGAATATAATTTGATAGAGACCCAAAGTGCATCCATCATATTTTTTTAGAAGCCATGAAACCTCTACTTAACTTTGATTTGAACCAAACTCCAAACAAAGATGATGTTCAGTCAGATTCAAACCAAACTCAAACTCAAGTTAATGTCCATCTACATGTTGAAGAGACTCAACTCTAAAGAAATGATTTAAACTTTGATTTAAACCAAACTCCAAGTCAAATTAATACCCATCTAGATGTTGAAGAGACATTACTCTCAAGAGATTATTACAACTTTGATTTAAACCAAGCTCATCCAAATCAAGTTAATGCCCAAATAGATGTGGAGGTTGAAATGCAACGTACATGATTAAAATGAAGATTCTAATGAGGTTGATGTCCAAAATGGTGTAGAAACAGAGACTGATGTGAGAATTGAAAGGCAACATGGTTTTAATGAAGAGGTTCTATTATATAATGGGATAGAGCTACCTCCGTCCCATTATAGTAGAACCTTTTGAAAATTTCACGGGAATTAAGGAAGAAATTTTATCTAATTAAAAATAGGGTAAAATGGTGTTTACCCCCTGCAAAGTAGGTGACTTCTGGATAACCCACCTGAAAAAAATTTCGTTTAGATTCCCCCTTTACAAAATTTGATTTTCTGGATTCCCCCCTCAAAATCACTACGTGGCAGCTGACTGAGCCAGAATCTCCACATGGCAGAAGGAATCTCCATGTGTCGGCCGCCACGTAGGAAATTTTCAATTTAAAAAAATTAAAAATGCCACGTCATTTAATGAAATTTTTTTGTTTTTTTTAGTGAAATTTTATTAATTGATCGAGATCAAAGGGTAAGGGAAATGTAAGACCCAAGATTTCCACTGTACAGGTTTTTCTAAGGAACTTTAGTGTCGGCTAAGTTTTTAGGGTTTTTGGTGAAGCGGTTTCGTGAGTATTGTCGCGTTAATAGAATTTTTGTTGAAATGGAGCCTTTTTTGTGCTCGTGCGCTGGAAAGGCACAGACTTTTGGGTCGTAGTCTTCTTTTGAGTGTAAGAAGGTTTATGTGTAGTCAGAATCGCGAGTTTTGGTTTATTCTAGTTTTTGGAAAAATGAGTAGGAATTTTACCCGCTGTTGGAAATTTTTACGATGTCTGAATTCCGTAGAAATTTAGATGGGAGTTTTATATATCGGCGCGAGTTGGAATATGTTTTCAGAATAATTTTCAAGAGTAAGGAAGAAAATTACAGTCGGGGAAAAAGATTTAGCGATAATATTTGGAAACGGTTTACGACGGACGTTTATTTGGTAGATTTTATATTTTTGTGATTTCCGTCCGTTAGCGAAGTACGACTCGTCTGCGAGCGAACGCGAGAGCTGAGAGGCGAGGTGGCTTCTAGAAGCATAGAAAATATCTTGTGAGGATAGACTTGGATTGATCCAATGACTAGGATTTAATCTTGCAACTTTAGGCACTATTTGATCCAAGGGTGGATAGTGAACAAGACTACTTTAAATGGGAGACTTTTGTGTCACTTTTAACTTAAGAAAAAAATCACAAACTTCACTCTTTCTCTCTAGTTGGCCGTGGCCTTCATCCACCCTTTTCATCCCATGTTGATTTTGCATTTCTTCACCAAATCCACTCATTTTTAGCTTGTTGGAATCATAGAAATTGCAAGGATCATCTCCTCTTGAGGTAACTAGCATTTTCCCTTCTTTTTGTTGGTTTAAAGCTCTTAGATGTTAGGGTTTGGTGATTGTGTTCTTGAGAAAAAATTCCTAGAACTTGGTTTAAATTGGTTTTTGTTGCATAGAAGTTATTCTTGAGTGTTAAACTAGTATGTTTAAGCTTAGTATTGTTGATTTCCATGGAGTGATGAGATTTTCATGAGATTTTGGGTTAGGATTTTGAGGAAATATTTCTCTTGATCATGAACATGAATTTTTGTTTAGAGTTTGTGTTAATGATGTTGTTTTAAGACTTTTTATAGAAATGGATATATGAGAAATGGTTTGGTTTTGAAAAATAGGAAAATTATTTTTGGTGTGTTCATGAGAAATTTAGGAAAACTCTTATGACTTGTGATTGTGTTTTGGAAATGTTTTGATTGTTCAATTAAATGATTTTGTGAGCTAAATGATTTATGCTATGGTTTTGAAATGGAAAATTTTGGGAACTAGCCATGCTTTGTTGTTCTTGGCCGTGGCACAATGTGTGTGTGTGACCATTTGGCTTTCAAATTTTTAAGTCCTAATTGGAAGGCAATGATCATAGGTTTAAATGAATGGTCATGGTTTTGAAAAGAATGGTTTGAGTGGTTTTTGTTTGAAGATAAAAGCTAGTAACTTGTAATGTTTTGAAGAGTTTTATGCTTATTTTGAAATTGAAGTATAGTAGTAGAAAAATAATTGAGATTATTTTTCTATGAAAAGAGAAAAATGTTTGGAAATTAATTTGTTATTTAAAAGGAAAATTCTTGTGTCGAGAGTTGCATTTAAAGATATTTTAGTTATGTACGTGCTAAAAGTATTTTATTATAGGTCGTACAAGAAAAGTTATAGTTCGAACTATTTAGACTTAAAAGATTTTGGAACTTATGGTTTGAGGCATAAGTTGTTTGAAAAAAAAAAGATTTTGCTTTTGGAAAAGCTTTAAAATAGTTTGGATTTATTTGGCGACGTTTTTTGGATAAAACTATTTGTTATAGCGCATATGCGGGAAAAACTATTATTAAAGTGTTGTATTGTCAATAGTTGTTTTGAAAAAGGATTTGGCTTTTTCAGTGTTTTAAAATAGCCGAGGTTTATTTAAAAGACGTCTCGTGATGAGAAATTATATTTTCAATGTGTTAATATTTTTTAGGGCTTGGTTTTAATATGACTTGAGCCTAGTTAGTTGTGAGAGAACAATCCTAGGTCTTGAATCCATTAGTAGCCGAGCTAGACTATTTGAGTGATCAATTAGACTGTGGTATTAACTTAGATAAGTTATCTATTGTAAAAGGTTAAGAGGATTAGCCGGATTGGGGACTTCGTCGAGAGAGACGGATTTTGCTTGTGTAGCGTAAGTTGAATGTTTTGGAAGCTTGCCGAGGTAAGGGCACCTTTCTTTTGTCTTATTTCCATTGATAGCATGTGTGTATGCTTTGTTTGTGGTGTGTTTTGAGTGCTTGACATGTCTGTGTGATGTATTCTCGGGATGAGAAATTGTTTATAATACGTGTGTTGTTTACATATGATTGTGAGAATATATGTATGTTGTGTGATTGTCTTACATATGATTTTGCGAAATATATGTGTTGACATGTGGTGGTGATTACATATGTGTATGTATGTGAATTGTTGCATGAGCATGTATGGAATGTGTACGTCAGATGGAGACTACACGGGTGGTTGTCTGTGTGACTTCACCGGGGACAGTGTCTGTGTGACTGCCCTATATATGCTGAAATATAAAATATGCTCATGCATTTCATAGTTGGTGATAGCATCTGTGTGGCTTCACCTGGTGTTAGCATCTGTGTGGCTACACCTAATCCTGCGGGATTTTATTGAGTCGGTGATAGCATCTGTGTGGCTTCACCTGGTGATAGCGTCTGTGTGACTTCACCTGCCCTGCGGGGTATAGTAGGGGTTGGACCTACGACTCTCTGCGGAGAGGTTAAATTCCGGAATTCATGCATGTGAAACAGTCCCGGGTAGGGTGATCACAATCATTGTAGAGTCTGCATTGATAGGCTATGTGCACATTTGGATTATAATGCTTGTTGAGAAGGAAATGCTAAATGTTTATTTGCTTTCCGTATTTTGGTATATGCGTATTTTGTATATGTGTATTTGGTATGTATATTTTGTTGTGTATTCTTTTGTATATGTATACGTGTGGTGACCCTTACAATGAATATTGCGGGCTCCTCCCACCCAAGACGATGGACCCTTACACGCTGCCGTGAGTCGTGATGACGACGGCGAGTTCGTGGGATTTCAATGATCGAGGAGTTGTACTTCTTAAGTTAGGCTGTGCGCCGGTGTGGTTTGTACACCGTGCTCTTTTGGATTAGGCATAGTATCTGACTCTTTTGGATGACTGTATTCTGAATATTTACTTTTGTGGTTGTTAGACCCTTTATCTTTGGGGTTGTAAATATTCAGTTACACACTTTGCTTCTCTGAAGCACCTTTATGTATGATTAGTACTATGCCGATGCTTGGGTTGTACTAATATATATTCAGTTCTTTTGTATGGTTAATGCCGGCTCGTCATAATTTGTATGCGCACTCTGTTTTGTTTTAAAAAAAAATTAATGCCTCTTTTTAGTCTTTGAAAAATCGGGGTGTTACAGGAAACGCGAGTGCATGGTATTACGATGGGCTGACACGCATAGGATCTAAGGGAGTATATACACTTTGTTTACACAGGAAAAACATTTTTGTTACAAACCAACTCCTCTGTTCTCCACTCTCTCTCTGATCTCTCTCTATTCTCAACGTCGCCGGCGCGGTGGCCGTCAGGCCAGACGGCGGCGCCACCGCGCCGGAAAACTAAAACCGAGCAAAAACAAAACTTTTTTCACCTATCTTACTTTCTAAAACCCCCTGAACCCGAATCTAAACACCAAAATTTCAAAAGGTTTACCCAAGATCCAGATCGGAGCTTTAAACGTTGAAAGAAAATAAAATCTCTTCTCTCTGCTTTGCGTCTTCTTCGTTTCTTTCTTTCTTCTTCTTTCCTTTTTTCGTTTGTGTGTTTGTTATTTTTGTTTCTGTTTGCAGGTGTGTGTGTGTGTGTGTGTGTGTTGTGTGTGTGTTTGCAGGTTTGTTTCTGTTCTGTTTGCAGGTGATTTTTGTTTCTTCTTTCCAAACAAAAAGCGTGAGGGTAGGACTTCGTTGTTTTGTTTTGGGACTAGACTTCGTTGTTTTTGGGACTGGACTTCATTGTTATGTTTTGAAATTGATCTTAATTTTTGCTTTATTATTAACCGGGTTCAAACCGTTTTTTTGGTGTATGTCTGGGTGTGTGGATGTGTTTGCTGGAGTTTGCTAAAAGTATCAATCTAATTAGGATCTTGGTCACTATAGAAATGCCTCCCCAACACGCCATAGTACCTTGACTACAATAATGTATAAAGTTCAGGAAAATTGTTCTCTTAAGTTGAGAGGATACTTACTAATTAAAAGACCAAATGTTTATCATTTTAGATTCTCTTGAGACCATAAAATATATTTTACTAAGATCAATTCTCTAAATATTGATTTTTTTTTCAGATATTTTTTTTTAAAATAATTTTTTTAAAAAAGGTGATGTGGCATTAAAATTTTATTTTAAATTTTAAAAAATCCATGTGGCAGTGCCATGTGGAGATTTTGTCTGCCACGTGGAGATTCTGTCATCGTCAGCTGTCATAGTGTACATTTAGGGGGGGAATCCAGGAAAAAAAAACTTGCAAGGGGGGAATCTAAACTAAATTTTTTTCAGGGGGGTAAGCCAGAACTGGCCTACTTAGCAGGGGGTAAACACCTATTTACCCTTAAAAATAATACTATTATTCTTAATTTATGCTATTGTTCCATTTTTACCCCTATACTTTTATTCTTAGTATATTAGGCAGCTCAATAGCCACTCTATTTTCCTACTTATTTCACTGCTACAAGCAATTTCATTACATCTTTTTTAGTTTCTAGAAGTATGGCAGTAGCTGAAATTTATATCGTACCTTAAAACAAATTAAGCAGTTCAAATGAAAACAAAATTTTAGCGGTTTCAAAGCAAAAGAAGTCTGTCACAAACCCACATATTTAAATTAAAATTTTTCTACTTATGCTAGGCGCCAAAAAACTGAATATAAATTGATAGAGACCCAAAGTGCATCCATCATATTTTTTTAGAAGCCATGAAACCTCTACTTAACTTTGATTTGAACCAAACTCCAAACAAAGATGATGTTCAGTCAGATTCAAACCAAACTCAAACTCAAGTTAATGTCCATCTACACTAGTTTTTTAACCCGTGCTTTTGCACGGATGACTTATTTTTATATTGACACTGAGATTTTTTTTTTAATGCAAATGTGTGACAAAATAAGTAAAGAAAATACCGTGTATCCATTAACAATTTAATACTCTTTATTTTGCATGTTAAAAAACAGAGGTTCAACTAAGAAAGAAGAAAATTACTTTTGTTATGTTATGAGTTACTCGCGCGTCCTACAAAATGACTATTTTACTATTTCGTTACTTAAGTAACGGATATTGTAAAAATAAATAATTTATGTAAATGTCATCTGCTATTTAAGTAGTGAGCGTTATAAAAATAGATTCTAGTATGGTGTTTTTAAGGGTGTCTACGATTTAAGTAGGAGACAAAGGTATTTTGTTAAATTCTGACGCAATTGGTAATATTAAAAAATAAAAAATGTTATAAAGTACACATTTTTTTAAAACTTCTGAAACACCTCAGGATATACAAGAGTTCTTTGTTTTCTCGGAATCATCGATGATAAGAAATTCCAATCCAGTTCGAGTTTTAATTCTTGAGACAGCTACATATATCTGACTATAAGTAAAAACTGACCGAGGAAGATACAATCCAACATGACCTAGTGTTTACCCTTGACTTTTATATTAAATAAGGGGCATAAGAGGTGCCAAAGTCAATACAACCAAGGCTCCAATCCAAGGAAAACACAGCAGGCCTTTGAAAACAAAAAAAAACAGATTGCTAGAAAGCTTACACAACTACAAAGCACACCTATAACTAAGTACAAACAACACCAAAACACAATTCAAGAGTTGAAGACCCCTGAAGCATCACAGTTAACCTCCAAACAGAAGCACATAGAGCCTAACTCGCTGTGACAACATCCAGGCTGGAAAGAAGGTAAGAATTCTGACGCAAGCACCTTCAGATCTCGTTCCTTGCTATAAAATACCAAATTTAAATGGACATAAAAGAGGAAAATAATGCAAAACAAATATCAGAATCCTTAAATGATCTCAATTAATATCTGAAACGCCAACGTCACAATTGAAACAAGCCAAACAATGCCTCTGCAAACAAAAGCATGACCAATTCACATACTGCAAACACACTACATTGAGAAAGATTAATCAACTCAGCAACTATTTTTTTAGGATGCATATGAAGGGTATGAATCTGTACAATTGATGACAAATAAAACAAACATCAAAGGGGAAAATACTTGATTTATTATAAACAAATTCAAAAAGTAACGTGAAACTGAACTTCAGCAGATAAAGACAAAGGAAACAATATAAGATTACAAAGGTGCCTAGTAATAGATATCAAAATAAGGTGATGTCCTGCACAATGCTGAGCAACAAAAAGAAATTCTCAGATGGACCATTTTAAAAAACTTACCGAAATATTATCTCTCAAGTCTCAAGAACTTGATCAACTATAATTTCAAATATTTGCAATCACTTTACTTTTCATTGTTAATTTACCATTCAGAAATTGAGTCCTCTTTTATAGCACATCTCTTGCATAATTATGCAGGCTGCATAATTATATATCTCTAGGTTTCAAAGTCAATGTCACATTAAAGAATAAGTTACTCACAACTATTGCAATTTATAATGATATGCCTACTACATGTTTCAAAGTCAATGTCACATTAAATAAAAAAGAAGATCCTATTTCAATGTCACATTAAACAAAAAGCAAAGCATTATAATGTGAGTAACAAAATTGTGAACTGCAAGCACTTATCCACTGAAAGTTGAAATCCATTTTCTAGTGATGAAGCTCTCAATTGAAGACTTATATTGATTTGGAAGAAAAAATATGACACTTGCAAGTGATTAACCAATTGACACCTTACATGAAAAATCAATAAATATCCAATAGAAACAAAAGAAGATGCACAAATTAACAAAATATAATGACCCATAAAAAAGAAAACAATGACTTTATAGAAAATTATTGAACCATAATCAACTGGATATGTAAAGATATGCTTGGATGAAGTTGGGAGAAATTTGGAAGCCAGAGGCAAACTAAATTTGGTTATATTGAGTTTTCTACCAGTCGTTGGTTCTCTTAAATACCATTTAAACTTTAATAGATTCTAATCACAATATCCAAAGCCAAATACCCAAAAAAATAAAGAAACACAATTTTTTGAAGATCAAACAACCAATTTTAAAAGAGATACAAACCAAATAAAATATTGAAATGAATCTACATATCCTCTTCATTGTCATTATTGAGTTGAGACTATGACTTAACAGGCTCATATACCTCACTCCTTGAAAAATTAAATGGTAGAGACAATCATATAAGGCGTAGTGTGAAATCGAAATGGGAGTTTAAAAAATATTGCTTGAAACACTATGTTATGAGTGAAAGTTTACAGAAGCATTATATCAAACAGATGGGGGATGCAAAATTAAAATGAAAAAAATTGATTCAGAAAGAGGAATTTGTTTTACCGGGTAATATATCGGCCAAATCATCGAACTGTAATTCAACCTTACGCTTATCCATATGAACCATTGAACAAATCAAACCATCCACAACACAAATCAACCTTAGGCATTAATCATCTGTGTATGCAATATACAAAACATATTATATACAGAATTACAAATAACTCACTTCTCGTATATGAAAACCTTTTCAAGAGAGTTTGACTCAGAAGACACAACACAATTGAGAGTACATCACCAAATAACCAAACACCACAACCTAATAAAGAGATACTACTACGAACCTTCCAAACAGCTTAAAAAAAACATCATAATACAAATTAACAACATCAGGTGTTGAATGAAACAAATAGGAAAGAAAATGAAATTAAAAAAGCAAACTGTAAAGACAATATAAAAAGGATTGTATGAAAAATACAACCTTCTCATCCATCAACACCATTCCAAAATAAATTTAATTAGAATATTCAGAAGAGTTGGGAGCATCCAACAAACTACCACATATTACACCAATTAAACATGTTAATGAGATAGTGAACAATCAATTGAATTGAATTGAATTGAATTGAATTGATACCAAACAAATTAATAAATTGGAAGATAAAAAATTACTTACCAGGAACAAAGACAATTGAATAGTCATACAAAAGGGATGTAAGGGTTGACAATTTATAGAAAAAACATCAACAAAGTAACACCTCCACCAGATAAGCACAATTCGAAATTCAAATTCGGTTGGACAGATAAGCCTTCACCAGATACTTTCCCATGACTCAACACGCATCCACACCAGTAGAAGACTCCACCAGAAAATATCATCTGAACCATCTCCACATCTTCACCCTATGGATTTTGGGGGGAAAATCTAAACACAGATAACACCTAAACAGCAGTAGACGCCTCCACCAGAACACCTCATCTGAACCATATACGAAACTTCACGCAATTGAGATAGTTAAACAGCTTAAATGAAGGACAGATGGCAAAGCAATCCTATGAACCCTAGATAATAGGGGGCGGCTATGAAGAGGGTAATGGAAAAGAAGATAAAGATCAAATATAATTAATCACAGTGTAAGGAAAAGATAAAAACGGGATTTTTTAATATAATGTTATAAATGTAATTACCGGATCAGTGAAGCAAATTTACAGGTGACTTGGCATATGGGAACCAAATCTACAGTAGGTTTTTAACCATTTGTATGTGTCAAGTGTATTGATGTTGAAGAGACTCTACTCTCAAGAAGTGATTTAAACTTTGATTTAAACCAAACTCCATGTCAAATTAATACCCATCTGGATGTTGAAGAGACATTACTCTCAAGAGATTATTACAACTTTGATTTAAACCAAGCTCATCCAAATCAGTTAATGCCCAAATAGATGTGGAGGTTGAAATGCAACATGATTTAAATGAAGATTCTAATGAGGTTGATGTCCAAAATGGTGTAGAAACAGAGACTAATGTGAGGATTGAAAGGCAACATGGTTTTAATGAAGATTTTAGTGAGGTTGATGTCCAAAATGGTGTAGAAACAGAGATTGATGTGGGGGTTGAAATGCAACATGGTTTTAATGAAGATTCTAGTGAGGTTCATGTCCAAAATGGTGTAGAAACAGAGATTGATGTGGGGGTTGAAATGCAACATGGTTTTAATGAAGATTCTAGTGATGTTGATGTCCAAGACCAAAATGGTTTACAAACAGAGACTGGTGCCACACATGAGGGAAATGATGAAACAGAGACTGAACATGGTTCTATAACTCTTTCTCATGAATTTTTAATTAACCATTCTTCCTTCTTAATGTGAGTTCAATTTTTATTTTAATTAACTTTGTGTTGAATATTATTCATTGTTATTGATAAGCAGTGTCTACATTTGAAAATCAAAGAACCATTCGTAGAAATAAGTTTTAAAGTAATGAAGACCGCAAAGCCATATCTAATCTCTTGCTCTTGCAATACAATGGTAATGGAAGGCTGAAAAAAGGGACTTACAAATCAAATGCTTCATTGTAGTCGGTCTCTATTTCGGTCATTAAGCGTATTTGGATGAGATTTAAAGAGACCGGTGATGTGTCTCATAGAAAAACTAAAAATTGTCGGCGTTAAAGGGTTCAAATTGATCGAGATCAATTCCGTCGAATTCCATTCTCAAAGCGGTCCAATTTAAGAGATTTAGAAAGTCAATTGAAAGTAAGCAAGTCATCACTACACAGGTCTCAAAAGCGCGGAACAATAAGGCGTCATTCTAACTCAATTAAGCCTTTTATAAAGGAAGATCATAGTGGAAAACTCACAGGCGTGGGGACTGGACTAACCCAGGATAGTGGAATGACACCCTTACTAGTCTGTACGGTTGGGGTAGTTTTAAGCTTGTAGGGCTTAAAAGTTTTTGATCTTGGTTTAGATCAAATAATATTTGTATTTGAGATCGGTAGTATCTCAAAGATCATAGTGGAAAACTCACAGGCGTGGGGACTGGACTAACCCAGGATTCAGGTGAACCAGTATAACTTTTGTGTGTGAATCTCTCTTACCTTTAACGATTTATTTTCTGTAAACACACATCACACAAACCACTTCATTTGCATTTAATTTGAATTCTCACGCAGCAGAGAACGTTCTCAGAACAATATGTTTTATAGTAGAGAACGTTCTAAGATCAATCTGTTTTATAGTAGAGAACATTCTCAGATCAAGCTCTTCTATATTATTCACTAACTTTTATCCAAGTATACACTTGAGATCATTTTTTTGTAGAATGCATGATTAATTTTTAAAAGGGTCACAATTCAAACCCCCATTTCTTGTGACTATTCTTCCACTTCATATAACAGTTAGGAAGTTTTAGCTAATAATAATCTAGTTTAAAGTCATGATGGAATTGCACTAACTATATATAAACTAGTGTTTTTCATTGAGAAATTCATAAACAAAGCAATCCAAAATAAAATAACTAGCAAAATAACATTTAGAGCACTTAAAAAGGAACTGAAGGAGTACTATTTTTTTTAGAGCAATGTTATTTGTACAACTAAATTGGACAATTTCTTGTACAATCCTCTTATACTCACATTATTTATTTACTCTCTAATAATGTGAATATGAGAGAGAGGGTTGTCCAAAAAGTTGTCCAATTTAATTGTACAAATAATATTTCTCTTATTTTTACTTAAACATTCAAATGATAAATAAATACAGGACTATCAAATTAACTAAGAATTTGGAACCTTCTCCATCTATATTTTATTATTTTAAGATCAACATACAATTTTTGGACAACTGCATATTCTTTAATCATTGGACTGATTTTTGGAGATCTTCTATATATAAGACTAATTGTTCATGCAATTTGGAATTTTGGGTCAATCAGATGTAAAATAGTTTCTAATATTGTTAACAGTGACTAATTTCTATTGCAAACATATAAGATAAGTTCTTCTCTCCCAACTAAATGTTCTCCATTCACAAGAGTCAATGATTCAAAATTCAAATCCATAATTACTTAAAAGACCTAAGTTTCTTACCACATACACATAATTACTTATTTAAACAAATATTTAAATATTATTGATAGAAAAATCTCCATGTAAAATCATTTTTTTTGTCAAATAGCTTATTGACTAAAAATTTCATCTTTAAGGTGGATAAGTGGGATGAACGAAGTTCGAACCCCAGCCCCCTGTATATATAATACATTGTCCTACCAACTAAGTTAATCTCCATGTAAAATCATATTTATTTAGATGTATATATATACTTTTTTTACATGCATATAATTAAACATCTCAAAATATTTATCAGTCCCATAAAATCAAGGCTCAAAGTAATAATTATGGTCGGTGTTCTTTATTTTATTTGAAATAGTTTAGTTATTAAATTAACACATATTAAATGTGAAGAAATGTAATATCCCACATTCTAAACTACCTAATTAATTTTAATTAGAGCCTTGCTTAATTTCTCAAAATTAATTAGAGGTGGTTAATTAATTAATTCATGGGATTAAGGTGTAATATGTGTAAATTGGTAATTTCAATTAATCTAGATTACACAATTAGTACCTTAAACCTACCTTATGATTAATTAACTTTAAGATTTAAACTCCCTCCCTCCCATGACTCACTCTTCCTTTAGCTTGACACCTCATTAAGAAACAATGAGTCATTAATCCACTCACATGCCAAACACCACCTTACATGCAAAGACAACCTCACACTCATTCATTTCCACTTCAGAAAATCAGCATCTAAGCTCCCTCTTCTCTCCTTCATTCACGAGCAGCAACAACAACAAACATCCAAAGTTTCAATTCCAACCTTTGCTCACATGTCACAAACCACCAAGACTCTTAATCTCTCAACAAAACCCACACCTTCACATGCAAGTAAACATGTCTGCAACATCTGAATCCAACCTAGCAGAATCTCACTTGAACCCTCAGCTGAATCAATAAGCAACACTACCATCCAACCAACTTAAACTCCACCAATAGAATGACATGCAAGGGAATCCATTCTGTCTAATATTATGTATATAAACCCACTGCAATGATTTAGATGAGGATTGTAGGTGTTAAATTTGCTAAAACATGATTTTTCATAAAACAGGGTATGTTCTGTGTGAACTCGCCACAACGAGTTGTTGGCGAAGTTCATGGCGAGCTGGGTTTCTAGGCTGATGAAACTCGCTGTAGCGAGCCCCGCTCGCTTAGCGAGTTGATTTAGGTCAGGACCTATAATCTCGTCGTGGCGAGCTGACATTCGCCGTAGCGAGCTCATACAGGACAAACCCATAAGCTCGCTGTAGCGAGTGGTAACTCGCTGGGCGAGCTTGACAGTACAAACCTGCAATTTTCAATTTTTCTAAGGAACCTTAAGCACTCGTTTTATGTCCTCATCTGAGTTATATATTTTGCAGTGGATTGATCTATATAATGCTAAACAGAATGTTAATCACAGATAATCTTTAGGGCTCAACTTAGAGATTATTAGGTTGTATGCTCCCTGGGACTTGGTAAATCATGGTAGAATTAACTAATTTAGTATCAGTCATTTATGAGCGATTTATGTCGCACTATGGACTCCCAGTGGGATAATCCATTAGGTTATGATTATGTGAGCTGCATGCCGTGACCGAATCGGTTGTCGGATATGGCAGGCCTCTGAGACATGCTCACCTCAGAGTGTCCTTGCGTTAAAATGAATAAGATATAATTTGTGTTACACTTTTATTTATGCTTATGTATTATGTATATTGCAAGCATGTTATGACTGATTAGGTTCCCCGGTGTAGTGGTAGTAGGACTCACTGAGGCTTAGTAGTCTCACCCCACTCCAAACAATTTTTTTTTTCAGATAAGCAGGTTGGCTAAAGGTATGCTGGTTGGTGTGCTCGAGGCTTTGCTTTGGATTGCATTTTGTTCATGCTTTCTGTTTTATTCCGTTGTTGTATTTTCTCTCTAATAATCTGTTGTATCGTTAAACTGTGTTTCGCTTCCATTGATTTTCAGTATCTGTGTTGTACTTAGCACCTGTGTGTGCTTGAATTTTCAATTGTAATAATAATGTACTCAGTACCAGTTGTAATATTTCCACTGATATTCTAGATATTTCATGTGGGGTGTTATAAGAAATAAAGAATTTTGATTTTAAATGTGATTTTAAATTAACACATACTTTCTTTGGTTCTTTTTATAAAAAAGTAAAATTTGTTTTGGTCTTTTTATAATAAATTTTGACTAATTTTCAATTGTTTTAAATGTTGAATTTCACTTATGCCTTTTATTTATTATGAGAGAGAATATTAAAAATAAGTAAATTAATTGAATTAAGAGTAATTAAATAGGAGTATAGATGAAATAAATTTAAATTTATAAGAGTATTAAATGATATTTTTAAAATATTTCATTGATCTGTGTAATTTCTTTAAAATATTCCTTATAAAAAAGATCGGAATGAGTATTTTCATAATTATAGTCAGTGTTCTTTATTCGTTACTAACTAGTGAGTTCTATTTCCAAAATAAAACACACAAAGTCAATGAGTTCAAGAGAATTAAATAACCTAATTTTTTTCCATAGATTTTTAACAACCACATCTAACTTAATTAGTAAACCCAGTTGGAAAATAACTCAATTTTAGTAATATAATTAGGTGAATAATTTTTGAGTTTAATAAAGATGCATTAGCAAGTGTAAAATAGTTTTACATAATCATTTAATAAAAAATTATAAATTTGTCATGTCATATCAAGAGAATCAGATGATGTGACAGAAAATACAGTTATTATTGGTTGATAATGTAAATTACTTTACTATAATTAAAAAAAAATACTTTATGGCACATATTTCTTTTTTTTCATAATTTTTTTGACGTATAATTCTGTCAATTGTTTTTATGCATAATTGTGTCTTTTTTTATTAAACAATAGTTATCTTAATTACTATTTAGTAACTAGTTTTGAGACCCGTGCATTCGCCCGGGTCTATTGACTCTTATTTATAAATTATTGTTAAATTATAAATGACGTCATTCTGTTATTTTTTGTAAAATATATTAAATTAAGTCATTTTTTTATTAAAGTAATTGTCCCGTGTATGATTTTTGTGTAATAGATTATAATTAATAATAAAAAATATTTACTATTCAATTTCTTTTTTTTTATTAAAACAATTGTTCCGTGTATGATTAATTATTTTTTTTATTAAAGCAATTGTCCCGTGTATGATTAAAAAAAATTTATTAAAGCAATTGTCCCGTGTATGATTAAATTTTTTTTAATAAAACAATTGTCCCGTGTATGATTAAATTTTTTTTATTAAACCAATTGTCCCTGTATGATTAATTTTTTTTATTAAAGCAATTGTCCCGTGTATGATTAAAATATTTTTATTAAAGCAATTATCTCGTGTATGATTATATTTTTTTTATTAAAGCAATTGTTCCGTGTATTATTAAATTTTTTTTATTAGAACAATTGTCCCATGTATGATTTTTTATATATTAGGGATCAACAATTTCTTGTTTTTGACAAAATTATTGATCAACGCTTGTCCCGTGATGTTTTAAGTATAATGACAAATATTTACCCCGTAATTATTATAATATATATTCATCAATAATGCACTTCTTTTGTATTTTTTATATAAAGTAAACAAAAATAGAATAAATTTTTTTATAATAAAAATAGAGTAGAATTCAACTATTATATAATAATATATTAAATTAAAAAATATAATTTTTTTACGAAATAGAAGATTTGAAATATTTTTAAGAATTGATGAGGACAAATTAGAATTTTTAGTAGTAATACCTTTTAATATATTGGGCATGTTTGAATTTGGCTTATTGTTAAGCTTATGAAAATAGTTTATGGTTATAATTTATAAATAAACTTTTATGTTAATTCATAAGTTTTTTTTACGCATATTAATTCATAAGTTTTCACTAACAAAAATTACATCTTTATAAATAGTTTTCATGAACTATCTTAAAAAACTTATAATAATACATAAAAACTTATTTTAAGTTATTTCGTATAAACTCATAAATAAGTCAATCCAAACGGGTCGATTGTGTTTTTGTTTCTATTTTTCTGTTCTTTAATTTTTAAGCTCATAAATAAGTATCTTCTTTTTTAGGTAATTCTATTATTATTTCTTATATATAAGTTTTTATATGTTAGATTGAGTTACTATTTTTTCATTAAAAAAAAAGTTACTTACTATTTTTGAAGTATCTTTTATAGTGATTTTTGTTCATATTTTTATGCGTAAATTTATTATAATTAAATTTTTATGGGAAGATTTATTTAATGCTTATCTTTTTTTTTTATTCCTGTTTTTTTTTTGTGTTTTTTTTTAGACATGTGGTTTCTGATGCTATTTTTATGGGAAGATTTCTTTTATGTTTATCTTTCTTTTCTTTTTTCTTTTTTTTTTTTGTATTTTTTTTATTAGTTTAGCGTCAAAATCACTTAAGTGCGTAAAACTTGGAACGCCGTTAAAAGTAGTAAGGATAAACTTGAATTTTTAATAGCAGTTTCTTTTTAATATATTGTAAGTAGATATCCAAAAACAATTTTAATATTTTATTGACAAATTATAAATTATTTTTCTTTTCTTTTCAAAATTTGCTCTTAAAATAATAAAACATTACTATTATTATTTTTACCGATCCAGCTCTGTTTAAAAAAAAAACACCCACAAACTATATGGTCTTAATACCGCAGGCGCAAGAATGGTGATCCCTTCTCTTACAGTAAGCTTTATTATCATCACACCCAACAACTTTCTGCATTTCAACTCTAAAACGACGTCGCTTCTTCATCATAAAAATTTCCCCAATGTTCACACCGTAACAACTACTTACAACAGGTTCGTAAATCGTAACTACGTTCATTTACTCAAATTCATCACAACAACACCAATTCCAATTTTCTCACTGCTTCGCGTTAGGGTTTCACTCTCTCTCTTTCGTACTTCGTTCATGGTGGTAACACTTAGGGTTTACTTCAATCACTAAATTCACTCAATTCACAACACACACAAAGTTGAATTTCTTTGTTCTCAATTCAATTTCTAGTTCTTTGTTCAGTGCGTGAGAAAGAGAATGGATCACGCAAGATCGAACAACATCGATGAGAATGTAGGAATTCCAGAAGATTTACGTTGCAAGAGATCAGACGGTAAACAATGGAGATGTACAGCTTTATCGATGCCTGATAAAACAGTTTGCGAGAAGCATTACTTTCAAGCTAAGAAAAGAGCTGCCAATTCCGCCATGAGAGCTAATCTCAAGAAATCTAAACCTGATTCCGATGTTTATTTGGAAAGTAAGAGTGATGATTTGGATGCTACACTTTCTACTACTATTATTAACAATAATCGTTCTTCTTCTGGGAAGAAGTTGTTTGATAAAGTTTCTAAGAATCAGTTTCGTTATACTCCGGAGGGACTTATCGGTTCATCTGCCGGTGGTAATACTTCGAATCTTAGTGGTGGTGACGGTGATGGTGTTGATGATGAGGATGCTGTTATGTTAGAAGAGAATTGGGTTTCCAATGATGAGATGGCTGGTTCTGGTGACGATGATTCAGCTGGGAAAACGACGCGCACGAGCCTTGATAGGAATGCTGCTACTGTAAGTTTTGTATGGTTGGTTTTGCTTGGCTTGGCTAGCTAGTTTGTAATGGGAATGGAAGGTTTTGATTATGTTGTTGAATTGAAAGGTTGGTTTTTGTAATTGCTTTGTAGGAATATTCTGATGGAGTGTCGGATTCTTCTCAAGAGAATGGCGGACAGACTTGTCATCAGTGCAGGAAGAGTGTTAGAGATAGAGTTACTTGGTGCCTTAAGTGTGATAGAAGAGGATATTGTGATAGCTGTATATCAACATGGTGAGCACGGAAGTTTAGTTAAGATATTTTCTTTTGGTTGATTTTGTTGACTCTCTTTGTTTTCAATGGTGACTGGGTGTTTTGGTTTACTTCTTTGCAGTTATTCTGACATTTCGTTGGATGAAATTCAGAAGATATGTCCTGCATGCCGTGGTATATGCAATTGTAAAATTTGTTTACGAAGTGATAATTCAATAAAGGTATTTTAATTTTTAAGAGTTACTAGCATACTGTTTGATTATGCACACCTCAAAGTTTTGCATATGCTGTGTGTGTTTCTTTTCCAGTCAGTAAAATTTCTGGTTTTGCTGATATTAAGGTTCGGATACGTGAGATACCTGTATTGGATAAGTTACAGTATCTTCACGTGCTGCTCTCGTCGGTGCTTCCTGTGGTAAAGCAGATCCACCACGATCAATGTTTTGAAGTTGAACTAGAAAAGAAGTTGCGTGGTAAGATGCATTTTAAAGTTTTCCTGGGTTCGCTTGCAACCTTGAACTTCTATTAGTATTGAACTGTATTTCACTTTTTTATCAAGTGTACTAGTATCTAACAATGTGGGAATAATGATTTCTTTCTCAGGTGCTGAAATAGATCTTCCGAGGACAAAATTGAATGCAGATGAGCAGATGTGCTGGTACATCTACGACACTTTCATTGAGAAGATGTTCCTTACTCGTTTGTAGTATATGGCTAATTATTTATGTTGATTTGTCTTCCTGCAGCAATTTGTGTAGGATACCTATCACTGATTATCATCGACGCTGTCCAAGTTGTTCATATGATTTGTGCCTTATTTGTTGTCAAGATCTTAGGGAAGCTACTGTACATCAGAGTAAAGAACCTCAAGAACCTCAAACAGAGCATGCAAAAACTACTGAGCGCAACCTATTAAGCAAGTTTCCTCATTGGAGATCAAATGAGGATGGAAGTGTTCCATGCCCCCCTAAGGAGTATGGTGGTTGTGGTTACTCATCATTAAATTTAAGTCGGATTTTCAAGATGAATTGGGTAGCAAAATTGGGAAAAAATGTAGAGGAAATGGTTAGTGGGTGCAGAATGAGTGATGTTGGTCCACCAGAAACCAGATTGAATGCCCTCAGACTTTGCCAATATTCTCAAAGAGAGGCTAGCAATGATAATTATCTTTATTGCCCAACATCTGAAGATCTCAAAACTGATGGGATTGGCATGTTTAGAATGCACTGGAAAACTGGCGAGCCCATTATTGTTAAGGAAGTATTTGATTGGTCATCCATGTCAAGCTGGGACCCACTGGTCATATGGAGAGGGATTCTAGAGACAACAGACGCTAATATGAAAGATGATAACAAAATGGTTAAGGCCATAGATTGCTTAGATGGATCTGAGGTACGCATATATGTAGATCTCCTTTTTTGGCAGTTGAAACTGTTGATTTTCTATTGCTCTGTCTACTAGTTAATCATTTTTTAAATTTACTCTACTTTATGGCTGAATTTATTCTCTTTACATCGACAGGTTGATATCGAGCTTGGTCAGTTCATGAAAGGATATTCTGAGGGGCGTATTCTTGAAAATGGTTGGCCACAAATATTGAAACTCAAGGATTGGCCTTCACCTAGTGCATCTGAAGAATTTCTTTTGTATCAAAGACCTGACTTTATCAGCAAACTGCCTTTACTTCAGTATATTCACTCCAAGTGGGGCCTTCTTAATGTTGCAGCTAAGTTGCCTCATTACTCATTGCAGAATGATGTAGGACCCAAGATCTATATATCCTACGGGATTAGTGATGAACTTGGCAGAGGTGATTCTGTGACAAAACTCCACTTCAATATGCGTGACATGGTATATTTCTCTATCCTCATTGACCCAAGATATGCAAAACGGTCATTTTATTTTATGTCCTGAACTTTCGAATTTAAGTGACCACATTATTTTACAAGCTACAACTCCATTATAACTTTGGTTTAAATTTCAAGTGTCTTAATTTGATTTAATTTGATATTTCATTGTTAATTTATGTTTAGTTATGTATTTATTGTGGTTTAAATTTTCTGATTAATATGTGGTGGTTGCTTATATTTGTAGTTAAACATTTGCAGTTTTCAATTTAAGTTTTTAGTGACAATTTATACTGTGCCTGTGCCGTTTAAATTCAAATGCCCAAAAATTTGGATTGTTTACCCAAAAGTCTGTTAAGTACGAATTTATATATTTATCTATCTGTTTCTTTTACCTGCTATATTTTCTAAAGTGAAATGTTGGAGTTTTGATTTATTTGAAGAAAGAAAAGGAATGTAGTAGTCTATATGGGTAAAGTAACAAATGACAAATGTACTGGTTTTTCGGACACTAAATTTACTGATTTTCAACAGGTGTACCTTTTGGTGCATACAAGTGAAGTGAAGCTGAAGGACTGGCAGAGAACTAAAGTTGAAATGATGGAGAAAACTTATAAGGAATCTGAGGTGAAAGAATCTCATGGGGATCCAAATATATGTTCGAGAGGGATTTCGCCCGATTCATCTCTATGTACAAAAATTAATGGACTGGATTTGGAATCAGACCAGAAGGATTCAACTATGGATCACGGGTTTGAAGTTTATTCTAGTGCTGGAGGAAATATGGTCAATTGTGAAATTACATCAAGACAAAATGGGGATGTCTCTAAGATACCACATCCTGGAGTTCTTTGGGATGTTTTTCGTCGGCAGGATGTTCCAAAGGTGACTGAATATTTGAAAATGCATTGGAAGGAATTCAGGAAGTCAGATGATATAGTAAGTGAATTTGTAAGTCTTACAAAATAAATTGTGATATTTCTTCCCAATTATTTGGTTAATTTACTTGTTTTAATATTTTATTGATAATGATAATTGTACTCCTCTGGGTTCAAGGTTACATGGCCTCTCTATGATGGAGCTATTTTTCTTGACAGACACCACAAAAGAAAGTTGAAGGAAGAATTTGGTAAGATATTAATTTATTTTTATGAATTGTTAAGAGCTGGATAGAGAAGTGGTAGGCTAGGTCGACACAGGTGAAGCTGCACAGTGCCTTCCTTACACTTTGCTAGCTTGCCACATAACCTTTACACGGGGCAGCAGACTAGCAGTGACATTTTCCCCTTTCTGTCCTAAAAAATCTTTCCAAAGCTTTTGGTCACTTTCCCGCTCCCTTACTCCTCATCTCCCATCAAAATGCTCAACACTCTTACTGTAAGCCTTTCTATTTTGAATTGAATGCAATGTGAGGGGTATTAATATTATTGCTTGGCTTCAAACTTTTATATCCCTGCTCATAAAAAAACCTTATGCCTCCCCTCATTAACCATCCAACATGAGTCAGGCAGCAGTTTCCCATTTCATCCTCACTTTCCATTCTTCCATACCTCACCATTCATCGCATGCTTTGTTAATTTTCTGCTCATAACCATCCAACATATTTTTTTTCTGCTTGAAACTTCTCTCCCTGTTTTTATTATGCTCTTCAATGTTTGGTCAGTAAAATAATGGAAAAATTTATTTGCTGGCAAAAATAAATTGTATGAGATCTAATTGAGGTATCTTAGAACAATTTGTACATGTGTATTGTTTGTCACGAAAAGCTTGGTACTAATGTGCCAATTGTGGGGTAGACTAGAATTTTGGAAAGTAATTGTTTTTTTATCTTCCTTTCTAATGTGATTACTGTCTTCCTATGTAGGAGTGGAGCCTTGGTCATTTGAACAGAATTTGGGGGAAGCTATATTTGTTCCTGCTGGTTGCCCTTTTCAAGCAAGAAATGTTCAGGTGAGTTCATTTTCCTTGTGATTTCATTTTATATAATTTAATTGATGATTTTCATAGATTTCTATCCGTCACTTGAACCACTTCCAAAGGATGAAATTTTCATCTGATTAGTGTCTATCCTTATTAACATTTTCTCTTCAGTTATTATGAAATGTTTCTGAAAGCATTATTAATTCTCTCGTATTGAACTTGTCATAGTATTGTGATCATCTTTATATTTTGAAAATTTCAGTCCACCGTTCAGTTGGGTCTTGATTTCTTATCTCCTGAAAGCCTGGGGGAGGCTGTAAGATTGGCAGAGGAAGTTCGTCGTTTACCTAATGAACATGAAGCTAAGCTTCAAGTTTTGGAGGTCAGCAAAGATGAGAGTTATAATTGTCAAGTTCTCTATATGTTGTTTACCACTTGCCTATGATTTTTGTCTCCTTTAAATAATGTTTGTTAATTATATTTTATTGACACTTAGATCTCTTACTTCTGAACTTACTATTTGACATTTATGCAGGTTGGGAAAATATCTCTTTATGCAGCAAGTTCAGCAATTAAAGAAGTTCAGAAACTTGTACTTGACCCAAAGTATGTAAATTTCATATTTGACTTGTTTATTGCAATCTCTCTCTCTCTCTCTCTCTCTCTCCTGCCCCCTCTTTGTGGCTTGTCCCATTTTTTTCAGCTCAGAACATGCGTGAAATAGAAAATAAATTCATTTGATTGACTTATGTATGTCCTTGTCTTTTGACTTAAAAGTCTTCTTCAACAAGGGTTTTGGGTTTTGGCACTTATTATTAGACATGTTATGTTGTTTTTCCAGACTTGGCGGAGAGATTGGATATGGAGACCCTAATTTGACTGCAATGGTTTCTGAGAACTACGAGAAGATGTCTAAGCGGAGGCAGATCACTTGTGCTTGAGCATCCACATTTAGCATGGTCTAGAAACAGTAATGCGGTTATGTACAGTAATTGTATTTGAGCAGTATTTTACAAGTTGGTATGTTTCGGTGTACTAGATCAAAATACGTAGATGATTGTTGAATGTGTATAATAGTTTTCGACAATAGAGATAGAAAGGCATGCTGTAACGAGAGATTTCAGATATGTATTTTATTTCAAATAGTGGAATACAAACACATGTAATTTAGTAATATATATGAAGTCACATTTATTTCTATTGGTGTTGACCTTTTAGTTGAATTCAGAAATGTTTGGGGTTCAGAATTGGCAATAGTCAGGCACCTTTCATAGATCACACACAACCGAAACTGCATTAGATTTTAGGAACCTCTGTAGCCAAGCAAATCAAAACCTTAGCTTTGCAAACAAAATAAATAAGCCACAAGCTTGATGTAAAATATTTGATGGCCTAAGTCTAGTGGAACTACTGGTATTCTCTAATGAAGTTTCAAATTGAAACACTAAGTTGTGAGATTGAACGACTCAGCAATTGTATAGAAATCTGATTTCAATCTTGGCCAGGCTGATTCAGGTGCTTGAGCATTTAATGTATAGAGCCTACCATCGCGAGCACAGCAGACACAAACATTGTGCCGCTGAAATGAGGGGCTCTCAACTCTGAATTCCAGCTCGTAGTATTTGGCATTTCTAACAGGATCCTCTCTCAAACTTGATTTTACCAATGTTCCCTTCAAGTCCGGGCGCTGTCCCGATCCTGTTATGGTCCGAATAACAGCTTCCCCCACCTCCTCCGGGCTTCCAAATGCTTCAATCCTTGAAAGAAAGTTAAACAAACACACTTTCAGTAATCCCTATGTTAAAAGTTTTCAATAAGCACATATAATAAAAGTAAAATGACATTGACATTGCAATTAACAAAGAGTTAAGGAATAATAAAGTGAAATGACTGAAACTTATTCCTAGCTAGTAGTGAATAGTGAATAGTGATGGATGGATACTTACGAGAAGTCTTTAGCAACGGGAGAAACAATAACACTAACATTGAGTTCACCATTAGAACCCGGGGGACCAAATGCGACAACTGGTTCTGTAACATTAGAACGTGGCCGTGAATTCAGCGGAGGAGGATCCAATGATAATTCCATTTCTCTTTTTTTAGCAGCTCGATACAACAGTGTCTGATCTCCAACCCAATTCACCGGGTATATAAATTCTGATCATTTCATTTAATATACAATCAATAATAATAATAATAATAACTATAGTACTATGCTTTTTAATATAAAACAACGGTGAATTATTTGGTACACATCTTATTTAGATATGTGTCAGTACACTGCTGAGTGAATAATTATGATATAGGTTCAATCTATCAAAATCAAAATTATCTACCACAGCGGTACCGGAGTGTTACAAAGCGATTAAAATTACCGAATCCTTCTCTTGTGTCAATGTAACGGGTGTAGCCACCAATGGGATAAAGCACGTCTAGCTTCAGCTTACGACCATTCTGTGGTGACAAACCAAGAAAAAAACTTGTGATACCACCAAAATTTGCACCCAAAGCTACAAGTGAAGCTGACCCTATACCCACAAGAAGCCTCCGCTCAAATTTCTTGGCCAATTCCTCCGCAGGAGACCATAATTCTGCCTCTTTCACTTTCATTTTTTCTTTACTATCATTTGAACATCTTGTTATGCCATTTCTGTTGCATGTTCCAAACCTTGCTTGAAGTCGTAGTTGCATTGCCATCTTTCAATTCTTCATGTCATAGTACTTTTGCCACATTTATATATGCTGGTTTTTTTACGTAATATATAAATCTTCTACATTTAACAAACCTCTTCATTGGAAAATAAATAAATAAATTGGTAAGCAATTATAATAAAATAAATAATAACGTGGTAGATTCTGATTGGTTGGGATATCATAGCCCTTATCTAGTTTTTGTGGCTCTCATTCCTTCAGATTGTCAACAATAATTTACGTACTCTAAATTTTTTTAAAGTCATGGATCTCTAGCTACTGCAAAAGTGCAAAGACAAATCCTTCTAAATTTATAAAGTTCAAATGGACCATAATATTTTCTAAAAGTTTTAACGTTGTTATTTGAGATCAAACTCAAAGAAACCCATATCTCTCTTGTGAGCGCTCTTGAGAATGTGCGTACACTACATTTTAATTTGTGCATTTAATTATTTTTTTTATAGAAAGATGAAATGACAATACTATTATAAAATCACACACACAAGGGGAGCTGAGGTTCGAACTTCGATCATAACGTCCAAACTTAATTTCAGGATTTTTGCTAGTTGAACTAAGATTTGTGGACTATTTATGCATTAAATTTACTTGGCAATATATGTACGTTTTATACGTAATAGTAGTATATGTAATGAATGAAAATGAAAATTCATGTGGGTATATATATATTGAATAGGGAATTCTTAATTAATGATTTGCCATTGTAACATCTGAACACAAATTTATGGAACGAAAAGAGTCTACACTCTACACATTATACACTTACACTGACTAGCTTGTCATGAATGCAAAATGGACCAATTATTATTATCAATGATTTGATGTGTCATGGTCGAAAGAAGAGACGTGTGGGGTAGTGAAATAATAAATAGATAAGAAAAAAGCAACCCACTAATTTTAAAAAAAAGTTGAATAATATCATTAATTATTTCTTGGTTCAATCCTTATTCAAATGTTGCTTGTTGCTGAAAAAGATTCAAATCCTCCATTCTTTGTTGACCAATTTCTCCAAACTTCATCAGCTGCTGCAGCAGCACTTTCTGCCTGTTGTTGTTGTTGTTGTGTACCCCCTCCTCCATAGAAATTTCCATGTGCACCTCCCCCTCCTATCCCCAACAAATCCAATGTCATTACATCTCCACCACTTCCCTTACTTCCACCAATGTTCATAACGACATTATTATTACTTGATGCACCCCCTCCTCCTCCTCCTACTCCCACTCCTCCAACACTATTAATGCTGCTTTGGGTTTGATTATTTTGTTCTATAATCTTGGATAAAGCCTTACTTTGATCCAATATAGCATTAAACATATCAACTCCATTCATTGATCCATTAACACTTCCTCCTCCTCCATTTATCATCCCGTTTGCATTGAAATTATTATTGTTATACTGCTGCTGCTGCTGCATGTAGTGATTCATGAAAGCATGTCCTTGTTGTTGCGCCACACCGAACAACGGCGGCGCCATCATGTTAGCAGCAATGGATTTTTCCGGCATACTCATACCGGCATTATTATTATTACTCACAGTTGCACCCATTTGAGCAGCTTTTTGAAGCAATGCAGTAGCTGACATGTGAGGTGAAGTAGCAGCAGATAAATGGAGTGAACCATTTTCTTCCAAGATATTGTTGAGTGAATTATTTGAACTGAGTTGAAGAGAAGGAGATGAAGTTGAAGATGAAAGACTTGTAGTGAATATGTTATTGTTGAAGGGTTTTGCAGGAAGTGATGATAATGGATGTTTGTGATCTGAATGATTGTTGTTGAATATTTCTGATGAAGTTCCAACTATTTGTGGAGGGTTTATAGGTAATAATGAAGAAACAAGATTTGGGATTTGTTGCAAGTTTGACACTTCGTTTGCTTTGTTGTTTTCTTCAGCTAACGCATCACAGAAAGCTCTGTGGGTTATGAAACTGTCTCTTCTGCAGATCATTAAATAATAAAATATATAAAGATCAAAAATACAATTAAATATTAATATATAGTTGCTTATGAAGACCGTGCATGTGTATATTATTATTATGAAATAAAAAGACTACTGTTTTTCTATACATCCTATATACGTAGGAATCTTTGACTGAGCCAAATAAATTTAATAATATATATATATATATATATATATATATATATATATATATATATATATATATACATATATATGCAGTGACTTATACTTGCACTCAAGTAACACTTTCTTTACTAGCGTTACGTTGTTCTTGGTTGAATTATACTCTAAGGTATATGAGTATAGTTGATGAAAAAATATGATTGAAATCAAAGACCCACTAAAGATGATCAATCAAACTTTTCAATGAATAATAGTCACTGATAAAAATAATAAAAATAGTCACCGATAAAATTACTAGATATTTTGCACCAATAAGGTTGTTAAAAAAAGTAACATAAATGATTACATACTAATCAATTTTTTTTTGTCAAATAGTTTAGTGACTAAAATTTCATTTTTTAAGGTAAATAAGTGAGAGAATATCATGATTTGAACTCCAATCTCTATATATTTAGATGCAATGTTTCTACCAACTCAGTTATAACTATATGTCAATCAAGTTATTATTGTTAATTATTATATTAAGGAGTAGTGTAATCTCACCTTAATATTAATGTATATTTGTGGGCTATTTTTTTGTTTGAGACAACTGAAAATATTAGTTGAAAAGATTGAACTTTCAACCTCTCGTGATATAACTTGTTTAGTGTTCGAAGTTCCCAACCCAAACCGGTTGTTACTACTCTTTTAGGGATGTATATATAGGATATGTTTGTGTATAGACAAAAAAACTAAAACATAAACTAGAAAAAGTTTAAAAAAATTAGAATTCTCATATGAAAAAAAAGCTCATAGGGTGTGTGGTCAAAGACTAGACAACTAGTATATCTTAATCTAAACTGCCAAAACGGCACGCACACACTTTATTATCAAAAAAGACATCTACTGCATGAAAGTAGTTCAAAAGAAACACTGTTCAAAAGTCAAATTAATCAACAAGTTTTTTTTATATTCACATTTCATACCTTGAAAATATGGTTCCACAGTCACATTTGTATTCCCTTGTACCACAAATTTTGGAATGAGCTTTCCAATCAGATTGAACAGCATATTTCTTAGAACACTTATCACATTTCCACTTCTTCTCACCGTGCTTTCTACAAAAGTGCTTTTTAATACCAGTAAGATCACCGAGTGCTCTTGCTGGATTATGATGAACACATGAAGGTTCAGGACAAACATAAACTCTCTTTATAATTTCATTACTTGTTCTCTGTTTCAACTTCCATGGTAAATTGTGTCCTCTTCTGTGCAATTGAAGGTTTTGGTCTCTTTGAAAACCTTTGTTGCATATTTCACATACAAATCTGTTTGTAGCCATTAGTGTTGTTGGTGATAGTGCTATCACTTCAGCACTTGGATCTGCATAAAATTTAAAATATGTATATGTGTGTGAAACAAAGAAAAAAATAAAATAAAAAGAAAAAAGGAGAAAATATAAGTCAATAAAAGTCAACAGTAAACCACAATGATTGTGAACCACAGCAAGACAATAATTGAGTTTCTGTTCTTCATTTTCTTCTTACACACACCAATAATTCATTATTTATTTATTTTAGCTATATTTATTATATTCTGACTTAATTCAAAACATATCCCCCCTATAGATCTTTGTCTTCTATACCACATCAAGGCTTATCCTATAACTTTATGGAGCCTAGAAATGTCTTAAGCTAATGCACAAATAAATTAAGCATACCAATACTTAAAAACGAAATAAAATAAATTAATATTGGCCTTTTGTGACATATCATTTTTTTGAGCATATTTTAGTAGCAAACTATGCATCACTATTTTTATTTTTAGCCTTAATCAATTAGAAGGTTGAAGAAATTAATATATTTTTGTTATATGATGTTCTAGGAATTGGTATGTGCAGGCCATGAATAACAATTCTTATATATTGTTTCAACTTGTATTTGATTATCATATTTAAATAAATAAAATATTGCAAACTAACTAATAATCAGAACTTGTTACATAAAATTAAAACCAAGAATCAACATATAATCTGAGATGGTTGTTTAAATTACCTGGATTTCCTGGTAGGTTCCTTTTCCTCTTAAGAGGTGGTTGTAAATTAGTGTTGGAACCATTGCTGTTATTATTTGTTGTTGTTGTTGTTGAAGTATGAGAATGTGGACTATGAAATTGACCAAGTATTTCAGTTTGTTGTAGCTGTTTAACTCCATCTTCTCTGTTATTCTCTGTAGAGAAGCTCTCACTATCACAACTTGTGATGTTTGACATAGCCAAATATTAAGAAGAACAAAAACTATGGAAAATGTTCCCTGTGTTGTTACTTTGTTTCACTACTAGTAATCTTAGTGTTGTTGGAACAAGAAAGAAAGACAAAAAAAAGAAAGGAAGTAGAGGTTACTAAAATTAGTTGAAACAGAAAAGATGGGATTTGTGGAAGTAGAGGAAGACAAAAAACCAGGAAACTCTCATCCTTTTATGGTGTGGAGAGATGAGGGTGCTTGTTGGCATAAGAATACAAGAAAAAGGCTTTGGATTTGCATTGTAATTAAATTATATATTGTACTCTTGCAGGCACTGTTTTTAGTATCTGCCCTTCCCATTGTTTCATATTATCAAAATGCCCCTCACTTTCTTTTTGTGAAGTGGCGTCTTCAGGAACCTGGAGCAGGGGTTCAGACTATTTTACTTTAAGAAAATTTTTGCTTCAAAATATTTTTTATATTCTAGTTAGCAATTGTTTTTCTAAATGGGAAAATTTTATTGAAAACGGCTTAAAATTAATAAATAGTTTACAAAAAAATAGAAAATATTTTAAAAAAAGATTATCCTAAGGTTAAATTCATCCAAAAAAATGTTCTACCAAAATGAATAGTCGGGTTAGTATCTTACAATAAAGTGTTACTTAACCAAGCAAATCAGAATCGGATCGATTATTGAACGGATGTACATACTGGTTCAAGGTTCAATAGGTCGGACCGGAGGTCAACAGATGGAACTGTTTTTAATTAAATACTATATAAAACATAAAACATCATAAGTCAATACATAAAAACTAGACTCGATAAGAATTGGTTCGATTAGAAACTAGACTTGAGTTTGACATAAACTATTTTTTCTGCTCAAGTTTGATTCGTTTATAGTTTGCGAGCAGTTCGGTTCAGCTCATTAGGTTCAATTCATTTTCAACTTGAAACTAAAATCAAGAATTCAATATGAATTTTTTTTTCATTATATTTATTCTCCATTTTAAATTATATAAATTTTAAATTATTTTTGAAGTGTTATTTAAAAATATATTTTTAAGTGTTATATATATATATATATATAATCAAGTCAGCTTGTGAACCAAACAAGTCGAACTATATATAGCTCAAGACTCAAGTTCATTTCATTTAATTAACGAACTTATTATTTAGCTTAAGTTCGACTCATTTGGTTCATGTACCTAGTTCAAAACTAAACAAGCTGAACTATATATAGTTCAAGTTCAACTCGTTTAATTAACGAACTTAATATTTAGCTTAAGTTCGACTCATTTGGTTCTTTAACCAAGTTCAAAACCAAACAAGTCGAACTATATATAGCTCAAGTTCAACTCGTTTAATTAACTAATTTAATATTTAGCTTAAGTTCGACTCATTTGGTTCATGAACCAAGTTCAAAACCAAACAAGCCGAACTATATATAGCTCAAGTTCAGCTCATTTAATTAACGAACTTAATATTTAGCTTAAGTTTGACTCATTTAGTTCATGAACCAAGCAAGTTAAACGAATTAATTGTCAAATCGATCTCAAACTTTATTCGACTTGTTTAGATTCATTATCAACCCTAATAAAGAGAGAATAAAATTTAAAAATAAGTAAGTTAAAATTATTTTGAGTTTAATTGGGTAAGTGTTTCAATATAGAAAAATGAGAGGGTTCAAAATATAAATTATATAGGATTATATGTGTATTTTTTTTAAGTCGAGGGGGTTCAGTTGAACCCCCTCAGCTCAATGTGGCGACGCCACTGTTTTTGTGTGTTAAAAGATAACATCTTCAACTGAGTTTATAATTGATCACATTATAATCACCATCTTACAAGTCAATTAAACTACATGTAATCATGTCCCTATTATTAGTCATTCAAGTTACATTTTATATGTATATTCCCCATCTTGAATTTGAATCCTCTTCTGTTCTTTCTGTATTATGAAATTGCTCTTCATCCAATGATCGATAATGAAAGAAACAGTTTTAGAGAGAGAAAGAGAATGAATGGACGGTTGAGATGTTATACCAGTACATACAATAGGAGGATATGATCTGGAAAGGACCCAAATCCCCTAAACTTGAGACGGTATATATGTTAAGAACACTGGCAGAGCCACACTATAATGAGAGGGTTCATGAATGTGAATCCCTTGAAATTTTAAAAAAAATGCACATATAACTCTATATATTTTGCATTTTAAACCTCGTGATTATTTTTGTTTGCACCACAAACTTTTACCCATTTTCAAATTTATATTGAAAGTTCATGTAATCGGCAACATTAATAATGAGTTAATTATTTAACAATTTCAACACATGAAATTGCATAGGTGATAATTGTAGAATATGTAAATTTTTAAGTACAACATAAATTGAATAAATATACTTTTTTAAATATACATTATTGATATATATTATTGTTATAAGTATTAATTAAAAATTAAATGCTTCAATCCTCTTCGGAGTCTTGACAATGTCGTTGATTTAATCAATAGTTAGTTTGGTTTACTGGTAATTGACGCTGAATTTGGTAGAGAGGATCACAGTACAATCCCCTAAAACTGCAATCAGGTAGGAGTTGAAACCGTTTGATGACAAAACTGACTCCAAAGCAAATTAAACTGATGGTAAAAGCTAAAAGAAAATATCGCTGATTAGAAAATAAGACCAACATAAATTTATAAATAAGTGTATTTTTAATATCACTTGTCAATTTTATAAAATTAAATTTTACTTTATTACTTTTATTTTGTTTTATTGAAATGATTAGGTGAATTAACTCTAATAAAAGTATTTGTTTATTGACAAACAAAAAATGTTTAAAAATATTTCTTCTAATGAGATTTGAGGTAGAGTATTATGGGAATTGGGAACCTTCTTGTGGTTAGTTTAAATTAAGGGTTATATTAAATGGTGCTTCTAGAGCACTTGTTAAATATGTAAAAAATAATAGATAAAATTTATGATAGTGATTTTTTTTTAATATTTTCAAAATATTAAATACACATATTTTAAGACAAAATTTATATATTAATAAGCTTATTAATTCTTTTAGTGTATGCTTGATTTCACTTCTGGAGCAGCCAGAATTGATTCTGGACGTGTAGAATTGATTCAGTCTTGTTTGGTTTCTCAAAAGTAGAATTGATTCTGCCTCTAAAATTGATTCTACTCGAAGCTAGAAATCGTAGCTTCTTATTCTATAATTGATTTTTATATTCAAAATTTTTGTTCAACTCACTTTTACATGAATATATCCAAACATAAATCACTTTAACTTAAAATTAATTTTGGTCAGAATTAATTTTACAGAATCAATTCTATCAAAATCAATTCTCTTCATTGCAGAACCAAACATACACTTAGTATTTTTCTTTATTTAAAAGTAGGGTTAATAGGCTTTTACCCCTACAAAGTAGGTGAGTTTTGCGTTACCCCCTGTAATTTTTTTTTTTAGATTACCCCCTGCAAATATTTTTTTTTTATTTACCCCCCTTTTACTGACGTGGCAAGCAAAAAAAACATAATAACCGATTTTAAAAAACACACTTTTTAAATCGGTTGAACAAAATAACCGATTTAAAAAGTGCATCTAAAGGGATAAATCAAAAATATAAATTTTGCAGAAGATAATCTCAAAATAAATAATTACAAGGGGTAAAGCAAAACTCGCCTGCTTCATAGCATAGGGGTAAAGACTTAATAACCAAAGTATAATTCTACCAGTTTATTTGACGTAGCTAGAGGACGAGGGATTCAAGTTGGAAAGTTTGTCTGTTTGTGAGGATATTTTAAATAAAGCAGCATTATTCCTAAATCACCCTTGTCCTCTCGTCAAAATAACAAAGCCGCTACTACGAACAAGCTGAATCAGCCGCCTAGAGTATGTAATTACTGGTTTACCCTTACGCATTCACGGGTGGACTCTGATCGAATCATTCTCGAAAATGACCCCACAATAATACAAAAATTCTTCTGTTCACGTGTGTTTCGGGTAATTTCCAAGGGTAATTACCCAGGGTAATTAAGAAAAATATACTATATATATTATAATGCCCTTTTGTAATGCTAAATGCTAATAGCTTTCAATACCATACTACTACACGAGAATGAATTTTTTAAAATTGAAAAATAAATTGAGAAAATAATGTAGATAGTTGATCTTGGATTATAAATAATATAAAATAATATTTAAATTTAAAAGAAATGGATAAAAATTGATTGATGGTTGAGATGTGAAAATTGAGAAAAATTGAAGAAAAACAAATTGAGAGGATTCATTCTCCTACTACTACTTACTTACTAGTGTATATTAAATTACACCGATATAAATTTGAGTAATGTTATACCGCTTAATAATACTTTAATGAATATAAAATTTATAAAAATCATAGTTGGATTGAAAATTTATATCATATAGTTCATCTATGTTAAATTTAACAACAATCTGAAATCGTTTGATATGTTATTAAGAACAATCAAAATTAACAGTTGATGTATTTTTATTAAACACCGTAATCTTGATTTGTCTCGATAACATATCAAACGATTTTAGAGAATAATATTATGAGAGAGATAGAGAATAATAATAATATATTAAGGGTTTTTCTATCATGTGCAAAGTTGCACATGTTAAGAAGTTTAAAATAGCAAGTTTGCATTGAAACTTATGCGTTTTATATTAAATGTATAATTTTTTAATAAATCATTGTTGTTTTCAATAAAAAGTTACTATTTTTGCATACTTAAACATGTGCAATGTTGCACATGTTAGACAAACCCATATATTAAATAGTACTAAAATAAGTGAATGTTCAATTTTAGTCAATAAAATATAATGAATGTTCAATTCGTATATTATTATATCTCTTTAATTAGAAAAAAGTTTGATTTTACGACGGTAGGTAGGACTCATTTCTTTGATAACATTAATAATAATTCATTATTATAAAGTGAAACTAAAAATTCTTTAATTTTTTCTCTATTAAAAAAATCTTTAATTTTCAGTTGTTGAACTTTATTTTTGACACAACAGAAGTGGAAGATTTCCATTAGAAGTATCATGAAACAAGGTTAGTAGGTTACTGTACTATTTGATCATATATTTGGGTATTAATTTTTATATCTATGTTTTTGAGCACGGCCATGAGGTCAATAAAATTTAATCAAGAAATTGTTTTATTCAGAAATTGAGCTTAGATTCTTTCAAACAATTTAACTTTTGTTGAAATTCATTAATAGTTTTTTTTCGACACAAAAATTCATTAACCACTTAAACACAATAATTTAGTTTTTATCTTTGTTTTTTCTTTATACACGATTGTGATTACTCAATTAGTATCAGTATACAGTTTAATGTGATTCTCGATAGACAAGGTTCAAGAAGATTCATAATGGAGCATATGAGATTAAAAAATCTAATATTATATAGTGATTTTTTTTTTGTATATAACTTTATAGTAACTCTTAGTCAAATACATGTTTTGGTTTGATCTTTCCTTTTTGGTTGGCAATTTTGTTCGAAAATTTAGTCTACAATATAAAAATTTGGTATTGTCATCTCAAAAAATTAGAAGATGAAGAAATTTCGTTTCTAAGTAATGTACGTTTTTGTGTATATATAAAGAAGACACAATTTATGGTGCATAAACCATATTTTTGCATCGTGCATAAATACTTCAAATTGCTTAGCGCATCCTACAGATTGCTTAACGCACCTCCAGATTGCTTAAGGCATCCCAGATTTTAGGGGAGTGCACTAGAAATTTGGGGTGCGCTAAAAATTTGAGGTATGCGCTAGAAATCCGGGGGGTGCGTTAAGCAATTTAAGGGTGCAATGAGCAATTTTCATTATTTACACATGGTTAATAAGGAAAAAACTTATGCACCATAAAAAATATATAATCTACTTTTTTTGTTAAAAAATAGAAGATACAGAAATATATTTTTCATTTTTGTAAATCATATAAATTTTTTTAACATATTTTTTCGTTCTCTTTTTTATTTTTTTGTTTGTTTATACATATAGTATAATAGTAACTAACGAATACTATTAAAATTCACATATATACTATTATAAAATTTTAGGTTCAACTTTGAATGAAGACATCAAATTAAATTTACTAATACCGATCAATATTAAAAATTTGTTAATTTGGTGTTGACAATAATAATGTTTAGGAAAGAAAAATTGTGTCGTATTGATGGGACTTTGGAACCGCAGGTAAAGCTATGGTATATGTTATGAACTTAATTATCACGTACACCTTTTTTGGTATAGTACATGATTGATGATGAACAATATTGAACCACTTATTGGCTCCAGCTTTTGTATCTATCTTCTTTTCTCTTTATGAAAATGACAATTTTGAGGTTATTTAATAATTAAACTCAATTTCAATCAACAAATAATTAATTTATAACTTTCAAATAACGAAAGAAAGTGACCATTCCATCTTAATGCGCTGTCATGCCCACCGTCCCTTACGTTCTTTTCTCCTCTGCGTGCCCCGCGAGTACAAATTCATCATCATTATATTTGAAAAATAATAGGAAAATGTTATTTAGCAAGAATTTTTTGATGCAAGAAAGAGAAGAATAAATCCTCACCTTTAATTACATCCATAACCACCCATGTTTTCCACTAAAAAAGAAGATTAAATGACATCATTCTTTAAGATTTTGCCATGTGTTAATTCTTGCATTTCTTGTGTAAAAATTTCATGCTAAATAGCAATGCTCAAAATAATATGTCGTTTTAGTGTTTTTTTTTTGTTTGTTAATTTTCTAGTTTTTAGGAGAATAAGTCACAATAATTCATAACTGAATCATGAAATAAATAAAGTCTGATTAATAATTATTTTCATCATGAATCGGATTCGAGTTCGTCCCAATGATTTGTCATAAGAGGAGTCGGTGGAGGAATCAATAAAAAATGAAGGTGAGCCACATTGTCATTTTTACACATGCATTAAATAGATATTCAAAGTTTAACCAATAAAATGTTGAGAAAGATACCGATTAAAAATACTTAATACAAAGGTTAGTGTGGAATATGATTATCTTAAGATCATATTTTTCCCACACTATGCATAATAATAACAAAAGTAACAATAGAACAAGAATATTTTCTTTGTAAATTAACGAGAATACAAAAAATAGTTATATAATCTCACCAATATAAATGGTGGCTAAACTCTTTTTTAATTTTTTTCTCAAAAGATTTTGTCTAAGAGATATTATAAATGTAATAGAGTATGACTATTATAAGTGCGTTAATTTACTATTTTATTATTTACTCTCTTTCATTTCATCTCCTCCTAAAGAGGAAACCTGTCAATCTCCCCCTTCTAATTTAGGTGGAGGATCCAAAGTCCAACATGTTTTGTGACTGGCCAAAAGTCCATAAATTATGTGATCGATTTAGGACTAAGTCCATTAACACATTTCATATTATGACCATGTATGACGTCCTTGACATGATAGAGCATGAATAACAATCTTCGTTGCAGTTCCATCGTACCTTATGGCATACTAACAAATAAGTGACACCATCAAAAGATATTTGTGATTCATTGCATTCACTTGGAGGACCCCGCAGGAATGTTTATGCACGTATTTCCCATACAAATATGCATGGACATTCACCCTCAATATATATACACATTTCACCCAATTCATATATATACTCTTTCCATGAGTTGTCACTGACTTGAATGTTGGAGTATTAACGTTTTGCATGTATCTTTCCCATTGGTACTTGAAGAACAAATCATAATCATCAGTACAATCACAGATCGTCATATTAACCGGAGGAACATCATATTTGAACAATTGTCATAAGAATGAATTTTCTTAAACTATAATTGCTTGGAATCTAAAATATCACGTATCCAATGATATCTCATACCAGCTGCTTTGATCAATTTCATAACCCTTTTCTTTTACAGATTAAGCAGGAGCGGAACAACTTAAATTGTAGAGTTCAAAATTTCAACTTACCTCACTTAAAAAAATGTTAAATGAAATGACCCGGCTAACTCAATTTTTTTTTTTTATTTTTACCATCAGTTGAATCTGGTTCGAGGGTCAGTTCTGGCATCAAGTGGTTCCAGCCCCCTCCCGATCGCAGTTGTGGGGGATTGAACTGTGGTACTCCCTACCAAATTCTGCGCCAATCACCACTGAATCAACTAACGATTGGTTCTATTTTTTTTCCGAGTATACATGCTAAAAGCAGTAATTACTCCATCTTATTTATAATAGGCATTTAAACTTGATATCTTAACTTCTTATTAAACATTGCGTAAATATTAATCTTCTAATTAAACATTGTCTCCACAACCATGATTACACCTTTTTTATCATACCACTAGTATAATATATAATTTATGCATGTGCTCAATATAAAAAAAAAAAAAAAAAATTATGCATGTGCACATATACGCACATGCTCACTATTTTGCAATATTCTAGATTTCTAGTTCCCCACAATTCGAATTTTACAATATATGGGCTCCTGTCTATTTTGGTGATTTATTGTAACATTTTTGGAATAAGAACTATATTTTTATATTGTATTTTTTTTAGGGTAAGAGCTAGTTGATAATTTTCTAACAAGGTGAAAGATTGTTTCCACCTTTTTTTTTTCATTGAAATACATGTTGACAAAATCAAGCCATTTAACTATTTAAGGTAGTTGTCCCATGAATTATTTTTTAGCGAATGAATTAGTGAATGATTGTTTAAATCTCTACAGCTATCAACTTAGGTGACCTTGTTATAATCAGTCGTCAATTCGGCCTCTAAATGAGTTTGCTGACAATTTAGAGACTAATTTTGCTAAATATTGCTAAATCGCTAACTAATTGCTAATGTTAGCTACTAATTTAATGATTGATTTAACATCTTTATAAATCTGTATCATATGACAACTTTTTTTAATAATAGATCCATGATGTGTAAAATGATTCACACCATTGAGGTGGAGGACACCATCAAAACCCAACTTTTTAATAGTAATAGACCACACATTATATGAAAAGGAAGATTAAAATGATAAATAAGAGGTGGTCAGTGATGTCATAGAGTATGTAAAACTAGTTTTTTCTTTCTATATATCTATATATTAATCGTACACAAGGGCGTGTAAAATTAAATCTAACATTTGTTTAAGATGTCAAATTAAGTCTCTTTCTACTTGAATGACTATATTTTGGTGTATATGCACAATGTAGCTAGCTTCTTTAGAATATGACTAAGTAACAACTTCTTTAGAGTATGAATATGTTTTGTTGTATAATAATTTTGAATATATATATGTCTTGTAAATTTTTTGTCAAAAGACCAATAAGGTAAACTTACTATTTTTTAAATGATAAATTATTGTTTACTTGATCCCTCACTTATAAAAAAAATGGTTAACCCTCGACAAAAGTCATCCAATAAAGATTTGATTTATTTATATAAAATGAAAATAGAGAACTTTTGTTATACCATATATGGATGATTTGCTGTAAGTCTTGAGCCATGGCATGACTCATATTCATTGGTCCCACTACTTTTTGATAAACTTACAGCATTAGGTCCCATTGATTAAGATTGTAAACTTTTTAATGTCGTCCACTAGCAACAATAATATAAGAGACTAAATTACTTATATATATGCATGTTGTAGCCGATGTTATTGTCGTTTGCACAAACCACACATTTAATACAATATACTAGAAAATAAACTATTGTTTTGTTAGATTCACTGTATATTGAGTGACAAATTAATATATTACTATAAGGTGAAAGGAAATAACATAATAAAGAAATAGGAAAAAAAGGAAACAAGTAACGGCATTTTTGTAGTTTCGTTGCTTGTATAGTTTGTCATCATTTCCAAATCATAAACTTTGTTATCATCGATGATTATTGCATATATGATCGAAGCAGACATAGAATAAAACAATCAATCTATGCATATACAAACAATGATACAAATTCTAAGAATAATCAAACGAAACTTCCGATTTACATATTCATATAATGATACAAAGAAAGGACATTCTTTGTGTAAAGAATAAATAAACCATCTGATTTGTTTTTTTCTCCGCTTTCTTTCTTTTTTCTTGTTGCCCCTGAGAGGAGATTGAGTGTTTTATTCACTTGTAACTAGTAATTTTTTTAGTTTTTTTAAAAAAAATCCACTTATTTTGCTAGGAATAAGATTTTGTCCACAAACAAAGGGGATTAGGTGTATAAGAGGAGTGTACATGATAAACTAAAGTTTGAATCTTTATTGAAAGATGTATTTTTTTTTTTTATAAGCAAATAATTGAATTATAAGGAGCACAAGGGGTACTCAACCCTTACAATTCAAAGACTATGTCTGAAATCAACTCCCTTGGTGTATGAAAGATGTATTCATATTAGTATTTCATGACCCAAAAAATTTATAGGAAAAAAAAATAAAATTTGGCCACAATTACATACATGAGATATTAAAATGAGTTTAATGACTATGCTCTAACGAAAAAATAGAGGACTTAAACTTTAAATATTTAACTCTTAAGTCAAACCAGTTTCCAATAATACAAAATGATTTAATATCACTATAAAAAACTAGATAGTTAACAAAAAAAAAAAAGAAGAATACAACGATTTTTAATTTTGTCACATATTGACTAATGTAGTTTTTTTTAAATGAAAAAAATAGTATTATAAATACGAAATAAGGTCTAAAAAAATCCAAGAGCACATAAGGGTATGGAAAATACACACAAACAATAATCTAACACCAAAACAAAAGCAAAATACAAACAACCCGAAAAAACAAATACACCACCAAGCACTACATCAACAAGAAAACAAGAACGCAATCCTGACTTCAAAAAACAAAGAGCAACCATGAGATAATCTGACTCTCATTGTAGAGAAGAAAGGATTAATTAACTACACCAAGGGAGTCTCCAGCCAACCAAGACAACCATCACCAAGATCTATACCCCAACAAACTCTAACGATTCAAGTATAAAATAGGGTGCATCTCCATTCATTGGAGGAACATGGGATACCAAGATTGTTACCTATGAACTATTTACAAAAAATAAGTTTCACCTTATCCATCAGATGCTCAACAAAAAAATTTACATCATTTCAGAAAATCTAAATAATCCATACAATAATATACCCGATTAGGATTGAGAATATAGTAGGCCGAGTTAGGATTTGTCAAGCCTACTCTATTTAAAGAAATTGTCTGATCTGTATTGAACTTATGTAGACTATAGACTATAGATTCCCATGGATTGACCTGATCTATTCCTGAATCCTATACCGGATTAACAATCACTCAATCTACTTTTCCTACCCGTAGTATATATATATATATATGATATGTGTGTATGTCGAAATACAAAATTTTGTTAAAATACTATTTGACATAGTAAATAATCGTTTATCCCAAAAGCTTAAGTTTAACCGTTTATCCCAGATATTTTGAAGCTAAAAAATTTATTGTTTTTAATGCAAATTTTTTATATTTTGTATGTTGAACTACTGTTTTAAGGTTTAACGTATAGATTTTTTTGAGCAACTTAGTACTAGTATAGGTTTAGAAAAAGACTTATTGCTCATTATTAGTCATTACTTTTTTTCTTTTATTTTCTTCACGTACTTCGAGGGTGCTGGGGATAAATAATGCGCTTATCTTGTGCCCAGTGTAAGGTCCGTAACTCTGTAAAGGCAAGATGAAAGTTACTAATCAATCATTTTAAGCAAAAGTTTTCATGCATTGATTTAAATTTAAATAAGCGAAGGAAGTTGCATATGCGTACCACATGTAGGACATTAACTCCTCAGGTTATATCAATTGGGTGGGTCCAGTTAGACAAAACTAACTACTTACTCCCTTCGTATCAAGTGTCTCTTAGAAAAAAAATGGGTACTAAATTATATTTCACTTTATATTATCAATTAAATATTTAATGTTTTTTATTCTAATATACTTTTAATTATTTATTTATCTTTCTTCTTTTAATTATTCAATTTATTTTTTTCATACATTTAATGAGAGACAATTTTGTAAATGATCACCGTCGTTTCGTGATCAAAAATAAGTTTTAATTAAGAATAGTACAAGGTAGTTAACCTTGGTCATCTCACAAGGACCTCTAAATTAATAATTAGTAAAAATAATATTAGAAACAATTTTAAAAGGGGTTTTGATTTGATAAAACAGTAACAGAGATGATGAAATTAATTTATATAAAGGTAATCAATCCATCGGTTTAGGAGACTTTGTTTATCATCCATCACATGTTCTCAAAAATATTCGTTCAACGATTTATGCGTCGGTTGATGGTAAAACTAATTTAACAAGCGAAAATCGGTTTTACATGAATTCGATTAAGCATCGTTGTTCAACTAACTATGGTGATGATCAAGCGTCATCGGAAACACGGTTAGTATCATAACAATAATTCGGTCAACCCTTTTCGCTAGCGATAAAGTATATATTAGTTTTATGTTCAAAATAACTTAAACAAGCGATGAATTACTTCGAACAATCTCAATGATATGAATATGAACAGAATTATTAAGCATCGATTCTATCAAATTCATACATAATAAAGAGACACGAAAATTAACATACAAACAGCATAAACGTAACGAATTACTATTAAAACCGAACCTCAAGAATCAAGAACAAAGTTCGTACACCAATATGGATCGATAGAGATTTTTAGTTCTCCATAAGCTTCAGCCGTAATCCTATTTTTTTCGTGAATGACTGAATACCCCTGACTTAGGTCAGATTTTGGTTTAAATAATACGGGCTCCGAAAGTTACGGGCCGAAAACATAAGTTTGGGTCGAAAATAATTAAATTACATAAAGTCTGAAACATGACGCAATTATTTGACACATTTGTGCTCTGAACTAGTTTTCGGCTTCAACATGAAAGTTGCGGCTCTTTGTCTTAGCTTTCCAATGCAACTGACCGCGTCTCAATCTGATATTCCTTGCTCCAGTTATGGTCTGCGCAATGAGAAGGTGTCAAACTACTGTTTATTACGAAAATAAATAGCAAAACTGAATTATTAGCAAAACTAGACTCTAAACACGAAACATGATAAAAACACTAAAATAGTAGGAGAAGTCATAAATTGCCTTAGCACAGAGTGATTAAAAAGTGCACTAAAAATGCACTGATCAAATTCCCCCACACTTAAGCTTTTGCTCTCCGTGCAAAACTCGAGTTGAAAAACTAGAAACAAAATTTAAAAAGTCACAAGCAGTCAACATACTCCAGGCTTTAAGCTTCAAGCCTTAGGTTAAAATTCAAAGATTGGCACAATTCTCATTTATCAACCTTCAATGATAATCTTGCGTGTGTATTGTCTCCTACTATCAACCAAAGCAATGTCAAGATCCCCTTTGAAACTAGTCATTCTAAATTCTAAGCTGTCATTCTTTTCCTATAATTTTAGATTTAACCAGGATTTCGGTCTAGGGGGGCTGTTTCTTTTCAAGAGATCCAGAGCTTTTCAATTTCAATACAGGGGCAACTTCCTTCAAGCTTAATTACTTATTATTATTATTTATTATTTCAAAGTTTTAGGTACTACTCCACCTTTTCACCTGACGGGATCCTACTTGTAATAAGTCCAACATGTTACTCAAAATTAGGTAAAAGACTGTAAATGGTACCCTCTCTCTCATCAAAAAGATCATCCTCATCACTATCATAGTCAAACTCAATACCCTCTGGATATTTATCCAGAAACTCGTTTAGAAATATTGTAATGAAAGGAAAATAGGAGTTTGTCGATAAATATCTGGCCAAATAGGATCGTCCAGTTCCTATAGAACCTATCATTAAAATACCCCTAGGAGGGGGTCAGAGTAGAGCATCCTACAGAACACTTGTTCCTCCAGTTTCGGACACAGGAACTTATTATCATCTTTTATTATTATTATTATTATTATTATTATTATTATTATTATTATTATTATTATTATTATTATTATTATTTTTAGCTCTCAAGAAGTTTCCATTTTTCTTAATTAATAGCAATGATCAGTCTATCTTTTACTTTAGCCTTACCCCCACACTTAGTTCTAGTCGTACCCTCCATTATATTCAAATTCAGAGAGCTTAGTCTAAAGAATGTGTATTTCAGAGATTTATCTAGACATTACTAAGTTTGACAGTGTTCAAGAAGTTGTTCATTAAAGTTGCAAAGGCTATCATGTCAAGTATCAAAACAAAAATTTGCAAAGATTTCACCAATCCTACAACTATCTGCTCTTAGCCTTAGAACATGTGACTACTCATGACAATTATTATATTATTTTTTTAAAACATAAAGTAGAATGTCCCTCCCCCACACCTAAATCAAACAGTGTCCGCAATGTCATAATAAACATAAAGTGAGAGTAAAGGAAAGAACACACCTGAGGGCTAAGGTGTAGCTGCTAGAGCTTCTATGTCTGGTGGTTTTGGTGGAGGCCTTTCCATACTGCGAATATACGAAACAGGAAAAAACAAACAGCATGTGAACTTGAATATCAGCAAAAGATCTAGTGGCTTAGGAGGAATAGCCAACACATATGATAAACGTGCACTAACAAAAGTACGAAAATTAGAAAATCCACATTTAAATTGTGAGTCAAACAAAACAGGTGGAAGAGATACGCAAATGGTGAAGGACAACTGCATGTTGTGTGGCTTAATCAAAGGTTCCACCAACAATTTTTCTACTATGGACAGTTGTTGGTTGTGGCTAACATCCACATTTTTAGTGTCAAATTCAACAACAATTGAATTCTTTTGGATTCTTGCACGAGTGGTTGTCGGGATCAAAATTTCTTCACCTACAATGGCTGCATTGATCTCATGACAAACATTACAAATACCACATTTACAAGCAAAAATTTCAGAAGACTTATCTACTTCAAGCGAAGTATATAATTCATCTATGTGAGATTTCAAGAAATTTTGTGGTGTGATCTCTTCCATGCATTCACTTGAATTTATGTTGCTTATTTTGTGTTCATCAATGGACACAAGTATTGTTTCAATGGGCTCACCTGAAATTTCATCAAGACTTGTATCACATTGCATTACCTCTAATAGTGCAACAGCTAGGTTGTACATCATCATGCAACATCTTCTTCTCTTGAAACTGATGGACAGTGGAGACTATTTGCTCAACTTGGACTGCTAAACTTTGAAAAGATGATTGCATCTGTTCAGCCATTTGCTTATTATTTTCATCCATCTGCTTTATCATTTCTTCCAAACTAGGTTGTGGCTCAACCACCAATGAACCAATTTGCTGAAACTGTGGATGTGACCAAATACGCTGCTTAGCAAGATATGAATTTTGTTCTTGATAGTATTGTCCTTGAAAATTACCTACAAATTGGGTCTCACCACAGAAAGCAGTATCTAACAATATAGGACATGCATCACTAATATGAAAACTTGAAGAACAAATTTTACACATCACAGTTGGAATATGATTTTGATAGCATGATTGTTGTTTTCTTGCATCTAAGCAATTCATGATATAATCCAACAGGTCCAATGAATCTCCCTTTTTTTTAATAGGTTTTTTTTTTTTGTCTAAATAAAATGAAGAGAAAAATAAAAACCGAGTCAAATAAAATCTAAAAAAATTTAAGAATAACACCTAAAATCTCTAAAAATCAAACAAATCTAAATATAATTTTTTGTGATTTTTTTAAATATATGGAAAATTCAAAAAAAATAAAAAGTGGTCTAAACGAAGGAATTTCGCAATTTCAGTCTGAATTTTTGTATCAAAGATACGGAAGTTTTGTTCCTTGATTTTTTTTGGATTTGTGGACCAAATTTCGGATAAATCTAAGATATCAACGGAAAATCAATTATTTTTCAGCTTCACTGCAAAATTCAACGTCTGAACCTGAAACACAACAAAAACTCACAAAACAAAATTGTTAGTAATGTTAGTTAGTTCTCAATTTTACTAATCCTAATCAGAGATCCCCGGCAACGGCGCCAATTTGATCACGGCCGTTTTCATGGTCAAATTTAAGTTTTAATTAAGAATAGTACATGGTAGTTAACCTTGGTCGTCTCACAAGGACCTCTAAATTAATAATTAGTAAAAATAATATTAGAAACAATTTTAAAAGGGGTTTTGATTTGATAAAACAGTAACAAAGATGATGAAATTAATTTATATAAAGGTAATCAATCCATCGGTTTAGGAGACTTTGTTTATCATCCATCACAGGTTCTCAAAAATATTCGTTCAACGATTTAACAAGCGAAAATCAGTTTTACATGAATTCGATTAAGCATCACTGTTCAACTAACTATGGTGATGATCAAGCGTCAACGGAAACACGGTTAGTATCATAACAATAATTCGGTCAACCCTTTTCGCAAGCGGAAAAGTATATATTAGTTTTATGTTCAAAATAACTTAAACAAGCGATGAATTACTTCGAACAATCTCAATGATATGAATATGAAAAGAATTATTAAGCATCGATTCTATCAAATTCATACATAATAAAGAGACACGAAAATTAACATACAAACAGCATAAACGTAACAAATTACTATTAAAACCGAACCTCAAGAATCAAGAACAAAGTTCGTACACCAATGGATCGATAGAAATTTTTAGTTCTCCATAAGCTTCAGCCGTAATCCTATTTTTTTCGTGAATGACTGAATACCCGTGACTTAGGTAGATTTTGGTTTAAATAATACGGGCTCCGAAAGTTACGGGCCGAAAACATAAGTTTGGGTAGAAAATAATTAAATTACATAAAGTCTGAAACATGACGCAATTATTTTACAGATTTGAGCTCTGAACTAGCTTTCGGCTTCAACATGAAAGTTGTGGCTCTTTGTCTTAGCTTTCCAATGCAACTGACCGCGTCTCAATCCGATATTCCTAGCTCCAGTTATGGTCTGCGCAATGAGAAGGTGTCAAACTACTGTTTATTACGAAAATAAATAGCAAAACTGAATTATTAGCAAAACTAGACTCTAAACAAGAAACATGATAAAAACACTAAAATAGTAGGAGAAGTCATAAATTGCCTTAGCACAGAGTGATTAAAAAGTGCACTAAAAATGCACTAATCAGTAAACTAACTCGTAATTTCTCTTTTCCACAACAAAAATTATTTTTCTTAATTTGTGTAAAATGGTCAAAACGACTTACATTTTGGTACGAAAGGAGTATAATCTCTGTCTATAATTATAAAATTTCATTTAGAAAATTGCGGAGATGAAAAAAATGAGTTTACATATAAAATTATTAAGAAATCTCACATCAATTGCAAGATGATTTAAATATATATTTATAAAGTCGAGGCAATCCACATCTTATAAATTGATTTTGTAAGAATTAATGACTTAGATCCAAAACTCATAATAATTTTTTTTCCCTCTTAAGAAAATGCTATCAAGGTACTAATAGTAATAAGACACTTCACCTGTAAACTAGTTTTGAATTGGAGTTCTATCTTCATGTACTTAACTCCTAACAATTTAACCATATATTTATTGAAAGTTGAGCAAGAAAAAGTACCTATAAACTGAATTATATGCTCTCCAATGAATAGTGAAACTGCTAAAAAAATTGACTACCAATTAGTTAGTGTCAGCAAAGTGAAAAACCTACATAAACATCTAATATTGTGCTATTTTAGAAGCCCACGGTGAGTACTAAAGTGTGTTTAATGTAATACGTCTTTAAGTCATAAAAATATTATATATAATAAAATTAGTATTTTATTAATTAGACTCTTCACATATCCTTACGTCCTAAGAATCAATAGTATTATACGGGAATAGATTTAACGCAGTTACCGCAGACAATAAGCGTCAGTATTATACTCACTAAGTAGTCATTGACACAAGATTCACATATCCTTACATCCTAAGAATCAATAGTATTATACGGGAATAGATTTAACGCAGTTACCGTAGACAATAGGCTTCCGTATTATACTCATAGTCATGGAGGGTGTTCTTTTATACATTATTATTGATTCTCATATGGGACCATCAAGGAAGTTGTTTCAAATGAATAGAATTTGCCCAAATGCTTTGCTCCTTATTGTCATGTGCAACTACTGCCTATATGTCATTGTTAGAACTGCTAAAAGTAACATTTTCAACCAAAGCCAAACCTTTTCCTTTTTACATATTTGATAAACCATTCTCTTTCCTTGTCTTTTGGTATATGATATTGGGGTGGGGAAGAGATATATGATGGTGAACATTGTCAAATAACCGATTATCCCAAAAGCTTAAGCTGTTAGGATTAGTTATATCAATGATTTTATATTATTTCTAACACGCCCCCTCACGCAAGAGCTCATTTGGACTTGAAGCGTGGATAATGCATAGGCCCACCTACCATATGCTTAAATTCCACTTTTTAATTATAAAGTGTGGGGAGCGGGGATCGAACTCTAGACCACTTAGTCATAGAGGCTCTGATACCATGTCAAATAACCGATTATCCCAAAAGCTTAAGCTGTTAGGATTAGTTATATCAATGATTTTATATTATTTCTAACAAACATTTCTTTTTTTCTTTTGCAAAATATATATATAATTAAACTTAAAATGGTAAGGTGAGATCCCAATAGAGATTGCAAATATTTGTAAGTTCTTTTTGTTGTAGTTTCGTAAATAATGATAAAAAGAAACCCCCATTGAGATCGATCGATCGGTTTAGTTGGAAGTGCAATGATTGTTATATATAGCTTTCAAACCTTTTACACTTTTTTCTTTTATCCATGTTATTTAAAATAAAAAAAAAATCTTTACTGTCCTCCATTGATTTTTCAATGATAAAAGTGGTAATAAAAAATGAATGATTAATTAAATAAAGGGGATATACTTTTGAAACAGAAAATTGGATTATATTGTCTCCTCAATAGTACTACATGATTTGGGACACTCAATTGGCTTTAAAAGGTCTACACAATTTAAACCATTAATTGAGAGTTGATTACTTATTATCCTTTTCATGATAATAAAATCTTTCTCTTGCATCTTGATGTATTTAAATACTAATACTTCCATCTCTGATATACTCCCTTTGATCGTTTACATAAAGAACATTTTAAAGACAGACAGAAAGGAAAACCTATTGGACATAGTTATTTTTATTTAATACTCTTATAAATTTAAATTTATTCCATGTATACTCTTATTTAATTACTCTTAATTTAACTAACTTACTTATTTTTAATATTATTTTTCATAATAAAAAAAGACATAAGTGAAATTGAACAACTAAAACATTTAAAAATTGGTTAAAGTTTCTTATAAAAATGATAAAAAAAATCACTTTTGTTTCTTATAAAAAAAATAACGAGAATTGTAGAAAAAGTTGGTTATGATATATATAAATTTATTTTAATGATTTTTTTTGTCTTTTGTATTTGTAGTAGATATAAAAAAATCCTTTGAAAAAAAAAAATCAAATTATGAGTGTAATTTTTTTAAAATAAAACAATTTAAATTATGAAAGTGTTAAATTTTAAAAATATGCTTAATTGCATTTTGATCCTCCTACTTTATCATACTCACGAAAATTATTTCTAGTTTAAAATTAATCTTTTTGGTACTCAACTTTCACATTTGTTGTAATTTTAAGTCAACCTGAGTTTTTGTCCATAACATGTTGTATTATATATTGCCCTAATTACCTTAAAAAAAAATTGCCCTAATTACAAATTTGAAGAATAAAAACACTTTTTGGAGCCAAAAATCACCATTTTTGGGAAAAACAAACTGAGTATTGGACCAAAATAATAATTAATGTGATAATTGTAGAAAAAAATTGATTTTAAGTTATACTCCCTCTGTACCAAAATATAAGTCGATATGAGAAAATAATTTGTACCAAATTATTAGTTGCTCATTTCAAATTCTTCCTGCATTGTAAGTTTGAGTGAGTTTTTAATATGTCGGGATGTATTTGGGATGTATTTGTTTAGAAATGGGACTTTTTAATTTGGTTGGAGCAGCAGAGGCTCCTTTTTCAAATTCTGGGGGAGTTCCTAAACATTCGTCTAGAGCGTCATCATTTTTAAGGGTTGGAGGGGTTTGAAGGTGTGAAAAACACAAGAAGGGGGGGGGGGTTGAATTGTGTTTTGGGTAGTTTGAAAATTTCTTCTAAGTTATGAAAACTTATCAGAGTTTGCAGCGGTTTAGAAAACAAAACACAATCAATCAGCAACTTAAAAAGTATGAGAGTAAGAGAGAGAGATAGAGACAGAGATTTATACTGGTTCCTCTCACAAACCGAGAGTACGTCAAGTCGCCTTGCACTTCCAAGGGAGTTCACTATAATCAGACAAGATTATAATTGCTCAAGCACGCAGGCAAGAGATTTCCAATGCTCAAGTAACACTTACAAGAGACTTCCTTTGCTCAAGCACAAAAGCAAGAGACTTCAAACAACTTTACAAGAAAAACAGAGTATGTGAACACTGATATACAAATCAATGTTCAAAAGAATAAGTAAAATACAACTCAACGACAAGACTAATCTTAGAGTCCTAATGAAAGAAATCTAAGGTTCAACAACTGTATGAATCAGAAGCTGAAACTTGAGTCTTGGATTTTCAAATGAGTTCAAGTTGTATGCAAGTTGTTTTGTGCACAGGATGATTTTTGCAGAGTAACAGCTCTTTCAAATTGTTCAATTGTGTTGTGCACAGGACTTCACTACCACTCCTATTTATAGTAAGGGGTGGAGCGTCTTGAATTTGAATTCGTTGCAGTGAGATTGCGCCAGCTGTGAGTAGTACGATCTTTTAACCATATCAAGCAACCTTTGAGTACGAACAAACTTGAGAATGAAGATTCGCCCAAATCTGGTAATAAGTTCGTACAATAGTACTAACGTCACTATTCTGAGGATAAGGTTGATTCTCCAGCTTTTGAGTTGTCAGAAGATGATGAAATTCAATCATTGTAGCAGAGAATGTTCTTCTGACAAAACGGCCTTCACTGCAAGCATCAAAACATGATGTGTTCAAAACATATATAGCTTCTGATGACGTAGCCTCTGATATGCAGCTTCTGACGAGACTTGACATTGCATCTTCTGATGAGCATGTTCTGGTCAGAATTTGCTTCCCATTTTCAGAGCTTCAAATGTACTCATAGTGAATATAAAATTTTAGCTTATATATCTGCACACTAGAGTAAATAATTAGTATACCCTATTGTATATTAATACTTTTGTTATCATCAAAACTTAATTGAGTCATGTCAGAACCTCTTTTGTTCCAACAGGGTTGACGTTTTTAGATTTTTAGAATTTTTATTTTAGTCCTTCCCTATTCCTTTGCTATTTTCTTTGACGACGTCTAACATGTAGCAACTATCGTTTATAGAGGGTGCTTTCATGAATTGTGTTCAGACGAATTCAATCTTTTCTTCACCCACTTCGAAAGTGAGCCTTCCTTTCTTAACATTTATTATAGCACCGACGGTTGCTAAGAATGACCTTCCTAAAATGATAGGTGTATTGGAATCCTCTTTAATGTCCATGACTATGAAATCAGTAGGGATAAAGAATTGACATACGCGTACTGGCACGTTTTCTAGTATACCTGACGGAACGGTCAGCGAATTAGATGCACATTCTAGTTGGTCTCAAATCTCTTAACTTAAGTTTTTCGCATATGGACATGGGCATTAAGCTAATATTAGCTCCTAAATCGCATAGGGCTTTATCTATAATGTATGGTCCAATAACACAAGGTATGGAATAGGCTGTTATAATTTGTAACCATTATGAAGACAATATTTAAGAACTGTTAGATGGAAAAGAACTTTTTTTTTTTTGTTGAGGTAAACTATGTTTTGGATTGTGTGCAAATCTAAAGATAATTGTTTTGTAGCATAAAGTATTCATGTTTTGACTGAATATGAATACTATACAATGGAGGACCAATATTATGGTAGAAGACACTGCAATAACAATATTGGTAAAGAGAGAATTTAAAGAAGAAAAAAACAATACTCTTCTGAAGAAAAAAAAAGAAGCAAACACAGTATTGGAAGATGAGAGAAAGATTAGATGGAAAAGCAGAGAGGGTACATGATCATTTTTAGGGTCTGTTTGGTCTGACTTTTTTAGGTTTTAAAAGATATCAGCAAGATAAAAGTAAAAATAAGAGCTTTTAGAAAGAAAAAAAAAACTAAAATTGATTGATACTTGTTTTTTTTTTTTTAGCTTCAAATATCTTTTATCAAATTATTATTATTTCAATCAATAGCAAGTAATGCATGAAGAAAAAAAGTGTAAGTGAGAAATAAAAATGTCTAGTATATTAATTTTCATATGCTATTTTCTCTTCGACCTAATTAATGATTTATTTATCATTTGGCCATCACCTATTTTTGTTGTGGTTGAAATATTCTGACCTATTTTGTGTCGATAAATATTTTACGTCACAAATGTGTTTCCATTACTTTTTCATCAGCATGTTGATATCATTTTCAATTTATCCTACCTTAGAATTTGTTGGCTTGTGATATTGTTTGTAATATTGTTTACTCATTGGATAAAAGGTCTACTCCATAAAGAGGAAGAACTCTTAAAAAAAATTAAATTATATTCCATGCAATATTAGTTTTTAATAGTTGTGGATCAAATGATTTGACTTTTTTTAAAGATAGATGTGGATTATAAAAAAAGGTTTTTCTATCATGTGCAAAGTTGCACATGTTAAGAAGGTTAAAATAGTAACTTTGCATTGGAATTTGTGCATTTTATATTACTTGTCTACTTTTTAAAAAATAAGTGTTGTTTTCAATAAAAAGTTACTATTTTTTACTACTTTAATATGTACAATGTTGCATATGTTAGACAAATCCTATAAAAAATTTAGGATCATCAAATTCAGGCCCGGTCCAGAGGCAGTGCAAGCAGGCCTGCAGCTCTGGGCCTCAAATTTTTTAGGGCCTCACTGTTTTTTTTTCAAGCATAGCATTTAAAATACATGTTAAATGCTTTTCCTGAGAAAAACTTTCATCAAACGCTGCATAGTCTAGTGGTCCGCGAGCTTGACTAATGCTTCTTGTGTATCAGGTGTCCCGTGTTCAATTCCCATATGGGACATTATTTTTAATTTATTTTAGGATATAATTGAGACAAGTTATTTTAAAATTAACAAATGTTTTATTCCCAAATTATTTTAAAAATTGTTTTCTTTTACAAAATAATGAGTTCTTTTTCTCTAAAAATACAATCATTTTATTACTTATAAATAATTTTACTATTTTATTCTTAAATTAAATTTTGTTTTTTCTTTAAAAAAAAAGAATTAATTTATAAAATTAAGTGTATTTTTTATTAAACACATTATCACTATTTAATAATATTAACTTAAAAATATATTTTGTTATTATTGATTAGAATATGACTATTTTTTAAATTATTGATATTATTGTACATTTTAAATAAAAGATTCCATTAAAAAATTGCATTTTTTTAATTAAAAATATTCATTTTATTAAATTTATTTTATATTTAAAGGGCCTCTTTATTTTATTTGCTCGGGACCTTCAAATCTGTAGGGACGGCCCTGATCAAATTATTGATCGAATTCCAAGCTATCTGCTAAAATAGTTATAATTATGTATGTTTCACAAATTTATTATTAAAATATTTTATATGTAGAAGATTGTAGGGTGTGGTAAAAGAACTGAAATTACCATGTACAATATGTCACTAATATTTATTGTGCTTGTTCCTGCTTCATTGTCATGAGTACCTTGAAAATTTGATGAAAATCTACGACATGCATATTTTAATACATAATTTATTTAAAAATGTGTAACAATATATAATTGAAAATGTTAAGGTAAAAGAATTGGAGTTACCATGTAAAATGTCTGTAATATTTGTTCTGCTTGGTCCTGCTTCATTGTCATGGGTACCTTCAAAATTTGATGGAAATCCAGGACCTGCGTGTTTTAATACATAATTTTTTTTTAAGATGTGTAATAACTATATAAAATTGAAGACATAACTATATAAAATTGAAGACATGAATATAAAATTTTTTGCCATGACTAACCAAGTCCGGTATCATTAATATGTCTAACACTTGGCCCAGCTTCGAAGTCATGGACTCCTTGAAACCTTGTGCTTGAAAAATTCGTATTTGTGAGATTTTGGAATGACGCTCTCGAAGCAACGTTATTAGTAGTTGTTTCGACTTGTTTCCATTTTTGTTTGCTTTGTTTATGATTCTCTCGTCTTCTTAGTAACTCTTGTTGTCTTTGTTCAATGCTCATTCTTTGTCTTCTATTTCTTTCATATTGTGCCCTTCTTTCCCTTTGAAGTTCTCTCAATTGTTGAGTTCTTCTATTTTCCATTTTAATATTGTACTTGACAAAGTATTAAATTTAAGCAAACATTTTAGGTGGTTTAGAATAAGAGTTAAAAAAGTAGATACCAAATGATATATAATTGTTTCTAAATAAATGAGAGCTTGATAATTCTGATTTATACTCATTAGACTTAACTGATAGAAGGATATCATTAAAATTATATGTACATCTAATTTAAGTAATAATTTGGGCTAGTTTAAAATAGAAATGCAAAAGGAGACATTTAAAATGGAAATGCAAAAGCTAAAAACCGAAAATAATAAAGTAGATACCAAGTAATTATAAATTTTAGATTGGGGAAACAGTCATTTTGGTCCCTGACTCTGCAGCTCGTTGTCATATTGGTCCCTGATTTAAGGAAAAACACAAAATAGTCCCTGACTCTGAAATCAGTTAGTATTTTTACGGACTGCAGGGATCAAAATGACTAACGGACTGCAGAGTCAGGGACCAAAATGACAGCGAGCTGTAGAGTCAAGGACCAAAATGACTAACGGACTGCAGAGTCAAGGACTATTTTGCATTTTTACATAAGTCAGGGATCAATGTGACAGCGAGCTGCAGAATCGGGGACAAAAATGACTGTTTCCCCTAAAATTTAATTTCAGAAAAATTTAAAAAGTAGAAAATCACTCTTGTGAATGTTTTACTTCCAATTTTCTTAAGTGTTAGTATTAGTACATGGGTTAATTAGGAGATGCTTTGACTATCCTATATGTAGCATAGCATTTGATATTTGTTTTTATTGGGTTATACTTGTTTGTAGAATGGCAATTTTTTTAGTTTGTTGAAGAGAATAGGATTTAGATGATGGAGGTTACTCTTCTTAGTTTAGGTAACCATAAGTGGCTGGAAAAAAATACACATCATAAAGTTGAGACCACTTTATTATGTATAGTAACTTTATATATGTTTTCATGTCAAAGCAAGTAATAATTCTCATTCCACAATTGATGTACTAAATGTATAAACACTGCCAACCTAAAATAAATAATAGGATATATAGCAAGTAAAAAGTGACCGAAAACATAATAAACTAATAAGAATCAAAATTAAGAGTGAAAAATAGAGATATATGCAAGAATGGCTCACAAATATTTATGGTATGAGCACTAGGTTACGGTTGTTGTTGTTGCAGTCTCTGCAATATGTTGTTGTCTGCAATATGTTCTAGCCCGTGCTTGACACGGTGCACATACTAATTAATCGTATACTTCACTATTAGTCTTCGAATAGGTTAACGCTTCTTTTGGTTAAGTGTCTACCTATAACCTAATGAATCAAGAATGACAATCAGTTTATCTTCAAAAATAAGTATTCTTTAAGAAATTCATCTAGGAGCAAGAAAATGTCATGAAACTCTTGTAAAACACCATTTATTTAAAATAAATTATCATTATTTATTGAAACGAGGATAAATTAATCTATTAAACAAGAACTTTTGAATTAGTTAAATTCATACTCCCTCCATTCCTTTTTATTTGTCGTTTTAAAAAAAATTGTTTCAAATTATTTGTCATTTAGATAATTTAAGGTTATATTTAATCTGGTATAGCCTCCTTCCTATTTTTTTTTTATATACTAAATTTTACATAATTTTTTTATTATATCTATTTTTTTAATTTACTAAATTTCTTTATATAATCTTTTTATTGTTTTTGTTTTGTTCCTATTTTTTTGGAAAGAGAAAATGTGTGCAAAAGAAAAGTAATTTATTGATGGATTAAAATTAGGGTATAATGTATTTCAAAAAAAAAATTAGGGTATAATAGAAAGATAAGTTGCAAAAATACACTTTTTTAATTTAGTGTTGTTATTCTAAAACAACAATGGAACGGAGAAAGTATTCTATAAAAGAAAACGACTTAAAGACAAATATGCTAATGTGAGTGACTCAAAGACATGTTAAGAAAGAAAAAAATAATGAAAGTAACATTATTAACTTTTTTGCTGGTACAAAAGAGAACCAAAAGGCCACAGGAGAAAAACAAAATCAAGACTAAACGAACATTCCTTAGCATGCCTCAAAAATATCATAAAAGAGAAGGCTCTTAAACTCACTAGAAAGAGTCTCCAAAACAAAACAAAAAAAATGCATTGTATGGCTAAAGTTTACATGCCTCACACCAAGTGTAGATAACCTATATGTGCCAGTTCCTATTCAGCAGCACTTGTACTACGAACCAAAGACGGAGGTAGTCCTATTGATCATGCCATTGTTTTTCAGCAGCTTTTGGGTTTTTAATAAATTAAATACTTATTTCTTTCATAAAAAATACGAATTATGAAAGAGGGGAGGAGCTCCTATGCGATATGAACTAAATAGTTCAGCATCCTATATACAGCTAAATAGCCTAGAGAGAGAAAAGATAAAATCTAAGTAGGGATGAGAGCTAAAATCTGGGTTTTAATTCTTCCCATGCACATTTGAATTTCTCTGTAAATAGGAAGGTTTCGAGGATCGCTCGGTTGCAGGCTGGTAACGGCAGAATCTAATATCCGGGCGACATCCGCTGGAGGGTATTGCCGTTCAGTACAACTCTGAAAGTTAAACAATAGAAGGTTAATATTTGAAAGCAATGTTTATTCAATAATGCGTACCAATATGTGGTGCATTTTCAAGAAGGGGGGAATAGGACAAAACCATGATGATAAACATTTCATTTTCATTATTATCAAGGTGCTGCCAGTACACCATTCGAAAATAGATGCACGTCCCCGAAGACGTGCTGTTCAAAACTCTTTAATAGAGGATAACAATTAACGAGGAACACATTAATTTTACAACTAGATGGGGATATTGCGAAATGGACTGCTTTTGATGTCCTAATTACCTGTATCATGGTTAATGTAGCAACACATGAAGCAATGAGCTCCGACGGTATTTCAATATCAACTTGTTCAGAATCTTTATGCAGTTTTGGACCAGATGCATCATTAAGTAAAGGCTCTGATGCTCTGCAAGTTGACTGATTATGATGATAAAAACTGCCATTCACTTGATCTTGCGACCTTATCACAGGCAACCTGTACTTGGAGGACAACTGCTGATAATCAATAGAATCCAATGCCTGCCCAATCTTCGTAATAGCATCTTTACCTTCCTTTGTAGCTTGACCCCATGCCTAAATTATAGCATCAAAAAGTGTAAAGTTCTTTAGCTTGAACCCATACTTAAACGATGTTCAAGGTGTAATGTGTCCCACTACATTCTAGAGCTTTATGTCTACTGTGATCATTCTAAGATTTGCGGCTAAACAATCAAACATCAGTGCTTGTAATTAAATACCAAATCATGAACAATGACAATAATTTGATACGATAAAAGAACAGGAAAAATGCTCAGGTTACCCAAAATGGGGAGGAAACAAGTTGTGAAACGACCATTTATGTATTGTTCATAATGACTGTAAAAGCAGAGGGGACATAAGATCCCCAGACCGTATACCTGAAATGCAGCATCCAGCATTGCATGTGCCCGTAGCCTGGATCCTTTAATGATTTCAATGACATTTGACCTAGACTCTTGTGACATAGAACTATCCAACACACTGGGAAGTTCATCATGAACTTCGAAGTTTGCTCTGGGCTTCATCCATGGTGGCAGAGAGTTGTCTGTGTAGGTATTACGTTGCCTCAATTGAAGCATGGTATCAGAAACCTGAAAAATATAACCAATCAAAAGTTGCTTCAAGGCTAATGCAAAATGTTGTAATGACATAAATAAGCGAAGGAAGCCACATGCCTGTCCACTGGCTTCCTTTAGCTCTACAAGTACCGTGGCATAATGCTTCTTGAAACCTTCGGAATCTTTTAAACATTCTATGCCATTTTGGTTATCCAATATGCCACTATTTGCATTACGGAGCTCTGTTAACACTGTCTCCTGTAAGAGCAGCCCAAAAAAATAAGAACTAGACCATCTATAACCAAGGAAAATTTACATATAAAGATAGATGAATGCTAAGACTTATCACCTAGATGAAAAGTGAAAGTAAAGCATTTTCCAAAAGAACTGCACAAAAAAGTATTAATTTGGGAGCATAGAATGTAGGGGGGGAAACCTTTTTATCAAGAGCACGCTTTAGTTCAGAAAGTGCATGTATATCAGCTTCTTTAGCTTGATGTTGCATCACTTTACACGGTTGAGCACAAGCAGCTAGTGCACAGAGGTTATCAATATTGGCCTGGGAAGTGATATGGTTGGCATCCCCCTATAAGATTTTAATGAAATTATGTAATTAAAATTATTTGTAGAACACATGATATTTCTATGTTACCGAAATCAACATTGTCATGGCAGTGAAAATTAGGATTAATAAACCATGTGAAAAGGATGGAAGATTCAAAAGAACCAGTACTGGACCTTTGAGGCGTTCCTTTAGTCTTTGTTTGGGAGTCAAGAGGAAAAGGAAGGAGAGGGCTTTGGAAGCAAGAGAAGGAATAGAAATGAAGGGAAATCTTTCACCCTCTGTTGCACCGAGTCACCGACACTTCTTATTGAAAGTGTGTCCGGTGTCCGACACATGACAGCACTGTTGAAGACCGCATAACGCCAACAAGTGTGATTACATTGTAATAATTCATTTTCTTAAATTATTACTGGTGTCGATGTGTCGGCGTTTATCAGTGGGTATGGTAGTTAAAATCCCGATTTTAATCCTAAAATCTTACGATTTTACGATTATGCTTGCCCTCGGCAATTATGAGTACACGTATAAATTCAAAAGGGGTGATCGTATCCGAACCAATCCAAAAGTAAAACTGCAAACCGAAACCCGCAAAAACCGCATTTGGTTTGGATGTATTTGGATGACTTTTTTATTGAACCGCAAACCGCAAAAACCGCGAACACCGCGGTTAACCGCTAAAACCGCATTAAGTTTCTATTATATTCCAATACCGTTAAAACCACATTAAATTTCTATTATATTCCAATATACATAGCACGGACAAATATATCATTGAAAAAAAGTTCACAACAAGTCTTGATAGTAAGTGTAATCAATGTTACTTTCGTGAAACACTCATTTTAGTATTGAAACAATGTTAAATCATATTGTTCGGTTTGGTACTGGAATGTTATGTCATTCATATGGAGAATGAAATCAAAGACTGTTTTGTACTCTAATGTTATGTCACTGTATTTGTATGATACTTTGTTTAATTTAATGGGCTTAGGTCTATGGAGATTATTTCATATTCCTTGTGCTATGTTAAATTTAATGAATATTTTTGCGGTTCCAAAAAAAGAAAGAGCATGCATGTAAACCGCAGCCACTCCTTGTGTTTAGTTTAATTTAATTTCAGTACATTTTAATTATGATGTAAACCGCAATCACCGAACCGATCCTAACCGCATTGGCTTGGTTTGGTTTGAATGACTTTTTAAAAACCAATCGAACCAAACCAAACCGCATGCAATTTTATCTTGCGGTTAGGATGACTTTTAGGCTCAAAACCGAACCTAACCGCACCGCAAACACCCCTCGGTATAATCCTATTTTTTGTGGAATCGGGTGGAATCCCGATTTGAATAGTAAAATCTTACGATTTTATGATTATGTTTGGTCTCAACGATTAAACATACACACATAAATCTTCTAGCAATTATGCTTGCATCCAGCTCAAAAAAAAAAAACTTATCCCTTGTCATTCTTCTGTTACATTCCAAATGGCTTCAAACTCTCATGCTAATAAATTTGAATTTACATAGTATTTCAAGTGTGATTTAAGGTTTTCTTTAGCTTACTTATGCAATTTTATATATATGCATATATTTGAGTTTTATGAATTTTCTATAATCTTACGATTAATGTTACGATTGTACGATTTATGATTTTACATCCCCTTTCCAATTTTACATAAAATCCCGATTTTAACTACCATAGTGGGTTCTTCATCTCTTTTACCTTATTAAGAATAGTATTATTGGAGAGGATGAGAAGAGAATAGTTCTGACTGATATTTTCTTTGATTTGAGAGTATTGTAAAGAGATGAGAAGGATTTGAAAAATTATTCAAAACCCTCCAAAACTCTCCAAAGTCATACCCATATTCCTCCAATATGGAGGAGGGTAGGGATGTCAATTTCATCCGTAATTCGGGATCCCGCGGAGATTGTCCCGTTTGGAGATCCAAAGTTGGAGAATTTTTCTCCGTGGGGATGGGGATGGAGGAGAAAATCCCCCCGAAAGAGGTTTGGAGATGAGGATGGTATTTCATCCTCCGCCCCGCGGAGACTCCGTCCCCGAAAACTATTAAAATAATATTTATAAATGTATATTTAGGTACTTTATAAATTATTTTTAATTATATTTTCACACAATATCTGTATACATTTGTTTATATATGATGTTTATAACTGTCACAAGACTCCCAATAATATTTTAATATTTTTATTTGTTTTATAATTAACCTTGAATATTACTTTACAACTAGTTTGATTAAAAATAATAGAAATTTGTTGCTTTTTTTAAAAGTTGATGGATATCCGCGAGAACTGTGGGGATCCGCAGGGATGGAGGAAGAATACTCTCCGAAGCGGGGAATGGGGACGGGGATGGGGAATATTTCAGATGGTGGGGCAAGGAGTGGTAAAGTATCCTCCGATCAATCCCCACCCTGTTGACATCCCTAATGGAGGGTTTTGGTCCTAATGCAGAAAAAGATTACTCTCCCTTCCCCTTTACTCCTCCTTTATCCTCAAAGTCACCTTATTCTTTCCCTCCAAACTCCCAAACAGAGTCTTAGGCAGTCAGATAACACCGTTAGGCAATTAAATACATCCAGTTAATAATAGCAGTGCAAAACAATGGGACCGTATGTCAAGGTTTGTCCATTAGGCAAAAGCAAAGGAACAAAACTTACAGTCATTGAAAGTAGTAACTACAGTGTAGAAATTATTTTAAAGTAAAAGCATAAGCACCAAAAACATAATTTTGAGGCACATCATTAATGCATATTGATACTTGTTAGCAATCCAACCTTCCCTTGCTTTACTGAAGCACTTAAAGAGGAGCGTACCTTCATAGGTGATGACTGCACTTCACATCCCCCAAAACTTGAATTTCCATTAATCTGTGGTTCTGTAATCATAAAAGAGGTTTTTCTGGCACCAATCTGCCTCCTCAAAGCTTCTGGCATATTATCGAATGGATTTGAAGGCATGCAATCAATGTCCTGAATAAAAAACCCGACTCGTCAACAACAAGAAAATTTGGAAACTGTTCTCAGATTTTAAATACACCATGCTAATTTTCATCAATTAAAAGAAAAAATGTATAAAGCTTTAGATTATTTTTAGCATGTGGCACATAACGGTCATTTATCAAGGAAATTGAATTAAATGGGACAAAACAAATTAACTTTATGAGAGGAAAGGAAGTCTCGACACAATGCTCTTTTTTTTAAACAGAGCCTTGACACAATGCTAAGAGTTTCTCATGAGTAACCAAGAGGTCACAGCTTAAAGTGTTGGAATTAGCCTCTAGCAAATGCTAGGTAATGCCAGCTTCTATAAACCTAGAGTGAGTCAGACCTTTCTCTAGAAACCATGCATAGAAGAATAGCACAAGGCACCACTTCTTATTGGTTACTATTATTACAACATTGCAGCATGCATCATGTAAAGATTGTTAATATAATACTAAAGAAGATGATTTTGATCACAGATTTTAAACTACCTCTTAAAGAATTGCTAAAAATACTTAAAAAAATGCCATATAATAAATTATAATACCATGATGAATTCAACTCCTAACTCAGGACGGTCGAACTGAATCCGACACTTGTCATGGTCAACTGTAAGCACACTACCATCATGAATCTCTCTTGTTTTGGGGTGAATGGCAATTACTCGTTGACCAACATATAATGGTCTCGCCAAATCTGTCGGAAGTCCATCTCTTATACCAGCCCGCAGCTCAGAATAATGTTTCCTCACTGAGTCTCGATACTGTTCAAGCTTTTGTCTTTCCTCACGTAAAAAGTTGTCAGAGAACCTTCGTGGTTTGCCAAGAGAACTGCAGAAACAAGTACAACACTGCAATGTCAAGTAGGTCCTTTACAATTACATACTTTAACATTCACAAGGTTTAGCAGAAAACTATAGTAACAACAGTTGAATTTCGAACCTTTTTATGACACTCCACTCAACACGAGTTAGCCTTGGGATATTCCCTAGTCCAACATGGTTTAAGTACTCCACAAATTCTCTTTTGGCAAACCACGGATAATCAAGTGCACTATAAAACCATTCAAAAGTAAACCATCTGCGAACCAAATAAGATGACAAGCAACTAGAAAGCTTTTCCTGCAAGTTACAAAGGAAATTATAACATTTTAACAAAATAAGAAACCTTAAATCCCTTAAATGCTTTAGAATGCAGAGACAATTAAAATTAAAAAAACTTGGACCTTTTGGGTAAAGTACTTATTAGGTTGACTTTTCAATACATTCTCAGAAAACCTCTCTTTAGGCGTGGATGGTCTCTGAAAAATCATCTTGCGTCTACTTCTTTGTTTAGTTGGCGAACTGACTTCACTCAAAAGTGGAGTTTCGGCAGTTGACGATATTGCTAAACCCTTCTGATCAACGCGTAGGAAAACCTCTGGTGGTTTGACCATCTTAGATTGTTTCGGTGATGCAAAAACCGGATCAGTGTGTTTTCCTTTAATCACCGGTTTGTTCTCATCATCTACAGCCTACGGAAAATGTGCAACAACATTGATAAATATGTTATAACTACACTCCAAGCATCATCTAAAATGAGAAGATAAAGATATTTGGACATATACTATATAATGCAGTTGAATAAGGTGATTTTAATTGATAAATATGTTATAACTACACTCCAAGTATCATCTAAAATGAAGAGATAAAGATATTTGGACATATACTATATAATGCAGTTGAATAAGGTGATTTTAATTGCTTGATAGACTAACCCTAAGCCTTGTGCATTCATATCCATAAATTACAATCAGAATCCTAATTGTGTTTGAACTCTTGATTTAACATAACCAGTACATGACTTCTTCAAAAAAACAAAACCAGTACATGATCAAAGAATAGAGAGAAGAGAGACAAGGAAGCTAATGTGGTTCAACCAATGACAAAGGACAAACTATATACCTATATCAACAGGTAAAAATAGAATATTTCCGAATGCTCAATCCCAATGCACAACCAAACAATCCCCGTGAGCAAGATTTACAGTATTTTAAGAGATTATGGTGTTGCATATATAAGCATTGAACCTCAGCATCCACCACATAATCTCCTTGAAAATTCATACGTGGGTAATCATCCTACCAGAAAGCTACTGTTGAAAAACAATACATCTAAACCAAGCTTCAACTGGAAAAAAAATTATTAATAATAATAATAAAGGCAAATTGGATTGTTGCAAACAATAGTGACGCAATTCAAATGGTGTCAATGGGTTTCAGGGATAGGAAGAAAATATGCTATAACAATGTCTGAAAAAACATTTTCGAAGACAAAGCACCGAACCGTAGGACAAATTAAAGAAACAAGGATACGCATGTGAATGCCTTCCAAATTCAAAAAGTGGTTAGAGATCTGGATAAATGAACAAGTAGAAAGATTCCAAAAAGAAATGGAGCATGTGGCGTAAGCTCCATCTGATAAGGCTGAAACCACAAGAGAGTGTGGGGATCGGCTCCAATTGATTCTGAATTCTGATGGTGGAGATTTCAGTTGGAAAATTTTCCAAAACTGGCAGTGGGGGCGACAAAACATTTTAAAATACATCTGAAAATGCACAATACAGGAAATCATAGGGGGGGTGAAGGTAATACATTGAAAAGTTAAGATCGGAAAAATGTGTCACGTCTGTGCATGGCTGATAAAAAGAATGGAGTTTCAAGTTTTAGTAGAGTTCCAAACTTTGGAGAACAGCCGAATACTGCAGACAGGTTTTGGAAGATGGCACTGCTAAGTGCTAACTGCTTTAATATCATGTTGGCGTATAGGGTTTTAGATAATGAATGAGAAAAAAAGACTTTGAATTGCAATTGTAGTTTGATGTTAGAGGAGTGCTAACAACACTCTCTTTTGTTGGTTAAAACTCACATGGGCTCCACCAAATTATGTGGGTCTCATGTAAATTTGTTGGGACCTACATGAACTTTAACCAATAAAAGAGAGTGTTAAAAGGTGTGTTAGAGAGTGTGTTGCTAGCATTATTTTTTGTTAGTAATTACAAAAGAGTAAAAACAAACTCATTCATGCTAATATGAGACTACTGATTCTAATCAAATAGGGAAACAAATCATGATAAATAAAAACTAAGAGAAAATGCTTGTTTAGAGTAAAAGAAACATTGATTTTGAGAAATAATAGGCATACCAACCACAATTAAGGAATAAACTATACTTACTTTCATGGACTTCTGCTTTCTTTTCCATGTTCTATCAGCAAATGGAATCTGGTCGTTTGATTCAGAGAGAGCATTGGTATCATTTGATATATCCTTTCCGAGTTTAGATTTTTTGGACGTTGAAGCATCAGCTCCAGGGATCGCGCGAAGTTTAGCTTTATTTCTCTTATGACTTGTTGATGTTGCTTCAGGTAAAGCAGACTTATCATCTTTATCAACATTCATTCGGTCTCCCTTCAACTGGATAGATGATTCTGGATGGACAAGGAAGAGTTGAATAATCAATTATACGAGTTATGGTTGTTACTTCCCACTCTCTGTAGGGATGTGTTAGGCTCCACCCAATTTCTAATGCACTAAATTTTTTATCAACGACTTTATTCTTACCAGATTCTCCTTTAGATGTCGGCATCATTAGAGATAGATCGGCTAAGGTTTCCAAAGCATTCAAGGCGTGGATTTCATCTGGTTGATAAAGTAATAAAATATCATCAATCAAGAGTGATGTGAAAGTAAATGTAAAATTATTTCTTTTTTCAAAAGTCCAACCATTAACTTTGCCTAGGTTAAGGAACTATACGTTAAATAAACAATTTGCATAGACATCTCTAGTGACAGAATTACCTCCACAGAAGAGTTTTTTGCTTCTTTTCCGCTGACTTGGAGAGAATTGCTCGAGCTTTTCATTAGTAACCTCCATATTCTTTTCCTTCAAAGAACTAAAACTAAGTCCTTCTTCAGTACCGCTGCATGCTTCTCCTCCATCATCAAGTTGGTAATTTCCTACATTTTCGACTCTCTCCTTCTTTCTGTAAAATTTTCCTCCCTTCAGAAGAACTCTAGTGTTGCTCATTCCTTCCATGTCTATCAAAGAACTAGTATCTCTAACATATTCTCCATTTTCAGCTCCCCTGCTTTCTAGACTACCTTCCAAAAACTCTTCATCCACAACATCGCGAAACTTGGCACGGGCCGTCTCTGACATTTGGTGCTAGTTGACAAAATTACAAAAAAAAAAAAACACTCTCAAAACTACAATATATCAAACATAAGGAAGTCATTCACAAAAATTTCCATGAGATAGTATTTCAATATTGACACTTATTCACACATTTTGAAGTAATAATATAGCCGACAAATACTAGAGAGTGGCAGGACAGATAAATACCATTCTTTCCAAGCTCTGAGCAGGAGAGGACTTCTGCGCTGCTCTCCTATGTGGTGTTTGAGAAATAAGGGGAGAGCCTCCTCTTTGTGCAGCCCTGGATAATGCCAAAGCTACATGTGCAACTTCTTTATCATTAGCATCATCAGTGGACTTCAAGCTTCTTTTATTAGGCGAAACATAATCCTCCCTTTCATCTTTCTTGTAAGAGTGGTAAACTGGGACTCGGGGTGTCCTTTTCCCAACAGCACGAGGCTGGATACCTGATTAATTGAATAGCTATCAATATTGCAATCCAGTGCAGAATACCTGATTAATAGTAAGACTATGACATGTATTTTACCATCAATGCGTCTTTTCTTCAGTAGAGAGAGGCAACCATCACCGGAAGTTACAGACTGGGACTGGACAGGATCCTTTGAGACACTAAGCTGAACTTTTTCACGCTTTCGTTTCACAGGTTTTCGAGATCCTGGGGCATCATTGCTCTCCCTTTCACTGTCACTGTCTTCCTGTCAATTTCAAGTCCAGAAAATTAAACTCAAATACATACTCAAACCAGTTTAACATATCATAAGGGGAAAATAGAAAAGTAAATCGGAGTTCAGAACAACTCAACTTCCCCAGAAATCAACACGTCTCAACAAATATAAAGATATGTAAATCCTAATGTAAGCAGGAACTACATCATTTTACAATATCAGGATAGTTGCTGAAGAAATAGAGATGGAAATATTATACTGAAGAAGTGAGGTCAGACCATCAGGGTAAAAAAAGAGAATAGATGTTAAATTTAGTTTACAACCGAATATGTTAACAATGTTGACCTTACACCACAAGGAAATTTAGATGGAAATTTAATTTAGGGAAAAAGGAAGACCTACACCACAAGGAAAAAATAACAATGTTGACCTTACCAGGACATTATAATGATCTGTCATCATTGCAATGAGACCTACAACAGAAGCCGTGCCCTCTGGTAGAGATAGGTATGCCTGCAAATCACAATGTGTAGTTTCAGTGGCACTTAAAGCAAGAGATCTACACATCATTAATAATTCAGTTCATGATGGCTTGATATCCAATAATGTCTCATTTTAAGCAATAACAATAAGAAGGAAAGAGGGGAAGAACAACAAAAGCAAAAGCTTCCATAAGTAGAAATTGAACATCATGTAATCATTTTGTAAACAAGTAGAAATTGAACATCAAGTAATCAATTTGTAATAGTGTCATCTTAGGTTTTTTACCCATTTCACTTACAAAAATAAATACACACACATACAATACCTAATTTCTTACACTAAAAGAACAATTCATACAATAAGGCCTGTGAGACAAGACTGTAGAATAAGTTACTGTAGTATTGATTTACCCGATTCATATTGTAAAGAGCTTCAACCATTTCAATGGATCTGTTACGTACAGCAGCAGCAACCTGGGAATTCAAATAAATCAATGATAGGAGAATAATAACAAGAGCTGTAATTCAAATTAGTAATGATAATGATAAGATGAAAGAAAAAACCAAAATGTCCTCAAGTTTTGAAATGAACAAGCAGGATAGAGAGAAACACCAACACCCAGAAAAGAAAAAAGCACACCTTCTTCCAATCTTTCCCATACTTTCTGTATGCCTCATAGAATCGCTGTAGTTCCTCCTTGCTCCACTGAGATCCCAATTTATCAGACAATTTCTTCTTCTGTGCATCGATCAGGATTCAAAATATGAGGTTTAAACAGGAGATGAAATCTTGTTCATGTTCAGTGCATACTAAGGAAAAATAAAAAAGAAACTGGATTGAAATCCATTTATATTGACCAATTAGAAATGCATCCCAGGATCTATAATTTTGTCTAAATGGACAGCAAATATTATGTATGATGCATGGATACTCCAAATTGGTGATTTGTTTACAAACTTTACATTGTATTCCTAGCCAATATAAATACAGGTACGATGCACTTGCTTTTGTATTTGTGACATATCTTGTTTGGTGAAAGTCCCAAGTCCAACCACCTATGACATTACGTTATTCAAAAAAACCAAAACAGGAAGACAATTCAAGTCCATTTTCACCTATTTCCTCTCTCAGCACATAAATGACTCTTGTAATTGGGTTTTCTTCAAAGTTTATCATACAAAATAGAAAAATTTAATAAATAAATGTATTTTATATAATACATGTTGACATATTAATTTCCTGATTTTGAAAAAAATAAAAATTGTGTATTGTGATGTAACAGGTGCCAAATTCTTGTACCGATGCAAACAAGATAATAAAACTTATCTAGTGAACTACGCTAATGCTGACATCAATATTATTCTTTTAAGTAAAAAACCCATGAACTACAGCCACAACTCTTTTAGAAACTATTATGGCAATATGATACCATGCAGGATGCAGCACTGTATTTAATTTACTGTGCCCTATTGCTTCATGTTTCAAAAAGAGAAATGCTATCAAATCAGATATACCCGATGTTTGTTTTTATTTGAGCTAACTCCATCTTTCTCTGGAGAAACGTCGTTTGCGAATCGCTTATTCACACTTCTAGATTTCCTTGTGGGTGCCATTGATCCTTTGTGTATCTGAAACAAAAGAAATAGTCACAACCAGCAATATAAGCTCGGTTAAAACTCAGACAGTGGGCTAACCAATATTTCATAATAGGCAAATAACACATAGACTTATCATCTTAAAGAATATTTAATTAGCATGAAAGCTAAGGCCAGTGTTGATTCCTTCAGCATCCTTTTTTCTCACTTACGAAATTCAATCATTAACATTATTTGCATCGCTGTTTCATAGCATTTGGCATTCGACCGGAATGGAATGCAACTAATTTCCAATTCCCTATTAATTCTCTCCAAAAAGCGGAACTAAAATGCACTATCTTTTTAACCTTGTATCTCATTCTATTCAGATTTTAAAATGCACCATATATAGTATAAAAATAGAACACATGTTACATTCTGTCTTGTTTAACACACACACACACACCCTATAGATCTCACATAAATAAAAAACAATTAGAATTCAAAAATTCAAGTGCATCAACACTATTCACAAACGGACTCCTAATAATATCAACAGAAAGAGGTAGGTAAAATAAATCCAAAGCAAACACATAAATAACAGTTAAAAATTATAATCCCCACCCATTCGTAAATCTTAAAAAAAAACGGCATAAAACTTTTGTGATTCACCTCAACCACTTCCAAACAAAAACGATAAACAGCAATTTGATTCACTGCAAGATAAATAAAAAATAAAAATCAGCAACGAAGCTGAACTTCTCAGTTCTCACAATCGCATCAGATTCAACAATTTTCTTCGATTTTAAAACAATCAAAATCATCAACAAAAAAAAAAAAAAAAAAAAACCGTAAAACATTAACCCTCACTAACCTCAAAATTATTTTAAAAAAAAAAATTAAAAAACCGAAAAATTATAAGAAACGCGAAATCAAGTACACTATGAGAAACAAATTACAGCAACAGTCAACTACAATCAGCATTAAACAGCTTAACTTGAAAACAAAAACAACATTATAAAGAAAATCACAAAGATAAAACGCGAATAAGACAAAATCATTCAATCTAATTAATTAACAAACTATATAACGTAAATTTTGCAATGATTTTCGAAAATCGAACCCTAGGTTACAGATCCGAGAGTGAAACTGATTCTGTGACTCTTACCGACGGTAGGTTAACTCCAATTCCGGTGAAGCACGAGAAGAGAGGAAAGAGAAGAAAGAGGCAGGGTTTAGAGAGAGAGAGAGAGAGAGAGAGAGGAGAGAGAGAGAGGAGAGAGAAAGTTAGAGGAATAGGGAAGAGAAAAAAAAAGCGTTGCCGCGAAACTTGAATATAAAGGTGTTTCTAACCAATCAGATTTTTTGGATATTTACGTAATTGTGCGTCAAGGACGGTATACGATAGAAGAGGGAGAATACGGATTTGTATTGTTGTATTGATCATTGGACACGTGTACGATTCGGAGATATCAACGGTTGTTGTTTTTGTTCGTATTCAATGTATCTGAACCCCCGGTTGTATGGGATTATATTTGAAATTTTGAAAAGGAATCTTGTAAATATTTCCCCTGGATTTTCCGTATTCTTGATATCACCTCGGAGATATTTGTAATTTTACAACTTCAAATTTGCGTTATTTATTTTAGGTTAAAATAACTGATACCCTATAATGTGGGCGTGTTTTGTTTTTTCCCTATAAAATATTTTCGTGCAACTCGCCCCTTGCAATATACTGACTCTTTGCTTTTGCCTCCTATGCATAAAACATGGCAGATGAATGTGCACTTTTGTCACGTGGCAAATCCACGTGAATTAATTATAATTTTTATTTAAATTTAATGACACGTGTCAATCTAAATATTAATTATAAACAAAAATTAATAAACTGAATTTATTAATAATTTTAAAAAATTCGCAAATTTTTTTTATTATAAATAATAATTAAGTATTATTTTAAAAAGAAATTTTGTCCTAGAAAATAATTATCAATAGTACATTATAACAAATTTTTATTATTTTAAAAAGAAATTTTTAAAAAAAAACATTATTAATACTAAGTTAAGTATTTGAGCTTCATTAATATTGTCCTAGAAAATAATGATCACTAGTACATTTTAAGTTATACATCTTAAGTTAAGTATTATACAAAAAGAATATCATTAATATTATCCCAATAAACATCAGTAGTACTATCCAAAAAAGACATATAATTAGTTATATGTATAACATCATAATAGTCTGACATTCACTAAGGCTCCGTTTGGATTGATGGAATGTAATGGAATAGAACGGAGCAGAATAGAGTAAGTGGAATATGATGGAGCGGAATGGAATAAATATTTCGTTCCATTGTTTGGATATTTTAAAAAGGAGATGAACAAAATTGAAGGTTAGTGGTGGTATGATATTAAATTCATTCCATCTTATTCTATTCCGCTTCGCTCCATTCCATTATTATTTTTCAAATCCAAACAATTGAACATTATTATATTCCACTAGCCGCCAAACAGGCACGTGCCCGTTTGTGTAATCAATATTCTTTTTTTTTTCGTGTGTGATCGATATTCTGTATTGTGCAAATATAAATAACTATTTAACCTTCTTTTTTATTGGACTTTGTTAATTGATAACTACGTAACCTCCCTTTTTTTTGTGGTTAGTTATTAAGAAGAAAAAAATATTATTGTTTTTACTATAAAAAAACTGAAAACCTACTTTTATGTGGAAGTTGTGCTTAGTTATTAAGAAGAAAAAAATTTATTTACTAAAAAAAACTGAAAATCTATTTTTATGTGGAAGTTATTTTTTAAGGGTAAAATTGGAATAACAAAAAAGTCATCCCAAAAATTTGTATCCCCTTTATATATCTTAATCTTAATATTATAAAACGAGAGTAACTAGAGGCATCCTAAACCCTAACCATAATATGAATGATCTAGATTTTGACACTTGTAAAAAATATATTATATTAACGGCTACGATAAAAACTTGAATATTATTATGTTGCCACATCAATTAATGAATGTGACACGTCATATGTTTAAAAACACAATACATATGTGTCAATATATGATTGGATGTGTGTATAAAATAATTTTACACCAATCCCTAATTTTGTTACATACTAATCCTAATTATTGGATATACTCTATGGAATCTATTTTATTTATAGCCTTCAATTATGCATCTTTTATGATAAATATAAACCCTTTTATTTCTTTCTCTTAAGAGTGTATCTTTCACATTAATTATAGCCTTAAATTATCCATCTATTTTCACTTTTTCTCACATATTTACTTTTTTTATTTGATGCAGATTTGACTTTGGGGTTCTATAAACGTATAGATTGTTATAGATATTTTAGGTGTTTACTTTCTGATTATAGTTTCTAATTTTCCATATTAATGCTCTATTCTTTTTGAATTTGATTTTTATTCTAATAGGTATGGATTCCTAAAGGTACGGATTCCATTTTTTTTTTTAGTGTTTCATATTAATTTTGATTCTTCTATTTTAAAAAAAGTTGGATTTTATTTTTCTTAAGTTTCTTATATTTTATATTGAATGCCGATTTTGCTTTGGGGTTCTATAAAGGTATGTACTCATATGAATATTTTTAGGTGTTTGAATTTTATTTTTTTTTCTATTGGATCATATTAATTCTTAATATTAGATTTTGTTTGAATACTTAAGTTTCTTATTATTTGTTGATGTTGTTGTTTCACCAAAATTTTCTAAATGTTCTTCTGATATGTTTTGTTTTAATTTCTTGATAGAGTGCAGTAATGCTTTCGAAGATGTTTACCAGTCACAAAGTTAGGTGTTTTGCAACTTTGATTCATCCTTTAGGAAATCAATTTGACGTATTAGTGGAAATAATTAATGGAAACATTTGTTTTTTTTCCTTATATTTCAGTATTTTAATTTAATTTTGAATTAATCTGCTTATTGTAATGTCAAATTTGTTTCTTACTAATCAATAGTTTTCAATAGTTTCCCGTCATTTGAATTCCACCATATTTTATTTTAACATAAATATATATATATATATATATATATATATATATATATATATATCTTACTTATTTCTAATTTCTGGAATTTGCTAAGTAAATTGGCAGGCTAATTATAATTAATTGTACCTGATAAGCATGAGAAAGCAAACAAAAATTCCCGATAAGTATCAGAAGAATAATTACGCATCATATTAATTAATGATTTTATTATTTAAAAAAAAATTTGTTAACAAAAAAAACATATGCCACACGCAAATGATAAGTATGAGAATGCCATAAAAATAATTTTTCATGATAAGCATGACAAGGATAATTATACATTATATTAATTAATAATTTTAATTTTTTTTAAAAAAAAAATTGTTAACAAAAAAACTATATAACACACAAATGATAAGCAAAAAATAAATAAATATTTGAAGCTTATCGTGCTTGAAACTTATCTCTCCTATTATTATTCCCGGATTAAAACAAAAATTATTTGAAATTCACATCTAAAAGGTCAAGAAGATTCTACACTATGGCCCCGTTTGAATTGGTTTTTTTTTTTTTGTTGACAAAGTTTGAATTGGCTTATTTATAACTTATATGAACTTATCTATCAACATAAGTCACTATATTAATATTTGGATAAATTAATAAAAGCTTATCACATTTTTATAAACTACTTATACCTATTTTGATAAGCTCTCTCTATTAGCTTATACATGTGCTCATACGCCAGCTTATATAAATTTAGAAAGCTTCGATTCTTGCCTCAGCCATTCGGATTAACATATATTTTTCAAACTTTTATTTTAACTAGTCTTTATTTTATCTTTGTCTTTTTATGCTTATCCATCTTATCTACACACTTTTGTTTTTCTTTTTTGACCGAAACTTTCTGTTTTTCATTTAAGTTATCTTTTTTTACTTCTTTTTTGGTAATTTAGCTTAATCAAATTTTTTACTATATTTATATAGATAATTATATATATATATATATATATATATATATATATATTTCTAATCATGGTTTGATTCTTTAATTTTATTTTTTGAAATTAAAATCATATTAACATTCTATAGTTGCCTATATAATGACACATCCAAATAATTTAATTTATATAAGTACTTTTTAGTGTATATATATCCAAACACAAAGGGTTTATTGAGCATAAGAGCTTATGATGTAAGTTCTCATACTATAAGCTCTAATGCTATAAGCACATGTATAAGCTATTTATCCAAACGAGCCCTAAATGCTTACTACTATAAATAATCATACATTATCAACATTTCCATTGTATAATTGAATGATTGAACCCGTGCAAGCACGGGTAAAAAGTCTAGTTAGTATAGATTTCATTATATTTTATCAATCCAAACAGAGCTTAAGGAAACACGGATTGTATCTGATATTATTTTTTTATTTAAAAATAAAGATTAACCAATACTTTTCTAATACACGAGTATTGGGACGTATCAAACGTGTATCAGATATTATTTTTTATTTAAAAATAATGATTTAACCGATACTTTTTCGATACGCATATCGGGGCATATCAGACGAGTATCAGTATCAAGTGCGTGTCAGACACGATTCTCCACCATTTTTAGAGTATCGGGGCTTCATAGCCCATAAGTTATCACAAATTTTGTTTTATTGTTTTATTTTCTACTCTTCTCCAACAAACACACACACACACCCCTCTTTCTTCTTATGTAACATTTGGCCCAATTTGTATTTTCTTTTTCTTTCTCTATCATTTTACTAACCCATACTCCCTCACTTCAATAATTACTTCAAATACACCTCTCATCCTACGTCTTTCAAATTTCATAGATATATTTTTCTAATGTCTTCTCTTCTTTTATTTATTAAAATTGTTCTCATTATTACTGATGACAGAAATTTCTATGGTATTTTTAGTAGTATTATTAGTAGTAAAAAGACCAAGACAGACCCAAATACGAAGGAAAACCTACAAAAGCAGGAAAAAACATCAAGACAGAGTCCAAGATGCAAAAAGACAAGAAAAAACCAAAAAAGTGAAGAAAATGAGCATTCCATCGCAACACGATGTCTTCCATCGTGCCACGATGGAAGCTGCTTGCTTGCCAAGAAATTAGAAGAATAAATTTGCAAAATATCTATTCATCGCAGTAAGATGCACTACATCACAGCACGATGGAGTAATTTGGCGACCAAGCTGATGAAATGCACAGGATCAGTTATAAAATTGAACTGAATCTTCACATCGCACTGTGATGGCTTCATCGCAACACGATGACCTTGCTGAGGCCCATTACGAAAACTATAAATAAAGCCTCCCATTCATTGTTAAAATCATTCAGAAATAGTAGAACACTCTCTACTATAAGGAGAGGTTCAGAGGAGCTTTATTGGGCATAGTTTTCTCCCCTTACGGGAAAACTAACTCATCAAGGTATGTTTTCTTTAGGTTTTTGTATTTAGGTTATATTCTTGTAATTTAAATATGTAGTCTTTTGTAATTATGCCTTAGGTTGTGGTGGAGACGATGAACTCCCCTATGAGTATTTGGAGTCTGTAGTTGAGTCTAAGTTATAATAAATGATATTTAGTAATTATGTTTGTTATTTACTTTCTTGCACTTTAATAACGTTTCTCGTAATCTGGCCGGATAAGCGGGAGCGCCCTTAGAATTGATATTAGGTTATTACTTAATATGGTCCAGAACTAGTAGTAAATAATGTTAGGTGTATAGAGACGGTAACATCCTAAACTAGTCGTGAACTGAGCGGTTAGAGGAGGAATCATGAACTAGGTGTGAACTGAGCACTTAGAAGATGAACGGTCCGATACTAGGACCTAGAGGTTAATTGGTGAAGATTATAATGCATGTTTATAAACAACTCACTTAGTAATTAAGGTATGTGACACATCGAGGTTAGACTCTCGTAGATACCTTAGTTGCTAACGTAGGGAAACTTTAATAAACATAGTGTAATAGTAAGGTATTACTACAACAAGGAGAATTCACCGCTGAACATAATCTAAGTAACTATGTTATACACCGATCATGCCAAATATGATGAAGGGAGTAACCACCATACCTAACCTCTATATTTCTTGAATCTATTATATTTATACATTCTGTCATTTATTTTCTGCAAGCATTACGCTTCTTTTATAAAAACCTTTTCAAAAACCAAAGTGAATGCAAACTATCACAAACTTAAATAACGCTAGTGAAGATTCGGCACGATCCCTGTGGATACGAACTCATTCTAGACACATAGAGTGTGAATTATTACTCGACGACAGACTGGTGCACTTGCCAGACCGTAGTCAAGTTTATGGCGCCGTTGTCGGGGATTGTGTTTACAAAGCCTTACTAGATTTAATTAAGTTTGTCAAATATTTCAAAAAATACAAAAAAATTAAAAATTAAAAAATCTTGTTGATGATTGTGGATTTTAATCTGTGAAAATTCTGGCTAAGGATAAGTCAAGGTCTCCGAGCGATCCGTTGTGATCCACCTCACTTACCTGAGAATATTCATAGTGACAAAGACACATGAGACAAACCTAAAATAGTTTTACCATTTAATTTTCCAGTGCTACTGAAGGTATTCATTTTTTGTACTTGATAACAGGTATTATGGAGTTGAAGTAAGACCCTGAACCCGAAAGAACGTTCTGGAAAAGAAGGCGAGCACAAAGGCTTGCAAAATCCAGTAATCTTAGCACAGAAGAAGAGCCTACCACCAAAGCCATGGGGGACGAGCAAAGAGTCACAATGGGAGATTACTGCAAGAGGACTAACACAGATCAGATCTCACTGGGGTTCCAACCGGCCAACCCAACTAACTTTGATATTAAGGGTAATGTTCTTACAGGTTTGCGGGAGAACCAGTTCGACGGACGTGCCAACAATGATCCCTGGGATCATCTCACAAAGTTTTCAGAGACATGTCAGATCCAGAAGGTGCCGAAAAACGTTTCTGATGACCAGAAGAAGCTGCGTTTGTTCGCTTTTTCTCTTACAGGTCTAGCTAAAGATTGGCTTCAATGCTTGCCAAGGGAAACGATTGCAACATGGAAGGAGCTTGAAGACAAGTTCCTGGAAAGATACTTCACACACACTATTCTAGAAGAGAAAGTCTGAGATTCTGAGTTTCAAACAGCATGAATCTGAAACGCTGTGCGAGGCTTATGAACGTTTCAAGTTACTCATGAGAAGGTGTCTGAACCACAACATTAGTGCCATGGAACAGATGCAACTATTCACTGTTGGTATGAAGATGCAACATTGGATGATACTAGATGCCTCAGCTGGTGGGTCCATCAAAGTAAAGATCTATGCAGAGACTAAGGATCTGGTTGAGCAGATGTGCCAGAATGAATACAACATGAGTCATGATCGAGCTGAAAAGACACCTGGAATTCTAGAGGTGGACCAGGAGATTGCCTACAAAGTGGAGATCGAGTTACTAAGGAGGCAACTTGCTGATAAAGAGAAAGCTGTGAAGGAAGCTAGTGTTAAACAGGTAGAAGGAGTTTGTGATTTCTGCCTAGAAAATCATCCTAATGGGCATTGTTTGCCAGGAGAGAGCGAGGAGCAGGTAAATTACATGGGAAACAACTACAATCCAGGTTGGAGCAAACACCCAAATTTACGCTGGGATCAGACAGGAAACCAGGCTCAAGCTGCACCTCAACCAAGAAAGCCATCTCCATTGGAAGAGTTACTCAACAAATTTGCTAACATGAGCAAGACTAACTTTGAAAATATCCAGACTACAGTAGCCAACCAGGGGGCGATGATAAAAAGACTTAAAACCCAGATTGGTCAACTCTCAAAACTGGTAAGGACTCATGTTTCTAAAGATATTGCAGGTAACACGGTGGACAATCCAAAGGAGGAGTGCAAAGTCCTGAAAGATCAGAAATCAGAACATGAACAAAGAGAAGAACAGGTAAAAGACTACGAAGAGTGGTATAAGCTGTTCGATATGACATTAGATGAAGCTTATGACGAGTTCATGAGAGAGCTAAGGGAGTACAGAGAAAGCCGAGCAAGACTGCCACCCAAGAAGACAGATCCTGGAAGCGTCACCATACTCTGTCAGATTGAGGACGCAGAAATCCGAGCATTATGTGATGTGGGTTCAAGTGTTAACATGATGCCATTATCTCTGGCGGAAAAGTTAAAACTCACAAAACCAATTGCAGGTACAGAAAGAGAACTCGTCTTAGCAAACCAGTCAACCATCTACTCAGCAGGTACAATAGAGGATGTCTTGCTGAAAGTCAAAGACCTGGTATTTCCAGCAGACTTCATGATCCTGGATATCCAAGAAGACGACGAGCATCCCATCATTCTTGGAAGACCATTCTTAGCAACTAGCAGGGCACTCATTCATGTGGAGCTCGCTGAGTTGACTCTGAGGAGTGGAGAGAAGGAAAAAACTATCAAAGCTTCCAGAACCAGGAGGGAAGTATGCTACATGCTCGAGTGGAAAGACAGGGAAGCTACACCACCGATTCCAGTTCAAGAAATACAAGTAAAAGTAGAGATAGAGGAGCTGGAGAATGAAATGGCGCAGCTAGAGATAGAGACAGCTCAAGAAGAGGAGGTACTCGGAGAACTCACTGACAAAATGAAGAGGCTAACTATTGAAGTGGAAATCCGAGCAACATGGGTCAAAGCATGGGGTAGAAACCGAAAAGTGGCCAGAAAATATAAGTTTGGGGTTAATACGCCACCTCTGAAGAAGCCTGCTGCTGAAGGGAAGAAGTTTAACTGGGTTAGAGCTGAAAAAGAACAAAAGAAGGAACATCCACCAAAAGACAAGGGGAAGTCCATTATAAAAACAGTACCTTCAGAAGATGATGGACGACTCTGCTTTGCCACCTTCAAACATAAACAAAACCCGGAAAAGTATGAAAGAAGCAACAAGAAAGAGGGAGGAGCTAAGGCGAAAGCTCCTACAGAAGAGAGAGACATGCGAACCTATCCTCTGTAATGGAGGAAATGCCTTAAGCTAATGAGAGGTTAAACAAGCCCTGCTTGGGAGGCAACCCAAGGATAAGTATTTATTTAAGTATTTTTCAGTTCAGTATTTTCAATTCAATTTTTTCAATTCAATAAAGTATGCCTAGAATTCCGCATGTCATCTTCATCTGTAGCAACCCTTATTCAAACTTACAAAAAAATTAAATAACTGTTTTGCTGTTTATTATCTAGTGCATGACTAACTGTTATAGGTAGTTATAAATCTTGATGAGCCGAATTTCACACCTTCATACAAAAAGCCAAAGGTGATTGCTCTGAAGTGCGAAGTTCGGGAGACAGAGAGACGAGTGATGAAGCTGATGTCCGTGAGACAAGTGTTCAATTTCAGATATACCTAAGCCATGTGAGGATTTGAGCCAAATATTTCCAAACGGTATTACCACTTTCTTTCGAATTACTATGAGAGTATCGTGCACTTGTTTATTTTCTAGAACTTGCTCTAATTCTCTGCTGACTGGTTAGTTTGATAATATATGTATTGAGGCAATTGTTTGTTATAACCTAGAGCCTTTTCAAGCCACCCTTATTATTATTATAATCCTTTGCTAGCCAATTTTGAGCCGTAAAAAATATTATCCCTTTTGTTTCGGTGACAAACCACATTACAAGCTAATAGACCTGAAAAACAATGATTTACCCTCTTTGGAGTTAGGTAATAGTTCTCAAAAAAGTCTTGGCAACAAAACAAGTTTGGGGTTGCTCATGGAACTAGCAACATCTAAGTTTGGGGTGGGTATACGGAGAACTATCACTACAAAAAGAAAAAAAATAAAAGAAAAGAGACGGGAAAACATCAAAAATTCCCTAAAAAAAAGTCTCTTAAAAAAAAATAAATGAAAAAGAAAGAGCCAAATGGCAAAAACAGTGATAGAAAAGAACCACACAAAGACACATCCGGTTCTTATTTTCCGATATCAACACAAAAAGGCACCCTAAGGAATAAGGTTGCGTACACAAAAAGGAACAACAAAGTAGAACTTAACTCCAATGTTTAGCCTATTATTCCCAAAAATGTCCTATCTTGACCTAAGCCACGTTATAACCCTGAAAAAGACCTCCAAAAATGCATGAGTATTAAATTTTGACCGGTTGCTTAGAGTTCTTGCAAGCCTATGGTAAAATGGCAGGTTGTACGATGATCGAGAGATGACCCTTTCAATTATGAGCGAAAAATACAAATGTGAGAGAGAGAAAAAGTTGAACATGGACTCTTGCGGGCATTTGTCCGATTTGCTACTATTGACGTCTCCTGAGCCTAGCAGGACTGAGCATGATCGCTGCGGTAAGAAATCAGCGGTACCATTGCTGAAATACAAGCAAGGTTGTGAAATTCCTATCATTATTATTTATCTCTTATTTCTCTAACGATCTTGTCTGACAACATGTTACTTGAGGACAAGCAACAATTTAAGTTTGGGGTTGTGATGACAGGAATTTCTATGGTATTTTTAGTAGTATTATTAGTAGTAAAAAGACCAAGACATGCCCAAATACGAAGGAAAACCTACAAAAGCAGGAAAAAGCATCAAGACAGAGTCCAAGATGCCAAAAGACAAGAAAAAGCCAAAAAAGTGAAGAAAATGAGCATTCCATCGCAGCACGATGTCTTCCATCGTGCCACGATGGAAGCTGCTTGCTTGCCAAGAAATCAGAAGAATAAATCTACAAGATATTCGTTCATCGCAGCACGATGCACTACATCGCAGTACGATGGAGTAACTTGGCGACCAAGCTGATGAAATGCACAGGATCAGTTATAAAATTGAACTGAATCTTCACATCGCACTGTGATGGCTTCATCGCAGCACGATGACCTTGCTGAGGCCCATTACGAAAACTATAAATAGAGCCTCCCATTCATTGTTAAAATCATTCAGAAATAGTAGAACACTCTCTACTATAAGGAGAGGTTCAGAGGAGCTCTATTGGGCATAGTTTTCTCCCCTTACGGGAAAACTAACTCAGCAAGGTATGTTTTCTTTAGGCTTTTGTATTTAGGTTATATTCTTGTAATTTAAATATGTAGTCTTTTGTAATTATGCCTTAGGTTGTGGTGGAGACGATGAACTCCCCTATGAATATTTGGAGTCTGTGGTTGAGTCTAAGTTATAATAAATGATATTTAGTAATTATGTTTGTTATTTACTTTCTTGCACTTTAATAACGTTTCTCGTAATCTGGCCGGACAAGCGGGAGCGCCCTTAGAATTGATATTATGTTATTACTTAATATGGTCCAGAACTAGTAGTAAATAATGCTAGGTGTATAGAGACGGTAACATCCTAAACTAGTCGTGAACTGAGCGGTTAGAGGAGGAATCATGAACTAGGTGTGAACTGAGCACTTAGAAGATGAACAGCCCGATACTAGGACCTAGAGGTTAATTGGTGAAGATTATAATGCATGTTTATAAACAACTCACTTAGTAATTAGGGTATGTGACACATCGAGGTTAGGCTCTCGTAGATACCTTAGTTGTTAACGTAGGGAAACTTTAATAAACATAGTGTAATAGTAAGGTATTACTACAACAAGGAGAATTCACCGCCGAACATAATCTAAGTAACTATGTTATACACCGATCATGCCAAATATGAAGAAGGGAGTAAGTCCAACCACAATACCTAGGCTCTATATTTCTTGAATCTATTATATTTATACATTCTGTCATTTATTTTCTGCAAGCATTACACTTCTTTTATAAAAACCTTTTCAAAAACCAAAGCGAATGCAAACTATCACGAACTTAAATAACGCTAGTGAAGCTTCGGCATGATCCCTGTTGATACGAACTCATTCTAGACACCTAGAGTGTGAATTATTACTCGACGACAGACTGGTGCACTTGCCAGACCGTAGTCAATTACTAATTAATTTATATTTGTTATTACGTCCTCTTCACTCCAATTCCCATTAATTAATTAGTTAGTTAACATGTCAAAACAAATATAAAATCGCACAAACACATCAAAGCAGTCAACTTCTAATCAAACAAATCTAGGAACTAACTCGATCCTGATAAAACGAATGATTCTAAAAGTTGGAGAGTTACAAGGTTACTCAGACTCAATGATACTAAATCATCTAAAACATCCCCCAAGTACGATTTTCACATCACTCTATGGCTAGATAACTCGAACTCAATGATGTTAAGCAACATATAGCATCCCCCAAGCACTTCGCCTCACTACACGACAAAGCGATTCAAACTCAAGGACACAATCTCATGTAGCACAAAGAACAAACTCACATGCATAAATGCATATAAATCGGAACCTGACACCATAAGAACTAAGTGTGCCATAAACAAAATATCACTCGAGTTCCATTTTTGCTCCATGAGCTAGGAGACTCATCTCAATATTATTTATCACAAATTTATACACAACACACATTTTCAAGGTCACCAAATAATTAATCTAAAGTAAAGATTTTATTCCTATACGGAGAAACTATATTATAATTCCAAACTAACTGTCCTGCTTATATTCTTTCATCCATAACCAAACCATCCTTTTAATATGTCTTAATTACCAAAAGTCACAATTCCCAAATTTTACAAATTATGTCGTGTATCCAATATGAATATTAGTCTAACTATTATGAATCCTTTGTTGTAATTTTTAATTATTATTTTATTTCAAAAGTTTCTTAAAATTATTCCTTATTTTTATGTTTGATAATTACTTGGACAATACTCATTTATGAATTATTAAGTGGCCAAACCGTTTTTCTTTATGAATTAAGGCTTATGTCTCATGATCATTTCATTGATTTATTACCAATTAGTTCATCTTAATGGTCATATAATGCTTGAACGGTCACATGAGGAATGGCTTGGTTTTAACACATGTTTGGTGTGTATATATCCATATATCATTAGCACAAACAAGATGGTTGTTTTTACGAAGAAAAAATAAAGGAGACATAATTTGAACAAAATATTTTCCCCTCTTATAAAATTGAGTTTATCTTCCTGAGTTACATAGCCAGCACTAAGTGAATTCAAGTTGTTCTGTCACCTCGAGTATGATTCATAATTGGGAAGGATCTGTTGAATCCTGAAGGATTTGCGCAAATATACCGCGGATAAATCCTTAAGGACAGTGACTTTGTCACGCCTCAGGTTATTACTCTATCTTGCAGGTTATCCGCAATTCATGAGTTTATGCTTTCATCAAAAAGATAAGTTCATCATCTCTACTTTATTTAATTCTAATTCTTATTTGATGATTATGTTCTTACGTGTTTATTATTCTTATAATCTTAGGTCTCAATTCTGTGACAATCTCGAGGACTAAATTGAGAAAGATAAGTTTATATGATATTTTTATACTCATATATTATTGTCATATAAATTGATGTTTATATTCTTATATATATTTGTTTATTATTATGTTTTGTAGGTCAATTCTACAACAATCTTAAGGATTTATCATTTTATATTATGCCAGAATTATAGAACCGTAAAATCTCAATCATGCGGTGAAAGAATAGTTACATGTTGAATTTATAAGTATTGTGGGTGAAAAAAGAACTATGTTGATAGCTTGAATTTTAAATCCACAAAACGATGTTATACGGTTCGTGCAAGCTAAGTACCTATGGCCATTGAGATATGAAAGTTGCAAAAGCATGATACACAAATGCAAGTAAGTACTTTTGCTATGATTGTTTAATCTGATTGTGAAACATAAATCGGTCTACATAAATCTCTGAATATTTTCTTAGTTTATTCAATATCCATGTGTGAATGAATGATAAGATGGTTTTGAAACTATATTCTATCAAAGTAATAAGAGAGAGAGTAAATGAGAAAGTGAATCCATTTGATTAACACTTAATGAATAGTTATTACAACAGAAAAGTATTTATACTATAGCTAAGGTACACCATAATAGCATACACTAAGCCTTAGACTAATACTACATACAGTGTTACTATAACCAAAGAGTAGAAACTCTGTTTACTATTACTAGTACAATTCATCTTTCAATGAGTAATCTCAATAGCCTCCCTCAAGCTAAGAATGGTAAATATCAAGCATTCCTAGCTTTGAAACAAAACTGTTGAACTTTGGTGATGGAAGAGCCTTGGTGAGGAAATCTGCAAGCTGCTCTTCAGTGGAGATGGGCAGTAATTTGAGAATGCCTTGTTGTAATTTCTCCCTTACCAAATGACAGTCAATGTCTAAATGTTTTGTTCTCTCATGAAATATCGGATTTGAGGCAATGTGTATGGCGCTTTGGCTATCACAATACAAGACTGGAGGCTTGTCACAAGTGATGTGAAGGTCCTTCAGTAAGTACAATAACCAAATCAGTTCACAAGTTGCTGTAGATAAAGCCCTATACTCAGCTTCTGAGGAGGACCTTGAGACTGTAACTTGTTTCTTAGCCTTCCATGATATAAGAGAGCAACCCAAGAAGAAACAATAGCCACTAGTAGACCTTCTTGTATCCAAACAACCAGCCCAATCTGCATCTGAGTACCCTAAGATTTGAATTTCTGAATTTCTTGGGAACATTATACCTCTGCCTGGGCTTTGTTTGAGATATCTAACAATCCTACAAGCAGCTTTGTAGTGTGTAATAGTAGGCTTGTGCAAAAATTGACTTAGTTGCTGTGTAGCAAAACTAATGTCTGGCCTAGTGTTTGTCAAGTACAAAAGCTTACCAATGAGTCTCCTATAAGATCAAACATCTTCATATGTCTTTCCATCATCTTGGTGAAGCTTTATAGATGGATCTAGAGGTGTAATTGCTGGTTTTGACCCTAATAGGCCTGAATCTTTCAACAAGTCTAGACAATACTTCCTTTGTGAGATTGCAATACCTTGTTCAGAATGAGCAACCTCTAGGCCTAAGAAGTACTTCAAAACTCCAAGATCCTTGATTTTGAATTTGGAGTCAAGGATAGCTTTAATTCTGCTGAATTCAATTAAGTCAGTACCAGCTAAGATTATATCATCTACATATACAAGCAATGCTATGAACTGATTGTCTTTTCTCAAGGTGAAGAGGGAATAATCAGCTGCTGATTGTGTATAACCTTCACTGAGCAGCAGAGAAGTTAATTTTTCATACCACTTCCTACTAGCTTGCTTCAGTCCATATAAGCTTTTCAACAGCTTGCATACCTGATTCTGCTTGTCAACTTGCACACCTTCTGGTATAGCCATATAAACATCTTCTTTCAGCTCCCCATGAAGAAATGCATTATTTACATCCATTTGATGTAAATGCCATTTGTTCACAGAAGCCAAGGCCAGTAAAACTCTAACAGTAGACAACTTTGCAACTGGAGAAAAAGTGTCAAAGTAGTCTAATCCCTCCACTTGGTTATAGCCCTTGGCAACCAATCTGGCCTTATACCTTTCTATTGATCCATCAACCTTGTACTTGACTTTGTAAACCCACTTGCTCCCTATGGGATTAACATTTGGTGGAAGATCAACTATTTTCCAAGTACCAGTTTTGGTTAATGCATCCAACTCAAGATTCATTGCCTGTCTCCAATGTTCAGAACTACATGCTTCTAAGTAAGATGAAGGCTCTGTGTTGTGTGTGACAGATAAGGTGTATGCATGATAAGAAGGAGACAAATTCCTAAAATTGTGATAATCATAGATAGGATATTTTGAACCTATAGATGAAAGTTTTGATAAATCTGCTGAAGTATTGCAAACATAATCTGTCAAATAAGAGGGAGCATGCTTAGTTCTAATGGGTCTTGAGAGATTTGTGTTTTGTGGAGAATTTGTTTCATTAGATGTTTCAATAGGCTCATTAGCTGCATTAGGTGTGTCAGGCAAGGTTGAGGTATTGTTATCAGAAGATATAGAAGATGAATCTCCAACAGGTGTATGTAAAAAAGGGTTAGCAGGTTCAGTGTCAGTTTGATCATGGTTAGGTTCATTAAGGTTGTGCACATGATCAAAATGATATGTTGGTGTGTTGTCATGGTCATTAAAATTTGGTATGTGGTCAGAATGATGTGTTGGTGTGTAATCTGTATGATAATGCCATGGGACATGGTTACTTGAATGATAAGGTAATATATGATCATGATGAGTTACATGTCTAGATACAAGTATTTCTTTGCTGTTTAGATCATAAAGTATAACACCCTTAACATGTTGTTTATAACCTAGAAAAATACATTTCCTACCCCTATGTGAAAGTTTAGTTCTATTGGCTTGTAAGGTAGTAACATAAGCCAAGGAACCAAAGACTTTCAAAGATTCTAGATTAGGCAATTCAGTGTATAAAACTTCATAAGGACTTTTATCTTTCAAAACAGCAGTAGGAATACGATTAATCAAAAAAACAGCATGAAGCACAGCATAAGACCAGAAATTCTTGGGTAAATGAGCTTGAAATAAGAGAGCTCTAGCAACATTCAAAATGTGCTGATGTTTTCTTTCTACCCTAGCATTTTGTTGTGGAGTTTCAACACAACTTTTCTGATGGATAATGCCTTTACTAGCATAGAAATTTGGCATGTTAAACTCAGGTCCATTATCAGACCTTATGGCTTTAACAGTTATTTTAAATTGGTTTTCAATTAATGTTATGAATTCAATAACTCTCTGCCTACCTTCAGACTTATGTTTCATTAAAACAACCCAAGTAAACCTACTACAATCATCAACAATGGTAAGAAAATAAGAGTGTCCATGTATAGCACTAGGAGATACAGGACCCCATATATCAAAATGCAAAAGATCATAACAATGAACAGCTTTATTATTACTGATAGTAAAGGGTAACTTTTTGTGGTTAGCAAAGTGACATATGTCACAAACACCTTTATGATCTGCAGAAATGTATGAGTATCTAGAATGTAAACTAATCAACTTATTTGATCATAAGTGTCCTAGCCTAAAATGCCATAAGACAACTTGAGGGATAGTTTGAGTAGGTGTTGTTGTTGTTGTGGTATTGGCTAAAGCATGTGCAACCTTATCTGACAGCCTTAGATAGTACAAGCCATCAAGAGCTTTAGCAAAACCAATCATCCTCCGGGTCAATTGATCCTGGATAGTACAATAAGAGGCATGAAATGCAACAAAATACTTTGATACTTGTACTAATTTTGAAACAGATAACAAGTTGATGGAAAAATTAGGAACACAAAGGACCTCAGTGATGATAAAATTTGGGGAAAATTGTATGGAACCAGAAAAACAAGCAAAAACATGGTCCCCATTAGGTAACTTTATTGGCAAAGGGGTGATTGCATTATAAGAATGGAACCACTGAACAGAATTACATATGTGGTGACTAGCACCGGAATCTAAAATCCAAGTATCTAAACTACATGATTTATGGATTGAGTGACACGTACCTTTGTTCATTGATGAGTGATCAATGAAGGATGCAGAGCCAACCTGATTAGAAGATGTAGCACTAGAAGTTGAATTAGGGAATGAATTCTGGAGAAGAGTGATTAACTGCATAGCCTGATCCTGAGTAATAGCTGAAGATCCAGATGTTGTTGTTTGATCTGCAATTGTGTCATCAGAGTCCCCCTCAATTGCAGCACTAGCAGAGGCCTTACCACGAAGGTGAGGTGGCAATCCGTGCTACTTGAAGCACGTGTCAACAGTATGATTGTCTCTACCACAGAAGGTACAAACGCGATTGGAAGAAGATTTCGAACCATTTCCCTTGAAACGAGCGGCATTGATCGAAATCGAGGAATCATCAGAAGGAGCAAAGCCACCTTGGCGTTCATGTTGAAGTACCATAGAAAAGACCTTATTAAGAGGCGGCAAAGGATCCATGAGTAGAATTTGAGACTTAACGACGGCGAAATTGTCGTTCAAACCGGTAAGGAATCGAATCGTATGAAGCAGAGTGTGATTAGTACGTGCAGAACGCATAGCCTCGCAAGAACACCGTGCACGACAAGTGCAAGCAGGAATTGGTAAGTAAAGTTCAAGTTCCTCCCAAAGAATCTTGAGAGTGGAGTAGAATTCGGTGACAGATCGAGAATCTTGCTTGAGAGCATAGATTTCTTGTTGCAATTCAGCGATGCGAACAAGATCGCCCTGAGAGAAACGTTCCCGAAGATCATTCCAAACATCAACAGCGTTTTCCATGAAAACAAGAGATTGAGCGATTGATTCAGAAACAGAATTTAAGATCCACGAGTGAACTAACATGTTGCAACGGTTCCACGCGCGGAAGGAAGGATCAAAGGGATCAAGAACGACGGGGATAGTGCCGTCAACGAACTCTAGCTTGAGTTTTCCGCCCAAAGCACGTCTCATTGAACGAGACCAGGAGTGATAATTGGAACCTGTGAGAATCGGAGTCACTTTGACGGATGAGGGACCGTCGGAGGAGTGGACGAAGAAAGAAGAAGTAGGATCGGAGGAAGGATCCTGTGGAGGAGGAGGAGCAATTCGTGGCGGCATGTTTCACCGGAAAAGTTAGTTAGGATTCAGAGAAAGGTTGTTACGGCGCGGAAACGATCGGAATTGGATCGGAAAAGGTCGATGATACCATATCAAAGTAATAAGAGAGAGAGTAAATGAGAAAGTGAATCCATTTGATTGACAATTAATGATGAGTTATTACAACAGAAAAGTATTTATACTATAGCTAAGGTACACCATAATAGCATACACTAAGCCTTAGACTAATACTACATACAGTGTTACTATAACCAAAGAGTAGAAACTCTGTTTACTATTACTAGTACAATTCATCTTTCAATGAGTAATCTCAATATATTCAATTCAAAACAAGGCTAATTTAATATATAGTTTTTGCTTGTGATCAATCGGTATGAAAGAGAAAAGAAAATAGATGAGTACTAAAGAATTTAATTTAATTGAGAAATTTTTAGTTTTGCCGAAAGTATCATACTTATTTTTATCTTGTAGTTACTTGTGAGGAAGTATCAATGTATTATGGGATTGACTCATTCTTTCATAATCCATGTTCTAGTAATTAGAGTGATTTGTTTTTTCGCTATAAAGTTTTATATGTCACCATGTTACAGTTGAGTAATTATTTGATATTCTCATTTGTGATATTTGCTTAGTTGAAAGAAGTTGGACATATAAAAACAAATTTGAGATGCAGGATTTTATTAAAATAAAATAATAAAATAACATTGAGATGTACGATATAGAAGGTGCTCTCTAATATAAATCATACTTCGTTGGAATGTTATGTTGCTAAGTATGTAATTTTTAATATGTAGTATAAGGCTATAAGCTACTCATATTTCATTGACAGATAAATATATTTATATTCATTGAGGAATATTTGAAGTGATCTTGATTTTTTATACGATTGTATCAGAGAAAAAAAAATTGAAAACTAATGTTTGATTGAACTTACTTTCTGATGATCGTATATAAACATTAATATTGTGATTTGAGAAAATGTTGAAGATACCATGTTTTGGATTTGTGTTCGGTAGTGAAATATTATTGTGATTTAGCTTTGTATTATTTGTGGACTATTAAAGCAATCCTATATAAATTTGATTTTATGAGAACAAATTTATTTTGTTTATATGTCACTTAAAATAATTTAAGTAGACATGTTTGTATATGATTAGTATCTCATGATGAAAGTGGTTATATGACACTTAAAATTAAATTTTGGCAAGTATAACATTGTATGGAGTGGGTATCCATTGTATTGAAATAATACAATGATGTTTAATGAAATGTTTAATTACTCATTTGGTCCCTTATCTTTAATTTAGTTCTCAATTTGGTCCATTATCTTTTAAACGTCTCAATTTGGTCTCTTATCTTTTAAAAGTCTCAATTTGGTCCCTTATTTTTTCTGCAGATCTCAATTTGGTCCCTTATCTTTTATGCAGTTCTCAATTTGGTCCCTTGTCTTTTAAAATTTTGGACACATGGCACACTTGGACAGATGACACGTGTCCAAATTTAATGGTAATAGTGAAAAATTTGACGGGAGGGACCAAATTGAGAACTTCAAAAAAAATAAGGGACCAAATTGAGACGTTTAAAAGATAAGAGACCAAATTGAGAACTTAATTAAAGAAAAGGGACCAAATTAGTAATTAAGCCTTAATGAAATTTGTTTAGGAGAAAATATATTTATACGAAGATTTATAAATTGTCCTCTTTGTGAGGACAGTGTCGCTTTAAATTATTCAAGTAAAGCTGAATAAAAATTAACCTATGTTATGAAATGTGGGGGTATTGTCGCTTGAAAGTCTTTTTCAAGTAGACCTATATAATAAATCGAATCATTGAATTTATTTATTTTTTATTGGTAGAAATGTTGTCACTTAGAATTGATCTAATTAGACCTGATGAAGTATATAATAAAAGTCAATTTGATAATATACGAGAGATATTATTTATAGTGATGTGACATTGTATTAAAAACATACAATGCTAATTATATAAGAGCCGATGGGAATAAATCTACAAGTGGATTTATTTATTCCAAATGAAGATGTTGTCGTTTAGTTAACCAAGCAAACCTGTATAGTTTTATTGCGAAGAACAAGTTTATTACAAACTTGACAAACATGAGATTAGTTGATTTAGAGACGTCTTAGTCAATATTCTATGATGTAAGAAAATAATATCTTCATCATTTGTGTAAAGTACGTACTAAATAAAGCTCCTGGGAAGAAATAAATATGTGAAACATCGAGGGAATTGGGACTTGAGCCATTTGAAATTAACAAGTGATGGAAACCCAACTTTTGTGATTGGAGACCCCATGAATAAGGTTCAATGTGGTAAGAACAAGTCACGAGTTAATTCTGCTAACACTAAATTTAATTTGATTTGTCCATTTTCTATGGTGTACGTAATTGTGAAAGTGTTAGACACTGCATTATTGAGAGGGTAAGCTATAAAGCTTTTAATGATTTTCATATCTCTTATGGGTGGTGTATGATTTGCAGCATACACTTGATGAAATCACCTATATAAGTGCCGAGTGGGGCCGCTTGCATGAGATCTTGGCGAAATCTCTAGAGCACTCATGAATATCAGGCACGCGCATGGCCTATTCGCGCCAAACGGTGTAACAACAAGAATTGTGGGGGTGTAATGTGATTGTAAGATCGCTAACACACACCAAGTGACTTGGGTTCCATTGCTTGCAAAACTAATTCACTGTGTGTTAAGTCTTATCTTTCTAGGAACAGGTTCCATAGCTTGCTACATTGTTCCGATGCATTACATCTACGATGTTTACTCAGGAAATTTTTTTTTTTTAAATATTATTTTAAACTTTTGAAATATGTGGGGGATTGTTGTAATTTTTAATTATTATTTTATTTCAAAAGTTTCTTAAAATTATTCCTTATTTTTATGTTTAATAATTACTTGGACAGTACTCATTTATGAATTATTAAGTGGCCAAACCGTTTTTCTTTATGAATTAAGGCTTATGTCTCATGATCATTTCATTGATTTATTAGCAATTAGTTCATCTTAATGGTCATATTATTCTTGAACGGTCACATGAGGAATGGCTTGTATTAACACATGTTTGGTGTGTATATATCCATATATCATTAGCACAAACAAGATGGTTGTTTTTACGAAGAAAAAAATAAAGGAGACATACTTTGAACAAAATATTTTCCCCTCTTATAAAATTGAGTTTATCTTCCTGAGTTACATAGCCAGCACTTAGTGAATTCAAGTTGTTCTGTCACCTCGAGTATGATTCATAGTTGGGAAGGACCTGTTGAATCCTGGAGGATTTGCGCAAATATACCGCGGATAAATCCTTAAGGACAGTGACTTTGTCACGCCTCAGGTTATTACTCTATCTTGCAGGTTATCCGCAATTCATGAGTTTATGCTTTCATCAAAAAGATAAGTTCATCATCTCTACTTTATTTGATTCTAATTTTTATTTGATGATTATGTTCTTACGTGTTTATTATTCTGATAATCTTAGGTCTCAATTCTGTGACAATCTCGAGGACTAAATTGAGAAAGATAAGTTTATATGATATTTTTATACTCATATATTATTGTCATATAAATTGATGTTTATATTCTTATATATATTTGTTTATTATTATGTTTTGTAGGTCAATTCTACAACATCCTTCATATCCAAAATATAAGCTACTGACACATTTTAGCAGCATAAAAGATCGATATTCCTATTAGACTATAAGACTATTATAGACATATCACTATATTTAGAATAACAGTGATTGTAAATTGATCAGTCAGGATTGTATAGGAAATTATTATGGAAACTTATATTGTATATAACAAAGCACAAATAAATGGAAAAAGATAATGACTATTATGTTGAGACAAAATCCATTTTGATGTTTTAAAGATAACAAACCCTTAATTAAATTTTAATATGATTCTGATCATTTATTTGTTATCTAACAAGTGCTTTTGAGTGATTTAATCTAAGACAGCTTTAAAGGATTAATTTCAATAAGTATTCACTCACAAGATACAAACAAAACATCATTTGAAGATTCTGCCCAGAAGAACGTTCTCAGAATATCACTGTACCATGTTTCTAAGTTCATGTGATTAAAGAATAATCACTTTTCAAGAGTCAACTTGGTAGAAACAAGAAAGAACTTTTTCATGGAAGTAAATGCAAGATCATAACAGTGCATAAGTCATTTAAGGCATGGAATCATTTTTGAACAAGGCATCAAGTTCAAATAAGCACTTTTAAGGAATCATAAGTTCAATTGTTCATGACAAGGCTTCATGTTATTAAAGTGATTCCTTCAGAATTAATCTAGTCCAATGAAATTGATACAACACACTAAAGTGAGACTGAAGACAGCAATCCACGTTTTAAGGGAACAAGGACAAGGAGTTGCTACATTCTCCCATAAAGTCTTACAAGGACAAAGACTTTATGTACCAGCAAGGACAAGTGAAGTTCTCCAGCTGCAAGACAACTATCAATAGCTCTTTTAATCACGTGTGATTTCATTCATGAGCTTAGAGAATGATCAGAGAACGATCTCCCAGTTTTGCCAGCAAAGTGTTTCAACTGTTTGATTTCTGTCCAGCCTTTTGATGAGCTGTTTTAATTCAAACTCAACACTTTTGCAACGGCTATATGATCAGGAATATCTCAATCAAGTTCCAAGAACAATTATCATCATTGTACATTCTGTCCCAATGTCAGATAGCAATGGGAGAACGTTCTGAGAAGGTTGCTTTATGAGATAGATTTTTCTCTTTCATCTCATATGTCTCACAACTGCTATTTCTTCACTTACAACGGTCATACTTGGAGCTCAAGACATCAAGGAGCCTCCTCATCTATAAATAGCACGTTGATATCATTTGAAGAGCAAGAGTTTCAAATTGCAAAAAGCCAACATACTTTTGTGACCTCCATATCACTTTAAGCTCTTCTTTATACACTCATACTTCAAGCTCTAGATCTTAGGAGATAAATCCATTTGAGCATTTCTGAGTGTATTTCATTTGTAAGCTATACAACTAGTTTAGGTTGATATAGGCTTGTTAGTTTCAACAACCACTTCTTAAATTGTAAGAACTTGCTCAAGTCAATTGGTTAGAATTGATTGAGTGTTCAAATCAGTTGGTGATAACTGATTTGTGAAGTGTTTCAAATCAGTAGGTGATTACTGATTTGTGAATTGGATTCAAATTAGTTGGTGATAACTAAATCTGTGACTTAACCTCCGTTTTTGGTTAAGGGACTCATTGTAATCTCAGACTAGATTATAGTGGAAATCTCACGCAAGTGGGGACTGGACGTAGCCCAATTGTTAAGGGGTGAACCAGGATAAATTACTGTGTTTGATCTTCTCTTTCCCTACTCTTTTATTTGAGCAAACACATCACACACAAATCACTTTATATTTTCTTATCTTTAACTGTTATCGTTCTCAAAACGCTCTCACAGTTTTCTGTGTTAAGTTATTTGTGTTGATCATAGCTTGCAGCCAAAATTTTAAAAGGTCACAATTCAAACCCCCCTTTCTTGTGACAAACCTTGTTACTTCAATTGGTAATAGAGCTCTGCCCCTCAAGGTTGAGCATTTAACAAGTGCTAGAGGAAAAGATTCAGGAAGGAAGTAATGGCCAAAGCTGCAAAATTCATTTCAGAAGAAGGCTCTTCAAATAGACCACCTCTATTTGAAAGAGATGATTACTACTATTGGAAAGACAAGATGGAGCTGTTCTTAAGATCACAAGACAACCACATGTGGTCTGTCTTTGAAAATGGAGAATATGTTCCATATGCCAAAGATACCTCCACTCCAAAGCCTCAAGCTGAATGGCTCACTGATGAAGCTAGTAGGGTACTCCTAAACTCTAAAGCTAAATTATTTATTAAGTGTGCTTTGTGCAGGGAAGAATATGACAGGATCATGGAATGCAAAACTGCACAAGAAATGTGGAACATACTTCAAACTCACCATGAAGGAACTAGTCGTATCAAGGAAACTAGAATTGACATTGGTGTCAGAAAGTTTGAGTTGTTTGAGATGCAGGAAGATGAAACTGTAGATCAAATGTATGGAAGATTTACAGTTATCATAAATGAGCTAAACTCTCTTGGGAAGAGTTATACCATACATGAAAGGATCAGAAAGCTACTAAGGTGTTTACCAAAACATTGGAGACACATAGTAACTGCTTTTACTGAATCCAAAGTTTTATCTGAGATGAAGTTAGAAGACTTCATTGGTTCTCTAAAAGCTCATGAAGCAATTCTTCAAGAAGATAAACCTCAGAAGAAAAAGATGATTGCTCTTGAGTCTCAAACTAAAGAACATTCTGAGAATGAACAGACAGAAGGTGATAATGTATTTCATGAAAATGATGAAGAAGAGCTAGCCTTTCTGTCAAGGAGAATTCAGAAGCTGATGTTAAGAAGAAATCAGCTCAAGAAATCCTTTACAGCAAGAAGAAGTGATCCAAAGCCTGAAACTGATATGAGTCAAATAAGGTGCTATGGATGCAATCAACTAGGTCACTTCAAGACAGAATGTCCAAAGCTAAAGCAAAGAAAGCCATCCTTCAAAAGAAAGTCTATGATGGCTACATGGGATGACTTGGAAGAACTGTCAAAAATGGAGGAAGAAGAAGCAAATGTTTGCCTAATGACAAAATCAGACAATGATGAGGTAACACTTGAACCTTGCTCATCATGCATTAGAACTGAACATTTTTGTGATAACTTGTTATATGACTGTCAAATCATAACTCAGAAAAATAATGAACTAAGAGATGAAGTCATAAAGATAACTCAAGAAAGAGACTTGTATAAAAATGAAGTAGAAACCTTAAAGGAAGCTCTCAAAAATATGCAAGTCAGTCATGAGAGTTCATCTAAACAAGTCACAGATTTTAGCATACAAGAGGAAAATGCTAAGTTAAAAAAGGATGTGTCTGTCCTAGAAAAAGATTTTTCTAGATTCTTAACATCTACAAAAACTTTTGAAAAGATCAATGGATCATGTTTAGACATCATTAGTGCATCTGGTTTAGGTTTTGGACCTCATCAAAAGGAAGAGATATGTAAAAAATCTTTTATTCCTCATAAAGAAAAACATGTCCAAAAACTCTTTTGTTCCTTCTGTCATAAACATGGTCATGTTAGATTTTTCTGTTTCAAAAGAAAAGCTTTGAACAAACAGAAATATGATTCTCAGAACATTCTCCAAAACAGGTTTTAGAAAAATTTTCCATATAAGAAACCAAATGTTATGAGAAATCAGAACTTTATTCAAAACAGGTTTCAGAAAAATGCTTTATATAAGAAACCAACTGTTATGAGAAACACTAACTCTCAAGGACCCAAGTCAGTATGGGTACCAAAAGTCTTACTAAACTCTCATGCAGGAATGTCTCCTAACAAAGAAGAGCAAGCCATGGTACTTGGACAGTGGTTGCTCAAGGCATATGACTGGAGACAGACATAGCTTTCTTTCTTTTGAGAAGAAAGAAGGAGGACTTGTTACCTTTGGAAATAATGAAAAAGCTAGTATTAAAGGTAAAGGTATTATTGGTAAGATTAATTCTGCTAAAATTGAAAATGTTCACTATGTTGAGGGTCTTGAACATAACTTAATAAGCATTAGTCAATTATGTGACAATGGCCTTGAAGTTATTTTCAAAACCAACACTTGTGAAGTTAGACAAATATCTTCTGGAAAAATTCTGTTTAATGGATCAAGAATGAAAAATGTGTATGTTTTATACTTAGATGAATTGTCTGCTGAATCTTGTTTTGCGTCTCTTGAAAAAGATAAATGGATTTGGCACAAAAGGGCAGGACATGTAAGTATGAGAACAATGGCTAAAATTTCTCAACTTGATCTAGTAAGAGGATTACCTAAGATAAGTTTTGACAAAGACAAACTATGTGAAAGCTGTACAAGAGGAAAACAAGCCAAAAGCTGTTTTAAACCAAAAGATTTTATTTCATCAAAAAGACCTCTTGAATTACTTCACATAGATTTATTTGGACCTGTCAAAACTACTAGTCTAGGAGGTAAGAATTATGGTTTTGTCATTGTAGATGATTATTCAAGATTCACTTGGGTCTTATTTCTTAAACACAAAGATGAATCTTTTGAATCATTTAAAAGCTTTTGTAAAAAGGTTCAAAATGAAAAAGGTACCAATATCATTTCTGTGAGAAGTGATCATGGTGGAGAATTTGAAAACTTCCACTTTGAATCATTCTTTAATGATAATGGCATCTCTCATAATTTTTCTTGTCCAAGAACTCCACAACAAAATGGAGTTGTTGAAAGGAAAAATAGAACCTTGCAGAAAATGGCTAGAACAATGATTGATGAATCAAATGTTGAAAAATATTTTTGGGCTGAAGCCATTAACACTGCATGTTACATTTTAAATAGGGTTTCAATAAGAAATTTTTTGAACAAAACCCCTTATGAGCTTTGGAAAGATAGGAAACCAAATATTTCTTACTTTCATATTTTTGGATGTTATTGTTACATTTTGAATATCAAAGATAATCTAGGAAAGTTTGATGCAAAGTCAGACAAAGGAATATTCTTAGGTTATTCTCTAACATCCAAAGCCTATAGAGTTTTCAATTTGACTTCTAACAACATGGAAGAAAGCATGCATGTCAAGTTTGATGAATTTGAGGAACAACCTAGTCAAGCTAACATTGATGAAGATGAAGTTCAACCTTCAACACAAGATCAAGCTGTTGTAGAACCTTTAACTCCATCTCAACAACCTCATAAGACTTGGAGAATAGTTGGATATCATCCACAAGATCAGATTATAGGAGAAACTGCTGATGGCATAAGAACCAGAAGATCATTTCAAGTTCATGAGAACGTTCTGGCAATGATCTCTCAAATTGAACCAAAGTCTATTGATGAAGCTATCATTAATAAATCATGGGTTGAAGCCATGAAGGAAGAACTACTGCAATTTGAGAAGAATGAAGTCTGGAAGCTTGTGCCTTGTCCTCCAGATCATTCCATCATTGGTACTAGATGGGTCTTTAGAAACAAGCTTGATGAAGATGGTAAGATAATTCGCAACAAAGCAAGACTTGTTGCTCAAGGCTATAACCAACAAGAAGGTATAAACTATGATGAGACTTTTGCACCAGTGGCAAGGTTAGAAGCCATTAGAATTTTACTTGCATATGCATCTCATAAATGCTTTAAGCTTTTTCAAATGGATGTGAAAAGTGCTTTTTTAAATGGTTTTCTAAATGAGGAAGTTTATGTACATCAACCTCCTAGTTTTAAGGATGAAGATAAACCTAATCATGTTTTCAAACTAACCAAAGCTCTTTATGGACTTAAGCAAGCTCCTAGAGCTTGGTATGAAAGGTTAAGCACATTTTTACTTGACAATGGTTTTTCAAGAGGTAAAATTGATACCACTCTTTTTAGAAAAACAAATGATCAAGATTTATTAATTGTGCAAGTTTATGTTGATGATATTATATTTGGTGCTACTAATGAGAAAATGTGCGAAGAATTTTCTAAACTCATGCAAAGTGAATTTGAGATGAGTATGATGGGAGAGCTTAGATTCTTTCTTGGCTTGCAAATCAAGCAACAAGATGATGGGATCTTCATTTGTCAAGAGAAATACATCAGAGATCTACTCAAGAAGTATAAGATGAATGAAGCAAAGATCATGTCAACTCCTATGCATCCATCAACAAGTTTAGACAAGGATGAAAATAGAAAACTTGTCTCAGAAAAGGAATATAGAGGAATGATTGGATCACTCCTTTATCTAACTGCTAGTAGACCAGACATTGTCTTTTCAGTTGGTATTTGTGCAAGATTTCAATCTTCTCCAAGAGAATCTCACCTCACAGCAGTCAAAAGAATCTTCAGATATTTAGTAGGCACTCCTGATGTTGGTCTCTGGTACAAGAAGGGATCACATTTTGACCTCAAAGCATATTGTGATGCTGACCATGCCGGTGATAAGCTTGAAAGAAAAAGCACAAGTGGAGCTTGTCAATTTCTTGGTGAAGCTCTTGTAAGTTGGAGTTGCAGAAAGCAAAACACCATAGCACTTTCAACAACAGAAGCTCATTATGTCTCAGCTGCAAATTGTTGCTCTCAAGTGATATGGATCAAAAACCAACTTGAAGATTTCTCACTAAGGTACACAAATATTAAAATTCTTTGTGATAATACTAGTGCCATAAATTTATCAAAGAACCCCATTCAACATTCTAGATCAAAGCATATAGAAATAAAGCATCATTTTATACGTGATCATGTTTGCTAAAAAGATATTGAATTGATATTTGTTGATACTGATTTTCAGCTTGCTGATATCTTTACAAAACCTTTAGTTGAGGATAGATTTAATTTTCTCAAAGAAAATTTGAAAATCATAAAAAATCCCAACTGATCATTGTTGAACAAAATCTGAGAACAGTCTGAGAACGTTCTCTCTGCTTTACGAACAGCAGAATTTGTGACTTTCTCAGGAAGTCATTTTATTGTTCATTTATGTGTCTTAGTTTTTTAATTGTTTATCTGAAATCTTTTTAGACAAAACTCTTACTCTCCCTAAGTCACATTTCAACTTGACTCTCTCTCTCCTTCTTGTCATAACTTTTTACTTTACCCAAAGTACACATTAGCACTATTCCTAATTAGTACATATTACCTAACCTACTCTTACAATTCCAATTCTCAACACTCTATCATCATTTCTTTTACTTAACCCAAGTAAATCCTTTCATTTCAAATCAAGCCACTACTTCACTCTTCTTCTCTCTCTCTCGTAACCGGTCTCTCACTCTCCCTCACCGTTACTATTCAATCCTTTGTCCTTCATTTTCTCTCAAACTACCTCACCAATGGCTAGAACCAAAAACCCAGCAAGAAGATCAAAATACTCCTCTGATTCTCCACCTTCAACTCGTTCTCCTTCTCCTCCGTCTCCGCCATCTCCATTGAAAACCCCTGTTTCAAAAACCTCAAACGATTCAGAAAATCAAACCCAAACTGAATCCATTCATACCATTAGCATCACTCAAATGGTAATGGAAGCCATTGAAGCCTCAAGCATGCAAACCAACCTTCATGTCTCTACTCCGTAAAATCAAATCCTTGTTGGAACTATACCCATTTCTATTCCAACCATTGTACCTACAGTTCAACCAACTCTGAAGAAACCACCCACCACACATGAAAACCGCTCATAAACTGTAACCGTCTCAAAGGCCTCAAGAACACCAAAAATCAAGCCTTCCACCACCAAAAAATCCAAACGTGTTGATCCTTCTAAAATCAGAAGATCAAACAGAATTGCTTCAGGCTCTGGAACCAACCATTGATCCAACCATCTACTCAGTCTCAGACAGTGATTCTGAGAACACTCTCTCAGCCAATACTCCAGTTTCAAAACACCAAAGTGCAAAATCGTCTTCCTCTGCCTCACCCTCATCATCTTCTGAGAAACCCTCCTCCTCAGAGAAATCATCATCATCAGAACCTATTTCCTCACCCTCTTCTGATGCTTTACTCAAGGAAAGTGTTCCAAGCCGTCGTAAGTTACCAATACCGTTAATCCATCAAAATGCTCAAGTGACTTTTGATGAGTTTTGGAAAGACAAACCAGTTGCAGCAGGTAGAACCTACAACTTTGCTGAGCTTGCAAACAAAGGTATTGACCTTACTCAATACACTCATCCCTTAGGTTGGACCAATTTCTTCAATATCAAAGAAACTCACTACCCTAGCCTAGTTTCAACATTTTACTTCAATGCTGTAGTTTATCAAGAAGAAGAGATGATAATCTCTTATCTTAAGGGAGTCAAAGTCATTGTTACAACCAAGCTTTTAAGTTAACTCCTAGACCTACCCAATGAAGGTGACACTCTTTATGGACCAAGTTGGTATTCCATGGCTCAAGTGAACAAAACCCAACTTTTTAAAGAAATGTTTGAACCAGGAGTTGATCTCAAGGAACCCCCAGCCTCTAAGCTTTTACCCAGCTACAAACTGCTTCACAACATGTGTCTCCATGCTATTTTTCCTAGGACAGGAAGCATGCATAGAGTGACTGACAATGATGCTATGGTCATGAACCATATGTTCAACAAAATTCGTCTGAACCTACCCTATGCCATTTTCCACCATATGATCAATGCTGTAGAATCAGGTGCTAAGAAGAAGACCTTGCCTTATGGGATGATTCTCACAAAGATTTTCAGAAGGTTCAATGTAAGCTTTAAGAGAGAAGAGCCTAGAAACACTTCTAAAGTGTTTTCTATCAAAAATGTGATGAAGATGCTCAGTGATTTTGGTACTTCATCCTTTCAAGATCAAGGAGTAAAAAGGAAAAGAGATGAAGCTGAGCCTGCAGGAAATTTGGAAATCCTAGCAGAAGCTGTTACCAGTCAACAAGATCAATCTCAGAACGTTCTCCCTGCCAGTTCAAGAGGGAAAGAAGTTCTGCAAGAAGGAAATCTCTCTGACTCCAGAGATTTAGGTGTGTCTTTAGAGTTTGATTCAACTCCAGGACCTAGCCTAGGACCACCCATTTTCAATCAAACCTTGCTTGATGGCTTTTCAACTATAGACAATCCAGTCAACACTTCCTTGTTCTCACCATTGATGACCTCTCCACCAAGCTCTTTTGAAACTTTTCACTACACAGATGCAATGAGACAATGACTCAATACTGCACCACCAAACCTCTCAAATATCCATGCTCCTATCTTTACTGATGCTGGTCCATCTTTACCCTCATTTCCCCAAAACTTTGCTTCTCTAAGTTCCTTCAGCATGACATCTTCTAACCAAGCTGTTGTAGGCTTAGATTCTGAGAACATTTTCCACTTTGATCCTAGACCTTCTAAGCAATCTAAATTTGAGAAGGATGTCACCAAAACTAGGAAAGATATGGGGAAGATCTTTAAAGCTTTAACAATCACCAACAACATTCAGACCTACAACATGAAGGAGAATAGCATTCTTAGGACTTGGCTAGTTAATGAATTTTGCCCTGCTATGCGTGTTGCTCCTCCACCTGAGAATCCAGAAATTCCTCCCTCTACAGAGCTTCCATCCTTTGATGATTCCAGCTCTGATGATTCCACTCCTGATGCACCTCAGTGATCATTCCCTTTACCTCCCAAGCCTTTTTGCTGTTGACAAAATGGGGAGAAGTATTAAGAATTTGGGGAGATTAGAAGATTTTAATTCTCTTATTTGTTTTGTTTTTAAGATCAGAATAGTTTAGATATGATGAGAAGTTCTTTTTGCTAATTTAGAAAACTTCTCTCTTTATGTTTAAATTCTGAATCTTTTACCTTGAATTTCAATCCTTTGTTTTTGAATCACTTTTGATCATTAATCTGTATGAATGATGTTTGTGCTCAGATATGAGCTTTGATTAATGAAAGTTATATTTGATTCAACATTGTGGGATTTTATTTTCTCAATTAAGCATATGCATATTTTGAACATTGATTAAAGAATGCATAAATTGAGGGGGAGCTCTTTGATTAAATCACTTAGTATTATTACTCATTTTGGTTTAATCAGAATCACAATTTAAAATCTAATCAAGGTTTTGTCATCATCAAAAAGGGGGAGATTGTTGAGACAAAATCCATTTTGATGTTTTAAAGATAACAAACCCTTAATTAAATTTTAATATGATTCTGATCATTTTGTTATCTAACAAGTGTTTTTGAGTGATTTAATCTAGGGTTAATAGGTCTTTACCCCCTACTAAGTGGGCGTGTTTTGCGTTACCCCCCTGCTAAAAATTTCTTGAATATTGCCCCCTTGCAAAGTTTTTTTTTTTGGTTTCCCCCCTTTTCCTCTCTTGGATGCAAGAAATATTAACTTTTTAAAACGGTTGAACAAAATAACCGATTTAAAAAACATAACTTTTTAAATCGGTTGAACAAAATAACCGATGTAAAAAGTGCACTCAAGGAGGGAAACCAACAAAAAAAACTTTGCAAGGGGGCAATCTTCAAGAAATTTTTAGCAGGGGGGTAACGCAAAACACGCTCACTTAGCAGGGGGGTAAAGACCTATTAACCCTTTAATCTAAGACAGCTTTAAAGGATTAATTTCAATAAGTATTCACTCACAAGATACAAACAAAACATCATTTGAAGATTCTTCCCAGAAGAACGTTCTCAGAATATCACTGTACCATGTTTCTAAGTTCATGTGATTAAAGAATAATCACTTTTCAAGAGTCAACTTGGTAGAAACAAGAAAGAACTTTTTCATGGAAGTAAATGCAAGATCATAACAGTGCATAAGTCATTTAAGCCATGGAATCATTTTTGAACAAGGCATCAAGTTCAAATAAGCACTTTTAAGGAATCATAAGTTCAATTATTCATGACAAGGCTTCATGTTATTAAAGTGATTCCTTCAGAATTAATCTAGTCCAATGAAATTGATACAACACACTGAAGTGAGACTGAAGACAGCAATCCACGTTTTAAGGGAACAAGGACAAGGAGTTGCTACATTCTCCCATAAAGTCTTACAAGGACAAAGACTTTATGTACCAGCAAGGACAAGTGAATAGTTGCTCTATCTTCATAGACTGAAGTTCTCCAGCTGCAAGACAACTATCAACAGCTCTTTTAATCACGTGTGATTTCATCCATGAGCTTAGAGAATGATCAGAGAATGATCAGAGAACGATCTCCCAGTTTTGCCAGCAAAGTGTTTCAACTGTTTGATTTCTGTCCAGCCTTTTGATGAGCTGTTTTAATTCAAACTCAACACTTTTGCAACGGATATATGATCAGGAATATCTCAATCAAGTTCCAAGAACACAGATCATCATTGTACACGTTCTAGGAAGGTTGCTTTATGAGACAGATTTTTCTCTTTCATCTCATATGTCTCACAACTGCTATTTCTTCACTTACAACGGTCATACTTGGAGCTCAAGACGTCAAGGAGCCTCCTCATCTATAAATAACACGTTGATATAATTTGAAGAGCAAGAGTTTCAAATTGCAAAAAGCCAACATACTTTTGTGACCTCCATATCACTTTAAGCTCTTCTTTATACACTCATACTTCAAGCTCTAGATCTTAGGAGAAAAATCTATTTGAGCATTTCTGAGTGTATTTCATTTGTAAGCTATACAACTAGTTTATGTTGATATAGGCTTGTTAGTTTCAACAACCACTTCTTAAATTGTAAGAACTTGCTCAAGTCAATTGGTTAGAATTGATTGAGTGTTCAAATCAGTTGGTGATAACTGATTTGTGAAGTGTTTCAAATCAGTAGGTGATTACTGATTTGTGAATTGGATTCAGATTAGTTGGTGATAACTAAATCTGTGACTTAACCTCCGTTTTAGGTTAAGGGACTCATTGTAATCTCAGACTAGATTATAGTGGAAATCTCACGCAAGTGGGGACTAGACGTAGCCCAATTGTTAAGGGGTGAACCAGGATAAATTACTGTGTTTGATCTTCTCTTTCCCTACTCTTTTATTTGAGCAAACACATCACACACAAATCACTTTATATTTTCTTATCTTTAACTGTTATCGTTCTCAGAACGTTTTCACAGTTTTCTGTGTTAAGTTATTTGTGTTGATCATAGCTTGCAGCCAAAATTTTAAAAGGTCACAATTCAAACCCCCCTTTCTTGTGACAAACCTTGTTACTTCATATTATTCTTACATGGTATCAGTAAGCATCGGTTACTGATCCTAGACCCCAACCTTTTCATCTCAATAGCTTTGTTTTCCCACCACCGCCAGCGAGCAATTTCTCCCTCTCATGGTCTTCACTTAGCTTCAGCATATCTTCCTCTCTAGTGATTAGTCAAAATCCCCTTTTGACCACATAACACAATTTCCATCGTAACACAACTTTTCCAACATCCCTTTTTGATTACAGCCTATCATCATCTCTCATCATCGCTTTTCCAAGGCTTCTGTTGTCGCGCAGTCTTTCCTTATGTGCCGCCGTCGACGAAATTATTTTGTCCTGACTTTGTTTTTATTTTGTCCGTATAGAACTATTGGTCACTTCATTTTTCTTATAAGCAGACTCAGTCTTCTTATTAGAAGCCTCAGTGGACCACTTCATCTTATCCCAGACAGCAGCAACAATGGCATATCCATGGCAGCCATGGGGCACTCCACCGTGTCAATATCCGACAACTAGTGCTCCCCATCAACAATCAGGCATACTGGGTCCCAAGCCTCAGCAAGTTCTCATGGCATATGCTCCATCTAATATGAACAGTCATCAAAGCTCATCTTCGTACGCTCCAAGTAACATTCAGGCTGTCATGCATACTTTCTCCATCTCTCCTCCTGATGATCAATGGCATATGGACAGCGGAGCGACTTCTCATATGACGGGCAATGGAGGTAAGCTCATATCTTATTTTAATGAGTAATAATATTACTATTGGAAATGGTCATCATATTCCTGTTATTGGTTGTGGACATGCATCTTTACCCAATTCCCTAACCTTAAACAATGTTTTACATGTACCGAAACTTATAAAAAATCTTGTTTCTGTCAGAAAATTTACTATCGATAATGATGTATCTGTTGAATTCGATCCTTTTGGTTTTTTTGTGAAAGATTTTAAGATAGGAACACTTTTAATGAGATGTAATAGTTCATGTGAACTTTACCCTATCCCCACAAGACAAAACACAACAATTACCACCATCCGCCTTTGCCGCTTCATCTACCGAGTTATGGTATAATCGTTTAGGACATCCAGGAGCCATTGTTTTAAATTCTCTTCATTGAAACAAAATTTTGCTATGTAATAAGTTTCGAAATGATTTCTTTTGTCACTCTTGTCCACTTGGGAAACAAACAAAATTGCCTTTTTATAATTCCTTATCATGAACTTATATGCCTTTTGACATCGTTCATAGCGATATTTGGACCTCTCCGGTATTAAGCTCCGGAGGACATCTTTACTATGTGTTATTGCTTGATGATTTTACTGATTTTTTATGAACTTTTCCAATCTCAAACAAATCACAAGTACATTCCATTTTTTTACAATTTCGTGCTTACATTAAAAACACAATTTGAGTTTGAAATAAAATGTTTTCAATGTGACAATGGCAAAGAATATGATTGTAACAACCCAAATCTAACTAATAGAAGAATATTATTTAGATGTAAATATTGGAGGCTAATTGGAATGAGTGAATTAAACTTGTCACACAAGAAGTAATAAGACTAGTAAGACCCATGTATTTTAATCAAGGGCCAAGAATTGATCTATGAGGGACCCACACCCTTTGATATAAACCTCAAGACTTGGGTAGATAATTCATTTTCTCAAGTTCTATTTTCTGAAACTAAGAGTCAGAAGCAAAAACCTCCTCCCCTCTTCTTTCACGCCACCACCATTGCAACCACCCACCTCTTCATGATTCTTGACCAAAACCCACATGCAATTAGGAACTTATAACCCTTGGGTCACCATTAAACACAAACTAAGAATACATTCCATCAAATCCTCCATTCTTGGCCGAATTCCACCCTTTTCCTATCAATTGTTAGACCTAACATTTATTGGAAATGAGATGCTGCATGTGAACCTTTGTGCCACTGTGATGTGAGTTGTTGGAGTTATTATGGATGCTGAATTTTAAGGAGGTAAGGAATTCATTCTCCTTGAACACTTGAGTTTTTTTTCCCCTTTTCTTTGAATCCAATCATTTAATCTTAACATCATACTTGGGAATTGTTCATGCTTGCACTCTACCTCTTAAACCACGAATTCTGAGATGATTGGAAGCTGTGGGTACCATGGAAAGTGGAGCTTTGAAACAAAACACCAGAATCGTATTTTTTTTCAATCTGTCATGCTCGCCCAGCGAGCGAACCTTTCGCTGCGGCGAGTGCTGCTGAGTAACTCGAATTGTTGCACGTGTTCTTCTGTTCGTGTTTATCCTAAATTCCAACCCCTGGGTAAGTTATTCCTAATCTTTCCTCACTTTTCTCAGTTTTGAGGATAGCTGTTCCATTCCTTAAACTCAAATAAACTCTTATACACTCTTTAATCCATTCCTTTCCTTTTGTTCAAGAACACCGGTTTTGGGGTTTCAAGTGAATTCTGGACAGGAGACTTTGAGGCTGTTGATGAGCTGTGTTATCAGTGTTAAAGCTTCTGAGTCAATCTCAATACAGGTGGGTTCTTTAGGCTAGTTTAGCTAGTTTCCCCTAAATTAAATAAATTGCATGTTAATCTAGGATTTTAGGAAATGTTGTGTGAGAGGGATTAAATCCCAAATTCCTCTCCATTCTATTCTATATTATGTTTATATATGTTGATGCACTGTCTAAAATGAGGGTTGTAGGTGTTAGTTGAAAAATCATAATTTCTGTAAAAACAGGGCAGTTCTGCATGAACTCGCTCCAGCGAGTAGTTGGCGAGCATTCATGGCGAGCTGGGTTCTGGGCTGATGAAACTCGCCATGGCGAGCTACTGTTCGCCACAGCGAGTTGATTTAGGTCAGGACCTATAATCTCGCCATAGCGAGCTAGTGACTCGCCAGAGCGAGCTTGAACAGAAAGGCCTATAATCTCATAATTATTTTTAAAACTTTACACACTCGTTTTATACCCTCATCAGAGTCAGATAACTTGCATTGATGTGATTGACATAATGTCGAATAGCATGTTAAGCACAGATAATCTGTAGGGCATAACCTAGAAATTAATTAGGATTGTATGCTCCCCGGGATTTTGGGAATTTATGGTAGTGATAACTAAATTAGTATCAGTCAATCAGGAGCGATCTGTGATGTCGCGTTATGGACTCCCAATGGGACAATCCATTAGGATATTTTATTGTGAGCTGCATGCCGTGACCGAATCGGTTGACGGATATGGCAGGCCTCTGAGACCTGCTCACCTCAGAGTGTCCTTGTGTATAAAATGAATAAGAGATTGTTATGTGTGTTACACCTTTATTTCTATTATTACGTTATTATGTTGTAAATATATGCTAGTATGTACGACTGATTTAGGTGCCCCCGGTGTAGTCACCTCTAGGAGGGTAGTAGGACTCACTGAGGCTTAGTAGTCTCACCCCACTCCAAACCAATTTTTTTAGGTAGACAGGTTAACTGGAGCAAGGACCAGGAGGAAGCTGATGATTGGAGCAGAGCTTGGATCATCGCATTAGACGACTTTAGTCTTTCCTTGTTTTTAGTTTATCTGTATACCTTGGTTATCTGTTCTATCTTTCGCTGTATTGTTTAAGTTTGTCTTTTGATGTAAAGGATTATTCTTATAAATCAGTTTTTCACCCTTAAATTGTTGTACTCAGATCCATTTATTTATGTCTTGACTAAATATTCTAGATATTTTAGTTGGGGCGTTATAATGATAATGCTCGCTTTCATAAGTTTTGTGAACTAAATGGAATGTCTTTTAGATTCTCTTGTCCTCACACCTCCCCTCAAAATGGAAAAGCTGAAAGAAAAATTCGTACAATCAATAACATAATCCGAACCCTCCTTGCTCATGCCTCTATTCCACCAGTTTTCTGGCACCATGCTCTTGAAATGGCCACTTACCTACACAACATACTTCCAAATAAGAAACTCACTCTCCAATCACCCACCAAAATTCTCTACCAAAAAGACCCATCTTATTAATATCGCCGAGTCTTTGGTTGCCTTTGTTATCCCTTAATTCCATCCACACTACAAATAAACTCCAACCTCGGTCTACATCATGTGTCTTTCTAGGATATTCGTCTAACCATAGAGGTTATAAGTGTTACGAATTGTCAAGTCGCAAAATCATTATCTCTCGGCATATTATTTTTGAGGAAAATACATTTCCCTTTTCCACCATAAATGCTCCTATAACAACTAACTATAACTTCTTAGATGACGAGATAATCCCACTTCTTACCTCACAAGTATACACCACACCTCCACCAATCTCCTCTCCCAACATAACAGTAACTCAACCACCATCACCTGCAGTCCAATAAACTTCTCCCCCTCAAACCACGAACCAAACAACCTCCCCCCCCCTCAACAACCCCCCCAGCCCAACAACCTACACCCACAGCTCAAACTTCCTCTCCCTCTCAAACTACGACCTCATATACACAAACAACACCTACCACCTCCTCTCCACTTACTCAGACACCTATTTCCCCTCCTACACCTCATTCACCTCAAATGACAACCCCGGCACAACATGCTATTTTCAAGCCCCGTAAACTTTTCAACCTACATACATCAACCAATGATTGTATATCTCTCTTACCTACTAATCCAGTTGATGCATTACGTGATCATAATTGGAAAATGGTCATGAAAGACGAATATGATGCTCTTATTGAAAATAAGACGTGGGACTTGGTTCCTCGTCCGTCTAATGCTAATGTTATTCAAAGTTTGTGGATTTTCATACACAAAAAGAAATCTGATGGTTCTTTTGAACGATACAAAGCTCGTCTTGTAGGTAATAGTGCAAATCAACAATCTGGTGTTGATTGTAGTGAAACGTTCAGCCCCGTTGTAAAACCAGCCACTATTTGCATGGTATTGAGTATTGCAATATCTAAGTCGTGGTGTCTTCATCAACTAGATGTTAAGAATGCATTTTTGCATAGAAATCTGGATCATGTATGTCTCCTCAAGAAGTCTCTCTATGGTCTCAAACAAGCACCTCGTGCCTGGTACTAAAGATGCCTTAAATATGTTGCCAATTTGGGTTTCTCTCATAGTACTTCTGATCACTCTCTATTTATTTATCATCATGGCACTGATATTGCATACATTCTTCTATATGTTGATGACATATTCTTACTGCTTCCACTGATGCTCTTCGTGAATCCATCATGTCTGAACTGATACTATGTTTCTGAGTTGTTTTTTATGAATATCTGTCATTAAACATGCGGGTGGTCTTTTTCTTTCTCAATAGAAATATGCGAAGGAAAAACGTGCAGGTATATCCTCTTGCAAGTCATCACCTACACCAGTGGGCACTAAAGAAAAACTAAATAGTTCTTCTGTCAATCCTTATCATGACCCAACAGAGTATCGTAGTCTTGCAGGTGCATTGCAATATTTAACTTTCACAAGACCAGATATCTCTTATGCAGTTCAACAAGTTTGTTTATTTATGCACGACCCTAAAACGCTGCATATGTCAGCTTTGAAGCGTATCATTCATTATATTCATGGCACTCTTGATTTTGGCCTTCACTTATATCCCCCATCTGTCAGCAAACTTGTCTCTTACACTGATGCAGATTGGGCTGGATGTCCAGACACCAGACGATCCACATATGGTTACTGTGTTTATCTCGGTGACAACCTGATTTCGTGGTCTGCCAAACGACAACACACTCTTTCTCGGTCTAGTGCAGAAGCCGAGTACTGTGGGGTAGCTAATGTAGTCTTCGAATCTTGTTGGATCAGAAACTTACTCTTAGAACTACATTGCCCAATTACAACAGCTACTATAGTCTATTGTGATAACGTGAGTGCAGTGTATTTATCTGGCAACCCAGTTCAACATCAACTCACCAAACACATCGAGATGGATATACATTTTGTGCGTGAAAAGGTTGCTCGCGGCCAAATACGAGTTCTACATGTTCCCTCACGCTATCAAATTGTTGACATCTTCACCAAAGAACTTCCGTTGCAACTCTTTGATGATTTTCATGATAGTATCAACATTCGTCAACCTCCAGTTTCGACTAAGACTATTTTAGACATATTACTATAGTTAGAATAACAATGATTGTAAATTGATCAGTCATGATTGTATAGGAAATTATTATGGAAACTTCTATTGTATATAACAAAGCACAAATTAATGGAAAAGGGCAAGGCCTATTATTCTTACAATTCTATATCTAAAGTCTGCCTCTAACTTATACATGACAACACATCCAACATTCTAACACCATGAGTGCATACGGGGGTGTATTGGACTATAAGACTATTATAAACATATTACTATAGTTAGAATAACAATGATTGTAAATTAATCAGTCATAATTGTATAGGAAATTATTATAGAAACTTCTATTGTATATATATATAACAAAACACAAATTAATGGAAAAGGGAAAGACCTATTATTCTTACAATTCTATATCTAAAGTCTGCCTCTAAATATACATGACAACACATCCAACATTCAAACACCATGAGTGCATCGTTATTAATCTCATTTAATCATACAACTGTTGGAACAAAAGAGGTTCTGACATGACCCAATTAAGTTTTGATGATAACAAAAGTATTAATGTACAATAGGGTATACTAATTATTTAATCAAAGTGTGCAGATATACAAGTTAATTTTTTATATTCATTGGAAGCACATTGGAAGCTCTGATATGGCAAAGCAAACTCTGATCAGATCTTCAAGCTATCAGAAGATGCGTATGTGTTTCATCAGAGGATGCAAGTCCTATTCATCAGAAGATGCATATCAGACTCTGATAAGAGCAGTGAGAGTCGTTTTGTCAGAAGAACATTCTCTGCATCATGATTATACTCTGACATTCCAAATGCTGATGGAATCAATCTTATCCACAGAATAGTGACGTTTGTACTATTGTACAAACTCTTTACCTGATTTGGATAAAACGTTTTGCCCAAGATTGATCGTATACAAGGTTACCCGATTTGGTTATCAAAGGTACTATCTACAGCTGGCGCAATCTCACTGCATCAAATTCAAATCAAACACGCTCCACCTTCATCTATAAATTGGAGCAAGTTTGAAGCTTTGGGAGACGACACTTGAACAATTTGAAAAGAGCTGTTACTCTGCAAAAATCATTCTAAAGCACAAAACTGCAAATACAACTTGAACTCATATTCAAAATCCAAGACTCCAGTTTCAGCTTCTATTAATTCATTAGTTGAACCTTAGAATTTTGTATTAAGATTCTAAGTTAAGTCTTGTATCAAAAGTTGTATTTATTTTGTAACTGAACATTGATCTTTATATCAATTGTTCAGACTCTGTTTTTTTCTAAACTTGTGTTTTGAAGTCTCTTGCCTGCGTGCTTGAGCATTAGGAAGTCTCTTGTTTGTATACTTGAGCATTGGAAGTCTCTTGCTTGTGTGCTTGAGCAATTGTAATCTTTGGTGATTATAGTGAACTCTCTTGGAAGTACAAGAGGACTGGACGTACTCTCGGTTTGTGAGGGGAACCAGTATAAAAATCACTGTCTCTATCTTTCTCTCTTTCTCTCTACCTTAAAAGTTATTCTTGATTGTGTTTTGTTTTCTAAACCGCTGCAAACTCTGATAAGTTTTCCATAACTTAGAAGAAATTTTTAAATTACCCAAAACACAATTCAACCCCCCCTTCTTGTGTTTTTCACACCTTCAACAACTACTATATATGATTCCAAGAAGGATAATCCCTACACCTTTCACTTGTACTTAATTATCTCTAAACCTTTCCATGATAAAATTTAGGGAAAACTAAGTGTTGGATATTTGGTTGTTGGCATCATTTTGCTAAAACAAATATACAAGCAATATGTTTGATATAATGTTCCAACACTTGGTACGTGCTTGGTATGCAATGATTGCGCGCCATGTGTACGCGCCTTTTTCTTGAATCCTACTATTTTTGGTATCTTCAGATATTTTCTTGAGCACCAAGACGTTGATTTCTCTCTATGTTTACTGAAGATTCTATGAAGATTATTTATTTCCTTAAGATGTGATATATTTAAGGAAAGATTATATTTGGTTCAAGAATAGTTTTGAGCTGGATCTTACACTTTTTTCCAGTTGTGTTTGAAGCCTTATTTGCTGATCAAGCCCAAGGGGTAATCAGTTTATTTAAAGAAAGGTGCTAAACCTAGTTTCTTTACGAAATCAATATTATAGAAAAGAGTCTTTTAGGGTTTCGTTGTTAAGCCTTGTGCTTTATTTTGTGAGCCTCTCTAGTATCATCTTGATGCTTTTGTAGGATTGTGTTTTTGCACTAGGGAACTCATTCGGAACTTAAGCATATATATCATTTGGACGGTTATATTTCATAATTGCATTTGGACTTAAGCATCATCGAACCGACATAAAACAGTACCAAAATAATATATATAGTCAATATCATTTGACTTAAGCGTTATCTATGAAACATATAAATCATCTCAGAATAGCAATTCGTCATCGATGCAACATAAAACCTTTTCCAAATGATTTATATAGTCGATATCATTTTCCTTAAGCGTCATCTAGACAACGTATAACCATTTCATAATAGCATTTGGACTTAAACATCACCCAACCTACATAAAAACGTCCCAAAATAATATATATATATATATATATATATATATATATATATATATATAGTCAATATCATTTCACTTAAGCGTTATCTATACAATATATAATCATCTTGGAATAGTAATTCGTCATCGATGCAACATAAAACGGTCTCCAAATAATTTATATAGTCGATATCATTTTCCTTAAGCGTCTTCTAGACTTGAAAAAAACAAACTTAGAGGAGGCGGCTGGATATGTATGAGTTGTATCACTTCATAGTTATAATTTAGGGTTTAATAATTAAAAAGGAGCCCGGAAGTTTGTATGACATTTTTTTATATATTTACCCTAGATTATTAGTGGTTCATATTCCAGGATCCCGTAGTGCTTTTATTTTATCCTAAATAATTGATTTTTCTTAATTAGTTATTATATTATCAAGTTATGATATTTTTAAATTTTTTAGGTGTCACAAATTTTTTAGATACTAAATCATCCAATTCGACCGGTTTAATACCATATAATTTTGCTATAGAGACCGGTTTATTCAATCGAATTATCCAGTTTAGTCATACGATTCAACTAGTGACCCAGTTGTTCAATTAATAAACTATATGGACATCCACTATATGGTACTCTTACTGGTTCGATAACCGGTCCGGTTTTTAAAACATCTTAAATATTTTGGTGTTATATAATGTTGAGAATTGAAAAGAAACTGATCTAAATAAGAGTAATATAATAGATGGAGAATAGAGAAATGAGAGAAGAATAGTCGGTATTATTCATCACTAGGATTAGGGTTACATTACAATGATACAAAAATCTTATATATAGACAAACATAATGGGCCAAATATATGGGCCAATGATCTATATGGACATCCACTAATAATATTCATAACACTCCTCCTTGGATGTCCATCGAGAATGTGCCTCGTTAAAACCTTTACTAGAAAAAACCCAGTGGAAAAAAATTCTAGTGAAGGAAAAAGAGTACAACATTCTTTGTGTTTGGACTGCCTCGTTAAAAACCTTATCAGGAAAACCCAATGGGACGAAACCACGGTGAAGGGAAAAAGAGTGCAGAACACAATTATATCTCCCCCTCATAAAGACAATTATATATGAGACGAAGAAGCTTAATTAATCTTCAACGTAGTTGATAAATAGTTTTACTTGACGATGACTGATTTGTAGAAATATATGATTCTTCTCCATTAATATACTCTTCTCTGAATTAGCCGTGGATGCGATACTATCTTCTTCACGTTTCTTGTATGTGTAGAATCATAAATCTAAACAAAACCACATTCTGAACTTATTGATGTAGTGCTAAAACTTCCACATAATTGGATGATATTGTTTTATATCTAAGATACAAATTATATGCTCGACTTTGGTCCAATATCTTCAAGTTTATTGATATTGACAAAGATAAAATATCACTATGTGCAAATTCGCAAAATGCAATGGTGTCCTCAATTTAACTAATTAAAATATGGTACTTCAAGACCAATTCAAGTAACTCATCATTTTCTTGAGACATGAAATGCGCTTTGTTCACATAAAGTGACATCATACACAAAACCTCATTGAAATACTAAATCCATAGATTTCGGAAGCTCTTCAGTAGTTCCGGTAATATCATCATCATAGAAATCGATTATAACAATTTCATTTCCAAATCTTTTCTATTAAAAATAGACAAGTGTTGTCATTCTCATGTTCCTCATTTGAGAATACCCACTAAAATATTATGCGACATACACTTTGGGTGTATGAGTACGCAAAGAGACTTATTCATTTTAATAAGTCATTTCTTCGATAGTTTGACTTATATGTCTCATAAAAACGAAATCCTTCAGGATTCTCATATAATCATTATAATTAAGTGAGTCATTCAAGTATGTTAAAATACATCTTTCACATAACGTGAGTATTTCATATGCTACTCAACTTAACTAATTACAAAGAGGTTTTTGAATTCACTTCAGGTGAATATGCCTCTTGAAAATCGATAATAGATATTTACCAATATCTTTGAATAACAAGTCAAACTTTAAATATCATTTTCTTTTTCGCAAGAAAATTGATTCTTATCTCATCATTTTCACATCTTCAGATATATGGACTGCTGGTCCAAAAATCTTTCACTTTGCAAAGTGACTTTAATTACGTATCAATTGCATATTTTCATTTAGACAATCAATGTCCTGTCTATAATTTTCAATACACTTTAATTCATGATCCTCATTGTTATCTATTACATATAACGTTTTATTATGTGCATAAATATTGTCAACGTTGACTTCGTCTCGGTTCAATCGTATTTCATTCATGACATAATTTCCATTTCATGACATAACTTTTCGAGATCTCTTTATTTTCATAACTTTCAAGTATTTGATAAGTTCTTCTGGAACTGAAAAATCAATTATGTCAAATACTCTTTTTAAAATTTTCATATCCTCACTTAGGTCATCTTTCTTTTTAGCTCCATTTCTTATTTGAGGATTTTTATCATTGGAAACGATTGACCTACCACGCTTCAGGATGGTTAAGACTCATTTGCAATATAAGACTGTCCAACAGGGACATCCATTTTTATTGGAGCATTAGCAGTAAATAGTTTATTTCATAAACTTTGCAAATGATTTATTTTATGAACTTTTGGTTCATACTGATTTCTAAGAGGATCAAGATGAGACAATAATAATATAATATCAAGTTATTCAATTGAACTTCTGGTTCACATTTTCAGCTGCTTATTCTCTCCCCCTAATATTGGGAAAATTAGTTCTCACTTGATAATTAGCCTTCTGGGCTATAAATCTAATTTCCCAATATTATTTAACAATTCATCTTAATGCATTATATTGGAGCAACTGGAACATACCAACACATCCAAAAATGCTTATATGAAAAATATTAAGTTATAAACCTAAATTTAATTGTAAATTAAGGGGAAGACTTTCATATTATAACTTATTGGCATTGATGCGAAACAATATCTCAACATAGTCGTTTGAGTGTTCCCAAAATAAAAATTAGAAGCTTTGATTTCATAAGTATTGATAACACCGAAAAATACACTATTTATTTAATATTATTAGCCTAATATTTTAATATTTTCTTTGAATTATCATAGTATTAATAAAATAATTATTACTTTTTATGAAAATACAGATGCAGCCGAAATTTAGCAAAATATGAATTTTATGGACCAAAAAGCTAAAGGACCGAGCAAAAGCCCAATCCAACACTGCATGGCGCCTGCCATGACTTGTGTGGCAACTGCCACATTCTACAATGAAGGCACGTGAAGAATTCATGGCGCTTGCCATGATCTATGTGGCCCCCGCCACTCCTTTTATTAGGAACATGTGCAGCTGTTTAAACGTGGCAACTGCCACAGCTATCGTGACGCTCGCCACAATCCACTTCCAACCGTTTACATGCTTAAAATCCGGAATGGAATACGTGAAGAAAATATCGGGAAGGGTTGTTAAATTGACGCCTATAAATACATGTATTTTCGGAGTATTTTTCTTCTTACGCAACTTTAGAGAATTCAGAGAAAGAAAAAAAACCAGTTATTAGTTTAAGTCTAAGCAATTTATTTTCGTACCAGTTTCCAGTTTCCAGAGTCTCTGTAAGTCTACATTCAGTTTTAATTCGAGTTTGTTATTCATTTAATTTACTTGTTCTGTTTGCTTTTCATTTCCAGTTCTGTTTCAGTTTAGTTTATTTTATTTTACTTCCAGTTTATTTTAATCGTATTGTTATGTCCCTATTTAATAATCATGTTAATCATTTAGTAAGTATGTTTTCAAGTTCTACTATGTCTAGCTAATTTAATTAAAACCGGAATGTGAAATAGGGAGCTGATTTGGATTCAATAATTAATTTGTAGTTCTATTTTCAAAACTAGTTTTCAGTACCAATTTTTAATTAAACAATAGACTATAATTTTACACGACAGTGAAAATTAACTAAGGTGTAGACCAATAGCGCGACAGTGTGAGGTTTTATGCTAGATAGTAAAAATTGGACATTAACTTTAAACACCGCGACAACTCTTTAAAGTTAATTAAACTATATTAGTATTCAAAAAGCATTTTATAAATAAATGAGTGAGCGACAGCAAAACATTGATTTATATAATATAATATCAGTCCAATAGCGCGACGGTGTGAGGACTGTATTTTTAAACTAATACTGTTTTGTGAAAACTAGAGTGTTTCTAATTGAATTAAATTGATTTTCAAAAAGTATTTTTATAAGTAAATGTGAGAGCGAGAGTGAAGCATTTATTTTATTTCTATATGATATAATTCAACAGCGCGAGAGTGTGAGATGCATATTTTTAAATCAACGTTTAATTTGTTAGAAACTAAACTTTTTCTCTAAACACAAATTAATTGTCGAATCCTTTGAAGCAACTTAAATTCATATTCCGGTTATTTAAGTCTTATTATTTTTATAAAGTCAAGTTATTTAATTAATTTTTCTTTCCAATCAACTCATAGCCTTAACCTTGCAACATATTAAAAACATAAGCGAAGTATTGAAGAAATAGTCCTCGTGGGAACGATAATCTTTTATAACTACACGGTAAATCTGTGCACTTGCAGATATTACGCATCAAGTTTTTGGCGCCGTTGCCGGGGATTAATTTAGTCAAAATTTCGCAATTAAGTTTTTAATTAGTGACGCTTAAGGCAATCCCTTTAGCCCTTATTTTACCTAGGTTGTATGCCCAATACTCGTAGCTCCCAAGACGAGTTAGAACAACCTATCCCTGAAATCGAGCGTTTTATTCATATACAACGCCGAATCCGCGAACTCCAACAACATTTTAATATCATACCTATGGCCAATCGCGATCGTCCTCTTAAGGACTACGCAATCCCCTCTGAAGAGGAACCCCATTCGAGTATCGCACCGCCTGCCGTCGAAGCTAGGAATTTCGAGTTGAAACCTGCTCTGTTGCAAATCGTGCAACAAAACCAGTTCTCTGGTTCTCCCACGGAGGATCCGAACCTCCACTTGTCAGTGTTTGTGCAGTTCGCAGACACGTTCAAGACTGATGGTGTCGCACCCGAAGCGATACGACTTCGTCTTTTCCCTTTCTCCCTAAGAGATAGAGCTAGAGCTTGGCTCCAAACCTTACCCCCGAACTCCATCACTACATGGAATGAATTGAAGAAACAATTCTTAGCTAGATATTTCCCGCCAAGTAAGACAGCTATGTTTTAAGAGCCCAAATCAACGGATTTAGGCAAAAAGATGGAGAATCACTATTCGAAGCATGAGAACGATTCAAGGATATGATGAGACTCTGTCCACATCACGGTTTAGAACAATGGCTTATAATCCATACCTTCTATAATGGGCTGCTTTATAACACTAGACTTACCGTAATGCAGCCGCTGGTGGAGCATTGATGGATAAACCTTACCAAGAAGCATATCAGCTTATAGAAAACATGGCGCAAAACCATTATCAATGGGGAAGCGAACGCGCTGCCATAGAGAAATCTAATACAAAGGGAGGTATATACGAAGTAAGCGGTATAGATCACGTCAATGCCAAAGTAGATGCCCTTACTCAAAAGATAGAAAGCTTAATCTTAGCACCCACAGCTAGCGTAGCTGCCGTACAACCGAACTGCGAACTATGTGGAGTTCCTGGACACGCACCTACTGATTGTCAATTACTAGCCGGTCTCGACCAAGTAAACTATGCCCAAGGGAACCCTTACTCTAGCAATTATAATCCTGGTTGGAAGAATCATCCCAATTTCTCCTACAAGAACAACAATGCTTTTTTCCCTCCTACTCAACAACCTCCAGGTTTTCAAAGGCCAATAGGACAACAAGCTGCAACCTACCCACCAAACAAGTCTAACTTGGACCTAATGATGGAAAAGTTCTTAAATCAAAACACTCAAACAAATGAATTAGTGAAACAATTAGCAACCAAAGTAGACGCTTTAGCCACTCATAACAAAATGTTAGAAACACAAATATCTCAAGTGGCGCAACAGCAAGCAGCTTTTGCTGCCCCAGCAGGAACCTTTCAAGGCCAACCGCAGCCAAACCCAAAGGGACATGTTAACGCTATAACGCTGCGAAGTGGAACAGAGTTAGAAGACCCCGTTGCTATAAGAGTCAGAGACCGAGACCTAGTAAAAAGCGTAGAGAAAGACTCTGAGAAAAACCCGATAGCAGTTGAGGATGAACAAACATCGAAGGCTAAGGAGATATTGGAGAATGAAAAAGAAATACCATATGTACCCCCTCCTCCCTACAAGCCTCCAATCCCATATCCTCAAAGACTTGTCAAACCTAAGAACTCAGGGTAGTTTGAGAAATTTATTGAGATGCTGAAAAAGCTTCATATCGACATACCCTTCATTGAGGCTATAACCCAGATACCTTCGTATGCCAAGTTCTTAAAAGATATTCTATCAAATAAGCGGAACCTTGAAGACACTGGGACAATGGAGTGCAATGCTATTAGTGAAAACAAGCTAGCTCCAAAACTCGAGGACCCAGGAAACTTTTCTATTCCTTGTGTTCTTGGTAAACATGTCATAGATAAAGTCCTTTGTGATCTAGGATCATGTGTAAGTTTGATGCCTCTATCTCTCTGCAAAAGGCTCGGACTTGGAGAGTTAAAACCTACTAAGATATCCCTACAGTTGGCTGATAGATCTATCAAATACCCGATAGGAATACTAGAAAATGTCCCAGTCAAGATCGGCCATTTGTTTATCCCTACCGATTTTGTGATCATGGATATAAAGGAAGATGTTGATATCCCCATTCTGTTAGGCAGACCTTTCCTAGCTACTTCGGGCGCTATAATTGACGTAAAGAGAGGGAAAATTACCTTTGAGGTAGGTGATGAGAAAATCAAGTTCATAATTACCGAATTCATGAAAAGCCCTACCTTTAAGAACTCTTGTTGCAAATTAGATATAATTGAAAGATATGACGGCGAACCCCCCTCTAAACAAGTCTCACCCGACATACCAAAAGCCCACCCAGTGAATGATATCCTCCACGATATAAAACACAAAGAAGTCGAGACTTACGAGAAGAGGCTGGATGGATTTTTTGATACTCAAGCGCAAATCTTTAAGAAAGATTGCCAAATTCTGGCACACGGGAAGATTCACACGGTGAAGAAGAAACCAGCACCCCCTCCCAAAAGAAAGAATCAACAAGGGAAATCACCTATGAGATGGTTGGATATGTTCAAATGGAACCCTAAGCATGATATGCACAATGTTGAGGATGTGAGCCTGAAAGAAGCACCCTTTTGATTTAAGGATTGAGAAGTCGAGCTAACCGACTTTAAACAAAGCGCTACGTGGGAGGCAACCCACGAGTTTCTAATTTAATGTTTTTGTTTTTATTTGAATTTTCAGCAAATAAAGAGATTGATCGCTAGACGCCTATCATCTTCGTACCAGCATGAATCTCCAGGTTTACCGCTCCAATCCTACTCTTGAGTCGCAACATTGAGGACAATGTTGGATTTAAGTTGAGGGGAGGACTTTATTGCTTTTATTTACTTTTCAGTAATTTTCCTTTTTGCAAATAAATATTTTTCGGTGCATTTTTTTAATTTCTCCAAAATCTTGAGCCATAACAAATTTTTTGAGAAACTATTCAATTTTGAAGTTCCAGAGTCACGGACGTAATTAAGACTGAATTTTCAAAATAAGTGTATTTTCATACTAGCTATATCATTTTAACACCTTAAATTTCTTAATTATGTAGACCAATTTGGATACTTGCTAGAACCTGAGCTTAAATTTTTCTTGACACTTTACTAATCCTCGAGTAAATCCAATGGTAGTCGGCACCTTCTAGGATCACTATCTAAGTAGTAGAGTCGACGAATATAAGTGAATGACTTTGAAAAAAAAAATAATAAATAAATAAATAATAAAAAGGAAGTACAAATCTGAAAAAGGGACTACGCACTCTAAGTCAAGTGACCTTCATCCGGTCATTTATCCCAACTGCGAAATACCTAAAGATGTAAAACTATCCTATGATACAAAAAAGAGGAAAATGAGTAAATTGAAAAAGAATCAGGTCATAATCACTAACAGACTCATTACCAAGTGTGTGTGAATAGATAACGGGCTTAATGTGATTACCATGGGTCTAAAAGGGTGATGAAAGAAGAAGTGAAAGTTAAGTTCGAGATAGCAAAATAATTCGGAACGGTCTATATAAGGAAGAAATTCATGATCATACTTGATTTGTGTTTCCATGATATTTTTAGTGTGATGAAGAAATGGTTTGTTTGGTTTAGTCAAGATTAAATATGTGACTCTAGGAATATCTTTATGTCTCTACCACTAAATTATTATATCTCTTTCCTTGAGGACAAGCAATGGTTCAAGTCGAGGGGAATTGATAACACCGAAAAATACACTATTTATTTAATATTATTAGCCTAATATTTTAATATTTTCTTTGAATTATCATAGTATTAATAAAATAATTATTACTTTTTATGAAAATACAGATGCAGCCGAAATTTAGCAAAATATGAATTTTATGGACCAAAAACTAAAGGACCGAGCAAAAGCCCAATCCAACACTGCATGGCGCCTGCCATGACTTGTGTGGCAACTGCCACATTCTACAATGAAGGCACGTGAAGAATTCATGGCGCTTGCCATGATCTATGTGGCCCCCGCCGTCCCTTTTTATTAGGAACATGTGCAGCTGTTTAAACGTGGCAACTGCCACAGCTATCGTGACGCTCGCCACAATCCACTTCCAACCGTTTACATGCTTAAAATCCAGAATGGAATACGTGAAGAAAATATCGGGAAGGGCTGTTAAATTGACGCCTATAAATACATGTATTTTCGGAGTATTTTTCTTCTTAAGCAACTTTAGAGAATTCAGAGAAAAAAAAATACCAGTTATTAGTTTAAGTCTAAGCAATCTATTTTCGTACCAGTTTCCAGTTTCCAGAGTCTCTGTAAGTCTACATTCAGTTTTAATTCGAGTTTGTTATTCATTTAATTTACTTGTTCTGTTTGCTTTTCATTTCCAGTTCTGTTTCAGTTTAGTTTATTTTATTTTACTTCCAGTTTATTTTAATCGTATTGTTATGTCCCTATTTAATATTCCTGTTAATCATTTAGTAAGTATGTTTTTAAGTTCTACTATGTCTAGCTAATTTAATTAAAACCGGAATGTGAAATAGGGAGCTGATTTGGATTCAATAATTAATTTGTAGTTCTATTTTCAAAACTAGTTTTCAGTACCAATTTTTAATTAAACAATAGACTATAATTTTGCACGACAGTGAAAATTAACTAAGGTGTAGACCAATAGCGCGACAGTGTGAGGTTTTATGCTAGATAGTAAAAATTGGACATTAACTTTAAACACCGCGACAGCTCTTTGAAGTTAATTAAACTATATTAGTATTCAAAAAGTATTTTATAAATAAATGAGTGAGCGACAGCAAAGCATTGATTTATATAATATAATATCAGTCCAATAGCGCGACGGTGTGAGGACTGTATTTTTAAACTAATACTGTTTTGTGAAAACTAGAGTGTTTCTAATTGAATTAAATTGATTTTCAAAAAGTATTTTTATAAGTAAATGTGAGAGCGAGAGTGAAGCATTTATTTTATTTCTATATGATATAATTCAACAGCGCGAGAGTGTGAGATGCATATTTTTAAATCAACGTTTAATTTGTTAGAAACTAAACTTTTTCTCTAAACACAAATTAATTGTCGAATCCTTTGAAGCAACTTAAATTCATATTCCGGTTATTTAAGTCTTATTATTTTTATAAAGTCAAGTTATTTAATTAAATTTTCTTTCCAATCAACTCATAGCCTTAACCTTGCAACATATTAAAAACATAAGCGAAGTATTGAAGAAATAGTCCTCGTGGGAACGATAATCTTTTATAACTACACGGTAAATCTGTGCACTTGCAGATATTACGCATCTAGTATCGTTCATTTAATTAACTTTAGACGTCTAAAGAATGGATCTTCAAGTCCATTTTTTTTTATGAACATATACTTTAAGATGTTCAATATCAATTTTGATTTGACATACGATACTTATTAAATACTTTATATAAAATGAGCTCTTAACCAAATCAGTATCTCACAAACTTCTAGTTGTGAATCAAACGTACACGTGACCATTTAGTTGATGCATCAATTAAAAATATAATTTAATATGATTTGTAAACTTCTGGTTTACAATATTTTGTGCTTCAATTGCACTAATATATTTATAAGTGTAGTATAAACTCCTGGTTTATAACTTTTTTTATTACACTTATTTTATTTATAGCTATGAATCTTCGGGATTCATATTTTAAAATATCTAATACGTTACTTTTAGACACGTGGCTATGAATCTTCAGGATTCAAAATTTTCATCACGATGCTTCTGGATCGTATCCTATGAATCTTCAGGATTCATATTTCAAAAATTTCACTATGGTACTTCTGGACGGCTGAAGTTATTATACATAAGGATTATCCTTATGCACGGTACTTAAGTGAATAACAACCATCAGATTAGCCCTCCACGTGTCATAATTGTAGTGCAGTTTAACATACATACCAGAACAATTGAGAGAAAAGTGTTCCGGTATGAATATGTATACCGGAACACTTGAGAAAAAGTGTTCCGGTATGCATAAAAGTGTTCCGGTATGCATCAAAAGTGTTCCGGTATGCATAAAAGTGTTCCGGTACAGTTGAGGAAAGTGTTCCGGTATGCATAAAAGTGTTCCGGTAACCTTATGCATACCGGAACAGTTTATGGAAAGTGTTCCGGTAAAACCTTATGCACGGTGCATAAGCAATTGCTTATGCACCATAACCGGACCCCTTCTTGACCATAAATTGTGAATCAATATTCAATCTTTATCCATTGAGTTCTTTAGGAACTAAATTAGTGAATTCTTCCAGAATTCATGATAGAAAAAAATTTAGTTTTCTGAGTTCTTCGGGAACTAATATTATTGAATTCTTCAGGAATTCATAAATTTAACTTATTAGTTCTTCAGGAACTAATTTTGTTGAATTCTTCAGGAATTCATTGATTAAATTTATTAGTTCTTCAGAAACTAAAATTATTGAATTCTTCAGGAATTCATAAATTAAATTTCTTAGTTCTTCGGGAACTAATATTATTGAATTCTCCAGGAATTCATATATTAAATTTCTAAGTTCTTCAAGAACTTAATTATTGATGAATTCCTCGAGAATTCAAAGATTAAATTTATAAGTTCTTCAGGAACTATATAATAACAATATATTTTGCAATCCTTCAAGGATGCATGAATATTTTTTTTCAAAAATACATAAAATAAATAAATTATGACAATGAAAATTTTATTACGTGACAAATGATAATGGGTGAGGAATCAAGTTAGTTTCTTTATATTAAACCAAATGTTTCTTCTTAATCAACACAAACACTATGAATAATTTTAAGTTTTCCTTCATTTAAATAAGTTGGTTTGTTTTCAACAGTGTGCAACGCATCATATCATATCATATCATAATAAAATTAAAGTAGGTTTCACTCACATAAAAAGAATTAAATTGCAACGTGATAATATGGTTAAGTGCCAAATAAACGAAGAAGGATTTTGTGGACATACCTTTACAACCATGATTATGTTATAACAGAATAGCAAGGGCACATAATATATCAAAAAAAAAAAAGAATAGCAAGGGCACATCAAAATAAAATAAGCGAGATTCTTAGCGTATACCTTTGCAATGATAATTTGGTAGAGTCTCGTACTGATAACGTGTTATAAATTAATTTAAATAAGAGTAATATAATAGATGGAGAATAGAGAAATGAGAGAAGAATAGTCGGTATTATTCATCACTAAAATAATACAAAAGTATAGGCAAATATATGGGCCAATGATATATATGGACATCCACGGATAATATTCGTAACAAGTGTTAAATTTTATCCATGGGCTTTGGGTAAGAAAAACATAAACAGAAATGGGTTGTCGGAGCTTAACCTGCTGCAACTTCCACTCAACCATACTCCTCCCAACCTCACCACATACTCCGTTTTCCATATCTTTTTCTCACCCTCCTCTATTCTCTCCCTACAACCACAATAATGGGATTCCCCTTCGCTCCAAACTTCACGCCAAGTTTGAGAAATTCCAAGGTGAACCTTCTCAACAACCTCAACCTTCATCCTCACTAGAAACTATCCCTATGGATATCGACGAAACCGACAGGTTTTTTTTGCTACCTTACAATTTATCTTCATGTTTATATATGTAACTGTTTTGTTCCATTTCAATAAACAGTTTAATTTAATTTGCAGCTTATCATGATTACTCCTTGTTAGAAATAATATAAAACCATTGATGTGGCCAATCCTAACAGCTTAAGCTTTTGGGATAATCGGTTATTTGACATGGTATCAGAGCCTCTATGACTAAGTGGTCTAGGGTTCGATCCTCACTCCCTCACTTTCTAATTAAAAAGTGGAATTTAAGCATATGGTAGGTGGGCCTATGCATTATCCACGCTTCAAGCCCAAATGGGCTCTTGCGTGAAGGGGCGTGTTAGAAATAATATAAAACCATTGATGTGGCCAATCCTAACAGCTTAAGCTTTTGGGATAATCGGTTATTTGACACTCCTAACTCTTATTTAAAAGCTATTTCTAATTTCTATAACAAAAAATAAAATAAAGTTAAATTGTTGTTGTATAAGCTCTTAAAATTGGGTATTGGGCCTAACTTATCCTTACAAAACCGGCTTATAAGTTAAGAATTGCCCCCTTAGACTTCTTAACACACCCCTCAAGACTCTGATACCATCTTAAAATCAGGTATTGAGCCTAGCTTTTCCTTACAAATCCGGCTTATAAGATGATAATTGTCTCTTACTTATAGGGTGCGTTTGTTTTAGCTGTAAAAAAATTGATTTTTTCTTTGTATTTTTGAAAATGGATTTTGTAAAATCATTTTTCAAAATATTAAGTTTTTCTAAATTGAAACATTAATTTTGACATCATATAACATAAACATACATTATTGAAAAACAAAACATAATAAAAATCACAATATTTTGAAAAAGTTATATTTCAAAAATGATTTTTATGAAAATCTATTTGAAATAGCTTCAAATTAAGTATTTTTTTGAAATTTTGATATCCAAAAAAAATTTCAATAAAATGATAAAATGCCTAAAATGACATTTTAAGAATAAATATTCAAACCAAATTTTAATTTGAAGCTTTTATAAAAAGTTTCTTTGTAAATTTTTTTTACACAAAATTATGTAACACTATAAAATCTATTTTCAAAAAAAGCCAAAACAAAGGCACCCATAAACCCTTGTAAAGGCGCGGATGTGAGACTTCTTAATGTAAGCTATCTTGAAGAGCTTATGAAAATAAGCTGAAAACTAAACTGCAATAAGTCAATCCAAACAGGTTCACAAACCGTAGTGGAACGATGAATTGAAACACCGACGGTGTATATCCTTTAATCTCATAATTTTATTGTTAACTTTTTACTTTTCTGTTTCAGTTGCTTACCTCCAGACTTGGAGGGTGCAGTGATACAATCAAGTGAGGCTGCTGCATCATTTGTATCTTCAGGAGGGATGAGAGCTATTGTATGTTCCAATATTTCAATCAATTTATTTTCTTTCATTTTTAATTTTAACACATGAGGCTAAGACTTAAACCATTTCACCACCTGGTTCCAAATAGTTTATATATTAGTGGAATGGAAATTAAAAGTAGGACCCTTTGTGATACAATTGCAAGTTCTCTACTGCTAGTTGCTAGGTAGGTACTTGTTTGTTCTTACTGCATAAGTGTTTCTAGATAAGTTTTTCCAAACTGGCTTAAGTATATATGCATGCTTTTCTGTTGGGATATTTTTGGTGAATTCAGATGGTTTGACATTATGTCCATAAATATTCCATTCTGATGAAGAATGAAGGTATTCTTTGGTATTGCATTTGTTCTAAAGAGCCACACTATCTAACCTTGTTAAGGCTCTGTTTGGCCCAGCTTATTTTCTACTTTTTTTCTTCTCCTTAAAAATAGTAAAGAAGGAAAAAATTATGTTTGACTTCATTTTTCTTTATTTTTTACTTCTTTACTTTATTTCTCTAATACTTTTAAGGAGAAATAGTGTCAAATATAATTTTATACTTCTTTATTTCGTTTAAGCTAAAATAAAAAGCAAAAAATAAACCGGGCCAAACGGGGCCTAAGAGTAAGATTATCAACTTTCTAAATTTGTCGGTGTTTGATAGGTACTTTATTATTAGAGATATATGAGAAAGGGGTTATTATTGTAATAAGGTGAATAGTGAGGATATATGAGTAATTAGTGAATGGGATAGGTTGATTAGTTGGCAAATTTGTTATGCCTCTTAGTAGTATAAATGATGGATGAGTGGGGGGTAATAGGTATGCAAGATTATTGCTAGAACCAATATGGTTAGGCAAAGAAAGAGAATCCTCTTTCTTTGAAGGAGCTTTGCTCTTGGGCATTAGGATTTCATCCTTTTGCATTTTATCTTTCATTTTAAGAAATAATACTCTATTTTCCATTAATTGTGCACTTTAATCCATTTCCTCTACATTTTCTAAGTTACGGAATTTCCGGTTCGTAACAATGGTCCGACCTACCGGATCCGATGTTGAGCCAGTGGTATCGACTAAGGTGATTCCCAGGTTTGATGGAACATAAGATGCTTACTGGTGGTTGATCTAGTTAGATCGATATTTTGAGGCCAACACCTGGCTTCGTGAGGAAAGAAAGGTGGGATGGGTGACTGCATTTGCTTTGAGAGGAGATGCTTCCACCTGGTGGTTGTGTTGGAAGCAGCAAGGTAACCAGAATGTTACATGGGAGACTTTTGAAAGGGCTTTCATTAAGAAATTCATCCCTGATCTGTGGGAGATGCTTGAAACGGCAGAAGATGAGGAGCAAGAAAGCCATGAATACATTTTGAACGAGACAATAGAGAACGATGAAGAGTCGATGGAGGGTAGGAATGAAACAGATTATGGATCGCTACCGAAACCATCGGAGCAGGCAGATCGAAACTTTCCGGCGTCAACTATGATGATACCATCAGTCACGGAATTCACAACACAGCAAAACTCAGAGCGCTACAAGGCATCGGTGACTGGGTTTGATCCAACAGAGGGAGTTCCAACATCCAAATTAGAATCGGAGAGAAAGATGGCGATCAAAAGGTCGGAGGAAGCAACCACAACTGTGGAGGAACCAAACCTCTTCAAGGAGGAAGAGATTTCGCAAAAGAGAGAGGATCAAGTGACTATTTGTGACCCAGAACCACCGCCGGAGCCACCGGACGATGATCATCGAGTGGTAACCATTCAACCATCAGAAACACTCGATGACGAAAATAGGTTGTCGATGACGAAATCACCATGGGTTCAACCTACCGCTGAGCAAGCTTTGTTGAAGGAAAAAGTAAGATTGCAGAAGATCCAAGTGATGCGTCTCTTGGTCACTATCACACCGCCGGCTAAATCGCCGTATTCCGTTAAACCTTCGATGGTGCTCCCACAAAGAGGACCACCGCCGGAACCACCAGACCTTGCAACCTTGGGGTGGATATTGGCGAAGTCACCGCGTATGGAGGTGGGGAGCATTAGAATCTCAACAGAATTATTCAGTGCTGATCAGGTACGTTCTGTTGTTGAGAAGATTCTAGAGAAAATAGGGGTAGAATGGACAATCTACAAACTGGGTATGATTTTAAACCATATGGTTCATGGTCAACTTAATATTAGTCTGTTGGAAGAGACATTTGCAAATTGGACTGAATTCAATTATATGGGCCTGTTTTTAATTTTTGGCATAATGGGCCAAGCCCACAACTGTTTGTTGAATTGGATCTTATCTTCAGTGGCCAAGCTTTTTCATAATCAGGTTGAGGGACTTATTATTATGAAATTATTACAAGCATGTGGTCATGTTTGGGTTATCTCTACTCTAGTGGACACGTATTCCAAACTATGTGACCATGTTGGAGGGGTCTCTGCACTAGTGGACACGTATTCCAAATTGGCTTGTTTGGGTTTTGCTTTGGAGGTCTTCACAAAGTGGGAATTCATTGGGGAATTCACGGTTATGAATGCGCACTATCAGTTTAGTAAGGATATTACTATAGTTCCCTCATACACACACAAAGATGGTACAAATGACACAACCTTATTGTGTGTTCTATGCTCTTTCGCTGTATCCTTTTTCTCTAAGACTTTTGGTGCAAAATCAAGGTCTGTCCTATATAGAGAGGAGGTTAATCATAAGGTAAAATATAATGTTTTTAGACTTTGTACTGATTTACAGCAAGCAATGAATGGAGAACATAATTGGTCTGTAGCCTTTGAAAGAAAAGCACACATTGGTCTGTGCTTAAAATTTAAGTCGTATTTTAGTTGGTGTGATTCACTAGCTAATGAGTCTGCTGTCTCACTAATTTACTGGCTGATACAAGAAAGTTCTACATGCTGGAAGTATACCTTGATGCCTTCAGTTACGGTTGCAATAATGATGCCAATTCCGGAAGCTCTAGACTATGTTTTTCGCAAGCAAGTGAATTTCTTCAACAAAGACAGTGGTATGCAACTCAGAGGGCAAGTCGACAATAATGTAAGCTTTTATGTCCTGCCAATCTCAGCTGTATATTCGGGGTGGCAAACACTAAACTTTTGGATCCTTAAAATTGAAGAAGGGAAGCTCAATAGTCTTTCTATAAAGGTGATGAAGTTCATACTCCTTGTTATCAATGGAAAATATAGAGAAAAGGAAATAGCATCCTCACTGTTACTTGTTCATACAGAGATTTCTTCTATGGAGAGTATCACAAGTAGTTTTGTCATTTGGCTAGAAAATGCTATAGCAAATGTTATTGTCAAGTTGCTAGTAAAAAGTAACTGCATCATGCTCCCTAATGATGTCTATCCGTGAAGTGAGAATGAAGAGATCTCGCCATATCCGACAATGTGGAACTCCTTGATCAACAAGTTTGCACAACAAGGTATGTGTGTGGAAGTGTTGAAATATTTTAGGAGTATGAGGTTGGTGGTACATATATGTTCAAGAATTTTAATGAGTTGGTTCAAAGCATGTGTTGATCCATTGGTTTGGCCAAATGGGAAGGAGATGAATGGGTCTTCATTGAGATTTTTGGTTGATAGAAATCGTTTGTTGTCAACTGCTGTGATTGAGTTGCTTAGACAATTTTTGAACAATGTGATGGGGACTTTGGAAGGAATGAAGACTGGGTTTGCTTTTAGAATGAAGTTATTGCATGCAATCATTTTGAACAGACCATGGAATCCAGGAGCACTCAATTTTCCTATGGCCCCTACGATTTGCATCTACTGCTGGAGTGACTTACTTATTCTTCATGGATTGCTCAACTTTGTATTTGATAGAGGCAAAGTTAATGGAAGCTGTTAGAATCAATAAATACATGGTAGTTGTAAAGTAGATAAATTAATACATGGAAGCCTAGGAAGTTGTAGTGACTAGGACTATTAGCTACTTATCTAGGAAGATGTAAAGAACATAGAGTATCTACATATTTTCTTGATTCTAACACTCCTCCTCAAGCTGGAGCATACATGTCGTAAGCACCAAGCTTGTTACAAATAGATTCAACCCGAGGTCCTCTAAGAGACTTAGTAAATATGTCAGCTAATTGATCATTTGAACCAACAAAATCAGTTACAATTTCTCCCGAAAGAACTTTATCTCGTACAAAGTGACAATCGATCTCTATATGTTTAGTTCTTTCATGAAAAACTGGATTGGAGGCAATATGTAGTGCAGCTTGGTTGTCACAAATTAATTTCATTGTTTTGACATCTGCTAATTTGAGTTGTTGGAGTAATTGTCTTAGCCATGTAAGTTCACAAGTTGTTGCTGCCATAGCACGATATTCTGCTTCTGCACTTGACCTTGCAACTATGTTTTGTTTCTTGCTTCGCCATGAGATCAAATTTCCTCCAATGAGGACACAATACCCTGAAGTGGATCTTCTATCTGCTGGTGAACCTGCCCAATCAGCATCAGAATAGCCCACAACTTGGGTATTACCCTTGTTTTCATAAAGTAATCCCTTACCCGGTGCACTCTTTATATACTTAAGAATGCGAATCACAGCGTTCCAATGGTCATCACATGGAGCATTTAGAAACAAAACATAGTTGCAAGGTCAAGTGCAGAAGCAGAATATCGTGCTATGGCAGCAACAACTTGTGAACTTACATGGCTAAGACAATTACTCCAACAACTCAAATTAGCAGATGTCAAAACAATGAAATTAATTTGTGACAACCAAGCTGCACTACATATTGCCTCCAATCCAGTTTTTCATGAAAGAACTAAACATATAGAGATCGATTGTCACTTTGTACGAGATAAAGTTCTTTCGGGAGAAATTGTAACTGATTTTGTTGGTTCAAATGATCAATTAGCTGACATATTTACTAAGTCTCTTAGAGGACCTCGGGTTGAATCTATTTGTAACAAGCTTGGTGCTTACGACATGTATGCTCCAGCTTGAGGAGGAGTGTTAGAATCAAGAAAATATCGGGTAAGGGAACCAAATCCCACGTACCATTGGAGTGCAAAGCAGCCATCTCATCTACCATGTGTGTGGAAGTGTTGAAATATTTTAGGAGTATGAGGTTGGTGGTACATATATGTTCAAGAATTTTAATGAGCTGGTTCAAAGCATGCGTTGATCCATTGGTTTGGCCAAATGGGAAGGAGATGAATGGGTCTTCATTGAGATTTTTGGTTGATAGAAATCGTTTGTTGTCAACTGCTTTGATTGAGTTGCTTAGACAATTTTTGAACAATGTGATGGGGACTTTGGAAGGAATGAAGACTGGGTTTGCTTTTAGAATGAAGTTATTGCATGCAATCATTTTGAACAGACCATGGAATCCAGGAGCACTCAATTTTCCTATGGCCCCTATGATTTGCATCTACTGCTGGAGTGACTTACTTATTCTTCATGGATTGCTCAACTTTGTATTTGATAGAGGCAAAGTTAATGGAAGCAAATTTCAACCTTGAGGACAAGGTTGTTTTGAAGGGGTGGGTATTGATAGGTACTTGATTATTAGAGATATATGAGAAAGGGGTTATTATTGTAATAAGGAGAATAGTGAGGATATATGAGTAATTAGTGAATGGGATAGGTTGATTAGTTGGCAAGTTTGTTATGCCTCTTAGTAGTATAAATGATGGATGAGTGGGGGTAATAGGTATGCAAGATTATTGCTAGAACCAATATGGTTAGGCAAAGAAAGAGAATCCTCTTTCTTTGAAGGAGCTTTGCTCTTGGGCATTAGGATTTCATCCTTTTGCATTTTATCTTTCATTTTAAGAAATAATACTCTATTTTCCATTATTTGTGCATTTTAATCCATTTCCTCTACATTTTCTAAGTTACGGAATTTCCGGTTCGTAACAGTGTTCAAAATTACCAAAAGGAATATACTGTTGTTTCTATTAAATTTGTTGATTGAAATTAAAGTTTCATTCTTTTCACTTATGCAACTGAAATGTTTCAGCGAGCTAATGTAGTTTACTGTTGGGAAATATTGCTCCGTGTAATACTGTTTAATAGGTGGCTTGGTTTGTCGGTCAAAGTTAATATTTGTTTTCTTTCAGTAGGTTTTGCACCCCTTACCGCTCGCACTAAATTTTCAATTGTCTTACAGGTTGAACTTTTAATTCCTCAACTGCAAATTTTAGATGATGAAGGCGCACAGTTGGAGCTTTGGGAATTGTCAAAGGTTTTTTTGGATACACTGATTGAAGAAACAAAATGTCAGGTTAGTGGGATGTATTCTGGAAGTTATTAAACTCAATGCACATAAAAGATTTTCTGAGTTCAATATGTCTGTCCTATAATCTATTATATGTGCTTCATGATGCTCATATTATAAATATAGATGACTTGTTCCATTACAATGTGCTTCATGATGAGTTTGAATGTTTGATACGATTATATGATGTGTATATTAATACACATATTTTGTAAGTTATAAACTCAGTTGCTAAGTTTCATGAGTTTGATTGTTAGAAAGTTAAAGCCATATTTCCAGATGCTGGTGCTGCAGCTCTTCTAAAATATCGGTGGAAAGATGCTGTATTTAGTTTTGCAAGGTGACGGTCACCACATTGATTAATGCTTTATGTTTTCTTTTGTTGTTTTCTCAGACAAAATAGCTGTGGACTATGCTTCTAAGTTCTAACCATTAATTCTTTTTCGTTGCACTTGAGATTTTGATGGCCATGCAATTCTGTCCATAATATTTTAATTTGCACTGTATCTATTGTCATGCTATAGTTATATCATGTACAATTTTTTTTCTCCTGGTTTTTCCAGCTTAAGTGATCGAAAGCCTGTAGACAGTGGTGATGAGATGGTAGTTATGATTGTTCCTGATTATCAGATGTTAGAGTATGTAGAGAAAATTGCATCTACTCTCGCTGATGATCCGGTAAATATCTGAGCTCTCCTATTCTATCTTTAATGCAATTATTTTTTTGTAGAGATTTTTGTGATATCTGAAATTTAAACAGCCACGTACTGGACTATGTGATGAAATTTCCTCATCATGACAGAAATGTGAAAGCTTGTTTTAGAGATTTTTGCAATATATTCACTTTGCATCAATTTGTATCTTTGTGTTTTAATATTTTTTACTTTCATACGAACTATTCATATATTTGCTGCAGCCAAGGCCCCTTATCATGTGGAATCCGCGCCTGTATAGCGCAGATGTCGGGGTCGGATTTAATGTACGGGAGTTAAGGCGCTACTTTTTAAGGTATGATTTCCAAGCTATTTCATTCCAAAAGGCTTAGATATGTTTGGTTTCAAGCAGGGTAGTCAATCCCGCGGGATCCCGGTGGAGCGGAGCGGTGCAGTTAGCCTTAGCAGCCGCTAAATCCGGAATAGCGTTGGTCCGGAGCGGAGCGCTACAGCCGGGATAGCCTTAGAGCCCCTAAATCACATTTGTTTGTCATAATAAATAATAATATAACAAAGTAACATAATCAAATAAGAATAATATTATTTAGTAATAAAAGACCAAATATTAAATATAAAAACATACCTTTTGTCAAAAAATAATAAAAAAATATCAATAATCAATAATAATACTAATGGTAAAATATTTACTTGAACATTTTTAGTATAAAAAGATTCAGATTTATATAGTATAAATCATAAAAATAATTTAAAAATAATAATTATTTGGAATATATATATATATATATATCTTTGTCAACCGGAGTTGAGTACTTGTTTTTGTTATTTCATCTCTCTTCGGACTAAAAACCAGAGTAACTACTAGCTAGGATTAGATAAATTCTTCTGAAGTTCACTTAGTTAGTAACTTACTGTCTGTTGAATAAGAATTCCTTTCTTGTGCTTTCTCAATACATTTATTTTGAAGAAATGAATTGTTCTGATTAATCCATACTACTGAATTATAATCATTTGTTGTACAGCACTTTTACAACTGTCTATCATATGCGGCCTATGCCATTTGGTGCAATCTTTCGGTGTTATCCCGGGTAAGGTCTTTTATTCCCTTACATAAGAATTATTATATATGAATAACAACAATACTTCTAATTTTCAGATTGTCTGCATCCATGGTTAACTTTATGCATAGTCCTGTCATATGAAAATTGTCTTAAAAGCGGATTCAAATCAGTAAAGTTTCACATTGTTGACCGTTTGGAAATGGTTTTGCCTTGCGATAACGATAATTGCCTGCACGAAATATAAATTGTAAAGCTCAAACCATCTTTTGTTTCTTGTCTACTTCCTGGTTTTCAGATTGTGGAAAGTGTTCAGTGATGACAAGGATAGGCCAAGTAGATATTTGCTTGCAAAGGAATATGCCAACCGTCCTGATACTGAAGATATTGAGGTTAGTAGCTTCAATTTTAATATCTTACAAAACCATTTTCTATGTAATATGGTTATAAAATAGCCATTTTTTATCTCTCTTTTGATTGAATAGAAACATCAACAACAAATTAGTTAGTGAATAACTCATAATGAAAAAACCTGAACCCAACCCAAGAAAATAAAGAGGTCACTGGCATTCATATACTACCTATATGGTGCAGATGTTATTTGACAATAATGAAGAACAGAAGTCAGATGAAGGACAAAGTCTGATTGACAAAGCGGCAGGCGTCTTCTCTTCGATTAACCGATTCATGAAGTCTATGTGATGATTATTGATTGATGATGGTCTTTCACACTTGTTCTCATTCACGATTCATGTAAATTTATGTTTTCTTCAAAATTAATTTTAGAAAAACCTTACAGCTTGTATCATATACTGTAATACATGTATTCATCTCCTGATGTGTTCAACTATAGAAAAGGATTCAAATAAGCAAGAAACTCGCTTTTAGCGTACTTAAAAATGAAAGGAACATTCCATATTATGAGAATCTCACCCTTCCTTTTTAATTCCACTAATTGAAAAACAAAACAATGGAAACATTAAACTAACATGGTCTTGTTTATCGATGACATATACTAGAAAATTCGAATTCTTTAATGTTTTTCGTAGATGTTGACCTTCAAAGGTATATGACAACTTAATAAAAAAAAGAAACTGGTGAAGCTCTCTGTGATGCCTTTGGAATAATCAAGGTTGTCTGTTACATCCCTAAAGAGCCTCATGGATGGTTTGCCCATGGTAATTCCAACCATTCAGAGTCACTCGAGGAGTGACACCCAAAGGAGCCTCAAAAGATATATTAATAGTCATGGCCTCTCCGGGAACCAGCGAAAAATAGTTATCTGAGTAATGAACTGGGAGAATTCTTGTGTCGTCTCCCTCCTTGTGGTCCTTGTTTGAAGCATGAACAGAAAAATGTAGAAAGAAAGCAACACCTACATCATGTCCATTGATTTCAGAAAGCTTCAAACCACCACTTTTCCCTGTAAATCGTTTGTGTATCCTCTTAAACCAACCAACTTCTTGTTCTTTTCCAGCACCATTATGTACAGTTTCTGGTGAGTCTGTAACAAAGCAACTATCCCTTAGTGTAGCCGTTGAACCGCGCTCAAACGTTAAACTTTTAGAGTCTGGTATTTTAGATGCGTTTTGGACGTGCATTTTGAGTTTGTATGTGGATCCTGCAATGTAAACCTCTGATGTTATCTTGAGAGGTATTTTCTTCTTCCTATATGGCTCCAATAACTTGTAATCTCCACCAGGAAGATGCAACCAATAAAAGTTTCGGGATAAAATCTTATAGTCTGACTTGCGGTACAGTTTGAGAAGAAGAAAGTAGACCGGCTTAGGATTTTTTGTCTTGGGATACTTCATCTCAGCAACATGTGTTACCTTTTTTGGCAAGAAAGAGAGATTTTCATGTGTTTTGTAATATGGAGATGTTCCTTCAAGATCCCATACTGAAACTTCAATAGCTACATTAGACAATTCTTCTGATGTAGTATTAATAACCTGTTTAAAGAAGAAGAAAATAGAATTATACAAAGCCTTCAAGAAACTATGCACAACTGCACCATCAAAACAATTGCACAGAAAACTGATTATTTCAATTTTCACCATCTCCTGATATTTTTGCCTTCCTGTCTCGGTTTTTACTTTATGAAGAGTCAAATGTATTTCATATTTCATCCATAGTCTACATTTGTAATTTCATCCCAACTCATAAAAATATAAGTTTAACTCAAACACTAACCTCTATAAAATATGTAGCCAGATTAAGCTGTACATGAATTGGCTCAGCAGCGCATCGACAACCATAGAAACCTGCTGTTTGGTCATGTAGATGATCATAAAATTGACCTCTCAGACCAGTCCAAGGATTTTGTGTCTTCCAAATCAATACACCTGTATATTTGCTCCACATGCGAGAAGTCCATCCTTCCAAAAGGGCTCTATATTGTATGAAGTTAGCAAGTTGTGCCTGAGACGATAACAGAATTAAAAAGAAAAAAATGCAAATCAACATCAGAACATCGAAATTAGGAAGACTAAAAGTGCATCATGAGTGACACCCTATAGATAGAGTTTTCTGTTACCTTCAAACAAAAATCATCAAGATCTTTTACAGCACCATAAAGCTGAATCTGATCATGAACCTTGGTTGGCTTTGAATATGGAATATATTTATGGTATTTCCATATGGGATTCGGAACTTCTTCAACATAACCATTGGAAGCTTTCTTAAAGAGAGGTATCTGCCATCCTTCTGAGGGCATTGTTGCTCTTATGGTTGCAGCAACCGGTATTCCTACAGAACCAACTTCTGGGTTGAATCCATATTTGTAAAAACTATCCTTGAAGAAATCTTCAGGATTTTGAATTTCATAAGGTCCATCAGTGAAGTTTCCCTTCCCATCTGCAAACCCATTCCACATCGACCCTTCTATATAAATCCGCGTGCCATCAAGATACTGGCTAGGATCCCCCAACTTCGTGGATAAGCCACCTTTTCCTTTTTCGTCTACATGTTCAAAATAAGGATGAAGTTTCAGATCGTTTTTCAAAGCATCGTTTATATCCTCAGGCGGTGTTTGTTCATTTCCACCCACCCAGAGGGCCAGACTGGGATGATTTCTAAGAAGCTTGACAGTGTCTCTTGCACAAAACAAGAAAAGGTCATGGTCCAACGGACCATTTGGATTGGATACCGGAATACCACGTCCATCACAATCCCCAGTAATCCAGAACTCTTGCCATACCTATAACACACAATTGAGCTTCATAAGCATAACATAGTAAACTTACAAACAAATTATAACAAGGAAAACAGTAGTATTAAGCAGCACATATAAGAAAGAATCAGGGTGTAGTACCAGAAGACCATAATAGTCACAATAATGGTAAAACTCTGGCCTTTCGGCTAGTCCACCACCCCAGCAACGGATCATGTTAAAATTCATATCAGCGTGAAACTTGATATCTGTGCTATATCTCTTCTTTGAAAGTCTAAGTAGACCATCAGACAATATCCAGTTACCCCCTCGTATAAAAATTGGTTCGCCGTTAACTTTGAACAACCTATGAAACAAAATATATGCAGGAAAGAAGTTACATAAACAGTTTAATGGAACGGTTATATTACAGCATTGAAGAAAATATTACAAACTACTGTACCTTCCACCAGTGGCACCATCAATTTGGCTCTCGATTTTGCGGAATCCAAAGTAATGACTCCATGAATCAGACTCACCAAATCCTTTAACATCAATATTAATATTAACATTGTACAAAGATTGCTTCCCCATTCCATTGGGCCACCATAAATCAGGCTTATAGAAAAAGAGCTGCCAATTCAGACAACTTGAAAGTGAGTGTTAAATCTTAAAATTCAGACAACCATAAATCATGCAAATTAACAGGATCAATAGTAAACAAGGATGCAAAATATTGTCAATCCAGGACCACACATTTTGTTGATAAAAATATCTTGAATTAATGGACAGTGGATCAAGGACTTTAGCAGAAAAAAATATTGTCACTGACCTCGGGAAATGTATATTGCAACTGTGATTTTGCTGGAACTGAAATATTTTGAGTTTGAAGCTGCTCTACTAAGTGAATGTTCCCTTCAAGTTCTGTTGTGACATGGATACTCAAAGAGCATTCAGCGGTCCAGGAGCTTCGGTTTTCCAACTCAGTTGTGGCATGTAGATATACTCTCTTATAATTGTCAAAAAAAGATGACACCAAGTGGGGATCGATAATTTTTACTGGCTGCACCAAACACAGACACCAGAATCATTATACCAAAGAACAATTAATAAAGGAAAGAAAGACTGTAAATTGAAAAGATAACAATGAGGAAAGAAAGACTTCAAAATTCCTACAACTTACCCCAGTAATAACAATGGAAACCTCATCCCAAATTCCTGTGTTCCTATCTCTGCAATCAAATTCAATGCATGCATCTATTATTGATAAACTTTCCTTATTTCTTTTCATAGTTCAAAAACTAAACAAATGCCAAAAATGCACTATATTTAGTTTCATTTGCTTTTTCTTTCTTGTGCATAAAAGAGCATCATTGAGTCAGAAAAAAGAAATAACTGTGGCATACGATATGATATGATATAGTACTAATAGAGAAAAAGGAATATGCTTCTACTTGTTTGATGCCTTATTTTGCTTTTCCCGTCTAAACATCGTGCCCTCTTTCACATCAATTTCCATTCTTTGGTTCATAGTCGATATTAAAATGATTAGGAGATTGCTAGTATGTTACCACAAAAGTTATAGCAATGTTACCTTATAGGAGCTATCCAATCCCAACCTTGAACATATTGTGTAGCCACATCCTTTCCTATCTAAACAATTAAAGCATCAGTTTCAGATCTCAGTGTTAGAATCAGATATTTGATGTTTCAATTTCACATAACAGGAATGAGAAAGTTAATATGGATTGGATTATATATATATATAACTCCTGACCTCATGATCTCCACCTTGTCCTCCCTCCGGGGGAATACTCCCAGGATGATCCGGAGGGTGAACAAGAACAGCCAGCAGGTTATTACCATCTGGATGAAGAATGCTAGTAACATCTAGAGAATGCCTTCGAAACATCCCTTTCGGGAGAACCATTTTGTGCCCATTCAAATAAACATCGGCAGAATAATTGATTCCGCGGAAGTTCAGATCACAGTGCTGATTGTTAGACTGCAAAGGGTCGTCAGTCAAGTAAGTAATTAGCAACATCCACCACCAAAGTTCAAAGAAAAGAACTACCAAACCAAAAACCATACTACATTGGAAAATCAATCCAATTCATTCAATTGATTTCAAAGTATCATAGTTGAAGAAAATCACAATGCTTGAATTAAAAACCTAAACTTTACAACAAAAGAAAGTAGAAACCTTACAAGTTTACAGTGAAAAGTTGTAAAGAACCAGAAAGTATAATAATCTCTTCCAGAATCAGCAATATCCAAAATAGCTTCATTTCCCAATCCATAAAATGGATCAGGCACAACTTTATTCTTCACCAAAGTTCCAAGAACACTGTCATAAAATCAATAACACATTGAATTAATCAAGAATTAGCAATGCATGTTGTAGCAGTAGAGAGAGTATAAGAGAGTGAGACTAGTACTGACGTGCCAGGAACAAGAGCTTCCATCCATGGTAAAGTGGGTCCAGAAGGTGGATTAGTGGTTGTGAGCTGAGTACCATTGAAATGAACTTCATTGAACCTAGCTGCAAACCAACCTGAATCAAGGATTGTTTTTCCTTGCACAGTTGCCATAATAACTACTACTCCTTTATCTCAATGATAAACAACCACAACAATGTTTTATCTCAATGTTCTTATGAATTCATTCATTCATTCATTAAGGTTCTTTTTCTTATCTTATTTTAAGTAAGTGAGTGAGGAGTGATAGGTAGATAATATTAATGTTTGTGTCGGTATCCAGCACGAGAAAGAAGAAAACAGACAGAGATGAGGATCAATTTTGATTGTATGTATGAGGCACGTGGGTGGATTTTGTCTATTAAACTGACAGACAGACAAAAAACGTTGCCCACAAACGTAGTATAGGTACTACCTACCAAGCCATACATTACTTTTTTTTTTTTTTTTTTTTCCACCACCGGTTTAATCTGATTCGGGGATCAGTTCTGACGTTAAGTGGTTTCAGCTTCCTCCCGATCACAGTTGCGGGGATCAAACAGTGATCCTCCCTATCAAGTTCAGCGCCAATCACCCATGAACCAACTAACGATCGGTTGTTTTTGTGTTTTCTTTTATAACTAAAAATGCTAATGCTATTACCTTTCTTAATCCCGAGTACAAAACATTATCACTAGATTGATTGGTTGCTTCAACTTACAGTCTACTCTGTTGTTTCTATTTTTCTGGACTAGATTCTGTTTTTTTTTTGGGGTAATATTTTACTGCCTTTAATGCATTTAATTTACCTTCTAGAATCTAGTTTTTTTTATCACTAAAAATGCTAATGCTAGTTAAATCATCGGTATGGTCCGGTGAAAAGTTTGGGTAGTATGCTAGAGAAATTCTATCATCATCTCTATTGTAAATATAAAAAAATATTAATGTTTCAATAACACTTAAATTATTTAAAAAATATTTTAGTGTTTTTAATTATTTAAAAAATTGCCTCTCTTTTTAGTATATATATACTCATTTTATTATTAAAAAAAAGTATATGTACTCACTTTTCAGAAAAAGAAAAAAAAAGAGTTTTGCTAACTTGTTAATGAATTTAAATTTGAAAAATTTACATGAATATAAATAATATTTTATCTTTTAATAAATTAAATACACATATTTTAAGAGAAATATATCTATATTAAGATCTCTAACTTGTACTTAATGTTAGCATTTTTTTTCTTTATATCCAAAATATATATATATATATATATATATATATATATATATATATCCAAAAAGAAAATGTTAGCATTTTCTTTGTTTTAAGACGAATATATCTAAGGAATATTTACGGTGCCCCTTTAATTTAAGGAAAAATGGGATAATACAAAATCTAATTTCCAAAAAAATATTAGTGGTACTCCAAAATTGACCAGTTTGCGATACAGCTGCCATCTTTTCAGCTGTCATCTATTTTCAACCAGACACTTGATTTCCGCAGAGGATCCTTTAGAAGAAAAATACTCCAACAACAAGTTTGTAAAAGCATTAATCAATTCTCATGTACAATGGTCTCAACTTTCAACACCTACTTTTACACTTCAGATCATTTTCTCTTTCTTCCACCTACTCATTCAACATTCATTCAATTTTATCCTCTTCAATGGTTTTTCATTCAGCGTGTGTTTGATTTAGCTTTAGATATAATTGATTTTGATAGAATTGATTATGGTAGAATTGATTTTATCAGAATTGATTTTAGCATAATTGATTTATGTTTGGATACAGTTATGTAAAAGTGAGTTGAACAATAAATTTCAGTGTAAAAATCATACTTAAAGCCAGAAGCTACAAATCATAGCTTCTAGCAGAATCAATTCTGGAGGCAGAATCAATTCTGCTTTAAAGTAACCAAACATCTAAAATCAATCTAAAATCAATTCTACATCTCTAGAATTGCTTTTGGCTCTTCCAAAAGTTAAACCAAACACACACTCAACACTTTATCCCACCACTTTTTATTTCATATTCTTATTTAAATTTATATTTATATTTTTATGATTATATAAAATTACAATTATCGATTAAAATCAAATTAAAATTATACGATACAAATCATGGATTAAAATTAAAATTAAATTAAACTCCCGATTACAATTATAATAAAAACAAAATTTATTTAAATAATTGATACGATACAATCATCTTAAACTGAATTTAAAATACGACACACAAATAACATAGTTAAAAAGATACAAATAATTTAAAATGCAATAATACACAAGCAACGAAATTAGTACGATACAAATAAAACGATACAAATGATTATTGAGATTCATTTCACTAAACAAAGACTAAAACTTAAAAATAAAGAAATAGAAAGATAATAATAAGATTAAGAGAGTGAAACACTTGATTTTTTTTTCTGTGTCCAAATCAAAAGAACCAAGTCTCTATTTATAGAGAAAAAAAAATCATGAATTTGGTATAAAAATAAAAAAATAAAAAATATATTTGCAATGGAATAATTGAGTTTAAAGATAAAATGAGATAAAAATCCGAATAACTAATCAAAGGATGACAAGTGTCTCTATGCGCAGAATTCAATCATGTTGAATGGTTTCAACATCTCTCTCCGCCAACAGGGATTCAACACCCCCATTGCATGGAAATGCTATGTTGAAAGAGAGATTCAACACCCACAAAAATGACCATTGTAAATGGTCTAAAATTGTAAAAGCAATAGAAATTTAATATCATAATCAACTTTCTATCTCCGTATTTTTTTTAAAGGAGTCGTATATTTAGAGACAGAGATAATATCACTAAATATAAGACAAATTCTAATATGAATCACTTTTTCAAGTGGCTACTTCTTCAAGTAGTTCATAGCGGACCAGTCATGAATAATATTATAATGAATACGAATTTCACAAAATTCACCGTTGGATTGAAAGTTTATATCATATAGATTATCCATAATTTTTTTTAGAAAAATTGAAAATTATTTAAATATTATATATCCATTAAAATTAACGGTTTATAGATTTTTAATTTTTATTAAATTTTGTTAATTTTGATAGATCTCAATAACTAATTATATTGTTAGCTATAAGTTTGAAAGGGAGATGAAGCAAAAATATAATATAATATAATATAATATAATATAATATAATATAATATAAAGAAAGAAAATTAAAAAGTAGTATTAAAATGGAGAGGAAAGGATAAATAATAAAAGAATTTCAACTTAGTCCAATAACTTTGAGAGTATCGTCTGAGCTAGTATGCAATTTTGAGTAAAAAAAGGCTAGAACACAAAGACAATGTAAAATTCACAAAGACAATGTAGAATTAATTAAATTAAAAAACACTTATGTATCAAAAATAAGTATATTGAATCTGTAAATTTTATCATTTGAAAGTTTATAATACATCATAAAATATCCAAAAAGCCAACAAGACAACAATTAATGAATTCGCCGATTAAAAAAATATGGATAAATATGTTTTTGGTCCCTGTAAATATTCAAAGTTTTGTTTTTAGTCACCCAAAAAAATTTCTTCCAATATTAGTCCCCCAAAATTTTTCAATTAACACTTTTAGTCCCTACTTTTAAATTGACTCATGTGTAGACTTTATACTTTTTAATGAAATTTTTCAGAATAGTGTAGAATATTTTAACAATCACTCTCAGAAAAAATTTAATTTTTTAACAAAATATGAATTAAATATAAATTTTTAAACTCCAAAAACATAAAAATTCATATTTAATTTATGTTTTTTTAAAAAATTCTAAATTTTTTTGGGGGAGATTCTTATAATATTCTTGTAACGGGCAAATGAATCATGGCCCAAACAAATATAGGCCCAACCCAGCCTCAGAACCGGGTCACGCCCGGCTCTGTCCATGACCCGGAAAGCCCAACGCCATACGCCCGCTCGTCCACGATCCGCCCACTGTGATCAGTTAAAGGGACACGTGGCGCATCTCTCCCACTCAGAGAACGTGGGAAGGTGACAACCGCCCTCAAGCGGGAAAAGCAGGGCCTGATGGACCACGACCCATCAGCGGAATAACCACCCTATCATCTCCCGATATATACATGGGGAATGAACAGAAAAAGACTAAACACCAATATACACAAAGGATTAAACATAATATCACAACTGATATTCTCTCTAAGTTCCACACAGGAACATCTGGCGCCCACCGTGGGACCCTGGTAAAATCATTCCCAGGCCTCAAGAAACTCAAAGTCAAGAACAACCATAAACCATGGCGGGAGATACTCCCAATAATGACCACAACTCAACACTGCAACAAGCAATGGGTGAAATACGCCGTCTACAGTCGAAGGTCGCGGAAATACAAAAGGAACGAGAAGAAGAGAAAGAAGCAGAGGCGAACCAAGACTCTGAAGAAGAAGAGTTGAAAGACTCACAACCTCTGGTACAAGCACTTTGGGACGCCCAAGTACCCGCGAACTTCAAAATCCCCCAACTACCAAGCTTCGACGGCAATACCGACCCACTAGAACACCTGATGGCGGTAGGAACGCAGACCTCGATTATAGGCGCCGAGGAGCATTTAAAGTGCAAACTCCTAGCCAGCACGTTCAAGGACGCGGCGTTACGTTGGTACATGAACCTGCCCGAGAATTCCATCGCCAGTTATGCAGATTTTCACCGCAAATTCATACACCAGTTTGCTGGAAGCAAACACGTGCAAGTCACCGCGACTAACATGTTCAGCATTCGCCAGGGGGGCTCTGAGACCCTCAGGGAATACCTCGCCCGGTTCAGCGAGGCAACAATCAAAGTCTCGAATCCCAGCCAGGAGATGTTCGTTGCAGCGTTCCACAACGGCCTCAAGGCGGGGCACTTCAACGAGTCCCTAGCACAAAAACCGGCGGAGACAATGCAAGAGGTGATGAAAAGAGCAGAGTGCTATATCAAAGGAGAAGAAAGCAACGCAGAAAAGAGATCAAGGGACTCTAGAGAGAGAGTCGCGGACTACCGTAGTAGCAGAACACCGGAGCGAAATCAACGACGTTGGTCGAACCGCGACTCCAGATGGCATAGCAGGCAAGATAGACCCCAATACGCCCCTAGGCGCAATGATAGGCCATCTCGGCGATATGAAGAGTACTCGCCCCTCAACGACACTCGGGTACACATACTAGAGGAAATCCTACACACCAACCTCGCCACCAGGCCACAAGAGCCAAAGCGCCACATAACGCTGGGGCCCAACGCTAATGAATGGTGTCGTTATCACCGATGCAAGGGACATGACACTGAGAGATGTTACAAGTTACGCGATCTGATCGAGGAATTGATCCGCAGCGGCCATCTCAGGAAGTTCATCGAAAAGGCAGCACAGAGAAATGAAGAAAGATCTGAACACGCGAAAGCACCGCGAAGCCCAAACGCTGAGGGGGATAAAGGGAAAGAGGAAGTAAGAATCGCAGTCAACACCATAGCAGGAGGATTCGCTGGTGGAGGCGAGTCTAGCTCAGCAAGGAAACGATACCTCCGCAGGACAAGCAGAGAAGCACATTTGATCAACCACGTGGCTTTTCCCCCCGCACCAGATCTATCATTTTTGCCAAACGATGCACAAGGAGTAGCGCCCCACGACGATGACCCCCTCGTCATCCAGGTACAAATACTAAACTGCGATGTGAAAAGAGTACTGATAGACTCGGGAAGCTCGACAGATATCATGTATTGGGACGCCTTCAAAGCCATGCAACTCGCCGGCGAACAGTTGCAACCATACCACGGAACACTAGTAGGATTTGCAGGAGAACAGGCCGAAGTCATGGGGCATATCACGCTGTTAACAACCTTCGGTGATAAGGAAAATGCCAAAACGATTAAGGTACGGTACCTAGTCGTCAGGACACTATGTGCATCGTATAACATCATAATCGGCAGACCCGCGATCAATACACTGGGAGCGGCCATGTCAACACTATACCTGGCGATCAAGTACCCCCTGGATAACGGAGGAGTATGAATGGTCAGAGGAGATCAAGTTCTAGCTCGCCAGTGCTATGAGTCTAGCCTCAAAGTTAGGAAACACCAAGTCATGGATGACCCCTCCCAAGGCGAACACTCCACCAATATGACCGAGGCGGCAGACTTAGACCCAAGGGAAGAATACAAAGACGACAGAGTCAGCCCCATAGGCGAGTTAGAGGAAATACAGATCGGAAAGGAGAGCCACCAGACAACCAACTTGGGAACAGACATGCCGACAGAAGAAAGAGGAAGGATCTTGGATATACTGAAGCGAAACGTGGACCTGTTCGCTTGGCACCCAAAGGATATGCCAGGAATAGATGAAAGCATCATCACCCACAAGCTAGCCATCTTCCCAAAGGCCAAACCCATCTCGCAGCGAAAGAGAAAGCAGGGCGAGGAAATGAGGATAGCAATGGAGGAATAGGTCGCCAAACTCAGAAAGGCACAGTTCATAGATGAAATCAAGTACCCCGAATGGTTAGCCAACGTGGTACTCGTAAAGAAAAACAACGGGAAATGGAGAATGTGCGTAGACTTCACTGACCTCAACAAATCTTGTCCAAAAGACCCATACCCCCTGCCCAGCTTAGACAGACTCATAGACGGCGCATCAGGGTACAAAATGCTCAGCTTTATGGACGCCTATTCCGGCTACAACCAGATCAAGATGAACGCACTCGATGCCCCTCATACCGCCTTCATGACGAGCACATGCAACTATTTCTATAAGGTGATGCCTTTCGGCCTCAAGAACGCAGGTGCTACATATCAGCGCCTCATGGACAGAGTGTTCGCCAATCATATAAGGTACAACAGTTAACAGGTAGAATAGCTGCCCTGTCACGTTTTCTGTCTTGCGCAGGTGAAAGATCAGTCCACTTCTTTGCTACCTTGAGGAAAGGTAAAAGGTTCGCATGGACTCCCCAGTGCGAAGAGGCATTCCAGAAACTAAAAGAGTTCTTAGCGTCACCGCCTATTCTGACTCGCCCAAAGCCAGGAAGTCCCCTGTTACTCTATCTCGCAGTATCGGAGAATGCCCTGAGTTCAGCACTAGTACAGGAGATAGAGGGAGAAGAGAAGCCAGTATACTTTGTGAGCAAGATTTTCAAAGGAGCAGAAACGAGGTATCAAAAAATTGAGAAGCTGTCCTTGGCCATCATATGTACGGCGCGAAGGCTACGCCAATATTTTCAGAGCCATCAGATAGTAGTGAAGACGGACTACCCCATCAAGCAAGTCCTCAAGAAACCAGATTTAGCAGGAAGAATAGTGGCATGGTCAATAGAGCTATCCGAATACGACCTAACCTTTACACCAAGAGGAAGCATAAAGTCTCAGGTATTGGCGGACTTCGTCCTGGAAATGACGACGCCACCTCAGGAGATAAGCATGGAACCATGGACACTATCAGTGGATGGAGCCTCCAACCTCAGAGGCAGCGGAGCCGGAGTGGTATTGGAAGGTCCCGATGGCATGATGATAGAGCAATCATTGCGATTTGCCTTCAAAGCAAGTAACAACCAGGCAGAATATGAAGCCCTGATAGCAGGAATGAAGCTCGCCAGAGAGATGGAAGTGACGGACCTCCGAGCAAAGAGCGACTCTCAGCTGGTGACGAACTAAGTGTCAGGCGAGTATCAAACAAAAGACCCCCAACTCATGAAGTACCTAGAGAAGGTAAGAACTCTAAAAGAAAAATTCAATACCTTTGAACTGATATACGTACCAAGAGAACAGAACTCCAGAGCAGATTTACTGTCAAAACTGGCAAGCACAAAGAAGCCAGGGAACAACAGAACAGTGATCCAGGAGACCATACCAAAGCCCAACACAGAGATCCCAGACGTATTGATGGTAGTTGAAGAAGAGGATTGGAGGGCACCTGTCGTGCAATACCTCCGCAATGAGACGTTGCCTCCAGAGAAAGATGAAGCCAACAAATTAAAGAAGGCAGCGGTGCACTACGTTCTGGTAGGAGACAAGCTGTACAAAAGAGGTTTCTCAACACCACTTCTGCTATGCGTAAGTGAAATGGAGGCGCAACGTATCTTGAAGGAGATACACGACGGATCCTGTGGTAACCACATAGGAGGGCGATCTTTAGCGGGAAAGGTGATAAGGGCCGGCTTTTTCTGGCCCACTATTCTGAGAGACGCATCCAGTTACGTACGCAGCTGTGACGCCTGTCAAAGACACGCCAACCTGCATCATGCCCCAGGCGAACCCTTGAAGACAGTCATGTCTCCCTGGCCTTTCTACATGTCGGGTGTAGACATACTAGGCACATTCCCAGCAACCCAAAGCCAAGTGAAATTCCTCCTAGTGGCGGTAGACTACTTCACCAAGTGGGTAGAAGCAGAACCAGTGGCAACCATCTCTGTAGAAAAGGTAAAAAAGTTCTACTGGCAAAAAATCATATGCAGGTTTGGCTTACCCAGGTACATAGTATCAGACAATGGCACCCAGTTCACCAGCGAAGCTGTCATCCAATTCTGTGAAGAGAAAGGAATCCGCAACACCTTTGTGTCAGTAGAGCACCCACAAGCGAACGGACAAGCCGAATCGGCGAACAAAGTGATCCTGAAAGCCATTAAGAGGAAACTAACAAAGAAGGACAGAAACTGGGCGGAACCTCTACCAGAAATCCTTTGGGGATACCATACCACCATACAAACTTCCACCGGGGAAACGCCCATTAAAATGGTATATGGAACTGATGCGATGATACCGGTCGAGATCAATCCCCCAAGCTGGAGAAGAGAGACCCTCACCACTGAGGCGAACAAGGAGGCACTACAGGAAAACTTAGACTTGCTGGAGGAGATTCGGGAGAAGGCACATTTCAGAGAATTTGCCATGAAGCAGAGGGTATCCCACAAGTACAACACAAAGGTAATCCCAAGAAACTTTAAGGAAGGTGACTTAGTCCTCAAGAGACCAATGGGAAAAGACAAAGGAGGGAAACTCGCCCCCAATTTGGAAGGCCCATTCAGGATACAAGAAGCGTATGGAAACGGAGCATACAGGCTGGAGACTCTCCAAGGCGAGACGTTCCCAAGGACTTGGAACGTGATGAACCTCAAGTTCTACTACAGTTAGACTAGAGCACTTTATATCTTGCTTTTTTATCTTTTTGCCATTTCAATATTAATTATGTAAGACATTTTTTATGATTAACCTAAAGGGGTGATGGGACGCTCTTTTCTCCTGCAAGGGCAGGAGTTTTTATCGAGGCCCATCACTCAGTTTTTAATTTGTCTCCATCTGTTAATATATCGCCAAGGCCTAAAAGACCAAGGCGCAGTTACAAAGGCACAGAGCTGCTATGCTAGGGCGCGACGATACAAGCACAATGCTTAAAGGTACAAGCGCAATGCTTAACGTAAAAGCGCAATATCATAAAAGCGCAATGCTTAAAAGCCCCAACCTTGACGCCAAGGCGCGACGATAAAAGCACAATGCTTAAAGGGCGCCTATAACGAAAGCGTAATGCTTAAAGGCGGAATAACATATTAACACCACGATGTAATTGAAAGCGTAATGCTCAGAACGAAAACCCAAAAACACAATGGCAAAAACGTAACGTACAACATCTACACAACGACGCCATTACAAGATATAATGCTTAAAAACCAGGCAAATAAGGCGTAGTCATACAATGTTGAAACGAAAGCCAAACATCCATAAATAAAAGAGCATAAAGATAAACACAAAGACATGCATCTGGAAAATCTCATTACATGATCAAAGAAAAATACAACCAACGCTATCCAACGCTAGCCAAAACACCAACAAAAATAATCAGTCAAGGTCAGCCGCCGTCTTCGAAGGCGCCGGCGCCTTTTTCTTGTTCTTCGACACCCCCTCACGCCGAACTTGTGCCTCACCAGAGTAAGACTCCTCGGGTGTAAGTGCACCAGTTCATCCTCATGTTTTAATAATTGTCAAAACACATGAAAATAGGATTGAACATATTTTGGCAACATTACAAATGACTTGACAACAAAGAACTATTTTTCTAAACCTTGAAAAACTGACTTTTAGGTATTTTGTATCGATACATACATAGTTGTATCGATACATATGTCCTGAAATTACTTCTGTTTGATTTTGTGCATTTTGTATCGATACATACATTGTCTGTATCGATACAAAAGTGGTCTCTCAGAGACAGAACATCATATGTGTATCGAATCATGCTTGCATGTATCGATACACATCTGTATGTTCTCAAAATCCAGAAAGTTCATGATGTATCGAATCATGCTTGCATGCTTCGATACATATCAGTCAAGATTTCAAGATCCTGATATTTGTATCGATACACACCCGTGTTTGTATCGATACAAAGGTCAATATTTTCATTTTTAACGTTGGTCAAAGCATTTGTATCGACACAAATGATCAGTTGTATCGATACATGTATGAAAAATTATGCCTAAATTTGCTCATTCTATTTTTACTTTAAATAGCAATGTGTTTGATCTTTTGTTTGTAACACAACTGAGAAAAATCTAGTGAGAACCAGTGAGAAAGCAAGAGTGCTTTGAGAGAAACACTTTGGATACAATTTGGGTGAAAAATTGGGATCAAAGTGTATCCTTCACAAGATCATCATCTTCCATCAAGTTGCAATCATTGAAGATTGAGTATGGGATCAATCCAATAGAAGTTGTACGCTTGGTCGATAACGTTCGGTACGATTCGCGGTGAATCAGAATCGTGATCGGGTTGATTTGCGAAGGAGGTTTGGTTGCTCGCTAGGGATTCAAGATTGTTCGATATCTTGAAGGATCAATCGAGAAGAATTGAAGGACTCAGCTGGACGATTGTTGCAAGGAGTTGCACGGGTAAAATCGTTGGAATCAGAGGGTGAAGATTCGTTCGTCGATTGAGGTTTAGCATAGTTTTACTTTTGAGTCAATATAGGTTTATTGTATTCATTGTAAATTGTGCACTTGTGTTCAAACTGTTTTTAATCAATAATACTCTCAAATAACCCGTTTGGTTATTTGGGGGGAGACGTACCCGGCCGACCGCGAGGACGGCACGAAAGCCGGGGAACTCCCTAATCATCTCTTGTGTGTCGATTCGCTTTAAATTCTTACTTTACGCAATTCACTTATATTTTGTGTCAATTGGAATTTTGTGTTCGTAAGTGTGCACAAAGGTTCAATTGCGATTATCTTGATTGTGATTGAATTTGAATATCGAATCATATAACTTGCTTGGGACTGTTTTTGTTAATCGATTAAATTTGGATATTTTGCATTAAGCGTTCCGATAATTTTCCTAGTTCGTTCAAGGCTATACTATCTTTCCTTTGGTCAAAAGGTGCAAAGTAGACTACCGATCCGGTGGTGCTTCCGCGCATTGTTTTTAATCAAATAATACTTTTAAATTGCCGTTGATTAAAGAAGCCACTTATTCAACCCCCCCTTCTAAGTGGTAGCCTAGTAGTCTAACAAGTGGTATCACGAGTCCGGTTCAATTTTGCTTGCAAAATTCGGTGGTTTGTGCCAATTATTAGACAAACATGGCTTTTGCACCTAAAGGGGCGTATAATAGGGCTCCGATATTCAATGGAGATCATTTTGACTATTGGAAAAGTAATATGCGTATTCACATCAATTCTTTTGATGGTGAAGTGTGGAATGCTATTGAGAACGGTCCGTTTGTTCCAACAATCACCGATGCTCATGGCATTGTCACCAATAAGCCTATGGCACAATGGACGGAAGAGGAAAAGAAAAAGGCCAATTACGATGCAAAGACACAAAATATTTTAATATCATCCCTTGGGATTGATCAATTCTATCATGTGTCACATTGTCAATCGGCTAAGGAAATGTGGGACACATTGGTAACTCACTTTGAGGGTACCAATGATGTAAAGATATCCAAAATTAATACATTGACACAAGAATTTGAGTTGTTCCATATGCTAGATGGTGAGACCATCGAGGATATGCAACAACGATTTATCAAAATTACCAATAAGTTACACGGTTTGGGAAAGCCAATCACAAATCAAGATGCCACTAACAAAATTTTAAGATGTCTTAGTAGGTGTTGGCAACCGAAGGTCACCGCGATTAAGGAGGCGAATGATCTTACTACTTTGAGTCTTACAACTTTATTTGGCAAGCTTACGGAACATGAACAAGTATTAAACTTGTTAGAAAAGCATGAGAAAAGTGAGAAAAAGGGAAAGCACAATGACAAGGATAAGGAAAAGGATAAGAGGTCCATTGCTCTAAAGACCTCCACATCCAAGTCCACCAAGTCTAAAAAGGTAGAGCATGTGGAAAGTAGCTCAAGCGAAGATGATTCCGATGATGAGGAAATGGGACTCTTCGTGAGACGCTACAATAGGTATGTGAGAAAGAATGGGATAAGACATTCTGATGAGAATCTTAAAAAGTTTCGAAAAGATAGTGGTTACCGTCGGAGGAATGAAGATACTAGATACTCCAAGAAATGAGCATGTTATGAATGTGGACAAATCGGTCATTTTAAACCGGATTGTCCCAAGCTCAAGAGAAAGGAGAAAGAGTCACCTTCATTCAAAAAGGGAAGCAAGGATAAGGGAAAGAAAGCTTATGTTGCATGGGAGAGCGGAAGCTCATCTTCCTCTTCATCATCAAGCTCTAGCTCTAGTGATGAAGATGTGTTGGCAAATGTGTGCTTAACATCTCATGATCGTAAGAAACTTATTCCCAAAAAGGTAAACCAACATCCCTCTAGCTCATATACTCTTTTAGAATATCATGAGTTGCAAGTTGCTTTTGAAAAGTTACACAAAGAAACTAAAGAGGCTTTTCAACGATTAAAAGGTTTAATGGAAGTTAATAAATACCTTGAGGCAAAAGTTTCGGAAACGGAGCTTGAGTTGAAAGCCCTCAAAGAGTCTTTGATTCAAAAACCTCTTGTGACTTTTGATAGTTATGGTAACGATAGGACCGGATGTGATGGATGCTTTTACTTACGTAGAGACTTACGAAAGTTACAAGATAAGATAAAAGAACCATCCAAGCCGGAGATTACTTTTGCGATTGATCCATCTAAATTCAACAAATCTTTGAAACCTAAAAATAAAAAGTATAAATTTGTTGAAAAGGATCATAAGAAAAGTAATCCTTATATCGTTTGTCATTATTGTTGTGACAAGGGTCATACTATTGCAAAATGTCATGCTAGAAAGGTATTGGTACCAAAAGGCAAATTGCAATGGTTACCTAAGTTAGGCAATAATGGTGCTACTAACCTACTAGGACCCAACATGAGTTGGGGACCTATTTCAAATGTCTAAGTATGTAGGGAATTGTCTTGAAACCATTGACAAGAGACACCGACAACAATGGAGTTCAAGACCTACGAACAAGGAGAGCAATGAGAAAAGCTTCAACTCGACACTTACAATGGTGCGGAAATTGATCACTTCCTCCACCTAACACTCAAGGGAAGATTCTATTCTCTACCTTTCCTTTATATTTTTTTTTACTTAGCATTTGTTCTTTGGTTCATATACATACAATTTCTATCTTAATATGATATTGGTTCTGATAGTTGTCTAATCCTCCATTTCCAAGAATTTTGCTCAAAGATATTGATAAGTCTTTGAGACTCATACGTCTTAAATAGGGGATTTGACAAAAATCATTACAATTGTCATATTAAGTTCATACTTGGTTTGTATATGTTTGTTTGGTTCTTATATATGTGACTTTATGAGCATACATAGACATATATTTTCATACGATTGATTTTGGTACTTGATTCATTTATGTGGATGCTTTATCATGCATATATGGTTCAACATGAGTTCTCATGTTATAATGTGCTTTGGTATTATTTTTGCTCACATACATAAGTATGTACCTTGTTGATTATATGTGTTTCATACATACATGTTATTTTGGATAATTTTGTTTGTATGGATAATCATGTTATGTTTATGCTTTTGTTGCATTGCTTTGTTTATTTCGTCTCATATTTTGATATGTTGGTTGATTTAAAATGTCGATATGTTACGATATTCATGCGTTGGCTTTGGTTTGTTGTTCTACATTCCATATTGGTCATGAAATTTGGTATTCGTCATTGATATATTTTGGCATATCTTTGTATGTATTTATTTTGATTAGGAAACTATATCATAAAGTGCATTTCGACAAATGTAAGTGCACGATGTGATCATTGATTAAAAATTGCTTGGACTTGTTACTTCTAATGTGCTCTCTTCTTCTTTTTGATATTGTCAAAGGGGGAGAGATTTGGATGCACAAGCTAAAGATGATCAAAACGCATTATGGCATCAACTCAGGGGGAGCGAGCCTTTTTGATGACTAGCCTTGGTGTTTTAATTGCGTCTGTATTACATTGCTATTTTTATTTGCATAATAGGTATAGGCTTAGTTTAGCTTATGCATAGTTTTGACAATTATCAAAAAGGGGGAGAATGTAAGTGCACCAGTTCATCCTCATGTTTTAATAATTGTCAAAACACATGAAAATAGGATTGAACATATTTTGGCAACATTACAAATGACTTGACAACAAAGAACTATTTTTCTAAACCTTGAAAAACTGACTTTTAGGTATTTTGTATCGATACATACATAGTTGTATCGATACATATGTCCTGAAATTACTTCTGTTTGATTTTGTGCATTTTGTATCGATACATACATTGTCTGTATCGATACAAAAGTGGTCTCTCAGAGACAGAACATCATCTGTGTATCGAATCATGCTTGCATGTATCGATACACATCTGTATGTTCTCAAAATCCAGAAAGTTCATGATGTATCGAATCATGCTTGCATGCTTCGATACATATCAGTCAAGATTTCAAGATCCTGATATTTGTATCGATACACACCCGTGTTTGTATCGATACAAAGGTCAATATTTTCATTTTTAACGTTAGTCAAAGCATTTGTATCGATACAAATGATCATTTGTATCGATACATGTATGAAAAATTATGCCTAAATTTGCTCATTCTATTTTTACTTTAAATAGCAATGTGTGTGATCTTTTGTTTGTAACACAACTGAGAAAAATCTAGTGAGAACCAGTGAGAAAGCAAGAGTGCTTTGAGAGAAACACTTTGGATACAATTTGGGTGAAAAATTGGGATCAAAGTGTATCCTTCACAAGATCATCATCTTCCACCAAGTTGCAATCATTGAAGATTGAGTATGGGATCAATCCAATAGAAGTTGTACGCTTGGTCGATAACGTTCGGTACGATTCGCGGTGAATCAGAATCGTGATCGGGTTGATTTGCGAAGGAGGTTTGGTTTCTCGCTAGGGATTCAAGATTGTTCGATATCTTGAAGGATCAATCGAGAAGAATTGAAGGACTCAGCTGGACGATTGTTGCAAGGAGTTGCACAGGTAAAATCGTTGGAATCAGAGGGTGAAGATTCGTTCGTCGATTGAGGTTTAGCATAGTTTTACTTTTGAGTCAATATAGGTTTATTGTATTCATTGTAAATTGTGCACTTGTGTTCAAACTGTTTTTAATCAATAATACTCTCAAATAACCCGTTTGGTTATTTGGGGGGAGACGTACCCGGCCGACCGCGAGGACGACACGAAAGCCGGGGAACTCCCTAATCATCTCTTGTGTGTCGATTCGCTTTAAATTCTTACTTTACGCAATTCGCTTATATTTTGTGTCAATTGGAATTTTGTGTTCGTAAGTGTGCACAAAGGTTCAATTGCGATTATCTTGATTGTGATTGAATTTGAATATCGAATCATATAACTTGCTTGGGACTGTTTTTGTTAATCGATTAAATTTGGATATTTTGCATTAAGCGTTCCGATAATTTTCCTAGTTCGTTCAAAGCTATACTATCTTTCCTTTGGTCAAAAGGTGCAAAGTAGACTACCGATCCGGTGGTGCTTCCGCGCATTGTTTTTAATCAAATAATATTTTTAAATTGCCGTTGATTAAAGAAGCCACTTATTCAACCCCCCCTTCTAAGTGGTAGCCTAGTAGTCTAACATCGGGAACGTAGGTCTTCAGGAACTCAGCATAGTCCTCATCAATTTCGTCGGAACCAGAGGAGTAACCATCATAAGGCTTATACGTTTTCAGGAATTCAATATAGTCCCCGTCAGGACTGTAAGAATCTGACGAAACTGACGGGGCAAGAACACTCTTTGCCTTACTCTTCCTGGGCTTAGAAACACTCTTTTTTCTGGACTTTGGCTCAGGAACACTCTTTTTTCCCCGCTGGATCCTAGACCTGGTAACTATACCAGCACTTGCACCCTTTTTCTCCATTGGAAATCGATGACATAAAGGAAAGGGAAACGCACCAGTACTTATAGGCAATTAAAACAAAGGCATTAAAGGGGACAGTTACAACAACCCTATTTTGACTACCTTGGAAATAGTGTTAAAGCACAAGCTTCATAACAACCAGATAAATATTTAAAACAGCACAAAGATAGATATCCAATAAAGACGATAAATCATTAATAAAACAAAAAGGTTCCGTTATATGAAAACACCAAAACAGTAGCAACATTACAACAGAACGCCCTAGGCGTCAAAAGATCATTACAAAGATAACAACAACTCATACAGCGCCCTCAGAATCTTGGGACTCGCCCACGGCCGCCTCCTTCGGAGCGTCCTCTGGTAAAGGAAGACGGGACACCAGCTTGCCATCCTCCACGAACTTCAGAAGATCAACCTCAGAAAGGGTCGCTTCGTCTATATCAGGAAATAAGACCTTAACTTGCTCCAAGGCCGCCGCAAACCCTTCCGCATATTTCTCGCCCAAGGCGTCCTTAAGGGCGTCGTTGCTCTCCTCCAATTCAACTATCTCCTCCTCAAACCCAGCAACATAATCTTCAGCCATTACCAATGCAACCATCAAACCATTGCGACTCTTGATCAAGTTCCGGCCATTCTTCTCTGAAGCACGCAACTTATCCTCTAGGGAAGCACGACCCTTGCGTACACTTTCTTCACAGCCTCAATCCTGCTTTCGCAGGTGGCCTTGACCTGCTCAAGAGCCTCGTGATGACTGTCCGTGAGTTCTTGGACAGAAATGGCGTGAGTCCGCTCCATACTCTCCCTCGCCTCAGCCAACTTCTCCTCAAAATTCTTCTTCGCCGCGCCGGCTTCCTTCTCCTGGCGAGCATTCATGAAGTGATTCAACATCATCCCTTTGAATTCATATCCCAGAGCCACCCTCCGAAGTTCTGACGCATCCATCGCCTCAAATCGGTCCAGATTCCCCTCCAGCACAAAGTGGGTTCGGATGAACTCCTCAGGATCAAAAGTATCACTAAAAGGAGAGGGCTCCTTCACGCCCCCTCCAGGATGGGTCTCGCCAGCATTCTTAGCAATGGGGGGAGGGGACTGCGAATCCACGTGGTGAACCCCCACAACAGTGTCGCCCTTCGCCACGACGCCATCATGGTCCTGCTTAGAAGGCGAGGCTTTAGGTACAGACTCTGCCTTCTGCATCTTAGCAGGCCTGGTAGTCCCCGCCTTCCTAAGCCTCTTCGTTCCCTTAGAGGACGCCACTTCTTTGACGATCAATGCAGCAGTAGGGTCAACATTCCCTTCTTGGGCCTTCTTTTGCTTCGCCTTAGCCAATATTGCGGCCCACTCTTCCGGAGAAACATTCCTCATCCTCTCTGAAACAAAAGAAAAAGTATATAAGATACTTACATCAGATAAAATATGGGAAACGCATAAACAAACGAAACGTTACCATGCTCAAACATAAGATACTTACGTAAGTAAAGCACCAGGCTAGGGTAGTCCGACTCTAAGGATAGTAACTCTTTTATTTCGAACAACTGGAAGGTGCGTATAAAGGAAATGATCTCAGACTCATAAGGAGTCAACAGAGCAGCGTCAACGCCTTTTATCAAGCGTGGATCCTGAGTCCAATAGAAGGGAAACAGATGACCCCCCTCGGAATCAAACATAAGTTGACGAAGGCGCGGACCGCATCGAACACGAAGGAACGTATCCTTGTAGTTTTTGAAATTTGATGCGTAAAGGGTGAACAGGCCCATGTTTGGCTGGCTACTAATGGATACCGGCTTTCCAGCGGTTAAGCTCTTAACATAATAAAAATGGAAGAAAACGCCCAACCTAGGCTCTAGATCCAGCCCCAAACAGACAAGTTCGAAGGCCCTGACGAACGCCCAACCATTAGGGTGGAGTTGGGTTGGGGCGACGTTCAACGCGTTCAACACCTCGATCTCAAAATCAGTAAAAGGAAGGGTGAGATTGAGATGCTCCATCACTTTGCTAAACATGTAAAAGTAATGGGGATCCTGAGTATTAACTGTAGTAACCAGTTCGTGATCACCCACGGGCTCGGTGATCACATCCTCCTCCCTACCAAAGTCCGACAGCGCTACGTCGCCCCTAAACTCATGGACCGATTCCACGGAGGTGTATTTGGACAACGCTTCCATACCCTAAGGTCACTCGCTATCTCCTCCCTGTGAAAAAGAAACGAAGTCGTTACTACCCGTGCACAGGGAGACGAGAACCTATTTTAAGGCCGAGTGAGGAGCCGGGACAAAGTCCCGGCCACAAGAAAAACCACCCCTAAAGAGGAACCGTCGTAAAACAAACAATGAGAAAGACAAAGGAAAGGAAACGAGTCGTACCTGACGAAATGTGAAGGTAGGCAAGCAAGTGAAGCGCTAGGAAGATAAGTTATCACCGGTGGAAGACAAGAAGAGAAGATATAGGAAATGGACAGAATGGCGATGATACATATATATAGCAAAGCGAAACGTAAAACCCAACGGACAAAAATAAAGGGGGAAACCGAATCGTTTCATTAACCAGCGGACAAAAACACGTGTCCACCAACCTATAGACGTCCTGACACGCGCCAGAAAGGGGCGGGACACCGACGGGCGCAAATGGAAAGCACAACAACTCGCCAAAGGGCGACAATACGTCAACTAAGGCAGATCGCCACGCTAAGGCACAACATGGAGAAACAAACGAAAATATTTTCATTCTTTATTAAGTTAAAGAAAAGAAACAGTTCCAGATTACAACTTCAAAAACCAAAAGTGATACAGCATTATTCAAAGAGTAAAGAAAAACATAAACCTAGGACTACTAAGCAAGATTTCCCATTTCCTTCACTTTTTTCCACCTCGCCTCGAGGGCGTCTTTGCAATCCATCGCGACTTCCAACTCCGCAAAGCTACGATCGTGTAGTCGACCAAGCCTTCTCTGGTCCTCTTTTAACTCCAACAAAGCCCGCCTCCTCTCCAGCAAACTGGCGATGTCCTGCCTAATATCTTCCCGCAATCGCTCTTTCTTCTCTTTCAGCTGATCAATCTCCGCTTGTAACTTGTCTGTGACTCGGTCATACTCCTCCTCCATATCAAAGGAGGCACTTAAAGTACCTTCATACATGCGCATAGCCTCTTTCACATCCCAGGATTTATCCAAAATGGCAGATAGTTCGTCCTGACTTTGAGCTTCAGCACACTCTACTGAGGCTATGACGGGAGCATCCCTCACCAATTTATCTCGGAAAGGAATGAGATACTCTAGAAACCGGCGCTCAGAAGGTGTCAGCTCGGCTTCCTCATCCTGCAAATCATTCACCAGAACACAGAAAGGTTCAGTATCATCTATGAGATCATTCACCCCTCTGCGGAGCACATTTTTTATCTCCATAACAAGGGGATTGGTGGTAGACATGGCAAAAGGAAATAATATGACGAGATAAGGAGAGGGCGTGATCCGAATAGGGTTCGGCGCCTACTCTTATAGCAGTGGCCAGGCAATATCCGGAGCCGTTGTAGGCGCCCTAATTTGGAGGAAACAACTTCGGAATTCGGTTGCGGTATGCCAAAGAAAAAGGGCACGTGATAGGCAAGGATAACTGTAAATAGCATAAAGGTCACTACGAAAGTCACGTCAGCATCTCGCCTCCTTCGGAGCCTCATGCTTGGGGGGCTGTGTAACGGGCAAATGAATCATGGCCCAAACAAATATAGGCCCAACCCAGCCTCAGAACCGGGTCACGCCCGGCTCTGTCCATGACCCGGAAAGCCCAACGCCATACGCCCGCTCGTCCACGATCCGCCCACTGTGATCAGTTAAAGGGACACGTGGCGCATCTCTCCCACTCAGAGAACGTGGGAAGGTGACAACCGCCCTCAAGCGGGAAAAGCAGGGCCTGATGGACCACGACCCATCAGCGGGATAACCACCCTATCATCTCCCTATATATACATGGGGAATGAACAGAAAAAGACTAAGCACCAATATACACAAAGGATTAAACATAATATCACAAGTGATATTCTCTCTAAGTTCCACACAGGAACAATTCTAAACATTCATAAAAATAATTATTAAAAAAATATAAAGTTTACACATGAGTTGATTTAAAAGTATGGACTAAAAATGTTATTTGAAAATTTTTGGGGGACTAATATTGGAAGAAAAATTTTCGGGGACAAAAAACAAAACTTTAAATATTTACAGGGACCAGAAATATATTTAACTGTAGTAGAGAATATTGAAATAAAAATTTGTTGCCATGTGGTGAAATCAACTTGGATTCTCTCCTTCATCTCTAGTCAAACCTCATATGTTGAATTAATCGAACAACCGAAGAGGATCTAAAGTGGTGATTAGAACTCATAACAATAGAAAATAAGAGAATACAGTTGTATGCTAATTCCCTTTATTATACTTTTCTTTCTCCTAAAGGTGGCCAAATTATAAGGACAAGTTTCAATGCATCCACAAAGTTATATGAATTTATAGTATCCATCAAAGTTAATAATTTCTTTCAAATAAGATTCATAAACTTTCAATGTATCCAAAAAGGATCATGGTACTACCAAAAACAAGTTAGATATATTATATAATTCCTTATTTAAAAATATGCCTACCTTTTTCAGCATAACTTGGAGCAAGTTGACAAGTACCAAAAGACATAAGCATTTTCTGTCTAAGGCTCACAAAATCCGGCTTATACACCCAAAATTCATCTGATTCATGAAACAGTAAATCATCACATCTAAAAATATCAACCATAGGACTACATGATCCAATAAAAACAACATAAACAGGTTGATAACTTCACAGCCCATCCACTCTCCACAGCCAAATTAGCCACCACTTTAGGATCCGTTTGGATTAGTTTATTTTTAAGTTTATGCAAACAGCTTATACAATATAAATTAGGTTTTATGCTATTTTATTAAGTTCATATTAGTGGAAATTGTATTTTTATAAGGTATTTTATCATAAACTACCTTAGCAAACTTATTATAATACACAAAAATTGTATAAATTGTTTGCATAAACTCAAAAATAAGTTAATCCAAACAAACCTTAAATTAACTTGCAACATAAAAACATCCTTAATCCCTTTCCCACATGGAACTTTTACAATTACCACATTGATATCTCTATAACTCTCCCATATTGGCATTGGTAAATCTATGCACTTTGGATGACCATATTTCTCATCTTCATCAATCCATGTTGGAAATAAGTCTTTCCATTTCAAGTTATCATCAACATGATCAAAATCAATAGACACTGTCTCGACTTGTGGATAAAGTGCATCTAGTTGTTCATAGACACCAATATCATCAAAATCCAATCTTGGATTAATATTAACTACACCTATATTAGGAAATTTTTTTCTCTACCCCTACATTTAACCCTTTACCCCTACACACAATTCAATATTCTCATTTTACCCCTTTTATAATTTTGGTTCACCCCTGCATTTAATCAAAGTAACAAACTAGAAAACTTATAAAAAATGAGTTTTGAAATTTAGCCACGGTTAAACCGTGGCTAAACTGCAAAATTTCGGAACACATCCAACCAAAGTACTCGGTAAAATATTTACAAACTGGAACAGTTACAAAAAGTTTTCGAACAGAATTAGCCACGGTTTAACTGTGGCTAAAAACAGAATCTGGAAAATCAATTCCAATTCTTCTTCAACTATCATTTCTCTCTCAATCCTATTCCCGATTCTGGAATTACGATCTGTTTGGAACATAGAAATAGAATTGGGAATAAGTGAAATCTTCTACTATTAACCAACACAAAAACTCCAAAAATCACAGTTGTAGCAAAGAAATAAACAACACTAAACCTTTCCGCCATTGATTAATTCTTCAAGCTCTGCATCTTCAATTTCTTTTCTTCAGTCACAATCCTATCAACATTTCACATTCTAATCATAAAAAATCACAATAAAAATTAAAATCTAAAATCTTAAACAATTTACAAAAAAATAATCAAAATTGACAATGAATTGAACAAGCTTCATTAATTTTTTATTTTATTTTTGCATTTGTTTACCGTGATTCAGTGGATTTGTGATTCTCATTGTGATGAATTCCATTGGTCAGAGCAAAAAGAAGAGCAATAATGAGAATGGTGAAAACGAAGTGTGATGGAAACCGTAACTCCATTGAAGCTTCTTCAATTTTTTCACAGTGCGTTTGTGTTCTATGTTTCTTCTTTAAATTTCAAAACTCATTTTTGAAACTGTCCAATTGGAATATGTTGTAGTTGGTGACTCTTTTGGGCTTCATTGAAAGTACAAATAGTGTGAGAGTTACTGAGACAAACATGAGAATGAGAAAAATAAGTGACGGGGGCTTAGAAACCATATAGTTACAAAAACAATATAGCTTTGTATTAATTTCCCAATTTAAGTGACACAGTTGATTATTTCACGCATACCGATATACAACTTTGATGATTAATATTTTTAAATGTATAATAGTAAAAATTATAAAAATTTGATATTTTAAAAATACTCATCGAGACGAATCAAACAACATCTTATATGCTAATATTTATTTTTATTTATTAGTAGAAAAATAAGGTCAAAGCAACATGTATGAATAGTGCATAATAGTCAACTGTGTCATTTAAATTGGGACGGAGGGAGTATTAATTAATCAAGTTTTAGATTTATGATTTTGATGAGGGTATGTTAAGAGGTGAAGTAATATTGTTGAGTCATGAGTGACTGATCTTTTGCATCTAACTGATCAACAGATAGGATATACTACTTAAGTGTCAACTGCTGATAGAAAATTGTGCCATGGCAAGTGAGTGATAAATGAGACCTGTAGTAATAATTTTGTTAGTTGGTCACCTAATTTTTATAATAAAAAATATATCAAGCATAAACTCAATATTTGTGGGTTGACATATGTAAATATAAGTCTGTTTTATAATGCAAACATGTTTTTTTATTTATTAAAAACCTTATGGAGAAATTTTCACGCACCAAGTCCATAAACTAAAAGAATTTTTAAACTTTAAAATATTTGTAATTATGTGAATTTAGCAACCCAGTTATGAATTATTATGAGTTTAAGAATCTAATTATCAATTATTTAAAATTTAAAGAGACCTATTTACACATTTAAGAATTTAATTAATTAGAAAATATTTTTAGTTTAAGATCATAGTTCAAAATTCCTAAATTGATCAATGACAGGTAATTAAAGATTAGCCCTGCTAATACAAACACAAGGAGACCGACACAATTCTGACACCGTAGACGGTATCAGGCGTACCAAAAAAGATTATAAAAACAAAAAGTGCATAGTTGTCTGAAAATTGTGTTTAAATAACATTTTTCTTAAAGATTTATAATACCCACTTCAGAGGCGGGTTCTACGGTGGGAGACTGTCCCATATCTCCCATGGGTGCATAACTTATAAAATGAATCTGAACCGTTCATTGAAAAAGGTGCATGATGCATATATTGTACATTATCATTGTTCTTGTTCCCTTCTTCTCAAACCACACCATTATTATTCCATTGTTTTAATTTTATAAATTCAACATTTTTTAACAAATAAACTTATTCATGCTAATATATTAAAATAATATTTACAATTATTTAAAATTACAAAACTTATATTAAAAAAAAATGTTCTTCATAATCTTCATCTTCAAGAAATGGTAAGTCACCCAAACTATGAAATTTCACAAAATACATTGAAATTTCACATGGAAACATTTTCCCTCACTCAAACTCAAACATTCAAACCAAAATAAATTTTTATTTTGCTCTTAAAAAGAAATAGATTTGAAGTAAAAAATTGTTTGAGATTGTTTGGGTAATTTTGTTCCTCCCAAAGAAGAAGCAATCTTTTGGGGTTGTTATTGTTTTGGGAGCAACAACTTTGTTTGTAGGTTGCTATTTGGGTTTGTGGTGTGGTAGAGAGAAGGAGTTTGAAGAATGAAAAGGAGATGGAGATGACGTTGGAGGAAGATGAGTTATTTCTAGATTTGAGATTTTGGGAGAAATTTTTTTTTATTTGGATGAAAATTAAATTTATGTTTTGAAAAATGATGATCAGTGTTTTTCTGGGGTTTTTTATGGAAACTTAATTTACGTTTTTTTTTTGTTTAGTGGTCTAATGGCTTAAAATTCCATTCTTAAGGTGAATAAGTGAGATGACCGGGGTTCGAACCCCGATCCCCTGCATAATAATGCAAATGTCTACCAATTGAGCTAAACTCATGAGACTAATTGTAAATAATAATAGTAATTTTTATTGTAAAAAAAATAGTAATTTTAAATTTCAAAAATGAATTAAAAAAAGAAAAAAGTCAAGGTCAAACAAAAGGAAACAAATATCATACAGATGAACCACAATAAGATCTATAGACTATCTTAATCTAGTGGTATAATTGTTGTTCATGGGTGAGAGATATGAGATGCTCTCTCACCCTAGCCTGAGCCCACTTCAGATCCATCATCACCCTCACCACAAAGATGCATGCTTTCCCCTCAACTCAACCAAAAATATTGACACACCCCCCTCCACAGATGGTGTACGCCCTCATAACAAGTAGGAAGGATATCGATGTCATCTCGGACCTTCCTCATGACAAGTAACAAGCACATATCCATGTTAGTTTTAAAAAAACAGATGTGAAGTGGGGGATGAGCAACTAGAAAGTAGAGTGTTGATAGTAAATATCTTTTTTAATTGGTTCTCTAAATATAATTGACAAAAATTAAATTGACTATTATTACCCATTGTAAATGCAGAGATGGTAATTTTATTCTACGAGAGTTTCCAGTAATGAACTGGTACTACTGTACTGACAGAATAACACGTCATTGTTTATATGTTACTTCACGAAGGCCCTAGCTAGCTAATCATAAGAAACATCCAATAATTTATGTATAAAATTTGTGCTAACCTAATTCAACCTTGACCAAAATAAAATTGAACGTTATAGAAAAAGATTGCAAACTCTACAGCAGATGGCTTAAAAAGCCTTTAATGTTAAAGGCGATGTAGTTTAGCCATAGAGCAGATTGCATCTGGATCAAGATTATAGATCACGACCCATCCACAAAATCTTCAACGATTAACCAGACGAACTCTTCCTTGCAGCATATATCCTGTAAGCACCCAGCCCAACAAGTGCCACTGCAGCTCCAACTGTAAAATATGATGTGTTAAGATCATTAAACAAAGAAACAAAAGACAATTGTATTTTCTTATGACTAAAAAGAGTCTTCTTGACCAAAAATAATAATAATAATAATAATAATTAGAAGTGTTCATAAGCAAAAAATCAAAAGACAGATGGCGGACTGAATGTCCAAAAATAATGAAAGCCCAAACATAGATAACTCTCTTTCATTTGCTTTGATTTTGTTGATAATTATAACCCAAAATTTAAACAGGTTAAAAGGCTCGCATACAAAATTTAACAGCTTTAACACAAAGTCAAAAGGAACTTAATTAACAACTAACAAGTCAACCTAAAAATTGTTATACCTGAAACACACATAAGTGATCGACCCATTAGCTTGTTGAACTGCTTGCGGGTTTTACCAGCTTCAGTTTCTGGAATGCTTAAATGAGGGTGCTCAGCAGCAGTTACGATTCGGCGGAATAAACTGTTGAAATCCCCTAATTTCACACTGATTGGAATAGGAGCCTCTACACCCATGTCCTGACTAACCTGCAAAACACATTGGCATGTCAGAAGTATCATTACACTTGATCCATCCACAACGTAAAGCAATTGCTTGAAAAATTCTAAGCATCAAGAAAGCACATATGCAATGATTATATATGGTAAGGAAGACATCAGATATGCTTAACTGGACATCATTCCTGATATATGTAAGTCAGTACAAAAGGTTAAAAAAAATCAATTTTCCAAATATAATTGGATCAAATGCAAATGAAGGCATAAAATGAACTCCTACAATATCAGGTTTCTAGCTAAAGTCTACAACTAACAGATTAATTGAACATATATCATAACACGGACCTATACTTAAGGCGCATGAAAGGGTTGTAATAAGAGCAAAAATTGTCTAATTATAAAGCTCAACAGAGCAACCACAATAACAGATCAAACATAACTTGTAGAGCCGAATCAAACATTCAAACTTATGCTTGAAATGGGTATAGCAACATTTCCAAAACCTTAATAGAGTGAAATTGCCATTCAGAGATGAGATACAATAAAAATCCACTAAAATGTAAATGCGCAAAAAATGTCCCAATTCCAATCCATCACAATCTAAATGCGCATAAATATACACAGACTACTATACATAATTATTGTTAATTAGAAAGTTCAGATAAAATCATGATTCCAAGATGTGTCCATTCACCATATTTAATATCTCTTTATCTAACCATCCAATAGTTATGTACAGATAAATATCGATGTACAATTATGCATATGATCATACAAATGAATAAGTTAATGAAAAATACCCTGATGGAATCTTGTATAGCCAATGTAAATGAATCGAGATCATCTTTAGCTGCAACTATAAGGCAAGGCACCTCATAGCCTGTTTCTTCTCCATGACTAGCAATTCTTTCCAAGAGTTCAGATGATGCCTTCCATGAAGCCTCGTCAGACCTAAAATGAATATTTAATCAGCTGAGTTTTATGCAACCAATGTTTTCCGGATAATTAGTTGGAGTTGCCCACATCCCAAACCACATAGACATGAAATTACAGTTTATATACACTAATACACCACATGCACAAAGTAGTTTTAATAGTGAAACTTATTGTTATACTGATGTAAATATTACAAAAATAACCAATGAAACGGTAATAGATAATTTTTATGGTATGCTGTTATAATGAACTTCAGTCACCTGTCGTGAACAAAAACTGCAATGTCACATGAGGCCAAAGACTCCTTATTGCCAATCAGCCTTGCAACCCCACCTTCAGGAATCTCTTTTAGCACAAGATATTTTCTGTTTTCCTGCAAATAAAATGATAAAGCCATGAATTTGAAGATAAAGAACCCAAGATCATATGCTCCAACATGCCACCAATGCCTAGCTGTGCTCGACTTGGTTAAGATTGTTTCGTCGCCGGCAAGGTCAAGCTCGATGTTTCCACGCAGGATTGTAACTAGCCAGGTGTTTCGTGAGCCGTTTTCCTGGGCTTTGATAATCGGGTCAAATTTTGTTAAAAAATCCATGGATGGGTAGCTCAACTGGTTGCGTTGGTTGAGCTAAGATTAAGGAGTTGGAAGTCTAGGGTTCAAGTCCTTGCAAGGAGAAAACTAACATATCTAACAATTAACATAATAACAATTTTCCTTTAAAGTTTGGTTCACTTTTATTTTTGTTATTTTTTCACTAAAATAGTATTTATAAACTTATTCTTTTCGCTTTTTTTGCCTGAACCTCTTGTCCTTTTCTTTTATCTACAGTATTATAAACAATAAAAATGTTTCTAATGTATTTTATTATATTTTCTTTTATGGTATCATAAAATTATCCTAATCCTCTTTGTTATATAACTTAATAAATTCAAAGCTTATATTAATAACACACATTTTATGGATATTTTTAACTAATACAATTCTATTTAATAATGCAATGAAAACTTGAATAACTATTTAAAATGAAAATAACATATCTAATGTTGTAATTTAGAGGTTATTTTGATTATGTATTATAATTTGTAAGCTTTTGTGTGTGTGTGTGTGTTAAAAAAAACTACAAGTTTGCTCTTTGGTAGGATCTACATTGGCCAAGGCACACAAAATGTAAACATCAAATGAATGAAGACTTTGGTGCTGGAAAAGGTGAAAGAAATTAAATATCTTTCTCAGTCACAGTAACAAGCTATGGCCAAGGGAGTTATAAGAATGGCTCGATGGCTGGAGTGGATGAGTTATGAAGTGGAGTGATAAGGAGGCCAAGGAATTGATTCCCACCCACAGCAAAAAAACCAATGATACTTACTAATTACTAACTTTGGCCGTTAAAAAAAAAAAGCTATTGCCAAATGCGAATCAAGTATAACTTACCCTAGTAATATCAACAACATTTACAGCATAACGATCCTCGTTGGTTGGATTGTAAGCTTCAGTGTATGGTCTGCATGAATTCGACAACAATAAGATATGGTGCTCGATAATTAAAGATATATTACTAGGAATCTTCAAGATAACACAACAAAAATACCTTCCAATGAAAGAATTCAATAATGCAGATTTTCCAGCCCTCCTAGGCCCAAAAACAAAGCACTGCAATACATTCCTATCTGTATGTTGTTTTTTGCGATCTGTGCGCCGCTTCCTGGTCACACGGATAGCAGATGAGGGTTCACCAGCGTAACCAATGTATATAAGGTTCTCCACACTAAAGGTCGGGTTTAGAAGTGTCATGAGTGCCCACTGTCCAGAAAACATATATATATTAGAAAACCAATATTTATATTTATGCAAATTAAATTTTATATGCACTGAAAAGGTACACAGACCAGACATACGGTCATACATCATTTATTTATGCAAATTAAATTTTATATGCACTGAAAAGGTACACAGACCAGACATACGGTCATACATCATTTACATCATGTAAAGCTGACGCAATCTTGATTCTCAAAACACTTCTCAAATTTAGTGATAAAACTATCCATAGAATCCCTCAATCCCACCACTCTTCTACAAAAATTGTTCAACAAAATTTAAGGAAGATGGACAAGAGACAAATTTAAAAAGACTTGTGCACCTCAGACAAAAATGCATCAAGTGATAGTCCTTGAAACGCATTCCTTTCTGCAGCATCCTCGTATAGATTTGCGATCCAAGGACTGCAATTAAAAATTATAAAATATAAAATAATATTTCTAAGAGTCATCATTGACATTTAGACTTGGGAAAGGCATGCGTATAAAAAATGTCATAGATGGACTTTGTAAAAACATTGAAGAAGCAAAATCATAAGTAATAAAGCACATCCTTAAAGCATATGTCATGTGGGTACATTTGAAAAATTGCACAACATAAGAAAGATTCCACATCACACTGCCCTATTACCAACTTAAGAAGAAACTAGTGCAAATAAATCCACAATCAAATGGTGGAATAAAGTAAACGTATCTAAATGGGGAAAGCAATCTACCTTTCCGGGGCTGTAGAAAACAATTCGTCAAGTTCACGGGGACGCAGCATCCCATCCTAGAGAAAGAAAAAGATATGGTTAATATGCAAATTGTACAGCGATAGAGTCAGTTGAGAAAATGTCTGAAAATGATTGGGGAGTAATGTGAAAAAGTGAAATTATTCAGGGTCATAAGCATATGACATACAAAATCAGCATCATATGCATCAAAAGTGGTCTTCAAGAACTCGATCGCTTCATTTGTCAATTCAACACTCTGTAGACATTAATGAAAATGTGAATAGAAATGATATAAGTTCCAAGTTGTTAACAAATTGAACACAAACAGGTATAACAAATAAAGAGCATAATAAACGAGACCACAATTCATCTCAAAAACACCTGATCAGGAGCGTGTTTCAAAGGTGGAATTAAATCTTCTGCAAGCTTAATCTCATCATTATATCCAAACTTCCTGAGCACAGTCCATGTTGTCTCGAGACGCCCTTTTTCTATGAAAAGGGCGTGAAGAAATAGAAATCCCGTCAAAGTAAGTCCTCGTTCATTCACACCTTCAGATAATTTGTCTTGCACAACCTTCTTAACACCAATAATTTCAGATGGTTGCAAAGGAGCATTGAAACATTTAACCTGTAGACAGTTGTCAGTTTTGTTAGATTTTCACAAATCTTATAGACAAGTTAACCTATTATAACAAGATGTAATCAAGTGACAAAGTGCCATGCTTTAATACTCGATAATAAACAAGTCACAATTTTAAAATTGAACATGAGAAGGAAAAATTTAAACCTGAAAATCATTCAGTTCGGCATCGCTTAGGGCACCATCTCTGTCATTGTCACAGAGGATAAAGATCCGCTTCAAAGCCCGCACACATCGAGGCTTTAGAGTTTGTGTCTCTTGATCAAATAATGGGGCAGTTGGATGAAGAACAGCTTTTTGTGCATAGTAGAAAACTTCAGGGACCTTCATTCAACAAGAAGATTTAATTACAATTGTATGAAACAAAATCTAGATATCATTGTAGAACCTTTGAAATAAGATTTCAAAAACGGAGGAAATTAATTGCAATAGTATGAATAAAAGATACCTGGATATGCCTGGATGCTGAACACTCAATGCAAGTTTCAATCTCGCGGAACTGTTGCATTATTGGTGACATGACCTGTTCTAAGCTCACCTGTGCATTTTCATCTCGAAGATCAAGCCTACAACCAACCACTATGACCGGAACTTTAACCTGTTCATGAAGTTCAAATATCTATGTCAAGCATTCATTCTCTGAAAACGGAAAATACAGACATTATGTGAACTCAATTAAGCTGTCCAATTAGCAGATGTATACAAAAGAATGTGTGTATTAATAGATGTTTTTACACAAAAGACAAGTGAACTGGTTTAACAGTTGATTATTATCTATATCAAGTCTTCCCCTTAGATTCTCATGGAATATTAATTTTCTCCCTCATATACTATTCTATCTCTTCACTTAAAAAAGACACCGAAACTAAAGGAGCTACAATTGAATATATAGTAGTTGAGGTGCAAAAACAAGACCAAGAGCGATCAGAACCTCTAAGTTGCGAAGATGAGGGAGCCAAAATGTACTAAGATTTTCAAGCGTCTCTGGCCGATCACATGCATAAGTTAAGACAACCGTGTCAGCCCGCTTTAGTTCTTCAGCAACTCTATTAGTGTCCTCAATACTGCAACAAGAATAACAACAATAAGAGCACAACAAGAATAAAGCTTACAGCAACTTTATCACTATCCTCAATACTGCAACAAGAATAACAATAACGCTTCAAGATTAGGGTAAACACTTCCCTAGCAATAGCTTATGGATAAAAACATTGCATGAAATACAGTTTGCAAATAATTTCAAGAGAAAAAAAAAACTTATCATAACAGTATATAATGATTTTGATCAACAAACAGAAATAAAAAATCAACTCAAAAACACAAAAAGATCATATTATAGATTTAATAATAAATAAATAAATAAAAACTATGAAATATTGAAAAATAAAACATGGTACTTCAACCTAAATAAATCGTCACATGTTAAAAATTAAAAACGTATTTACTCAACTAACGAATCAATCTTGATAAGAACGAACAAAATTTATACCGAGAAGAGGTGTCGATGATTGTGATAGGTACATGATCAGGATACAGATCCACAGCTAGAGTTGTGGGAGGCAAAACAGGGGCAACATTTGGCCGGAAGTTATCGGAGGAGGCGGTACTGATGAGACTGGATTTACCGGTACCTGGGTCGCCGGCGACGACGATACGAACTCCGGTACGAGCGTGAGGATTGACGGAGTTAGCGAAAGCTCTTGCCATTGAGATAAGCAAGAAACGCAAGGAGGAATTTGTGTTATGAATGAGAAAAGAGAAACCCTTTGGGTCTGTTTGGTTCAATTGAAAAGGAGGCGAGGGGAGGGAGGTGAGGGGAGAGATTTATTATGTTGACAAAATTACCATATTTTTTTATTAAAATTCAAAATTATCCTTGTTGGAATATTAAAATTCTAGGTTTTATTTTTTTTTTTACAACAAAAAAAATTTAGGTTTTCTACTCATTAGATTTTTTTTTGACGTAATATATCCATCATAATTTAATCCTTATTTTGAGTTTATAAGGTTAAGAGTAAAATAGTAAATTACTTCTCCAAAATTTAAAATATTCGCTCACCTCCCCTCCTCTCCAAAAACTTCGAACCAAACGGACCCTAACTTTTTCACGGTGTGACCTAGACTAGACTGTGCTTGTAGTTGTAGGTGTCGTTTCGGAGTTTTTTTATTTGTGAATGAAGAATTGTGACTTGTCTTGCACCCTACTTCACAAACAATTCGCCTCCTTTTTTTTTTTTTTTAAACGACTGTCGTCTCAGCTAAATTTACCAATGCCAGTATCTTTTGGATAATTATTCACTTTTTTGGACTTCATTTTTTAATAAATTATTTCTTTTTTTTTCAAAAATTACTTATTATAAATTGCATATTTTTTACTAATAAATTGCATTTCTTTTTTACGTGAATAATTTGTATTTCTTTTAAACTGACAAAAGATAGTAATTTATTGTTACTATTAGTTTTTTTTTTTACCATTTCAAAATCTGAACTCTATTTTTATTTTTTAATTCATTTCACTCTTAATCCAAAATAATTGAGTTACTTGTCCTGTAAGTTGTAATTTAACTAACAATGTCGATCTTTTAATACTGTTATATTGTTAAGTTTGACATTTTTACCTGAGTTTAAATCCAAAATATTATAATTGTGTATGGATTTAATGAATTTTTTTTTTTGTTAAATAGCCTAGTGGCTAGAAAATTCACCATTAAAGTAGATAAATAGCCTAGTGGTATTTTTTTCTTCAAACTTATGCTCTGTTTGGTAAGACCTTATTTTGAGCTTATAGTTTATAAGTTCATACGACCAAAAAAACTTTGTTTGATAAATGTATTTCAAAAAGAGCTTATAGCTTATTTTTTAAACGTTATTTCAAGTAGTTTATGAGCTTATAACTTATAGCTTAACATTTTTTCTTCCAATTTTACACATGTCATTTTACTTGAAAAAAAATAAATATTAATTAGACATTTTTTTTATGTCATTTCATATTTATATGCTAATTCAACCACTAATTTTACCAAACACTACATTTTAGGGATTAAACTCAACATATTCTTTCTCTGACCTCTCTCTAGTTTCAAACCCAGATCTGCATCTCCCTCCTCAATCCAAATCGTTTGTTCACGATGTAGACCAGGCGGCGGTCGTGGTGCGACGAGGAAGAGGTTGGCCCTCCGCACCACATCACCGGCGCCGGATTTTTCTTCTTCTCCGGTACCGGCTCCGGCCCATTTTTTCTCGTTTTTCTTCTGATTTCGTGCTCCTATCCGTGGTCGTGCTCCTCGTCTTGGAATCGGTGGTGGTGGTGGTGCTCCGTTGTTGGTGCTGTCGGAGATCGGGTTTTTTTTTCTTCATTTTTTTTCATTTTCGTTTTCGGTTTGTCGCTGTTTGGTGTTTGCGAAGAACATAAGATTAATGGAGGGGTGATTGGTGTCTTTGGTTGTTCTGGTCACTACAGTTTTTGCGGTGGTGGTGGCTAAAAGTCTTGGTGTTGTGGTGGTGGTTTTGGAGGTCTAACTTCCGAACGTGGTCGGGTTTGGATTTGGATCTTTAAAACTCGTTTGGGTTTTTTTCTGGTGTTTGTTTACGAAGGTGATGAGGTGTTGAGATGGCGTGGTGGTGTGATTGGTGCTAGCTGTTTTGTTCAATACAGTCCAGCGGTTTTGGTGTGGTGGTGGCTACGGATCTGAGGTGAAGGTGTTGTAGCGTTGAGGTGTTTCTGTCGGAGGTTTCATTGGCTCCGTCGAAGGTGGCGGCTCCGGCGGTGAAAGGTGGAGCTGCTGCTGCAGTTGTTATGGAGGTGATGAGGACAGTGACGGGACTGATATGGAGTTGTCCTGGCGCGCCCGAAAGGGTGGGGTACGTAGACACTCCGTGTTGACGGACGTTGTCGTTTTATCGTACCTCTGGGACGTATTGGTGATGGAGAGGTGGTGGATGGTTAATACCGAGTGTGTGTGGATTCTCCATGATATAAGAGTCTCTGACCATTTTCAAATCTGGTGAGATTTGCAGGACTCTTGGAGTCGCTGAGGGGTGTTCAAGTCTGTTGAGACTTGCAGGTCTCTGGTATCTGGTCGAACTCTACGGCATCAGGTGTTGACTGTCGGTTCTCTGACTACCGGGGTCCCTCAACCTTTGACTTTCGGGGCTACTTTCTGGGTCTAATGGGCCGAGTAATTTTAATTCGAGTTCGGAAGTTAGTGCCTAGTGGTGTCTCTTAGAGTCGGGTAGGGGTTTTCTCTGGTAGGTTTAGCGAATCAATATTGGTGTATGGGTGGTTTGGGGTGTTTGATTTGGTGTTGGTAATTGTGTTATATCACGTTACATTTTGTTTGTATGTTTCCACGATAATTCCTTTCACTTCTTGTGGAGGAGTTGTCTTTTAATAAAATTTAGCCGTTTCAAAAAAAAAAAATTACCAAACACTACAAATTCAATCAGCTAGTTTATTCGCTATAATCTAGCTTTAAGTTATTCGCTATAATATAACTTTTAGCTTATCAACTATCTGCTATTTTTTATCAAATAGAACCTTGATGATTGTTGGTCATCATTGCCTAATAGCATCTATCATTCTTTAAACATAAGCAATAGTGGTCTTTTCTACTCTTGTTTATCCAGATAATTATGGCCAAAATACAATAGTTACAAAATTACTCGTGTGGTATTTTTTTTATAAAAAATGCTCAATTTTGTGAAAGAATGGTAGATGAAATACATGAAGTAATATAGACTTTTTATTTGACAGGGTTCTATTCAGATAGAATATATTTCGAGTTTTACTTTTGCCATTTTACTATATTTCTCGCGCGCCTTACAAAATTACCAAAATATTTCTGCATGTTATTTAAGTAGCGAATTCAACATTTAAATTCTAAAAAATTTAGCTTATGAGGATTTTTTTTTATAAAATATGGTAAAAAAATGGTAAGCTATAAGTTCGTAAGCTAATTGAAATAACAATTGAAAAATAAGTTAAAAGCTCTTGGTTAAATGACTGTTACCAAACAGGTCTTTTTTAGCCATACAAGCTTATAAGCTATAAGCAAGCTTATTGTTCATGATAAAGAATACTTTATTTGCTAGGGTAAATTAAAAAAATAAAAATAAATTAAAGTAACATGCATGATACATACTTTTGAATAATTTAAGCAATGTTTGAAAGATTTGCAGTCTTTGACCGCATAAGAATCGTGCAAAGGCTTAGGGTAAAATCAATCATCGCAGTTGTAAAACTATCCGTAAAATCTATAATCTTAGTTGTAAAACTAGGCATCATAACTTTCAAGGTAACCCTCTAAAGAACCAGCCATAAGGCTGGTCACCAAATAAAGCCACCCCATTCCCTTCCTACTACACTACATTGAATATTCTAGACCCAATTTTCCAGACTGCATTCCTCTTTCCAATGAAATTTGTAACTGAATTTAGTATATGAGCAGCTCGATTAAATTGAACATGTTTCAATGCCCTGCAAGATAGAAACCAATGCAGACTTCAGAATTATATTCCCATAAACCAGGACTCCTTGCACTAAATTACACTCAAATCTTGCCATTCATACCATGGCAACAAAAATAAACATGCTTTGCAATTTTTTATAACATAATTTTTCATGCAAAACTGGACATCCGATCGGAGTCTTTGACTTTCACAATGTAAAAAACCTAATTTACTAGAGCACACAGTTTATAAATGAATGAGTTACAGATCATGCCTAGTATGTCCTTTCTGCAAAATATTGTGCTCCTTAAAGATAATTTACTATTTAATTAAAGCATACAACGAGAAGGGGATGGAGGCGGTTGAAAACAGGTTATGATGGAAGGAATAACATTGGTTATACCTACAATTCTGAACTAGCTCTTCATAAATATGATTCATACTAAAAATAATGCAATTAGGTCTTTGATTTCTTCCCTTTGGCTTTATAACGCCTCAACTAAAATATCTAGAATATTTAGTCAAGACATAAATAAATGGATCTGAGCACATTAAATTTAACGAGATAAACAAATGAGTTACAAAATAATTCTTTACAACAGTTGATGAACTTAAACAATACAGCGGAAAAAAGAATAGAAATCCAAGATATACAGATAAACTAAAAGCAAGGGAAGACTAAAATTGTCTAATGTAATGATCCAAGCTCAGCTCCAATCATCAGCTCCATCCTGGTCCTTGCTCCAGTTAACCTGTCTACCTAAAAAAATTGGTTTGGAGTGGGGTGAGACTACTAAGCCTCAGTGAGTCCTACTACCTTCCTAGAGGTGACTACACCGGGAAATCCTAAACAGTCATATCATGCTAACATATACATAATCATAACATAAAGCTGAAAGTAAAGGTGTAACGCAGAAATTAACTCTTATTCATTTTAACCGCAAGGATTCTCCGAGGTGAGCATATCTCGGAGGCCCGCCTTGTCCGTCGATCGATCCGATCACGGCATACAGCTCACAATACATAACCTGATGGATACTCCCATTGGGAAATCCATATGCGACAATTCAAAATCGCTCCTAAGTGACTGTAACTAATATTGTTCATACTACCATAAATATCCCAAAACCTGGGGAACATACAACTTAATTTAATTCTAGGTTATACCCTAAGGTCATCTGTGATTAACATCCTGTTCGACATTATATTAATTATATTACTGCAAACTATCTGACTCTGATGAGGATATAAAACGAGTGTATATGACTCCGTGGGAAAAATGAAAATGTAGGTCAGTTCTGTACAAGCTCGCTATGGCGAGTCACCAGCTCGCCACGGCAAGATTATAGGTCCTGACCTAAATCAACTCGCTGTAGCGAATAGAAGCTCGCCATGGCGAGTATCATCAGCCCAGAACCCAGCTCGCCATGAATGCTCGCCAGCTACTCGCTATGGCGAGTTCATGCAGAACATACCCTATGTTGCAAAAATCATAATTTTCAAAAGATACACCTACAATCCTCATTTAAGCCAGTGCAGTAATGTAAAACACATAATATAAAACAGACTGGAGGGAAATTTGGGAGTTAATTCCCCTCACACAACTTTTCCTAATTTTTCCTATGTTAACATGCAAATTCATATTTTGGGGAAACTAACTAATCTATCCTAAAGAACCCACCTGGAAAACGAAGCTTAATTCTGACTCTGCGTGTTCCCTACGACTTTGAGATCAATCTCGGTTGCTTCAAGGAGTCCCCAATAATGCCTCCAACACCCTAGCATCAAATTTTCACACTTATAGAGCATTTCTGCCCTGAGAGACTCGCCGGGCGAGCTCTGTACTCGCCACGGCGAGTGCACCAGAATTTCCAGCACAAACTCAGCTTCAGACCTCCAACTTCAAAATGCTCTACAGACTTCAATATTAAGCCAAAACCCACGAAGTTTGTGCTCAAAACGAAGGAAATTTTGTTAGCTATCCATAGAAAAAGGAATCGTTTCAAACGGAGTTACGAGGAAAGAGTAATTACCGTTTTAGTGAGACCCTGTCCTAGAATACAGGTTTAACCAACATCCTCCAATTCCTTAAATTTGCCTCTGTTACTTCTGATTTATTACTCCCAGCCTTACCCATGAGTTTACACGCATCTTAAGACTCGTATTGGAGGTGATAATCACACATGCAATGATCAATTCCAAGTATGGGTCAGGATTTGAGTGATTGAACCAAAAGGGGAATTTCATAAGTTTAAGAAGATTGAGTTCTAAATCTTACCTCATGCTTGAATCAGTTACAAACCAATCCTTGGTGTAGTGATTTAATATGCACTTGCTGAGTTTTAGAGAAATTTTGGAAATAAAGGGTGGAGAGATCATTCGGCCAACTCAAGGAAAAAGAGGAGGAATTTATGTTTGATAATGTTCACTAGGAGCTTGAGTGACCATGTGTTGATAGAATTTGGTGCATGCATTACCAATGGAGAAAGTTGAAATTTTGAACCTTGGTTATGGTGGAGGTTTGATGCTGACGGGAGGAAGAAGAAGAGGAAGGATAGCTTATTCATTTTCTTTGCAAATGGGTACACTCACACAAATTTATATACACACATACATAGTGTTAGTTCTTTCACCACCAATTGAATCTGGTTCGGGGGTCAGTTCTGGCATCAAGTGGTTCCAGCCCCCTCCCGATCGCAGTTGCGGGGGATCGAACCGTGGTCCTCCCTACCAAGTTCAGCGCCAATCACCACTGAACCAACTAACGATTGGTACATAGTGTTAGTTCTTATAATTCACAAAAATGCTACTCCTACTACTTTGTCTTAATTTCTCCAATTAAATCATTAAATCCATCTTCTAAATTTAATTGAAGCCCCTAACTAACATTGTTATTTATTAATTAGGGCTGGGTTGTTACAATCTACCCTCCTTAAAGAATTTCGTCCTCGAAATTCAGCACTTCTACGATCACCGTTAGGGTAATTTGTCCATATCTACATCCAAGTATAAACTTCCCATATTCTCCGGCCATTTGTATACAATTCCTTGGAATAAAACTTTCCTCTTTTAGGGTCATTGGCTAAAAGTCATTCTCGCACTCTCAAACGATCTCGTGCTGCGCACTCTGATTCGAATTCGTACTACCGTTAATCTTCTTCCATTCCTAACGGTACTAGTTCCAAAAATTCAACTGACTTAGTGGGTCGGTATCTGGCCTGGTTGACATTCCACGATTAACTAAAGGGTACACGCTCGGGTATTGATCACAACAAGTTCAAAATCTCTCCTTCTATGGTTATTCTCACTTTCAACTACTATAGTACTTTCTAGTTACTATAACGCCTGCCACGTCATGTGCACCCTTGCATTATCCGAGTTACTTAAATACTCCGGCTCTAAAGAAATAGAATACGAGTGGCTTAGTACTAGGTTGGAAGTTGGGCGATAGCTTACCTGGTGGGAATCGGCTAACAATCAAATGGTGGAATAAAGTAAACGTATCTAAATGGGGAAAGCAATCTACCTTTCCGGAGCTGTAGAAAACAATTCGTCAAGTTCACGGGGACGCAACATCCCATCCTAGAGAAAGAAAAAGATATGGTTAATATGCAAATTGTACAGCGATAGAGTCAGTTGAGAAAATGTCTGAAAATGATTGGGGAGTAATGTGAAAAAGTGAAATTATTCAGGGTCATAAGCATATGACATACAAAATCAGCATCATATGCATCAAAAGTGGTCTTCAAGAACTCGATCGCTTCATTTGTCAATTCAACACTCTGTAGACATTAATGAAAATGTGAATAGAAAAGATATAAGTTCCAAGTTGTTAACAAATTGAACACAAACAGGTATAACAAATAAAGAGCATAATAAACGAGACCACAATTAACGAGTGGCTTAGTACTAGGTTGGAAGTTGGGCGATAGCTAACCTGGTGGGAATCGGCTAACAATCAGATGATAACTTGTTATTTGAACGAGGGGTTTGAATTTCTAAATGCTGAGGCTGGATTGAATTTCTTGGCTCGGGAAGATCCATAGGTTGACTACAGGGTGCTCAGGATCGCAATTGGTTTCTAGATGCATATGGTACCTTATTCTATTGAGCAATTAACTCTCTTACTTACGTGGACAGGTTACTGAATGAATTTAAAAGGCTGAATCGTTCGGCAGAGATATTTAAGGCTTAACACACTGACTTCTTATGATCTAGAGCACGAAGTTGGAAGGTTTGGATTCTCAACACTGGTTTCACTCATAGAGCTTAAGTCCATTGAATTGAAATAATTCGAATTTAATTCTGAATGCGGCTGATAAGGTTATGAAGGGATAGATAACTGATTATCAGATTTGGGTGCACGAAGTTTGAAATGACTTGCTGATACTGAGCTAAGTCATTTGTATCAGGACAGTTAAGGATGTTGATTGACAGATTAGCCAATGGGCGAGAAATTGAACTGAAATCATTCGCGACCTTCCCAAGAATAATTAATTTCCACAGATTTGTTGTGGCCATTGGTAACACAACTGAAAATTGAAAACACTTAAAGTGGTTACCTAAAAGTAACATTTAATCTATTAGTGCAACTAACTGACTTCGAGAAATTTTGAAAAGTTTGCATCCTATTTGAGCTTGTGCATTGCACGAGACTGATAAGTATTTAAGGCACAAGAAGAAATCATCCGTCTGAGGCATAATCAGACGAGTTAGAGAGTACACACGTCCATGGTGTTCCAAGACTTGTGAATATAGAGTGGAGCGTTGCTCGGTTGGACGAGTTGGCTGAACAAGGATTCAGGATGAATGAAATGTAGTTGAAAGTTTACCTCTTACTAGGTCCCGACTTATGTTCCGAAATTCTATTTCTTCGGTCAGTTTTCTCAGGTTGGGATATCTAGGCTTCACTCAAGTTTTCTTGCTGGCTAAGCTCTCATAGGAAGAGTTAGTTGATTCCAATGGTCTCTTGGTTGACGGGTCTGGATAAGTGAATGTGTCGGCGGCTGGCTGAAGCTAAGGTTAAAATTAATTTCTTATCTCCGGTTAACTATTTTATACCTAATAGATCGGTCTAGGTGATTGTGTCACTAATAGTGTCCCTTATTTGGTGTCCTCATTAAGTTACACCCTACACTGTTTGGTACTAAGGCAATTGATAAAAAGGTGGCTGATTATTTCTAATCCTAGAATAGGGTAGCTAGTTGGCCTATAATGCTGATTTACTAATCCAAGGATAATTGATGGGCAACTCTTAAGAGCACGGTTAACTGATCCTACTAACTTCTTAGCTACGTGCTCATGTGCATGAGTTTTGTTGGGTTAAAGTCAAACTGGTATTAATTCTGAATTATCGTTTTCTAAACTATCTGGGGATAAGACTCATCAGATTGATTAGGCGACTGTTTGTACTAACGGTGATTCTTAACCGGTATTTAGTAAAGGCTAATGCTACGATGGTTCGGTGCAATTTCTGGTATAGAGTGATAGGCTGGTCCTATTTAATGACATCTAAAGGTAGTTATCTTAAGTGTTCACTTAATAGGTTTTGCGATAAGAAATATTAAGGTATAGATGTTGAGGTTCCCTATTCTTAACGAGGTAATTAAATTGGTCAGAAGTGCTAGGTAGCTAGTTTTTGGATGCTTAATTTAACGGTCTTTAACAAACCTATTTGGATGACGGTGTCGCTAAGGAAGAATTCAGTTTTGATGTGAGGCAAGGTCTATACTTATGTGCCAAGGTTCTATTATTGGCTTCCAATTATTTGTTGATATTGTTCTACGAATTAAAACTCATTCCCTAATGATATGGTAGAATTGTTGTCACTCAGCTGAGGGCACTCTAAAGGGTAATGTAGTAATATGATTTTGAAAGAATATTGCTACAAGGTTGCTTCTAATGTTGTTCTCTAGTATAGATTGTTCGACTTGAAATTCTAAACACGTAATATCAGTATGTGCTAATCCATTGAGTTACTACTTTAGGGACATGAGAGTAAAGGTACTTAATGAGGTTTCTCTGGTACGAGTTCTACTAACAAGGACTCTAATCATCAAACTAGTTACGGCTAAGTCCTAGTGGTTTCAGTATAATCATTGATTTCTATTAGGACGGGTTTACTCATTCCGACTTCTTGTTTGCACTTAACTTCTAACGTCGCCTCCAAATGTGTTCCTCAACAATTCCTAGATGTACAGGTTGGCTTAGGATCAATTACACTGAAATTCTAAAAGATGGAATGGTAGGAACATAAATGAGGGTTTGAGACTGCTCACCATGATTAAAATGAATGAGCAGAGGACAAGATGGCACATGCAGTAGCAGCAGCCTGCTAAGCTCGCTAAGCGAGTTAGACAGAGTGTAAAAGAATAATTTTATGGTTCGTCCAATCTTCTACTTTGCACAACACCCATAACTCCCAGTCATATACTAACTTGAATTTTAGGATGAGTTTTGGTTTACTGCCTACTATTATTGGGTGTTGATTGGTCCACAAATTTGGCTGAATTTAGGCTCTCGTTAGGATAAGGTTACTTATAGGCTCAGGAAGTTTACCTGACACACAGTGTCAGTTGAATATTGTTGTGTACTACACACTAGGGGTGAGCATCGGTCGGGTTCGGGCGGATTCGGGCCGAAAATCGTAAAACCGATAAAAACCGCGGCCTCTTAATTTGGACCCAATTCCGACCGTCTATATCTTCGGTTTGTTCGGGTTCGGGTAATACGGGTGGCGGGTATAGCGGATCGGTTTTAACGGGTTACATAAACTTTGTTGTTACATCTAAAATTTTATTGATAAAAAAAATATTATTCTTCAAATAGTTTAGTACTCCATCCGGTCTTATATATAAGCAACTTTTCACTTTTTAGATTCATTCAATAACTGATGAATCTAGTCAGTATTATAGACTAGATACATTTGTTATTAAATGAATCTAAAAAGCGAAAAGTTGCTTGTATTTGAGACTAGAGGAGTATTTCGTACACACTACAACAAATGATACAATAAAAATGATGAGATGCAATTATTTTGTTTCAAATTTGTTAATCCAACGACAATAATAGATAGTAGATGAGAAGTAAAAATTAATATATAAATCTAGAATATTATCTTTCACATTTCCTTTATCAACCTATTACAAGCATAAGCTTGTAAAATATAACATTTTTCTTCTCTCTCAAAGATAGACAAAATTAACAAACGAAGAGTATAACAGATTAAGAGGTGCTCAAAACTGAAAAAAATAAATAAATTCTATTTTAGTAATTGTTCGGTCGGTTTCGGTTATGAAGAGATAAATTTAGAGACCCGCACCCGCCCGTATACAACCGTTCATGACCGATTTTTCACAATTATTGACCCGAGACCCGACCCGCACCCGACCGAGTGCTTCCATATATTGGCGGTTATGTCGGTTTCGAGTCGGGTTGCGGGTTCGTGCTCACCCCTTCAGTATAATGATACACTTGCATTCATTGCTTGTATACACAACTTACTCCTGTGGCACCATTTGCCACTGTTCCAACATTCTCTTATAAGAATTTCCTTCTACGATTGCTCCTCGGTTGCATCTTCACTACGATTCTTAACGCTGGAATTCAGAGTCCACTTCAGTTCTCAACCATAATACCCTGCCTACCATACACAATACTGAGTTGATCAGGCTCAACACGCGATGGTTTCAGCGTAAACAGTTCAGATCCAAAGGGTCCATATTACTTAGGAAGGGATTGAAATGACTCACGGCAAGGTCTGATACTGGATCAACCTGCTCTGATACCAATTATAACGTCCAACTAAAATATCTAGAATATTTAGTTAAGACATAAATATATGGATCTGAGGATATTAAATTTAACGAGATAAACAAATGAGTTACAAAATAATTCTTTACAACAGTTGATGAACTTAAACAATACAGCGGAAAATAGAATAGAAATCCAAGATATACAGATAAACTAAAAGCAAGGGAAGACTAAAATCGTCTAATGCGATGATCCAAGCTCAGCTCCAATCATCAGCTCCATCCTGGTCCTTGCTCCAGTTAACCTGTCTACCTAAAAAAATTGGTTTGGAGTGGGGTGAGACTACTAAGCCTCAGTGAGTCCTACTACCCTCCTAGAGGTGACTACACCGGGAAATCCTAAACAGTCATATCATGCTAACATATACATAATCATAACATAAAGCTGAAAGTAAATGTGTAACACAAAAATTAACTCTTATTCATTTTAACCGCAAGGATTCTCCGAGGTGAGCATATCTCGGAGGCTGTCCGTCGATCGATCTGATCACGACATACAATTCACAATACATAACCTGATGGATACTCCCATTGGGAAATACATATGCGACAATTCAAAATCGCTCCTAAGTGACTGTAACTAATATTGTTCATACTACCATAAATATCCCAAAACCCGGGGAACATACAACTTAATTTAATTCTAGGTTATACTCTAAGGTCATCTGTGATTAACATCCTGTTCGACATTATATTAATTATATTATTTCAAACTATCTGACTCTGATGAGGATATAAAACGAGTGTGTAAGAGTTTGTTGGAAAAATGAAAATGTAGGTCAGTTCTGTACAAGCTCGCTATGGCGAGTCACCAGCTCGCCACGACAAGATTATAGGTCCTGACCTAAATTAACTCGCTGTAGCGAACAGAAGCTCGCCATGGCGAGTATCATCAGCCCAGAACCCAGCTCGCCATGAATGCTCGCCAGATACTCGCTATGGCGAGTTCATACAGAACATACCCTATGTTGCAAAAATCATAATTTTCAAAAGATACACCTACAATCCTCATTTAAGCCAGTGCAGTAATGTAAAACACATAATATAAAACAGACTGGAGGGAAATTTGGGAGTTAATTCCCCTCACAAAACTTTTCCTAATTTTTCCTATGTTAACATGCAAATTCATATTTTGGGGAAACTAACTAATCTATCCTAAAGAACCCACCTGGAAAACGAAGCTTAATTCTGACTCTGCGTGTTCCCTACGTCTTTGAGATCAATCCCGGTTACTTCAAGGAGTCTCCAAAAATGCCTCCAACACCCTAGCATCAAATTTTCACACTTATAGAGCATTTTTGCCCTGAGAGACTCGCCGGGCGAGCTCTGTACTCGCCACGGCGAGTGCACCCGAATTTCCAGCACAAACTCAGCTTTAGACCTCCAACTTCAAAATGCTCTACAGACTTCAATATTAAGCCAAAACCCACAAAGTTTGTGCTCAAAACGAAGGGAATTTTGTTAGCTATCCATAGAAAAAGGAATCGTTTCAAACGGAGTTACGAGGAAAGAGTAATTACCGTTTTAGTGAGACCCTGTCCTAGAATACGGGTTTAACCAACATCCTCCAATTCCTTAAATTTGCCTCTGTTACTTCTGATTTATTACTCCCAGCCTTACCCATGAGTTTACACGCATCTTAAGACTCGTATTGGAGGTGATAATCACACATGCAATGATCAATTCCAAGTATGGGTCAGGATTTGAGTGATTGAACCAAAAGGGGAATTTCATAAGTTTAAGAAGATTGAGTTCTAAATCTTACCTCATGCTTGAATCAGTTACAAACCAATCCTTGGTGTAGTGATTTAACATGCACTTGCTGAGTTTGAGAGAAATTTTGGAAATAAAGGGTGGAGAGATCATTCGGCCAACTTGATGACAGGAATTTCTACGGTATTTTTAGTAGTATTATTAGTAGTAAAATGACCAAGACAGACCCAAATACGAAGGAAAACCTACAAAAGCAGGAAAAAGCATCAAGACAGAGTCTAAGATGCAAAAAGACAAGAAAAATCCCAAAAAGTGAAGAAATACAGCATTCCATCGCAGCACGATGTGTTTCATCATGCCACGATGACAGCTGCTTGCTCGCCAAGAAATCAGAAGAAATAAATCTACATAAAATCTTCCATCGCAGCACGATGCTTCATATCGCAACCCGATGATGTTACTTGGTGCCCAAGCTGATGAAATGCACAGGATCAGTTATAAAATTGAACTGAATCTTCACATCGCAGTACGATGGCCTTATCGTGCTGCGATGCCTTGCTGAGGCCCATTACGAAAACTATAAATAGAGCCTCCCTTTCATTGTTTTAATCATTCAGAAATAGTAGAATACTTTCAACTATAAGGAGAGGTTCAGAGGAGCCCTATTGGGCATAGTTTTCTCCCTTTACGGGAAAACTAACTCAGCAAGGTATGATTTCTTTAGGCTTTTGTATTTAGATTATAATTTCTTTATTGTAATTTAAATATGTAGTCTTTATTATTTATGCCTTAGGTTGTGGTGGAGAAGATGAACTCCCCAATGAATATTTGGAGTCTGTGATTGAGTCTAAGTTATAATAAATGATATTTAAAGTATTATGTTTGTTATTTACTTTCGTGCACTTTAATAACGTATTCTCTTAATCTGGCCGGATAAGCGGGAGCGCCCATAGAATTGATATCAGGTTTTGACTTGGTATGGTCCGGAACTCGTAGTAAATAATGCTAGGTGTATAGAGACGGTAACATCTTGAACTAGTCGTGAATTGAGCGGTTAGAGGAGGAATCATGCACTAGGTGTGATCTGAGCACTTAGAAGATGAACATCCCGATACTAGGACCTAGAGGTTAATTGGTAAAGGTTATAATGCATGTTTATAAACAACTCACTTAGTAATTAGGGTATGTGACACATCGAGGTTAGGCTCTCGTAGGTACCTTAGTTGTTAACGTAGGGAAACTTTAATAGACATAGTGTAATAGTAAGGTATTACTACAACAAGGATAATTCACCGCCGAACATAATCTAAATAACTATGTTATATACCGGTCATGCCAAATATGAAGAAGGGAGGGAGTCCAACCACCACACCTAGCCTCTATATTTCTTGAATCTATTATATTTATACATTCTGCTTTTATATTTCTGCAACGCATTACGCTATATTTATAAAACCCTTTTTCAAAACCCAAAGCGAATGCAAACTATCACACACTTAAATAATGCTAGTGAAGCTTCGGCACGATCCATGTGGATACGAACTCATTCTATACACTAGAGTGTGAATTATTACACGATGAAAGACTGGTGCACTTGCCAGACCCTAGTTAAGTTTTTGGCGCCGATGGCGGGGATTGTGTTTACAAATCCTTAATAGATTTATTTAAGTTTGCAAAAATATTTCAAATATACAAAAAAAATTCAAAAATTCAAAAATCTTGTTGATGATTGTGGAATTTGATCTGTGAAAATTCTAGCTAAGGATAAGTCTTGGTATTTAAGCGATCCGGTGTGATCCACCTCACTTACCTGAGAATTTTCATAGTGACAAAGACACATGAGACAAACCAAAAAAAGTTCCACAATTTTTTTTTATCCCAGTGCTACTGAGGTATTTTGTTTAAAGTGCATGCAGACAGGTACTCAAAGCACTAGGAAGGCTGGCAACGACCAATTAAAGACGACATTCTCACAGGAAAACTCTTAAAGTGATGAGAGATGGAGTACATTGTAAAAGAGAAAGCTGCAACAAAAAGTCAATGGTCAGGAGGATCATTTGACTAAAGAGCTTCCACAAGAAGTAAAAGAGTAAAAGGTCTGTTGACAGGAATGGTTCGGAAACATAGGAACCATTGGCGAAAATGACAAAGGAAAGAAAGGCCATCAGGAAAGAAATAATTCAATCAGGAGAATCAAGCTGTAAAGTCACCTCTGAAGAACCATTTCTTCCGCAAGGAGAAAGCGCAAAAAAAGAAAGACATGCACGATTATAAGTTTGGGGTGAAATTACTATGTTCTATGAAGCTGCACCGGTAAATAAGTCGCCAACCGGATAGTTGAGGATATGGTGAAACAGACCTGGTCCTGCCAAGATTGTAACCAATAGGAAGGGAGGATGGTCAATGCTTCAAGATGGAACAAAGGAGCACAAATAGAGAGACATGCGAACTTATCCTCTATAATAGAGGAAATGCCTCAAGCTAATGAGAGGCTAAACAAGCGCTGCTTGGGAGGCAACCCAAGGATAAGTATTTTTATTTCAGCATTTCCAATTCAGTTTTTCAATTCAATAAAGTATGCCTAGAATTCCCGCATGTCATTTTCATCTATTTAACCCTTATTCAAACTTATAAAAAAATTAAATAACTGCTTGCTGTTTATTATCTAGTTCATGACTAACTGTTATAGGTAAGATTGCGGCGAAATAAGTTATAAATCTCGATGAGACGAGTTTCACAACTTCATACAGAAAACCAAAGGTGAATGCTCCGAAGTGCGAAGTTCGGGAGACAGGGAGACGAGTGATGAAGCTGGTGTCTGTGAGACAAGTGTTCAACTTCAGATACCTTAGCCATGTGAGGATTTGAGCCAAATATTTCCAAACGGTATTACCACTTTCTTTCGAATTACTATGAGAGTACCGTGCACTTGTTTATTTTCTAGAACTTGCTCTAATTCTCTGCTGACTGGTTAGTTTGATATTATATACATTGAGGCAATTGTTTGTTATAACCCAGAGCCTTTTTCAAGCCACCCTTATTATTATTATTATATCATTTGCTAGCCAAATTTGAGCCGTAAAAAAATATTATCCCTTTTATTTCGGTGACAAACCACGATACAAGCCTATAGACCAGAAAAACAATGAATTACCCTCTTTGGAGTTAAGGTAATAGTTCTCAAAGTCTTGGCAACAAAATAAGTTTGGGGTTGCTCATGGAACTAGCAACGTTTAGTTTGTGGTGGGTATACGGAGAACTATCACTACAAAAAGAAAAAATAAATGAAAAGAGACGGGAAAACATAAAAAATTCCCTAAAAAAATAGTCTCTTAAAAAAAAAAAAAAAAAAGATAGGGCCAAAGGGCAAAAGAAAGAGCCAAAGAGCAAAGAAAGTGATAGAAAAGAACCACACAAAGACACATCCGGTTCTTATTTTTCGATACCAAACACAAAAAGGCACCCTAAGGAACACAGGTTGCGCACATGAAAAGGAACATAAAAGTAAGACTTAAGTCCAATGTTTAGCCTACTATTCCCAAAAAATGTCATACCTTGACCTAAGCCACGTTATAACCCTGAAAAGACCTCCAAAAATGCATGTATATTGAATTTTGACTGGTTGCTTAGAGTTCTTGCAAGCCTATGGTAAAATGGAAGGTTGCACGATGATTGAGAGATAACCCTTTCAATTAATGAGCGAAAAACACAAATGTGAGAGAGAGAAAAGTTGGACATGGACTCTTGCGGGCATTTGTCTGAATTGCTACTATTGACGTCTTCGGAGCCTAGCAGAACTGAGCATGATCGCGGCGGTAAGAAAATCAGCGGTACCATTGCTGAAATAACAAAAAGGTTGTGAAATTCCTATCATCTTTATTTATCTCTTGTTTTTCTAACGATCTTGTCTGACAGCATGTTACTTGAGGACAAGCAATAGTTTAAGTTTGGGGTTGTGATGACAGGAATTTCTACGGTATTTTTAGTAGTATTATTAGTAGTAAAATGACCGAGACAGGCCCAAATACGAAGGAAAACCTATAAAAGCAGGAAAAAACATCAAGACAGAGTCCAAGATGCAAAAAGACAAGAAAAAGCCCAAAAAGTGAAGAAATACAGCATTCCATCGCAGCACGATGTGTGCCATCGTGCCACGATGTGTGCCATCGTGCCACGATGGCAGCTGCTTGCTCGCCAAGAAATCAGAAGAAATAAATCTACACAAAATCTTCCATCGCAGCACGATGATGTTACTTTGTGCCCAAGCTGATGAAATGCACAGGATCAGTTATAAAATTGAACTGAATCTTTACATCGCAATACGATAGCCTTATCGTGCTGCGATGCCTTGCTGAGGCCCATTACGAAAACTATAAATAGAGCCTTCCTTTCATTGTTTTAATCATTCAGAAATAGTAGAATACTTTCTACTATAAGGAGAGGTTCAGAGGAGCCCTATTGGGCATAGTTTTCTCCCCTTACGGGAAAACTAACTCAGCAAGGTATGATTTCTTTAGGCTTTTGTATTTAGGTTATAATTTCTTTATTGTAATTTAAATATGTATTCTTTATTATTCATGCCTTAAGTTGTGGTGGAGAAGATGAACTCCCCAATGAATATTTGGAGTCTGTGATTGAGTCTAAGTTATAATAAATGATATTTAAAGTATTATGTTTGTTATTTACTTTCGTGCACTTTAATAACGTATTCTCGTAATCTGGCCGGATAAGCGGGAGCGCCCATAGAATTGATATCAGGTTTTGACTTGGTATGGTCCGGAACTCATAGTAAATAATGCTAGGTGTATAGAGACGGTAACATCTTGAACTAGTCGTGAATTGAGCGGTTAGAGGAGGAATCATGCACTAGGTGTGATCTGAGCACTTAGAAGATGAACAGCCCGATACTAGGACCTAGAGGTTAATTCGTGAATGTTATAATGGATGTTTATAAACAACTCACTTAGTAATTAAGGTATGTGACACATCGAGGTTAGGCTCTCGTAGGTACCTTAGTTGTTAACGTAGGGAAACTTTAATAAACATAGTGTAATAGTAAGGTATTACTACAACAAGGATAATTCACCGCCGAACATAATCTAAATAACTATGTTATATACCGGTCATGCCAAATATGAAGAAGGGAGGGAGTCCAACCACCACATCTAGCCTCTATATTTCTTGAATCTATTATATTTATACATTCTGCTTTTATATTTATGCAACGCATTACGCTATATTTATAAAAACCTTTTTCAAAACCCAAAGCGAATGTAAACTATCACACACTTAAATAACGCTAGTGAAGCTTCGGCACGATCCCTGTGGATACGAACTCATTCTATACACTAGAGTGTGAATTATTACACGACGAAAGACTGGTGCACTTGCCAGACCCTAGTCAAGTTTTTGGCGCCGTTGCTGGGGATTGTGTTTACAAAGTCTTATTAGATTTATTTAAGTTTGCAAAAATATTTCAAAAATACAAAAAAATTAAAAAATTCAAAAATCTTGTTGATGATTGTGGAATTTGATCTGTGAAAATTCTGGTTAAGGATAAGTCTTGGTATTTAAGCGATCCGGTGTGATCCACCTCACTTACCTGGGAATTTTCATAGTGACAAAGACACATGAGACAAACCAAAAATAGTTCCACAGAAAAAATTTATCCCAGTGCTACTTAGGTATTTTGTTTAAAGTGCATGCAGACAAGTACTCAAAGTACTAGGAAGGCTGGCAACAGCCAATTAAAGACGGCATTCTCACAGGAAAACTCTCAAAGTGATGAGAGATGGAGTACATTGTAACAGAGAAAGCTGCAACAAAAAGTCAATGGTCAGGAGGATCATTTGACTAAAGAGCTTCCACATGAAGTAAAAGAGTAAAATGGCTGTTGACATGAATGGTTCGGAAACACAAGAACCATTGGCGAAAATGACAAAGGAAAGAAAGAAAGGCCATCAGGAAAGAAATAATTCAATCATGAGAATCAAGCTGTAAAGTCACCTCTGAAGAACCATTTCTTCCGCAAGGAGAAAGCGCAAAAAAAGAAAGACATGCACGAATATAAGTTTGGGGTGAAATTACTATGTTCTATGAAGCTGCACCGGTAAATAAGTCGCCAACCGGATAGTTGAGGATATGGTGAAACAGACCTGGTCCTGCCAAGATTGTAACCAATAGGAAGGGATGATGGCCAGTGCTTCAAGCTGGAACAAAGGAGCACAAATAGAGAGACATGCGAACCTATCCTCTGTAATAGAGGAAATGCCTCAAGCTAATGAGAGGCTAAACAAGCGCTGCTTGGGAGGCAACCCAAGGATAAGTATTTTTATTTCAGCATTTTCAATTCAGTTTTTCAATTCAATAAAGTATGCCTAGAATTCCGCATGACATTTTCATCTATTTAACCCTTATTCAAACTTATAAAAAATTAAATAACTGCTTGCTGTTTATTATCTAGTGCATGACTAACTGTTATAGGTAAAATTGCGGCGAAATAAGTTATAAATCTCGATGAGACGAGTTTCACACCTTCATACAGAAAACCAAAGGTGAATGCTCCGAAGTGCGAAGTTCGGGAGACAGGGAGACGAGTGATGAAGCTGGTGTCTGTGAGACAAGTGTTCAACTTCAGATACCTTAGCCATGTGAGGATTTGAGCCAAATATTTCCAAACGGTATTACCACTTTCTTTCGAATTACTATGAGAGTACCGTGCACTTGTTTATTTTCTAGAACTTGCTCTAATTCTCTGCCGACTGGTTAGTTTGATATTATATACATTGAGGCAATTGTTTGTTATAACCCAGAGCCTTTTTCAAGCCACCCTTATTATTATTATATCATTTGCTAGCCAAATTTGAGCCGTAAAAAAATATTATCCCTTTTGTTTCGGTGACAAACCACGATACAAGCCTATAGACCAGAAAAACAATGAATTATCCTCTTTGGAGTTAAGGTAATAGTTCTCAAAGTCTTGGCAACAAAATAAGTTTGGGGTTGCTCATGGAACTAGCAACGTTTAAGTTTGGGGTGGGTATACGGAGAACTATCACTACAAAAAGAAAAAATAAATGAAAAGAGATGGGAAAACATAAAAAATTCCCTAAAAAAATAGTCTCTTAAAAAAAAATGAAAAAGAAAGAGCCAAAGGGCAAAAGAAAGAGCCAAAGAGCAAAGAAAGTAATAGGAAAGAACCACACAAAGACACATCCGGTTCTTATTTTCCGATACCAAACACAAAAAGGCACCCTAAGGAACACAAGTTGCGCACACGAAAAGGAACATCAAAGTAAGACTTAACTCCAATGTTTAGCCTACTATTCCAAAAAAATGTCCTACCTTGACCTAAGCCACGTTATAACCCAGAAAAGACCTCCAAAAATGCATGTATATTGAATTTTGACTGGTTGCTTAGAGTGCTTGCAAGCCTATGGTAAAATGGCAGGTTGCACGATGATTGAGAGATAACCCTTTCAATTAATGAGCGAAAAACACAAATGTGAGAGAGAGAAAAGTTGGACATGGATTCTTGCAGGCATTTGTCTGAATTGCTACTATTGACGTCTCCTGAGCCTAGCAGGACTGAGCATGATCGTGGCGGTAAGAAAATCAGCGGTACCATTGCTGAAATAACAAAAAGGTTGTGAAATTCCTATCATCTTTATTTATCTCTTGTTTTTCTAACGATCTTGTCTGACAGCATGTTACTTGAGGACAAACAACAGTTTAAGTTTGGGGTTGTGATGACAGGAGAAATAAATCTACACAAAATCTTCCATCGCAGCACGATGCTTCATATCGCAGCACGATGATGTTACTTGGTGCCCAAGCTGATGAAATGCACAGGATCAGTTATAAAATTGAACTGAATCTTCACATCGCAGTACGATGGCCTTATCGTGCTGCGATGCCTTCCTGAGGCCCATTACGAAAACTATAAATAGAGCCTCCCTTTCATTGTTTTAATCATTCAGACATAGTAGAACACTCTCTACTATAAGAAGAGGTTCAGAGAAGCTCTATTGGGCATAGTTTTCTCCCCTTACGGGAAAACTAACTCAGCAAGGTATGATTTCTTTAGGCTTTTGTATTTAGGTTATAATTTCTTTATTGTAATTTAAATATGCAGTCTTTATTATTTATGCCTTAGGTTGTGGTAGAGAAGATAAACTCCCCAATGAATATTTAGAGTCTGTGATTGAGTCTAAGTTATAATAAATGATATTTAAAGTATTATGTTTGTTATTTACTTTCGTGCACTTTAATAACGTATTCTCGTAGTCTGGCCGGATAAGCGGGAGCGCCCATTGAATTGATATCAGATTTTGACTTGGTATGGTCCGGAACTCGTAGTAAATAATGCTAGGTGTATAGAGACGGTAACATTCTGAACTAGTCGTGAACTGAGCGGTTAGAGGATGAATCATGCATTAGGTGTGATCTGAGCACTTAGAAGATGAACAGCCCGATACTAGGACCTAGAGGTTAATTGGTGAAGGTTATAATGCATGTTTATAAACAACTCACTTAGTAATTAGGGTATGTGACACATCGATGTTAGACTCTCGTAGGTACCTTAGTTGTTAACGTAGGGAAACTTTAATAGACATAGTGTAATAGTAATGTATTACTACAACAAGGATAACTCACCGCCGAACATAATCTAAATAACTATGTTATATACCGGTCATGCCAAATATGAAGAAGGGAGGGAGTCCAACCACCACACCTAGCCTCTATATTTCTTGAATCTATTATATTTATACATTCTGCTTTTATATTTATGCAACGCATTACGCTATATTTATAAAAACCTTTTTCAAAACCCAAAGCGAATGCAAACTATCACAAACTTAAATAACGCTAGTGAAGCTTCAGCACGATTCCTGTGGATACGAACTCATTCTATACACTAGAGTGTGAATTATTACTCGACGAGATACTGGTGCACTTGCTAGATCCTAGTCACAACTCAAGGAAAAAGAGGAGGAATTTATGTTTGATAATGTTCACTAGGAGCTTCAGTGACCATGTGTTGATAGAATTTGGTGCATGCATTACCAATGGAGAAAGTTGAAATTTTGAACCTTGGTTATGGTGGAGGTTTGATGCTGACGGGAGGAAGAAGAAGAGGAAGGACAGCTTATTCATTTTCTTTGCAAATGGGTACACTCACACAAATTTATAGACACACATACAGTGTTAGTTCTTATAATTCACAAAAATGCCACTCCTACTACTTTGTCTTAATTTCTCCATTTAAATCATTAAATCCATCTTCTAAATTTAATTGAAGCCCCTAACTAACATTGTGCTCGCGGTTCGGTTTGGATCGGTTTTGAGGAAAAAACTCATCCGATCCAAAAATAAATTTATTTTGCGGTTTGGTTCGGTTTTGGATGAAAAATTAAAAAAATCCAATCCGATCCGATCCAATTTTATGCGGTTTAGTTTGGATCGGTTTTTGGATATCCGAATTATAAATCATAATTATTTTTATTAAATATTAATATTATAAAAAAAAGTATAAAATAATAGTTTAACTTTTTTAACAAAATAAATATTAAATTTAATTTAAAATAGAAGATATATTATATTTATAATTAATATTTTGGAATGACAATTATCAATTATATTTGAAACATGTCAAAAAGTAAAAAATATATTAATTAATCTAGCAAATAGTAGTAACTAATATTAATAAGTATTAAAATATATGGACAAAAAGTAAGTTAATGCAATATATTTTTATACTAGTAAATATTAATAAGTATTAAAATATATATATGCGGTTTGGTTCGGTTTTAAAAAATCAATCCGAAATCCGATCCAGCGGTTTTCACAAAAGAACATCCAAACACATCCGAAAAAATTCGGTTTTTTGCGGTTTTGTGTTTTTGGATCGGTTTGCGGTTTTTTTTGGATTGGTTTGGATTTGAGCACCCCTACATTGTTATTTATTAATGGGTTAATTGGTTTTTACCCCCTGCTAAGTGAGCGTGTTTTGCGTTACCCCCTGCTAAAAATTTCTTGAAGATTGCCCCCTTGCAAAGTTTTTTTTTGGTTTTCCCCTTGAGTGCACTTTTTACGTCGGTTATTTTGTTCAACCGATTTAAAAAGTTAAAATTTCTTGCATCCAAGAGAGGAAATAGGGGGAAACCAAAAAAAAACTTTGCAAGGGGGCAATTATCAAGAAATTTTTAGCAGAGGGTAACGCAAAACACGCCCACTTAGTAGGGGGTAAAGACCTATTAACCCTTTATTAAGTAGGGCTGGGTTGTTACAAGCTTCATTACTCGGTTGGTTCTTGAAGGGTAGGAAAGTCTTTCCACCCATGAATGGCCTGAGGACTTCTGGTATCTCTACCCCATCCTCCTTCTGGTTGTTTTCTAGTATGCAGCAAATGGTCCTTTCAGTAGCAGCAGTGAGAGTAGAGTTCAACAAATGAACATATTGCTTAAACTGCTCATTGCTCTGCAATACGAAAAAAGATGCAAAGGCTAACAGTTAAAATCATGAAATTACATTCTTGTAGAGGGTTGAAATCAGTAGCCAAACAAATATTGCTCATGGCAACACATAAGGTTAATGATACACTTTAAGCTATCAGAGTCTAGTTGCAGAATATAACATGCCTCTAAACAGAAGAATCATCATCAATGACAGTTATTCTCAAAATGTTTAACAAAAATAAAGTTTACTTGTCTGCAAAATTTCATTTCAATGAAAGAAATTAGAAATTTTAGGAAAAATGGGTTTCATAAATTGATATTACGAGATTGTTACATATACGGGGAAAGATCTGGCCCCCCTCCTCTCTCTGGAAATGAAGTACTTCATCCAAAAGTTACTGAATAATGCAAAGTAATAAAGCCATAAATACGAGGCCTGGTAGTCTGGTGCACTTGCTAGATCCTAGTCACAACTCAAGGAAAAAGAGGAGGAATTTATGTTTGATAATGTTCACTAGGAGCTTCAGTGACCATGTGTTGATAGAATTTGGTGCATGCATTACCAATGGAGAAAGTTGAAATTTTGAACCTTGGTTATGGTGGAGGTTTGATGCTGACGGGAGGAAGAAGAAGAGGAAGGACAGCTTATTCATTTTCTTTGCAAATGGGTACACTCACACAAATTTATAGACACACATACAGTGTTAGTTCTTATAATTCACAAAAATGCCACTCCTACTACTTTGTCTTAATTTCTCCATTTAAATCATTAAATCCATCTTCTAAATTTAATTGAAGCCCCTAACTAACATTGTGCTCGCGGTTCGGTTTGGATCGGTTTTGAGGAAAAAACTCATCCGATCCAAAAATAAATTTATTTTGCGGTTTGGTTCGGTTTTGGATGAAAAATTAAAAAAATCCAATCCGATCCGATCCAATTTTATGCGGTTTAGTTTGGATCGGTTTTTGGATATCCGAATTATAAATCATAATTATTTTTATTAAATATTAATATTATAAAAAAAAGTATAAAATAATAGTTTAACTTTTTTAACAAAATAAATATTAAATTTAATTTAAAATAGAAGATATATTATATTTATAATTAATATTTTGGAATGACAATTATCAATTATATTTGAAACATGTCAAAAAGTAAAAAATATATTAATTAATCTAGCAAATAGTAGTAACTAATATTAATAAGTATTAAAATATATGGACAAAAAGTAAGTTAATGCAATATATTTTTATACTAGTAAATATTAATAAGTATTAAAATATATATATGCGGTTTGGTTCGGTTTTAAAAAATCAATCCGAAATCCGATCCAGCGGTTTTCACAAAAGAACATCCAAACACATCCGAAAAAATTCGGTTTTTTGCGGTTTTGTGTTTTTGGATCGGTTTGCGGTTTTTTTTGGATTGGTTTGGATTTGAGCACCCCTACATTGTTATTTATTAATGGGTTAATTGGTTTTTACCCCCTGCTAAGTGAGCGTGTTTTGCGTTACCCCCTGCTAAAAATTTCTTGAAGATTGCCCCCTTGCAAAGTTTTTTTTTGGTTTTCCCCTTGAGTGCACTTTTTACGTCGGTTATTTTGTTCAACCGATTTAAAAAGTTAAAATTTCTTGCATCCAAGAGAGGAAATAGGGGGAAACCAAAAAAAAACTTTGCAAGGGGGCAATTATCAAGAAATTTTTAGCAGAGGGTAACGCAAAACACGCCCACTTAGTAGGGGGTAAAGACCTATTAACCCTTTATTAAGTAGGGCTGGGTTGTTACAAGCTTCATTACTCGGTTGGTTCTTGAAGGGTAGGAAAGTCTTTCCACCCATGAATGGCCTGAGGACTTCTGGTATCTCTACCCCATCCTCCTTCTGGTTGTTTTCTAGTATGCAGCAAATGGTCCTTTCAGTAGCAGCAGTGAGAGTAGAGTTCAACAAATGAACATATTGCTTAAACTGCTCATTGCTCTGCAATACGAAAAAAGATGCAAAGGCTAACAGTTAAAATCATGAAATTACATTCTTGTAGAGGGTTGAAATCAGTAGCCAAACAAATATTGCTCATGGCAACACATAAGGTTAATGATACACTTTAAGCTATCAGAGTCTAGTTGCAGAATATAACATGCCTCTAAACAGAAGAATCATCATCAATGACAGTTATTCTCAAAATGTTTAACAAAAATAAAGTTTACTTGTCTGCAAAATTTCATTTCAATGAAAGAAATTAGAAATTTTAGGAAAAATGGGTTTCATAAATTGATATTACGAGATTGTTACATATACGGGGAAAGATCTGGCCCCCCTCCTCTCTCTGGAAATGAAGTACTTCATCCAAAAGTTACTGAATAATGCAAAGTAATAAAGCCATAAATACGAGGCCTGGTAGTCTGTGCAATTTGAACAGGATACCAACTCTCTGTAAGTTTGAGAAGCTGGAAACCATGCTTCTAGATCATACTTCTTTGCTGCAGCATCATTTAAAGCACCAGATACAATGGAAACAATTTGATATGGAATGTTCAACTGCAGTAAGTAAAACAACGTATAATTACACAAGAGGATATGTAAAATAAAAAGGAGGGCAAAGAAAGCTTACAATTTAGGTCAAAAACAAACTGAGAATAATCTATATGCAATAGAAACATCAACATAATGTATGAGTACTTAGCCAATACATAAAACAGACAATAATCATAAACATACAACAAAGTCCTATAAATCAATTTTTAAAAAAAAAAATATAAAGATGCATCAAACATTCCTCTGGTTAGACATGTTTGGCATGTCAAAGACAAGAAGGTGGCTTAATCCCGTATATTAATTTTACCCTGGGATTCAGCAACTATTCAAGAATTATATTATAGTATAGTATATAACACTACTATCTCTTAGGGAAGTGGAAATCGTCGTACCGCCTTGTAAAACTCCTCAGAGTTCTTGAGCATTTCCTCGTGCATGTCCCATGAGTCATTGTCATTAGGGGAAGTAATACAAAACTGCTCCACTTTCTCAAATTGGTGAACTCGGAATATTCCTAAAGTATCTCGACCGTGAGATCCAGCTTCTTTCCTAAAGCAAGATGAATATCCAACATACCTGCAGAAAGCATGTTTCCAAAATTAAAAAAAATATGGTTTTCGAGTTTTAATATTAAACGTGCAACTAGTTTCATGTTACCTTAGTGGCAGCTGGGTAGGGTGGATCCACTCATCTCATCTATATGATATGCACAAAGTGGCTGCTCTGCTGTTGCAATAAGATATTTGTCATCTCCTTCACCAGTTACCTAAAAATAACAATTCCTTAGATATGCTTAGATCAGAGGATAAAGATTGGGTGATCTTTGGCTTATTATGAAGTTTCGATTTCAGACAGTATAATCATTAACTCCCTCCAGTCTCTAATGTAAGCAAAAAAGTATTCATATGTGGTGGCATCAAATATAAAACAACTTTCAATTATTTGTAATGATGCCATTACTAAAATACCCCCATATTAATATACAAGTGTTCTTTTTCAATGACTCATGTTCTCATGGAACAAGTTTTCATCAAATGGAAAATATAATGAAAAGAAGGTGGCATCTTTGTCCTCGTGAATGAAAACTCACTGATATGTCTTACAATAAAATCAAATTATTACATGGACACCCAGATCAATGATGGAATAAACTTAAAAAATTTACCTTATAAAGTTCTTCATCAAATTGAGCTAATTGAGCACACTTGGACATCATATCTTTTCTCATGAAGAAAGGAGTTTGTAATAAAGTATATTCCCTTTTCTCTAAAAAACTCAAGCCCAAAGTTGATTAGAGCTTGATTAAGACGATTTGTTAGTCATTGATATGCTATCTAACTATGACGTACATATACAAAGACACCGCCGCACACACATTTTAACTACACAGGTAAGTTTTATTTAAATGAAAACTAAAAGCATACATATTAATATTAGTTTTAATAAAAATCAAATTTTAATAAAAGTAACCACCGATTATGATTTACTCTTTTTTTTAACAAGTGCTTATATAACAAAACGAATTACAACAAAAATTGTTAGAGAATTCAACAACGTGAAGTTTGAGAGAGATGAGAATTAAGAGCCAAAGTATTTAGGGCATCTCCAATGCAAGGTTCTTATCAGTCCCTTATATGTTAAACTTCGTCCCTTATTTACTTTTACCATTGGAGTGTGATGACTAGGCAGATAAGATTGCTTAAACATAGGTTCTGGAGCTTTCTCAAGCAACTCTCTCTCCTGGAGCTTAGCAATTAAAAATAATATTTTAACATTCAATGTTAATTTTTGTCAAATAAAAAAACACTCAATCTTAATTGGTAGGGTCAAATGTAAATAAAAAAAATATTAATTGATGAGTTCAAATATGGATTGCTTATTATAATTGCCATTGGAGTGAAATTGATCAAAATTGCTTATGAATTGCTTAAATGCAATGTGGCAATTTAGGCCCACAAAAAGCAACTTAAGCAACCATTTAAGTTCTCCCCATTGGAGATGTCCTTACAGATTGACGGTTTTGTGATTATTCATTTATTATTGGTTCTCATGTTCATCACAGTACGAGGGGCTAATAATTTGGAATGGGAACACAATTAATTTGGATTAGGAACAATGTATGTGATGGTGTATTTGTATAGAAACAATGACATTGCTAACAATTTGTTTTTCTTTCGTTAAAAAAGGACCGTTACATTAAGAATTGGATATAATGATTTTATAAAATAAATAGTTGGATCAGAAATAGAAGAAATAATGATTTCGAAGTTTATGTTTTATTATTTGAACAAATTATGGGAATGTCAATCATTGTGACAAAATTAATGGATAATTTTTGCTTTTTAGAAAATAAAATAATGGGAATTTTCTTTTGCCATCATTTTTAATAGAGATAATTTAACTTAAATAAAAACTAAATTTACCCAAAATCATCGTTTACAATTTAAATATGTACATTAGCATAATAGAAAATCCGGATCACACAAACGGGCACGAAATGTGTCCGTTTGGCCCGCTAAGAAAGAGCGGACTGACGGGCAGTCACGAGAGTGCCCGTCTGGACGCTAGTTTAAATAAATAAAAAATTTAAAACTGCTAGTCCTGCCAAAACGCTGAACCGCCCGGTTCCCTGGTTTTTACCGGTTCTAGCCCAGTTTTCCCAGTTCATATGCGCTTTTATGGTCCAATCAATCCAGATGCAGGTCCGATTTTTACAATTTTGCTTTTAACCATACATAATACTCTGAAAATCATCTCTAACCAATAAACTAAAATTCAATTAATCAAAATTAAAAAAATAAACTACGAGGCGCCCTATAAATCTGAAAGGTGCGCTAGAAATCTGGGGGCGTGCTAAGCAATTTGGAGTATTTATACCATGTGCCTAATTTTTACATATAAATAATACAAAATTCAATCATCAATTGACTTCATTCACACCATCTTTATCTGAATGCAAAGGTTATGTGACTTTAAAATCTTTCTTTGTTGATTTTCTTAGCATTTTTGTTGCATTCACGTCAAGTTTTTCTAGATTGGCATAGTCCAAATTTTAAAATCCGAACAATTCAAAATTACATTCATATTAAAAAATTAGTTTTGTTTCTTTAATTTTACAACTGTTTCCTTAATTTTATTATGTTATTTCAAATATAACAGTTTGTGTACAAATTTCAATCAAATTATTTTTGAAATTAAATCATGCCAAAATACAATTGTATAATGGTTATGGTTAAGGGAATAAAATCCCAGTTGCTTTACAGGCAACAACATAATTTGACAACCAACATTATTCCCTCTGCAAAACTGGATCATATCCAGAATTTTACTCTATGTAGTATATAGTTCTTTGTTATCACTAGTAATACATTTTACACCTGTAACATGCGGCTGTTGTTCCAAACCTTCAACTTAAAGAATGGTACCTATTGAAGAAAGAATTAACTTAATTGATGACTTTGCCTGATCAGACCCAAGAGCAGTGCAGCCATATAATTTTCTTCCTCGCCAACGATCTACTTTTACTTTAACAACGGCTGCCAAATGCCAATGCGCCTCACCCCAACTAACAAAAAAATGGATCCTGCCAATAATCACTCACTGATATTTCTTGGCGTAAAAACCTTCAACTACACACCAAAAAAGCTAGTGAAAGAATCCCCGTTTTAAGAGACTCAATTGAATCAACAGGTATCACTTGGGAGGATCTGAACTTATTAGATTGACCCACATGTTTGCGAGCTTGACGAAGTATTGCTTCCCGTTCCATGTTGCCAAATTTAGCCCTGATTGATAAAAATCAGAGGAGAAAAAAGATTACAGGATGAACAGTAAGATAGGTAATGGAGATTTCCACTATCCCATTTTCAAGTGAGAAGCATCATATTTTTCCCACTTTATTCAATAAAAGCATAGCCAGTTATTGATCCAAACAGGACTAAATCAAATGTAAATTGGTGTTAAAAATTGAACTGTTGGTAAATAATGCAAAAAGAATCTTTGCAACATTTATCTTGCAGCACGTGCAAATTATTTTGTTCCGCCTTATATATTAGAGGTGTTTTAATAGTTTAGTCCTGTAGGTCGAATCTCTAGTATAGCATCATCTGAGAACATGTGAGAGGTTCAACTGCTAACAGATCAGTTTAGCCAACACGAAAAGATTTCACTGAAGGTGCTGTGTATGTGGCAGATGGCCACAGGAGCCAAGTTGAAGAGATATCCTAATTAATACTTGTCGAAACATGTATGGAAAAAATTTGTATGCTTAAAAGATTTGTTCTCATCATCGATATGCATGTTACTTTGTCACATTGAAATAAATATTTTCTATTAAAAACAATTCTCAAGTCATATTTTATCAATTGGGTTTCAAAGACAGCTAAGCTTATTGTACAAATACCTGGTAAGCATTCAGCAGGCAAGGCTGACAACTGGCACAAAGTTTCTTCTCCTGAGATGAGATAGCTCTGAAGTGCATGCTCATCAAGCTCATGAATGTACTTAATGGATTGAACCAATTCCCTTGAGATGCCATCCGTGTCAAAGTTATTATGATTTGATATACTAGAAAGTGCTTCTTCAAGTCCTGAAGCCAACCATAGGCTATTGCACTCGTCCAAAAGGGCAAACAAACTTGTACAATCTATAGAACCTGATAACATCCATGGTTTGTGAAGTTTGGCCGAAACTCGAACAATTTCTGCCACTCTATAAATTTCTCCAAGCGCATGGACATACTGAACACCTATGTCAACCCACAACCGCAAAAAAAAAAGGTTAATTCATACTCCATAAGTTCATTCGCATCACAACACATGATAGGGCATGACTTAACCATGGATCTTACCTTTTGGGATAGATAATAACTGGTCATGGGCATTCTTTTTCACTGCTTCCTTCCAGATATAAGCACCGTGTTTCAGCTCTTGAGAACAAACAAAGGCAATCTTGGACCATATTGTAAGATAATTAGATTGTTCTTCTCCTGATCCCAACTTGAGAATTCTTAATGTTGATTCTGCATCTTTCAAGAGTTCCATAGCAGATTTTATATCCGTCTTGGCCTATCCAAAAATATAATCGTGCAATAACAAGTGCTGTCAAACTAAATGGTCCAGCAAGAAAGAAGGTTAGCAACAAAATACAACAAGAAAATATAACCATTATCCATTCAATTAATCTTAAGAACGCACAGATATCATTACATATTTAGTATATAACTAAGGATCCCACAGTAGTTTACATTACTAATTTACTATATATTTGCATGCACAAAAGAATAAAACTTGAAAATACAGTGCTCAACATTTTCAAGAGATAGACATACCATAGACAACCTTGATGCTAGCTGGTATTCTGATTCAAGAGGTAGGAACTTTGGTTCCTTCAAAACTTTAAGAAGCTCATCAAAGTTCACATTTCTCGGTGAATAATTTTCTGAGACATATTCAACAGGTACGCTCATATGATGCTGATGCAGTATCTCTGAAAATCCCTGTAAAAGAAAATATAAGTAGGAACAAGGCTGAAACTATAATAAATATCAAGGAAAGGCATACACTAGTAGATTAGCTAAATCATTTTTGACAGAGGCCTTTGGCCCAACGAATACAAGTCACAACCATGCCATTAGGCGGGTTCTATAGGCTCAAGGTTCTGGTAGATTTTGTGCTAAAATCCTGCCAGATCTACCTTGAGATTTTCCAATTCTCTCATGGAGTGAATTCTATTCCCCAATGCAATCCCCTTCCCTAGGTTATACCATTCCTGTTGTTAGGTTAAAATAAATAGCTACAGCCCACAACAAAAATATAGATAGGAAATTTGATAGCCATAAAGTAGTTCATGTACCTGAATTTCCACTTCAAGAGCTTTTACTTTTGCCTCTTCGCCCGAATGAGCCGCAACATCTCGAGCTTTCTAAGATTATTTGTTGGTGAATAATTTCAGTGTCAGTAAGTATCATCCAATTTTTATCAAAGAAATACCAGAAAAGGTTGCCTACCTTGAGGTTCTGAACATGGAATAGGAACTCATTGCACAGTTCGTCCTTCAAATTGCTAAAAAACTCCACACAATCAGACAGTTCTAATTTTGTTGATAACTGCGTCAGTAAATCTCTGTGATCTATAGTAGATGCCTGATCTTGGTCACCTGTTCCAGATATAGCATCCTTAAATTCCCACGAATCATCTTCAAAGCCATCGTTACCATTGATCAAATCAGAATTTAAAACTTTCAAGGAAGTCTGCAACCCATTCTCATTGAATTCTTTTGAATGATTAAAAGAAGCATTTTGTGCAGATTCCTGGGTTAATGTGGTTTCAGGCGAAGCATCCTTAAAGTCCCCAAAGTCATCATCAAAATCATCACTGTTATCCAAATTGGATCCTGATAATTCGGGGGAGACAAATATCTGATTTTCACTTGCTTTGGGTGTCACATTAGGAGAAGTTTTGTTTTCAGTTTGACTATATAAAGTCCATATCAAGTCATTGATAGATAAGTTGGAACCAGGACTATTGAAGTTGCTATGCATTGGTGATACTGGTGGATAGGGAGACAAATCTTGTGACACAGAATGTTCATTTGTATCGGGGATATCATCGCCAAAAATTGACAGAGGCAAGGCTTCCCTACGATTCTCTGAAGTTATTAGCGGCTTCTGGAAATAGAAAGAACAGTAGCATGGACAATATGTTTAAAGGGTATGAAATTATTTGACAATTAGACAAAATAATGTGCCATAAGACTGATCCATAAAAAAAATTACTAGATCTGCAAGCCAAGTTTAAGAACTCAAGATGGAATGTCCTTTTTAAAAAAATTAAACCCAGACAATACCCCAACGATATATAAAACATGATATTAAACTGACTCAGTACCTCATGTTTTATTCCTATTTCTGTGACTGCATCCTTTGATTCAGACACATTGACATCTGAATCAACATTCATATTGGTTGGGGATGCATTGCTTTTGTTGTTTTCATCGTGGTTGTTTTTGCCTTGGAAGTATGACTCTGAAAATAAACTGTCTTCACCCATGGAACTAGAATTGAAGTCAAGGCCAAAGCCCCACCCATTAGATTGACGAGATTGCGATGTAAGAGATGGGTCAAGAGTACTATGGGAAGCTCCACCATCATCATTGAGTGCTTCTATAGCAGTAGGATATATATTATCCTTCTTTGGTGCTTCCTAATGCCAAAAAACCACAATCAGATTGTGTAAATGAACAATCATTGCTAATCTAAACAATGTTACATAAAATGAGTAAACTATGTTAAACAAACCAACCAAAGTTTGATTTGATTCGGGCCACGAATGTGCATTCGCCAACTTCCCAAAAGATTGATTGAACAAAGTAAGCCCAGCTCCACTTTCATTTGATTCCCTTTTCAGACCTGGCTGTGAGCTTTGAGCTGCAGAACTTGGACTGAATTCAAACCCCATGTGCCACTCACCAACTTTGTCAGAAATCCCAGTGGATGAATCCAACAAAGCACCAACAGTAACACCAACCGCACTATTACCATGCTTTGGCGCTTCGACCTTTATAATATAATACAGATTATCACAATAAGAAATACATTGCATAAAGAAAAATGGTTTGTATAATTAAGCAATCACAAGTTATTTCATTGAAATGAATCTCTTGCCCAAAAGCATAGCTTAATATATTACTCCAAAACCTAAATGTTACTACACCAGTCACCAGCACAAAATGTATCTCTTGCCCAAAAGCATAGCTTAATCTATTGATCAATAACCCACTTACATTACTTTACAACCCTTTTTTCTTGTTTCACTGCAATTCAATCAATTAGCCTTTGTTCCCCCTGTTGAAAAATAAATACATGAATATGTACAACAGTGCATAGCTTTCCTAAAACTAGTTTCTATTGAACAAACCAAAATATCCATCGGCATTATTTTTAGGGAATAGAACAAAAATCAAGCAAAAACTTAAGATGAATACTAAGTTTATACTACATTCAAGCATTCACATCAGCTTCAGGTTTTCAACAATTCAGTCAAGTCCATTACCTTAACATCTGAGTTTTTGTTTCCAGTTTCCCATTCTGCAGACTTGAATTCCCATCCATCATCGTCCTCATCTTGATTCAAATCACCTGTGTTTGAGTTCATTGGTCCATCAGCGCTTGGATTGGGAACAGAATCATTGAACATCGAAATTGATCCGTTGTGAGAAGTAGGATATATATTATCCTTTTTTGGTGCTTCCTAATGCCAAAAATCCAGAATCAGATTGTGTAAATGCATAATCCCTGATTATGTAAACAATGTTGCATAAAATGAGTAAATTATGTTAACAAAACCAACCAAAGATTGATTTGGTCCTGGCCATGAATGTGCATTCGCCAACTTCCCAAAAGTTTGATTGAACATAGTAAGCTCATCTCCAGTTTGATTTGATTCACTTTTCGGACCTGGCAGTGGGTTGTGAGATGCAGAAATTGGACTGAACTCAAAACCCAGCTGCCAGTCATCAACTTTATTAGAAATCTCAGCAGATGAATCCGGCAAAACACCAACCGCACTGTTACCATGCTTTGGCGTTTTGACCTTTAAAATTTAATACAGACCATTAGTGAAATGAAGCCGACATTAAAAAAAGGTCTGTATAATTAAGCAAGCACGTAAAAATTGATTAATAACCAACTTGCATTTTATTCCAATCCATTTCTTCTTATTTCACTGCAATTCAATCAATTGACCCTTGTTCCTCCAAATGAAAACTAATCACATGAATGAATGTGTACAACAATGCATAACTTTCCTAAAGCTAGTTTCTATTGAACAAACCATAAAAAATATCCATCCACGTTAATTGAAGTCAAAATAGAAAAAGATAAATATGAATACTAAATTTAAACTACTTTCTACCATTCACATCAGCTTCAGCCATTTTACCTTAGCATTCAAGTTTCTGCTTCCATTTTCCCATTCCGCAGACTTGAATTCCCATCCATCATCATCATCCTCGTCCTGATTCAAATCGTTCGAATTCGAGTTCACCGCTTCAACATTGGATATCGAAACTGATCCGTTTTGAGAATTAACCTGAGGTTGCTGATAATACACATTTGAAATCAAATCACTGACTCCAACACCACCACCATTAAAATCAGATCCATTTTTTACAACACCAGCACCGTTACTGGAGAAAAAATCACCGGAAGAAGAAACAGGTTCCTCATCTTCTTCTTCACCGAAGATTGAAAGCGGAATAGCTCCACGAACCTTGTTTGATTGAACGGAGACACCGTTGGTGTCGCTTACACGTTTCTCGAGAGGATCCGATGAAACTGTAAATGGATCAAAGGGTTTTGTGGAATTGGTGCCATTGAAACCGTTCCAACCGTTGTTTTCAACGGAGGTAGAAGGAAATTGTTGGTTTGGAAAGGACGCGAATTTGAAGTCACCAAAGCTCTCGTCATCTTCTTCGTCTTCTGCCATAGCTGAGAGATTCGTTGTTTCTTTCTCTCTCGGTTATGGCTACTTTGTCATGTGTTTTTTCATTTGTGTTCTATCTTTCGGTGCAAATAGCGTTTTTTATTTTTATTTTTATTTTATTTTATTTTATGATGATAGATCTAGTGGTAATAAATGACGTGTGATAGCACAACTACAACTTTCATACATTTATGAGGAATGAATCAATGATGTTTGTCAAGAAAAAAATATTATTAATTCAATTACATATTTACATGCTTTTAAATTTTTAACAACAATAAATAATTAGTCTTAATCAAAAAACAAAAACAAATGTATTTTATTGGTCATGGAAAAGTGACATTTTTTTCTAAAAAAAAGTTTATAGCATTTCATTAATCAACAAATATTTAATATAATTTGGTATGTCAACTAAAATTTGGAAACTAACTACATAGATGGAGTGAAGCTATGATATTATTGGACGACCAACAAGATCATTCTACATTGGATCAAGGAAAAAGGTGAAGGACAAGAGTTAATTAGAGTATTGTGGTACATTTCCAATCATTAACACAAGAAACACCTTTCAAACTTGTCTGCGAATATGTTAATATGGTACTATTGTAAAAAGATAAATGCTAATAAGGACACAAATCTAAATATTTATTTGTTAGGCCACTCTTATAAAAAGTTAAAAAAATTAAAGAGAAAAGAATTAAATTGATATTGATTGATATGACAATTTTTTTATTTTTTTATTTATTTATAGGTGTGTGCCTAAACTTAGTGTCCAAATCTTTATGCCTAGGTAAGACTTTCTCATCTCGATTTACTTGACAAAGTAAGAGAACTAGCGCACATAACTGAGTATGCCGCAAAACTAACGGTTCAACTGGCTTGTGAAATTATATGTGTGTTTGATATGCTAAGGTATTGGACAGAACAACTTCAGTTGTACTGTATTTGATTTCTAAACTGTGTCTAGGGCTGGACAAACTGAGTGCGAAGGGACTGGACAAAAACCTAAATTCTTGTCCTCCACTGAATCACGGAACAACTTTTTGTCCCCCGCAAAAGTTGTCTAAAATACCAAAATAACCTTTTGTCCACCAAACATTGTACAAATACAAAATTTGTTCAACACCTTAACTTTGTCCTGTGTTGTTATATCTTGTACTGTCCTGTCCAGTTAGGGGTGGGAATAGGTCAGACCGGCCTACGTGGCCTTAAGGCTTAGCCTACATAGGCTCAGGCCAAGACTTTTCTATAAGCCTCTTTAGTTAAATAGGTCAGGCTGCAGGCCATTAAAAAAAGTCTTTTAGCCTACTAGGCCGGCCTATTTAAGTTAATAATATTTTTAATACTATTATTATTTATATATTAAAATTTGTACTTTGATTAAATTATATATAAATGTTTATTAATCTACTTTAGTTTTTCACATATATAAATGTATATATTATTATAAACTAGAATTAAAATATTATGAAATATATAGTTAAATTCTCTAAAATATAATGTTAAATATCAACATGACGTTGGTTTATTAGTCCATAAGTATTTTTTAAAATGAATATATTTATTTATTTAAATATGTTCATGTGAAATAGGGTTTTAAACAGGCTAATAGGCCACATTAGGCTTTCAAAAGGCCAGACTCAGGCCTAAAAGATAAGCCTATGATAGGCCGCATGTCAGACTCAAACCTTCAATTTTTATGATAGGCCAGACTCAGGCTTGACAAAGTCTAGTTCGGCATAGCCTATTCCCACCTCTATATCCAGTATATATATTTTGCAGATCAAAAAGACTCTAAGTACTAACATTATCTTATGGGTTTTCCGGTAAATAAGTCTATTTGAAAATGAGTTAAACTTGCCCAATAAGGAGGTCCAACTACATAGATCATTTGAGTTGTTCACTTCGACAAAAATTATCTATCGTCTGATCTAAATTAATAGACAAAAATCATTTAAGTGTTATAAACTTGAAATATTTATTATTCAATAAATCTAAAAGGGTGAAATATTTATATAGAAAAAATAGTATAATATAAACCGATAATTTCAAATCAGTGACTAAAATATGTAATTGCATGCGTTAAATAGTGCCATCCTACATAAAGTCCAGAAGCGGAATATCTATATATTTTTCCAAGACATATGCATAAACTTTTATAAAAAATCTCCACATTAAAAATCCCAATCCCAATATACAAGTACATTGCTATTTGCCATAGCAAATCATGAATCAACAATTTAACAAAATGATAGAACACTCCAAATCCAATATACAAAAAATACAAGAAATAAATATATATGTTTCAATAACAAATAAATAAAAGTGAATAGAAAGAAAATTCCACCAAATGAAGCATACAAGAAACAAACAGAACAATCACTTTAGTTGAACAGAAAAACAATGACACTCAAGAATGTAGCCATCATTAGCAACCAATGACCCTTCCAAACTCCAACAAGCAAAGAGCTAGCAGAAGAAAAATCACCAGAACTTGTGTTGGTACTAATAATAAGAACCATCCAATCATCTTCAGAACCAACCCCAGCTATTGTATACTTTGAATTATTTAAATACTTTGTAAAGTGACTATATTTAGTATAATTAGAAAACAAATTATCTTGGTCCAATTTGGGCACACAAACTGGCATAATGATACCATCTTTTGTGGTGTTAATGTTGATCTTACACTTCTCAACACTCTTTTGGAAGTTAGGAATTTTTGGGTTGCTACCTGGTGAAGGGTAATAGTTATGAAAGTCTAAACATTGTTTATCTTCTAAATTATTTGCAATTTTGTTAGCTAAGCAAGATGGTTTGTTGGCTTTTTCTAGGACAGGAAGGTTTAGAACTTTTCTGTATGTGTTTATGTCATGAAGTAGATCCGTCTCCTTCTCTGCATAGAAAAATTCATAGTAAACATTACATTACATTCACTAATGATGCATGAACACCCCTTTTTTTTATACATATGCGACACCTCGTTAATCAGATGAAAAATTAATTAATTGAGTTGAATAAATTGTTAAATCAATTTACGTTGAGAAATATGATTAATTCATATAATTTTGAATTAACCACAATTTTGACCGTGAATTGAATTGATCATATTTTTACACGTGATCAACTAGGTGTCGTGGCATATGGAAAATTAGTTGCGCATGAAATATTTTTGTGCTGTATTAGACATTATATTTAGAATGCATGTAAATATGTTAGCTTTACTATAGATTGAGCAAATATCATTGTATCTATATATCTTCTATTTTAAGAAAAAAATTCCTTTAATTATACATGATGGTAAAATTTTACACTTTTTTTTCTTATTATTTTTTCAAAAATAAAAAATACATATTTTAAAGCATGAGATCTTTACTTAGTTAATTAATAATATTACCTCCTCCGCAGGCAGAGGTCACTGGACTTGTAAGAAGGTTGAGGGAAAAGACAAGTAGAAGAAAGTAGAGACCAAGTTTAAAAGAGGACATTGTGCTAAATCAATAGAATGCAACAATGGGTTCAATTGATAGAAATTGTTTATATTAGAGTAGAGTGGAAAAAACCCTATCAATTGAGGCCCAAATGCAACTACAATATGATGATATGTGATTTGTGAAAGACCATTATCACATATTATATATATGATGTCCCAATGGTAGAAAAAAATAAACTTTGAAGTGGGGAATGGAAAAGGAATAAAATTGAATGCTTTTAAAAATTGGAAGATACTAAAGAAAATAATTCTCTTTGAAAATGTAGTAATTACAGATAGGTTTTGAGGAATATAGTAATTACTAATTAGTAAGTAAAGGTGTGGTGGGGTGGGAGTTCCTTTCTTGATCTTGCACTATGCTTTCTCATTAGTGGGAGATACTCTTTCACTTTATATGTACTTTGCTTGTAACTAGAGTTCTATAGAGGGGCTCATGTGCCGACAACAACATAAGGATCATGCACTTGAAAAGGTATCATTTTATTTCATGATACTTTTTTTTCTTTCTTTTAATTACAAAGAGGGCTTTCATTCAAATGCCTAGTGGTATAGGTCTCACAGGAGACCAATTTCTACCCTTATACACCATCATATATAAAGTTTCCATACCATATTTTATTTTCTTTCATCTATATTTTTTTAGATTTTCAATGCTACCCTATTAATTTTTCCGGTCACCTTACAAATTTATAAAATTATCTTTGTCCGCTATTTAGGAGCGGATCCACCCCAAAAATATCCTATTAGCTTTGTTTTTTATAACATCCGCTATTTAAGTAGCGGACGATATTTTTCAAAAATTCTTCAATTTTATAACATTCGATATTTAAGTAGCGGACGACATTTTCAAAAATTAATCCTCAATTTTATAATGTCTACTACTTAAGTAGCGGAAAGGTAAAAATGAAAACGCGTAGGACGTGTCAGAAGCCGGTAGGACGGCAAAAAAAAAATCTTTATCCTGTTTATGCAATTGCACAAGCTAGCTAATCTATACACATAGACGGGCATAGCAACACCAGCCCAACCAAATTATTTTTAAAGAAATATATTTTATGAATTATTTCTAGTCATTCTGTATATTGATAAGCTAACTTATAACTGATGGCTAATAGGTGATAAGCTAATTTAAGTGTTTGGTAAAGTCAAATTCAACATAAAAGGCTATTTTTAATTGGTAATAAAACTTTTTCAAATTGATATTTAACATACTTATAATTTAGTAATTTAAATCTAATAAATTAATGTATATTTTAAATATTAATTAAATAAATCTTGTATATCAAATGAAACACAATATATATTTTATATCAAATTAAAACTTAAAGGTTAAAAATACTGTATAACATAGTTTAGAAAAATAGAGATGTGTGAGAATAAGAGCTGACTACTATATGATATGCATAATAAGAAATAATAATTAAGATATATAATGAAAAATAACTATGGACATGGAGAATAAATACTTGAGAATTGACATGAACTAAAAAAAATAATATGAAGAATTGGTAGAGACGTCGAACAGTATATCAATAAGATTCATGGTTGTTTTTTAATTTTTTTTTATATACAAGATTAATTTTTATTATGGTTGCAATTAAAAAACCCTTGTTTTATTTTAAATTATAATTATAATAAACATTAATGGATAAAAATGGGATTTAGTTAAAATCGTAAGGGTACAAATGAAAAAACAAAATGGTAAGCTATAAGATCATAAAATAATTGAAATAGCATTTGAAAAATAAACTATAAGTTAGTAAAATAACAGTTACCAAACAAATCTTTTTTAATCATATGAGTTTATAAGCTATAAGCTAATTTTACTAACTTATAGTTTATTTTTAAAAAAAAAAAATATAAAGTTGTTTGGTAATTTTTTATTTTTTTTTAACTTCAAAGTTATTTGGTAAAATATGTATATATTTTTTTAAAAAAGATAATAACAAACTAAAGATTAATATGAAACTTAAGAAAAGATGATAACAAACTAGAATAAACTAAATTTACTAAAAACAATAACAAAAAAGCTCTGTTTTTCTCTAAAAAAAACTTCTTTTTATGGCTAAGAGCTTTATTAAAATTGTGTTTGGCCTAACTTTTCATTTTTAAGAGAATAAAAAGCTAAAAAAAGCTGGGCCAAACTATTATCTTTGTTTTTTTACGTTAGTTATTAATCTAGTTTAATTAGGATTGATATATTTTTAAGTTTTTTTTTCTTTTTAAAAAAATATTTCACCAAACAACTGTTATCTTAAAAATAACTTTGAAGCTAAAAAAGAAACAACAATTACCAAAAACTTTAGTTTTTTTTTCTTTCTGAAAGCTCTTATTTTCACTTTTTTCCTTTGAGATAACTTCTAAGACTTAAAAAAGTCAGCCAAACGGACCCTTAAACTAATATGTGTACCAAGAGATTTACAGTCATCAATAACAAACTATAAACTAATATTTACATTAATATATATTTGTACTAATATGTATTAAAAATGATTAGAAATTATTCATAAAATTTATTTCTTTAAAAATAATTGGGTTGGATTGGTGTCGTTATGCCCGTCCATGTGTACAGATTAGCTTGTGCAATTGCATAAACAGGATAAAGAGATCTTCTTTTGTCGTCCTACAGGCTTCTCGCGCGTCATACACATTTCCATTTTTACCCTTCCGCTACTTAAGTAGCGGACATTAAAAAATTGAGTTTCTTTTCGCACCCCTATGACTCTTTTCCACCCCCTGACGTTCCCATTTTGCCCCCCTCGCTACTTGTGAAGCGAGCGTGTTATATTGAAAACATTATCGTAGTTGACGAAAAACTTTTTGTGTCCTAATTGGAAACATTATGGGTAGTCGAAACAAATTCTAATATTGGTGGATTTTGAAGCTATAAAAAGTTACAACTTTAGTCCATAAGTTCTCTTTGTCTTGCATTTTTTTAGTGTTTTAATTTTGATGTATTTTTTTTGTGTAATATATATTTTTTTGGTTAAATACCTTGAGGGTCTTTCAATGTAATAAAGTTAGAATGTGGTTATATTCTAATTTTATGTTAGGTCTTTGTGTAATTTTTTTTTTTAGGTTTTTGAGTGGTTCTTAGGATGTGGGCATTTGGACAACATCTGTTTCCATCCTGTCTGATATTTTATATTTTAATTTTTAAATTTTATTGAAAACATTATGGATAGTCAAATATGCCTACAATACTGAAGAGTCCAATGAGGGTGGTAATTGAAAGACAAGGCATGCGAACGGTGATTGTGGTAGTCATCAAAAAACAGGTGGTTCTGTTTCTGCTGCTAGAGCTGCATGTTTTATATATTTGTTTCGAGCACAAGTCCAAACCCGTGGGAAGAGTTAGACAAAGAGTATGCATCCTCAGATGAAGTGTTGACAAAATTTCACAAGAGGATTAAATAACATATTGATCCTGTGATGCCGGTTTCAATACAGAGACTTAGAAGACATGAGTGGATACTCAAGACCAAGCAACCACTATAGAAACTAGCATTTGTGTATTATGTTTAATTGGAAATGAAAGTGAAAAATGAAATATTAAACTTGATGTAATTTTTATGTGTAATCATTAATGAAAAATTTAACATTCAATTATTTGCCTATTATTTAAAATTTGAAGCCCCCTGCCTTCTCAGTTTACGTTTGTTTTGGATTCTACCACATATGGGTTCGCTACTTAGACAGCGAATTCATGCACCGTTCGCTGCATAGGAGGCGAACAATGTGATTGTTCGCTTCCTGGGCTGCGAACGGTAGCAGGTTGCAGAACAGCATGCATAGCAGAATGCATGATGCACGCAACTTTGATGCGTCTTTCCGGCATTTAACTGAACCTATCTTGAATTATGCAGCCAAAAACATTATGTTCTGATTAAATCCAAAAACAAATGATATTACAAAACACGATGTTATAATTAAATCCAAACAAATAACATAATCCGGATATACAAACACGATGTTTTAATTATGCAAACAAGTAACATAATCTGAATATTACTACACAAACACGCAATAATAATCACCGAGTAGAAGGACCCCCTCTATGATTCCGCCTGAGGTATTGGTGAAAGAAATGCATGTCCCTCTCGATCTGCTACAGAGCACTGCATCTCAGTCTCTCCTATAAGAAGAGCCGACCCCTCTAACACATCTAACTAAACCGGACAAACGATTCATCTCTGAAAAATAACGTCACAGCAACTCAAGACAATTGTATCAAATTAAAAATCCAAAAACTAGCAGTATCAGACGAGTTCGCTCCCTATGGAGCGAACACCTTACGCACCGTTCGCTACCTAGGTAGCGAACAACACCAGTGAGTAAAAAAAAGTGAAATTAATTTGGGAACGACCAAAATGTGACTTACCTCTTGTTTGAAGATTTCCTCTTTACTTGTTAAGGGATTTGACCACCAATGAGCAGAAAACCTTCGATTTTGATGAGTTTTAGGCGTATTGGGATTTTTGGGGAAGGGTTTTGGGGGTGATTGGTTTATACGACCGTACAAAATGAGGGGAGGAAGATGAAGTTTGTTTTTATAGGTCATGGGTTCGCCTTGTAGGTAGCGAACTCGTTACCTTCAGTTCGCTGTATAGAGAGCGAGCGTGTTCCCAGCTTTAGGGGGTGGCTGCACCTTAACTTGAGGAGATACGACATAAAATTTACACGCTCGCTATGTAGGAAGTGAAAGGTGCTCGCTCCCTACAGGGCGAGCAAGAGTAGATTGGTAATTTCAAGGGGTGCTTGAGGATTCCTGGGGGGTGCGAAAAGAAATTCTCTTGCACATGGCCTACAATTTTGTCAATGGTTGATCCGTAGTTAAATTGAGTCTCCTACATAGAATTCTCAAAATGTTTAAGACGATTGTTATCTAACATCTATAATAGCTGAAAGATTACACAATTTTAATTAAAAAAAAATTATGTCTCCACCTTCTAAAAAATCGTGCATTCACATATAAACAAAATACAACTACGAAAAAAATAATAAACAAAATGCTATGAACCAATAAGCTAGCAAACAGGTGCGGGTAGCCCATAAGTAGGTCAAAAAATTAGTGAATCAATAGGCTTTGCTCCTACTAGAGCTTCGAGGAGAGAAAGATCTTGCCCTGAAATCCTTGTATTTCATGATACTTTTCCCGTGATTTGATTTCAGTGTATCATAGAAAAATACTTCGTTGCTGGTTTGGAACCTCGAGCAGACTCTGGTGATATTGAATCAGCTAGAAAGAAGGGGAATAAGTCAATACCCTTTGTTCTTATTTCACACTTCCGTAAATAAGGGAAGAAGTATGTAGGAATTAAGCTCCCCGAACATAGGACATTCATTTCACTTATAAGACAACACCTTTGACTACTCAACTACTTGAGCTCATTCGATACTAGACAAGCACTCATTCGCTACCAGAGCGCTACCAAAACTAGTTCTTAGTTCCTCCGAGACACTACTAGTTAAGAAAGAAAATATGATAAATAATTTTTGACTAATATTTTTTATAGAATTCAGATTATAGATAATTTCAGTTCAAATAATTGGCTCATTTGGCATTTACATGGCTTGCCAAGTTATTTGGCTAAAATAATGACGATCTAATTCATAAAATTTTAAAATGTCATTCAAATGGATTTCCTTTTAACTTTTTCTATTATTATATACTATAACATGACATATATCATTGCATGTTATCAAATATTAGCTAAGTGTTGAGTATGCCTTAAAATCTCGGTTATAAAAATTAGAAAATTCTGGGTACATGTTGGTTTGGGTGCGGCGCGCAATATGGCTGGCACGGGGCACAATGTTTTGCGCTACTCCTTGTTTTATCATTGGCTGCTGCGCGAGGCACAGGGCAGGCATCGTGGCGCTCTAGCACGACTGTGTTTGTTTGATTGTTGTTAATTTTTAAAAAAATTTAGTTTCTTGAGGATATCTGTCTTGAATTCTATTTTGTTTTAAAGCATATTTGTTTCTAATTTTTAGGCATATATTTTTGGCTTAATTAAGTCGTTGGACCGCATAAAGAAAAAAAAATGCTTTGGTCCTTTAAAGATATATTTGTTTGCCACATTGGTCCATTCTATTAATTTTGTACATAAAACGTTAATTTTTGTTTTATATTGGTCCTTTATCTAGTTTAATAGATTTATATTGGCCCCTTATCTAATTTCATATTTGAAATTCTGTTATTTGGCAGGGCAGATGTCGTACACAATGTCTAGGACAAAGTGTCTATAGTCCAAATGTCTTAGACAACTGGTTCAACAACTGGTTATGAGGATCACAAGTTATTGCAGTACTGAAGTAAATAAATGCAATAAAGAACACCAGTAATTTGTTAACCCAGTTCGACGCTAAACAACCCTACTCTGGAGGATACCATTCCAGGAAGTGAACACTACTAATCCGAATCAATACTTAGTCTTACAACCACACCAAACACCTTTTGGCATGTATGCCTTTTCTTAATCCTAGTAATCTTCTACTCAAGGGCTAACTCCCCCTGAATATGAGAACCTACCCAACTCCCTCTAATCACTAATCCCAAGTGACGACAACTTTAAACTTCACAGTTTAAAAGACTTAGTTGAATGACAACATTCAACGACACAAAGCTACAAAGTATTAAGAACAATACTAAGAGCCACTAATGCTTTGCACAGTAGGTACAAAGCTTTGAACTCACAATCTTCAGTTCTTGTGGGTTAAGTTTTAAGCTCTATGTTGAGTTCTTTATATAGGCGTGCAAATCTTCAGATCATCTTCAGTTTTTCAGATGCACTACAATAATAATTAGTTTTATAACAAACTTGTTTTAAAACACTACATTCAATATGGCAAGCGGTGGCGGTTCGTAGAAGCATTTAGCGGCGGTTCAAACCGCCGCTAAATGCTTAATGCGGCGGTTGGTAAGCGTCGAGAAATGCAGCGTCGCTAGGTCATACAACGGCGGTTCTAGAAAACCGTCGGAATAACCGCCGCTAGGATGTTAGTGTCGGTTACGTTGATTTTTGCGGCGGTTGCAAACCGTCACTATGTGTACATATATTTTTTTCATTTTTCTACGCTTTTAGCGTCGGTTGCAACCGCCGCTATTTGCTTCTTTTTTTTTTTTATAAAAAAAACACCTTTTTTTTCCCACAAATTTTTAAAATAGTTTTTTTCCCACAATTGTTTTTAAAATGCTTTTTTTGTTGTCCACATTTTTCAAGAACAAACATTAATCATGCAACTCAGAAACTTCTATAAAAATCAATCCAACATAAACTTCTATAGCGAATCAAAAGAAATCAATCCAAATTTTCAAGATAAAAGCAAGTTATCCCAAATGTATCTATAATTATCCTATGATTACAAACCAGATAAACAACTTAACTACAAGTGGAATTTAAATTTCTATAATTAACCAACCTATGATTACAAAGATAAACAACTTAAGTACAAATAAAATTTAAATTTCTATTTTGAATCGAAAAAGGATGGAATTAGTGTCACTTGGAGAAATAGACTCTCTTAGCTTGAGTCACTTGAATTAAATATTTTTTTATACACCTGATAAAGAGACTAAGTGCAAATGGAATTTAAATCAATATACTTTCCTTGAATTAACATCTTTCTTTATAATCTTGATGGTGTCAGTTTGGAGAAATTCTCTTAGCTCAAATTTGATCTTCAATGCAACCTACAGAACCATAAAGCTTTTATAGTCAAACAAGAGTACTAAAAAAACATTTGCAAATCTCAACATAAGGTCACTAATCACACAACTTAGTCACTTGAAAGAAAAGCCACACAAAAATATAGGTTAATTTTTCTTGTTCATGTTTGTGATAAGGTTATTGTTGGCACTTACTAAGTATTTTGTGAGGACCAGTCCACAAGATTCAAGTAAAAGTCATCTTGAAGTGAAGGGGCATCCAGAACCTGCAAAAAACACTTGTTCAATTTTAGCAATCAATATTCATAAATCACTATTAGTTCTCTAAGTAATTTTTTCAATGTAGCAAAGACAAACACTGTTAAATACTTAAACTTCCAAAGGTTTTAGAGCTTGAAAGGTGAACAAATGCACAAACAATTTTAATTCTAGAGTTCAAAAAATCAACTTTATTTAAAAAGAACAAAAGACTCAAACTGGTCAACTTCATTTATTTGAAAACCCTATTCGAAGTTGCTCACAAGGCTTACATTGTACTGGCATGACTCGAGTCTAACTCAAAATCACAAAACTAATTTGTAAAATATGATCGTCATGAATGGAAATTGAGGGGATACAAAAAGGGGAGTGAAACTGAGATGAAAAGGTCATCAAACTAAACTTTGTTTTGGTGAAGTGATCGTGCGTTGGTGATGAGGTGAAGCAATGGTGATGGTGAAGAGAGTTTCTGCGTTCGGTGACAGAGAATAAGAGAGGACTTCAATTAGAAACCTTCAAATCAGGTAATATCAGAACCATCCCGCAAAGTCAAACATGGCCAGAATCCAATTTATATCTTATTTTATCTAAACTCAAGCATAATAGTGGATTGCAACAAATATGTATATTATAGTTAGAGACCAAAGTCATAAATGAGCTCCATTGTTGAACACGCATACACAAAAACAATCATCTAGAAACTCCATTATTGAATATGTATATCCAATTACATCATGCAAACTGTGAGTTAAGCATACCTGCAATTACAAATAGAACTTCCACAAGTAATAGTGTTTGATTGCGATCTTCTAATAAATGACCTACCAAACAAAGAAATAACATTTTTCAATCTTCAGAATATGGTTGAACAAAATTTTTTCAATCTAAGAAGAAAAAAAAAACCATATAGGATAGAAGTTTGATCTTTAATCAACAGAGTTCAAAAGAGCTTCAGATTATGAACATAGAATCTGAGTTAGAAAGAAAAGTAGCAAATAACATCAGCAATTGTTGCATTTACTTACAGTATAACACAACCATAAACTCTACAAGTTTAGTAGTCTCATTTAAATTATCAATACCTCAAAAATTACAGATGCAACCTTCTGAGTTCCATCTCCTCCAATTATATAAACCTAAAATTCAGGAGGATATAAATCTGATGCACATACACACAAAAAATATCAGTATGTAAGAAGAAATACAAACCTTATTGATTCCAAGATCTTGAATACTGTTGTGAAGGCGTTCGTGTTCACATTGCTATTTCTCTTGGCAGATTCTAAGCAATGTACGACCTCTCGTGTTGGTTGTTGATCCTTTAATTGACAACGACCTGGATATATCAATTTGAGATTGGCGAATTCTAAAACATATGCCTGAAGTTTTCACAATAAACCAAGCTCAATAATAAATATTTGAAGAAGGGAAAAAAATTATTGACTAAAAGGATTGAAACATCAAAACTTGAAAGACAAATACACCAAAAAATTTGATAAAGCACAACATCCACTGATTGTCCCTTAAATCATGTTTGTGATCTCTCCTTATGTACTATGTCTCAATAGAATTGTATTGGTCACCACCATTATTCATCTTCTTCTTTTCTCTTCTAATTCAAACTTTCCTTGTTGATTGTTTATGATTTGTTTAGTGGCCCATTAACAAGAAAATTAGTTTAATTAAATTAAAAGTGAACCACAATTTGACAGCAAAACCGGAAAATATGGCAGTGCAGGAATTCACAAAAACACAACAGCAAAACATCCAAAAACAGTGGAAAATGCAATTATGCAGAAGTATACAAACCAGAAAAATAAGCAGCATAAAAACATAGTAATCCCTATGGTATTTGATTATGAGATTAGCTCACTTGTAATATTTATAAGAGAGAAAATTATGAGAAAAATATATATACCCCTTAAGTTCCGAAACTTAATCAAGAGAGAAATGGTTTAAGTCTCCCCACGGTACTTAATTGTGAGATTAACTAACTTGTAATTTTATAAGATGAGATTATGTATGATATTTTTATCTAACTTACTTAATTATGAGAATAACTTTACCTCAAGTAGTTTCAAACATGTGGCCACTTTAAGTTCATCCAGAGTAATCATAATTATAGAGGACTTATCTGATAGACCGAGGATCCCGATTTACTGAGCTAAGAATAATCAAACTATCTGCAACTGCAATGGCAATCAAAATTTAGAATGTACAATAATTTAATCTTTGCAATTAGTTCTAGATTTAGGGTAGGAAATCATTACCCGAGCTATATCAATAATTTGATCTTTGCAATTAGTTCTAGATTTAGAATGTATAATAAAACTTCAAAATTACGTCAAGTTGATTGTCGCACAATGGATTTAATGCAGCATAAATGATAACTTCCAGACAGTAAATGATATCGACATGACTAAAGTGATATCCCCTTATATCAAATAGAGATTATAGAAATAGGATTGAGGTCAAAATCCACTCCTTACCATTTTTCTGCACCAAGTCACCAACCAAATGAAAAGCTCCAAAATGCTCCCTCATATGTTACACTTCAAAAAATTTGCAAAGCAAAAGACTTTCTTGGTAGAGAGCTTCATCTTCTCTACACAAAACCATAGGTCAAACCTGAAATGCATTGCATAGTTGTAATGTATGATTAGTGAAATCACTTGTTACAGAAATAATACTATTCTATATGTTGGAGTTGGATCATGAAACCATGTCAAACTTGTTTTACACATAATTCAAATCAAGTTTGACATAATATCAACAAACATGAAAGAAGTATTTCAGTGACTCACTTGGATGTGGCACTCATGTGATGGTTGTAGGGTAATTGTACAAACTGACTCCAGTTCATGGCAATCCTCCACTTTGATGGTTCTAAGGAACAATAAATTCTGTTGCGACATATCTTCTGCAATTAATACCGCTTTAAGATTTTTACAGTCGCAAATATATTGACTTCATTCCATCTACTATTATATATATTAAACATATGATATGATTCTATAAGGTAGTATATTTTATTTTTACAAGATGAAAACATAAATCTAGAATAGTTTTGTTGAAGGTAAAACATCTGCCACATATATAAGGCAGAAGACTGAGACTACACATTCCAAATTGGCACGAGTTAAGCCAAGCTATACTACTACTTATGATCCTTCCCCAATGTTTCTGCAAACTGAAAGCTTGATATCATTGTGCTGCTCCTCATTCACAACTCTTTGTGCACTCTTCTTTTGTTCTTCAATCCACATGGGTTGATTGTTGTAGTGATAGATCATCAACCATGCATTTATCCAATACAAAAGAAAACAAATTGTAAACAAATTTAGTTTCTTGGTATCCTATTAGTACAATAACAACTACTTGCCCGTGAGATGAAAACCATGATAATTAATGCAGGAAGCCCAATTTCAACACATTTTGTAAACTGTAAAATTGATTGATAATTATAATATAGAGATGAAAAGAATGACAAACTCTAATGTTGATTCAATCTTATAGAAGAATTCTTTGCAAATTTCTATTACAAGTAATCCTATTTCTCATAACAATAATTTAGAGTATCTTTGAATCTTAAACAAAAATCAGTCAGAATAACACATGTCACATAATTAGAAAAAGGTAATATGAATTACTAGAAACTACAAAACACAAAAGGCTAAAAGCAACCATACGACAAATTACAAAGACGAATTTTGGAATCAAACAATTCATACAAGCTTATGACACATTCAATTTCATTTTGTTGATTTTCATGAAGTACTAATTTTGGATTCAAACAATTTATCCAAGCTAGGACACATCCAATTTCTTTGGACTCAATCAAAACATACCTAATTACCAATTTATGAAACCAAATGATGAAGGAACTAAAAACAATACATAAAAAATTTAACAATAAGCCATTGAGAAACTTAACATGATTTTGAAGGTTGAATGAATCTGAATGTTGAAACTGAACAAAGCTTGAGAGATTGAAGCTTCAGGAATGAGATTTAGAGATTGAAGCTAGAATAACTTGAATCTGAATGTTGAACGAAGCTTGAGAGAGAATATCGAGATTGAATCTGCAGATTGAAGTTTGAATAACGAGATTTAGGGATTGAAGCTTGAATTTGAATGTTGAAGGAAGCTTGAGAGTGAAAATTATGGTTCTGAATTGAAAGAGAATGGATAGTTTAGGGTTTTGAATCGAAAACGAAGAGGGAAAAGCTTGAAATTGGGAGAGGAGAAATCGAAAACAAAAGAAAGCAAAGAGGAAAATAAAATAGGACGATGTGGTTGAAGAGATAAAAGGGAAAATAAGCGATGGCGGTGAAGAACTGTTGCAGGAACTGCCACATAAGGAGAGGCGGCGGCAGTCATGAGGCAACCGTCGTGGTTTGTCTGCCGCTGTGTACTCTTTTTCTTGTAGTGAAACAAACTCCATAAGATAAAGAAATTAATCTTTATCCACAAATTGAATATGAATCCAATCGTATCTTACACTTAGAATTAATAACAAACTTTATCATTAATCCTAATCTCAGCTTGTTACTTAAAGATTCGCGCCTTATTCAAATTTGAACAAACACACGTGCTTAATGGATAAGCTTTATCTTTTAAACTAAATTGGGTCAAGATGTCCTACCCACATGTCTTAGGACATCTTGTTTGACATGTTACCTTAACATGCTCTGAACCCAGTGACAAGATGTCTAGGACATCTTGTTCAACATGTTGCATCTGCACATCTTCAATATGCACAAGTGGTTTAGACTTAATTACTTTAGCATTGGTGCTTCAGTTAAGTCACTCTGACTAAGTTGTTTTAGCCTTATGATGCAGCCAATCTCAGAAGAACTACAATCTCCCCCTTTGGCAAATTATGGCTAAAACAACCACAAACCACTTTGTTGAATGTGCACTCTTAAGTTTTCAATCTTCAAATTCTTCAATCTTCAAATTGATCTCTGTTGATGCAATCTTCTGTTATGAGATCTTCAGGTCTTCAAGGTCTTTGATCTTCAGAATCTTGCGTGTCTTCAATTTTCAAGACTTCTTCAATCTTGATTGTATGATGAACCTATTCTAGTATGAGACACTCTTAGTCTTGTCTTCATATGATCCATTACAATGAATTTTCTAAGTCCAGGGGTGAGATACCTAGTGACTTAGTGAACCAAAGTCTTGAGTTGCAGCGGAAAGTACTTAATCAGAGTGATCAAGACTCAATAGACTTTTTAGATGTTCAATTTTAGCATTTTGATTATGCTCTTGACACACTTATTAAACATAGATTTTAGTTTTTAATTTTTTTTAAAGCTTGCCATATTCATCCGTAAAGCAAGAGAATGATTCTACTTGCCAAAGAGCTATTCTTATCATCAATTATTTCTCCCCCTTTTTACCATAATTTGACAAAGGTTTAAAGGAAAGTACGTCATTGATTAAAAAGAGAGAACAACTTACAAAAGTGCACACTTAGTGCTGGATGTCAAAGCCTCCAATGTCTAGGACATTTGGTAGGCCACAAAACTTACAGAAGATGAACATAAACTAAAAGGAAAAATACAAAAGTACTTATTTTCCTATACCCAGGGTCTGTTCTTCAAGCTTCTTCTTCTTCTTCACCATCTCCACCTTCTTCATTCTCTTCTCCTTTAGCATCAGCATCTTGTATGGATTTGATTAGATTGTCCACATGTTGTTTTCTTGTTGTGCTGGTCTTGATGGTTTCTTCCAAGGTCTTTGAGATTTGCCTTAGTTCAACCAGGACATCATCCTTGTTTGCTCTAGGCATGGAGCATGATGCTTTAACAATCTCCTTCATCTTTGGGAACACGATGTCTGGGAAATGTGTACCAACAAAGAGTTTGTAGTCAAAACTCAGAACTTGAGGCTTCTTGGTTGAAGCTTCATCAGGGTACAAGATGTTTGGATACTGCCTTAAAATCATTCCAGTTATCAAACAGGGGAATGCAATTGGCAGCTTTACTGCATATTTTTCAGCATGCTTCATGGTCTGATTGAAAACATGATCACCAAAGTTGATTTTCTTCTTGGTCCCTATAAGATAGATCATCTTTGCTAGCATAGGGGTGATCCCAGAACCATGGTTGGTTGGTGCCCAGTTTGCTGCACCAATCCTATTGAGGATAGCATACTTGACACTAAGAGTTCCTGTAGACAACAATCCTTTCTTAGGCCATTCTTTTACTTGACCTCCTGTAACCTCCTTAGTCACCTCCTTGACTAACTCAGCTTCATCACCTTCAGTGGTTGGATTCCTACCAAGATACTCATTGATGGTTGTTGGAGAAAACTTTACATCTTTACCTCTTACTCGAACCTTTCTGAATTCTTCACTGCCTTCACTACAAGCTCTGATGATGTTCACTATGAACTCCTTCACAAGCATCTCATAGCAATCTCCCAGGTCCTTGATAGTCTTAATTACCTCGGCCTTCTCTAGTAGCTCCATGATCTCCTTGCATCCAAGGGCTTCTTGGCTGAGCTATCTTTCTTGTGCTACTCTTCTTTGGTAGACAAACCTCCACCTTTGAGCACTTTCTTCATAATGGAAAGAGAGTCTGTCCAATGGTGCTGGTGGGATGTTTGTTGGAACTCTTCATCCTGCAATTCTCTTTTTCCCAGAGGTCGTGATGTCTAGGACATTGACTTCGACATCAGTGTCAGAGTCACTTACAACCACGACCTGTTTCTTCTTCTTTGAGTTCTTGTTTCCAGAAGCTTTCTTCTATGCCTTTCTCTTCCCTTTCTTTGCAGTAGCCTGAGTCTCCACTTGCTTAGATTTATTCGTATTAGCTATACCATTGACAGGAATGCTAATTTGTATACCTTCACTTTCATAAGAGTCTTCCTCTTCAAAGCTTTGTTGAGGTTGACTTCCTTTCTTCATGCCCTGAAGAATCTTGGTCAAGGGAACCTCATCTTCATCATCTTGTCCCAAGTCTTGAACCTTTTCTTGTTTAGAAATTGGTGTAGAACCAGATGTTGGGACATTGGGTTCAACATCCTGTGCTGAAACCTCTACTGAAGGTGTAGTTTGATCCAAGTTGGGTTCATCTTCCTGAGGTCTTGAGGAGATGTTGGTGGCTGTTTCTGATAGAGGAACTTCGTTGGTTGGTGGGGAAATCTGCTCAGCTGTCTTGTCATGATGTTCATCAGTTGATGCTTCATCAAATGGCTTGACATGTGGCCCTTCTGGTTTCTTTGGTGATTCTTGTTTCTCAGAAGGTTGACATTCATGTTTTGAAGTCTATTGTTCCTGAATTTTGTCATTCCCAGTTGCATGAGCCTGAGCCTTAGGGTTCTTCTTCTTCTTTGACGAGGAACCTTTGGATTTCTTTTTCTTGATTTCGCCTTTAGTTGGAGAAATCATGCTGATTGGTACAACGTTGATGATAACCCCTTGTTTATCAACGCAAATGTCTGAAACCCTAGGCATTTGAGAGGATGCCTCTTCTGTTTGCGCTTTGAATCATCTGGATTTGAGTTGTTGTTCTTAGATGATTGTTGAGACATTGTTGAAGAGTCTTCTTAAGAAGAAAAAGTTTATATTTTTTGAGAGGGATGTCAGACAAGATGTTGAGACGTTTGGTAGTGTCACATATGAGGTCATAGTACCCTTTTATAGATTTATTGAGAACTTAAGGCTACCTCTTTTTACGTGCAGATGTTTAACGTTTCTTTACTCTGCACGCTACCTTTATAATGCTTATGACACGTTTTTGAGCGTGTGAATACCCATAGGCACTCTAACACTCCCAATCAAAACCTCTTCAGCTTCTTGTCCATTGTACAGATGTTGGGACATCTGTTGGGACATCTTGTCAATATCTTCCTTGGCAGACAAACAAGCTATTTCTGGACCATTGTTTTGAGGTGTCCAAGTATAGAACTTATCACTTGACTTTGTCCCTTTCATCACTACCTCTTGATCATTAACAATGGTGCATTCATGGTTGTTGAAGTGCACTTTTAGTCCTTGTTCACATAGTTGACTAATGCTAATCAAGTTTGCAGTGAGACCTTCTACCAGTAGAACATCATCTAGGCATGGAGTGTTTGGTCCAACTAGTTTTCCAATGCCTATGACTCTACCTTTAACTCCATCACCAAAGGTAACACTTCGTTTTGAGTGAGACCTTAATTCTCTAAGGTATCTCTTATCTCCAGTCATGTGTTTAGAACACCCACTGTCAAAATACCAATTTTTGGATGGAGATATTTCTAGAGGAGTATGAGCCTTTTGGGGTGGTGTTGGCTTCCATACTTTAGTCAGAACTTCTTTGTATTTCACCCCTTGAGACAGGGTCTTCTTTTTTTTTCTGACTTGGTGATTTAGGCTTCTGAGGGTAGCCATGGAGGTGGAAGCATTCTGAGATTAGATGTCCAGTTTTTCTATAATGTTTACATCTTTTTAGTGGTCCCTTATATTCTTTGTATTTAGGGGACACATGTTGAACACGATGTTGGGACATGTGGTCTGACATGTGCTTCCTCTGTTGAGCTGGAGGCTGAGTCCTTTGTTCAAACCTTTTTTGCTTGTTTTGAGTCAGATGATGAGTCTTTGTCACCTGTTTCTTTTGTCTAGCAGGTTGTTGAGGTTTGGATTATGTCTTCTTATGCTTGTGCTGAGAAGGATGTTGTGACATGTGGTTTGACATCTGCTCCTGAGAGTTAATTTTTGGGGAAATTTTCTTCTCAGGAGCGTTGCTGTAGTTGTTATACCGTAACCCCTTCTTGTCACTTGGGTTTCTACCAAGCTCAAGGACTTCTTCAAGCATGTCAGTTCCCTTGTTTAACATTCTCACAGATTTTGTCATCTCAGTGAGTTTTGAGTTTGATAAGGTGACTTGTTCTTTTAACACAGGTGTTGATGCTTCTAGTGCCTCCTTTTCTTGTGCAAACATGTTGACTTGTTTTCTCAATCCAGCTGTTTATGCCTCTAGTGCTTCCTTTTCTTGAGTAACTTTCTCCATCTCCTTATCTTGTCTTCTTATAAGTTCACAAGATTGTTCCCATTTAATGGTGAGATTGTTGTATCTCTCATCCAATTCTTCTTGTAGGAGATCTTCATTACTGATGCTGCTGCCAGTTTCAAATGTTCCAGCGAAGGCTTTATTTGTTGGTTCTTCTTCCTTTTCTTCCTCATAATCAGATAAAGTAGCTGCTATTCCCTTTTTCTGTTTCCCTTTTATTTGTTGGACATTCTGGTCTGATGTGTCCAAATCCTTCACATTCAAAACATCTTACTTCTTTGTTTTGCTCAGAAGTATTCTCCTCCTTGGTCTTGCCCTGTGACTTGATGTTGGACCTTTTCTCTAGGACATTTGGCTTATACCTGACTTGTAGCTTACTCAAAGATTTATTGAAATTCTTTGTAAGGTAAGCTAATGCTTCTGATAGCTCATCATCAGTTTGACTTTCCTAAGATTTAAAAGCCAGGTTCTTCATCTTCTTCTATGTTTTATCATCCAGAGACATCTCAAAAGTTTGTAATGAGCCAATAAGTTCATTAACTTTCATTGTGCTCAAGTCTTGAGATTCTTCGATTGCAGTCACCTTTATGTTAAATCTCTTAGGCAGTGATCTAAGGATTTTTCTGGCTAGCTTTTCTTCAGGTATCTTCTTACCTAGGGCAAAGGTTGAATTTGCTATATCTCATATTCTAGTGTTGAACTCAGATATAGTTTCTTCATCCTCCATCCTTAAGTTCTCAAATTTTGTGGCGAGAAGTTGCAGCTTTGACATTCGAACTTTAGAGGTTCCTTCATGTGCAGTTTGAAGAATTTCCCAAGCTTGCTTGGCTTCAGTACAAGTGTTGATTAACTTGAACATGTTTTCATCAACACCATTGAATATGGCATTGAGTGCTTTAGAGTTGCCACTTGCCTCAGTTTGTTCTTTTAGACTCCAATCTGCTACTCCTTTTAGGCTTGTGGAGCCATCTGCTGCTGTGACTATTGGATGATTCCACCCAGTGATAATTGCCCTCCATGCTTTTTGATCCATGGATTTGAGAAAGGCAACCATTCTTGCTTTCCAATAATCATAATTTGAGTCATCCAAGACTGGTGGTCTATTGATTGATCCTTTCTTGTCCATCTTTGAAAAAAATATATCTCCCTGGAGCTCACCCAGCAGGTTAGGGTGCCTGCTCTGATGCCAATTGAAATTCTGTTCTTTGGCAGGACAGATGTCATACACAATGTCTAAGACAAAGTGTCTATAATCCAGATGTCTTAGACAACTGGTTATGAGGATCACAAGTTATTGCAGTACTGAAGTAAATAAAAGCAATAAAGAACACCAGTAATTTGTTAACCCAGTTCGGCGCTAAACAACCCTACTCTGGAGGATACCAATCCAGGAAGTGAACACTACTAATCCGAATCAATACTTAGTCTTACAACCACACCAAACACCTTTTGGCATGTATGCCTTTTCTTAATCCTAGTAATCTTCTACTCAAGGGCTAACCCCCCTGAATATGAGAACCTACCCAACTCCCTCTAATCACTAATTCCAAGTGACGACAACTTTAAACTTCACAGTTTAAAAGACTTAGTTGAATGACAACATTCAACGACACAAATCTACAAAGTATTAAGAACAATACTAAGAGCCATTTATGCTTTGCACAGTAGGTACAAAGCTTTGAACTCACAATCTTCAGTTCTTGTGGGTTAAGTTTTAAGCTCTATGTTGAGTTCTTTATATAGGCGTGCAAATCTTCATATCATCTTCAGTCTTTCAGATGCACTAAAATAAGAATTAGTTTTAATACAAACTTGTTTTAAAGCAAACTCCATAAGATAAAGAAATTAATCTTTATCCACAAATTAAATACGAATCCAATCGTATCTAACACTTAGAATTAATAACAAACTTTATCATTAATCCTAATCTCAGCTTGTTACTTAAAGATTCGCGCCTTATTCAAATTTGAACAAACACACGTGCTTAATGGATAAGCTTTATCTTTTAAGCTGGACTGGGTCAAGATGTCCTACCCACATTGTTGGAACAAAGTGGGTCTGACATAAATCCCTAGTATTTTAATTGGTTTTGATGATAACAAAGTATTAAAATTGCAGTTGGTATTACTAATATTTATTCTAGTGTGCAGAATTAATAGTTAAAATTCACTCAGAAGCACTATGAATAAAAGCAGAGAAGCCAAGCTAAGAAGCTCTGAAAGTATATCGCTGATCATCAGAAGCTTAAAATTCAAGGTCTGAAGAAAGTGGCTCTGAGGACAAAAGCTATACTCTGAAGGATTCATAAGCTGAGGACCTTAAGAAGCTACACTGCAGACTCTGAAACAAAAGGAATTTGCGTCACTCAAGAACTGACAGAGTCAGAATCAATGATTGAAGAACAATCCACTTTGGGACTCTGTCATATCCACAAGAAGGAATATTCGTTGGTACAACGTTAACCTTATTCATAAGTGGAGCGCATTTGAGGATTGTACGACTGTATTATTATTACTCAAAATGGTTGAGTGATAATTCAAATTGCAAGGTAGTGGAATTGAAGTTCTTTACCAAAAAAGGCAATGTACAACTATCAATTGTACGATCAAATTCCAGCTGGCATCTTATCTCTCTGCAACGGTCATCACATTCCATTGAAGTATAAATAGAAGACTCAAATGGAAGAAATGACTATTGTTCTATCACTGCGTTTTAAGGCTCTAAAGCAATTTGACATTCAAGAACCTATCTGTCATTCAAAGTCTTAAAAGCAATCTGTGTTGTATTTTGTAAACACCTCTGATAGTATATCAAGTGTCCATTAACAATCATTCTTAGATTTTAAGTTTGTTTGTGAAGTCTCTCGTTTAGTGAAACTTGAGCATTTGAGAAGTCTCTTGCAAGTGTGCTTGAGCAAATTGTAATCTTGTGAGATTATAGTGAAAAGCTCTTGTTAGTAACAAGGGGACTGGACGTACTCTCAACTTGTGAGAGGAACCAGGATAAATTTTGTGTCTTTCTTTCTCTCTCTCAGCACCTCTTTGATTTTGTGTTTAAATCCGCTGCAAACTTGTTTTTATTTTAGAAAAAGATTCAATTTTTAAAACACAATTCAACCCCCCCTTCTTGTGTTTTTCCACCTTCAATTGGTATCAAGAGCCTGGTCTGTTGCCTAACTCACCTTACAGTGAAACAGTAAAAGATCCATTGGAAAAACATGTCTGACGCTGCCGGAAATGATGGAGGAAAGAAAAATGAGTTTTCATACAACTATGATTCTAATGCACATGAGAGGAAATCTTCTGACAAGGTTCCATTTTTTAATGGAACTGAGACTGCTTATCCCTTCTGGAAAACCAAAATGTACAGTCACATCATAGGTATTGATTGTGATTTATGGGACTTGGTTGAAGAAGGAGTTGCGTTTGATAATATGGACAAAGAAGAAGTGGTTAGTTATCAAAACAGAAAGTCTTTCACACCCACTCAGAAGTTGGAATATAAGAAACATCATTCAGTGAAAGGAATGGTGACAAACGCAATTTCACATGATGAGTACCTAAAAATTGGAGATAAAAGGACTGCTAAGTCAATTTGGGAGTCTTTGAAATCCAGTATGAGGGTAACAAACAGGTTAGAGAGGCAAAAGCTAACCTATTAGTTCATCAGTATGAGTTGTTTAAAATGAAAGATGGAGAGGATATTGAGACTATGTTCTCAAGGTTTCAAATTCTAGTCTCTGGACTTCAAGTGTTAGACAAGAGCTATATTGTGGCTGATCATGTGAGAAAAGTACTCAGAAGCTTACCTCCAAAACGGAGACCCAAGGTGACAGCTATTCAAGAAGCCAAAGATTTAGATGAAGTGACCTTGGAAGATTTAATCAGTTCACTAAAGAGCCATGAAATGGAATTAATAACTGATGAATCAACCAAGAAGCTAAAAGGAATAGCTTTAAGCTCTAACGGTCCATCAAAGGCTCTGAAGGCTAAAGGTTGGGTCTGAAGACGAAGCTTCTGAAGAGGGTCAAGAGATTGGGTCTGATGATGAAGAAGAGATGGTGCTGATGGCTGCCAAGGTTTCACAGTGGGCAAAACGAAGCAAGAAATATGCAGGCAAGTTTGGAGGGTCTTCCAAGAAAGTTGGTACTGTTAAAGATAAAAAGGAAGACCAAAGCAAGTGCTTCAAGTGCAACAAGCCTGGCCATTTCATTGCTGATTGTCCGGAAAACAAGAGCAGATCATCCAAGCAAAGCTCTAGCAAGGAAAGATATAAGAGTAAAGTCAAGAAGAGCCTTCTGGCAACTTGGGAAGATCATGACAAAGACTCAGATTCAGATGATGATGAGGAAGCCAATCTAGCTTCAATGGCAACTACTTCTGACAGAGAAGACTCTGAAGCAGACTCAGACTCTGAGGATGAAGAAGAGGTAATTGCTAAACTGTCTAGATCAGAATTAGTAGATTCTCTTAAAGATGCCTTAAAATTGCTCACAAAAAAGGCAGGTGAATGTAAGGTTCTGAAAAAGGCTTACAATCACTTGACTGAAAAGGCAAACGTAATGAGCAAAGAAAATGAGTCTCTGAAAAGCAGAAACTCATTTCTTGAGACTCATTACGTATATAATGATAAGGTTCCTCCAGAGCATGAATTTGCTCTGCAAGAATTTCTTATCAATGGCATGCAGAGAAGTAAGATAGCTTCCTTAATTTTCCATGTCAATAGAAATAGAGGTGAAGGTCTTGGGTTCTCACGTTTTAAAGAAAACCCATTATTTTCTAAACCCTCTAACATTGATAAAGCAAAACCTAAGGCTGTCTTTGTGAAAAGTAATTCAGAAAATAGAGTTATACCAGATTCTGAAAAAATAGTTGAGTCAGAGGTTAAGAAGTCTCAGACTCTGAATTCTTCAGAGCCTAAGGCCTCCAGACCTCAGACCAATGTCAAAACAAACAACTCTAGAACTTCTTATAGACCTTTCAAACAAAGACCACCTAAGGCAATTAAGACTAACCATAAAGGACCCATGAAAATATGGGTACCAAAAGCTGAGATTGTCTTTGTATTAGATTTGCGATCCAAGAAGGCCAGAGCAGCATTCATGGTACCTGGACAGTGGATGCCCGCGACACATGACGGGCGAAAAGCGTATGTTCCATACCCTCACTCTGAAAGAGGGAGGAAATATGGGGTTTGGAGGCAAACAAAAAGGGAGGATCACTGGGATAGGTACAGTTGATAATTCTTCCTTATCTATTAATAATGTATGGCTTGTAGAAGGCCTGAAACACAATCTACTTAGCATCAGTCAATTTTGTGATAGTGGATTTGTGGTAGTTTTTGATAAAGAGTCATGTACTGTAACTAGAGAGTCTGACAAATCTGTAGTATTCAGAGGCCTAAGGAAAGGCAATGTTTATAAGGTCAATCTCTCAGAACTCACAAAGCAAAAGATAGTATGTCACCAGCGCTTAGGACATGCTAATTGGAGATTAATCTCTCTGAGTGATGAGAAGTGGGTCTGGCACCAGCGCTTAGGACATGCTAATTGGAGATTAATCTCCAAGCTCAGCAAACTAAGCTTGGTTAAAGGCCTACCCAATCTCAACTATCACTCAGGCGCTCTCTGTGGTCCTTGTCAGATTGGGAAAATTTCTAAAACTTCTTTTAAACCCAAAAACATTGTCTCTACCTCAAGACCTCTTGAATTGCTTCACATTGATTTATTTGGTCCTGTTAGTACAGCTTCAATCAATGGGAAGAAATATGGACTTGTCATAGTTAATGATTACAGTAGATGGACTTTGGTTCAATTCTTACGAGTAAAAGATGATGCATATGATGTATTTAACATCTTCTGCACACAAGTGAAAAGTGAGAAAAGTCTTAAGATCCTAAGGATCAGAAGCGATCATAGGGGTGAGTTTGAAAACGAACCTTTTGCAACTTTCTGTGAAGACCATGGAATTATCCATGAGTTCTCTGCTCCTAGAACACCACAACAAAATGGTGTTGTAGAGAGAAAGAACATGTCTTTACAAGAGATGGCAAGAACCATGATGCATGAGACTAAACTTGCTAAGCACTTCTGGGCAGAAGTTGTGAATACAGCTTGTTATATTCAAAATAGGATCTATATCAGACCTATATTGAATAAAACAACATATGAACTCTTCAAAGGAAGAAAACCCAATATCTCTTACTTCCATCAGTTTGGATGTACTTGCTACATCTTAAACAATAAGGTCTATAAAAAGAAATTTGATGCCAAAGCATGTAAGGGAATCTTTATAGGTTACTCTGAACGCTCAAAGACATACAGAGTGTATAATTCTGAAACTAACACAGTGGAAGAATCTATACATGTAAGATTTGATGATAAAGAGCCTGACCATAAAATGTCAGAGCAAGATGATAGCTATGCAGGTGTGCCATATCAATACAACCTTCCAGAACCTGAGAAAACATCAGAAGCTAATGGAACTTCAGAAGCTGAAATTGAAGTAGTCTCTGAAGGAGCATCTCCAATAGAAGCATCTGAAGAACATGATGATATCTCAGAAGATGAAATGCAAGAGAATGCTGAAGCTCCAAGAAGGAAATTCAAATACAAGTCATCTCATCCAGAAGTTCTTATTCTTGGAAACAAAGAAAGCCCAAGAAAGACAAGATCAGCTTATCAACAAAATGATTCTTTATTGGGACTAATATCTATGATTGAACCCAAGAATGTTGATGAAGCACTAACTGATGATGGATGGATAGTGGCAATGCAAGATGAGCTCAATCAGTTTCAAAGAAATGATGTATGGGATTTAGTGCCAAGACCAGCACATAAGAACATCATTGGAACTAAGTGGGTATTCGGGAATAAACTGAATGAACAAGGTGAGGTTGTAAGAAACAAAGCTAGACTGGTAGCACAAGGCTACAGTCAGCAAGAAGGTATTGATTTTACAGAAACATTTGCTCCAGTAGCTAGACTGGAAGCAATCAGGTTACTACTGTCTTATGCTGTAAATAATGGAATTACATTGTATCAAATGGATGTTAAGAGTGCCTTTCTAAATGGAGTCATTTAAGAGGAAGGGTATGTCAAACAACCTCCTGGTTTTGAAGATTTGAAAAACTCTGACTATGTTTATAAACTAAAGAAATCACTCTATGGTCCCAAACAAGCTCCAAGAGCTTGGTATGATAGACTGAGTAATTTTCTTTTGGAAAATGGTTTTCAAAAAGGTCAGATTGACAATACACTCTTCAAAAAGATAACTAAGAAAGCTATATTAATTATTCAAATCTATCTTGATGATATAATTTTTGGTTCTACTAACGCCTCCTTGTGCAAGAATTTTTCAAGCTTATGCAGGATGAATTTGAAATGAGCATGATGGGTGAACTAAAGTTTTTCCTTGGGATTCAAATCAATCAAGGAAAAGATGGCACTTACATTCATCAAAGCAAATATACAAAAGAGCTTCTGAAGAAGTTCAATCTTGAAGACTGTAAGACAATGGCCACACCCATGCATCCTACTAGCAGCTTATGCAAAGAAGAGATTGGAAGCAAAGTAGATCAAAAGCTGTATAGAGGTATGATTGGTTCTTTGCTCTATCTAACAGCATCTAGGCCAGATATTTTATACAGTGTATGTCTGTGTGCAAGATTTCAATCAGATCCTAGAGAATCTCATTTAATAGCAGTTAAGAGAATTTTTAGGTATCTGAAAGGAACTACTAATCTAGGACTTCTTTATAAAAAAAATCCCTAGATAGTAAGCTAGTTGGATTCTGTGATGCTGACTATGCTGGAGACAAGATTGAGAGAAAGTCCACTAGTGGAAATTGCCAATTTATTGGTGAGAATCTCATATCTTGGGCCAGCAAGAGACAAGCAATTATTGCTTTGTCTACAGCAGAAGCAGAATACATCTCAGCTGCTAAATGTTGCACTCAGCTTCTCTGGATGAAATATCAGTTAGAGGACTATAACATAGCTGAAAGCAGTATTCCACTTTATTGTGACAACACTGCTGCCATTCATTTATCTAAAAATCCAATTTTGCATTCCAGAGCTAAGCATATTGAAATAAAACATCATTTTATAAGAGATCATGTTCAAAAAGGCACAATAAATATTCAATTCATTGATACTGAACATGAATGGGCTGATATATTTACTAAGCCTTTAGCTATTGAAAGATTTGATTTTATTAAAAAGATTTTGAACATGCACTTTATCACTGAAGAAAACTAGCTCTGAGATGTAAAATGGAATCAGGATCTGAAGCTATTTCAGAGCCTCTAAATGTTCAGAGTCTCATTCGGGAAGCTCTGAAAAGCAATGGGTTCTGATGAGGTGTTAGATACTAATGAGTCTGGCTCTGAACTAAGCGAAAATGAAATGTTTAGTACTAGTAAGTGTACAACAGTTGTATGTACACGTGTCAGCTATGATAAAGTTTCTTCTACACGTGTCTAGATCCTAACGGCTAGGGAACAATTAATGATGAAATTGCAGTTAATACAATTTAAAATTAATTTTAAATTGTTCGCGCTCCCTCCTTTGTGCTTATTTTCTGTGTGTGTTTATTGCTTGATATAAAGTCACATCACTCACATAGCACAATTTTTTTACACAATCACTACCAACACAAACCCTAAAACTCAGAATCGCAATTTCTCTCATCTCTCTCAAAATTTCTTCAACAATGTCTACTCAACCTACTCGTATCATCGTTCAAGAGCCCTTCAACCCAGAGTTACCACCTGTAATCAACTTAAACTCTCAAGCATCGCTCGAAATTCCCCCAAATTCTAACGACTGCGGTAGAGAAGCCATGGAATTCCTCACAGAGAAGTTTGTTGATTTTGAAAGCTTGAGGTTGAATGACATTGATATTCAGAGTTTGTTCTATGATCAGCAATGGAAGAACTACTTTGATATGCTCAATGGGTTTGTGTATTATGTTTTCGTAAAGAATTTCTGGAATAAAGCAATCGTCTTTGATGAATTATGTGCTGAAGAAGAAGTAAGAAAAATTGTAGCCAAAGATGAGTCTTTGAAGGGAAAGTCAAGAGTCCAACTAGGATTAAGACCCTACAAAGGTAAAGAGATTAGGTCTAATCTTCTGGGATTACCAGTGTTGATCACTCAGGAGCATGTAGCAAAGGTTCTGGGTCTAGATAACAAAGGTGAAGATGTTAATCTGTACAAGACCAAGAGCATGTATACTGAAAGTATCAAAAAGGATCTTTTCCCTGTTGGTACACAAGAGCGTGACTTTGGGAAGGCTAAGTATATGAAAAAGGAATTTCAATTTGCTTTCAAGGTTTTTCTGGCATCAATCATCACAAGAGAAGGAGGAAGAGATACAATCTCTCTGCCTCATAGACACTTCATCTGGTTTATGCATAAAAGGGTAAAAATCAATTTGGCTGGTTTAATTTTTGAACACCTTTGCGCTTGTATCAGTGATAGCCACACTAAGCCAAAGGTCACTCTACACCACCCAAGATTAATTTCTGAGATTATACGCCAGACACAACTTGTAGAGATTGTCAGAACTAAGGAAAGACTGAGAGTTTTCAATACAGCAAAGTTTGATGCAACAATTCTGGTGAATATGATGTTGGTTAAGAAAGAGGATATAAAGAGGGCAGAACATCCTCTTAAGAAGATTTATGAAGAATACTTCTGGTGTGATGGTTTTCCAACCATCTCAGAACATGATAATGAAGAGGTAATTCAGAACTTCTTGGAAATGGTTAGAAAAGAAACTGGTGCAGAAGTTGACAGGAGTATGGTGGTGGATGTACCAGATTGGGATATCTTCAATGGTCCCAAGGAAATTACAAGGTCAAGGAAGAAGCCCATTGTCTTTGAACAAGCAATGATTGAGGAAGTACCTGTAAATGCTAATGAAGAGGCTAAACAGGATAATGTTGATGAGATGGTTGATGTTGCTGCTGCTGAGGCAGTTGAGGTCTCTAAGACTCAAGAAGCTAAAGCTGCTGAGGTAGTCAAGGAAACAAATGCTGAGGTTGTCCCAGAGGCAAATGTTGAGATGGAGAGGAGAAGCAAGAAAAAGAATGAGAGGCCTCCAGCTACTGAGGATGATCAAGTCAGAGCCTCTAAAAGAATCAAGACCAAAGCTAAGAGAATTCCTAACAAAGCTCCTCCTAAAGGTAATACTTCTGAGACTAATGTTAATAGCATGCCTGTAGCTCAAGAATTACCTTCTCCTAGCCTAACCATAGATTTATCTAAACCTATATCTATGATCCTGCCTAACCAAAAACACCAAACAGTCCTTGTTTCATCATCACCATCACCATCATCATCTTCATCTGAGAGTACTTTGTCTGACTTTAGTAGTGATACCGAAGCAGAAATTCTTAGAAAATCTGCCAAGAAACTTAGATCACTCAAACGAAAGACCCCTAAGAAAACCAGAAATAATCCACCCAAGAAAGCTGTTGCTGAAGACATTTCCATCCTAGACCATCTCACACCACATCTCTCTGGTGATGCATTCACTCACTCCAATCTGAATTCACCAAACTACCCCATTAACAAATTTCTGAATGAAACTACTGAACCACCACAAGAACCTCCCACCATCATTGTCCAAACACCACCTTCTCATGTTGTTGCTCCTGAACAAGAAAATCCAAACACAGTCATCATTCTGAAATGAACCCACACCTTCTGAACCAATTATCAACAACACTCCTTCATCATCTTCTCCCATTTATGGTCCTGCTTACAAACCCTTGACCATAGATGAATTAGTCTTACCTGCTGATTTTGCTCTACCTATTCTTGAGGGTATATTAAAAGAAGCCATCAAAATTGATGATGACCCAATAACTCTCTCTCTGAACCAAACCATTGATCTGAGCAAAATCAAAATACTCTCTCTCAAAAGAAAAATATCTGAACCCACCATTCCCTTTGACAAAAATCAACCCTTTTTCAATTCCAATTATGAACCCAATCTTGAGCTGTTAGAAGTTGCTATTAATATTAGTCTTAAGAGGTTAAAAAGCATGGAGGAAGAGGTTCTGATTTTTACCTCAGATATAGATAGAAAGATCAGGGAATTGGAGGATAAGTTCAGTCAGTCTCTGAAGATTCTGGGAGATCATATAAAGGGAAAGATTGAAGGAAGAGGAATGAATGCACTGAATCAGATTATGCATGCTGCTGAGATCTCTCATGCTCTTAAGCTTACCAACTACAATCATGAGGAAGAGCGTCAACGTCTGGAATTAATGGCTGCTGTGAATGAAAATATCAGTACATCAGTTGAAGCAGCTGAAAGGTTAGCTGAAGAGGAAGCAAGGTATGCCAGAATGATAATTAATGCTGAGCAGGCTAGGATAGCTGCTGAAGTAGAGCTTAAGAGACTAGCTGATCAAGAAGCTCTCAAGTTGTTAGTGGATAGAGCACATCATATTGCTGTGATTGAAACTCAAAAGATAAATGAGAATCAAGCACCTGATGAGGATCATGCTATGGTTGATCAGAACCTAGAAGAGAACAGTGCTGACAAGGGTAAAGCTCCAATAGTTGATACTACCCCTCCAAGATCTCCACCAAGACTTGTCCAAGGCTCTCCATCATTTGTTATACCTCCACCTGTACAAGTGGCTCTGGAAGAAATTAAGAATGAGTTAAGGGAAGAGCTGAGGAATGAGATGGATGAATTTAGGGCTGATATAAGGGAAGATATGAACAGATCTGGAGAGGCCACTCATAAGAAGATAGATGCTATGATGGAGCTTCTGCTAAAGCTGACTAGTCAATCACCAAAGTCTTAACCCTTTTGTTTGAGCACATATATATGATCTGTTTTGTATCTTGGATAATTATTTCTATCTGTTATTTAATGAATTAATTAATTATCCATGCTTGATTGTCTGTGTATATGGTTGTGTATGTGTTGATTTTATTTTTGTTTTTCAAAATTAAGATATATTCACTACTTATGTCTGATACTCTTGTGGCTACTGAACCTAGAGTAAGGTGCTGAAGAGCATCTCAGTTTTTAAACTTATATTAGGCTTTTGAAAACCTAAGGTTCCTCCACATCAGTATTCCTACTTACTCATGATATAGCTTCTTAGTATTATAGCCTGTTTAACAGTGAGGCACCAATACCGAATGAGGCGTGTCTGGTAACTGGTGTTCTGACATGTTTAAGTGAATATAAGAAATATGCAAAGAAAATAAACAATTTAAAAGCAAGAACTCTTTTTATTAATTGAGGCAAAGTTTTATTACATAAGATAGTGAGAGCACTACTTAGACTCTACATCTGACTTAGCCTCTGACTCATCTTTCTTAGGCACCTCTGGCTTTGAATCACCAGCAGTGCTTGCATCAGAAAGATATTCAAGAATGGCTTTGTGGAAGTTAGGGTCTGAGTACTCCTCCTCGGGATCGTATGTTCTGAGAAACTCTGCATAATCAGAGTCTATTTCATCAGACTCTGATAACTCAATCACTTGCTTGATTGGTTCTTTGACTTGCTTATTTCTTCTTGGGCGTGAAGATGTTGCTTCCTTCTTGATCTCCTTCTTTGATCCAGAAGCCTTCTTCATTGCTTGATTTTCAATTGTGTTCTTGAAAATGTTTCTTTGATTATTCGTTGTGAATAAAATGAGAAGAATCATCTCCTTTTATAATGCCTTCAAGCTCTCTCGTCTACCTGATAATCAACAAGTTCATTAATTGAACATAGCTGTAACCAATGTTTAACTTGACTGTCTTGAGAAAAGCGTTATTTGACTTAAGTGTCTTATTTTTCGTTACTTTTTTATTAATGACAAAAGGGGGAGTAAGAATAGCGTTAAAATTGATAATAATTGATTCCGTTACTATGCAAGAATCTGAAACTGTTATGTTTATGCATCTTGAATCAATTTCTATCCCTTGTTTTAATGTCACTGATTCTGAATCTTATTGAAAGGGGAGATAATTTTAAATTTGAAACACATTTTCATAGATAAAATTAGAGAAGCTTGCAAACCTTCTCTGAATATTATCAAACTCTGAAGGAAGAGCTTACAAACCTCTGCCTCTTAGAGTTAAATACGAAAATTTATTTCAAGTTAATAAATTAACTCTTAAATTGCTTTAATTAGTTATGGATAAAACTTAGGGGGAGCTTACAAACCTAACCCTATGGATTATCAGACTCAGGGGGAGCTTGCAAAGCTTTGAAACCTGAAGTTAACATAAATAATTAAAGCAACGACAATTTAATTTAATGCTTTAGTTTGTCATCTTCAAAAAGGGGGAGATTGTTGGAACAAAGTGGGTCTAACATAAATCCCTAGTATTTTGATTGGTTTTAATGATAACAAAGTATTAAAATTGCAATTGGTATTACTAATATTTATTCTAGTGTGCAGAATTAATAGTTAAAATTCACTCAAAAGCACTATGAATAAAAGCAGAGAAGCCAAGCTAAGAAGCTCTGAAAGTATATCGTTGATCATCAGAAGCTTAAAATTCAAGGTCTGAAGAAAGTGGCTCTGAGGACAAAAGCTATACTCTGAAGGATTCAGAAGCTGAAGACCTTAAGAAGCTACACTGCAGACTCTGAAACAAAAGGAATTTGCGTCACTCAAGAACTGACAGAGTCAGAATTAATGATTGAAGAACAATCCACTTTGGGACTCTGTCATATCCACATGAAGGAATATTCGTTGGTACAACGTTAACCTTATCCATAAGTGGAGCGCATTTGAGGATTGTACGACTGTACTATTATTACTCAAAATGGTTGAGTGATAATTCAAATTGCAAGGTAGTGGAATTGAAGTTCTTTACCAAAGAAGGCAATGTACAGCTATCAATTGTACGATCAAATTCCAGCTGGCATCTTATCTCTCTGCAACAGTCATCACATTCCATTGAAGTATAAATAGAAGACTCAAATGGAAGAAATGACTACTGTTCTATCACTGCGTTTTAAGGCTCTGAAGCAATCTGACATTCAAGAACCTATCTGTCATTCAAAGTCTTAAAAGCAATCTGTGTTGTATTTTGTAAACACCTCTGATAATATATCAAGTGTCCATTAACAATCATTCTTAGATTTTAAGTTTGTTTGTGAAGTCTCTCGTTTAGTGAAACTTGAGCATTTGAGAAGTCTCTTGCAAGTGTGGTTGAGCAAATTGTAATCTTGTGATATTATAGTGAAAAGCTCTTGTTAGTAACAAGGGGACTGGACGTACTCTCAACTTGTGAGAGGAACCAGGATAAATTCTGTGTCTTTCTTTCTCTCTCTCTCAGCACCTCTTTGATTTTGTGTTTAAATCCGCTGCAAACTTGTTTTCATTTTAGAAAAAGATTCAATTTTTAAAACACAATTCAACCCCCCCTTCTTGTGTTTTTCCACCTTCAGACATGTCTTAGGACATCTTGTTCGACATGTTACCTTAACATGCTTTGAACCCGGACATCTTGTTCAACATGTTGCATCTGCACATCTTCAATATGCACAAGTGGTTTAGACTTAATTGCTTTAGCATTGGTGCTTCAGTTAAGTCACTCTGACCAAGTTGTTTTAGCCTTATGATGCAGCCAATCTCAGAAGAACTACAATATTGGTCCTTTATCTAGTTTTATAGGTTTCATATTGGTCCAAAAATTAACATTTGTTGCCAAAAATTACCGGAAAGGACCAAAATGACAAACAAAGATGTCTTTAACTAAAGCGGAACTTTTTTTTCTTTATGGGACCAATGTGAAGCAAAAAACATCTTTAAGGGACCAACGAACTAATTAAGCCTATATTTTTCTACAAATAGAGGTTGATTTATCATAGAATAATAAGAGACCAAGAGAAAAATAAGATGTAGGGAATTAGGATTTTCCACCACACAAAAGCTAGGGTTTTAGAGAGAAATAAAAGGGTTTTCTCTTGGTACACAACTCTAGGGGATGGACAAATTATTCTTGGCCGGGTTCATCTTGGTAGTCTAAATCATTGAGTCTCTTGACCACGGAAAGAGATTTAAGAAAATGGTAGAATTAAGATTGAAAGCTAATTCTTATAATAGCTTTTGGAATTTCGTTGTAACCAAACTCATTGATATAGTGGAACGAAGAGCTGCTCTCTCATCCAGAGTAGGTCATGGTTGAACAGAACTGGGTAAACAAATATTGTGTTTGTTCTTTCTTTCTCCTTTATTATTTTTATCATTTTGATTATTACTGTTATTATGCTTATTATACGTTCTTTTGCTTCATACAAAGTATTATTGGTGTGATTTTTAGACGAATTCACAATATTAAAGATTAATTAATTTAAAAACAAATTAGTCTTTCGTGTGCCAAATATGGGATCAACATAGAGTTGCGAAAATATGCATTAAACATGTTAAGTTATTCTAGTATTTTTTTTTTTTGCCAATCAACCCGACAACTATATTATTACCCATAATATGAAAAAGAAGATGTATTAGAGTTCGAATATTAATTGGTCTATATATTTTACAATGTAATGTCTCTATCAATTAAGGCTGACAATGAATTGACACAATTTGATCAGAGTTCGAGACTCGATTCGATAATTGGTTCGTGAACCAAATGAGCCAAATTTGTGCAAAAAAATTAAGTTTGTCAAGTAAATGAGTTGAACCTTAAACTATATATATAATTTGATTCATTTAAACTGGCTCAATTTTGAATACTTCAAAAATATTGTTTAAAGTTTATATATATTTGATTTTATGCAACTTCAATAAAAATCAGTATAAATTCCAATCCAATTTATTTATGGATCTAAAATATATTTTATTTTTGAGTTATGTGGTTTGAGCTAATGAGATAATTGAGTTGTTTGCTAATTCAAATGGAGTCAGAGCTAGAAATAAAAAACTGTGTCAAACTCAAATCTAGAAATAAAAAATTGTGTCAAACTCGAGTTGAATTTCAAGCTAAAAATAAATTGAATCTAACGAGTCAAACCAAACTGTTTTGAACTTTTAAAAAAGGCAAATGCTAAACAGTGCCCCAGGGGCACTGTTTAAGGAGGAATAAATTATGATGGGTCCCACATGTTTTACATACATACAAGGAAAATTAGCTTCAGTAATTATAAAAAAGAAAAAGTAAGAAAGAGAAATTTAAATTACAACTGTACAACTTCTCCAAAAAGTGTATTTTGTTTCTTTTCTCATGTACTTTTGTCATGCTTAACTTTTCGAGCAGGAACCCATATCTAAGGTACTAATAATCAAGCTTAAATTTTCTTCTTTTTTTCCCAACTTGATTTTTCTTCTTCTTTGTGTTGGTGGCTTGGTTATTGTTGGATGGTTAGATAAGCTTAAATTTTCTTTTTTTTTTTCCCATCATGATTTTTTTTTCTTTGTGTTGATGGCTTGCTTATTGTTAGATGGAAGTTGTTATTAGATAAGTTTAATTTTTTGTTTCCCTTCGTGATTTTTTTTTCTTTTTGTTGGTGGCTTCCTTATTGTTAGATGGAAGTTGTTATTAAATAAGTTTAAAGTTTTTTTCCACCGTGAATATCTTTTGATGTTTGGAATGCATACTAGCTTACTATACAGTGGTCTTGTGATGGAAGTTTTTGTTAGATATAGGTCTGATGCATTTTTTATTGATTGTTTTTATTTGTAGGTGATAAGTAATGTAATGGATGATGATACACAGAGCAACAATAAAATATGTTTTGATTTGAACGAATGTCCAGAAGATATAATCGAAAGTTCTGAGAAAGAAATTATTTCAAGTCCGAATATTATAACAAATGAAGAAGTTGATGAAGATGAAATTTTTAATGAGTCAAATTGTGTTCCCTTTGTTGGTCAAATTTTTCCTAATGAAGAAGAAGCATTTGCATTTTATAAGAGATATGCTTATCAACAAGGGTTCGCCGTAAAGAAAGGTAGGTTCATAAAAAAAATGGAGTTATTAGCCGGCGTGATTTATTTTGTTATCGTGAAGGTCAAGTCTCCTTGAAAATCATAGAACCATCAAAAGAGCAAAGAAAAAGAGAATCGTCAAAGTGTAACTGCAAAGCTAATTTACGAATTAAATTACAAAAGTATCATGATATATTTCCAATGGAGTGGCGAGTTACATCGTTTGTTGCTGAACATAACCATCGTTTGTTGTGAACGCATTTTCTTATTAAAAGAAGGTGGGCTTTCAGTTAGACAAATAATGCGAGTCATGGAACTAGAGAAAGATGTGAAGCATGGTTATCTTCCATTTACCGAAAAGGACGTTCGGAATCTTTTTTTGAAAGCTAATGTTATATCCCAATATTTTAATGTGTTCTATTTATTTATTTTATTAAATCAATATGGGTTGATAATTATAAATATGTATTCTTATCAGGATTAAATATTAAGTTTTTCCAAAAGAAATGATGTATTTTTCATTAATTAAGTCAAGATATATATATTGAGTTAATCTATATTAATATTTTATATTAAGCATTTTATTCTATTTTATTTTCCTAATAAGTAGTGTGAGTTTGTGAGAAATATCAAGAGTCGTAGAAGTTTATGTTGAGAATGTACATGGCCAACCCAAGTGTAACTAATATCATTAAGACAATTGATCAATGCACTTATTCTTAGAAGAAGAATGAATTCCCTTTGATTGGCTATTGGTTGCAAAATGACCTTACTTATTCTAATTCCCCTAGTGGCACTCACGTTTTCTTTCTATTGAATGCCAAGGGTTCTTTGCACTATATATATACACATAACACATGTGGTCTTTGCACTATATATATATACATCACATGTGGTTTCTTGTCTTGCCAAATACTTAGTCATCCCACGATACAATATCAGCATATCCTCATATCATGATATCTCACAAATACTTCACCATCATAATATATATTGTCATACGCCTCAATCTCTCAAATACTCCAACTCCTTTGCTTATCAATCTCTAGCGTCCAATTCTCCTATAGTGTGTGCAGTGCAGCAACTAAATTGTAATTCTATGTAAGAAAAGCGGTCGAGGTAAGGGTTTTTTCCCCATACACTCATGTACATAGGGTTTATGTTATGGATTAATAATTTAATATTTAACCGTTGAAAAGTAGTAGTGATAAAAGGAATGATAAGAACTATTTTAATAACAATTCTATGTTTTTATTATATTATAAGTTTTTGTGCGGCTGATTGTATATTTGATTTTGTGATTGTTGTGTTTGTGGCTAATTGTGAATTTGAATATTTTGTTGTTTTTGATAAAATGATTAATTGGTGTACTTTTGAAAGAAAGATTGGACTTTGATTTGATTTGGTGAAAGCAGTGATGATTTTAAGAGAAATTGTGTATATAAAGTGCCAATTGGGGCGATTGAATAATTGTGTATATTAAGTGTGTGTGTAAAGCATAACATGGCATATAGTTGAGTCATAGGTGCCAATTGGGGCGATTATGTACGCTACTTGGGGCGATAAATCCAAGTGCCAAATTGGGCGATTTGTTACTATGTGCCAATTGGGGCGATTTTATTAGTAACTGCCAAATGGGGCGATTTGTTTTCTAGGTGCCAAATGGGGCGAATACGCTACTTGGGACGTTAAATTCCAAGTGCCAAATGGGGCGATATCCGGATCATGGTCTAGTTGCATTTCATGCATTTCATACTTTATTAATTTGTATAAGTTGTTATTGAAAAGAGTTTCTGGCATCGATTTTATTTTATTACTTTTTATGGCCGAGTATTTTATTATTATTTTATAACATTTACCTTTCGTTCGGCATGATTCAATTTGGATAAGGAAATTGACCCTTATATTAAATATGGTTGTAGGGACCAAAGTTGAGTGATGAAGTCAATGTGTTGCTTGTACGTGCGCGGGGATAAACAAACCTGGATTTTATTAATTTGTAATTTTAATTTAAACATATTTTATAGTTATTATATGAAATCTCAAACAATTATATTTTGTTTTTTAAATAATAATAAAAAAATAGTCACACTTTTTAAGGAAATGAAGTTTTTCTTATTATTTTCTTTATGAAAAATCCGGGCTGTTACATTTGGTATCAGAGCAATGATCCTCGGACAAACATTTTTGGGGTGGGAGCGATTTAGTATGACGTATGCCTTCCTTGATGTGTGATTTTTATTTTTTTTTATTTTATGAATCGATGATTGTACGTATGATTTTCTTGTTCAATAGATTTATGATGGTTAGAAACTATATTTTTCCTTTTTGTGAACTTGATTTTGGATAATTTTTTAACCTTTTATTTAGAGGAATAAATTTCTCGGTGAACACTACTTTTGCAAACTGCTTCTATTTTAAAAGAAAAATGTTATTGTTTCTACCCTCTTATTTTTAGGTGCTTCAAGTTTATTTTTAATTTTTGAAAAGAATTTTCTATTTTTTGTAATGATAGTTGAAATTAACTTTTATGAGAATTGTTCAATTTAATTTATATGTTTATTTGACATCAGAGTGCGCAGCGATCATTTGATGTTTTACCTCTTTTTTTTTTTTTTTTCTTTTTTTTTTTAAAACTCTCTTGTGGATGTATATAAAAAAAAAGGTTCTTACATAAAGAGTTAATGAAAAATTGGCCTTAAATCTTTTTTGTTGTCTAGTTTTGGGGACGAAACTAAAATTTTGGTGGGTAGAATGTAAGACCCGAGAAATTTTGTTTTATCGATAAATATTTAATTCTATTTACGAGTTAGAACATTTTAATTTCTATTTTTTGTAAATGATTTTCGTACCCTATGATTTTTATCTAATATATTTACTTTCTAGTTTCGAGGACGAAACTATTTTAAGGGGGTAATAATGTTATATCCCAATATTTTAATGTGTTCTATTTATTTATTTATTTTATTAAATCAATATGGGTTGATAATTATAAATATGTATTCTTATCAGGATTAAATATTAAGTTTTTCCAAAAGAACTGAAGTATTTTTCATTAATTAAGTCAAGATATATATATTGAGTTAATCTATATTAATATTTTATATTAAGCATTTTATTCTATTTTATTTTCCTAATAAGTAGTGTGAGTTTGTGAGATATCAAGAGTCGTAGAAGTTTATGTTGAGAATGTACATGGCCAACCTAAGTGTAACTAATATCATTAAGACAATTGATCAATGCACTTATTCTTAGAAGAAGAATGAATTCCCTTTGATTGGCTATTCGTTGCAAAATGACCTTACTTATTCTAATTCCCCTAGTGGCACTCACGTTTTCTTTCTATTGAATGCCAAGGGTTCTTTGCACTATATATATACACATAACACATGTGGTCTTTGCACTATATATATATACATCACATGTGGTTTCTTGTCTTGCCAAATACTTAGTCATCCCACGATACAATATCAGCATATCCTCATATCATGATATCTCACAAATACTTCACCATCATAATATATATTGTCATACGCCTCAGTCTCTCAAATACTCCAACTCCTTTGCTTATCAATCTCTAGCGTCCAATTCTCCTATAGTGTGTGCAGTGCAACAACTAAATTGTAATTCTATGTAAGAAAAGCGGTCGAGGTAAGGGTTTTTTCCCCATACACTCATGTACATAGGGTTTATGTTATGGATTAATAATTTAATATTTAACCGTTGAAAAGTAGTAGTGATAAAAGGAATGATAAGAACTATTTTAATAACAATTCTATGTTTTTATTATATTATAAGTTTTTGTGCGGCTGATTGTATATTTGATTTTGTGATTGTTGTGTTTGTGGCTAATTGTGAATTTGAGTATTTTGTTGTTTTTGATAAAATGATTAATTGGTGTACTTTTGAAAGAAAAATTGGACTTTGATTTGATTTGGTGAAAGCAGTGATGATTTTAAGAGAAATTGTGTATATAAAGTGCCAATTGGGGCGATTGAATAATTGTGTATATTAAGTGTGTGTGTAAAGCATAACATGGCATATAGTTGAGTCATAGGTGCCAATTGGGGCGATTATGTACGCTACTTGGGGCGATAAATCCAAGTGCCAAATTGGGCGATTTGTTACTATGTGCCAATTGGGGCGATTTTATTAGTAACTGCCAAATGGGGCGATTTGTTTTCTAGGTGCCAAATGGGGCGAATACGCTACTTGGGGCGTTAAATTCCAAGTGCCAAATGGGGCGATATCTGGATCATGGTCTAGTTGCATTTCATGCATTTCATACTTTATTAATTTGTATAAGTTGTTATTGAAAAGCGTTTCTGGCATCGATTTTATTTTATTACTTTTTATGGCCGAGTATTTTATTATTATTTTATAACATTTACCTTTCGTTCGGCATGATTCAATTTGGATAAGGAAATTGACCCTTATATTAAATATGGTTGTAGGTACCAAAGTTGAGTGATGAAGTCAATGTGTTGCTTGTACGTGCGCGGGGATAAACAAACCTGGGTTTTATTAATTTGTAATTTTAATTTAAACATATTTTATAGTTATTATATGAAATCTCAAACAATTATATTTTGTTTTTTAAATAATAATAAAAAAAATAGTCACACTTTTTAAGGAAATGAAGTTTTTCTTATTATTTTCTTTATGAAAAATCCGGGCTGTTACAGCTAACAAAAAAGTTGAAAGAATGATGTCATGGATCTTTTAAAGTATTGTGAGGATGCAAAACACACTTGCTCTAAATGTTTTCAAAATTTTATAGGCTTTTAGATCCTTGATGAAGAAGGCCCCAAAGACTATATTAACTGATCAAGATCCATGGATGAAAGAAGCAATCTCAAAAGAGTTGCCATCAACAAAACATAGTTTTTGCATATGGCACATAACTTTCAAGTTTAGTAGTTGGTTTAATGCTATACTTCGAGGCGAATATGCAAAATGGTGTTCTGATTTTTATGAGTTGTATAAGTTGGAGACACGTGAAGACTTTGAGCATCAATGGCCACAAGTTGTTGCTAGGTATAATTTGCAGTCAAATAAACATGTGAAAGGATTGTATGAAGCCAGAAATTATTGGGCACTTGCTTATCTTCGTGACTATTTCTTTGGTGGGATGACAACCACCAGAAGATCAGAGAGTATTAATGCATTCATTAAAAGATTCATCAATTCTCATACAAGCTTAAGTGACTTTGTAAAGCAGGAAAGGTATATTTTTCATTGTATTAGTAGTCATTAGTTTGAAAGCTATTATGTGTATTAATTCATTTGAATTAATTTTAGGTTGATGTAGCAATTGATGATATTAAACAAAAAGAAGAGCACAATATAGTGTCAGCGAAGTGCAAAGGATCAAATGTGAAGTTCATGTCACCTTTACAAGAGCAAGCTCGTAATGTTTTCACTCACTTTTCATTTCAAAAGTTTCAGGAGGAATTTGAAAGGTCCGCCTTATATTCAATTGATCATGAAAATGATAATGTGTTTGTGTTGCGGTTTTATAAAGACATTAATAGTAGGAAACATGAAGTCTTTTGGGATTGTCGCGCCGCGAAAAATGCCCGAGCATAATGAATGCTCGAATGACTACAGAATCGCCACCGAAGTTTTTTATTTGAAGAGAAACGTCGATAGAACCCTCAAAGGATAGAAAGGAAATGTCATCGCAACCATTTTCGGATTCGGGAGTTGGTTATGCAAGGGGAAGGTTTTAGCACCTGACTAGGGTCTGGCAAGTGCACCAATCTGTCGTCGAGTAATAATTCACACTCTAGTGTATAGAATGAGTTCGTATCCACAGGGAACATGCCGAAGGTTCACTAGCATTATTTAAGTTCGTGATAGTTTGCATTCGCTTTGGTTTTTGAATAGGTTTTTATAAAAATAGCGTAATGCTTGCATAAATATAAATGCAGAATGTATAAATATAGATTCAAGAAATATAGAGGCTTGGTATGGTGGTTGGACTCCCTCCCTTCTTCATATTTGGCATGATCGGTGTATACCATAGTTACTTAGATTATGTTCGGCGGTGAATTATCCTTGTTGTAGTAATACCTTACTATTACACTATGTTTATTAAAGTTTCCCTACGTTATTAACTAAGGTACCTACGAGAGCCTAACCTCGATGTGTCACATACCGTAATTACTAAGTGGGTTGTTTATAAACATGCATTATAATCTTCACCAATTAACCTCTAGGTCCTAGTACCGGGCTGTTCATCTCCTAAGTGCTCAGTTCACACCTAGTTCATGATTCCTCCTCTAACCGCTCAGTTCACGACTAGTTCAGGATGTTACCGTCTCTATACACCTAGCATTATTTACTACTAGTTCCAGACCATATTAAGTAAGAACCTAATATCAATTCTAAGGGCGCTCCTGCTTATCCGGTCAGATTACGAGAAACGTTATTAAGTGCAAGAAAGTAAATAACAAACATAATTACTAAATATCATTTATTATAACTTAGACTCAACCACAGACTCCAAATATTCATAGAGGAGTTCATCTTCTCCACCATGAAGGTGTGAAAAACACAAGAAGGGGGGGTTGAATTGTGTTTTGGGTAGTTTGAAAAAATTCTTCTAAGTTATAAAAACTTGTCAGAGTTTGCAGCGGTTTAGAAAACAAAACACAATCAAACAGCAACTTAAAAAATATGAGAGAAAGGGAGAGAGATAGAGACAGAGTTTTATACTGGTTCCTCTCACAAACCGAGAGTACGTCCAGTCCCCTTACACTTCCAAGGGAGTTCACTATAATCAAACAAGATTACAATTGCTCAAGCACGCAGGCAAGAGACTTCCAATGCTCAAGTAACACTTACAAGAGACTTCCTTTGCTCAAGCACAAAAGCAAGAGACTTCAAACAACTTTACAAGAAAAACAGAGTTTGTGAACACTGATATACAAATCAATGTTCAAAAGAATAAGTAAAATACAACTCAATTACAAGACTTATCTTAGAATCCTAATAAAAGAAATCTAAGGTTCAACAACTGTATGAATCAGAAGCTGAAGCTTGAGTCTTCGATTTTCAAATGAGTTCAAGTTGTTTTGTGCACAAAATGATTTTTGCAGAGTAACAGCTCTTTCAAATTGTTCAATTGTTGTGTGTACAAAACTTCACTACCACTCCTATTTATAGTGAGGGGTGGAGCGTCTTGAATTTGAATTCGTTGTAGGAGATTGTGCCAGCTGGTAATAGTACGCTCTTGAACCATATCAGGTAACCTTTGTGTACGAACAAACTTGAGAATGAAGATTTGCCCAAATTTGGTAATAAGTTCGTACAATAGTACTAACGTTACTATTCTGTGGATAAGGTTGATTTTCCAGCTTTTGAGTTGTCAGAGAATGACGAAGAATTAATCATTGAAGCAGAGAATGTTCTTCTGACAAAACGACCTTCACTGCAAGTATCAGAACTTGATGTAATTAAACACAGCTTCTGATGACGTAGCCTCTGATTTGTAGCTTCTGACGAGACTTGATATAGTATATTTTGATGAGCATGTTCTGGTCAGAATTTGCTTCCCATTTCAGAGCTTCAAATGTACTCATAGTGAATATAAAATTTTAGCTTATATATCTGCACACTAGAGTAAATAATTAGTATACCCTATTGTATATTAATACCTTTGTTATCATCAAAACTTAATTGAGTCATGTCAGAACCTCTTTTGTTCCAACAATCTCCCCCTTTTTGATTGATGACAAACCAAGTATTAATTTACAATGGTTGTTGATTAATTATATCATGCTTCTCTCAGGTTTATGAGTTTTGCAAGCTCCCCCTAAGTTCAGCAATGATTAATTAAATTAGTTTAAAAAAATTTATTTGAATTTTGAACTAGACTTATACACTTGACTATCAGAGGCTAGGTTTGCAAGCTCTCCCCGTAAGTCTGATACTTATAAAAGAAAATTGCACTCTTCTCTTATATGTACCATATATAATAAGTTCATATTTCAAATAAAAATTTTCCTTCATATAAGTCAGAACTTAAAAAAATTATAAGCAAAATTTGGAATATTTGGCTTCAGGTATAGCGTTCCAGAAAAAATTAATATACTCTTACTCCCCCTTTTGTCATTAAACAAAAAGATAACAAAGAAACGGACAAGAAAATAAATGCCAAGTTTTAAAATAATGGTCAAAGGGAGGTTTTCAAGACAGTCAATGTTGAAGAAAGTGGTTACAACTACATCAAATAAATGACTTGTCGTAAATCCATAAACATGTCTGTTTTGAAATCCTATATAAAGACCCAAAAACCTTTGTCATTTCACTCAACACTTCCATTTCAAGTTGAAAAACAACAATGGAGAAGGATAGAAGAGTGATCGAGAGTAAGAAGTCACAGGAGAAGGAGAAGAAGAAGAAGAAGAAGGTGAAGATTCAACAAGACTCAGAGTCTAAGAAGAATCCTCAGAAAATGAAAGCATCAACTTCTGCTCCGTTCAGAGCCAATTATCAAACAAGATCCAAGACCAAACAAAATGAGTCTTCTTCTGAGTCAGAATCTGAATGGGATTCTGACTGGAAAGAATTCCTGAGTACATATGTTCCTCCTAGGGAAGAATACCCTTCTTCTCCCTCTGATTCTAATAAGCTAGATTTAGAACTAGCTGTTTCTGATGTATAATCCAAGTGAAAAGGTGGATAAGAACTTATGTAATCAACAATTATTAGTGGAATAAAACTCTTTTAATTTGTTTTGGAATCTTGTGTTTTGATATTTGTCTCAAAAATATTTGCATGCATGAATATAAATAACCAAATATAACAAAAATTAATCAAGATAAAACAAGTACTTAAATATTTATCAAAATAAATAAGTTCACAAACATAATAACCAACAGATTCTGAATGTAAGTTACAAAATATATGAATAACAAGTGCATAGTTTCCTAAGGTTGAGGTGGAGGAGGAGGGGGTAGTCTTTCATTGATGCTTTTAAGAGTCTCAAGAATGCTAGCTAGAATTCCAGAGTGTACATCAACTTTTTCCTTCAGTTTTTCTTGATCATCTCTTATTAGAAGGGCAAACTCTGGTGCATTTCTTGCCAAATTTTCAAGCCTTGCCTGTTCAGCAGCAAGTCTTGCTTCTTCTGCTAACCTAGCTTGTTCTCTAGCCAGAGCCTCTAGCCTTTCTTTTTCCAGCCTTTCATCTTCCAGTCTTTTCCTTTCACGCTCTTCAGCTTCTCTCTTTTCTTGTTCTGCCTTGAGTCTAGCCAGTTCATTACAAAATTCCAATTCTTTCTTGTAGGAGACTCTGATTGCCCTAATCATGTTTTGCAGTCCAACTTCCATAATCTCACATTCCTTGTCAATCTCTGCTGTCTCAATAGATTGAGTAGGAATAGCATTTTGGATTCTCCTAATATTCTTGTCAACAGCTTTCAGCATTTTAGAGATGTCCTCTTTGGTTTCATCTATTGGTTCATTTAGAATCCTATAGGGTAAGAAAGGAGGGACAAAAATGCAATCATTTGAGAGTTCTTGCATCAGATTATCAGGATTGGTGATGTGATTTGGAGGTGGTTGTTGGTTGTTTGGTAAGTCTTCAGTAACAGTGTTGTCCACCACATGTTGTGGGGATTTTTCAACATTGATTACTGGAGAGGTATTTTTATGAGAGGCTTCAGAGTTTGGATTGATAGTCTCATTTGGTTCAGGTGATTTGTGAGAATCTAAGGTAGGCATTGTTTGTTCAGAGTTTGGTGGAGGTGATGGAGGATTGTTTTGGTTATTTTCTGGAGGTGGTTATCTTCTGAAATAATCTCTAAAAGATGAGCTATTGCCAATATAAGTAGAATACTTACCATCAGCTGATCCATATAGAGTCTGTTGAGCAAGCACATCGTCAGGAACATTCCTTGGAGGAAGTTTGGAGTACATGTCATCAAATACCTTAGGGTCAATTCCACAATCATAACCATCCTTCAGTGACTCTTCCTTCTGCTTTAGAGCCTCAACCTTTGCAATAGCATCATCCTTTAAAGCTTGTTCCTTCTCTTCATCAGTTGCTTCTAACACTAATTTCCTTGGCTTTCTTGTCGCCCTTGGTCCAGTACTCTTTGTAGTCTTAGCAACCTTTTTGCTTTCAGGAACTGCAGGACTCTTAACAGCTTTTCTTTTTGCAATTATTTTGGTTGGTTGAGCCAAAATTCTTGCTTGCCTTACAGTCAGATCCTGAGTTTCTCCAGTTCCAACCTCAGCTCCTAAACTCTTCAAAAATCCAGCATGTGCTTCAGCTATACTTCTAGCACCTCTTTCACTCACATGTACGAGCCTACATTCATCAATGTTTTCCTCAGATTCTCTGAGTAACAGAGGATGTGTTGGGTGAACAGCTTTCTTACCCTTTAGCAACTTAAGATACCTCAGAGTAGTATTGTTGATGATTTTAGAACTAATCAAAAAGGTACCATAACCAGGGAAGAAAGGTTTGATTGCATCCAACAGTCCACATTGAGCAAACATGTGACTCAGTAGCCTCCCATGACGAATGATTGGTTGCTTACTAGTAATAGAGTCAGCAAGATGGATGAAGATGAGTTTACCAATATCAACAAAGTTTCCTTTACCAACATGGAAGGTAAACAACTTCTGAATAGATGAAATTTGATCAGTACCACCTAGCTTTGAAATAATATTGTTGATAAGAATTCTGTAGATAACTTTGCTTAAATCTTTCCACTCAGGCTTGTCTTCAGGGTTTTCTCTTGGTTTGAAAATGAATTCCTCAACATCTGGTAAAATAGGGTCTGTAGATTTGAGAAATAACCCACCGTCTGATAGTTTCAGAGCCTCATAGATATGATCTACTCTGAAAGCAACTCTGAATCCACAAACATATGATTCAATTTCAGTAGTTATGAACGGTCTCAATCCCATCTCAGCAGGAGTTTTACCATATAACTCTGGTTTTTCTGCAACCAACTCCTTCAGTCTCTCTTGGTACTTGGGTTTTGTAATCACTGTCGCTTTCATCCAGAATTCCTTGACAAACTCATTGTATGTTGGTCCATTCAATATATCGAAATAATACATCAAGCCTTGTCTTTCAAAACGAGTTTTAACTTCTGGAAACCCATTTACTCGTAAACTTTCAAAATCAACAGGACATTCCATGGCGAAGTTCAGTTCATCAAACTTATATGGTCGTTGATCCTTTGCAAACTTGTCAGGAATTGATTTCTCAAGATCAACAATGCAACCACTAGTACTGAGTGCGGCCATCTTTGATGAAGTTTGGGGGTTAGGGTTTGCTAATATTGAGAGAGAGAAAGAAATATTGCTTGAGTTTTAGAAGAACAAAAGTGTGGGTTGTGAGAGTGCAAAAGTGTGAATGTGAATAGTTGTGTGTTTAAATAGAAGGTTTCGCGCAAAAACAAAGTACAGACACATAGGGGTAGCAGAGTCTTTTACCTATTACAAATAGGAATTGGAACGCTGATCATCATAAACCAACTTCTCTTTCCACTTGCATCAGAACATGTGTATTAAAAGTTTATTAAATAACTGACACGTAAGTTAAGAGAAAAACGAACCGTTTTTTTTTTTTTACAAAAGATTTTTACTTACGCGCCAGAGCCATCTCCTTTTCAGAGTCTGATAGTACATCAGAAGATGGTTTCATCACAACTTCTGATACAGAAGGTTCTGATGACCTCAGCTTCTGATAGCTATTAGATTCTTACAAAAATCAATTTTTCACCAGAGTCTTAGCTATTCAGGGATTTTCATCATATTCAGATTCTTTTTGATAAAATCAAAACGTTCAACAGCCAAGGGTTTTGTAAAGATATCAGCCCATTGATTTTCTGTTTCAATGAACTTAAGATCAATTACACCCTTTTGAACATAGTCTCTGATGAAATGAAGTTTAATCTCAATATGCTTAGCTCTTGAGTGTAAAATGGGATTTTTGGAAAGGTGGATGGCTGCAGTATTGTCACAATATAAAGGAATATTGCTACTGCTTATTTGATAATCTTCTAATTGATATTTCATCCAAAGTAGTTGTGTACAACATTTTGCTGCTGATATGGATTCAGCTTCTGCTGTTGACATAGCTATGGTGGTTTGCCTTTTACTTGCCCATGAAATCAAATTCTCACCAATGAACTGACAGTTTCCACTGGTGGATTTTCTTTCAATTTTATCACCAGCATAGTCAGCATCATAGAATCCAATTAGTTTGTAGTCATTGGATTTCTGATACAGTAATCCAATGTTACAAGTAGCTTTCAGATACCTAAAGATTCTCTTCACAGCAGTGAAATGAGATTCTCTAGGATCTGATTGAAATCTTGCACACAAAAATACGCTGAATAAAATATCAGGTCTTGATGCAGTTAGATAGAGAAGAGATCCAATCATACCTCGATAGAGCTTCTGATCAACTTTGCCTTCAGATTCTTCTTTGCTTAAGCTAGATGTAGGATGCATTGGAGTGTTCATGGGTTTGCAATCTTCCAAATTGAATTTCTTCAGAAGATCTTTTATATATTTTGATTGATGAATGAATGTTCCTTTCTTTGTTTGATTTATCTGAATTCCAAGAAAGAACTTCAATTCTCCCATCATGCTCATCTCAAATTCATCCTGCATAAGCTTACAAAAATTCTTGCACAAAGTGGCATTAGTTGATCCAAAGATGATATCATCAACATAAATTTGAATGATCAAAATGTCTTTCTTTAGTGTTTTTTCTAAATAGTGTATTGTCAACTTGACCTTTTTCAAAACCATTGTTGACTAAGAAAGTACTCAGTCTCTCATACCAAGCTCTGGGAGCTTGTTTGAGTCCATAGAGTGATTTCTTTAGTCTAAACACATGATCTGGATTTGCTAAATGTAATATCCCACACTTTAAATCATCTAATTAATTTTAATTAGAGCTTCGCCTAATTTTTCTCAAATTAATTATGGGTGATTAATTAATTAAAATCGTGGAATTAAGTGTATTGTGTGTATGATGGTAATTTTAATTAAGTCCAAGCTACACAAATAATACATTAATCCAACTCTTGAGATTAATTAACTTAAGCAAATTCAAACTCTCCTCCCTCATTTTCTCTTGCTCATGACTCACTCATCACTTTCAATCTTAAGCCAACACCTCGCCAAGTTTCTCATCCACTCATAACACATGCACTACCACTCTCTACCTTCATTCTTCCACTTTAGAAAATCTGAAGTAGCCATGCTCTCTCTCTTTCTCCTCTCCACACCATAAAACAACAACAACAACAACAACACAAAGCTACAAATCCACCACTTTACTTAAACCATGGATTTTGTCTCTTTCTCATCACCACCATTCAAACAACAGAGAATCCTTCTGCTAGCACATGAACCTCTGTAATCATTACAGAATCACCAAGCCCCAAACCTCACAAGTTGCTAAACAACAACCAAGTTCATGTCACCTCTTTCTCACCCAATCAACTTGCATGCACCCCAACTCTGAAACAAATTCCCTACTGTTCTCACACTCATAAAAACCACTATAAATACCTCTCAATCTCAGCTGAATCACTCATCAAACACTTCTCAAATTCGTAGAGCAAAGTGAGGGTTTTCTAGAGTTCAAAATCTCATTTCTTGTCTGGAGTTCGTGGGGCTTTGGGAGGGGTTGCAGTAGCTGTAGTGGAACTCAGAAGCAAGGTTTAAAGCTTCAATCAGGTGGGTTCTTAGGCTAGGTAGTTTAGTTTCCCAATTTTATCAAAATTGCATGTTAACATAGGATTTAAGGATAAATGTTGTGTGAGGGGAATTAACTCCCAAATTTCCCTCCATTCTATCTTATATTATATGTTTTATGTTTCTGCACTGTCTTGAATGAGGAATGTAGGTGAAACCACATGAATTTCATAATTTTCGTAAAACAGGGGCCATTCTGCATGAACTCGCCATGGCGGATTGGTGGCGAGCACTCATGGCGAAAATAAGGTTCTGGGCTGAAGAACTTCGCCATGGCGGGCATTTGCTCGCCAGGCGAGTTGTTTAGGTCAGTACCTGAGATTTCGCCATGGCGGCTGGCATTTCGCCGTGGCGAGATTGTGTAAAAATGACCTGTAAACCTGCCATGGAGAGCAGGTAACTCGCCGTGGCGAGCTTACACAGAACAGCCTGTAACTTTTGATTTTTGAACTGTTTTGACCACCCGTTTTATTTCCTCATCTGAGATAGATAAATTGCAGAAATGTAGCTGATATAATGTTAAATAGAATGTTAATCACATATGATCTTAGGGTATAACTTAGAGTTGATTATGTTTGCATGTTCCCCGGGATTTGGAAATTCATGGTAGTAATAACTCAACTTAGTATCAGTCAATTAAGAGCGAATTATATCGCGCTATGGACTCCCAATGGGATAATCCATTAGGTTATGACTATGTGAGCTTCATGCCGTGACCGAATCGGTTGACGGATATGGCAGGCCTCTGAGACCTGCTCACCTCAGAGTGTCCTAGTGTTAAAATGAATAAGATATACTTTTGTGTTACACCTTTATTTATGCTTATGTATGATGATATATTGCTAGTATGTATGACTGATTAGGATTCTCCGGTGTAGTCACCTTAGGAGGGTAGTAGGACTCACTGAGGCTTAGTTGTCTCACCCCACTCCAAACAATTATTTTTCAGATAAGCAGGTTGGTTAAGGTATGCTGATCGGTGTGCTTGCAGCTGTGCTTGGAGATGGCATTTCTTTCATGCATTTCTAGTTGTCTTGTGTTGTTTATTCTTATTCAATAATGTTTTGTTGTACCAATTCCTATCGTTTCCGCTGAACTTTGTATCTAGTTGTAATCAGCACCTGCGTGTGCTTGAATTTCAATTTGTAATAATAATGACTCGGTTATCAATAATAATATTTCACGTATTATTCTAGACATAGACGTGGGGTGTTATAATTGGTATCAGAGCAGGTCGATTCAGATCGTGCCAGAGTTCATTAGTATTACAAATCCGAATCCCGGTTCCTGTCCGGATTTCTAACATCTGTTCTAGATGTCATGTCACTTTAAGCCTAGCTAACTTGACTTGATATTGGCAGTTAGAGCACTATGTCAGGAGCAAGACGAGGACCCGGAAGACCTAGAAGGAATGTTGCTGATGATGATGAACCCGAGATGTACGGAGATGCTAATGCGAACATGTGGGCTGAGATGATGTACCAGCAACAGCAGTTCCAAGCCCAACAGGCCCAACAACATCAAGAGTTCATGACCATGTTTCAACAACAAATGAACAATCCTCCACCTCAACAGCAAGGATCAACCTCTAGGAACAATCCTTTCCTTTACTTTTAATGAAGAGTGTAGTATCAACCTTTCCCCTTGAATATCCGTTTTTAATCAAAAATTTGCTAAGTCTATCATACCAAGCTCTAGGAGCTTGTTTAAGACCATATAAGGCTCTTTTTAATTTGAAAACATAGTCCGGATGTTCGTTATCTTCAAAACCGGGAGGTTGTTTTACATATACTTCTTCATTTATGTATCCGTTTAGGAAAGCACTCTTAACGTCCATTTGATATAACTTGAAATTCATATTGCATGCATAAGCTAACAAAAGTCTAATAGCCTCAAGGCGAGCAACCGGAGCATAGGTCTCCTCATAATCAATGCCCTCCTCTTGGTTATAGCCTTGAGCTACCAACCGTGCTTTGTTCCGAATGATAACACCATTTTCATCAAGCTTATTTCTAAAAACCCAACGTGTTCCAATTACTTGATGACTTGGAGGAGGTGGTACTAAATCCCACACCTCATTTCTTTTAAATTGATTTAGTTCTTCTTGCATTGCAAGAATCCAATGTTCATCAAGTAATGCGGCTTTTGAGTTTTTAGGTTCAACTTGTGAAACAAAAGCATAGTGAGAACAAAAGTTACTTATTTGAAACCGAGTCGCTACTCCCTTTGAGATATCACCTAAGACTTTGTCAATGAGATGGTCTTTTAGAGTACGCCATTCCTTTGCAAGACCGGCTCCTCTTTGCTTATGATGATTCTTTGACGAAGAAGATCCTCCATCATCTTTGTCTTCATTGGATGGTGACGGCTTAGCATCCTTTTCTTTTGGAACTTCCATTGAGGGTTGATCACTCCCAACAACTTCTTGATCCTTTAGAATGTCCATTGTGTCGACACCTGTACCAATAAAATCACCTTTCCCGTTTTCTTCCGGAAAAGCCTCATCAAAGTTTACATGAACCGACTCCTCAACAATTTGTAACCTTTTATTGTATACTCTATATGTTTTGCTAGATAATGAATAACCTAAGAAAATGCCCTCATCCGCTTTTGGATCAAATTTGCCAAGATTTTCTTTTCCATTATTTAAAATGAAGCATTTGCATCCAAAAGAGCGCAAGTGACTAAGATTAGGTTTTCTTCCTTTAAGTATTTCATAGGGAGTTTTGTCCAAAATAGGTCGAATGATCGCCCTATTTAGAACATAACTTGCGGTACTTATCGCATCGGCCCAAAAATACTTAGGAAGACCACTTAACATAGTCCTAGCTAACTCTTCTAGAAATCGATTTTTCCTCTCCACTACCCCATTTTGTTGTGGTGTTCGTGGAGCCGAAAAATTGTGTTCAATGCCATGTTTGGAGCAAAATTTTTCAAAATTATTGTTTTCAAATTCACCTCCATGATCACTCCTAATGGAAATGATCTTAAGGTCTAGCTTATTTTGAATCATCTTAGCAAATTGTTTAAAAGCGGACAAAGTATCGCTTTTACTAGATAAGAATAGTGTCCAACAAAATCTTGAGTAATCGTCTACAATTACAAGTCCATAATAGTTACCACCAAGGCTTTTGGTCCTTGATGGTCCAAAAAGATCCATATGGATTAACTCTAAAGGCTTAGTAGTTGAAATAAACTTTTTGGTTTTGAAAGAAGCCTTAGTTTGTTTACCCATTTGGCATGCGTCACACAAGTGATCTTTTGAAAAACGAATTTTAGGTAGACCGATTACAAGATCTTTAGAAGCTATCTTATTTAGTAAATCGAAATTAAGATGTGTCATTCTTCTATGCCACAACCAAGATTCATCATTCTTGGTTATGAGACACTTAGCACCACTTAAGCAATTATCATCTAGATCCAACATGTATATATTTCCATGCCTTATAGCCTTAAGAACAACATTCTTGTCTTTGTTACTTTCGATTGTGCAAAAGGTTGGTTTGAAATTGATTGTGAACCCTTTATCACAAAGCTTAGCAACACTCAACAAGTTGTGCTTAAGGTTATCCACAAGAGCAACATTAGATATGGTTATAGTAGAAGGATTACCGATAGTACCTACACCAAGAATAGTGCCTTTATTGTTGTCTCCATAGGTGACATAGCCTTTTTCCTTTGCTTTGAACTCAATAAAAAGTGAGGCGTCACCCGTCATGTGCCTTGAACATCCACTATCTAGAAACCATCTCCTTTCTAGATTATCAAGACACTTTTCCTACAACAATTAAACATAAGAGAGAGGTACCCAATTCTCATTGGGTCCTAATTGGTGAGGCAAATAAATTTTGTTGAGTTTTGGCATCCATTGCAATACGCCCTTAGGAACCAACACTTTCCTAGCTTTACATTTTGCAATGGTATGGCCTTCACAACAACAATAGTGACAAGTAACATGTGAGTCATTCTTCTTTTGATCCAGTTTAACATTTTTTGAATTTTTGTTTTTGATTTTCAGTGTTTTGAAAATGTTTTGGACCAACTTGATGATAGACTCTAGGTTTTGATGAATTTTCCACTTTGTCCTTGAGAACCTTAATATCTTTTGACAAAGTGGCACAATTATCACAACCAACTATGTCACCATTATCATGACTTGTACTTGACCTTTCTAATAATGATACCTTGAAAGCTTTCAACTCTTTTTCGGTTTCGGAAACTTTCTTTTCAAGAGCTTTGTTAACTTTTATAATTTCTTTTAATCGTTTGAAAGCTTTCCTAGTTTCACTACATAGGTCCTCAAATGCATTTTGCAAGTCATGATATTCTAACGAGGTATATGAGCTAGAGGGATTTTGATTTACCTTTTTGGGAGCTTTGTCCTTCTTTTTGTGATGATGAGATGTGAAGCATACATTAGCCATTTCGTCTTCATCACTTGAGCTAAAGCTTGATGATGAATGAGATGAAGAGTTTCCACTCTCCCATGCAACATAAGCTTTCTTTCCTTTGCTCCTCCTTTTGTTTGAAGATGACTCCTTCTCTTTTCTTTTGAGATTAGGACAATCCGGCTTGTAGTGACCGATTTGTCCGCATTCATAACATACTCCTTTCTTAGAGTACCTAGCATCTTCATTCCTCCGACGGTGACCACTATCTTTTCGATACTTTTTAAGATTCTCATCGGAGTGCTTTATCCCATTCTTTCTCACGTACCTATTGTAGCGTCTCACGAAGAGTCCCATTTCCTCATCATCGGAATCATCTTCGCTTGAGCTACTCTCAACATGCTCTACCTTTTTGGACTTTGACTTTGAGGCTTTAAGAGCAATTGTCCTCTTGTCCTTTTCCTTATCCTTGTCATTGTGCTTTCCCTTTTTCTCACTTTTCTCTTGCTTTTCTAGCAAGTTTAGTACATGTTCATGTTCCGTAAGTTTGCCAAATAAAGTTGTAAGACTCAAAGTAGTGAGGTCGTTTGCCTCCTTAATCGCGGTGACCTTCGGTTGCCAACTCCTACTAAGACATCTTAAAATTTTGTTAGTGGCGTCTTGATTTGTGATTGGCTTTCCCAAACCATATAGCTTGTTGGTTATTTTGATAAATCGTTGTTGCAAATCCTCGATGGACTCGCCATCTAGCATATGGAACAACTCAAACTCTTGTGTCAATGTATTAATTTTGGATATCTTTACATCATTGGTTCCCTCAAAGTGAGTTACCAATGTGTCCCACATTTCCTTAGCCGATTGACAATGTGACACATGATAATATTGATCAATCCCAAGGGATGATATCAAAATATTTTGTGCCTTTGCATCGTAATTGACCTTTTTCTTTTCCTCTTCCGTCCATTGTGCCATAGGCTTAGTTGTGACAATGCCATGAGCATCGGTGATTGTAGGAACAAACGGACCGTTCTCAATAGCATTCCACACTTCACCATCAAAAGAATTGATGTGAATACGCATACTACTTTTCCAATAGTCAAAATGATCTCCATTGAATATAGGAGCCCTATTATACGCCCCTTTAGGTGCAAAAGTCATGTTGTCTAATAATTGGCACAAATTTCCGAATTTTGCAAGCAAAATTTAACCGGACTCGTGATACCACTTGTTAGACTACGAGGCTAAACCACTTAGAAGGGGGGTTGAATAAGTGGCTTCTTTAATCAACGGTAATTTTAAAAAATTTATTGATTAAAATAATGCACGGAAGCACTACCGGATCGGTAGTCTACTTTGCACCTTTTGACCAAAGGAAAGATAGTATCGCCTTGAACGAAATTGGAAAATTACGAAATTATTAATGCGAGATATCCAAATTTAACGCAATTTACAAAAACAGTCCCAAGCAATTTTATATGGTTTGTTTGTCGAATTCAATCACAATCAAGCAAGAATCAATTGAATTTTTGTGAATCAATATGAACACTAAAAATTCAATCGATTAATCAAATTAACGAAATTAACGAAATTAAAGAGAGTGATAAAGAGAGATAAAGAGAGACACACGATTTGATTAGGGAGTTCCCCGGATTGTGCGTCGTCCACGCGTTTGTCCGAGTACGTCTCCCCCCAAATAACCAAACGGGTTATTTGAGAGTTTATAGATCAAAAACTTGATGAACAAACAGTGCACAGTTTACAATTGAAATCTATAATCCTATAGCAAGACAAAATGTAAACTAATGCGAATAACCTCGACACCCAACGGAACTTCGCCCTCTGATTCCAACGATTCTCCGTGTGCCAAACCGCACCCAATCGTCCAGCTGAGTCCTTCGTTCCTTGTTGTTGAATCCTTCAAGACCCGCACGTTCTTGAATCACTTGAGAGAAACACTAGAACCTTCAACCCAATTCAACCCGATCATGATTCTGATTCACCGCGAACCGTATCGAACGTTATCACATAAACTTGCAATTTCTATTGAATTGATCCCATACTCAAATCCAATTTTGATTGCAAATTCTCACTCAATTTGTGTTGAATCAAACCTTTGATGCAAATTCTCACTCAATTTGTACCCAAAGCGTTTATCTGATCATTCACACTAGTTTTCTCTCACTTGTTACAATTACAAAGATCACACACATTGCTATTTAAAGAGAAAATAGAATGAGCAAATTTAGGCATAATTTTTCATACATGTATCGATACAAATGATCATTTGTATCGATACAAATGCTTTGACCAACGTTAAAATTGGAAAAATTGACCTTTGTATCGATACAAACACGGGTGTGTATCGATACAAATATCAGAATCTTGAAATCTTGACTGATATGTATCTAAGCATGCAAGCATGCTTCGAATCATCATGAGTTTTCTGGATTTTGAGAACAAACAGTTGTGTATCGATACATGCAAGCATGCTTCGATACACAGGAGCTGTTCTGTCTCTGAGAGACCTCTTTTGTATCGATACAGACCATGTATGTATCGATACAAAATGCTCAAAATCAAGCAGAAGAGATTTCAGGACATTTGTATCGATACACCAATGTATGTATCGATACAAAATACCTAAAAGTCAGTTTTTCAAGGTTTTAGAAAATAGTTCTTTGTTGTCAAGTCATTTGTAATGTTGCCAAAATATGTTCAATCCTATTTTCATGTGTTTTGACAATTATTAAAACATGAGGATGAACTGGTGCACTTACATCCCTCACAGTGGAGAATGCATGAAGGGAAGGAATATGTGTTACTATTGTAAGCAGCCAGGCCACTACAAGCATGAATGCCCTAAGTTGAAGAGACAGGGAGATTCCAGCGGTGCCTCAAAAAGCAAAGGTCGGGTATACTCACTTGACGGTGAGAATGTCAAATCTAATAATGCTTTAATTATGGATGTATGCAAGTTAGGCCAATCTGAAGTTTTAGTCTTGTTTGATTGTGGAGCCACTAATTCCTTTATAGCCGTTGACTGTGTTCAGCGACTGCAATTACCCTCTGTGCCTTTAATTCCCCCTATGACTGTGGCTGTAGCCACAGGAGGCAAGGTTACTTCTAAACGTGTTTGTCAGAATTGTCTCGTTCTTGTGGGCAGCAAGGTCTATCATATAGATCTGATTTGTCTACCTCTGAAGGATATAGATGTGGTCCTAGGTATGGATTGGCTTTCCGCCAATACTGTGTACATTGGATGTGTTGAAAAGAATCTCTTCATTCCAACTGAAACTTCACCAGAAAGTAGAGCTATTACCGCTTTACTCCAGAATACTCATCAAATGATCCAGTACTTAGGTGCTAGCAGCAAATGTTTCAGTGTCTTGTTCACCATCGATCCGGAACTCAGTTTGAGCCCCAGTGATATTCCTATTGTTAGTGAGTTTTTAGATGTATTCCCAGATGATGTTATGAGTCTACCTCCGGAAAGGGAAGTTGAGTTTTCTATCGACCTTATTCCTGGATCCCAGCCTATCTCAGTTGCCCCTTATAGGATGTCTCCCTTAAAGCTTCATGAACTGAAATCTCAACTTGAGGAGTTGCTTCAGAAACACTTTATCCGACCCAGTGTCTCACCTTGGGGAGCACCGGTGTTACTCGTGAAGAAGAAAGATGGTACGATGCGTCTGTGCATTGATTATCGTCAACTCAACAAGGTCACAATAGAGAACAAGTATCCCTTACCAAGAATTGATGACCTTTTGGATCAACTCAGAGGTGCTACTGTCTTTTCCAAAATTGATCTCCGATCTGGATATCATCAGATCCGTATCAAGTCCTCGGATGTTTCCAAGACAGCATTCAGGACTCGCTATGGACATTATGAATTCTTGGTCATGCCTTTCGGTTTGACAAATGCTCCAGCCATCTTTATGGACTACATGAATCGGATCTTCAAGCCTTATCTTGATCAGTTTGTTGTTATCTTTATTGATGACATTCTGATCTATTCCAAAGATTCTCAGGAGCATGCTGAACACCTGAGAATTGTGTTGAGTATTCTAAGAGAGAAGCAACTGTATGCCAAGTTCAGCAAGTGTGAATTTTGGCTATCTGAAGTTAAATTCTTGGGTCATGTCATATCGCAAGGCGGTGTGTCTGTTGATCCATCCAAGGTGGAAGCAGTGTTGAATTGGGAAAGACCCAGAAGTGTTACCGAAGTCAGGAGTTTCCTCGGTTTGGCAAGCTATTACCGGAGATTCATCTTAGGATTTTCGGAGGTTGCCTTACCGTTGACCCGTCTGACCAGGAAAGATGCAACCTTTGAGTGGGATGCTGCTTGTGAATGGAGTTTCAGAACCCTAAAGGAAAAGCTAACCACAGCACCAGTGTTAGTAATTCCTGATCCAACCCGCAAGTATGTGGTATACAATGATGCGTCCAACAAGGGACTTGGATGTGTGTTGATGCAAGATGGAGCAGTTGTGGCATATGCATCCAGACAGCTAAAACCTCATGAACAGAATTATCCTACCCATGATCTGGAGTTAGCAGCCATTATCTTTGCACTCAAAATCTGGAGACATCATCTGTATGGAGTGCAGTTTGATCTGTTCAGTGATCACAAGAGTCTGAAGTACTTGTTTGATCAAAAGGAGTTAAATATGAGACAGCGACGTTGGATGGAGTATCTCAAGGATTTTGACTTTAACCTCAATTACCATCCTGGTAAGGCAAATGTTGTAGCAGATGCTCTGAGCAGAAAGACATTGTATGCATCAGAGTTGTTGATGCAACAGTGCGGTCTGTATGAGAAGTTTAGGGATCTCAACCTGAATGTGGTATATCGTAAGAGCGGTATTCGCATCAACAGAATTGAAGTGTCCTGTGAGTTACGCCCAAGGATTGTGCAGGCTCAGCAGGACGATGTGGAGTTGCAGAAGAGAGTAAACCATCCGGAGTTCTCAGTAGCCACGGACGGTGCTATTCTTTATGAAGGCAGACTTTGTGTACCTCAGGATGACGAGTTGAAACGGTTGATCCTGGAAGAGGCACATAAGAGTGGATTTTCAATTCACCCTGGATCCACCAAGATGTATCATGATTTGAAGGAGAACTATTGGTGGCCTAACATGAAAGCAGAGATTGCTGAATTCGTGTCAAGATGTATTGTTTGTCAACAGGTGAAGATTGAACATCAGAAACCTGGAGGACCGTTACAACCATTGGATATTCCTGAGTGGAAATGGGAACATATCACCATGGACTTTGTAGGAGGACTGCCACGTAACCAGAGAGGTCAAGATTCGATCTGGGTAATCGTGGACCGGTTGACTAAATCAGCTCATTTCATTCCAGTGAAATCCACCTACAAGGCCCCTCAATATGCAGCCATATTCATGGAGCAGATTGTAAGGTTGCATGGTGTACCTTTGAGTATTGTGTCAGATAGGGATCCAATATTCACTTCGAGGTTTTGGAAAGCATTTCAGAATGCGATGGGTACTCGGTTGAAGATGAGTACGTCACATCACCCTCAGACTGATGGTCAGTCAGAAAGGACTATTCAGACCCTTGAAGATATGCTGCGAGCTTGTGTATTAGAAGATGGTGGTTCGTGGAGTAATCACTTACACCTAATAGAGTTTGCATACAATAACAGTTACCATGCCAGTATCGGTATGGCACCTTATGAAGCTCTGTATGGCAGGAAGTGTAGAACCCCGTTGTGTTGGACAGAAGTTGGAGATCGTAGTTTCTTGGGACCAGATATTGTCCAAGAGACCACGTTAAAGATCAAGTCTATTCGGGATAAGCTGAAAGTTGCTCAGAGTCGGCAAAAGAGTTATGCTGACAAGAGAAGGAGATTTCTGGAATTTCAGGAAGGTGATCATGTGTTCTTGAGAGTTACTCCTAAGTTGGGTTTACGAGGTGTATTCAAAACTAAGAAGCTCTGTCCAAGATTCATTGGACCTTATCAGATTCTTCGACGCGTCGGTCCTGTAGCCTACCAGTTAGCTCTTCCTCCATCCATGTCAGGGTTACACGACGTGTTTCATGTGTCTCAGCTACGGAAGTACATTCCTGATCCTTATCAGCCAGTGGAACTTGAACAAATTGATCTCCAGCCAGATCTAACCTATCAGCCGGATCCTGTTCGGATTGTTGAACGTGATGCAAAAATCCTCCGGAACAAGAGAATTCCTATTGTCAAAGTTGAATGGGCTCAGTCTCTTGACGGTGAATTCACTTGGGAACTGGAGTCGGACATGCGGAAGAGTTATCCTTATCTTTTTCCGAGGTAAATTTCTTAATTTCGAGGACGAAATTTCTTAAGGGGGGTAGGTTGTAATATCCCACACTTTAAATCATCTAATTAATTTTAATTAGAGCTTCGCCTAATTTTTCTCAAATTAATTAGGGGTGATTAATTAATTAAAATCGTGGAATTAAGTGTATTGTGTGTATGATGGTAATTTTAATTAAGTCCAAGCTACACAAATAATACATTAATCCAACTCTTGAGATTAATTAACTTAAGCAAATTCAAACTCTCCTCCCTCATTTTCTCTTGCTCATGACTCACTCATCACTTTCAATCTTAAGCCAACACCTCACCAAGTTTCTCCTCCACTCATAACACATGCACTACCACTCTCTACCTTCATTCTTCCACATCAGAAAATCTGAAGTAGCCATGCTCTCTCTCTTTCTCCTCTCCACGCCATAAAACAACAACAACAACAACAACAACAACACAAAGCTACAAATCCACCACTTTACTTAAACCATGGATTTTGTCTCTTTCTCATCACCACCATTCAAACAACAGAGAATCCTTCTGCTAGCACATGAACCTCTGTAATCATTACAGAATCACCAAGCCCCAAACCTCACAATTTGCTAAACAACAACCAAGTTCATGTCACCTCTTTCTCACCCAATCAACTTGCATGCACCCCAACTCTGAAACAAATTCCCTACTGTTCTCACACTCATAAAAACCACTATAAATACCTCTCAATCTCAGCTGAATCACTCATCAAACACTTCTCAAATTCGTAGAGCAAAGTGAGGGTTTTCTAGAGTTCAAAATCTCATTTCTTGTCTGGAGTTCGTGGGGCTTTGGGAGGGGTTGCAGTAGCTGTAGTGGAACTCAGAAGCAAGGTTTAAAGCTTCAATCAGGTGGGTTCTTAGGCTAGGTAGTTTAGTTTCCCAATTTTATCAAAATTGCATGTTAACATAGGATTTAAGGATAAATGTTGTGTGAGGGGAATTAACTCCCAAATTTCCCTCCATTCTATCTTATATTATATGTTTTATGTTTCTGCACTGTCTTGAATGAGGAATGTAGGTGAAACCACATGAATTTCATAATTTTCGTAAAACAGGGGCCATTCTGCATGAACTCGCCATGGCGGATTGGTGGCGAGCACTCATTGCGAAAATAAGGTTCTGGGCTGAAGAACTTCGCCATGGCGGGAATTTGCTCGCCAGGCGAGTTGTTTAGGTCAGTACCTGAGATTTCGCCATGGCGGCTGGCATTTCACCGTGGCGAGATTGTGTAAAAATGACCTGTAAACCTGCCATGGCGAGCAGGTAACTCGCCGTGGCGAGCTTACACAGAACAGCCTGTAACTTTTGATTTTTGAACTGTTTTGACCACCCGTTTTATTTTCTCATCTGAGATAGATAAATTGCAGAAATTTAGCTGATATAATGTTAAATAGAATGTTAATCACAGATGATCTTAGGGTATAACTTAGAGTTGATTAAGTTTGCATGTTCCCCGGGATTTGGAAATTCATGGTAGTAATAACTCAACTTAGTATCAGTCAATTAAGAGCGAATTATATCGCGCTATGGACTCCCAATGGGATAATCCATTAGGTTATGACTATGTGAGCTTCATGCCGTGACCGAATCGGTTGACGGATATGGCAGGCCTCTGAGACCTGCTCACCTCAGAGTGTCCTAGTGTTAAAATGAATAAGATATACTTTTGTGTTACACCTTTATTTATGCTTATGTATGATGATATATTGCTAGTATGTATGACTGATTAGGATTCTCCGGTGTAGTCACCTTAGGAGGGTAGTAGGACTCACTGAGGCTTAGTTGTCTCACCCCACTCCAAACAATTATTTTTCAGATAAGCAGGTTGGTTAAGGTATGCTGATCGGTGTGCTTGCAGCTGTGCTTGGAGATGGCATTTCTTTCATGCATTTCTAGTTGTCTTGTGTTGTTTATTCTTATTCAATAATGTTTTGTTGTACCAATTCCTATCATTTCCGCTGAACTTTGTATCTAGTTGTAATCAGCACCTGCGTGTGCTTGAATTTCAATTTGTAATAATAATGACTCGGTTATCAATAATAATATTTCACGTATTATTCTAGACATAGACGTGGGGTGTTATACTAAATCCTCAAATCCAGGAGGTTGTTTGACATATACTTCTTCAGAAATAACACCATTAAGAAATGCACTTTTAATATCCATTTGATAAAGAGTGATATCATTGTTAACTGCATAAGATAAAAGTAACCTGATTGCTTCCAGTCTAGCTATTGGAGCATATGTTTCAGTGAAGTCAATTCCTTCTTGTTGACTGTATCCTTGTGCAACAAGTCTTGCTTTGTTTCTTGTTACTTCACCTTGTTCATTCAATTTGTTTCTGTATACCCATTTTGTTCCAATAATGTTCTTATGCTTGGGTTTGGGTACCAGATCCCATACATCATTTCTCTTGAATTGATTTAACTCTTCTTCCATAGCAACTATCCAAGCATAATCTGAGAGAGCTTCATTCGTTGTCTTTGGTTCAATCAAAGATACTAATCCAAACAATGATTCTTCATCTCTAAAGTTTGACCTTGTTTTTCTTGGACTATTATTGTTTCCAAGGATGAGCTCTTCAGGATGTGATGATTTGTATTTGAATGTATTTCTTGGAATATCAGTAGCTTCAGAGTTTTCATCATTGGTTTGATGCTCTTGAACAGCATCAGAAGGTGTAGCTTCTTGAGTTTCAGAGTCTTCTACAGGTTCTATGTAGTTGTCATACTATGGAGCTTCATCTTCTGATTCATCAGAACCTGACAAATCTTTAACAGGCTCTGACTTTTTATCATCAGGCTCTTTATCATCAAACTTTACGTGCATTGATTCTTCCACTGTGTTAGTTTCAGAATTATACACTCTGTATGACTTAGAGCGTTCAGAGTATCCAATGAAGATACCCTTACAGGCTTTAGAGTCAAATTTCTTAAGATGGACTTTATTATTTAGAATGTAACATGTACAGCCAAATTGATGAAAATAAGAAATATTGGGTTTTCTTCCCTTAAAGAGTTCATATGTTGTTTTGTTCAAAATAGGTCTTATATAAATTCTATTTTGAATGTAACAAGCAGTGTTAACAGCTTCTGCCCAAAAGAATTTTGCCAAATTATTTTCATGCATCATGGTGCGTGCCATTTCTTGTAAAGACCTATTCTTTCTCTCTACAACTCCATTTTGTTGTGGAGTTCTAGGAGAAGAGAATTCATGGAGGATTCCATGTTCTTCACAAAAATTTTCAAAAGGTTCATTTTCAAATTCACCACCATGATCACTTCTCACTTTCAAAATCTTGGAATCCTTTTCATTTTGAATTTGGGTACAGAAGATGTTAAACACCTCATATGTGTCATCTTTAGTTCTCAGAAACTTAACCCAAGTCCATCTACTATAATCATCCACAATGACTAATCCATATTTCTTACCATTGATTGAAGCAGTGTTAACTGGTCCAAAAAGATCAATGTGTAAGAGTTCTAAGGGTCTGGTAGAAGAGACAATGTTCTTGTTCTTAAAAGAACTTTTGACAATTTTCCATTTTTGACAAGAACCACAAAGTGAGTTTGAGTGATATTTAATTTTTGGAAGGCCTCTGACAAGATTGTCCTTACTAAGCTTAGAGATTAACCTCCAGTTAGCATGACCCAATCTTTTGTGCCAGATCCATTTTTCATCACTTAGTGTCAAAAGACAAAGCACTTGTTGTTCCTTTAAATCAGAAAAGTTGACTTTATACACATTGCCTTTTCTATTACCCTTAAAAACAATAGATTGGTCAGAGCTTCTGACTACAATACATGAATCCTTAGTAAACATGACATCATAATTACTATCACACAATTGACTTATGCTAAGTAAATTATGATGTAGTCCATCTACTAACCAAACATCAGAAATTGACAAAGAAGAATTACCAACTGTACCTATACCAATGATCTTTCCCTTCTGGTTGCCACCAAACCCTACTGTGTTGGAACAAAGTGGGTCTGACATGAACCTCTAATGTTTTAAGTGGTTTTGATGATAACAAAGTATTAAAATTACAATTGGTATTACTAATGATTATTCTAGTGTGCAGAACTACAAGTTAAAATTCATTTAGAAGCACTATGAATAGTAGCAGAGAAGCCAGTCAAGACAAGCTCTGAAAGAGTATCGCTGTTCATCAGAAGCTTAATTTTTGCGTGCTGAAGATAGCACTTCTGAAGACCAAAAGCTAGGCTCTGATGAAGTTCAGAAGCTGAAGATCTTAAGAAGCTATGACAAGAACATCAGAAGCAAAAGGAATTTACGTCACTCAAAAGCTGACCTATACAGAACCAATGATTGAAGAACAATCCACTTCAAGGCTCTGTCACATCCACAGGAAGGAATATTCATTGGTACAACGTTAACCTTATCCATAAGTGGAGCGCATTTGAGGATTGTACTATCGTACTATTATTACTCAAAATGGATGAGTGATAAATTGAATAGCTAGGTAGTGGAATTGGAATTCCTTACCAAAGAAGGCAATATACAGCTATCAATTGTACGAGTAAATTCCAGCTGGCACCTCTCTCTCTGCAACGGTCATCATCTTCCTCCAAGTATAAATAGAAGACTCAAATGGAAGAAATGACTACCGTTCCTACACACTGTTCTATTACTGCGTTCAAAGATTAAGAAGCATTCTGACATCATATTTTAAATCTGTCATTCTAAGTCTTAGAACAATTTGAGTTGTATTTTGTAAACACCTCTGATAGTATATCAAGTGTTCCTTAACATTCATTCTTATTCTTAAGTTTGTTTGAGAAGTCTCTTGTTAAAGTTAACTTGAGCATTTGAGAAGTCTCTTGTTTTGTGAAACTTGAGCACCTGAGAAGTCTCTTGCAAGTGTGCTTGAGCAATTTGTAATCTTTAGTAGATTATAGTGAAAATCTCTTGTTAGTAACAAGGGGACTGGAGTACTCTCGATTTGTGAGGGGAACCAGGATAAATTCTGTGTCTTTCTTTCTCTCTCTCAGCACCCTCTCTTTAATTTGTGTTTTTATCCGCTGCATACTTAGTCGCTATTAGGCAAAAAGTTTTATTTTTTAAAACACAATTCAACCCCCCCCTTCTTGTGTTTTTCCACCTTCAATTGGTATCAGGAGCTGGGCTGTTGCCTAACTCTCACCTATCAGTGAAACAGTTAAGATTCAGGGAGGAAAAACATGTCTGCTGAGACGAATCTCAATGAAGTTCCATTTGACTATGATTCTAATTCTAAAGACAGAAGGTCTTCTGACAAAATTCCCTTTTTCAATGGAACTGAGACTGGTTATCCATTCTGGAAAACCAAGATGTACAGTCACATCATGGCGATTGATTGTGATCTGTGGGACTTGGTAGAAGATGGAGTGAACTTTGAAAATATGGACTTAGAAGGCGTTGTTAGCTCTAAAGACAGAAAGGCTTTTACACCTACTCAAAAGCTGGAATATAAGAAGCACCACAGTGTAAAAGGGATGATGACAAATGCCATCTCTCATGATGAGTACTTGAAAATTGGAGATAAGAGAACGGCTAAGTCTATCTGGGATTCTCTTAAATCCAAGTATGAAGGAAATAAACAAGTTAAGGAGGCTAAGGCCAACTTGTTAGTACATCAGTATGAATTATTTAAAATGAAGGACGGAGAGGACATTGAGACAATGTTCTCTAGATTTCAAATTCTTGTTTCTGGACTTCAAGTTTTAGATAAGAGCTATACTGAGGCTGATCATGTAAGGAAAGTACTCAGAAGCTTGCCGCCAAAGTGGAGACCAAAAGTGACAGCGTTTCAGGAATCTAAGGATTTAGATACTGTGTCTCTTGAAAGCTTGGTTAGTTCTCTAAAGAGTCATGAGATGGAACTCATGACTGATGAATCGACTAAGAAGCTAAAAGGGATAGCACTGAGCACCAAGAGTTCCTCTAAGGCTTTGAAGGCGAAGGTTATAGTATCTGATGAAGAAGCTTCTGAAGAAGGTCACGAGATGGACTCTGATGAAGAAGAAGAAATGGTTCTGATGGCTGCAAGAGTATCGCAATGGGCTAAGAGAAGCAAGAAGTATGCTGGTAAGTTTGGAGGTTCTTCCAAGAAGGTTGGTGCTTCTAAGGATAAAAAGGAAGAACAAAACAAATGCTTTAAGTGTAACAAACCAGGACACTTCATTGCTGACTGCCCAGAGAACCTGAGTAAAACATCCAAGAGAACCTCTAACAAAGAAAGATATAAAAGTAAGCTCAAGAAGGGGTTCCTTGCCACTTGGGATGATTTGGATCAGGAATCAGATTCTGATGGGGAAGAGGAAGCAAACCTAGCCTTGATGGCAACCGCTTCTGACCAAGAGAACTCTGAGCACGAAGCTGACTCAGATTCAGAAGATGAAGATGAGGTACTTGCTAAACTTTCTCGTTCTGAATTAATAGATTCCTTAAAAGATGCCTTAAAACTCTTAACCAAAAAGGCAGGTGAGTGTAAGGTCCTTAAAAAGGCCTATAACAACCTGACCGAAAAGGCAAATGAAATAATTGAACAAAATGAGTCTCTAAAATCAAGAAATGAATTTATGGAAACTCATTATGTTCTCGATGATAAGGTTCCTCCAGAACATGAATTTGCTCTTCAGGAATTCCTTATCAATGGAATGAAAAGAAGTAAAATAGCCTCTTTGATTTATCATGTAAGTAGAAATAGAGGAGAAGGTCTTGGATTCTCACGTTTTAAAGATAATCCATTATCTTCAAAGTCCTCTAATATAGATAAATCAAAACCTAAGGTTGTCTTTGTAAAGAGTCAATCAGAAGTTCTAAATGAGTCAGCTTCTAATAGAACGTCAAAGCCAGAGGCTCAAAAGTCAAAGATTCTGAAGGATAAAACCTCAGAACCTAAGATTGTTAAGCCTCAAGCTAATGTTAAATCTAAAGAAGCTCTGACACATTCAAGAACAAAGCTCAAGAGCTATACTAAACCCAAAAACCTTTCAACAAGGGTGGTTAACTCTAGAAGCTCTGATAGGTCCTTCAAACAAAGACCACCTGGACCTGTAAAGACTAACACAAAAGGACCCATAAAGATATGGGTACCAAAATCTCAAATAATATTTGCTTCAGGTTTGCACACTAAGAAGGCCAAAGCAGCAATGCTGGTACCTGGACAGTGGCTGCTCACGACATATGACGGGAGAAAGGCATATGTTCCAAACCCTGACTCTGAAAGAGGGAGGTACTGTGGGGTTTGGAGGAAACCAAAAAGGGAAGATCATTGGTACAGGTATAGTTGGTAACTCTTCTCTTTCAATTAAAAATGTTTGGTTAGTTGATGGCCTCAAACATAATCTGCTTAGCATTAGTCAATTTTGTGACAGCGGATTTATTGTTAAATTTGATAAAGAGGCATGTACAGTAATCAATGATTCTGACAAGTCCATATTGTTTAAAGGATTAAGAAGAGGTAATGTTTATAAGGTGAATCTGTCAGAACTCACTGAGCAGAAGATAGTTTGTCTTCTATCTCTGAATGATGAAAAGTGGGTCTGGCACCAACGCTTAGGTCATGCTAACTGGAGATTAATCTCTAAGTTTAGCAAACTAAAGTTGGTTAAAGGCCTGCCAAATCTTAAATATCATTCAGATGCTCTGTGTGGTCCTTGTCAGATTGGCAAAATTTCAAAAACTTCTTTTAAACCTAAAAACATTGTCTCTACCTCAAGACCCTTAGAACTACTTCACATTGATTTGTTTGGTCCAGTAAGTACTGCCTCAATCAATGGGAAGAAATATGGATTAGTCATTGTTGATGATTACAGTAGATGGACTTGGGTAAAGTTTCTAAGAGTGAAAGATGATGCATATGATGTGTTCAGCATCTTCTGTACTCAAGTGCAAAATGAGAAAGGTCTCAAAATCTTAAAGGTTAGAAGTGATCATGGTGGTGAATTTGAAAATGAACCATTTGCAACTTTTTGTGAAGATCATGGCATTGTCCATGAGTTCTCTGCTCCTAGAACACCACAACAAAATGGTGTTGTAGAGAGAAAGAACAGGTCTTTACAAGAAATGGCAAGAACCATGATGCATGAGACAAAACTTGCTAAGCACTTCTGGGCAGAAGCTGTAAACACAGCTTGTTATATTCAAAATAGGATCTATATAAGACCTCTATTGAATCTAACAACATATGAACTCTTCAAAGGAAGAAAGCCCAACATCTCTTACTTTCATCAGTTTGGATGTACATGTTACATTCTAGACAACAAGGCCTACAAAAGAAAATTTGATGCCAAAGCTTGTAAGGGAATCTTTATAGGTTACTCTGAACGCTCAAAGGCATACAGAGTGTATAATTCTGAAACTAACACAGTGGAAGAATCTATACATGTTAGATTTGATGATAAAGAGCCTGACAGTAAAATGTCAGAGCAAGATAATAGTTATGCAGGTGTTCCATACCAATACATCGATTCAGAACCTGAAAAAGTATCAGAAGCTGTTGAAGCTTCAGAAGCTGTATTGGAAGAAGATGCTGAAGAAACATCTCAATTAGAAGCATCACAAGAACATGATGACACTTCAGAAGAAGACACTCAACCAAGTGCTGATGTTGATGAAGCTCCAAGAAGGAAGTTCAAATATAGATCATCACATCCAGAAGATTTAATTCTTGGAAACAAAGAAAGTCCAAGAAAGACAAGATCAGACTATCAACAACTTGATTCACTTCTGGGGCTAATCTCAATGATAGAACCAAAGAATGTTGATGAAGCACTTACTGACGATGGATGGATTGTAGCTATGCAAGATGAGCTCAATCAGTTTCAAAGAAGTGATGTATGGGACTTAGTGCCAAGACCAGCACATAAGAACATCATTGGAACTAAGTGGGTATTTAGAAACAAGATGAATGAACAAGGTGAAGTGGTAAGAAATAAAGCTAGACTGGTAGCACAAGGCTACAGTCAGCAAGAAGGTATAGACTTCACTGAAACATTTGCTCCAGTAGCAAGACTGGAAGCAATCAGGTTACTTCTTTCATATGCTGTTAACAATGGAATCACATTGTACCAAATGGATGTTAAGAGCGCCTTTCTTAATGGTGTTATTTCTGAAGAAGTATATGTCAAACAACCCCCAGGTTTTGAGGATTTGAAAAATCCTAATTATGTTTATAAACTTAAGAAATCACTCTATGGTCTCAAACAAGCTCCAAGAGCTTGGTATGAAAGACTGAGTAATTTCCTTTTAGAAAATGGTTTTCAAAAAGGTCAAATTGACAATACATTATTTAGAAAGACATCTAAGAAAGATATCTTAATCATTCAAATTTATGTAGATGATATAATTTTTGGTTCAACTAATGCTTCTCTTTGCAAGAATTTCTCTAAGCTTATGCAGGATGAATTTGAAATGAGTATGATGGGTGAATTGAAGTTCTTCCTTGGAATCCAAATTAATCAAGGAAAAGATGGCACTTACATTCATCAAAGCAAGTATACAAAAGAGCTTCTGAAGAAGTTCAACCTTGATGATTGCAAGATAATGTCTACACCCATGCATCCTACCAGCAGCTTAAGCAAAGAAGAGATAGGAAGCAAAGTAGATCAGAAGCTGTATCGAGGTATGATTGGTTCTTTACTCTACCTTACAGCATCTAGACCTGATATTCTATATAGTGTATGCTTGTGTGCAAGATTCCAGTCAGATCCTAGAGAACCTCACTTAACTGCTGTTAAGAGGATCTTTAGATATCTGAAAGGAACTACTAATCTAGGACTTCTTTATAAAAAATCCCTAGATAGTAAGCTAGTTGGATTCTGTGATGCTGACTATGCTGGTGATAAGATTGAGAGGAAATCCACTAGTGGAAATTGCCAATTCATTGGTGAGAATCTCATATCTTGGGCCAGTAAGAGACAAACAACTATTGCTTTGTCTACAGCAGAAGCAGAATACATCTCAGCAGCTAAGTGCTGCACACAGCTTCTCTGGATGAAATATCAGTTGGAAGATTATAACATAGCTGAAAGTAGTATTCCACTATATTGTGACAATACTGCTGCTATTCATTTGTCTAAGAACCCTATTCTACACTCAAGAGCTAAACATATTGAAATAAAACATCATTTTATAAGGGATCATGTTCAGAAAGGTACAATAGATATTCAATTCATTGATACTGAACATCAATGGGCTGATATATTTACTAAACCTTTAGCTATTGAAAGATTTGATTTTATCAAAAAGAATTTGAACATGCACTATATCTCTGAAGAAAATTAGCTCTGAGAAGTAGAATAGAATTAGCATCTGAAGCTCTATCAGAACCTCTTATAATTTAGAGTATCCCTTGGGAAGCTCTGAATAATTTAGGCTCTGAAGAGTAACAGGTTCTGATGAGGTGTCAGATACAAATGAGTGAGGCTCTGAACCTTTTAGAAATGAAACGTTCAGTACGTGTAAGTGTACAACAGTTGTCTATACACGCGTCAGCTATGATTAAACTTTTTCAACACGTGTCTAGATCCTGATGGGCAGAGAACAGTTAATGATGATTATGGCAGTTAAGTATATTATTTAATTTTTAAAACTGCTCGCGCTCCCTCCCAATGTTTACTTTCTCTGTGTATGTGTGCTAGTTACTATTTATAAGTCACTTCACTCACTTTGCACAACTTTTTACACAAAATCACTACCTACACAAACCTAGACCTTACAGAAATTCCCAATCTTCAACTTCTTAATTCTCTGCAACTATGGCTGCTCGTTCATCAAACGAAATCGTTCAAGAACCCTTTAACCCTACATTACCACCCATCATCGATCTTAATTCAAAAGATAATCTAGTCTACGAACATCATCAAACTGACGCTGGACCAGATGCTTATGATTTCTTCACTGAGAAGTTCGTGGATTTTGAAAGTTTGAAAGCGAATGGGATTGACATTCAATACTTGTTCTACAACCAACAATGGCAAAATTATTTTGAGATGCTTAATGGCTTCGTATACTACGACATAGTGAAGTATTTCTGGCAGAAGGCTAAAGTGTACGATAGAGCAAGTGCTGATAAAGAATACAAGGATATGGTTGAGAAGAACCAGGAATTACGAGGGAAAACAAGAAAGGAACTTGGTCTTAAACCTTATAGAGAAAGGGAAATTAGGTCAAATATTTTGGGAATCAATGTTGTGATAACTCAGGCACACATTGCTAAGATTCTGAGTTTAGACAACAAAGGAGAAGATATAGAAGTGTATGATAAGAAAAGCAAGCATTTGGATTCAATTCATCAGGACCTCTTTAAATCTGGATGCACACAAAAGGATTTTGGAAAAGTAATGCACATGAAGAATACATTTGAATTTGCTTTCAGAATGTGTTTGTCTACTATCTTCACCAGAAAAGGTGGATTGGATACCATCTCCATTCCACACAAACATCTCATCTGGTTCTTATACAAGAGGGTGAAAGTTAATTTGGCTAAGATTCTTTTTGATCACATGTGCCTTACCATCAATGAGGGTAGAACCAAAATACCATCAGTCATTCATCACCCTAGGTTAATTTCAGAACTGATAAGGCAAACCAAACTCACAGATATTGTGAGTGCCAAAGAAAAACTTAGAGTTTTCCAAACCTCTAAGTATGATGCATCAGTTCTGGTCAATATGAAGAGAAAAACCAAGGAAGAAATCATTCAAGTGAAAACACCTCTACAGCAAGTGTACGAAAAGTACTTCTGGTGTGATGGGTTTCCCACCATATCAGAACATGATAATGAGGAGGTCATCAAGAACTTTCTTGAATCTGTAAGAAGAGATACTGGAGTTAGTGTGCCCAGGAAAATGGTTGTAAGTGTTCCTAATTGGGATATCTTCAAGGGACCAAGAGATATTACAAGGAACAGAAGAAAGCCAAGAACTACTGAGCTAGAAATGATCGATGAAGGCTCTGATGATCAAGGACATGCTAGTGCTGATGAGATTGAGGAAGGTGCTGAAAGTATGATGACTGAAGCTGTTCAGAAGGAAAAGCGGACAAAGAAAAGGCATGATAGGCCTTCAGCTTCTGAGGAAGATCAGAACCCTGCCAAACCTGCAAAGAGATTAAAGACCAGAGCTTCTAAACCAAAAGGTAAGATCTCTGAATCTAATACTTCTAGCATTCCTGTAGCTCAGGTTATTGGTTCTGAACCTCAACCCTCTATTGCTAAACCATCTTTCTCTCAACCTCCATTATCTACCAATCAACATCAACCCATAGACTTCACTGTACCTATTAGTGTAGTTTTACCATCTGTCAAACCATCATCTTCATCTTCATCAGATGCCAGCACTGCCTCGGATGAGTTAATTGCTACACTCATCAGAGAATCCAACCCAAAACAAAAGAAAACTCTTACACCAAAGAGAACCTCTTTCAAGAAAACCACAAAGAAAACCACCATAAAGCCCATTCATCTCTCTTCTGATGAAGAACCAACTATTAATGTAGACACCACCATTCTCAATCAATCCACAAATCAAGATTCTGTCATAGAACATCTTGAACAACACATGTGTGGTGTTGCATTTACCAACTCAAATCCAAATTCACCACATCAATTTCCATCCATGAATCTCACAAATGATTCACCCGTCCATAAAACACAAAACACACAGGTCATTCACACACCCCCTCCCTCACTTGATCACATCTCACGAGTAAATCCACCTACATTCACCCCTGTTCAGAATGAGCAAATTGCTCATTCTGAAGAACAACAAAAATCACCTCACTCATCACCAATCAATGTCATGACTGAACAACAACATCAATCACCACAACCTGTCCCTGACCCACTCCACAGACCTCTAGTTTTAGAAGAGGTTCTTGAGCTTTACCAACACCTAACTAAAGCTGAACATCAAATATTCAAGGATTCCATCAATCTTGATGATGATATCATACCTCCAAATCTCAGCAAAATCAAAATTATTGAACTCAAAAGAAAGAAACCTGAACCAACCATTCCCTTTGACTCATCCTTACCCTTTTTCAATTCTGACTCTGAACCAAACCTTGAGCTGCTAAATAATGCTATAGGTATTAGACTTAAGAGGTTCAAACAAAGAGAGGAAGAAGCTCTTATCTTCCCCTCTGATATGGATGCTGAGGTCAGGGAATTAGAGTACTTGTTTGGTAAATCTTTAAGGATTCTCAGTACTCATCTGAAGGATAAGATTAAGGGTAGAGGAGCAAACACTGTACGGGAACTATTTGAGATTGCTGAGAGGACATGTGCTCCAAGGCTCACATTCTTCAACCATGAAGAAGAATGTCAGAGGTTAGCCTTTTTAGCTGCTGTTGATGAAAGTATGAGAAGATCTTTGGATGAAGAGCAGGCTAGGATAGCTGCTGAAATGGAACGTCAGAGGCTTGCTGAACAAGAAGCCTTAAACTTATTGGTTGATAGAGCTGTTCACATTGCTGTCATTGAGACTAATAAGATTTTTGAGAATCAAGGAGCTGCAGAAGATACTGTTATGAATGATCAGAACCTTAGTAAACCAGATTCTGATAAAGGAAAAGCTCCCATTGTTGCTTCATCTCCTCCAAGATCTCCACCAGTACTTGTCCAAGGCTCTTCTTCATCTGCTATACCCTCTGTTATGCAAGAAGCTCTGGATGTAATCAAGCATGACATAAGAGAGGAACTATGAAATGGATGAATTCAGGGCCGATATAAGAGAAGACATGAACAGATCTGGTGAAGCTACTAACAAGAAGATAGATGCAATGATGGAACTTCTTCTGAAACTTACTCAACAGCAACCCAAACCTTAAACTCTTATGTCTGAGCACTTATTTGTTATTAGTTCTTGTGTAATTCTTTTGGATATTTTTTTTTAATTCATATCTATATTATCCATATTTGTGTGTTTGTTATTTGCCTCTATGTTTGTTTTATATTTGTTTTTCAAAATTTAACTTTTCTATATACCATGATATTGTCTGGTACTCTTGAGAATTCTGACTCTAGTGAAAGATGCTGAAGAGCATCTTAGTTTTTAAACTAATAAGCCTAGGATTTTCAAAACCTAAGAGTCCCTCTCATCAGTACTCCTGTTTACTCATGAAATAGCTTCTTAGTATTAAAGCCTGTTTAACAACGGGGCACCAATACCGAATGAGGCGTGTCTGGTAACTAGTTTTCTGACAATAGAAATGAGGTATATATATATATAAGAAACTTGCTCAAAACAAAGGGAATTAATAGCATAAACTCCTTTATTAATATTATTGAAGAATTTCTATTACATAGAATGATAAGACTCTACTTAGAGCTAGGCTTAACTTCAGCAGACTCTGCATCTAGCTTCTTATGTTTCTCCTTAATGTAAGAAAGCAAGTTGGCAGTAGCCTTTTGCACTAGTTCTTCAGTATTCTTCTGAACAGCAGCCTCGTACTCTTCGTATGGAGTATCATCATTGTATGTCCATAAAAATTCTTCCAGATCAGAGCCCAATTCCTCCTCCTCTGACTCTGTCAAAATTAGTTCTTGCTTGTTCCTTTCGTAGCGAAGCCTATTTTCTTCGCAGCGCCAGGGCTCTGCTCCCTTCTTGCTCTCTTCTTTTGAGCCTGAAGCATCCTTGGTAACCTGCCTTTCCATTGTATGTTTTTCTTTTGATGTTACTTGATTACTCTGGATGAGTAAAATGAGAGGAATCATCCCTTTTTATAGTGTCATCAAGCTCTCTTGTCAGGACGGTTTTCAACACAATTCATTAAATGAATTTAGTTGTCATCACTTTTTGACTTGACTGCCTTGTTATGACGCATTTGACTGCTTGGTTTTCTGTGTCTTTTTGACTGATGCCAAAAGGGGGAGTAAGAGTAGCGTTAAAATTAATGTTGATTCATTCATTTACTGCTCAATCTGAAACTGTAATGTTAAAAGCATTATGAATCAATATTTATCTCTTATGATTCTTTCTCATTCTGAACGATTATTGAAAGGGGAGAAAATTTAAGAACCTAAAATAAAATTCATAGACAATGTCAGAAGAGCTTGCAAACCGCTTCTGAGCATTATCAAACTCTAAGAAGCAAAGCTTGCAAAACTATGCTTCTGAGAGTTAAATATGAAAATTTATTTTAAGTTAATAAATCAACTCTTAAACTGTTTTAATTAATTATGGATAAAACTTAGGGGGAGCTTACAAACCTACCCTTATGGATTATCAGACTCAGGGGGAGATTGCAAACCTTTGAAACCTGAAGTCATCATAATTAAATTAAATCAACAACAATTGAATTTTAATGCTTTGGTTTGTCATCATCAAAAAGGGGGAGATTGTTGGAACAAAGTGGGTCTGACATGAACCTCTAATGTTTTAAGTGGTTTTGATGATAACAAAGTATTAAAATTACAATTGGTATTACTAATGATTATTCTAGTGTGCAGAACTACAAGTTAAAATTCATTTAGAAGCACTATGAATAGTAGCAGAGAAGCCAGTCAAGACAAGCTCTGAAAGAGTATCGCTGTTCATCAGAAGCTTAATTTTTGCGTGCTGAAGATAGCACTTCTGAAGACCAAAAGCTAGGCTCTGATGAAGTTCAGAAGCTGAAGATCTTAAGAAGCTATGACAAGAACATCAGAAGCAAAAGGAATTTACGTCACTCAAAAGCTGACCTATACAGAACCAATGATTGAAGAACAATCCACTTCAAGGCTCTGTCACATCCACAGGAAGGAATATTCATTGGTACAACGTTAACCTTATCCATAAGTGGAGCGCATTTGAGGATTGTACTATCGTACTATTATTACTCAAAATGGATGAGTGATAAATTGAATAGCTAGGTAGTGGAATTGGAATTCCTTACCAAAGAAGGCAATATACAGCTATCAATTGTACGAGTAAATTCCAGCTGGCACCTCTCTCTCTGCAACGGTCATCATCTTCCTCCAAGTATAAATAGAAGACTCAAATGGAAGAAATGACTACCGTTCCTACACACTGTTCTATTACTGCGTTCAAAGATTAAGAAGCATTCTGACATCATATTTTAAATCTGTCATTCTAAGTCTTAGAACAATTTGAGTTGTATTTTGTAAACACCTCTGATAGTATATCAAGTGTTCCTTAACATTCATTCTTATTCTTAAGTTTGTTTGAGAAGTCTCTTGTTAAAGTTAACTTGAGCATTTGAGAAGTCTCTTGTTTAGTGAAACTTGAGCACCTGAGAAGTCTCTTGCAAGTGTGCTTGAGCAATTTGTAATCTTTAGTAGATTATAGTGAAAATCTCTTGTTAGTAACTAGGGGACTGGAGTACTCTCGATTTGTGAGGGGAACCAGGATAAATTCTGTGTCTTTCTTTCTCTCTCTCAGCACCCTCTCTTTAATTTGTGTTTTTATCCGCTGCATACTTAGTCGCTATTAGGCAAAAAGTTTTATTTTTTAAAACACAATTCAACCCCCCCCCTTCTTGTGTTTTTCCACCTTCATACTGTTCCTCCCTCTTGCTGATTCAGGGTGTGGAATAAAAGCTTGTCTCCTGTCATGTGACGTGAGCAGCCAGAGTCCAGATACCATGAGCTTTCTTTTCTTCTTTGGGTGCATACCTGCAGCATACACTATTTCAGATTTTGGTACCCATACTCTGATGGGTCCATTTTGGTTAGTCTTATGAATCTTATTCTTCTTCGTAGAGTATTCAGAGGATCTAGAGTCAACTGAGCCTTTGGAAAATAGTTTAGGCTTATGTTGTCTCTGAGACTTTCCTTTTGAGTGTGTCAGAGAACTAGTTACCAAGTTTGCTTTAGAAGTACTGGTGCCCCGCTTATCAACAGGCTTTGGTACTCTGATAGCTTTAACTTGAGTAGACATGGATACTGATGTGAGGGGAACCTGGGTTTTAGAAGACTTAGGTTCAAAAGATGAGTTATCTTCTGATGCCTTATCTTGTGGTTCCAAGCTCACAAGAGTATCAGACACAGTCAGAGGCTCTGATCTACCCTTAGTGAAGTTAGAATAAGCTTCTGATGGTGACTTACTTAGACAAACAGCATTGTTTGATTTTCCTACATCAGAAGATGTAAGAGAACCAAATCCTTGTCTTTTATGATAATTGCTAAGCCCACCATGAATAATAGATGACATCCTAGTTTTGTCAATGTTATGGTATAAAAACTCTTGAAGAGATAGTTCATACTCATCATGAGGTTTTTGACATGTTCTGCATCCAGTCTCAAGCACTTTAATTGTTTTAAGAGATTTTTGATAGTTTGCTTGAGTCTGGTTGAGATTTTCATTGAGTAGCTTCAATTTTTGTTTACAATAATCTAGCTCACTCAACTTTTCCATGTACTTTGCCATAACATCTTTCAAAGCCTTAGTCATTTGAGTATTAGACATTTTAGAGATTACCTCTTCAATATCATCTGTGTCAGACTCTGAATCACTTTCATTGTCTGATTCGCCAGTGGCCATGAGTGCCAGATTTGCTTCCTCAGAGTCTTCATCCTCAGATAGCTCATTTATGTCTTCCCATGTTGCCATCAGACTCTTCTTGGCTTTGTTCTTGATTGTACTTTTTCTTCCTTTACCCTTGGAGTTGAGTTCAGGACAATCAGCCATGAAGTGTCCAAGCTTATGACAATTGAAACAATTTTTTGTGTCATCCTTCTTCTCTTTGCTAGTGTTGTTCCTTGATCCAAATCCCCTGCTTGGGAAATTTTTGCCTTTTCTTACTGACCACTTTTGAAACTTCTTGGACAAGAGTGCAAACACATCATCATCTGATCCATCTTCTTGGTCATCTATGAAAGATTCCTCTGCTTCAGATTTTGCAACTTTGGCTTTCAGAGCCTTAGATGAAACTGAAATAGATGGCAAAGCCACAGATTTTAGTTTCTTCTGAGGCTCATCAGAAGATAGTTAAATCTCATGACTCATGAGTGAACTTATCAATTCCTCCAAGCCAAGTGTGTCCAAATCTTTAGCTTCCTGAATAGCTGTTACCTTAGGCCTCCACCTTGAAGGTAAGCTTCTCAGAATCTTTCTTACATGATCAGAAGTTGTATAGCTTCTCTTTAGAACTTGGAGACCAGCCACTAGAATTTTGAACCTAGAATACATAGATTCAATATTCTCATCATCCTTCATTCTAAAGAGTTCATACTGTTGGATCAAAAGAGTGGCCTTTGCCTCTTGAACCTGTTTGTTCCCTTCATATGTGGAGCATAAGGAGTCATAAATACTTTTGGCAGTGGATTTGTCTGTGATCTTGAGATATTCATCATGAGTTATACAACCAATAAGAAGATCCTTGACCTTCTGGTGTTTCTTGTAAGCCTTCTTGTCTGTAGGAGTGAACTTCTTTCTTTCTTCAACAGATAACTTTCCCTTTTCATCAAATCCTTTAAAAGTTACCCCTTCTTCAAGTAAGTCTCAAAGCTCATCATCTAAACCAATAAGATGACTGTATATCCTATCTTTCCACCAGGAAAAGGTAGAAGCATCTCCATTGAACTTTGGTGCTTTGTTGTTTGTCTTATCTTCAACATCATAGTCATGAGAAACTGCTTTCATACTCCCACTTGCAACTGCGTCAGTCATAGTGTTCTTCAACAAGAAACGGTCTCACTGTTAGGTGATTAAAAAACATAACCGGGCTCCTGATGCCAATTGAAGGTGTGAAAAACACAAGAAGGGGGGTTGAATTGTGTTTTGGGTAGTTTGAAAAAATTCTTCTAAGTTATAAAAACTTGTCAGAGTTTGCAGCGGTTTAGAAAACAAAACACAATCAAACAGCAACTTAAAAAATATGAGAGAAAGGGAGAGAGATAGAGACAGAGTTTAATACTGGTTCCTCTCACAAACCGAGAGTACGTCCAGTCCCCTTGCACTTCCAAGGGAGTTCACTATAATCAAACAAGATTACAATTGCTCAAGCACGCAGGCAAGAGACTTCCAATGCTCAAGTAACACTTACAAGAGACTTCCTTTGCTCAAGCATAAAAGCAAGAGACTTCAAACAGCTTTACAAGAAAAACAGAGTTTGTGAACACTGATATACAAATCAATGTTCAAAAGAATAAGTAAAATACAACTCAATTACAAGACTTATCTTAGAATCCTAATAAAAGAAATCTAAGGTTCAACAACTGTATGAATCAGAAGCTGAAGCTTGAGTCTTGGATTTTCAAATGAGTTCAAGTTGTATTCAAGTTGTTTTGTGCACAGAATGAATTTTGCAGAGTAACAGCTCTTTCAAATTGTTCAATTGTTGTGTGTACAAAACTTCACTACCACTCCTATTTATAGTGAGGGGTGGAGCGCCATGAATTTGAATTCGTTGTAGGAGATTGTGCCAGCTGGTAATAGTACGCTCTTGAACCATATCAGGTAACCTTTGTGTACGAACAAACTTGAGAATGAAGATTTGCCCAAATCTGGTTATAAGTTCGTACAATAGTACTAACGTTACTATTCTGTGGATAAGGTTGATTTTCCAGCTTTTGAGTTGTCAGAGAATGACGAAGAATTAATCATTGAAGCAGAGAATGTTCTTCTGACAAAACGGCCTTCACTGCAAGTATCAGAACTTGATGTAATTAAACACAGCTTCTGATGACGTAGCCTCTGATTTGTAGCTTCTGACGAGACTTGATATAGTATATTCTGATGAGCATGTTCTGGTATGAATTTGCTTCCCATTTCAGAGCTTCAAATGTACTCATAGTGAATATAAAATTTTAGCTTATATATCTGCACACTAGAGTAAATAATTAGTATACCCTATTGTATATTAATACCTTTGTTATCATCAAAACTTAATTGAGTCATATCAGAACCTCTTTTGTTCCAACACACCACAACCTAAGGGAGCTATTACAAAAGACTACTTATTTAAATTACAATAAAGAAATCATAACCTTGCTGGGTTAGTTTTCCCGTAAGGGGAGAAAACTATGCCCAATAGAGCTCCTCTGAACCTCTCCTTATAGTAGAGAGTGTTCTACTATTTCTGAATGATTTTAACAATGAATGGGAGGCTCTATTTATAGTTTTCGTAATGGGCCTCAGCAAGGTCATCGTAGTACGATGAAGCCATCGTGCTTCGATGTGAAGATTCAATTCATTTTTTATAACTGATCCTGTGCATTTCATAAGTTTGGTCGCCAAGTTACTCCATCGTGCTGCGATATACTCTATCGTGCTGGGATGCAAAGATTTTCTTGAGATTTATTCCTTCTGATTTCTTGGCAAGCAAGCAGCTTCCATCGTGGTACGATGGAAGTCATCGTGCTGCGATGGAATGCTCATTTTCTTCAACTTTTTGGCTTTTTTCTTGTCTTTTTGCATCTTGGACTCTGTCTTGATGCTTTTTCTTGCTTTTGTAGGTTTTCCTTCGTATTTGGGTCTGTCTTAGTCATTTTATTTCTAATACTAACACTAAAAATGTCATAGAAATTCCTGTCATCAGCACCCCTCACATCAGTTGTACTCAATGAGAACCTCCTAATTAGTTAAGGGTTTAAAGTTGGTGATTTCAGATTAAAGCGTGCAAGGACGCGAAAAAGAGTGAAGTTTGGTGATTTCAGATTAATTTTAATTTGTGGAAGACAAACAATCTGTAGGCAAAGTGTATACTAAGCGTCGATTGTTCAAGAGATGAGCGGATGTACATCCACCGATCTCCTTTTTAATCCAATTTTATTTATTTCGTATTTTTTATGTTTTATTATTTTTTTTAGTTGTTATTAGAAATTGTGCAAATGAATTACATGGGTTTAACCACAACAAACAGTACAGTTAAGTTAACCCATAAAAGCAAATAAATGAATAATTAAATAAACAAACAAACAATATATAATAATAAAAAACAAATAGAAGCAGAAAAACAACAAACAAAAACCCAGGAACAATTGGAAACAGAACAAATACCACAAGCACGATAGAAAGAGAGATAGCGTGACCGAGAGAGAGTGAACCGACGGTAGTGACTGTGATAGGTCCGGTGCTTGGCGACTGAAACGGTTCCGGCCGGAATGGGTTCTTTACGGCGACAAAATCAGATCAACAACAAACAAAAACCCAGGAACAATTGGAAACAAAACAAATACCACAAGCACGATAGAAAGAGAGATAGCGTGACCGAGAGAGAGTGAACCGACGGTAGTGACTGTGATAGGTCCGGTGCTTGGCGACTGAAACGGTTCCGGCCGGAATGGGTTCTTTACGGCGACAAAATCAGATCAACAACAAACAAAAACCCAGGAACAATTGGAAACAAAACAAATACCACAAGCACGATAGAAAGAGAGATAGCGTGACCGAGAGAGAGTGAACCGGCGGTAGTGACTGTGATAGGTCCGGTGCTTGGCGACTGAAACGGTTCCGGCCGGAATGGGTTCTTTACGGCGACAAAATCAGATCAACAACAAACAAAAACCCAGGAACAATTGGAAACAAAACAAATACCACAAGCACGATAGAAAGAGAGATAGCGTGACCGAGAGAGAGTGAACCGGCGGTAGTGACTGTGATAGGTCCGGTGCTTGGCGACTGAAACGGTTCCGGCCGGAATGGGTTCTTTACGGCGACAAAATCAGATCAACAACAAACAAAAACCCAGGAACAATTGGAAACAAAACAAATACCACAAGCACGATAGAAAGAGAGATAGCGTGACCGAGAGAGAGTGAACCGACGGTAGTGACTGTGATAGGTCCGGTGCTTGGCGACTGAAACGGTTCCGGCCGGAATGGGTTCTTTACGGCGACAAAATCAGATCAACAACAAACAAAAACCCAGGAACAATTGGAAACAAAACAAATACCACAAGCACGATAGAAAGAGAGATAGCGTGACCGAGAGAGAGTGAACCGGCGGTAGTGACTGTGATAGGTCCGGTGCTTGGCGACTGAAACGGTTCCGGCCGGAATGGGTTCTTTGCGGCGGCGAAATCAGATCGGTGGCGATGAGAGTGTTCACGGTGGTGTGGTGATTTGACTGATTCTCGACGGCGACGAGAACTTATTTCTCTCTTCCGTTCGTCCTTGTTCCGTTTCCGGCTTTTGATGTCTTATTTTATTTGTTTTATTAGGTGGTGGTGTTGATTTGGTTAGGAAAGGTGAAGTTTGAAGGTGATGTATGGTTTGAATGTTGTTGTGATGTTGAATTATGAAGTTTATAGTGATGATGATGATGATGGTGATGATGATGTTTGAATTGTGATATGGTTTTGGAAGAGACTCAGAGATGATGGTGAAGGTTTGTGATTTTGTTTGTGATGGTTGTTGTTTGTTGAAAGTGGAGATTATGGTGGTTATGGTGGATGGTCGAAGAGGGATGGTTATGGAGTTTATGTGAAAGAATTGGAAGTTGTAGTAGTTGTGATATGGTTTAATAACAATGGTGGTTTAGTGGTGATAGTGATGATGAAGAGGATGCCGGATGGGTGGAGAAACAATTGTGGTGGTGGAGACAAAGGAGACGCAGCAAGGCTGCTCTTTGCTTCTTTTTGTTTTTTTTTGTGTGTTTCTTTTTGTGGGATTTGAGAATTTTTGTTTGTCTGAATCCTAATTTTTCCTCCTTTTTGTGAAAGTCTTTTTTTTGTTATTATAAGCCAGAGAATTAGGTTTATATTTTAATGTTTGATTGTTTTAATTTTGGAATGAAATTGTATGAATTGAATGTGGTTTATGACCGAATGAGAATCTTCATCTTTGGGTTTGATTTGCATTTAACTGCATGGTCATTTTCCTTTTGTGGTTGTTGACTTTTTGAATGAAGATATTTTTTCTTACTTTTGTTTCTTATTCACAAAGTTAACTATTTAAATTTAAAAACTAATAAAAAATGAAAATTACAATTAAATATAATATAATTTTTTTGTGATTTTTTGAATAAAGATAAAAATAAGGTGAGATTTGAACCCGAGATCTTATACTCGCGATCCTTTGTACACTCTCTTCACTACCAAATGAGCTAAGTCACATATTCTAAAGGAAATGCGACGAAAATCAATATGATGAAAAATGGTAGGATAATTGGTAAAAAAATGCGGTATGACAAGGATGGTAAAATAGCCACATGTAGTTGCAAGCACTTTGAATTTTGGGGGATATTGTGTCGCCACATTCTTAGTATTTTTCTTCATAAAGATTGTCATGAAATCCCTTCCAACTATTTGTCATCACGATGGTTGCTTCAAGCACCAATTGATGATAAAGAAGTGGAGTCACCAATTGATGATAATGTTGTTATTGAGGAGCAAGTAATAGGTTCTAACAATGAAGCTCATTCACAACATGTTAATTGTCCTCCAAATTTCAAAACAAAAGGTCGTCCCAAACGACGACGAGTTAAAGGTGGAAAAGAGTTATCGCATTCCATGAATATGTGTGGATTTTGCAAAGAGTTAGGGCACAACATCGTTACATGTACTATAAGAAAAGATAAGGAGGAAAAGAAGAAGGAACCGAAGAACCAAAAGAAGGAAAAGAAAGTTTGTGAAGATGTAAATTTAAATCCAATTCTTCTTCCAAAAGTTTAGGTATAATTTAATTTTTTTTTTGACACATTTATTATTCATTCTATTTATTGCAATAGGTAAAAATTTATATATTTCTTACTAACAAAAAAAATTATTCTATTTTTATGTTCTTTATAGGAATATGTTGGTAATATAAGGAGGAGTGATATTTCAAAGAATTTTGCAAAGGAAGTTGATGACCTGAAGTTGATGATACAAGCATGAAGAGTCAATCCTATTTTGTTTTGTAAAAGATCTAATTTATTTTGGGTGTGTTTTATGTTTGGATACTATTTTATTTTGGATTTGTATTATTTCTTGAGTTATTTTATTTTGGATTTTTTATTATATAGTGGGACCGTGTGTTTTGAGGAGAGAAATTGTGTTTACAGAGTACCCACTCCTGTAGTATAATTGTATGAAGAAAAAAATCTAATATGCCAAGGAAAATGAATGGTCACGCGCGTATAAGCTACTTACATAATTGAAAGTGTGATGAACAGTGTCAAAGTACTACTATCTATGCTACAATAATTGACAGACTGAAATTTGCTGCTACAAAGGTAAAATAATGGGACCCACTGAAATTTATTCTTCCTTAAACAGTGCCCCGGTAGCACCCTTTAAAAAATACACTAAATGAAAAAAGAAAAATTCATATCAAAACTGAACTTATTGGTATCGTGTCGAGGCAAACCCAAACCAATTCGAATCAACTAATTTATTTTCGACCTTACTACCAATGGAATTATGGTCAAGAGACTTTAAATTATAATCTCTAATGATAACAAATACTAATGAGATTATAGTAATGAATTTTATTAAGCTATCGGTTTGGTGGTTCCAATGGAAAATGGAATCTAGTGAACACAAAATAAAGAAGCTAGATGCACCCAAAACCAAATCTTTGCCGTTGCCAACCCATTACCAGTTTCTTCAAAGTCCACTACATTCAAATGTATGACACGTCAACACCTCTTTCTACCAATGTTCACCACGTGGCATATTCATATCCATATATAAAACTTGTTCATTCTATCCTATGTCACAAGTACCATGCATGTCACACGTGCAATATGTTCAAGTGTCTAAGTACAACGCATTATACGTTTAACCAAACACTTTGTTCATCATCAAGATCTCTAACAACTATTTTCACCTTCTCTAATTTCTCTTCCAAAAACAACACACATCATCACTTTCTACCAACATTTCCAATAACTCAGAAATTCTCTTCCATATCTTTTCCCAAAATATTGTTTGTAAGAATGGCTTCCGGTGAACAGAAATTCCCACCACAAAAACAAGACACACAACCTGGGAAGGAACATGTTATGGATCCACTACCTCAATTCACTTTCCCCGATTACAAGCCATCAAACAAACTTCAAGTATGTATATATATATATATATATATATATATATATATATATATATATATGTTCACTTTCATTTATCACCTTTTTTCTCTATACTAACCAATCAAATTTATTGAATCACCATTTTATTCTCAATTATAAGAATGTGGCAATCTAGTCACCACAATTACAAAATGTGAAAAAACATTTTTATATTAAAAATGATCGATCAATTTAGTTATTTTTCGGTAAAACATTATTACCCTTTTTTTTGTCACCACAATTAGGAGTCTTTTTTTTTTTTTGTTGAACTGTAGTTTTAGTTTCTTTTTATCATTTTATGAACTTGATTCGATGAAAAAATATATAACATCGACGAAAGTGCAATAAAATTTATTTAGAATTAATTTAAATCATATTGTAGGGGACCATAACTATAATTTATTTTTTCTATATCAAATTGCATGTTTTTAAGTTTTTACACCTAATAGTGAACAAAAAACTTTGGGTTTGAATTCAGACATGTATATTGTTCAACTAAGCTATGTGCTACTTTGTAAGAAAATCATATTTTTGTACAAAATAAATAAATCATTTTTTAACACTTCTTATGTAACAAGTTTTCATCTTTTTTGTTACATATTTTAAAAACTACTCAAAATGAAATATTTGTCCATTAAATATTGACACATCTTTAAACTGAGATAATTAAACATTAATTAATTTGTCACGTTGATGAAAATTAGTTTTTTCTAGTTAGATCTAATTTTTGCTGGTTTTTTAATTTAACATTTTGTAAATTTGTGATTAAATTATTTGATGCTGAAAATAGGTTGTAATTAAGATAGTGATTTTTGTCCTTGTGTGAAATTTCAGGGAAAGATAGCTGTAATAACAGGGGGTGACTCTGGAATTGGACGATCAGTATGCAATTTGTTTTCATTAGAAGGTGCTACGATTGTATTCACATATGTAAAGGGTGATGAAGACAAGGATGCTAAGGACACACTAGAAATGATAATGAATGCAAAAACTGCAGATGCAAAGGATCCAATGGCTTTAGCAGCTGACTTGGGTTTTGATGAGAATTGCAAGAGAGTTGTGGATGATGTTGTCAATGCTTATGGACACATTGACATTCTTGTTAACAATGCAGCTGAACAATATGAGTGTTCATCTGTTGAGGAGATTGATGAGCCGAGACTCGAAAGGGTGTTCAGAACAAACATATTCTCATATTTCTTCATGACCAGGTTAGTATGTATCTTTTTAGTATATGACATGATATTTTCAATTAAGGAGTCACTTTTAATATTTGTATATGATCTCTCCAAGAACTCGAGATCGGCGTTGTATACAATTCATGTATATATTTTAGGTTTGTAATATTATATACATTCATCAGGCATGCACTGAAGCACATGAAGGAAGGGAGCAGCATTATAAACACAACATCAGTGAATGCATACAAAGGAAATGCAAAACTACTAGACTATACATCTACCAAGGGTGCAATTGTGGCATTTACAAGGGGACTATCACTTCAGCTTGTGAGCAAGGGAATAAGGGTGAATGGTGTGGCACCTGGACCCATATGGACACCATTGATACCAGCATCTTTTAAGGAAGAGGAAACTGCTCAATTTGGTGGTCAAGTTCCTATGAACAGAGCTGGTCAGCCTATTGAGGTTGCTCCTTCTTATGTCTTTCTTGCTTCCAACCAATGCTCCTCTTATTTTACTGGACAAGTCCTTCACCCCAATGGTACGTAATTAACATCCTTAATTGCTTGTTTATAGAGATATATATTGCACACAAAAGTGTTCATTAGTTAATTGTAGATGTTTACTAATTACTAACGTTTAACATGCTTTTTTCTTCCAGGTGGAACAGTTGTGAATGGTTAAAGATTTAGTGATATTTATTATATGCATGAACATGAACAAAAGAATATTGGTTGTTAAGAAAGAAAATAAGTAGAATATTAGTGTAGTATGGTACAAAAGTGTACCTCTCTTAGCTAGAGATGGGGGAATATTGCGAGGAATATGTGCTTTTAATTTAATGTAGAGAACTAAATAATATGTACTTTAAAGAAACGAAGCAATATGCAGATCGTTATGTATTAAGATCTAAATACCACTTGACTCTTGTTATAGAATGCATATGGACTATAATATATTAATTATTGCATGAAATTATTTAAAAAGTGAAAATAAATTTGTTTATATATATATATATATATATATATATATATATATATATCAATCCAACGAAGCGTCTTTTATAAAGCATAAAGTCCAACAAAACTGTAAAGGGTGTTTACACATACATTGATAATATTTGGATATGTGGTGTGTTGTACTTGAAGTTGGAATGGAACATTGTGTGCGAATTGAATCTGTTAAATATGTTTGTATCTCAACCCTAAAAGCTAGTTCATAAGGTAAGGTTGCCCTCATATATTTATACACTTAACAGTCTGATAACCTAAGGATCGAATATGTGACTTCAAACATATATATTCAACAGAATCCACCAATAGTGTATATATTAAGGCTATTTTATATTCTTTTTCCCTTATGCAATACTCTCGGGCAGATTGCAAATCTCAACACTCAGAAGTCACAAAATTGATTGCTAGAACATGCATAGAAAATGAGCGACTAAAATATGTCTATAAGTCTATTGCTCAAAAGTTTTCTAAGACTTTTATAAACTTCTTTGTTTCAATTTGAATTAACATAAAAATTTGCTTACACCGACTTTCCTTGCAGTACAAAAAAGCAACTTAATAATGTTGTAAGCTATGCTGGTTCCTATTTTTCAATGTTATCATAAATACTCTCAACAAGGTAAAGCAAGAACTCATCTGCACCATTCCTAGCCACCAGGGAGATCATTATACAGCCCCAGTGGTATGCTTACCTGCAAAGTGTTGAGAAACAAAAATCATATAAAAATAATGAAGAAATAGGAGTCTTAAGTTTTTCACAAACGCATTCAGAAGCATCCTGACAAAATCCAGATACTCCAGCAATAGACAGCAGACTGAAAGCTCTTGCACGAAAAATTTCTGATTTAGATGAATTTGTTTGTCGTTTAGGTGGTGGCCCTGGAACTGTTAGGATCATGAGAACACCGAAATCCTGAATTTTCACACAAGTTTGGAAAACTCAGTTAAGACAAACAAGGTATATAAGCGTATATCAGAATGCTAAATGAGATGATATGAAGCACAGACACCAGACTTGACACTGACATGTCGACTCTGATAATAATTTGAGAAAATGATACAATTCCATGTAACTATAAGTGTTGGTGTATGACACCGATGCGTGTCGGACATGGGATACGCCTAATTTGAGGATTGTCCGCACTTTCATAAGCATGTATGAACTTTGTTCCTTCATGGACAGGATGAAAGTTGATGAAAGACTAATAATATGTTTGGTTGCACCTTACGGTTGGTGACAAGAGATGCGTGTCTGCGGGTTTACCGAGGCAATCTCACCATGATTTCAAGAAGCTACAAAATGAAGCTTCCACCTTGACGCATAAATCTCACCATGGAAATCTTGCCTCAAAACCAAATAGAGGCTAAGATGTGAATTTGTATCAAGAGCAGATTATTCAGGCACATAAATAGATATAACAAAATATTTAAATATGATATGTTACATTTGCATGACTAAGGTGTGTGAGAGGAAAAGAATACCCCAAGAAGAGAAGTAATTAAGAGCCTCATGCAACTCCCTTATTATAGAATGGCAATATGGCATAAATCAACTCCCTTCACTCGTGAAATTCTTCAAACTCGGAACTTCGGCCTTCACATATTCACCAAGAATTTCATGCCTTAATACATCACCTGTAGCGGTGGATACAACAACAAAAAACTTGAGCAAAATAAAATTGTTTCAACTGAATTGATATTAATAGATCTATATGATCCAACATTTACCTCCATACAGCTTATGCATTGCTTTGATGACAATCCATGGAACTACATTGTAAGGAATACTTGAAAGCTGAAAACAATCCTCTGCAATGATAATCTGAGTAGGTCTAACAGGTACAACTTGTGGATATTGCAAAAGTACCTGTCCAACTATGCTTAAAATATTTGGATCCCAGCAAACCATCCTAGATATGAATATAAAAATAACAAAATCAATTTAGAGAATAAGGGATGAAAGTACACTTCCTCCTCCTATATCCGTTCCTATAATTTTAGCATAAAATTTTGATTGGTAATCCCATGGAATGAATGAAAACATAACAACATTTCAAATTATTAAGTGGTGCTCAAAATAACTCATTATGGAATGGAAGAATATCCCACCTAAAGAGAAATCCACAAGCTTTGCACCAACTGCAACAACAGAGCCACTAGAAGATCCTCCAGTAACTCAATCTTCTGCACTAGGATTTCAAGGTGTGCCATATATAGTGTATATTCTCCCCATTTATACTTCCAACGCAGAATAATTAACAGAAGTAACAAAGTCAACTTATGCACAGGCCCGACCAGTGGCGGAATCAGGAATTCTTTTTTGAGTGGGCCGCTAAATATTTTTAACATATAAATTAAATAAAAAAATTATATTGCACACAATAATTGAAATTGTAATAAGTATAAAGTTGATCGCATAAAAAAAAGGTTGGTCATTAAAAAACTAAATTACATACCATAAAGTAATACTTATGTGTACCAATTGACTCAAAATAATCAATAATTAAGTTTGAATTAATACTTGCATAAAATTGATCATAAAAAAATTATAGGCTTAATTACTAATTTGGTCCTTTATCTTTAATTTAGTTCTCAATTTGGTCTCTTATCTTTTAAACGTCTCAATTTGGTCCCTTATTTTTTCTGAAGTTCTCAATTTGGTCCCTCCCGTCAAATTTTTCACTATTACCATTAAATTTGGACACGTGTCATCTGTCCAAGTGTGCCACGTGTCCAAAATTTTAAAAGACAAGGGACCAAATTGAGAATGGCAGAAAAGATAAGGGACCAAATTGAAACTTTTAAAAGATAAGGGACCAAATTGAGACGTTTAAAAGATAAACGACCAAATTGAGAACTAAATTAAAGATAAGGGACCAAATGAGTAATTAAACCAAAAATTATATATCTTATTATACTACAAATATACTAAAAAGATAATGATATAATTATAAAAAAAATATATGTAATCCAAAATAAATCATATTAATCAAGAGAATTTTTTTTTTTACAAAAGAGAATTATTGTTATTGATTAATAAAAAATTGTGTTTTATTCACACAAAAATATGAAAGAAAAAAATAAACTTTGCAAGAACAATGTGATTGGTTTAGTAGCTTAAGACATTAATTTTATCTAAATTTCCATGGGTCTGAAACACATTTTACACAATAAAATTGAATTTCATTAAAGACAAAAAGTGGAAAAATAAACAATCCAGTCAACACAATAAAACTGCTTTTTATAAAGAAAAAACAGGAAAAAAAGGCAGGTCCCAGCTGGATTCGAACCAACACCAATTCACAATTGACAAGATACTTAACCGCTCAACCAAACTACACTCCTTTATTAGTTTAATGTATCGGCTAATATATATATATAACTTATAGCTATAATTTTATATATAGATATCCTACCAATTTCCAATTTTTTGGGGTGGGCCATGGCCCATCCTGGCCACCCCTAGCTCCGCCTCTGGGCCCGACGACAAAAATACAAATACTTATAGGATCGTATATTACGTAATAAACAAACTCTGGTAGATAAGCTTATCAGTAAAATGAACAAGCACAAATGTATCCACCCTTTTGATTAGAGTTGAAGTGAGTCATAACTTACAAATTTAAAGATTCAGAATAACTGAAAAAATTGACCAACAAAAAAAGGCGAACCTGTAAGCCATTTCATCCATGATAGTTTTACCAACACAAGTAGCACTTGCATTCAAAAGAGCCAAAATTGTTGGACCAGTAGAAGTAGCAGAACGCGAACCTAAGAGACAGAGGCCATACATACGAAAATTATACGAGATTTAACAACATCCGATTTTATTAAATAACAAATCGATGATTACAATTTACAACACAAACCATTAGACAAAAAAATTACATCATAATAAATTGTAATAGACAAAAAAAATATATTAAAATTAAAATAAAGAGCCAGTTTCTATGGTGGTTGGTTGGTCTTCATTTCTTACTCAAGTCTTCCAAGTCACATATCGCAAAGGAGCGATAAAAGAGGTGCACGAACCTCTTGCCATTTTTTGATCCCTCCTCAGCTTGAAATCTCACTGGTTTGGACCTGTGCAGGAACCAAAATTTTATATATTCCTAAACCTGCACAGTTTTGCAGTAGAGGAAGTGGTGAGATTGGTCACGGTAAGTTCACCATCTGTCGACCCAAGATTAAGCGCGGTAACATCCGCTTCGGCTATAACCATATCACTCCTCATTAGTTAAAAAAATCCTTCCTGAATTACAATATCGGTCCCAACCATGGTGACAAAACCACACCGGTGGAACTTATATTAGTAACCAACAAAATTAACTAAAATTCTAAACAACAAAAGAAATAATAATAAAAATATATGGAGGAAGAAAGTATACGGAGGAGGGAAAGAAGAGCGTTGGTGTGAAACTTTTTTCACACAACACCATCTTATTTATAGAAATTTCGCTGCATTTTCATCGATCAAGCACTATTCATTGCCTCCCACGTGACCAATCACATTTAGCCACGTGGCAACAACTTCTGACTGACATCATCAAAGTATTCGCTACGTAGCTAGCAAACCACGGTGTGCATGTTTTTTCTTATGACACACTCGCTTGCCTAAGTAGAGAGGGATGAATTAGCAACATGAGGGGTGCTTGAATGTTATAGGGGGTGCGAAAAGTAGATCTCATAAGGTGAAACCCTTGCAGAAAAAGAACTGGGGAGAGAAATTTTCATCTTTTTCTATATTGCGCATGTTGGAAAATTTTCTTTCCACCCTGACTACGGTCTGGCAAGTGTACCAGTCTGTCGTCGAGTAATAATTCACACTCTACTGAGTAGAATGAGTTCGTATCCACAGGGACAACGCCTCAGTTACTAAGATTATTTTGGGATTTGTTGAGATTGCCTCCGCTTTATAAGTTGGGATAATTTTAGATTCAAGAAACAGAGAATATAACTAGAAAGAAAGTCAATTTAAGAAGATAGGTTATGTAGTTGGAATCCCTCCCTTATTCCTGCTGGGTAGTTGGTGCTATATCGTTGACTAATCCTTTTTATTATTGGTGAACTAATATAATTAGTAACAATCGCGTGCGACAATTACCCTAATTACGAGTATAAAGAACCTTAATTACTAGTTAGAAACCTCGTGTAGACACGTTGTCACATTCCTAGACTAATTATTTAGATTCTGAATATGTAGCCAATTAAGTTCGGTTGCATTAGTTCGTTAACCCTTTTACCACTAGTGTTATTGAGCTATTGTCTAATTGGTCGGGGTTGGCTGCCGGTTTGAGGCACAATACTAGATCACTAACCCTATAAGTCAGCTGCCGGTTTTGAGGCACAATGCTAGATATCACCATCCCTAAAAGCGCTCCCCTAATTGTAGCTATCAATCGGGTTACGTAATTAAAACATAGACAATAGAATAAATAAAACTGAATAGAAAATTATAGTACCAATTTACATGATTCCAACATTCCTAAGGGAGTTCATCTTCTCCACCTAACCTAAAGGAGTTTAGCTACTAATAGACATAATTAAATTACAAGAATTAAATAAATGCATACCAATAACCTTGCTACCTTGAGGAGGAAGTTACCTTTCCCATTGAAGGGGGAAAGTTCCTTCCCTAGAGCTCCTCCTCCTTTGCTCCATATAGAGAAATAGTTCTCTAAATTTCTGAATGAATAATTGTGAAGGAGGAGAGCTCTATTTATAGTTTTTTGGACTTGGGCTGCAAGGCACATCATGCTACGATGGATCCCATCGTGGCACGATGGCCATAGGATTTAGTTGCTTAATTTTTAAGCTTACTTAGCCACCAAGTAATGCCATCGTACCACGATACATGTGTTGGAACAAAGTGGGTCTGACATAAATCTCTGATATTTTAATTGGTTTTGATGATAACAAAGTATTAAAATTACAATTGGTATTGCTAATGATTATTCTACTGTGCAGAATTATAAGTTAAAATTCATTCAGAAGCACTATGAATAAAAGCAGAGAGGCCAAGCTAAGAAGCTCTGAAAGCTTATCGCTGATCATCAGAAGCTTAAAATTCAAGTTCTGAAGTTAGTGGCTCTGAGGACTAAAGCTAGATTCTGAAAGGTTTCAGAAGCTGAAGAACTTAAGAAGCTACAACACCAAACTCTGAAGCAAAAGGAATTTACGTCACTCAAGAACTGACAGGATCAGAATCAATGATTGAAGAACAATCTACTTAAGGACTCTGTCATATCCACAAGAAGGAATACTCGTTGGTACAACGTTAACCTTATCCATAAGTGGAGCGTATTTGAGGATTGTACAATCGTACTTTTATTACTCAAAATGGTTGAGTGATATTTCAAATTGCAAGGTAGTGGAATTGGATTTCTTTCTATAGAAGGCAATACACAGCTATCATCTTGTACGATTAATTCCAGCTGGCACCTTATCTCTCTACAACGGTCATTCCCATTCTATTCAGTATAAATAGAAGACTCAAATGGAAGAAATGACTACTGTTCGATTACTGCGTTTAAGACTCTGAAAAGTTCTGACATTACATCTTCTATCTGTCATTCATAGTCTTAAGGCAATATGTGTTGTATTTTGTAAACACCTCTGATAGTATATCAAGTGTCCATTAACATTCATTCTTATTCTTAAGTTTGTTTGAGAAGTCTCTTGTTAAGTGTAACTTGAGCATTTGAGAAGTCTCTTGCTAGTGTGCTTGAGCATCTTGTAATCTTGTGAGATTATAGTGGAAAGCCTTTGGAAGTGCAAGGGGACTGGACGTAATCTCAATTTGTGAGAGGAACCAGTATAAATTTTGTGTCTTTCTTTCTTTCCCTCTGATTCTTTATTAGTTTGTGTTTTATCTGCTGCAAAATAGTTTTTAAGTTAAGAAAAAGTTTTATTTTCAAAACACAATTCAACCCCCCTTCTTGTGTTTTTCCACCTTCAATTGGTATCTAGAGCCTGGTTTGTTGCCTAACTCACCTTACAGTGAAACAGTAAAAGATCCAAAGGAAAAACATGACTGAAGCTGCTGGAAATAGTGGAGGAAAGACTGTGCCTGCTAAGAGGACAAAGACTGTTGCTCCCAGACACACAAAGAAAGCTGCTAAGACAGGTAAAGGCTATGAGCCGAATACTAATAGCATTTCTAAAGCTCAAGATCAACCCCTTTCTAGCACTACTATAGATTATACCAAACCCCTTAGAATGATAAAACCAACTCCAACAGTTCAAATATCATCATCATCATCTTCCTCATCAGAATCATCATCCTCATCCTCTGAGGAGACTGAATCTGATTCTAGCCAAAAAAAGATAAGCACATTGATTAAAAGAGCACCCAAACTTAACCCAAAACCAAAACCAACACCAAATCCACAAAACATCAAAACTCCCATTGTCAAAGAGTTTGTCTTTGAAGACAATTCTATTCTAGATCACCTTGTATCTCACATCTCAGGAGATGCATTTACCACATCCAATTTGAATTCACCAAATCACCCAATCAACAAATTCCACAGTGATCCTGTTATTACAAATGTTGATCCTGAACCTGAAGTACATTACCATATTCCATCTCCACCCCCAATAAAATCACCAGCATATGTTTTTCATGCCTCACCAATACACATTGTTGTACCTGAACAAGAAACTCTCCACTCCATCACCATCTCTGAACTAGACAAACAGATACCCCTACAAACTTCCATACCTGATCAACCAATTCAAAATGTTGAAGTCATCCCTGAACTTCAAACACCACAACCTGAACAAACACAAATTCCAAACTCTGAACAATGTGATGACATTCCTTCTGAAAATCAAGAGCATCACATTCCTCAAACACCTGTACACATTGAAACCATTGACATTGACTCACCCCCATCATCCTGTCCTTCATCACCTATTCCTTTTGGTCCTGCTTATAAACCCTTGACCATGGATGAAATCATCATTCCTTTTGATCAAATACTACCTCTCATGGAAAGCATGATCATGCAGTCTGTAGACATTGATGATTCTTCTGATGAACCACTTTCCTTGTACCCCTATATCAATCTCAGCAACATCAAAATCAAGCCTCTTAAAAGAAAGAAGCCAGAACCCACAATACCCTTCAACAGAGCACGACCTTTCTTTAACCCAGCCTCTGAACCTAATCTTGAGCTTTTAAATATTGCTATTAATATCAGTTTTAAGAGACTTAAAAGCATGGAGGAACAAGCTTTTGTTTAATCTTACTTAAGTGAAGTGTATTTGAGGATTGTATAATCTTACTTTTATTACTCAAAATGGTTGAGTGATATTTCAAATTGCAAGGTAGTGGAATTGGATTTCTTTCTATAGAAGGCAATACACAACTATCATCTTGTACGATTAATTCCAGCTGGCACCTTATCTCTCTGCAACGGTCATTCTCATTCTATTCAGTATTGTTGGAACAAAAGAGGTTCTGACATGACTCAATTAAGTTTTGATGATAACAAAGGTATTAATATTCAATAGGGTATACTGATTATTTAATCTAAGTGTGCAGATATATAAGCTAAAATTTTATATTCACTATGAGTACGTTTGAAGCTCTGAAATGGCAAGCAAATTCTGACCAGAATATGCTCATCAGAAGATGCAAAGGTTAAGTCGCGTCAGAAGCTGCATATCAGAAGCTACACTATCAAAAGATGTGTTTGAAGACATCATACTCTGATAAGAGCAGTGAGAGCCGTTTTGTCAGAAGAACATTCTCTGCTATAATGATTGGATTTCATCATCTTCTGACAACCCAAAAGCTGGAGAATCAACCTTATCCTCAGGGATAATGACGTTAGTACTATTGTATGAACTTATTACCGGATTTGGTCGAATCTTTCTCCCCAAGATTGATTGTACACATTCGTTGTCTGATATGGTTAAGGACTGTACTATTTCCAGCTGGCGAAATCTCACCGCAACGGATTCAAATTCAAGACGCTCCACCCTCTACTATAAATAGGAGCTGAATTGAAGTTTTCGTGCACAACATTATTGAACAATTTTGAACGAGCTTGGAGCTGATGTTGGAAGTGGAGAAACCAAGAATTTGACTGTTAGACAATCAAGGATTTTGGGTCAACCATCTAGAGTCTTCTTGAAAAGGAAAGCTGCAAAAAGTCATGCAGAATCTCGTGGCAAGAAGGTTGCCAAGACAAACACTGGACCAAGAAAGCCAAGAAAACCAAAGGCTTCAAAGAAATTGTTGGAAGATGCAACAGAAGAAGAGAAGGAAAAGGCTGAGATTGAAGCAGCAATTGAGAAGGTTGCTGCACTAAAAAATAAGGAAGTAGAGTTGAAAGATGGCTATGATTGTGGTATTGACCCAAGCGCTTTTGATGAGATGAACTCCAAGCTACCACCAAGAAATTATCCTGAGACTATGGCTGCTACTCTAAAGATATATGGGCCAATAGAAAATAGTAAGTCTTCTGATATTCTTGAAAATAGCTCAGAAATTGTTAATGTCTTTCAAAAACCAAACTTAGAACGACCAATTTCAATTCCAGTTAAATGTGCTTTTAATAGAATTTTCAAAGGTGTTAATTCTGAGAAAGATCTTACTCTTTCTGAGAATCAACATAAATCAAAGCCATTTAACCCTCTTCAAACTAACCCATCAGAATCTCAAGCTAATAAAATATCTACTGATGCAGCACAAGCTACTACCTCAGGTACTGCACCACTTATTCACACTGTGGATGTTGATGAAGATTCTGAGGCTACACCCTCACCACCACCACAACCTCGTCCAAAGAACACACCTCCTCACAAATCTGTTCTTTATATTGACCCAAAATTACTAAATATGGTACCTACACCAGAAGTTGATCAAGCTAAACCACAAACACCCCCATCAGAAGCTGAACCCCATTAATCACCAGAACCTGCAAACCAAATCAACCCAAACTCGGACGCTGTTCAGAAGCCAAACTCTCCAGTGATTACTGTTGAAAAATCCCCACATCATGTGGCCATGGACAACACTTTCACTACAGAAATACCTGTCAACTCACATCTCCAAGCAATCTCTAGGACCTTGGATATGGACCTAGTTACCAAATCACCTCCTCACTCATCTGACCTCAATAACCTCATGAAAGATTATTCAAATGAGTGTATCTATGTTCTCATGAGACACTAAGGAAGACATTACCAAACTGCTGCAAGCTGTTGACAAGAATATTAGGAGAATTCAAATTGATATTCCTAATATGTCTATTGAGTCAACAGACATTGACAAAGAGTGTGATCTATTGGAGGCTGGACTTCAGAATATGGTGAAGGCTATCAGAGATTCCTGTAAGAAAGAGTTGGAATTTAGAAAGGAGTTGGCAAGACTAGAAGCTGAAAGAATTGAACAAGAGAAGAAAGAAGCTGTTGAGCGTAAGAAGAAGAGATTAGAGGATGAGAGGATTGAAAGGGAAAGACAAGAAGCTCTGGCAAGAGAGCAAGCAAGGCTTGAACAACTAGCAAGGAACGCTTCAGAATTTGCTCTGCTCATGAGACAATATCAAGACAACCACAAGAAAACTGTTGATGATCATTCTACTTTGTTGGCCAAGATCTTTGCTACTCTTCAGAGCATTGATGCTAGACTTCCTCCACCTCCTCCTCCACCTCAACCCTAGGATTCTATGCACTTTATTATATTTTGTTTTGTAATTTCTATTCAGAATCTGTTTTGACTATGTTTGTGGAACCTTTTTATTTTAATCAGTCTATGAAGTACTTGTTTGTTTAATTATTGATTCACTCTGTTTGTTTATATTTTGTTATTTATTTATGCATGCACAAATGTTTTTGAGACAAATATCAAATTATAGATTTCAAAACTAAATAAAGAGTTTTATTCAAAAAAAAATTAATGATTACATAAGTTCTAATCCAACTTTTCACTTGGATTCTACATCAGAAATAGCTAGTTCTAAATCTAGCTGATTAGAATCAGAGGGAGAAGAAGGGTATTCTTCCCTAGGAGGAACATGTGTACTCAAGAATTCCTTCAAATCAGAATCTCATTCAGATTCTGACTCAGATAAGGACTCTTGTTGTTTGGTCTTGGATCTTGTTTGATAATTGGCTCTGACAGGAGCAGAAGTTGATGCTTTCATCTTCTGAGGATTCTTCTTAGACTCCGAATCTTGTTGAATCTTCACTTTCTTCTTCTTCTTCTTCTCCTGTGATTTCTTACTTTTGATCACTCTTCTATCCTTATCTATTTCTGTATTTTAACATACAATGGAAGTGTTGAGTGAAATGACAAAGATTTATGGTCCTTATATATGATTTCAAAACAGACAAGTTTATGGTTCTACGACAATTCATTAAATTGATTTGGTTGTAACCACTTTCTTAAACTTGACTGTCTTGAAACTCTCCCTTTGACCATTTTTTTCAAACTTGTCAATTATTTCTTGTCAGTTTTTAATCTTTTTGTTTAATGACAAAAGGGGGAGTAAGAGTAAATTAATTTATGGAACGCTAAACCTGAAGCCAAAAAAATTTATCAATTTATTTTGACGTTCTGATTGATATATTAAGGAAAATTTCTATTTGAAATTTGAACTTATTATACATGTTACATATGAGAGAAGAGTGCAATTTTCTCTTATAAGTATCAGACTTAGGGGGAGAGCTTGCAAACCTAGCCTCTGATAGTCAAGTGTATAAGTTTAGTTCAAAATTCAAATAAATATTTTTAAACTGATTTAATTAATCAATACTGAAATCAGGGGGAACTTGCAAAACTCATAAACCTAAAAGAAGCATGATATAATTAATCAACAACCATTGTAAATTAATACTTGGTTTGTCATCAATCAAAAAGGGGGAGATTGTTGGAACAAAAGAGGTTCTGACATGACTCAATTAAGTTTTGATGATAACAAAGGTATTAATATACAATAGGGTATACTGATTATTTACTCTAAGTGTGCAGATATATAAGCTAAAATTTTATATTCACTATGAGTACATTTGAAGCTCTTAAATGGCAAGCAAATTCTGACCAGAATATGCTCATCAGAAGATGCAAAGCTTAAGTCGCGTCAGAAGCTGAATATCAGAAGCTACACTATCAGAAGATGTGTTTGAAGACATCATACTCTGATATGAGCAGTGAGAGCCATTTTGTCAGAAGAACATTCTCTGCTATAATGATTGGATTTCATCATCTTCTGACAACCCAAAAGCTGGAGAATCAACCTTATCCTCAGGGATAATGACGTTAGTACTATTGTACGAACTTATTACCGGATTTGGTCGAATCTTTCTCCCCAAGATTGATTGTACACATTTGTTGTCTGATATGGTTAAGGACTGTACTATTTCCAGCTGGCGAAATCTCACCGTAAGGGATTCAAATTCAAGACGCTCCACCCTCTACTATAAATAGGAGCTGAATTGAAGTTTTTGTGCACAACATTATTGAACAATTTTGAACGAGCTGTTACTCTGCCAAAATCATCCTTAGCACAAAAACAACTCAAATACAACTTGAACTCATTTGAATATCCAAGACTCAAAGCTTCAGCTTCTGATCATACAGTAGTTGAGCCTTATATTTCTTTTATTAGGATTCTAAGTTAAGTCTTGTTATTGAGTTGTATTTATTTTCTATTGAACATTGATTTGTATATCAGTGTTCATATACTCTGTTTTTACTTGTAAGTTGTTTGAAGTCTCTTGCGTGTGTGCTTGAGCAAAGGAAGTCTCTTTTAAGGATACTTGAGCATTAGAAGTCTCTTGCCTGTGTGCTTGACCAAGTGTAATCTCTTGTGATTATTAGTTAACTCCCTTGGAAGTGCAAAGGGACTGGACGTACTCTCGGTTTGTGAGAGGAACCAGTATAAAATCTGTATCTATCTTTCTCTCACTCTCTTACTCTTTCATAGACGTTGTTGACTGTGTTTTGTTTCTTATAACCGCTGCAAAATCTAATAAGTGTTAAAACTTTGAAGAAATTTTCAAACTACCCAAAACACAATTCAACCCCCCCCCCCCCCCCCCCCTTCTTGTGTTTTTCACACCTTCAAGTATAAATAGAAGACTCAAATGGAAGAAATGACTACTGTTCTATTTTTGCGTTTAAGACTCTAAAAAGTTTTGACATTACATCTTCTATCTGTCATTCATAGTCTTAAGGCAATCTGTGTTGTATTTTGTAAACACCTCTGATAGTATATCAAGTGTCCATTAACATTTATTCTTATTCTTAAGTTTGTTTGAGAAATCTCTTGTTAAGTGTAACTTGAGCATTTGAGAAGTCTCTTGCTAGTGTGCTTGAGCATCTTGTAATCTTGTGGGATTATAGTGGAAAGCCCTTGGAAGTGCAAGGGGACTGGACGTACTCTCAATTTGTGAGAGGAACCAGTATAAATTTTGTGTCTTTCTTTCTTTCCCTCTGATTCTTTATTAGTTTGTGTTTTATCCGCTACAAAATAGTTTTTATTTTCAAAACACAATTCAACCCCCCTTCTTGTGTTTTTCCACCTTCAACATGTCATCGTGGTACGATGAAAAGATTTCTTTTAAAAATAAAACTTGTGCTGTCTTGGCCAACAAGCAGCTCCATCGTACTGCGATGAACGTCATCGTAGAACGATGGGACTGCAAATTTACGTTTTTGTTTCAACACGAAAGTTGTAGATTTTTGTTTTAGCTTTCCAACGCATGGTCACAGACCTCATTCCGATACTAGTAGCTCAAGTTATAGTCCGCAGACTGAAAGTTGCGCATTTTCTTCCTTTTAGCCTCTTTTCATGCATCTTCTTCAATTCTTGACTTCTTGGACAAGTAGCTTTGCTTCTTTAGGTTTTTGCCTTGTAATTGGTCTAAAACTAACACTAAACTAATAATAAATAATACTAAAAACATTATATAAATTACTGTCATCACACCCCAACAATTAACCCTTTTCCCCTACATTTTTTATATTATCCCTTTACCCCTACATTTTTTATATTATTTCCGTTTTACCCTTTGTTTATTATATTATTTTTTATAATATTCTTATTGATATTTTTTATAAAAGTGTTCCAGAATATTTTTTATAAAAGTGTTCCAGAATATTTTTTATTGATACCGGAACACTTTTAAAAGTGTTCCGGTATGTATTTGTGCGTAAAATATATTTCATTGATACCGGAACACTTTGAAAAGTGTTCCGGTTTGAATTTGTGCCAATTGTTTATACCGGAACACTTTTAAAAGAAGTGTTTCGGTTTGTATTTGTGCTTTATTGATACGGAACATTTTTAAAAGTGTTCGGGTTTATATTTTCGCCTATATTTTATTGATACCGGAATACTTTTAAAAGTGTTCCGGTTTGTATTTATGTCCAATTGTTGATCCCAGGACACTTTTAAAAGTGTTCTAGTTTGTATAATTTTAAGAACGGTTTAAATTTTTTTATCGGAACACTTGAAAAAAATATGCAGGTGTGTAAAAAATTTCTCAAATTTGTTTTTTGGTTACCATAACACTTTTCCAAAGTGTTTCGGTTTGTTGATAGTGTACCAGTTTGCAGGCCTCAATTTCTTCATAACTTGTTGTTTTTCCTCTCAAATCTTCAACATTCAATTTCCCAACAACAACAACAAGCACTAAAATCATTCAATATCTAAAACTCAACCATGGCTTCCATCTCAAAATAGAGCATTAATTTCTCCAAATTCCAACTTCAAATCTGGTTTTTTTCCAATACCTGATTCACAAAATCTCTTCACTTTCTTAATTTGGTATACAAACATCCCTCAATCTTCAAACCCTCTTATTTGAAGCATCTCAACAAAACTCAACTCATCTTCTTCTCTTGTTGTAAAGAATAAGCATTGTGAGTTGAGTATGCCATGAATGAGAGCTTGTAAGTTGCAAGATGAAGATAGTTTGAGAAGAAACTGTTAAGGGAGAAAATGTAAAGAATTTTATTCATCAACTTGAATGTACAATTGAGTATCCTTTTACATTATATAGAATGTAACTATAACTAACTAAGGTTACAACTAACTCTAACTACCGTTAACTGATAACTAACTAACTAGTAGTTAGCTTGTGGTACAAGTAATCACAGAAAACATAAAACTAACTGCTATCAACATGCCCCCTCAAGCTGGAATACACATCAATGATTCCAAGCTTGGTCTGAAGAGTATGGAAGGGTCCTGGATGCAAGGATTTGGTGAAAATATTTGCAGTCTGATCCTTGGATGTAACTGGCAACAAGTGAATAATGTTGGCTTGAATCTTATCTCGTACAACATGGCAATCAATCTCTATATGCTTGGTTCTCTCATGGAAGACAGGGTTAGCAGCAATGTGCATTGCAGACTTATTGTCACACTATATGAGAATAGGAAATTCATGAGGTATAAGGAAATCTTGCAGAAGATATAACAGCCTTTGGCCTTCACAAGCTGCTTGAGCTAAGGCTCGATACTCAACTTCTGATGATGATCTAGAGACAACAGATTGTTTCTTACTTTTCCAGCAGATAAATGATGAACCAAGGAAGAAACAAAGACATGTAGTAGATCTTCTAGTGTCTGGACATGCCCCCCAATCAGAGTCAGAAAATCCCTTAAGGATTAATGATGATGATGAGTTAAAAACAAGCCTTGGCCAGGATTGTTTTTAAGGAATTTGAGAACATGGAGTCCAGCTAACATGTGTTCATCAGTGGGTGAATCTAAGAATTTGCTAAGCTTACTTACAACATAAGAAATCTCAGGTCTAGAATGACTTAAGTACAACAATCTTCCAATGAGTTTTCTATATGCAGTGGGATCAGAGATAAGCTTACCAGATGCTTTATGAAGCTGTAACTGAGGTTGCATTGGAGTAGGATGATGACAGGAATTTCTATGGTATTATTGGTAGTATTATTAGTAGTAAAATGACTAAGGCATGTCCAAATACGAAGGAAAACCTACAGAATCGAGGAAAAGCATTAAAGCAAAGCAAAGAATACAAAAAGACAAGAAAAGCCAAAAAAAATGAAGAATTGTGGTGTTCATCGTGTCATGATGGCTTCCATCGTGCCACGATGGAAGCAGCTTGTTAACCAAGAAATCAACAGAAGCAAATCTGAAGAAAATCTGTTCATCGTGCTACGATGGCACTCATCGTGGTACGATGACTTTACTTGGCGACCAAGCTGATGAAATGCACAGAATCAGTTAAAAAATTGAACTGAATCTTCCCATAGTACTACGATGGATCTATCATAGTACGATGGCTTGTTGAGGCCCATTCCTCATTATTATACATTCAGAAATAGCAGAACACATTCTGAAATAGTAGAGCACACTCTCTACTACAAGGAAGTGTTCAGAGGAGCTCTAGGGCATAGCTTTCTCCCCTTACGAGAAGGCTAACTCAACAAGGTATGTTTTCTTTAGGCTTTTGTATTTAGATTATTCTTTTGTAATTTAAATATGTAGTCTTTTGTAATAGATGCCTTAGGTTGTGGTGGAGAAGATGAACTCCCATATGAATATTTGGAGTCTGTGATTGGGTCAAAGTTATAATAAATCGTTATTTAGTATTATGTTTGTTATTTACTTTCTTGCACTTTAACAACACATTCTTGTAATCTGGCCGGATAAGCGGGAGTGCCATTAGAATGAATATTAGGGTTTACTTAATATTTGCCCGGATCTAGTAGTAAATATGCTAGGTGAATAGAGACGGTAACATCCTGAACTAGTTGTGAACTGAGCAATTAGAGGAGGAATCATGAACTATGTGTGAACTGAGCACTTAGAAGATGAACAGCCCGATACTAGGACCTAGAGGCATTGGATGGGTTAAGGTAATAATGCATATGTAATGAATAACTCACCTAGTAATTAGGGTATGTGACACAGCGAGGTTAGGCTCTCGTAGGTACCTTAGTTATTAACGTAGGGAAACTTCTTATACATAGGGTAATAGTAAGGTATTACCACAGCAAGGATAAAGTCACAGCCGAATAATAATCTGAATAACTATGTTATACACCGTTCACGCCAAATATGAAGAAGGGAGTGAGTCCAACCACCATATTTATCCTCTATGTTTCAGAATCATTTATCTTTATTTTCTGCAAGCATTCCGCTTAATTTTATAAAAACTTTTTCCAAAACCCAAAGCGAATGCAAAACTACAAACTTAAATAACGCTAGCGATGCTTTGGCACGATCCCTGTGGATACGAACTCATTCTAGACACCTAGAGTGTGAATTATTACTCGATGACAGACTGGTGCACTTGCCAGAATGCAGTCATAGGACAAGGCTTAGCTGCAAGTAAACCAGTGTCTTGCAACAAATCCAAAGTGTATTTTCGTTGACATAGAGAAATACCATTATGAGATCTAGCAACTTCAAAACCAAGGAAGTCCTTTAGAGACCCTAAGTCTTTGATGCTGATTTTTTTATCAAGAAGTGCATTCAAACGGTTGATTTCATTAATGTTTGTTCCCCCTAACACCAAATCATCAACATAGACTAGAATTATAGTGAAGTCAGTAGTAGTCTTCTTGGTGTAAAGAGAGTAGTCAGCTTTGGATTGTTTATAATCTGATGCAAGAAGTGTCTCAGTCAATTTTGCATTCCACTGCCTGCTAGCTTGCTTCAACCCATATAGTGATCTTTGTAGCTTGCACACAAAGTCAGGTTGACCAAGGTTAAGGCCAGGTGGTGGTTGCATGTTGTTAGCCCATATTTTTATTAAGTAAAAATATGTTCTAAATGTATAATTAAAATAATTATGTTTAATTATATGATTATTTTAAAAGTCATTAAATATGTTTGGTTTTCAGAGCCAATGAATTTAATGATCAATCATGCATGAACATATATTAAATGTTTTGTTATTGAGCATTTCTTTTAATTGCGTATTCTCCTTCAGGATCCTTTCGATTTGGTCGAAACTTCAGTAGGGTCGAAGCATCCAACAGTGCAAGATTAAAGCGTGGACTTAGCGAAATATTCAAGGAAAAGCATTATCACTTCGACTTCGATGGATACAACGGCTAAATCAGAAGATAAGAAGGGATTCAAATTCAAAATACGTGTCAAAGACACGCGTCCTCTCTGTAGTTGTTTAGGCGTTATTAGCAGTTAGGAATTAGTGTCTATAAATAGTTTAGTTCTGTGATCGAAAAAAGGGTCACAATCATTATACAAAATCCACAGAAAACTCAAAGTACCCATGTCAACGCGAGAAACGAGTGATCGAAGGAAAATGTATGTAGTGTGAACCATTATCATTCTGTAATCATTTACATTTGAATGCAATTTACAGCCTTTCATTTATTCCAATTGTCTTTTACTTTCGACTAAATCTTTCCTTCTGTTTATTCAATTGAATAAGCATTCTTTCTTGTATTTCAAGTAACATAAAAAGCATAAAAACAACAATTTATGAACATAAGAACAATAATGAATGCTATTCACTTTGAAAATATAAACAAAAGCACTATGTCCCGAGATTTACTAGTTGAATCCAAAGCAAACTTCAACCTACTTTTAGGAAGAGAGTGGATTCATGGAGTGGGAGCTGTTCCTTCGACCTTTCACCAGAAGTTGATACTTTGGAGGGATGATGGTTGTGTAGAAAATATAGAAGCTGATCAGAGTTTCTATATGTCAGAGGTAGACACCATAACTAAGCAAACCTTTGACAAGAATTTGGCGAATATTGTGTCATGCTATGATAGAGAGAATGCTTTCACACCTTATGATAATGTGATTCATTATGTTAAACTCCACCCAACCCAAGGCTTCATATGGGAACGAGAGGAAATAGATGATGCATCCTTAGAAGATGGAGTTATACCACCATCTGGGTGGAATATATATGAAGATTACTATGACTGAGTCCAATGCATGGGCCAGAATTACGGCTTATATGGCCGAAAATAGATTAAATACGGCTTTGGAAGCTGATGTTCACCAAAATATGGCTACAGAAGCCAAGGTCGAAAGTAATGGCACTCCCATGCCACCAACCCAAAGACTTGATTGCATCTATGATAAAGAGCCCTTAGGGTTCGAAAGAAATCCACTGAATGAAACTCCTAAGATGCAAGCTCAAGATCCTTTGGAGGAGATTGACATTGGAAATGGTTCAGTAAAAAGGCCAACTTACATTAGTGTCAATATTAGTCCTGATTTAAAAGGAAAATTGGTGCTACTTCTCAAGGAATTTAGTGATTGTTTTGCTTGGGATTATAATGAAATGCCTGGACTCAGTAGAGAAATGGTCGAACTTAAGCTACCAATCAAGGCAGGTAAAAAGCCAGTAAAACAATTTCCAAGAAGGTTTGCACCAGAAATCATGTCCAAGATCAAGGAAGAGATCGAAAGGCTGCTGAAGAGTAAATTCATCAGAGCTGCCAAGTATGTAGAATGGTTAGCAAATATAGTTCCTGTTATTAAAAAGAATGGTACACTTAGAGTATGCATAGATTTTAGGGACTTAAATAATGCTACACCTAAAGATGAATATGCCATGTCTGTGGCAGAAATGTTAGTAGATTCAGCAGCAGGCTTCGAGTTCTTGAGCATGTTAGATGGTTATTCTGGTTATAACCAAATATTTATTGCTGAAGAAGATGTATCTAAAACAGCATTCAGATGCCCTGGTGCTTTAGACACTTATGAATGGGTTGTTATGCCTTTTGGTTTAAAGAATGCTGGTGCCACTTATCAAAGGGCAATGAATTCTATGTTTCATGATTTTATAGATACATTCATGCAGGTTTATATTGATCACATCATCATTAAATCCTCTTCTGAAGATAGCCATTTACTATATCTTAGGCAATCTTTCGAAAGAATGAGGAAACATGGATTAAAAATGAATCCATTAAAATGTGCTTTTTGTGTGCATGCAGGAGATTTCCTTGGTTTTGTGGTGCATAAAAAAGGCATTGAAATAAACCAAAACAAGACAAAGGCTATCTTAGAGACAAATCCTCCTTCGACCAAAAAGCAACTTCAATCTCTGCTGGGAAAAATCAATTTCTTGAGGAGATTCATTTCGAATCTAAGTGGAAAAGCTCAAGCCTTTTCACCACTACTTCGACTCAAGAAAGATGATCCATTCAAATGGAATGAAGAGCATCAAAAGGCTTTCGATGACATTAAAGAGTATTTAATAAAGCCTCCAGTTTTAATGCCTCCTCGTAGAAATAAAGCTATGAAGTTGTATATTGCTGCGTCTGATAAGACAATAGGAAGCATGTTGGCTCAAGAAGATGATAATGGCGTAGAAAATGCAGTTTATTATCTTAGTAGAGTTTTAAATGATGCAGAAACTAGATATACTGCCATAGAAAAACTTTGTCTTTGTTTATATTTCTCTTGTACAAAACTCAAGCATTACATAAAGCCTGTTGATGTTTATGTCTATTCCCACTTCGATGTTATTAAACATATGCTAACTAAACCTATATTACATAGTAGAATTGGAAAATGGGCATTAGCATTAACTGAATATTCACTTACTTATAAACCTTTGAAGGCTGTTAAAGGCCAAATTGTGGCTGATTTTATAGTAGATCATTCTTTGGTCGAAATGCCACAAGAATATGTAGATATTCAACCATGGATTCTCTACTTTGATGGATCCAAACATAAACATGGAACTGGAATTGGGATCTTGATAATTTCACCTACCAAAGTTCCAACTAAATTCAAATATAAAATAAATGGACTTTGCTCTAATAATGAAGCTGAATATGAAGCCTTAATCACAGGTTTAGAAATATTGAAAGACTTGGGGGCAAAGAACATTAAAATAAGAGGTGATTCTGAATAAGTATTGAAACACCTAACACAAGAATATAAATGTGTTAAAGAACACTTAACAAAATACTTTGCTATAGCTAGTTCTTTGTTAGATTGTTTCGATCAAGTAGATATTGAACATGTACCTCGATTAGAAAATCAAGAAGCAAATGACTTAGCTCAAATTGCTTCAGGATACAAAATGTCAAAAGAAAAATTGACACAATTGATCGAAATCAAAGAAAAAATGGTTTTACAGGAACCAATTTCTAAACAATTGTCAATGCCAAAACTTGTGGGGGCAGATACTATACCACAAATAAATGGTGAGATGGAAAATCCCCTTGAAAATTTTCAAATTTTTGCCATTGACAATGAAATTCCTGGCACGCTATGCACGATGCTCTACTCGATGCTCTAGCAATCTATCCGGCCTCGCACGCAATGAAATTAAAACAAGCAAGCAAATAAATAAAGAACACAGGATATTTGTTAACCCAGTTCGGCGCTTAAACAAGCCCTAATCTGGGGGATACCAATCCAGGAAGGAATATCACTATAATAGCCCTAGTTCTAAGTTATCAGCAAACGCCCCGTTTACAACTTACAACCTAGGCACTACCAATGACTCTTCTACCTAGGAACTCCTAGATATGAGATCCCATCTCACTCCCTAACAACCTTACAAACAGCAAGGATTTCAATAACTCAGTTACACAAAGATTTGGAGACACACTCCTAAAACTACACACTCGTACCTAAAGGCTTAGAGTGTAAAACACCAAAAGTCCTAACTCCGTACTTCAAAGCTTAGGAGAAGGAACACAAAATTACAACTCAAGAACACGTCCTAAGCTTGCATCAAGGTGACACAAGAAAGGCTCACAAAATTAACACACACGCAAAACCTAATTTCTTAGACAAAAACACAAGTCGGCGTGAACAATACTTGAATTAGGTTTAGCTCCTTCCTCATATATATAGCTGGTGACATGGGTCAAAAAGATCTGAACCAAAATAATATCCAACTCACAAAAAATAAAAACAAACCATATCTTAAAAGATTAGATATGTTTTGAAAATAAATCTTCACAATAATTTCTGAACCAATCTCTAAACAAAAGATTTGTTTAGAAAATAAAGCCTTTCTTTTCGCACAAGATATGATTCATGAGAGAGAAATATAAATTCCATAAATAGGAAACACGCATGCTTGGCGCGCAAGCAACACTTCCAGTGAGACGCTCCAATGCTCTACGCAATGCTTGAGGCATCGGATCCAGCATCCTGCTACAGAGTTTATTTTACCAAAAATGAAGCCAACACCAAAGACTCAACAAACTCCCCCTTTGGCAAATTTTTGGCTAAAACAAATTATGACCATACAGATACTACTTAAACAGATACTTCAACTACCTTTCTTTTTCTCAACATAAACACACTAGCATAAAGATCAGTAGAGGTTATCCTTCAAAACAGTTACCATACTACTCCTTCATGGTCAACAGTAGAGACGAATAAGATGTATCTTTTAAGATTATCAGAGAGGCATGCAACAGCGGAACACAAAAACTACTTCGCCTTAAATGGTCAGGAAAATAAACTTGATAGGATGTGGAATAGAATGCTTCAACATTTCACACAACTACTCCCCCTGCGTAATACAAATCAGCTCCCCCTCAACATCTGCATATATCAGATCATGCACAACCACACACCAAAGCACACATACCAGAACAAACACAGTTCTCAGTCACAACACACATCAGAAGCACATACCAGAACCAACACAGTTCTCAGTCACAACACATATCAGAAGCACATACCAGAAACAGGAGCAGGTAACCAAACCAACAAATTAATCATAACATTTACTCCCCCTTTTTTGGCCACAAATTTGACAAAAACACACCAACCGAGAGTACAGAAGTACATGACTGTAATGCACACCAACAGACGGGATACATAACTCACCAGCTCCCCCTCACTACCATCATATAGAGAAAAATAGATTCTTGCATATAAGGAGCACATACAAGAATAGTAATAATCACCACCAACTACCACAAGAGTTACTCATCCCCTCACTACTCAATCTCATGCACATAGGCCAGACAGGCTATATGCAACCATACCACAACTGAAAATGCACATGGGGCAGACAAGCCATGTGTAACCATCATAACATACGCATGCTTCTATAGGCAAACATGCTACAACTGATCTACAGCTACCAACATCAGAACGATCAGGAATCAGTAGACAAATGCAAACATACAGATAACACACACCTGAGGATAGGACATATGATAGCATATACCACATGTAATGAGAGGAAAGAATTTGATTTGATTCTCCTAGGATAGCGTGCAAACATAGGTTGGAGAAGAAAAAACTGACAGTTGCACGCCTTAAGCTCAATAGCTGCTATAACTCTTCATAGAGGCAAATTCCTAACTTGCCCCTTAGCTTCTCAAATTGCACAGCATCAAGCGCCTTAGTGAAAATATCTGCCACTTGTTCCTTTGTACCCACATGCTCCAGAGTCACAATTTTATTCTCAACCAAATCTCTTATATAATGATGGCGAATATCAATATGTTTTGTCTTGCTATGCTGAACTGGATTCTTTGAGATGTTTATGGCGCTCATGTTGTCACAATACAATGTCAGAGAATTCTGTTCAACATCGTATTCCTTCAGCATTTGTTTCATCCACACCAGTTGTGAGCAGCTACTCCCAGCTGCTATGTATTCTGCCTCAGCAGTAGATAGTGCCACACAATTCTGCTTTTTACTAAACCAAGATATTAGATTAGTGCCCAGAAAGAAACATCCTCCTGAAGTACTTTTTCTATCATCTGCACTTCCGGCCCAATCAGCATCACAGTATCCATATAGAGTAGAATCTTCACAATGGGAATACATTATCCCATAATCACTAGTTCCATTCACATATTTCAAGATTCTCTTAACTTGAGTCATATGACTTACCTTAGGATTTGCCTGATATCTAGCACACACTCCAACAGCATAGGTGATGTCAGGTCTACTTGCAGTTAAGTACAACAAGCTACCAATCATGCTTCTATAGAGACTTTGATCAACACTTATTCCCTTCTCATCTTTGGTGAGTTTCAAATGAGTAGGTGCTGGTGTTCTCTTGTGTGCAGCATTGTCCATCCCAAATTTCTTGATGATGTTTCTAGCATACTTGCTCTGGGATATAAAGATGGTGTCTTCCATTTGTTTGATTTGAAGACCAAGAAAATAAGTCAATTCTCCAACAAGACTCATCTCAAACTCTGACTGCATTTGCTGGACGAAATGTTGGACCATTGTGTTCGACATTCCACCAAACACGATGTCATCAACATAGATTTGAGCTATTATAAACTTTCCTCTTTCTTCTTTCACAAACAGAGTTTTGTCTGATCCTCCCTTTCTGTATCCTTGTTCTTCCAAAAATTGAGTCAACCTTTCATACCATGCCCTAGGTGCCTGTTTTAGACCATACAAGGCTTTCTTCAACTTGTAGACATAGTTAGGATGTTCTGGGTCCACAAACCCTTTAGGTTGCTCAACATACACCTCTTCCTGTAGGTATCCATTTAGAAATGCACTCTTCACGTCCATTTGGTATAGTTTGAACTTGAGAATGCAAGCCACTCCTAGAAGCAATCTGATGGATTCTAGTCTGGCCACAGGTGCAAAAGTCTCATCAAAGTCAAGCCCTTCAATCTGGGTATACCCTTATGCCACAAGCCTTGCTTTATTTCTGGTAATGGTACCATTCTCATCTGACTTGTTTTTATACACCCATTTGGTTCCAATTACATTCACATCTTCAGGCCTTGGAACTAAGTCCCACACTTCACTTCTCTCGAATTGGTTCAGTTCCTCTTGCATAGCCTCAATCCAAGCTTCATCAGTGAGAGCTTCTTTGACATTCTTTGGCTCGAACATAGATACAAAGCAAGAGTTTGCAATTACATCATTTGTCCTTCTAGTGGTTATTCCTTGTTCAGGATTCCCAATAATGAGATCTTTGGGATGATTTTTCTGAACACGAACTGAGGGACCTTTGTTTTGGACTTGAGGTTCATTACTTGTCTCAGCATTTTCTTCAAGAGTCTTTTCATCAGATTTTTCTTTACTGGGATGTTCTAAGGCTCCAACATCTCGTTCAACATTGTCAATAATGGGTGCACCTTGATCAACGTCATCATTCTTCTCTAAGGGAGTGTCTTTTACAACAACATTCACAGATTCCATCACAACTTGAGTTTTGGAGTTGTAAACTCTGTATGCTCTACTGTTTGTAGAGTATCCAAGGAAGATTCCCTCATCACTTTTAGGGTCAAGTTTCCTTCTTTGTTCTCTATCAGCTAGAATGTAGCACTTACTCCCAAAAACATGAAAGTGTTTAACAGTTGGCTTCCTTTCTTTCCATAATTCATATAAAGTAGAAGAAGTACCTTTTCTTAGAGTAACTCTGTTGTGTATGTAGCAAGCAGTGTTCATGGCTTCAGCCCAAAAATGATATGGAATGCTTTTGGCATGAAGCATGACTCTAGCTGATTCTTGGATGGTTCTGTTCTTCCTTTCAACCACACCATTCTGTTGTGGGGTTATAGGAGACGAGTACTCATGCTTGATCCCTTCAGTGGAGCAGAATTCGTTGAATTTTGAGTTCTCAAATTCTCTTCCATGGTCACTTCTGATTCTAACAACATTACTTCCTTTCTCTCTTTGAAGTTGAATGCACAGCTCCTTGAACACATCAAAAGCATCTGATTTTTCTCTAATGAAATTCACCCATGTGTATCTAGAGTAATCATCTACCACTACAAGAGCATACCTCTTTCCTCCCAAGCTTTCAACCTGCATGGGTCCCATGAGATCCATGTGTAATAATTCAAGAACCTTGGAGGTTGTCTGATGCTCCAGCATTGGATGCGACATTCTGATTTGCTTTCCAATTTGACATTCACCACACACATTTCCTTCAACGATCTTGAGTTTGGGAAGGCCTCTAATGGCTTCTACTGATATAGCTTTCTTCATTCCTTTCAAATTCAGGTGTCCCAGTTTCTGGTGCCATAGTTGAACTTCATCTTCTGTGGTGATTTGGCAGGTGGATGTGAGAGCTTCTTCCTGAGGCATCCACAGGTAACAATTGTCTTTAGATCTAGTCCCTCTCAGCATTAGTTGACCTTCCTCATTGTTAACTAAACATTCAGACTTAGTGAAGTTAACTTTCATGCCTTGATCACACAGCTGGCTAATGCTGATCAGATTTGCTGTAAGGCCTTTAACTAACAGTACATTCTCCAGGTTGGGCAATCCATTGCTGATTAGATCCCCAATCCCTACTATTTCTCCTTTTGCACCATCTCCAAAAGTTACAAAGCTGGCCTTATAGGATCTTACATTTCTGAGATACTTTTCTTCACCAGTCATATGTCTAGAGCACCCACTATCAAAATACCAATCTTCCCTAGAGGAAGCTCTGAGGGATGTGTGAGCAATTAACCCAACATCTTCTTCTATAGGAAGCTCAACATTTTCTTCTTTAGGTCTCCACATCTTCTTCACAACACTTTCTTCCTGTACCATATTTGGTTTATGTTCCTGGTTGGGGTATCCATACAACTTGTAGCAAAAAGGTCTAATGTGTCCTCTTTTTCCACAATGATGACACACCCACCTACGATATCTCCTTTGGTTGTTAGGCCTTTGATGTGCGAAAGGTCTTTGTCTTTGATGAGCTGAAGATTTTGGATCTAGAGCAAACTTTGGAACTGGGTAGGCTTTAGAATGTTGAGTCTGATGCTTCGGCATTGTCTTCCCAGTACATGGGTCAAATACTTCTTCACTGGATGTAAACTTGGTCTCAGGGTTCTGTTGATACTGATTGAGATTAGAGTAGTTATATCCAACAGACTTTAACTTCCCACTTAGTACACTATCCAGAATTTCTTCAAGAAGATTTGTTCCTGGGTTCAGCTGGCTAACACGTTTCCTTAGATCATCCATTTGGGCATTCACTTGGATGACTTTTTCTTCTGCCTGTGTAGCCTTTTCAACTTGCATGTTCACTTCAGTTTGAAGTTTATTGATGGTCTTCTTTTGTTTCTCAAGAATTCTACACATCTCTTCATATCTAGTGACCAATTCTTTGTAGGTGCTGGCAAGTTCTTCATAAGACACATCCCCATCTTCATCAGATTCCCAATCCTCAACATTAACACATGTTCCAGTGAGAGCAGTCGCATGTCTTGCTGATTCACTTTCTTCATCAGTGTCTTCATCTGACCAAGAAACAGTTAGCCCTTTCTTTTGTCTTTTCTGATATGTTCCACATTCTGACCTTATGTGTCCATAACCTTCACACTCATGACACTGAACACCCTTGCCTTGACTGCTCTTTTCTTCAGACTTGGTTTTCTTCAGACTATTCTGCTGCTTGTTGATGTCGAACTGGATGCTCTGCCCATTCTGTCGATTCCTACCTCCAACTCTTTTCAACACTTTGTTGAATTGTCTACCAAGCATGGCAATAGCATCAGCTATGCTATCTTCCTCTTCATCCTCACTTTGGTCATTGCTATCATCAGTGTTTGAAACAAAAGCAATGCTTTTGTTCTTCTTGTCACCACGTTCATTCAAAACAATTTCAAAGGTTTGGAGGGATCCAACAAGTTCATCCATCTTCATAGTGGAGATGTCATGTGCTTCCTCAATTGCCGTTACCTTCATATCGAACCTTTTGGGAAGGGACCTGAGAAGTTTCCTTGATAATTTTTCATCAGAAATTTTTTCCCCTAAGGCTTCAAAAGAATTTGCAATGTCTAGAAGACTCAAATGAAAATCTTGGATGCTCTCATCATCTTTCATTCTTAAAGATTCAAACTTGGATGTGAGATGTTGAATCTTTGACTGTTTTACTTTGGTAGTCCCTTCATAGCACTTTTCTAATATCTCCCATGCTTCTTTGGCTGACACACAGTTTTTGATAAGTTTGAAAACACTAGCGTCTACTCCATTAAAGAGAGCATAGATGGCTTTGTGATTGTAATGAGCTGCAGTTTCCTCTTCTGGAGTCCATTCTACTTCAGGTTTTTTCACCCCCGTTGAGGTACCTTCCTTGCTAGTATAGGTAGGGCATTCCCATCCAGTTAGCACAACTTTCCACACTTTACTATCAATCGATCGCAAAAAGGCCGTCATTTTGGATTTCCACTGGTCATAGTTGCTGGATCCATTGAGCAACGGTGGTCTGTTCTTGTAGCCTCCATCTTTTTCCATGATGCCAGAGAATTCAGGTCCTGAATCTCACCCTAGGAACAGGCAGGGTGCCTGCTCTGATGCCAATTGAAATTCCTGGCACGCTATGCACGATGCTCTACTCGATGCTCTAGCAATCTATCCGGCCTCGCACGCAATGAAATTAAAACAAGCAAGCAAATAAATAAAGAACACAGGATATTTGTTAACCCAGTTCGGCGCTTAAACAAGCCCTAATCTGGGGGATACCAATCCAGGAAGGAATATCACTATAATAGCCCTAGTTCTAAGTTATCAGCAAACGCCCCGTTTACAACTTACAACCTAGGCACTACCAATGACTCTTCTACCTAGGAACTCCTAGATATGAGATCCCATCTCACTCCCTAACAACCTTACAAACAGCAAGGATTTCAATAACTCAATTACACAAAGATTTGGAGACACACTCCTAAAACTACACACTCGTACCTAAAGGCTTAGAGTGTAAAACACCAAAAGTCCTAACTCCGTACTTCAAAGCTTAGGAGAAGGAACACAAAATTACAACTCAAGAACACGTCCTAAGCTTGCATCAAGGTGACACAAGAAAGGCTCGCAAAATTAACACACACGCAAAACCTAATTTCTTAGACAAAAACACAAGTCGGCGTGAACAATACTTGAATTAGGTTTAGCTCCTTCCTCATATATATAGCTGGTGACATGGGTCAAAAAGATCTGAACCAAAATAATATCCAACTCACAAAAAATAAAAACAAACCATATCTTAAAAGATTAGATATGTTTTGAAAATAAATCTTCACAATAATTTCTGAACCAATCTCTAAACAAAAGATTTGTTTAGAAAATAAAGCCTTTCTTTTCGCACAAGATATGATTCATGAGAGAGAAATATAAATTCCATAAATAGGAAACACGCATGCTTGGCGCGCAAGCAACACTTCCAGTGAGACGCTCCAATGCTCTACGCAATGCTTGAGGCATCGGATCCAGCATCCTGCTACAGAGTTTATTTTACCAAAAATGAAGCCAACACCAAAGACTCAACAGACAACATGTCAGATAATGATTGGAGAAAACCTATAGTGGATTATCTTAGGAATCCAACAGGGAATGTGGATCGAAAGGTAAAATATAGGTCTTTAAGCTATATAATTTTTGAAAATGATCTATTTAAAAAGACTCCTGAAGGAATTTTGTTAAAATGCCTTAATGAAACAGAAGCATATATAGCAATCTCTGATGTTCATAGTGGCACCTGTGGTTCCCATCAAGCAGGACATAAAATGAAATGGCTTTTGTTTCGACAAGGTCTATATTGGCCTTCTATGCTAAAAGATTGTATAGAATATGCCAAGGGTTGCCAAGAATGCCAAAGGCATTCAGGAATTCAACATGTACCTGCAAGTGAACTGCATTCAATAGTAAAACCATGGCCCTTTAGGGGTTGGGCTCTAGACCTGATTGGTGAAATTAAACCTGCTTCATCAAAGAATCAACGTTATATTTTAGTTGGAATAGATTATTTCACAAAATGGATAGAAGCCATTCCTTTACCAAATGTTGATCAAGAGGCAGTAATTAATTTCATACAAAATTATATAATCTATAGGTTTGGAATTCCTGAAACAATTACTACTGATCAAGGTTCAGTTTTTACTGACGAAAGATGCAGGAATTTGCCCAAGGAATTGGCTTTAGACTTCTAACTTCAACACCATATTATGCACAAGCAAATGGTCAAGTTGAAGCAGCTAATAAAATTATTATTAATTTGATAAAGAAACATATAGCCCAAAAGCCAAGAAATTGGCATAAAACTTTAGACCAAGCGTTATGGGCTTGCAGGAATTCTCCTAAGGAATCAACTAACACAACTCCGTTTCGACTAACTTATGGTCATGATGCTGTGTTACCAGTCGAAATACATTTGCAATCGGCAAGGGTACAAAGACAAATGGAAATACCTTTAGACCATTATTACCAAATGATGCCAGATGAGTTAGTTGATTTGGATGAAGAAAGGCTTAGTGCTTTAGAAGTTTTAACAAAGCAAAAAGAAAGAGTTGCTAAAGCATATAACAAAAAGGTTAAGTCTAAGTCTTTTAACATAGGAGAACTAGTTTGGAAAGTTATTTTGCCTATGGACAAGAAAGATAGAGTCTTAGGCAAATGGTCCCCAAATTGGGAAAGACCATTTAAAAATGCCTTTTCCTTTCTCGTTCGACTAACTCGATCGAAACAGGCATTTGGGGGCAATTTGTTAGCCCATATTTTTATTAAGTAAAAATATGTTCTAAATGTATAATTAAAATAATTATGTTTAATTATATGATTATTTTAAAAGTCATTAAATATGTTTGGATTTCAGAGCCAATGAATTTAATGATCAATCATGCATGAACATATATTAAATGTTTTGTTATTGAGCATTTCTTTTAATTGTGTATTCTCCTTCAGGATCCTTTCGATTTGGTCGAAACTTCAGTAGGGTCGAAGCATCCAACAGTGCAAGATTAAAGCGTGGACTTAGCGAAATATTCAAGGAAAAGCATTATCACTTCGACTTCGATGGATACAACGGCTAAATCAGAAGATAAGAAGGGATTCAAATTCAAAATACGTGTCAAAGACACGCGTCCTCTCTGTAGTTGTTTAGGCGTTATTAGCAGTTAGGAATTAGTGTCTATAAATAGTTTAGTTCTGTGATCGAAAAAAGGGTCGCAATCATTATACAAAATCCACAGAAAACTCAAAGTACCCATGTCAACGTGAGAAACGAGTGATCGAAGGAAAATGTATGTAGTGTGAACCATTATCATTCTGTAATCATTTACATTTGAATGCAATTTACAGCCTTTCATTTATTCCAATTGTCTTTTACTTTCGACTAAATCTTTCCTTCTGTTTATTCAATTGAATAAGAATTCTTTCTTGTATTTCAAGTAACATAAAAAGCATAAAAACAACAATTTATGAACATAAGAACAATAATGAATACTATTCACTTTGAAAATATAAACAAAAGCACTATGTCCCGAGATTTACTAGTTGGTCTCTCTTGTAATAATCAAACTAGCGTTGTTTACCAAATTTCACAGTAAACACATGTTGACTACGGTCTAGCAAGTGCACTAGTCTGTCGTCGAGTAACAATTCACACTCTACGAGTAGAATGAGTTCGAATCCACAGGGATCGTGCCGAAGCTTTACTAGCGTTATTTAAGTTTATGATAGTTTGCATTCGCTATGGTTTTTGGAAAAAGGTTTTTATAAAAATAGCGTAATGCTTGCAGAAATATAAATGCGGAATGTATAAATAATAGATTCAAGAAATATAGATGCTAGGTATGGTGGTTGGACTCCCTCCCTTCTTCATATTTGGCATGACCGGTGTATAACATAGTTACTTAGATTATGTTCGGCGGTGAATTATCCTTGTTGTAGTAATACCTTACTATTACACTATGTTTATTAAAGTTTCCCTACATTAACAACTAAGGTACCTACGAGAGCCTAACCTCGATGTGTCACATACCATAATTACTAAGTGAGTTGTTTATAAACATGCATTATGCTCTTCACATATTAACCTCTAGGTCCTAGTAACAGGTTGTTCATCTTCTAAGTGCTCAGATCACACCTAGTGCATGATTCCTCCTCTAACCGCTCAGTTCACGACTAGTTCAGGATGTTACCATCTCTATCACCTAGCATTATTTACTACGAGTTCCGGACCATGTCAAGTCAGAACCTAATATCAATTCTATGGGCGCTCCCGCTTATCCGGCTAGATTACGAGAATACGTTATTAAAGTGCACGAAAGTAAATAACAAACATAACTACTAAACATCATTTATTATAACTTAGACTCAATCACAGACTCCATATATTCATAGGGGAGTTCATCTTCTCCACCACAACCTAAGGCATAAATATAAAGACTACATATTTAAATTACAAAATTTAACCTAAATACAAAAGCCTAAAGAAACATACCTTGCTGAGTTAGTTTTCCCGTAAGGGGAGAAAACTATGCCCAATAGAGCTCCTCTGAACCTCTCCTTATAGTAGAGAGTGCTCTATTATTTCTGAATTAATTAAACAATGAATGGGAGGCTCTATTTATAGTTTTCGTAATGGGCCTCAGCAAGGCATCGCACTGCGATGAGCACATCGTACTGCAATGTGAAGATTTAGTTCAATTTTATAACTGATCTTGTGCATTTCATCAGCTTGGTCGCCAAGTTACTCCATCAGGCTGCGTTGTGAAGCATCGTGCTGCAATGGGTAGATTTTCTTCAGATTTATTCTTCTGATTTCTTGGCAAGCAAGCAGCTCCCATCGTGGCACGATGGGTTCCATCGTGCTGCGATGGAATGCTAATTTCTTCACTTTTTTGGCTTTTTGTTGTCTTTTTGCATCTTGGACTCTGTCTTGATGCTTTTTCATGCTTTTGTAGATTTTCCTTCATATTTAGGCCTGTCTTGGTCATTTTACTACTAATAATAATACTAAAAATACCGTAGAAATTCTTGTCATCACAACCCCAAACTTAAACTGTTGTTTGTCCTCAAGTAACTTGTTGTCAGACAAGATCATTAGAGAAATAAGAGATAAATAATAATGATAGGAATTTCACTTTGTATGCCCTTTGGCTCTTTCTTTTGCCCTTTGGCTTTTTTATTTGCCCTTTGGCTCTTTCTTTTTCATTCATTTTTTTTAAGAGACTATTTTTTTAGGGAATTTTTGATGTTTTCCCGTCTCTTTTTCATTTATTATTTTTTTCTTTTTGTAGTGATAGTTCTCCGTATACCCACCCCAAATTTAAACGTTGCTAGTTCCATGAGCAACCCCAAACTTATTTTGTTGCCAAGACTTTTGAGAACTATTACCTAACTCCAAAGAGGGTAATTTCATTGTTTTTCTGGTCTATAGGCTTGTATCGTGGTTTGTCACCGAAACAAAAGGGATAATATATTTTTTACTGCTCAAAATTGGCTAGCAAAGGATAATAATATAATAAAGGGTGGCTTGAAAAGGCTCTGGGTTATAACAAACAATTGCCTCAATGCATATAATATCAAACTAACCAGTCAGCAGAGAATTAGAGCAAGTTCTAGAAAATAAACAAGTGCACGGTACTCTCATAGTAGATCGAAAGAAAGTGGTAATACCGTTTGGAAATATTTGGCTCAAATCCTCACATGGCTTAGGTATAACTGAAATTGAACACTTGTGTCACAGACACCAGCTTCATCACTCGTCTCTCTGTCTCCCGAACTTCGCACTTCGGAGCAATCACCTTTGGTTTTTTGTATGAAGGTGTGAAACTCATCTCATCAAGATTTATAACTCATTCCGCCGCAATCTTACCTATAACAGTTAGTCATGCACTAGATAATAAACATCAAAGCAGTTATTTAATTTTTTGTAAGTTTGAAATAAGGGTTGTTGACAGATGAAGATGACATGCGGAATTCTAGGCATACATTATTGAATTGAAAATACTGAATTGAAATTACTGAATTGAAATACTTAAATACTTATCCGTGGGTTGCCTCCCAAGCAGCGCTTGTTTAGCCTCTCATTAGCTTGAGGCATTTCCTCCATTACAGAGGATAGGTTCGCATGTCTCTCTCTTCTGTAGGAGCTTTCGCCTTAGCTCCTCCCTCTTTCTTGTTGCTTCTTTCATACTTCTCTGGGTTCTGTTTTTCTTTGAAGGTGGCAAAACAGAGTTGTTCATCATCTTCTGAAGGTACTGTTTTTATGATGGACTTCCCTTTGCCTTTTGGTGGATGTTCCTTCTTTTGTTCTATTGGTGCATTAACCCAGCTTTTCTTTTCTCTTTCCTCTTTTCTTTCAGCAGCAGGCTTCTTCAGAGGTGGCGTATTGACCCCAAACTTATATTCGTGCATGTCTCTCTTTTTTGTGCTTTCTTCCTGAGGAAGAAATTGTTCTTTAGAGGTGACTTTACAGCTTGATTCTCCTGATTGAAGCTCTTCCTGATGGCCTTTCTCTCTTTTCTTTGTCATCTTCGCCAATGGTTCCTGTGTTTCCGAACCATTTCTGTTAACAGCCCTTTTACTCTTTTACTTCCTGTGGAAGCTCTTTAGTCAAATGATCCTCCTGACCATTGACTTTTTGTTGCAGCTTTCTCTTTTGCAATGTATTCCGTCTCTCATCATTTTGAGAGTTTTCCTGTGAGTATGCCGTCTTTAAATGGTTGTTGCCAGCCTTTTTGACTCCTAGTGTCTTGAGTACCTGTCTGCATGCACTTTAAACAAAATACCTCAGTAGCACTGGGATAAATATTTTCTGTGGAACTATTTTTGGTTTGTCTCATGTGTCTTTGTCACCATGAAAATTCCCAGGTAAGTGAGGTTGATCACAACAGATCGCTTAAATACCAAGACTTATCATTAGCCAGAATTTTCACAGATTAAAATCCACAATCATCAACAAGATTTTTAATTTTTTAATTTTTTTTTGTATTTTTGAAAATTTTTGACAAACTTAAATAAATCTAGTAAGGCTTTGTAAACACAATCCCCGGCAACGGCGCCAAAAACTTGACTACGGTATGGCAAGTGCACCAGTATGTCGTCGAGTAATAATTCACACTCTATGAGTAAAATGAGTTCAAATCCACAGGGATCGTGCCGAAGCTTTACTAGCGTTATTTAAGTTTGTGATAGTTTGCATTCGCTTTGGTTTTTGGAAAAAGGTTTTTATAAAAATAGCGTAATGCTTGCAGAAATATAAATGCGGAATGTATAAATAATAGATTCAAGAAATATAGAGGCTAGGTATGGTGGTTGGACTCCCTCCCTTCTTCATATTTAGCATGACCGGTGTATAACATAGTTATTTAGATTATGTTCAGCGGTGAATTATCCTTGTTGTAGTAATGCCTTACTATTACACTATGTTTATTAAAGTTTCCCTACATTAACAACTAAGGTACCTACGAGAGCCTAACCTCGATGTGTCATATACCCTAATTACTAAGCGAGTTGTTTATAAACATGCATTATGCTCTTCACCAATTAACCTCTAGGTCCTAGTATCAGGCTGTTCATCTTCTAAGTGGTCAGATTACACCTAGTGCATGATTCTGTAAGTGCACCAGTTCATCCTCATGTTTTAATAATTGTCAAAACACATGAAAATAGGATTGAACATATTTTGACAACATTACAAATGACTTGACAACAAAGAACTATTTTCTAAAACCTTGAAAAACTGACTTTTAGGTATTTTGTATCGATACATACATTGGTGTATCGATACAAATGTCCTGAAATCTCTTCTGCTTGATTTTGAGCATTTTGTATCGATACATACATGGTCTGTATCGATACAAAAGAGGTCTCTCAGAGACAGAACAGCTCTTGTGTATCGAAGCATGCTTGCATGTATCGATACACATCTGTTTGTTCTCAAAATCCAGAAAACTCAAGATGATTCGAAGCATGCTTGTATGCTTAGATACATATCAGTCAAGATTTCAAGATTCTGATATTTGTATCGATACACACCCGTGTTTGTATCGATACAAAGGTCAATTTTTTCAATTTTTAACGTTGGTCAAAGCATTTGTATCGATACAAATGATCATTTGTATCGATACATGTATGAAAAATTATGCCTAAATTTGCTCATTCTATTTTCTCTTTAAATAGCAATGTGTGTGATTTTTGTAAAAGAGACAAGAGAGAGAAAACTAGTGTGAAAGATCAGAAAAACGCTTTGGGTACAAATTGAGTGAGAATTTGCATCAAAGGTTTGATTCAACACAAGTTCATCATCTTCATCAAGTTTGCAATCAAAATTGGATTTGAGTATGGGATCAATTCAATAGAAATTGCAGAATTCTGTGATAACGTTCGATACGGTTCGCGGTGAATCAGAATCGTGATCGGGTTGAATTGCGTTGAAGGTTCTAGTGTTTCTCTCAAGTGATTCAAGATCGTGCGTGTCTTGAAGGATTCGACAACAAGGAACGAAGGACTCAGCTGGACGATTGGGTGCGGTTTGGCACAAGGTGAATCGTTGGAATCAGAGGGTGAAGTTTCGTTGGGTGTTGAGGTTATTCGCATTAGTTTACATTTTGTCTTGCTATAGGATTATAGATTTCAATTGTAAACTGTGCACTGTTTGTTCATCAAGTTTTTGATCTATAAACTCTCAAATAACCCGTTTGGTTATTTGGGGGGAGACGTACTCGGACAAACGCGTGGACGACGCGCAATCCGGGAAACTCCCTAATCAAATCGTGTGTCTCTCTTTATCTCTCTCTTTTAATTTCGTTAATTTCGTTAATTTGATTAATCGATTGAATTTTTGTTGTTCGTATTGGTTCACAAAAATTCAATTGGTTCTTGCTTGATTGTGATTGAATTTGATAATCAAACCATATAAACTTGCTTGGGACTATTTTTTGTTAATCAAATTAAATTCGGATATCTTGCATTAATCGTTCCGTAATTTTCCTAATTCGTTCAAGGCGATACTATCTTTCCTTTGGTCAAAAGGTGCAAAGTAGACTACCGATCCGGTGGTGCTTCCGCGCATTGTTTTTTAATCAAATAATTTTTTTTAAATTGCCGTTGATTAAAGAAGCCACTTATTCAACCCCCCCTTCTAAGTGGTTTAGCCTAGTAGTCTAACAAGTGGTATCACGAGTCCGGTTAAATTTTGCTTGCAAAATTCGGAAATTTGTGCCAATTATTAGACAACATGGCTTTTGCACCTAAAGGGGCGTATAATAGGGCTCCTATATTCAATGGAGATCATTTTGACTATTGGAAAAGTAGTATGCGTATTCACATCAATTCTTTTGATGGTGAAGTGTGGAATGCTATTGAGAACGGTCCGTTTGTTCCAACAATCACCGATGCTCATGGCATTGTCACCAATAAGCCTATGGCACAATGGACGGAAGAGGAAAAGAAAAAGGTCAATTACAATGCAAAGGCACAAAATATTTTAATATCATCCCTTGGGATTGATCAATTCTATCATGTGTCACATTGTCAATCGGCTAAGGAAATGTGGGACACATTGGTAACTCACTTTGAGGGTACCAATGATGTAAAGATATCCAAAATTAATACATTAACACAAGAATTTGAGTTGTTCCATATGCTAGATGGCGAGTCCATCGAGGATATGCAACAACGATTTATCAAAATAACCAACAAGCTACATGGTTTGGGAAAGCCAATCACAAATCAAGACGCCACTAACAAACTTTTAAGATGTCTTAGTAGGTGTTGGCAACCGAAGGTCACCGCGATTAAGGAGGCAAACGACCTCACTACTTTGAGTCTTACAACTTTATTTGGCAAGCTTACGGAACATGAACATGTACTAAACTTGTTAGAAAAGCAAGAGAAAAGTGAGAAAAAGGGAAAGCACAATGACAAGGATAAGGAAAAGGAAAAGGACAAGAGGACAATTGCTCTAAAAGCCTCAAAGTCAAAGTCCAAAAAGGTAGAGCATGTTGAAAGTAGCTCAAGCGAAGATGATTCCGATGATGAGGAAATGGGACTCTTCGTGAGACGCTACAATAGGTATGTGAGAAAGAATGGGATAAAACACTCCGATGAGAATCTTAAAAAGTATCGAAAAGATAGTGGTCACCGTCGGAGGAATGAAGATGCTAGGTACTCTAAGAAAGGAGCATGTTACGAATGCGGACAAATCGGTCACTTTAAACCGGATTGTCCCAAGCTCAAGAGAAAGGAGAAAGGGTCACCTTCATTCAAAAAGGGAAGCAAGGATAAAGGAAAGAAAGCTTATGTAGCATGGGAAAGCGGAAGCTCATCTTCCTCTTCATCATCAAGTTCTAGCTCTAGTGATGAAGACGTGTTGGCGAATGTGTGCTTAACATCTCATGATCATAAGAAACTTGTTCCCAAAAAGGTAAACCAAAATCCCTCTAGCTCATATACTCTTTTAGAATATCATGAGTTGCAAGTTGCTTTTGAAAAATTACACAAAGAAACTAAAGAGGCTTTTCAACGATTAAAAGGTTTAATGGAAGTTAATAAATACCTTGAGGCAAAAGTTTCGGAAACAGAGCTTGAGTTGAAAGCCCTCAAAAAGTCTTTGATTCAAAAACCTCTTGTGACTTTTGATAGTTATGGTAACGATAGGACCGGATGTGATGGATGCTTTTACTTACGTAGAGACTTACGAAAGTTACAAGATAAGCTAAAAGAGCTATCCAAGCCGAAGATTACTTTTGCGATTGATCCATCTAAATTCAACAAATCTTTGAAACCTAAAAATAAAAAGTATAAATTTGTTGAAAAGGATCATAAGAAAAGTAATCCTTATATCGTTTGTCATTATTGTTGTGACGAAGGTCATACTATTGCAAAATGTCATGCTAGAAAGGTATTGGTACCAAGAGGCAAATTGCAATGGTTACCTAAGTTAGACAATAATGGTGCTACTAACATACTAGGACCCAACATGAGTTGGGGACCTATTTCAAATGTCTAAGTATGTAGGAAATCGTCTTGAAACCATTGACAAGAGACACCGACAACAATGGAGTTCAAGACTCATGTACAAGGAAAGTGACAAGATAAGATTCAACTCAACACACACATGGTGTGGAAATTGATAACTTCCTCCACCAAACACTTGAGGGAAGATTCTATTCTTTAACTTTACTTTTATACGTTTTACTTAGCATTTGTATCTTGGTTCATATACATACAATTTCTATCTTAATATGATAGTGGTTCTGATAGTTGTCTAATCCTCCATTTCCAAGAATTTTCGCTCAAAAATATTGATAAGTTTTTGAGACTCATACGTCTTAAATGGGGATTTGACATAGATCACTACTACTATCTTATTAAGTTCATATTAGGATGTATATGTTTTTTTTTCTTTTATGTGACTTTGTGTGCATACATAGACATACATTTCTCATATGATTGATTTTGGTACTTTGATTGATTTATGTGATTACCTTATCATGCATTTGTGGTTTAACATGTGTTCTCGTGTTAAGATATGCTTTGGTATTGCTTATGTTCACATATATATGCATGTACCTTTGTGATTATATGTGTTTCATACATACGTGTTATTTGAAAGTCATAAAAATTGTTTTTGAAAACCTATAAGTTCATGTGTTTGAAGAAAAATTGAAAATTATGCATTTTGGATCGATACAAATAAATTTTGCATGGATACATGCAGTTATTTTTCAAATTTTCAAAATAAACTGATATGTATCGATACATATGATCTTGTATCGATACATAGCTCTTCAGTTTAGACAGAACGTTACTCATGTATTGATACATGGCTACATGCTTCGATACATGCTTCAAAACAACTGACTTGTATCGATACAAACACGAATTTGTATCGATACAAAATCGTAAAAACAGGTTATATGTCTATTTTTACTCATTCATTCATCAAATCATCACAAACTTCTTCTTCTCCAACATGAACACTCTCAAAACCCTCAATTCCCAATTCTCTATCTCCCTCAAAACTTAACCAAAACCTCCAACATTCGACTTCAAACCACTTCAAATTTGGTACCCATTCATAATCCTCCATCAATTTAATGGTTCTTAGTCTATAATATTCACATTGGAAGCAAGGAGTATCTCAACTTGGGTTTACACATTCCTCATCTCTTCAAACTTTCAAAGGTAACATTTCGCTACTTCTCACCTTAAAAATGTCTAGCAATAGAAAGAAGGATGATGGTAGGACTAAGATAATCCGGGTTTCTACTCATGATCAAAACTTTAAGAGGGAAAATTTTATCCATGAGAATTACTACAACTTCTTCATTAGAACTTGCATGGAAAAGAAAGTGATTCCCCAAAATGCTGTGAGTATTGAGACACTTGAGGAATTGCATTTGGGTGATGTTGCTGAAATTATTCGGAGAGAAAATCTTACTAACTTTTGCAATCTAAGAAATGCTTACATAGAGGAATTAGTTAGAATCTTCTATTCCGGTATACAAGAGCAAGATGGGGCTGAATTTGAGTTTTGTATAGGAAAGAAGATTTTCAAGGTCTCTAACAATCTTTGGTTTAAACTTTTTGGCTTGAAATCCGATGCGAATCTAACCAAGTTCACTGATGCTGAGGGTCCTAAGTACAATATGACTGAGTTTGCCAGCACCCTAACCAAGAATGGAAAAAGTCCGAATGGAAAAGCCGGTAGACTCAAGCAAGGTCCGAGAGTTTTATTATGGGTGGTGAATCACATTCTAAGACCTAGAGGTGGACCATACTCTAGACTCGACTGGAAAGACATTGATCTTATGTACATCATGATGGAAAAGAAGCAAATGGATTGGCAACACTACTTTGTCAGCCGTATGTTTGCCTTGAGAAACTCTAAGAAGGATCAATTCTTCGGATATGCGAGTATGATTTGCACCATCTTGAAACACTTCAAACTAACCCTTAACTTGGCAGGATCTTGGACTAGCCCAAAGAGAGATCAAATCTTTAGCATGACTCAGATGAAGAAGATGGATTATAAGTGGAATGATGTGATTAAGGACTATGAGTTCTGTGGAAAGGAGGATGAAGATGAGGAGCAAATGCAAGGTAATAGAGAGGAAAGGGGTAAAAGACCAAGAGTGGAATCGAGTGGAGGTGAAAGCATGGAAGGTGACTCCTCGGAAGATAGCAATAGTGCAATCATGGAAATACTTAAGGAAATGAGCTTAAGGCAAGCAATGTTTCAAAATGAAGTCACTAAGAGACTTGATGATATGCATGGTTACAATGTCACAAGGTTTGATCATCTCCAAAACCAAATGGATGAACTCATCAAGCAACAAACTTCCGTTGACCACTACCTTAACCCCGACCCAAACCCGGATGGCATGAATGAGGATCATTGATGATTAAATGTCTTTTACATTTTATTTCTATCTTCGCATGAACAATTTCTTTTGTTATCTCTTATGACTTGTGGATCATTTCGATTTGGTTGTACGAATATTTTTAATGTTGTCATGTTTGGGCAACATTCATTTTGGATATGTATGACTTTATTTGGATTGTTTCGTATGTTTGGATGTTTGGTTTTATGTTTATGCATTTGTGGCATTATTTTGTTTATTTTCGTCCCATATTTTGATATGTTGGTTGATTTAAAATGTCGATGTGTTTCAATACTCGTGAGTTGGTTTATGGATTGTTGTTCTACATTCCATGTTTTATCATGATATTTGGTATTCGTCATTTGATTTTTTTTTATTTTTTTTTTGGCATATCTTTGTATGTATTTATATTGATTAGGAATTTTCATCATATATGTGCATTTCGACAAATGTAAGTGCACGATATGACTTGGATCAAAATTGATTGAACTTGATACTTCTAATAGATTCTCTTCTTCTTTTTGATATTGTCAAAGGGGGAGAGATTTGGATGCACAAGCTAAGGATGAATAGCTAAAAGAGTCTTGAATATTATCTACGTCAATCGCATTATGGCATCAACTCAGGGGGAGCGTGCTTATTGTTAGCCTTGGTGTTGTAATTGCGTCTGTATACATATTGCTATTTTATTGCATATTAGGTATAGGCTTAGCTTATGCATAGTTTTGACAATTATCAAAAAGGGGGAGAATGTAAGTGCACCAGTTCATCCTCATGTTTTAATAATTGTCAAAACACATGAAAATAGGATTGAACATATTTTGGCAACATTACAAATGACTTGACAACAAAGAACTATTTTCTAAAACCTTGAAAAACTGACTTTTAGGTATTTTGTATCGATACATACATTGGTGTATCGATACAAATGTCCTGAAATCTCTTCTGCTTGATTTTGAGCATTTTGTATCGATACATACATGGTCTGTATCGATACAAAAGAGGTCTCTCAGAGATAGAACAGCTCCTGTGTATCGAAGCATGCTTGCATGTATCGATACACATCTGTTTGTTCTCAAAATCCAGAAAACTCAAGATGATTCGAAGCATGCTTGTATGCTTAGATACATATCAGTCAAGATTTCAAGATTCTGATATTTGTATCGATACACACCCGTGTTTGTATCGATACAAAGGTCAATTTTTTCAATTTTTAACGTTGGTCAAAGCATTTGTATCGATACAAATGATCATTTGTATCGATACATGTATGAAAAATTATGCCTAAATTTGCTCATTCTATTTTCTCTTTAAATAGCAATGTGTGTGATTTTTGTAAAAGAGACAAGAGAGAGAAAACTAGTGTGAAAGATCAGAAAAACGCTTTGGGTACAAATTGAGTGAGAATTTGCATCAAAGGTTTGATTCAACACAAGTTCATCATCTTCATCAAGTTTGCAATCAAAATTGGATTTGAGTATGGGATCAATTCAATAGAAATTGCAGAATTGTGTGATAACGTTCGATACGGTTCGCGGTGAATCAGAATCGTGATCGGGTTGAATTGCGTTGAAGGTTCTAGTGTTTCTCTCAAGTGATTCAAGATCGTGCGTGTCTTGAAGGATTCGACAACAAGGAACGAAGGACTCAGCTGGACGATTGAGTGCGGTTTGGCACAAGGTGAATCGTTGGAATCAGAGGGTGAAGTTTCGTTGGGTGTCGAGGTTATTCGCATTAGTTTACATTTTGTCTTGCTATAGGATTATAGATTTCAATTGTAAACTGTGCACTGTTTGTTCATCAAGTTTTTGATCTATAAACTCTCAAATAACCCGTTTGGTTATTTGGGGGGAGACGTACTCGGACAAACGCGTGGACGACGCGCAATCCGGGGAACTCCCTAATCAAATCGTGTGTCTCTCTTTATCTCTCTCTTTTAATTTCGTTAATTTCGTTAATTTGATTAATCGATTGAATTTTTGTTGTTCGTATTGGTTCACAAAAATTCAATTGGTTCTTGCTTGATTGTGATTGAATTTGATAATCAAACCATATAAACTTGCTTGGGACAGTTTTTTGTTAATCAAATTAAATTCGGATATCTTGCATTAATCGTTCCGTAATTTTCCTAATTCGTTCAAGGCGATACTATCTTTCCTTTGGTCAAAAGGTGCAAAGTAGACTACCGATCCGGTGGTGCTTCCGCGCATTGTTTTTTAATCAAATAATTTTTTTTAAATTGCCGTTGATTAAAGAAGCCACTTATTCAACCCCCCCTTCTAAGTGGTTTAGCCTAGTAGTCTAACAGATTCCTCCTCTAACCGCTCAGTTCACGACTAGTTCAGGATGTTACCGTCTCTATACACCTAGCATTATTTACTACGAGTTCCGGACCATATCAAGTCAAAACCTAATATCAATTCTATGGGCGCTCCCGCTTATGCGGCCAGATTACGAGAATACGTTACTAAAGTGCACGAAAGTAAATAACAAACATAACTACTAAATATCATTTATTATAACTTAGACTCAATCACAGACTTCAAATATTCATAGGGGAGTTCATCTTCTCCACCACAACCTAAGGCATAAATATAAAGACTACATATTTAAATTACAAAATTTAACCTAAATACAAAAGCCTAAAGAAACATACCTTGCTGAGTTAGTTTTCTCGTAAGGGGGGAAAACTATACCCAATAGAGCTCCTCTGAACCTCTCCTTATAGTAGAGAGTGCTATACTATTTCTGAATGAATTAAACAATGAATGGGAGGCTCTATTTATAGTTTTCGTAATGGGCCTCAGCAAGACATCGCACTGCGATGAGCACACCGTACTGCGATGTGAAGATTTAGTTCAATTTTATAACTGATCATGTGCATTTCATCAGCTTGGTCGCCAAGTTACTCCATCGTGCTGCGTTGTGAAGCATCGTGCTACGATGGGTAGATTTTCTTCTGATTTCATGGCAAGCAAGCAGCTCCCATCGTGGCACGATGGGAGCCGTCGTGCTGCGATGGAATGCTAATTTCTTCACTTTTTTGGCTTTTTCTTGTCTTTTTGCATCTTGGACTCTGTCTTGATGTTTTTTCATGCTTTTGTAGGTTTTCCTTCGTATTTGGGTCTGTCTTTGTCATTTTACTACTAATAATAATACTAAAAATACCGTAGAAATTCCTGTCATCACATGTAAACCTCTTCATGGAGATCACCATGATGGAATGTTGTGTTCACATCAAGCTAAAATAGGGGCTAATTCTGAGTTGTAGCAATAGCCATAAATGTTCTAACTGTTGTCATTTTCACTACAGGATCGAAAGTATCTATGTAATCAATGCCTTCAGCCTGAGTATAACCATTGGCCACTAATCTAGCTTTGTGTCTCTTAATGGATCCATCTTCATGTAACTTCAATTTAAAGACCCATTTAGACCCAATAGCCTTCTTGAGAAGAGGTAACTTGTGTTGGAGTAAGCCCTAGAGGCTAATACTTTAGTGCTTTATTTATTAATAATAATAGGCATTTCTTTATTATGTTTGTAACGCTCAAAATAATGAAGTCCCTAGAATAGAAAGTCCGTTTAATATTAAGTGTGACTTAATCATGAGATTGCATTAAACATAAAGACGTTATTCTTAAAGTATCCATAGTCGAGCTTTAAGTTGAAAAGGGATAACCTTAAAGCATAAAGACTATTATGAAGATAGACTGATGATCGCATCTCATGGATCATGGGATAAGGAGTTATCAAGTCTTGACATAGGTATAAGAAATATTAGGAGTAATATTTATACCGGATTGACCCGCTATGAGAGTACTACATGCAAAGTTATGCAAAGTGTCATAAGTTACTCTCATGGTGATAATGGTGTAAACCGCCCTTAGACCTGAAACCACTTTGTACCCTAGATGTGGAGTCAAGTACTTTGTTGCTTATCTAACGTTGTCCGTAATAGGATAGCCATAAAGGCAGTTGATGGGTACTTCACAAAGCATGCTGGGGGACAGTAGTGACCTAGATGGAATTTGCCAATCCTGCATAACAGGATAAATGTCATGGGCCCAATATTGAACTGAACAAAGATGACACCAAGTATGCTTTGTGTTCAATATAGACATAAAGGGAAAAGGGGTAATTATACACGCATATATTATCACTAAAGGTTATGTTATGATCACATGTTAATTTCTCATAACTTGGGTAGCAATGATGTGTTGCTAGATACCGCTCATTGTTTATTATATTAAATAAAGGATTTAATATAATTGCCAACGTTATGGAAACCTACAAGGGTCACACACATAAGGACAGTCTAATATTGAGATAATTAAGGAACACCGTAAGGTACGGTGTATGTGCAATGTGATAAGGGTATCACGGTAATTTAAATGAGCAAGAACACCATAGGTTATGGTGGGAGGGCGCGCACATGAGTACTACCACTCATGGGGGGCGCGCGCCCTAGTTTTGTTTCTTGTTGGGCTTTGCCCAATAAGAGATATCTTGGTGCACAAGACAAGAGTTGTCTTGATGCACAAGACAAGAAATATCTATAAATAGAGACCTCTTGTCATTGCTCAATACACAACAAAAGCACAAGAATATTTTAGAATTGAAAATCCTAAAATAATTCTCTCTCTCTCTCAATATTCTTGCATAGCCTTCAAACATAAAGGGCTATCACTCTATTGAAGGTGACTGTCCGTGTGGACTAGTTAGAGGCGTCGGTGATCTTCATCAACGTTCGTGATCGTCTTGTTCGTGATTCAAAGGTTCTTCCCTACAAGAGATCGTGATTCAAAAGTTCTTCCCTTCAAGAGGTAAAAACCCTAAAACACATATCATGCCCAATTCGTAAGGATCAAACTAAGGAAAATTTTTGAATTCCGCTGCTTAAAATAACGCTATTTTCCTTCAACTTGTTCGGAGTCCAAGTCTTGTTCTTTACAAGTGCAGTCAGTTCAATATTGATAGCATTCTTCCAATGTTCACCACACATTGCCTCCTCATAGGATGTTGGTTCAGTAAGGGTGGATAAATTTAAAGCAAAGTGTTTGTGTGCAGCAGAAACATGTTGATAAGAAACAAAATCAGATAGAGGATACTTACACTGACATGATGATTGAGATATAGTTGTGGATGAATCATGAAGGGTTTCAGTGATAAGATTACAATGATAATCTTGGAGATATGTTAGTGGTTTAGGTTGTCTAAGAGATTTTCTTGTAGGTTTAACTATGGGATAAGGATCATGAGTGAGAGTATTGGAGATATGAGTAGGAAGTGATGAGTGATTTTCAAGTGAAGTAGCAGGTATTTGGATATGAGAATTATGGATAGTAGCTTCTGAAGTTGATGTGAGAGAAGGATTATGAGATGTAGTTGGTGATTTGGTGTAGTAGATGAAGTGGTAAGGTGTTTACAAAAATCTAAGTCATCATAGGAAATCTGATTGTATGTAGAATGGGAAGATGATGGTTCACCATTCTTTAAAGTTTTTAAAACATAAGGAAAAACATTTTCAAAGAAAGTAACATCTCTAGATAAGAAAATTTCTCTGGATTTTAGATTAAACAAGATGTGTGTAACAGCCCGGCGACCAGCCACACAGATGCTGAAGCCCCGCTGCTCGTTACCAGCTTAATCACTACCCCCCTTGTAGTGTTTTTGCCTCCGTAGTGATTCGAACCATGCACCCTGGGGATAAATACATGTTCAATGCAATCACTACTACCAATAGAGCTACTAGCTCAATTGGTAGTAGTGATTGCATTGAACATGTATTTATCCCCAGGGTGCATGGTTCGAATCACTACGGAGGCAAAAACACTACAAGGGGGGTAGTGATTAAGCTGGTAACGAGCAGCGGGGCTTCAGCATCTGTGTGGCTGGTCGCCGGGCTGTTACATTAAAAGGCGCCTTTTTCTGTAACAGCCCTGGCCATTCCCGATACCAGGTAACTCAGCCATTCCCGATACTGAGCACTGTTACTCACGGCCTTCTCCACCCCCCTTGTGGAGTTTTTGCCCTCGTGGTGAATCGAACCATGTACCTGGAGCATAAGTACATGTTCAATGCATTCACCACTACCAATTAGAAGTGAAAAATTTTGAAATTTCTTCCCCCACACAAGATAGGCCACGGCCATTTTTTTCAAAAACACCCTTCTACTCAAAATTTTTCACTTCTAAATGCATGGTAATACCCCATAATACCTAATTAGCACTTATCAAAGCGATTTAGAAATTATAGAGTCGAATCGCAATTTTCGAAAAATCTCAAATAAGTTTTTTCTTAAGGCAAGAAATCTTTTTTTTTTCTTTACAAAACATCCCATAACCAATCAAACAATTAAACGACGATCATGGGAAACAATTTGCCTCGAAACAATTTTCGAAATTCGATTCCTCGAACCCTAATGATTGCCACGGCCAAATGAGGCAAAAAGGGCAATCCTACACAATTTTTCTTCATTTAAAACCCTAACCACATTTGTTAGCTCGTAACGATATTCGATCGTATACCCGACTCTTTTTGAAACTCGAAATAAAATTTTTTGAATTGTGTTCTTCGAGTCGCTCAAGAACACGAGAAATTTTTTTTTCTTATTTTTCGAAACAAAATTCATATTCAACAATCCATTTTGTTTAAAAGCTTGAAACTAACTTCACAAACCAAAATCATACAACACACCCAAGGTTATGATCATTTCAAGAAATTTTCTTCAAAAATCTTAAACAAAAATTTGTGTAAACAAGATTTAACCATAGAAATCAACTCATTTTTCAATCATGTGTACTAACAACTCTTATGAACACATCTATGGAAACAAAACTAAATTCTAACATTTTTCTACTCAAGAACAAAATTGTGAAACTCGAAAATCCAAGAGAAATTCATGACAAGAGTAGAGATGGAAGATGTTAGTTACCTTAATGAGCAAGTGGTTCCTAAATATGCCAAAGATTCAAGCTTGAATGGATGAAAAATGGAATTTGAAAGAGATGAGTGAGTAAGGGAGTGGGCGGCCGAATGAGAGAAGAGAGGAGTGAGTAGTTTTTTTTTTTGTTTTGCTTCTAAGTCCAAACAAAGATAAACCTCCTTACTAATAACCACTCTTGTGAAATCTAAGCCCTTGGATCAAACTAACCTTTGCATGGCTAAACCCTAGCCCTTGGATCAAAACAAAGTAATCATTACCTTTTTGAAAATATCCAAGATATTTCTCTTGCGCTCGCAGACGAGTCGTACTCCGTCGACGGTCGATCTTGCGAAAAAATATAAAACTCACGAGGTGATTGTTCGTCGTAAAACATTCCCAAATATTATCGCTAAACTTTATTCTCCGACTGAAATTTTCTTCCTCACTCTTGAAAATTATTCTGAAAACATATTCTAACTCGCGCCGATATATAAAACTTCCATCTAAATTTTTACGGAATTCAGAAGCCGTAAAATTTTACATCAGCGGGTAAAATTCCTACTCGTTTTTTTCCAAAAGCGAGAATAATCCAAAACTCGTTATTCTAACTTCACATAAACCTTCTTATACTCAAAAGAAGACTACGACCCAAAAGTATGTGCCTTTCCAGCGCACGAGCACAAAACAGGCTCCATTTCAGCAAAAATTCCATTAATGTGACGATACTCACAAGACCGCTCCACCAAAAACCCTAAAAACTTAGCCGACACTAAAGTTCCTTAGAAAAACTGTACAGTGAAATCTTGGGTCTTACATTACTACCCTCCAAAAAGAAGTTTCGTCCTCGAAACTAAAGGTAAGAGTAACAACTCAACTAGTTATTACCATCACCAACACAACAAAATCCCTCAGGATTAGGTGTAGCCACACATATGCTAACACCGGGTGAAGTCACCAGACACTCTCACCAACATACTGGCACAACCGTGCTTCAACCGCCACTCTCAACGAGTTCATCACTCAAAAATTAACCTCACAACAGAGGTTCACAACCTCGAGTCCCTCAAATATCCTAGGGTCCACACGCAAGATTTCCAAAGTCACTTCTTTTGCCTCCGCGACGTAGCCTAAACCACTCGGTTCACGCGCAGCAGTGACTGGCTACCCTCCAAAAAGAAACACCGAAACTTTCTGGCACCACCAAAGCTAGCAAAACTAGTCAATTCCAGTCAACACGATTCCGTCTACTATCAACAATAAATTAAGGACGGCCAGTCCCTCAATTTGTCAATAGATAGTCGACAATCCTGTTGGTGGTTTAGACCCTCTTTACCCAACTTAAGTGATACTTTATTCCACTTGTGCTCAAGGTCCTCCGAGGCACAATGGTCCAACACTTCCTTCGAGGTTTTTTTTTTTCCACACGTTTCCCTCGATCTCTTACGAATACAAGATTAAAGTCGTAAGACACAACACTCAAAACACATCGTTTCAAGCTCTCATGATTCCACTCATGAAACATCCGTTGAATCATCATTCAACAGTAATACAATGCCACCACGGCAATTACCACGAAAACCATTCCAAACACGTTGTCTTCTCTATAGAAGAATTTCCCACTTTACCAATATCCATCAGTCTGTGACTCAATGAATATGTCGAACCGTCTGCTCACGTACGGATCTATTTCCAATCACGACTTAAATAATACCACCCCAACCTCCGATTGGTAATTACACTCCTCATAGTCTTGGCACTTGCCAAACTAAACCATCTACTTCTCTTGGACTCCCTTATCCAAATCTCCAATTCCCCAGAATCGGTTCCTTATACGTTAACATTACTTCCAAAATGGCACTTAGACGCATCTCGCGTGCCTTAAACAAACGTTTATCCTCGTCGACGGCCATCGTCGGCGCACATCCTCTTCACAACGTATTCTCATTCTATTCCTGAACTCTCCTGAGTTCCTTTTTCTCTTACAATAACATCCTCTCTTACTCAAAAGAGTTGGTCACCCTGACCATTCCTAAATACTCCGAACATCACCACTCTCGTCGAGGTACCTACCTTCAGAATAACTCTTAGGGCATTCCTCACATTACTATTGTCTAACCATCCTTGTTGACAACATCCGAATCCCTTATACTTACTCACTACCGATTTCCATCATACCACGTCTCTCTTCATTGTAACCACTACAATGAACCAAAGCTCTACAAGCTTCCATCAACTTGCCATTAGACAATTTCTTATCCTTCTTATTTCCAAAGTTAGGTGTGAGACAAAACCCTTCGCCAATCTTCAATTGGCATAAGCCACATCTTCGTGGGCTTCTCTCTAAATCCCCATTCTTTTCTAGACCCAGAAACAGATCCACAAACCATTTCATCTCCATCACTCTTTCTCCTCTCTGAAGATGAATTCATCAAATGAAAGACAACCAAAACAATGGAACCTTTTCTCTACGAGTTCGGCTAGAAACACCACCAGCCACACTTATTGTTAACACATTCTTTCCATGACTAACCTCCCTTTACGACTAACTCATCGATGTCATAACCTCTACAAAACTCCAATCAGGCATGTATCATCAATCTACTACTTTGCAACTTTCTAGTCCAACAACTGTCTAGAGTTGGTTCCCAAACCACCATGACCAATAACTTGCTAAATCAAAACAACATTCTTTAATTCGCCGCACACAATCCAAATACTCTCTCATTTCACATAATTTTGAATCACCACAAGCATACCCTTCTCCGTTCGACCAATCTCAAACCTTCATAACCATCTAAAGCTACAGTATTCTCCAATAACAATAACCAACTTCCCACATACGTTCTCGCTATCCACTTGACACATCCATTTACTAACTGGATTTATCCATCTCTAACTTCCCTTACGGTGTCAACTATTGTACGTGTCGTAATCAAACGCTCCAAATGATTAATTCCTCAAGTTCCTATTAAGTATCTCCTCTCCATTCGATTGGTCCTTCATCATCGTGACTATTCTAAAGTCATAAGGTCTGTTCTCACTAGGGAATCAATTCCCAGATCTCGGTTCTGGCCAATCATATTCGTACATCTATTCACTCATCGTTTTCTTATTCACTTCTAACTCGTCCTTAAAAGGTCACTGCAATTCACCTACAAATCGACTCATCTTACTCCGCTATCAAACCTTTAGCACTTATCTCAAATCTTAATGCTCGACTTATCAAAAGTATCTACCAACGCACGACACTTCGCTATGATTTTATCCTTAGTACGTTCGACACCCAAATCTAATTCTTGAATTTACTGCTCAAGTACTCTAAAAACTCGTCGCACTATCCATTTAATCCTAATATACAATAAAAGTCCTTCCAACTATCAACTTTCATTGTCTTAGTATTCTTACTAACGGATTCCTTTTCTACTCAAACACGACATTCTTAGAAAATATCCAAAAATTCTCGTCCATAACTTGAATTTATTCAAAACTTGCCCACCTCAACTCTTATGGTATCATAAATTCAAGCTGCTACTTAGTTCTTCAACCATCTCGGTCGATCAAAATTGTTATCTTAAACTCACATCCACACAGGATCTCTACTCAAATCTTGGCTAATCTCTTCAACTACTCAATAATTCTTGACTAATCCCCAAGATTTTCTCAGCATGTTTACTTCCTCCTATGGTTTACCTGCCAATAACTGACAATTCCAGCTTCTACTGCTACAATTCTCTTGGCATTCCCATACTACACACCTCCGGTATCCCCCGTCATCGACATACAACTCACTTTCCAAGGTTGAACTCCTCGTTCTTACCTAAACATCTCTCCAAATCCACCTTTATCCAATAATCAATCACCTATAATTTTGTTTCCCACCGACATCTATACTTACTATCTCCCGAACTATGTATAGATTGTCACATATCAAAGTGATACTTGGTCTCCTACCTTTAATCCTCACGAGATTCATCCTTACAAATCATAGTTTCGAATCTAATTCATCTCGCACACTTAAATTAAACCCTTAAGTTATCCACCTTTTGCATAAATGTCGTCTAACACCACCAGGGTTCCTCACTCTGGACGTACAACGTCCTTTGATTCCAATTTAGAGTGCCTCAATTATTGTCCAATCGTCGCAATTAAATCCAATTGACATCTCGCATGCTCCACCATCCCATAGTGGTTGCGTTCTCTTGAAAACCTAATGACTTCATCAAGTCGCACCCTAACTCACCAGAGCAGATATTCAATATCTTCTTCAAAAGGTCGTCCCAATCCGATCCTTACTTACAATCCTTTATCAGTCGACGTCCACACGTCCATACTCAATACCTTTGAGTGACAACGACACAATGCCACTTTCAATCCATAATATTACTTCCAAGAATCCCTTGTAATCCTTGTTCGCCTCAAGTCAGTCCTCCTCGAACCACTTCGTTTAAGGAATTCAGAGACACTTGACGACTAAATTCGACCAATGCTCGGGGGTTTCACAATTCCACTTACTGAAGCCTCACTCCCTGCATTACCTCAGTAAGACACAAACCAGTGTCTAAGCATATCCCATGCTAGACTCAAAACAACCAACCACCTAACCCACATCACAACAAAAACAACCGCTAGAACTAACACAACATCTAGCTATGTTCTAACCGACTCTGGACTAACGACTCAAGTGCACACTTTCCCTTTGAAGATTTAAAGCCGGGCTCTGATACCACAATGTAACACCCCGTTTTTCAAAGCCTAAAAAGGGGCATTATTTTTTTTTTTTTTTTTTTTTAACAACCAACAGAGTTGCGCATAAAATATTTTACAGTGAGCCGGCATTAAATTTACAAACGAACCCATATATAATATATAGTGCATCCGAGACGCAAAGTATTCACCTGAATAATTTACAGTCCATAAGTCTAAGCCCTCAAAGTACAAGTGCAACAAACAAGTTAGAATCCTATGCTCCAACACGAGTTCACTGGGGCCCTGAGCAGCCACCGTCGTTACCACGACCTAGCCCAACATCTGGGTGGGATGAGCCCGCAAATGAAAGAATGCAAGGGTCACCACACATAACACAACAGCAAATAGCATATACATTTAAAAGCGAATAAACACTTAGCAGTTCATATACTTGCACACAGTATTGAAATGCACACCAGCCTATCAATGCAGACTCTAAATGATCGTGATCACCCTAACCGGGTCTTTTTCACATGCATGAATTCCGGAATTTAACCTCTCCGCAGAGAGTCGTAGGTTCAAGCCCCACTATACCCCACAGGGCGTCAATAAAATCCCAGAGGATTAGAGTGGATCCATTCCCGATAATCACACCCCGTGGTCCATTCCCGATAACCACGTACTATGAATGCATGAGCATACGATTCCCCTTATATGCTAATGCAACAAAATACATACCTCTCAAGCGTACGTAAAACAATCATAGTATGTACATATATTTTCAAAATCATATGCACGCCAATCACATATTCATACACATATTCTCAAACATATGTAAATCACACATGCGATACAAAACACCTTCTCATCACGAGAATACATAATATAATCATGCCAAACATTCACAACAATCTAGAACCAGGCATACATATATTAGACGGAAAAGTAAAGGTGCCCTTACCTTAGCAAGCTTTTCGTTACTTTAATTCCGCGAAAACTACAACACGCGCTACCTAAAATAAATGTAGCGTACAATCAATAAAATACTCCTCGTTTATCCTAACGAAACGAAACTTGCTCTCAAAGCTCCAGAGGGGTCTAAGGTACTTCCTAAAGCTATCCCTCAATGATTTCAGGTTATTCTCATAGTGTTTAAAAATTCACGAAGTAAATTGCACTATTTTTATAACACGAAATTCATTTTGTTTTCAAATCACAAACTAAACCCATTTTGGATTTCTCCACCTCAAGGACTTGCTTCACACACAACAAGACCATTTGAATCACAACTAAAACTTTTCAAAAATATTTTTATGAAAACTCGAAGTTTTCTTGCGTTACAAGTTACACATTTTTTTCTTCCTAACAACCTTTCCTATACTCATTTTTCTTCAAAACCAAGACTATCCAACACACACAAAATTTTCACACAATTGTGGACTTAGAAAAATTTTGAAATTTCTTCCCCCACACAAGATAGGCCACGGCCATTTTTTTCAAAAACACCCTTCTACTCAAAATTTTTCACTTCTAAATGCATGGTAATACCCCATAATACCTAACTAGCACTTATCAAAGCGATTTAGAAATTATAGAGTCGAATCGCAATTTTCGAAAAATCTCAAATAAGTTTTTTCTTAAGGCAAGAAATCTTTTTTTTTTCTTTACAAAACATCCCATAACCAATCAAACAATTAAACGACGATCATGGGAAACAATTTGCCTCTAAACAATTTTCGAAATTCGATTCCTCGAACCCTAATGATTGCCACGGCCAAATGAGGCAAAAAGGGCAATCCTACACAATTTTTCTTCATTTAAAACCCTAACCACATTTGTTAGCTCGTAACGATATTCGATCGTATACCCGACTCTTTTTGAAACTCGAAATAAAATTTTTTGAATTGTGTTCTTCGAGTCGCTCAAGAACACGAGAAATTTTTTTTTCTTATTTTTCGAAACAAAATTCATATTCAACAATCCATTTTGTTTAAAAGCTTGAAACTAACTTCACAAACCAAAATCATACAACACACCCAAGGTTATGATCATTTCAAGAAATTTTCTTCAAAAATCTTAAACAAAAATTTGTGTAAACAAGATTTAACCATAGAAATCAACTCATTTTTCAATCATGTGTACTAACAACTCTTATGAACACATCTATGGAAACAAAACTAAATTCTAACATTTTTCTACTCAAGAACAAAATTGTGAAACTCGAAAATCCAAGAGAAATTCATGACAAGAGTAGAGATGGAAGATGTTAGTTACCTTAATGAGCAAGTGGTTCCTAAATATGCCAAAGATTCAAGCTTGAATGGATGAAAAATGGAATTTGAAAGAGATGAGTGAGTAAGGGAGTGGGCGGCCGAATGAGAGAAGAGAGGAGTGAGTAGTTTTTTTTTTGTTTTGCTTCTAAGTCCAAACAAAGATAAACCTCCTTACTAATAACCACTCTTGTGAAATCTAAGCCCTTGGATCAAACTAACCTTTGCATGGCTAAACCCTAGCCCTTGGATCAAAACAAAGTAATCATTACCTTTTTGAAAATATCCAAGATATTTCTCTTGCGCTCGCAGACGAGTCGTACTCCGTCGACGGTCGATCTTGCGAAAAAATATAAAACTCACGAGGTGATTGTTCGTCGTAAAACATTCCCAAATATTATCGCTAAACTTTATTCTCCGACTGAAATTTTCTTCCTCACTCTTGAAAATTATTCTGAAAACATATTCTAACTCGCGCCGATATATAAAACTTCCATCTAAATTTTTACGGAATTCAGAAGCCGTAAAATTTTACATCAGCGGGTAAAATTCCTACTCGTTTTTTTCCAAAAGCGAGAATAATCCAAAACTCGTTATTCCGACTTCACATAAACCTTCTTATACTCAAAAGAAGACTACGACCCAAAAGTATGTGCCTTTCCAGCGCACGAGCACAAAACAGGCTCCATTTCAGCAAAAATTCCATTAATGTGACGATACTCACAAGACCGCTCCACCAAAAACCCTAAAAACTTAGCCGACACTAAAGTTCCTTAGAAAAACTGTACAGTGAAATCTTGGGTCTTACAATGTGGCCCTTAACACCAGGTTTAAAACCAAGTGAAACACACTTCCTTGATCTAGAATCCAGCTTGTGTCTGTGAGATTGTAAAGTAGAAGCAAACACTAAGCAACCAAAAACCTTTAAATTGTCAATGTCAGGAAAAGTGTCATATAACATTTTATAAGGAGATTTTTGATGTAAGAAAGGAGTAGGCAATCTATTAATGATATGTGTAGCATGACCAACAACATGACACCAAAAAAATTTAGGTAAACCAGATTGAAATAGCAAAGCACGAGCTATTCCTAAGATATGCTGGTGCTTCCTCTAAACTATACCATGTTACTGAGGTGTGGCTACACAAGAGCATTTATGCAGGATGCCATTTTTAAAGTAAAAATCTTTGAGTAAAAATTCAGGATCATTGTCACTTCTAATGCATTTGATATTTGCATTGAATTGAGTTTTGACCATAACCTGAAATGATTGAATATGCATGGAAACTTCATATTTTAATTTCATGAAATAAAGCCATGTAAATTTGGATTTATCATCAACAATAGTAAGAAAATATCTAAATCCTAACATGGAGGGAATAGACAAGGGTCCCCATATATCCATGTGGACAAGATCAAAATTATGAGATGAAATATGAGAGCTATTATGAAAAGGTAATCTCTTCTGTTTTGCAAAGAAACATATATCACAAGGAAAATTAGATTTGGATAATTTAACAAAAGAAAACATTTTATTGATTTCAATGAGTTTTACATCAGAGGGGTGCCAAATCTTCTATGCCACGGATTACAATCATCAATCCTATGTGTTTCTAAAGCATTAACAAAATTGATACAAGCAAGTTTAGGTGAATTTGGTATTTGTCCTAGGCTAATAGCAGGTGTTTTGAGGATGTAAAGTCCATGATTCAATTCAGCTATACCAATCATCCTCTTGGAGTAACTGTCCTGTATCATACATTTGTTATTATCAAAAGTAAAATTACAGTGCAAATGAGAGGTTAGCTTAGGCACAAAAATCAAATTGAAAGAAAAATTAGGAAAATACAATGCATCAGTCAAGTATAGATTTTGATCAAACACTATGGTGCCAACATAACATGTAGTGACTATGGTTCCATTTGGTAATTTCAAATTGATGGGAGGAATTTGTTTGATGCATTGAAAGAATTTAAGTTAAAAACAAATGTGATCAGTAGCTCCTGTATCAAGAATGAAGCTATCTTAATCACTTGAAGAAGGAATGGTACACAATATACCTGTATTTGTGGTTACATGGTTTAAGCTATGATAGGGAAATGACTGAGAGCCTTGAAGAAGTGCTAGTAATGCTTTGTGCTGAGCTAGTGTAAAAGACAATTTTCCAGCCTCTAACTCAATGTTATCCTCATCATAATCGACTGATTGAGCCTCATCATCATCGCCATTGGCAATGTTATTCACAGCTCCATTTCCATTTTGTAAATGATGCAGGTGTGGTGGATATCCATGCTTCTTCCAACATGAATCAACAACATGATTGGTCTGTCCACAATAGGTACACAGTTTTGAACCTTTACCACGACCACCATTGAATCTACCCCCTCTAGTAACTCTACATCTATTAGATTGACCTCTTCCTGCATAATCTTTCTGACCATAAGCAGCTAACAATTTTGATTCATCTATGGGAATAACTGCCTGTCTTTCTTGTTGCACAAGTAAAGAATAAACTTTTCCAATGTTTGGAAGAGGGTCCATCAACATTATCTGAAACCTAACAGCTGAATACTACTCATTGAGCCCTTTAAGAAATCTAATAACTTGGTCACTATCTTTGTATTCTTTCATTTTTACAGCAGCATTACAATTATGGCTAAACTACACATTTGGTCTCTTACGTTTATTTTAGGTTTCAATTTGGTCCCTTACGTTTATTTTAGGTTTCAATTTGGTCCATTCCGTCAGTTTTTGCACATGTGACAGACAGTTTGCTTATGTGGCAGACAGTTTGCACACCTGGATTGACACGTGGACACCTGGACACATTGACACGTGTCTAATTGAAACAGTGGAACAATGGAATCTGACGGAAGGGACCAACTAATGCAAACGTTGATAACGTAAGGGACCAAATTGAAACTTTTTAAACGTAAGGGACCAAATATGTAGTTTAGCCTACAATTATCAACACAATTAGAAATGGGAATCGGCCTAAAATTTTCTAATTCTTGCCAAAGTTTCTTCATCTTTGTATAGTAGGTAGAGATAGAATTATCACTTTTCTTAAGAGTATATATTTCTTCTTGGATATCATAGATCCTGAAGATGTCACCTTGATAAAATCTCTCTTTCAAGTCTTGCCATATCTTTGATGTTGAATCCATCCAAAGCACAGTCTATGTGATATCTGCATCAACAGCATTACTTATCCATGACATAATCATGGTGTTACACCTGTCTTAAGCTATAGAATCATGATCATCATCATCTGGCCTAGAGAGAGAACCATGATGAAGTGTAGCTTGTGTTTGGACCTGAGTGCCAAAGTCATAGCTCTAGACCACGAGTGATAATTTGGACCTGAAAGAGGAAGAGTGACTAAAATCAGACCAGGATTTTCATTTGGATGTAGAAAATAAGGGTTGAGTGTGTCTGTTTGATAACCTTTGTTGTGATTGTGAGAACCACCAGAATGTCCCCCACCATTGAATCTACCCGAGCTTTCCACAAACATGATGGTCAAGTGTGAGAAAGAAGAGAATTACAACAGAAAAGATGCAATCTTGATTGCAAGAAAGAAGAGAAAAGAAACCCAGAAAAACTGGAAAATAGCAGAGAAAGCAATTTCAAGATGAAATTGCAGAGAAGAATGAGTGGAAATGGAGAAAGATCACTGGCATACCTCTAGAAGGAGCCTGATACCAACTTATCTCAACAAAACTCAACTTATCTTCTTCTCTTGTTGTAAAGAATAAGCATTGTGAGTTGAGTATGCCATGAATGAGAGCTTGCAAGATGAAGATAGTTTGAGGAAGAAGAAACTGATAAGGGAGAAAATGTAAAGAATTTTATTCATCAACTTGAATGTACAATTGAGTATCCTTTTACATTATATAGAATGTAGCTATAACTAACTAAGGTTACAACTAACTCTAACTACCCTTAACTGATAACTAACTAACTAGTAGTTAGCTTGTGGTACAAGTTAGGGATGTCAACGGGGCAGGGAATGTGTGGAGGCTGCTTCCCCGTTCCCCGCCCCGCCCCCCAAACTTTTCCCCGTCCCCGATCCCCGCCGCGGGGAAAAATTTCCCTCCATCCCCATCCCCACGGAACCCCACAGTATCCACGGAGCTCCACGAACATAAAAAATTAACAAAATTGCTATACATTTTAATCAAAAGAACGACACTAATATCTTGTTTTTTCTTCCTTTTTAAAAAAAAAAATTACAATTATGTATCTTTCATTTTTTAAAAATAAAAGTACATTTTGCATCAATAACATGTAACATCCCACAAAATTAATTGAAATTATATTTGAGTAATTAAGTGGTATAGTTGTGGTATAAGAGAAATTATCCTCATTTAGCCAAACCTACTAAATAAACTAGTAACTATCCCAAGTCACAAGTATTATAACCAAGTCAATTTCCACTCACTAACTCTCTCTCAAGCCTCCCACTCTTACTCCCTAAACCCTCGTCACATGCTAATTGTTTCTATTTAAGGGCATGCAAACAAGATACCCAAAGATCAATAGCTACCCTCTTCATTTCTCCACTCTTCCCACGCCTAACCCAAACAACAATACTCCTCCAACCTTCATCACCTCACATGGGTTTTCCTTCTTGTCCCCACCGTACCTCATCATCCTCATTCCTCTCAGATTCCACGCATTTCTCTCCACAACTTGGTCAATTTCTACTTTCTAATTAAAGCTGCAAATCATCACTTCATGATGTTGGTAAAATAAGGTAAGAAAAGGGATTACTCTACCTCTCTAATTCCTTTTTGCGATTCCGTTTTAATCCTGGTTGTTAGAAGTCTCACAAACTGTATCTCTTCCATTTTGATCCTTGCATGTGAGTTTTTACGGAGGAAGAAGTGGTGTGTATTAGTTTTGAGTTACTAATGGTAAAGAAATTGAAGAACAAGGGTTTTGCAAATCAATCCCTAACCTCCTAAATGGAAACCTGTTCATGTGTGTTTTTATCCAAAAATACGAGCTTGGAGATGGTTAGAAGGCTATGGGTGCTGTAAGAAAACGAAAATTTGAAGGAATGTCAGAACCGTGGTTTTTCACTCTGCTAAACTCGCTCAGCGAGCAGATGCTCGCCGTGGCGAGCTGGACAGGCTGCTGCTGATGTTTGTGTTATCCTCTCTATTCAGCCACTTGTAATCAGGGTAAGAAGTCTCAAGCTCTCTTTTATGCTCCTTATCTTTCCACGTTTTAGTTCTTAAGTGTATATGGCCCTAACCTACCTAATCTACTTTGTGCATCTATGAGTTGTGGGGAGAAAGATCTTGGATGGAAAAATTGGAATTGGAAGCTACTCATTCAAATACACTAGTGGCTGTTTGGCAGTGGATGTAGCAGCTCAGAAGCTAGAGTTTAAAGCTACTTTTGAGGTGGGTTCTTAGGATAGTGTAGATAGTTTCCCAAAATTATGAATTTTGCATGTTAACATAGGTTTTGGGAAAAAATGTTGTGTGAGGGGAATTAACTCCCAAATTCACCTCCATTCTGTTTTATATTATGTATTTTATCTTGCTGCACTGGTTTAAATGAGGATTGTAGGTGTTTCTCTTGAAAAATTATGATTTTTGCAAAACAGGGTGTTTCTGCATGAACTCGCCATAGCGAGTAGCTGGCGAGCATTCATGGAGAGCTGGGTTCTGGGCTGATGATACTCGCCATGGTGAGCTTCTGCTCGCCACAGCGAGTTGATTTAGGTCAGGACCTATAATCTCGCCATGGCGAGCGGGTGACTCGCCATAGCGAGCTTATACAGAACTGACCTGCATTTTCCATTTTTCTAACAAAGTCTCACACACTCGTTTTATATCCTCATCAGAGTCAGATAGTTTGCAGTAATATAATTAATATAATGTCGAACAGAATGTTAATCACAGATAATCGTTAGGGTATAACTTAGAATTTAATTAGGTTTGTATGCTCCCCGGGCTTTGGGAAATTATGGTAGTTATAACTCTCAGGATTAGATAGTATCAGTCGATCATGAGCGATCTGTGATGTCGCGCTATGGACTCCCAATGGGATAATCCATTAGGATATGTTATTGTGAGCTGCATGCCGTGACCGAATCGGTTGCCGGATATGACAGACCCTTGAGACCTGCTCACCTCAGAGTGTCCTTGTGTTTAAAATGAATAAGAGTTTGTTTATCTGTGATACTGTTTACTGTGAAATTTAGTAAACAACTGCTAGTTTAATTATTACAAGAGAGATCAACTAGTAAATCTCGGGACATAGTGCTTTGTTTATATTTTCAAAGGAAATAGTATTCAACATTGTTCTTATGTTCATAAATTGTAGTTTTTATGTTTCTAATATTACTTGAAATGCAAGAAAGAATGTTTATTCGAATGAATAAACAGAAAGGAAGAAGAGTCGAAGTAAAATAACAATTGAATTAAGATAAAAGATTGCAAATTGCATTTAAATGTAAATGATTACAGAAAGTTAATGGTGCACATTACATACATCTTCCTTCGATCACTCGTTTCTCTCGTTGACATGAGTACTTTGAGTGTTCTGTGGATTTTGTATAAGGATTGTGACCATTTACTCGATCACAGAACTAAACTATTTATAGACACTAATTCCTAACTGCTAATAACGCCTAAATAACTACAGAGAGGATGCGTGTCTTGACACGTATTTTGAATTTGAATTTCTTCTTATCTTCAGATTTAGCCGTTGTATCCATCGAAGTCGAAATAGCAATGTTTTTCCTTGAATATTTGCTAAGTCCATGTTTCTCTTCTACACCACTGAATGCTTCGACCCTATTAATACTTCGACCAAATCGAAAGGATCCTGAAGAAAACACACAATTCAAGAATAATGCTCAAAATAGAGCATTTATTACATATTCATGCATGATTAATCATTAAATTCATTGGCTCTGAAAACCAAACATCTTTAATGACATTTTACAATAATGAAATAATTAAACAGAATTATTTTAATCATGCATTTAGAACATGTTTTTACTTAGTAAAAATATGGGCTAAGAGATACACCTTTATTTTATGCTATTATGTTATGTTAGGATTTATTATGTTATGGCTGATTAAGAACCTCCGGTGTAGTCACCATTAGGAGGGTAGTAGGACTCACTGAGGCTTAGTAGTCTCACCCCACTCCAAACCAATTTTTTTAGGTAGACAGGTTAACTGGAGCAAGGACCAGGAAGGAGCTGATGATCGGAGCTGGACACGGATCATTGGATCAGAAGATTTTAGTCTTCACCTTGCTTTAGTTTTATATGTGTATCTTATAATCTCATTTTATTTCCGCTGTATGGTTTAAGTTTATCACTTATTCCGATTTATTCTTGTAACTTAGTTAACTATTCCATTTAATTTATTGTACTCAGATCCAATTATGTATGTCTTGACTAGATATTCTAGATATTTTAGTTGGGGCGTTATATAACAATAAAATGCAAAATCATTTTCATTTTTTTTTTGTCAAAAAAATAAATATCCAATTGAACTTTTTCTTAACAATGTTTCATTTGTTAACGGTTCCAATTCAACCCAACTTTTGTTCTTCATGATAATGGAAATCTTCTTTTTGGAAATTGGTCTAGTTTTTCAAATCCAACTAATACCATTTTACCTAACCAAAACATTAGTAACATTGAAACTGTTTCAAATAATCAAAAATTCAGGTTTGTTGATTCTCAAATTTCAATTTCAACAAATAGTAATACTCATTTTGTTAGGCTTGATTATGGGTGCGTTTGTTTGAGATTTTTTTAAGAAAAAATCTATTTTTTTCTTAAAAAAATCCATTTTGTAATGTTGATAATGTTTGTTATAGATTTTTTAAAAAATTATTTTTTTAAAAAAATCATTTTTAGCCCCAAAATGAAAAGCTATTTCTAATAGTTTTTCAAGAATCTATTTTTTTAAAACTAAGGAATCTAAGGGTATAAACTTCTTTTTTTTTAAAATAGATTTTTATGATTGTAAACAAACACAAAGTAGCTTTAGATTTTCTTCAAAATCTCTACAAAAAAATCTCTAGATTTTTTCTAAAAAAAATCATTTTTTTAAAGCTTCAACAAACGCACCCTATATAAACTATACATGTAGTGAATCTATGAATCAAATCTATGCTTTAAACTATACAATTTGTGAATCAAATTGTACAAGAGATTCGAATCATCTTGGATTTGGATTCAAGTACGATGGATCGGGTTATTGTGTTTTGTTACGAGGAAAACATCTTCAATATGGTTATTGGTCGCCGGGACTGAACTTGCTTTATTTTTGAGACTTGATCAAAAGGAATCAGAAGCTTATAATTTCATTGGTATGCCAGAAGTTATGCAAACAACTTGTCCGGATAGGATAAGTTTGTCTTTTCCACCTAAAGATTCCAACACTACCACTCACAAACCGGAACATTATTAACAAACCAGAATACTTTGGAAAGGAAAATGCTATTTAGTAATAATTTTTTGATAAAAAAAAGAAAAAATTTAGGTGGCAATATTTAATTGGTCAAATTATAATCACTCTCTCTTATGTATGGTTATCAAAGTTTTAATCGGTCAAATTTCCTAATTTTATGAATTTTTCTCTTTCTTGCATCAATATTTCTTGCTAAATAGCATTGCTCCTTTGGAAAGGAAATGTGTTTCAGTAACAAAAACAAAATTTGAGAATTTTTTTACACACCTGTATACTTTTTTCAAGTGTTCTGGTAAAAAAAATTGGGAAAATGTTTACACACTTGCATACTTTTTTCAAGTGTTCCGGTAAAAAAAAATTAAACAGTTCTTAAAATTATACATATCGGAACACCTTTTAAAAGTGTTCCGATAAATTTAACAAACCAGAAAAGAAGAAGAGTTTACCAGAACAATGTGTTTGAATGGGTGTAAAACATTCACCAAAACATAAAAAAAGATTAAAAAAAAATAGTATAGTAAAATAAGGATAAAATGAGAATATTTTAAAATACGTAGGGGTAAAGGCTTAAATGTAGAGGTAGAAGAAAAAAAAAATTCCCGCATGTTTTGTATTGTAGCCCAATAATTCCGAAGCCCAAGTTCAGCCCCCATTTAGCAATATATTAACAACAACATTATTAGATTTATTAACCTTAATTAACATTTAGCAGACGGTGTTCCATTTCATCATCACCAACATCCATCCATCCATCCCCTGTTCGGAGGTTTCTCTAATCCCTCATTCTCATTTGCATGCATGCGCTTCTTCATTCCCTCTTCCAACCTCATCTGTAAGTATCATCATCTCTCTATTTACGCTCTTTTTTTTTCAACATAATTATCACTGTTACTTAATTTCATCACTTTCAATTTAATGTAATGTAATCATTCATACTATTTTTCTTGCAGATTAGAATGGAACAACCTAATCAATATCACAGTAGTACCTTAGCACGATTAGAACAACCTAAACCCAATAACCTAAAAACTGATACACTTAATGATGATCAATGTTTTCTGCTTTACTTCATTATGGGAACATACTTTGGTCCTGATCATATCAATACTGACAAAAAATCAGTGTTACAAAGAGTAGCTGAAGGATTACCTTCCTATACACGTGATCAATTAACAACTTCTTTTATCAAAGTAGCTGAATTAGAACGTATTTATTATTATATACTTAGGAATGTTGATAAATCGTTAACCGTTAAGTTACCCTTTTTGCGCCGCTTTATTCAAGGGCTAGAATGTTCCACCTCCTTATGCAATTATCCTCAGTTTACTGATTTATTCCCTCTTGAGTTACACCCTCAATCTAGGTTCAAAAGCAGTTATAAAATCATTGAGAGTATTGTGTTTATTGATAATCCCCAAATGTTTTTCCTTAATCGAGAGGATGTTGAAAGGTTTAAGAGATTGAGTGGATTGGAGGATTTTTTTGTGGACAAAGATGTTGCTAGATTGTATAATTGTTTTGACGGTAGTGGTTTGCGTAATAAATCAGTTGGGAAGGGGAAGGTTGTTGAGCGTAATAGAATTATGTCGTTGCCTGAGATTAAGTGTAGTAGGAATACTAGCTCTCGGAAAGTGAATGAAAGTCATGATTTTTCTGAGATTAAGAAGCATCAACTGCCACGTGATGCCCGTGCTGTTACGCCTATTAGCTCTGTTCCGTTTAATGAGGATATGGCTCTTGAAAGTGAAGGTGATTCTGTGAAAGTTTGTGGTCCGGCTGTGTTATTCCTTCCTTCTCGTCCTACTAAGAAGGAATGGTCTGATGTTGTGGCTGCTACCAAGAAGGGTTTTGGATTGACTGGAAGTGCGGCTATGGCGCGTACTGTTGGACCCATCATAGGACTTGTGGATATTGGAGAGTGTGAAGACTCGTACTTATTTCGCATGTCTCTCCCTGGTGTGAAGAGGGATGAAAGTAAGTCTCTTTTTAAATCTTGAGTCACATATTGGCTATTCATTTTAGCTTTAACCTTCTATGGTAGGAATGTTTCTTTCATGTTTGTGTTGTATATTTTTCTGCTATGAGATTTTGATTAATGAAATAAAATTATCTAAAGTTCACTGAAAAGGAGTATATACTATATATTGTATGTATATGATGATGTGACCATAGAACTTTAAATGAGAAGAATTGTAAAATTTGATCCTTCTCCCTATGGCTCACCCTTTCACTGCAAAAATTGGAAAAAGAGAAATGAAGGTAAAATGAATAAAGAAATAAGGAAAAGAAGCCAATTGTAACTGTTGTTGTTTGTAGTTTGATTTTTGGTAACCTGTACTGGTTCCAAGTATGGTAACCAAAGCTTAATATTGTTAAACATTTTGTTGTTTTGATGGGTTGGGAACTCTTTTAAGTTTTAATCGCTTCTGCAGTAGTATAGTGTGTCAAAGAGATCTCGCTATATTAAATCAATATTCATTGAATTGAATTTATTGATGACTGCAGAGGAATTCAGCTGCGAGGTTGACACCAATGGAAAAGTTTTGATAAACGGAGTAACCACAACAGGAGAGAAGACAGTATCAAGGTACTCTCAGGTGTTTCAAATGCAAACTCAAAACCTTTGCCCACCAGGCCATTTCTCCGTCACATTTCAGCTGCCGGGCCCTGTTGATCCGCATCAATTTTCAGGTAATTTTGGAACTGATGGGATTCTTGAAGGAATGGTCATGAAAGGCAAACCTAGGTGATGACGAAGTTCTGTCGGATTATCATCTTTCTATTAATTCCACGCAGTACTAAGTTAATGCAGAATGTTAAGAGATGCAGTTTTGAGTATCAGTTTCCTGTATAGTGTCTATCTTAATGCTATTTATTTTGCAACGCATGCGATATGCATGCTAAGATGCTCTCTGACATTCTCTTCATGTAGTAGTCATGACATGACTAATTACTCCAATTTTGCGGACATGTAAAAGTGCTTCACTGATGAATATAGTAAATTATTTTAGAGGAATGATTTGAAGTCTACACCCTACATTATTATAGAGATTAAGCTTGGGCTTACAGATACTGCCACATCAACATTTCTCTATTTACTTTGGCCGTAGTGTGGCTTGTGAGCACCACAAACTTATGCACAATCTTATGATACACAATTGTCATTGTTCATTAGTTAGTAGTTACTCTTGGTGGAAGGTAACAGCTATTCCTGTAGGAGATATTTGATCATGAAGTGTTTGTTTAAGCTGTAGTCTTCTAATATAATTTCACATTTTTCCCTTTCATCTCCATCACGCTTTGGGTGTCAAAGTGATAGCCCTGCTTATCGTAATTCTTAAGAGTGAGGTTTTCTTGTAGTTCCTATCATCTGCAGCTAGAGGTCAGCTGTTGGATTCGACTGATTTTTTGAGATTAAATCGACTTTTGACATTTTCCACTTATTTTACCTTTTTTGAGATCCCATCATCAAGACCCTCCATGCCTTGATTAAAGTTCATTTTGTTGTTCTGTATTCCAAGCTTTCGACCAATGGCTCCTTTTTACCTCAAGAGTTTAAGTGTTGCTGCATTGAAATTTAGTCACATCAATGTTCAGTATTTTTTTTTTCTTGTGTATCCATAAGATTTGAGTACCACTCAATTCAAAATACTGCTTAGTTTTGACAAGAAAATGCCATTTACTTACCGCCCTTATAAAATGGAAAAACTGGGTGGGAATAAATAAATTATAGCTCTCAAGAATGATATTATTGCTTTGATAAAATCAAGCTTTCAATTAACACCCCCTCTATTTTTTCACTCATCACAAACCTTAATCATGAAGTAGACTTGCTTATGGCTTTTAGTTGATTTACTTTATTTTTTTGTCAAGTAGCCTAGTGACTAGAAATTTCACCCTTAAGGTGGATAAGTGGGATGTCCGAAGTTCGAACTCCAACCCTTAAGGTATATATAATGTAATGTTTCTGCCAACTGAGTTAAAATCACGGGACTAGCTAATTTACTTTTATATGATCGAAAATGACAGCACCCAAAAATATGGCTGGAGCCTTTAATACACAACCCAAATTAACATGACTGAAAAAATTATCACCATGTTGCCTGAAATCTGAATCAATGTGTCAAATTGGAAGGCAACACCAAAATGAATGGGAACAAAGACATGATAGTATTAATTCAAGAATAAAAAAAAAAGTTTATGTTAATTTTCGTTGTATGTAAGCTATTAGCTAGTGCACACTATCATCACTAAAGATCATAGCAAAACCCAACCGTTCAATTTGACACCCTTGAGTCCGTAACCGATGGTTGTATCAGTAGTCTCCATCCAGAAAATGAACTATGATCGATATCAGTGCAAGAAAAGGCATCAAAATCATTTTAGTTGGTAAAATAAAACAAGCTTTGGATGAAACAGAACATGGCTCGTTTATAAAAGAGCAGAAAAAAAAGTGATAAAAGGGCAACTTAAGCATAATTCTTGTACTGTCATGATTAAGGCTTTGTTTGCGAGTTTGGAGGGGAAGGGAGGGGAAGGGAGGGGAAGGCTTTTGAGGGAGAGAAATAGAGAGAAAATTAGAAAAAAAATTTACATTTTTTGAGAAAGTATTTTTTATAGAGAATGACAAATAAATATTTATGATTAATATATTATGAATTTAAGAATGTTATAACAACATTAATTAAATTTGAAGAATTCATATAAACCCTCCAAACCCCTCATCCAATACAATTTTTGAGTTCCCCCAAATTGAGGGGTTTTTGTGTTATGAAGAAAAAATAACCCTCCAAGCTCCTTCCCTCCCAAACTTCTCTATTCCTTCCACTTGTTTCTTCCTTTTTTTCAAAGTCCTCCCCTCCCTTCCCCTCCAAACTCGCAAACAAAGCCTAAAGGATAGTAATAATCTGAATAAAAAGTGATTAATGCCATGTTTGTTTTGTTTCGGCATCTACAAGATCACCAAACACACACAGTTGCTCCTCGTTTTCACGGCAATATCACTCCTAGACGCGCAGCTGCGGCAAAAATAAGCTAAGCCGAACACATTAAATTGTGTAAAAGCAATAGATCTTAGAATAAGCTATTGCTTGTTTGGCGAAAAATATATACTAATTAATTGTGTGACAACCCATATCAAAGAAACAAAGCAGTTCCATATTCAATCTACATCCCCACCAGAGGACACATGAGGGGAAAAGAAAGATTTAAATACTCAATTATTATTAGAAAATTATTATATTTCATCTAATAATGCAAAGATCAGATTGGAACCAACACAGCAAAATCACAATACAGTATGAGATCGACACCTGTACTCAGATACATCTTGTGCTAATAACAGATGAACCATAAACCATAATTGGTTATTCATCTGTATATTTCTAATACAATAACATTAAGTTCCATCAAGTAAAAGGACAATGAAATTTAAAAGCTGCATATTTAAATTTTACTCTGATGTATTGATATGGTCAGTACAATATAAAACTTCAAGTTTCAAACCCTTACAAAACTAATTTATTGCACCAAAGTTCACCTTACTAACCATGACACTTATCCATAATAAGCAGCTACTGATCTGAAGGCGATGGTTGTTGCTCTGACGGTTGAGGCCACATTTGAGGTGCCATGTATGGATGAGACTGCGGAGCATACATGTTTGGATTATGCATCATGAGACCAGGATTTCCAGCTTGCTGTGCATTTTGAGGCGGCATATAGCAATAAGGAATTCCATCAGCAGGTCCTCCAACAGGCATTGGTCCTCTTGGTATTGATGCAAGCACTTCATCTTTCAAGTCCTCCTCCTGAGGAACAATGTCAACCAAGAAATCGAAGATATCATTTCCTGTGATGGCAGCTGCAATATCATTCTTTTGAAGTGTTCGCCTTTTGTTCTCTTCAGTGTGATTCCAAGAACGCAGGGTTAACTCTAATATGAACATTCCGCACACCCTAGCAAACACAACTGGCGCCTCAGCTGATATCATCTTCACATCCTCATCATTGGTATAGGCAAAGAGTCTACATTTGCAATCTAATTGTGTGGCGGCCGGAGAAGACTCAAAAAAAAAATCGTTACGGAGAAAAGGATTTTGATAGCGAGATAGCATTCTTGACCTGCAACAAAACAGCACCAGAGTTACTGCCAATTTGCGACCAACTTACATCACCCAAAACCAAAGCCCTAGTACCGTTAAAATCGCCGCCGGAGCAAAATAGCACCACCAAAAACCAAAGCCCTAGTCAGGGGCGGATCCATGTATACTACATCAAGCCCCCACAAGGAAACAAAAAAATTCTATAATAATACTATTATATGTATTTTTCATTGTACAAAAATACTTATATTTTTTATATGAGCCCCCATAAAATTGATTAGACTATTAACTTACACTTATAAAGATCATCTTTTTGTAATAACTCATTTCTTCTTCCTAATTTATTTTGTGTAGGTTCTCATACTCTTCAATTAAATCTTGTAAATTTGTAGAAATGATTTTTTTTTTCTTTTTATAAAAAAACAGTATTAAATATTCATTTAATTTGGTTAGCAAAATAAATCAAGTATCATCCAGTAACAATAAATTGGTACAAGTGATAAGATATTTAGGCAAGTTGTTTGAGGTTCGACTCTCAACTCGTGTTTATGGAAAAAAATTAGATATAACAGGAGAAATTGCTTTGTTTAGCCAACAAGTTCTCCAGCGATGATTAATCTCTACTATACAATAATAGAAATTTCGTATATTTAACATGGTAACAAAAAAATCAAACTTAACTAAATACTTTCATTAACTGTTAAATTTTCGAGCCCCCACAAAAAAAAAATCTGGGTCCGCCGCAGGCCTTAGTATACATGCATTTATAGTTTACATGAGTGTTGTGTGGATGCGGTGCTGTTTTGCAGTCCGTGTTCTTTCTTTCAGTCCTCCTCGATTTTTTATATAACTCATTTGTTCATTGTTTTTTCCTTTCTTTTCTATATTTTCTTTTAAGTTTATTCTTTATCTTTTGTTTCTTTTTGTTACTTTGTTTTCAGTTAAACGAGAAAGCCTGTACTTTATATATGATATATGATGATTGATATATCAGAGTATTGGACAATAGACTTTCTAACACATTTTTAAACATATTTTCCTAAATTTAATTATGATAAAACTAAGCATTGTTATTCCCAAATTTTGAAACATTGATTTTCATAAAATTAAATATCAATAAATGAAAGTGATTATTTTTATAAAGAAAAGTGATGATAACTTAATACCCATAATAATCAAGTAATAAGAATGTGTATTTCTTATTTTTTTGTCTTGATATAAAATATTAATATTTCAAAGAATGCTTGTTCTTTTTTCAAATCTTAGGGCTGTGGTCCCTCCGCCCTTCTATTGGCTTGGCTCTGTCCATAAATGGAGAAGAATATAAATTCTTAAGAAGTGTAGTTCACACTTATGTCAAAAGTAATCATGTAAAAAAAAGAGAGAAGTTTACACTTATGGTCTAGTACTTCAGTTTGTTAGAGGAGGAATTTTTTGTAGCACTTTAAATATCTTTCATAAGTCATAACTTATAAGGCTTTCTTTGGTATCACTAGACTGGACTCAAATGAATTCGGATTCGGTGCCGTCAAGATACCTATATAGTCGGGCAGTTAGGCATTAATACTATACGATTAAGATAGGATGATCCTAATTTAAAAACAGTATTTTAAAATCATCTAATTTTAAATAGACAGCTAGAAATTATCTTGTTAAGTTCGAATGATCCGAATTTTAAAACCGTGTTTTTTAAATTACCAAATAAAAATTATATTTGTGTTATGAATAATATTGATTATTGAGTGAATGCCCATTAATGAGTTGTCTCCTACTCTTGTCCTATAAATAGGACCATCACATTCTTGTATTTCACACACTTAAAAAATCATATTAATAATATACTTTCATTCTCTCTTGCTCTTCTAATTTATTCACAACACGTTATCAGCACGATAGTCTCTCATAAACAATTTTCCATAAAATTTGTAAGTTCTCCCACTCCTTTTGTTTTATGTATGATTTTTATAATTCTACTTCTTTTTCGGATCTTTCTTTTTTATATTGATTCACAGCCTATGGTCCGGAAGCACCATAGTTAAATTTTTTGAAATATGAATCATGAATATTCATAGACTATGATCCACAAGCATCGTGGTGAAATTTTTAAAATATGAATCCTGAAGATTCATAACATGATAAAATTTTAAAATATGAATCCTGAAGATTCATGACTTTATGTATTTGGATGTTCGATATTGTTCGAGTTTCGTGACCGACAACAGTATGGTGAAGCATCTTATGCTTCGTGACCGACACATGTATGGTGAAACATCGATACTTCGATCATCCAAAATAACATATAAAATTAATTTAGTAATTCCCGAAGAATACGATAATATTAGTTCCCGAAGAACTTAAAAATTTAATCTACGAGTTCTCGAAGAATTCAATAAACTTAATTCCCGAAGAATTTAAAATACTCAAATTTTCCATCAAGAATTCCAGAAGAATTCACTGATTTTAGTTCCTGACGAACATACAAAAAAAAGGATCGCCATTTATTATGAAATCTATTTGTTCTCTTTTATGAATATTCCTACATCTTGAAGGATTGAAAATTGATACCGATTCATTATGTAGTTCTCGAAGAACTTATAAGAATTTTATTCCCTTTGAATTCCAGAAGAATTCAATACTCATGCATTCCTGAAGCATTGCACAAATCGTTTTTCTTACATCCTATATAGTTCTTGTAGAACTTAAAATCACAATTTAATTTCATAATCCAATATATGTATATATGCATCCCTGAAGGATTGCAAAAAGGACTATTATTACATTATAAGGATGCTACGTAAGAATGTAATTTATTTGTTATGAATTCCAGAAGAATTCAATATACATGTATCCCTGAAGGATAGCCTTATAAATTTATATTGCAGTTTATATATAAATTATTATATAGATGAACATAATATAATGTGTATTCTAATACAACATTGATAAAATATTATATTATAATTAGAAGTATATGCCAATATTGAATACATTTTCAATTTGTGTGGTTAATTTTCTATTACGTCACTAATGTTATTCATATGACTAATTTGGACCAATTTAATTACATTAATTAGGATAAATTAATTTTATTTTAACCAATTAATTAATTTTGTTGAATACACTTAAATGTCTTTTATTATTAATATCACTCATTTACTACAATTAGTATCATTTATATATAATTTATTTACCAATAAATAATATTGATTTTGATCATTTAAGTCCATTAAAACAATTGAATGGTTTTTACTTCTTTCCTTATTTTATCAATTCATTACCCAATTAATTAATGAATAAGTATTATGACCGTTAATTTCATTGATTCTGGTCATATTTGACCAGATTTTTTTTTACCAATTAATTTTCCGATAACAAATAAATGCTAAAAATATCATTGCATAAAATTTTGAAATAAATATAAATCAAAATTATTCTACAAGTGCTTATGTTATTCATATTTTCATGCGTTAATCATATTTAATCTTGATGAATTCTAAAGAGTTTAACATTAAAGCATTCTCGAAGAATTGCTCGAAATATTGATCTTTGTTTTTGTTTACAAAGATCAACTGAGCTATAGTTCCCGAAGAACTATAGTAGAAAACCTTAATATTGAAGCAAATGACTTCTCAAAGAATGAAAATTTCTTAAAAAAATTATGAAGATCACTGCGGTTATTATGAGAATCATTGTGATATAGTTCTTGAAGAACTAAAGCCTTAATATTAACGCATCCATGATGGATTGCTCAAAGAATATGGATTTCCTTAACCATATTGTTAATGAAAAATTATTTGTATAGTTCCTGAAGAACTTGAAATCCAATATTGAAGCATTCTTGTAGTATCGCTCAAGAATAATTTTTCATAATCAATGTTTATGAATATTGGTGGTATAATTCTTGAAGAATTAATAATTTAACATCAAGTACCCATAAAGGTATAATTCTTGAATAACCAAAAGTTTAATATCAAGTATCCTAGAAGGATCGAAAAATTGTAATCTTTCATTACTATTGTTGATAGAGATATACAGTTAAGTTCTTGAAGAACAAAATATTTGGACCATGATCAAAGTCCATAAAATTTATTTGATTGTAGTATAAGGGATGTTGGACCAAATAAAATTAGAGGAATATTTTGAATATGCTCCAGAAGTAGCAAAGTCGAGATAAAATTTATTCCTAGATTGCGTATATAACATTTTTTTTAATTTATGCAATTTTTAATTTATACATTCTATTATTTTTATTCAATCATTTAGTTGTTAGTCTTCTATTTTTTTTATACCCATTAAATAAATCGAAACCATCAATTTATCATTCATCTTAATAGTATTATTATATCTTGTGATAATTGTCTTATTTTAATTGATAAAACAACGAGAAGTAGAATTAAGAATAGATGGGGAATTCTAAAAGAAATATGTTTCTCTTTTGAAAGAAATTAATGTTAGTACTATATTACAAAATATGATATTGAAGGCTCCGAAAGAGCTAAAATATTATTATGCGAAGAAACTCAAGTAAATATTAAAAATGCATTATATTCCTCAAGTGCTCATAGAAATTTATTGAGTTTTAAACTATGAGCTCAGAAGAGCCATAGTGTGATGTGTTTTACCTAAGAATCCAGAAGATTCATAGCACAAATGAAGATAGAGCATGATTTATTGATTTATCTTTTCAATTAAATAATGTTATCTTTGTAAAATGAGATACACTATCCTGCGTCATTCTACAATCATTATTGATTGTAAATTGGTTGATGATATGTACTGATGAGATATTTCCTGAAGCAAATATTTTATTAGAGTTGTGATCTTTTATCAAAGTATGATTAAATTGTCCCGGAAGGACATGATAGTGTATACAAAATTGTATGGTGATTCTCCGGCAGAGATATCTGAAATCCCAAGCAATGTTTATGATGATGTGGTGGAAATCACACGTGAGGGGGAGAATATTGAGAATTCAAGTGTGATTTAAAGACTCTTATTTCCCCCAATTATTGGTATCAAAGTAGGACGATAAAATGAGGAAATATGAAAATCCCTGAAGGATTCAAATTGCGAGAAAATATTATATGAAATATTGATGTATCATTTTATTTAAGACAAAGTTCTACATTTGAAAGGCGAATATAATGGCATGACCGGTTAGACCATCCCGAGTCTTATGATGCAATCGAAGAGTATGAACATTCTTCAATATAATCAATTATCAAATTTTGTTCTCAAAGCCAATAAAAGGCGAAATAAGGGGTTTGAATTTCCCATTATTTGATATGATACATGTGCATATATCTAATAGTTTGTGGGCCACATAGATATTATACAAGTTTATCGATGCATCGACTAAATGGCCAAGTAAATATGACCAACCTTGATCAAGTTGGTGTGTGACATATTTTGAATGTCGAGTTGCACATGTTCATATTTAGAATGGTTTGGAAAAGATATTTAGCTAAATGCTTTATATTTATAGCCAAACAATTATTTTGAGAACAAAGGTCCTTACTTGGACATGTTACTTTGCTAGTAGTAACATCTATGTGCATCAAGCCAATGAATCATTAAAATTCTCCCCATTAAAATTTGTTCATGGTCAGGAACTTAATATCTTTCATCTAAGAATTTTATGTGAACTATATGTTCTCCATTGTCCAACAGACAACGTTAGATGAAACTACAGAAAACTGAGATTATGTCATGAATTTGAGTTATTAGTTATCAGCATTAGGGGGAGAGAAAAATAAATATAAGCAGCTCTGAAATATTTGTATAGAATGCATTCAAATACTCGCACACAACAATGTGAACTTGAAGTTCAAAATATGCATTCTCTGACCCAAAAGGGATTTATAAATTCCTTTATGCTGCAAATGTCATTTTCTATTGAAATTTTAATAGGCTAAGGCATGCCTAAAACTTGGTTCCAAAGATAAAACTTAGAGAAGGAAGATGGTCTTGTTGGTGAGAAAAATAATCATGAAAAGTGTAGAGATTGCAAAATGTTTATACCTCCCGAAGAGTTTCAGGTACCTGTCATTTTTGATAATAAAGAGATCTCAATCGATTATATCTCTACAAATTAAAACAAAGAACCAAGAACTTGAAAAATTGTCGACAAATGAAGTAGCGCTAATTAAATATTATAAGTGCGAGAACATTGAACCCAAATTGAAGGGTGTGGTTAACCAAAATATAAAGAAGCAATTCATTTGCAAAATATAATGATTTTTGGATTTGAAGTCTATGCCTTGAAGGTATAAATTCAATAAGGCATATATGAGCCTTCGTAATCAAGTGAAATGAAAAATATTCACCTGAAGTGAACTTACAATGGATATGGGCTTACTTTATCATAAAGTACCCAAACTAGAAATAATTGGTTATGCAGATGCAGGTTATTTGTCAGATCCTCACAATGGCAGATCACAAACGGGGTACTTGTTTACAAGTGGAGACACTGCTATCTCATGGAGATCAGTGAAACAGACCATGGCAGCAACATCATCAAATCATGCAGAACTTTTAGCACTACATGAGGCAAGTAGAGAATGTGTTTGGTTAAGATCCTTGACTCAACATATACAGAAGAATTGTGGTTTATCCTCCGGAAGAATGGATGCAACTATCATTTATGAAGATAATACCGCATGCATTGCTCAGTTGAAAGAAGGTTATATCAAAGGAGACCGAACAAAACATATTTCTCCAAAATTCTTTTTCACGCATGATCTTCAAAAGAATGGTGAGATAATCATTCAACAAATCCGTTCGTGTGATAATCTCGCAGACCTTTTCACGAAGTCACTTCCAAGTAAAGTTTTTGAGAAACTAGTAAAAGGGATTGGTCTTCATCGTCTTAGAGATAATTGTCTAGTTGAGGGGGAGAAATAATTATATCATGTAATTCTCACAAAAGGATATTGTACTCTTTTTCCTTCACTAGAATTTTTTCCCACTGGGTTTTTTTTTCTAGTAAGATTTTAACGAGGCATATCCTCAATGGACATTCAAGGGGGAGTGTTATGAATAATATTGATTATTGAGTGAATGCCCATTAATGAGTTGTCTCCTACTATTGTCCTATAAATAGGACCATCACATTCTTGTATTTCACACACTTAAAAAATCATATTAATAATATACTTTCATTCTCTCTTGCTCTTCTAATTTATTCACAACAATTTGCTTTTTGTAGATCATCTAATCTTAAATAGACGGCTAAAAATAACAGCACCATATTAATGAATGCATCTAATCCATTTTCGAAATACAACTTTAAGGACGTGACACATAAGAAGGCAAGTAAATGACATGTGCAGCTGATTTTTAAGGAAGGATTGGAGAGTTATAGTGAAGAGATAATTATCAATTATCAACAAGAGGAGTAGATATCCATCAATTTTTCTCACTTTCAAATGATATGACACTATCTCATGATATTTTTTAGTGCATTGAATTTTAGTGCACATAAACAGATTTTGACTATGGATTCCATTAAAAAATATGCTAGTGCCCCCCTAGCAAGTAATACTAATATTTTCCTTATATAAATCACTGGTTAGTTCAAAATTATAAACAATTTGGATTATTATTATTATTATTATTATTATTATTATTATTATTATTATTATTATTATTATAGGTAGGAGAAAGATAATTTATCAAGCTATAATGAGACTTACTAAATTCAACTCTATTTAATTGTTCCAATTTTTAAAATAAATGTGTAGATTCAATACAAATTTGATATATTGTAAAAGATAATCGTAAAACAAGAAAATGTGACTTATAAATAAAATCGAAAGACTAGTTATTTTCTATTTTCTATAGTACACTAACAAGTGCCTTAAGGACACATGTTCCAGAGAACACCTAAAATTTAATTGTTCAAGATAAGTTTTGAGGAGTGATTTAGTCACCAAATTAAGGCCATGTGATACTGTGTCATTGCCTAGCAGTGACACTATGTTCTGCTCATAAGTTTGTTGTGTAACACATGACACAGCAAAATAAAACAAACATCATATGATAGATCAGATAAATCCCTTAAACCTTGCACATTTTCCTAACACTGCAACAAAATTTAATGGACCCCAAAAAAAAAGAAGACAAAATAATAAAACCTGAAAACAATCTAGTCACTACTAGTAATAATTAATTAATTACTTTACATGATGCTGCAGCTCTCAGTGTTTTCATCACTGAAAACATGAGTGATAGGATCTGCCATAGGGTGTGATGGCATTGGTGGCGGTGGCATATACCTTCCTCCATACATCATTTGTGGTGGATACATGTTGTTCATATTTGCTTGCTGCTGTTGTTGCAGTTGCTGCTGTTGATGTTGTTGATTCATCATCATAGCCATGTATTGCTGTTGTTGTTGTTGTTGCTGCTGCTGCTGCTGATGATAAGGATTTGGTTGCATCTGCATCTGCTGCATTCCCGGATAATAACCGCCATTCATAGCTGTGGCAGCTGCCCCGGCCGGTAAACCTTGCACTGCCGGCATGTTCCGCATTTGGTCCATTTGACCCATCCTATTCATTGCAGCCATCTGGCCCATTGAGCCCATCTGATTCATTGCACCCATCTGGCCCATTTGACCCATATGGCCCACATTTCCATTATTGTTACCACCATGACCATTATTATTGTTGTTAGCCTTGGCAGTATTACCTTTACCATTTCCATTTCCACCCTTACCACTTTTACTATGAGGAGTACTGATATCAAAATCTTGGAAATCAAAATCAATTTTGTCCAATTTTGATCCACCTTTCTTACCTTCTTTCCCTTTGTTGTTGCTATTTCCACCTCCTCCATTGTTATTGTTTTTGTTTGTTTTGTCAGTTGCACCTCCCTTCTTGCTCTTTTTTCCAAACCCTAGCATCTTAACTAGAAATCCGCCGCCACTGCCACCATTTTTGTCTTTTCCATTCTTCTTCTTGCTACTACTATTATTCTCACCCTCCCAATCACTACCACCACCACTCTTTTGCTTTCCATCACCCCCTTTGTTCTTTTTACCACCTCCATCTTCACTACCGCCTTTCTTCCCTCCTCCTCCATTACCATTTTTTACCTCACTGTAATTTCCACTTTTACTCTTCATTTGCATAGGTAGATCTAAAACATCACCTTTTTTGGCATTTACAAAATTACCAACCCCACCACCAAAACCATTACCTTTATGGTTGTTCATCATAGGCATAGCAGCAGGCCCATTCATCATACCACCAGGCCCCATCTGTGGCCCACGAACATTACCCATCATAGCCATCATCTTGTTATTAGTATGCATAGGATGCCCAAATCCTCCTCCATTGCCATGGCCATGACCATGACCATGTCCATGACCAAAATCATCACCTTCATCATCATCATCAAAATCATCTTCATCATCATAGTCATCAAAATCGCCATCACTATCTTCAAATTCATCCTCAGATACATCAAAGTTAACATGTTTCTGAGATTTGTTAGCCACTTTCAGATCTTTTCCCCCTTTGGGATTTTGAAACTGTGCTACTTGAACCCCACCACCACCACCACCTTTACCCTTTTGATTCTGAGGCTTGTTGTTCTTACCACCTTTGTTGGTTTCCATTTGCATGTTCTTAAACTGAGGTTGTTGTTGTTGTTGTTGAAAGTTTTGATTTTGATTGAACATCATGGGTGGTCTCTGTCCACCCCATAGTTCAGCATGTTTCCCTGAACTTTTCAGCTTTTTTATGAGTTTTGCTGGATCTACATGACCAGAAACCAACACTTTCCCTTGTTCTGCATCTATATTCACAGAATACACCCCTGCATCACAACAAAAACAACTCAAAAACTGCAACAAAAAACTTTAACTTCATAATAAGTAACTTAACACTTAAATTTCATTCAAATCTAATCTAGCACACAACAAAATCTGAGAAACATGAGTTAAAAATAACATAAAGTTTGAAACTTTAGATGTATGAGATAAATTAAACATGTAATTTAGAAGAATTTTGAAACATGGGAAAAATGTTAAACCGACATAATAATAAAGTTTTTGTTTTTATGGCAGAAACCGACATAGTAAAGTTGAGATGTGGAACAAATGTACCTTCAATTTTCTGAAGCAGTTTCTTTACTTTCTGTTCACAACCTTCACAGTGGATATTAACCTTGAGAAGGCAATTCTACATAAGAAACAAACAAAGCAAAAAAAAATCAGAAATTTACTCCAGATTTAACTTTAACTAGCAAGTTTAAAGTTGAATTAACTTAAAAACACTAAGAAGAAGAAGAAGAAGAAGAAAAAGGGTGTACCTGAATTTTCATCATGTCTTGTTTACTCATGTTTGCAGGTTACAGAAGTAGAAGAAAGAAATGAAGAAGAAAGAGTTGTTGGAGAAAGTAGAAGAGATATTTTATTGATTTTCTAGAGGTCTAAAAGGGTATAGTTGGAATGCATTGGAGAGTTCTATATTTGTTATTTTGCTCAAAAAATATCCGTACTAATTAGGCACATTCACAGTACTGAGACAAACAAGAGAAGAGAAGAGAGAAAGTTGATTGCCGGTTCTGCAAGATAATAAACAGCTAGAAACTAGGTTTGCTCCTCTTTTATGAGTTGGCTTTATCACACACTAGTAAGTGCTTTATATTAGTACTTTTTTTTTTTTTTGAAAATATTAGTACTAATATTATTAATTATAATATCTAAAAATAAAAAGTACTAGTGGATTATTATATATATATATGGTGGGTCCTTGAATTCTAAAGATTTTAAGTTTATTACACAAATAAATAAGTTTTTATGTATTTTTATAAATTTGTCAAGTTAGTTTATGAAAAAATAATTTATAGAAAACATTTTTTGCTAGTGGAAAGTTATAACTAACATAAGAACTTATTTAATGCACATATAGAAAAATTTTAACATAAAAACTTATTTATTTGCATAAGCTCAAAAGTAAGTTATTTCAAACGGACCTCAATTTTAAAAAGATATTATATCTATACTAATATATAAAGGGGATACAAATTTTTGGGATGACTTTTTTATTATTCCTATTTTACCCTTAAAAAATAACTTCCACATAAAAATAGATTTTCAGGTTTTTTAGTAAATAATTTTTTTTCTTCTTAACAACTAAGCACAACTTCCACATAAAAGTAGGTTATGTAGTTATCAATTAACTAAGTCCAATAAAAAATGAGATTAAATAGTTATTTATATTTGCACAGTAGAGAATATCGATAAAAAAAAAAATATATCGATCACACAAACGGGCACGGCCGTTTGGCGGCTAGTTTAAAATAATTTGTTTTGGTAAGATTTTTTATCACTAAGATTTTCTCTTTTTTATTACGGTAAATATAGTTCAATTCATAAAAATATATTCCCTCCGTTCTTTTTTCTTTGTCATTTTAGAAAGAAAAAAATTGTTTTAAATTGTTTGTCGTTTTGATAATTTAAGGTTATATTTTGTCTATTATACCCTCCTTTCTAATTCTTTAATTGACTAAATTTTATATAATCTTTTTATTGTATTTGTTTTTTACTAAACTTATTCATATAATCTTTTAATTGTATCTTATTTTTTTACTAAACTTCTTCATATAATCTTTTTATTGTTTTGTTCTCTTTTATTAAGAAACTCAAAATGACTGCAACTTAAAAATACGAGAATTTATAGAACATATGAACTTTTGAAATACTCTACTTTAAAAATAAAAATGTGACTACAACTCAGTCAAAATAAGTATTATTTCATTCCTAAATTTGATTCTATTTATATCCTGCTGGTTTTGAAGCTTACCTGCCCAACCACTCAAAGTACATCTTGTCAAAAAACTATTTTTTTTAAGGCAAAAAAAATTGGTTTGTTACGATCCCCTTTAATTTTTTGGAAACAGAAAATGTATGCAAAAAAATAGGAATTTTTTGTGGATTAAAATTAGAGTATAATATATTCCCAAAAATAAAGAATATAATAGGAGAATAAAGTGTAAAAATACACTTTCTTAATTTGACATTTTTTTCTCAATCGACAAAGAAAAAAAAAACGGAGGGAGTAGCAGCATTTTACAAGTATGAGTTTGAGTTCAAACCCAAGTTTTTTCACATATTTGTCTTAATTGGTGAGTTTTTAATCATTATTTATTTGACAAAAAAATCTTCTCTCTTTATAATTTTTTTAGTACAAATCTTCTCTATTTTATATGGAGACAAAATTCTCTGGCTCTAAAATTTTTATATAAGAAAAGTAAAAATTAGTAGTACTTGAAAACTTGAATTGAACGTGAACCCTTTTAAAATAGTCTCACTGACAGCTTAATACTGCCATGGTTGCTCTTAAATAATTAAAAGCAAGTATCTTTTCTTATATGTATTTCTACTTTTTCTATAAAAAAAGACAGTACTGTTTGACTAACTTTTTTATATTTTAGCTTATTCAGTCCGATATTAGGGTTCGTCACTATCATAGTAATTATCTACTTACATTACATCTACTTACAATATATTAAAAGAAACTACTTTTAAAAATACAAATGTGTCCTTATTATTTTTAACGATGTTCCAAGTTTTATGCCTTTAAATATAATTTTAACTTTAAACTAACAAAAAAATACTAAAAAAAAAATAGGAAAGAAAGATAAGCATAAAAGAAATTTCCAACAAAAATAACATCGTAGACCATATCTCTAAACAAAAAATAATAATACAAAAAAAAAATAAGAAAAAAAAAGATAAGCATAAAAGAAATCTTAAAAAATATTACATGAAAAAGTTTAGAAAAAAAATACAATAAAAAAAATTATATAAAATTTAGTCAATAAAAAAAATTAGAAAGGAGAGTATAATAGACAAAATATAACCTTAAATTATCGAAACCATAAATAAAGCAATTTGAAACAATTTTTGTTTTCTAAAACGACAAGTAAAAAGGGACGGAGAGAGTAAAAAATTAACAAATAGTTTTTTAAACAAGATAATTAGTTCATACCGATAAATATAAAAAAAAAAAAAACACGGGCAAATATTTTTCACTCATATATAAAAAAAATGGATAAATATTTATCATTAATAATTACAGAGTATAATTTATTAATAAAATATACACACGATAATAACTTTAATAGTTTTTTATTCATTTAACGAATTTATATAAAACTGTAAAATATATATTTTAAAGAAATTTTATACTTTAGTATAATATCAATCTTAAATAATATCAATCTTAAAGAAATTTTATACTTTAGTATAATATCAATTTTAAAGAAATTTTATGCTATCGCATCTCACGCTCAGCCGCAACCTTCCTTCCTCATCTCTCCTAACCACCACCGTCCTCCCGCCCTCTCTCTTTCTCAACTCTCCTAAAAGAAGACTCTCCAGGCATCGCCTTGCTTCCCACAGCCTTGAAGATGTAGCCCCGGCCTTGGGTGGTGTGACGGCCGATGGTAGTCACCCGCATCACCCTCTGTCCAGATCGGTCGGACTAGTTGATTGTTGGCTTATCCGACGGGATTTGCCATCGGTTCCAACGGAACCTCCGGGTTTCACTGCTGGGTCACGTGACTCTTCTCCCTTGGGTTGGGATCCGCGCCGCCACTAGCAGATGCTGACGGTTGTTGTTCGAAGCCGTGTTGCTTTGAAGAGGGAGTCCTCATGTCTCACGTTCTGGTGAGATTGATGGGATTTCATGGTAACAGGTGCTGCTGTTGTTTCATGAAGGTTGCAGCCACTATTGGTTCTTGTGTTGACAGTGGTTTTAGCGACATATTTTTGTACACTGTTGATTGTTCTGGACTTGGCAAGGAGATGATCTCCGTCGTCGCTGTCGTACTACTATTTTACAAAGAGTTTTAGAGATCGTTTACTGTGTTGGCAGTCGACTCTTCTCTTTGTGTGGTGTTTTGTTGAAGTTTCCCACAGGTTGTACTCATCAAGACCCAACTCGACCTGATTAGCTCGAAAGGGCTAGGCGTGTAGGTACTCCGTGTTGGCGGTAGTAGTCGCTGGTGTTTTTGGTATTTTTCGTGCTCGTGGGGCTCAGCTACGTTGACTGACCATCCCTCGATCTGGCTTTCAATTGGCTTTGGGTTGCTTTAATAAAATTTAATTCGTCAGAGGTCGATTGTGAGGTCTCTTTTTGCCGTGTCTATCTCAATATCCGTATCATTCCTTGATTTCAGACTGTTTAGCTTGAAAAAGCAATCATTGCTTGCTGCTTATCGCAGGGAGTTGAGGTACGTGGATCATTGCGTGTTGACGAACGGTTCATTCGCCTAAAATATTTAGGACTTCTATTTTAGATTAATTAGAAGTTGATATGTTTCATTATCATGTCCTACGTGGACCTATCGGGTTAGGTTTATGTCCCCCCGATTTTTGTATATACTTTTTTCTTTTCTTTTTATTAATATAATAAAGAGATATAGGCATAGGATGTGGGCAAGGTCTGCTTTGTCCTCTGATGTCTAGATGCTCTCCGCCTTATCAAAAAAAATCTTAAATAATAAAAAAAAATTAATGGACATTAGCTTTCACAAATACGGAGTAGTTTTATACAACACAAGAATGTTTTCATAAAAAAACACGAGACAAAATATTTATCACCAATACATAAAAGGAATTGAATCAAAAAATCATACACGGGATAACTGCTTTAACCAAAAAAATTTAATAATTCACGGGACAATTGCTTTAATACAAAATGGAATTGAATAATAAATATTTTTTATTGTTAGTTATAACTTATTATTCAAAATCATACACTGAACAATTACTTTAATAAAAAATTATTAATTTAATAAATTTTACAAAAAATAGCATAAAGAAGTCACTTACAAGAAAACCACATTTTTGTGACGAACATCCTCCAAGCGTTAGTGACGGCTACGGCCGTCAGTAAGTGATGAAAATCCTTCACAAAATTAAAGAAACAATATATTTTCAGCCAAAATCCGTCACAAAGTTATTGACGGAAATATCCTTATCACTTTTAACAGTGTTTCAAGTTTTGTGCGCATAAAAGAAATCTTCCCATAAAAATTGAAACGGAAACCACCTCTAAAAAAATATATTAATCCAATCTATTTTAACTTCAAAAATAGGAACAAAAAAAATTTAATTAAAAAAAATTTACGCATAAAAATAGGAACAAAAATCACGATAAAAGATAAACGCCAAAAATAGTAATTCTTTTTTATTGAAAAAATAGTAACTAAATTTAAAATATAAATACTTATATATACAAAAAATTAAAATTGAACAACCTAATAAAAGAAGATATTATTTATGAGCATAAAAATAAAAGAACATTAAAATATAAACAAAAACACAATAAGCCAGTTTGGATTGACTTCTTTATGAGCTTATGCGAAATAACTTATGCAAATAAAAAAGCTTTGATGTATTATTCTAAGTTTTTAAGGTAGTTTATGAAACAGTTTATAAATATATTATTTTTGTTAGTGAAAACTTATAAATTAACATGCGTAAAAAAAACTTAACATAAAAGTTAATTTATAAATTATAACCATAAAGTATTTTCATAAGCTTAAAAATAAGTCAAATTCAAACGGGACCAATATATTAAAAGGTATTACTATAAAAAATTCTAATTTGTCATCATCAATTCTTAAAAATATTTCAAATCTTCTATTTAGTAAAAAAATAAAAATATATTTTTCAATTTACTATTATTTTTATTTAATAGTTAAACTCTACTCTATTTTGTTTATAAAAAAATCAACTCTATTTTTGTTTACTCTTATATAAAAAATACATGAGAAGTGTATTGTTGATGAATATCTATACTATATATAAAAATAAAAATGATACAAATTTTTGGGATGCCTTTTTCATTATTCTTATTTTACTCTTAAAAAAACTATCAACAAAAAAAAGTAACAACTATATATTAAAAATATACAAATTTTTGGGATGACTTTTTCATTATTTTTATTTTGCCCTTCAATAAAACTAACAACAAAAAAAGTAACCACCAATTATGGTTTACTCTTTTTTTAACAAATTCTTATATAACAAAACCAGTTACAACAAATATAGTTTTACAATTTATATACCTCAGTAGAATAGAAAAGACAAATCACACAAACGGGGTAAATATTTATCATTATACTTAAAACATCACGAGACATGTTTTGATCAATAATTTTGTAGAAAAAAAAATATTGACCCCTAATATAAAAAAAATTAACTAATAGTTTTTTTAAACAAGACAAATAGTTCTTATAGATAAATATAAAAAAAAAAACATGGGCAAATATTTTTCACTCATACATAAAAAAATTGGATAATATTTGTCATTGATAATTATAATTTAATAATAAAATATACACGGGACAATAACTTGAATACGGAGTAATTTTTTTATTCATTTGCACAATTTATATTTTAAAAATATTTTATAACATATTTCTAAATATTTACTCTAAATAAATTTTATACTTTAGTATAACATCAATCTTAAGTATAAAAAAAAATATGAATATGAGCTTTCACAATTTTTTTTAAACAACAGAAAAATGAACTTTCATCAATAATAAATATAAAAAAAACATAAGACAAAATATTTATCAATGATACATAAAAGGAATTGAATAAAAATATCATACACGGGACAATTACTTTAATAAAAATAAAATTAGCCATACACGGAACAATTGCTTTAATAAAAAAAGGAATTGAATAATAAGTATTTGTTATTATTAATTATAATTTATTACACAAAAATCATAGACGGGACAATTGCTTTAATAAAAAAAAATAATTATATATGGGACAATTGTTTTAGTAAAAAAAAGGAATTGAATAATAAATATTTGTTATTATTAATTATAATTTATTACATAAAAGTCATACATGGGACAATTGTTTTAATAAAAAAAAATTAATCATATACGGAACAATTGTTTTAATAAAAAAAGGAATTGAATAATAAATATTTTTTATTATTAATTATAATTTATTACACAAAAATCATACACGGGACATTTGCTTTAATAAAAAATATTACATTATTTAATAAGTTTGACAAGAAATAGTAGAATAACGTCACTTATATATTAACTACTATTTTTTGTTGATGAAACCCTTATAGAGTCATGTAACGGAGACATGAGAGAGATAGAAATAGAGAGGGAAAAAATCTCTCAAGGATGTAGAATGGAAAATGAGGAACAGTACTTTCCACCCGACTATTAAAAATACACATTGACTAATTAAAATTTGAATTCTAACTGTGAGGGTTATCCATATTTTCATATTTCAAATTTTATCATGAGAATTAGTTATTCAAAATTTTATTTAGCACGGTGTGACCCCCATGATGAGAAGTGTACGTAGAAGATAATGATAACTTAACACGGGAATTTTATTGATATTCATTAAAAATATAATATAGATATTAACAACTATTTTATTGTTGATGGAGCCCCTATAGAGTCCTGCGACGAAGACGAGAGAGAAAGAGAGAGAGAGAGAGAGAGAGAGAGAGAGAGAGGGGAGAGAGATAATCTCTCGGTGATATATAATGGAAACATGTAATGTTGGAACAAAAGAGGTTCTGACATGACTCAATTAAGTTTTGATGATAACAAGAGTATTAATATACAATAGGGTATACTAATTATTTACTCTAAGTGTACAGATATATAAGCTAAAATTTTATATTCACTATGAGTATAATTGAAGCTCTGAAATGGCAAGCAAATTCTGATCAGAACATGCTCATCAGAAGATGCAAGGTTAAGTTGCATCAGAAGCTGCATATAAGAAGCTACACTATCAGAAGTTGTGTTTGAAGACATCATGTTCTGATAAGTGCAGTGAGAGCCGTTTTGAGCATTGTAATCTTTTGTGATTATTAGTGAACTCCCTTGGAAGTGCAAGGGGACTGGACGTACTCTCGGTTTGTGAGAGGAACCAGTATAAAATCTTTGTCTCTATCTTTCTCTCACTCTCTTACTCTTTCATAAGTCTCGTTAATTGTGTTTTGTTTTTTTATACCGCTGCAAAATCTGATAAGTGTTCAAACTTTGAAGAAATTTTCAAACTACCCAAAACACAATTCAACCTCCCCTTCTTGTGTTTTTCACACATTCATGTAACACTTCTCACCCCACTATTAAAAATACACATTGGCTAATTAAAATTTGAATTTCGACTATGAAAGTTTTTCCATAATTTGTGTCTATCACACAAATAGCATAAAAGAAATCAATCTCGTAGACAATTGAAAAAATGTAGACAACCTTCTAAATAATATAAAATAAAAACATAGACAACCTTCAAAAGAAAAAATAACGTATGAAAATAAATATTATTGAAAAAAAATAAAAATTATCCCGTGTTTGACATATGAAAATAAATATTTTTTATAAAGAGTCGGCTGGAGATGAACAAAAAAAATCATGGTATATTTTAATATTTTGGATACCCTCCCACAAAATCTTAATGGCATGAAAAATCATAGCATATTTTCATTTAATAATAAAGTTTTTAATTGTTTTATATTTATAGGATCACTACATAGTTTTGGAGATGAAGATGTGATAAATAATCTATCTCATAATTATAAAATTTTGTACCAAAAAAAAAAACAATGAGCTTTCTAAAGTCACACTCAAATTACTCTCACTCTCAAAAATCAATCTCCATCACTCTCAAATTTCTCTCGATCGTTCCCAAAAACTTTCAATCAATCGTTCCTCAAATCTCACTCACAAATCGTTCGAATTCGCAGTTCATTGTTCGTCATTCCAACGCAATCAGAATCGTTCACAACTGAAATTTGTTCAAAATTGCATGTTGTGAAGATTCAATAGATTCAAGTTGAGGTAATGCTCTAAATATGAAGCGATTCAATTTGTGTTTTTGTATCTAATGTTTATGATTTCAGCCTTTAAGTTTAATTAGGGATCAATGAGCTATTTTTACTTATTCCTTCCCTAGTCACTGCAAACTCAGAACCCAACACCTTCACCGCTCAAAATCGAATTCCTTCACTGGAAACTCAGAAAATCGAATACCCCACTACCCAGAAATTGAACTCCTTCACTGAAAATTTGAATCCTTCACTGCAAACTTGAAACCCTAATTTCATAGAAATTGAACTTCTTCACTGAAACTTGAAAAATCAAACACTTCCCTTTGCTGCAAACTTGGAGACTACTCATTCATATGTGTGTAATCTTTAAACCCTAGCTTTTATTTATTTGTTTTGAGATTTCAATTTCTGTTGCTATTTCTTTTTTGCATCATTATTATAATTATTAGACCTTGTTTATGATTTATTAATACTCTGCCACTGGTATTTTGTGGTTGCCTGTTCATTGAAGATTCTAAAATTTTGCAGTCTATGTTCTTGCCTTTAATTCTATGAAATTGCAATGATTGTCTTTCTTGATTTATGTTTAGGTGTGTCTCGTTTGAATTATTAACTAACTTGTCTTTGTGTGTTTAATTAACTAGGTAGATCCTATTCATTAATTTTATAATGCATAGAAAAATATTGCATAATGTTACATGGATGAAGGCTAGCGCCATGTTATACAGTGGTGGATGCGATTTTGGAGATAAGGAGATGGACTAGGGTCGTCCTACACGTCGATGGTTGTGCCGACAGTGGGAGAGGAAGGAATGGTGGGATACATTGGGCCGAGGCTGATTTTGTTTGGTGGTGCGACTGCGTTCGAAGGTAATTTTATTGTTTTATGGACTCCCTGCATACATAAGTACTTAACTTTTGTAATTTTTTCTTCGTTATTTTGCGTAAAACAGCTGGTAACATAGATGCAGATGCTAATGGTTTTGGAACTGTATATAGTTGGATTAAAAATTGAAAATTAGAAAATATGCAAGAAACTTTGTATGCTTGATTGGTTTCTTGTAAAGCAGAGTTTAATATATCTATACATTGTTGTTTTAAGGTTACAAAGTTACAATGTTAGGGATGGTCTTCCGGGCTTATTAAACTTAAAATGTTACAATGGAACCATGCCATATGCTATTGTGAAAGTGACACATGAACACTAATAGTAGTATGTTATTTATTATATTATCAATAATGAAATGGTTGATTTTATTAAATGGTTTATGTAATGAAGAGAGCTATTGATATTGGGAGAGCATTAGATTAGTGGTTAAATTTATGTTTAAGAAGGTAGTCTGTTAACTTAATAATGGAAGAATTGAGTTGCTGTTTTTAGTTTTCTTCTATTTATCTACAAATCAAAGAATTTGATGCTACTGAGGTTATTGTTATACTTTTATCTCATTCTTGCAATTTTGGTGTCGAATTCAACATGAAATTCAATTACCTTTGCAGGATTCAGTTGCAGGAGCTAAAGAGTGAGTCATTGTTGACTTCAATTTGAATATGATTTTTTCTCCCAATGTTTTATTAAATAGTAAGTTTTCAATTTCATGTTCTTTCAAGTTCTTTTTTATTTAAGGAACTGTTTAGATGGACCTGTGATTTTTACTGATGATGTTATATGGTTTTGTGAGGATTGTGAACCAAAGCCAATAGTATCATACTCACTTGACCAATCTATGCTTCTCGCATCTAAAAAGACCAGCTCTTCAAAGGTGAAATTGTGAGGATTGCTGAGCTTGGAACGCTTGCTCCAACTGGATTATATATTCGTGGCGCTACATATATGGTGATTAAATGTGAACTTGGAGTTGTCATTCGAATGAAGAAGGTAAGGACTGTTATTTATGAATCATCTTTTGCTTCTGATTTTATTCGTGCAAATTCATATGTAGTATCAAATATGTCAATTTTGAGTTTCATGCTTCTTATATTATTAGGTTAGTGTTATGTCAGTTTGATAGAGACCATTACATATAAAATGTGTTCATTCTTTGTTAAGAGGGGTTTTCTTACATTGCTTGAACATATTTAGTGTTTGTGAAAGCAGAGTGCCAAAGCTTAAACAATGCTAAATCTTATTTCCCTTTAATTTAATATTATTACTGTTGTGTCTTTTTGTTTCGTAATTTTTCATAAAGCACTAATATGTATATTCAGCAAGTAATGATTTTTGTGTTGGATGGTAGTCTAAACTGTCAACCCGGAGAAACTTCACACCAGGATTAAGTTATTTTCAAATTCAAATAAGGTATTTTAGATATTTCATATTTTTAAACTTGTGTATTAATTATAAATGTTTTAATTTTAAGTGTTTTATCTCATGCTCTAATTTTAGGATCTTTGGAGTATGGCAGACACATCATGTTTTAGGAGGGTGGTCTTTTCAAAAGGATGTGATTTTTGGAGTTGAGGGTGAATGATTAAAATGGAGACGAGGATAAATCTTTACCGTGTTACACCATCTAATAAGACTAGATGTTGCTTAGTTGGAGTAAAGAAAACAATTCTATTTAACAAGACTAGTTGTTGCTCTTACACTGTCTATATGTATTGACCATTACTATGTTACCAATTGTGTGATTCCTGATTTACTCTGTTTTTTTTGTAATTTTTATTTATAAAATCTTTGATTAAACAAAGCTTTTGTAATTAGAATTTAATGTATTAATATGTTCTGTTATATATATATATAGGGCTACAATATTTTTTTTTTATTTAAAAAAATCGAAATTAGTGACCGAATTAGCGACTGATTTATTTAAAAATTAAACAAATTTGGTTGCTAAAATTGGTCACTAAATCAGATGTTAATAGAGACCGAAATAGAGACTGAATTCAACATACGATGTCACAAAATTAGTCGCAATAGCGTCGAAATATGTGTCGCAAAGTCAGTTTCTAAACTGGTTGCTAATTCAGTCGCTAAGTCAGTCGCTATTTCGGTCTCTAAATTCGGTTGCTCATTTGGTCTCTAGCAAATCGGTTGCTAATTTGGTCACAACAGATCAGCGACCAAGGTATTTGTTACCAATTTTCATCGGTTGCCATTTCGGTCGCTAACGCATTTAGTGACCGATTTTCATCAAAATCAGTCGCTAATTCGGTGGCTAAACGCTGTTTTTCTAGTAGTGTTTATTCTGTAACATCATTAAATTTATATCATGCAAAACCTATCTCAATTTTATCGTAGAATTTTAACCAAATTACTCAAATAATATATCAAAATAAACACATAAATAATATTAAATAAGAAAATAATCTCGTGCACGGCATGGGTTAACATACTAGTTATTATGACAACGAGTGACACTTTTAAAGGACTAAAATGTTTGTTTACTCAAAAAAAAAAACTATTTAAATATTCATTTTCCCTCAAAATACTAGTATTTAATTTTCCTAGAGAAAAGAAGTGTAATCAATTTTTTAAAAAAGTTTGGTGGCTAGAATTTTATCATTAAGATGAATAAGTGGATTGTTCTAAATTCAAACCTCATCTTCTGCATTAATAATTCGATATACATATCAATTGAGTTAAGTTCACGGAAAAAATAATCATCTTATTTTGATGTTACAAAATAGTAAGAAAATAAGCATAAAAAAACAAGAAGGATTTTATTATTTGTACACATAAAATTATAAAACTATTTTATATATGCATATAATCAAATTATCTGATGAGTTCTTAGATTATATCTACAAATATCTATTTAGAATTAATATTTTACACTTACATTGGGTGCATATAAACCGACTTACTTAACATAATTTGTTTTATAATTCATATATGTAATTCTTTAAAAGTTTAAAAATTGTCATTCTCTTAATACAAAATTCTTTAGATTCTTTAACAGGGGCGAAGGGTAGTGTATCTTTGGGGTAGCCCTTGCTACCCCAAAAAAAAATAAAAATTGTATTTAGTAGGTATAAATTTATATTTAGCTACCCCTAATTATATATATTTGACCACCCTATATAAGTTTATTTGTTTAACAAGAACAACAAATATATTAGTCTATTATTAGTCCAAATAGATATAGGCTCATAACCCATTTTTATTATATTATTATTATGTCTTAATTCATAATTTGGTCTCTTACGGTTATTTTAGCTCTCAATTTGGTCCATTTTGTTTTAAAAGGTTCACGTTAGTCATTATGTTTTGAACGTTACCATTAATTGATCCCTTCCGTCAATTTTTTTTTAACGCCGTTATTTTTTGACATGCAGCTAACGGTGACGCCACGTGGATTTTTAAAAAAAGAATTAATTATTAATTTGGTCATTTATGTTTATTTTAGGTATCAATTTGGTCTCTTATGTTTTAAAAATTTCACTTTAGTCCCCTATGTTTTGAACGTTACCATTAATTCGTCCATTCCGTCAATTTTTTTTTAACGTCGTTATTTTTTGACACATGACTAACGGTGACGGTCCCGTCCAAAAGTTAATGTTAATCTTTTTGCTTATTGGGTTATTTTACTATTACTTTTGAATTGTTTTTATATTTCACTACTAGAAAAAGTTGAAATACCGGCAGAATTTAGAGACGGAATATATTTCTTCTCTAATAAAGATGGAATTAGAGACAGAAAAAGCAGTTAGAGACAAATATATTTATTTTAGAGACAGATATTTTCATTTTAGAGATAGATTTTGTCGTCTCTAATAGTTAAGAGACGAGGAAATTACCGACAGCATCAAATCCGTCTCTAGCATGCTTAGTGACAGAATATTTGCATTTTAGAGACAGATTTTGTCCATCGGTATTTAAAATTTTCTAGTAGTGTTTGGCCACCTCATGGAAATATGGCTAGCTTCGCCGCTGTTCTTTAATATGTATTTTTAAAGTAAGTTAACAGGATCAGTATTGATTAGTGACATAAAAAAGTTTCAAATGTAGGAAAATAATTTCGGTTTAATTGAGTACTTGTATTCTATAAACAAAGTTCAATATATGTCATTTATATTAAAATAAATTTAAATTTTAAATGTATACTAAATGATTTTGTCAAAAAAAAATATTTGTAAATGTATTCTATCTACAAAATATGGGTATCCCACTAAACACGATAGACATCGAAGAATTTACCAAAAGTTTGTGTTACTTGTGTTGTCTTGTGTTACCAAAAATATGGCCTTTCGTGAATACGAATACTATTAAAGTCATGTTAATATGTGCGTTAAGAATATGTTAAACTACCTAAAAGTATAAATTTAACATTTAATATTAGAAAATATTTAATGTTTAAAGATTTAAATGCACAAATTTCAATAAAATATTATTGCATTTGTCTTTTTAGCATATGATTTTAGGATACATGTTAACATTCTCCATATTATTAAATTCGCATTATATTCATTAATTAACACATAGTTCAAATATCTTTTTATCTTATCCGTGAATATTTATTAAAATATTTGTTCTGTGTCTATAATAAATTTTATCTGCAAATATATAAGGATAGGGATACTTTTGTCATTCCTAATATTTTATCTATAAGATATCAGTATCCAACTAAATACGATAGATATCAAAGAATTTATCAAAAGTTAGTGTTACTTGTGCTGTTGTGTGGCCTTGCGTGGAAGCAGAGCACAGCCTTTCCTAATTCGTCATGAATAGCTTTTTGTGGGCACAGTTGGAATTACGTGAGTCAAGTTACTACTTGAGAACTTCAATTGTTGTCTTGTAAGAGATAACCTGAGCTGTTTTATGTTTAATATTCCTTTCAATTAATTTATCACGTTAACAATCCAATTCTTTAAGAGCTTTGTTTTGTTTTGTTTTGTCATTCAATTTTCACGTGAAAACTGGGACTCGGGAGATTGTGACTTTCTGGCATGCTTCACAATTCACAACCGCTTTGTTTTATTTCTCTTTAAAATTGTTTTGTATTTTTCTTGACCCTGTTGTTCTCCATCCAACAATCAAACATTAATTTCTTATATTCATTGACTTGACATGAAAATAAGTACGGTAGGGTTGTAACTTGTAACTGGTTCAGTTTGTATCGATTTTTAGTAAAAAAAAGTTCAATTTTTAGTGAAATCCGAGGATGAAAAAAACACAAACAAAAAAAATGTTTGGGTTGCGTTTTACATTTTGAAACCTTTTTTTGGTCCACAAACAAAATAAACTAGAAAATCGGAGGTAGAGAGAGAAAATATATTCACTCCAAAAATTTAGAGTTAGTCCAATCTCTTCACTTGTTTGAGGTTTCTATCCTTTTTTTATTTTATTTCGTAGTTATCGTTTTCTTAAGCCTTTGGCCATCATTAATACTAAAAAATGATACATAATACTCAATTTCTTCTTAAATGGGTCATGCTCTTTAAGGAAGCAAAAATTATAAATATTGCATTACTACATTTGGTCTTTAAAATAAAGAAAATTTATTTTTTAGATGCATTGAGTAACTAATAAATCTAAAAAATAATTTTTTTCTTATATTAAGGATTGAAGAGAGCATTTTTTTTGGACAAAAATAAAAGTATGATATTGAAAAACACAATTCCTTTTTTTCTTCCTAATACCTCTATTCTCTCTCCTTGCATAAAACTTCAGCAACACACTGTCGTAAATCCATTTGACCTCCAAATCCAAAGATTTTTCTTCCACGATGTAGATACCAGACAAGAGGTGGTGCACTAGCCACTCACGGCCGCATCACCTTCTTTCCTGTGTCGGAGTAACTATTCTCGTTTTGGGTTGTTTTTACCACTGCTCGTGTTGTTGTGCTTCAGGTATTTCGGATCTAGTTTCGCGCTGTTGCAGCTTTGGCCTTTTCTTCGGTGGTGGTTGTTGGTGTTTCTGATCTACCTTCGCACTGTAGCAGCTCTGTTTTGATCGGCAGATCCGGTGGTCATCGTCTCCCTTGCTCTTGCTTCGATTTTCTAGCGAGGCTCTCTGTCAGATCTAGTTTGTTGGATCTGGTGAGATTGGGTGGTAACAAATGTGGCCTCTTTTGTGGTGGTTTGGTTTTGTAAATCTGAAATGATATGCGGTGGTATGGTGGTGTTGTTGTCCTGGATCGAGCGTGATGTGGTGGTCATGGTGGTGGTCGATGGTCGGTGGTGGTGGTGTTGTTGTGGTCACGGTGGGTGGTAATTTGGTGAGTGTTGGTGTTGTGGCAGTGGTGGTGGTTGAAGGTGATGAGGTGGTGTAGTAGTGGTGAGGAGCTGATGTGATGGTGTTTGGATCTGGTGCCGCTAGTGTGTAGTTGATGTTGTGTGTGTGATTTTTCTACGATACTTGATTCTCTGATATTAAAAGGCCCATATTAAAAGGCCCTATTTTGGGGCCCCATTTTTCTACGATACTTAATATACTTGAGGTGTAAAAAAAAACCCATATTAAAAGGCCCTATTTTGGGGCCCCATGTCAAGCCCCAAAATATTAAGCCACACTTGAGTATATTTATTTTTGTTTGTTTTTAGGCCCAGCCCCCTATTTTTTAATTTTACTCTTGGCCCCCTTATGGGGCCTAATATTGACCCACAAAATATCAAATAAATTTTGAGAATTTTTTCTCGTAAACTTTTTTAGTATTTTTCTCTAAAACTTTTCGAGTATTTATTTCTCCGAAACTTTTTCGGAACTTTTTTTCTCGAAAATTTTTCGAGTATTTTTTCTCGAGAACTTTTCGAGAATTTTTTCTCGGAAACTTTTTTCTCGTTAATTTTTCGAGAATTTTTTCTCGGAAACTTTTCCGGAACTTTTTTCTCGAAAACTTTTCGAGTATTTTTTTCTCAAGAGCTTTGTGAGATTTTTTTCTCGGAAACTTTTCCGGAACTTTTTTCTCGAAAACTTTTCGAGTATTTTTTTCTCAAGAGCTTTGTGAGATTTTTTTCTCGGAAACTTTTCCGGAACTTTTTTCTCGAAAACTTTTCGAGTATTTTTTCTCGGAAACTTTTCCGGAACTTTTTTCTCGAAAACTTTTCGAGTATTTTTTCTCGAAAACTTTTCAAGTAATTTTTCTCGAGAATTTTTTCTCGAAAACTTTTCCGGATCTTTTTTCTCGAAAAATTTTCGAGTATTTTTTCTCAAAAACTTTTCGAGTAATTTTCTCGAGAATTTTTTCTCCGAACATTTTTCTCGAAAACATTTCAAGTATTTTTTCTCGAAAACATGCTGAGAATTCTCAGATTGTTTCTTTTGTTTTTAATAACTTATGTGTGAATTCTAGGAATTTTTATCAAAAAACTCATTTTTGAAATTTTTTGAAATTCTCGATTCCGAGAATTCTCGGATTGTTTCTTTTGTTTTCAATAACTTATGGATGAATTATAGAAATTTTTATCCAAAAATTCTCGTTTCCAAAAAAAATTAGGGGCTTTGGGATATTGGGGGCCTATGTTTTATTTGAAGGGCTTGGTATTTTGTGGCCTATATAATAGGGAGCCTATTTATGCTTACCATTTTTAAGCCCCTTGTATATTGGGGTTGAGCCCAATTTTGCTAGGCCCCTAAACTGACAGCTCTACATACCATTGTACTTCAAAAAAAACTCTTATGTACTTATTTGACATTGATACTTAATGTTATACTTATCTGTAAAATTTCAGTCTGAACAAACTATGATTCTATTTTTATGTTTTTACTAATGAACTATGGTTCTATTCTAGGTAGTAGAACTAGAAATTGTTTTGATTCTTTTGAATGAATATATAATGTCGCAATTAGTCAACTAAGTTAGGAGTGTTTATGAATTAATGTCCTGTTATGAAACTGTAGAATCGAACATGCCTTGGAATTTCACAAAGGAAGCAAGGCAGCATGAAACAGATGAGTTGTCAGTCAAGGCTAAATAGACAATCTGAAACTTGGTTTTGTGTGTAAAAAGCAAGGAAACACATACACAGGGACCTCTCAAAAACCCATCCCAATGGTTCCACTGACAAATTAATACATCCAATCACTACACTTTAAAACAATACTGTACACATTAACTTTTTTAGATTAAACAATCACTCTTATCTTAATCGTGTCGAGCAGGATTATTGTACTTTTAAATTCTTATTATAATTGACCGTTGGACTTAACTCGACTCATAAAGTTAATTTTTAAAGTGAATATTGCTTTCACTTATAAATTGTATATTCAGATCATCTCATAATTGATCTGAGATTTCTTAATATATGTCTTCATGCTCAATATTATTAGGTTTGATGTGTGGATATAAATGGTGGGTGACATAAGTGATTGTAGAGGAAACTCTAATATCATTTTAAAATTATGAGTTGGACCTAATTCACACTTACAAAATCGGCTTTTAAAATATATCAAAATTATGAGTTTTGTTAATTATTTGTGTCATCAAGTTGTTTTCAAGTAGTTAGTTTAGTTATTAAATGTGCTTATTATTACTTTATGAAAAATGTGAAATAGTGCGTCCGGTGCATTACTTAAGCACATAAATAAAAAAATTCAATTTTGAAACTCGTGCACGAGTTAAGCACATAAATTAGAAAATTCTAAAAAAAACCATTATTATTATTAGGAATCTCACCGAATTGGATCGGCACATTGGACACTGAACAATAAAACAAGTTTTATGAGTTCTCTCACTAATAAATTAATGTTCAATCTTAACTCTTGACCTAATGTGTAACTTAACTCACACTTGATAGATCTCAATATTTCTCCTCAAAGTGTGAGTCTCTCTGTGTTCACAATTCATCACCACTCACTTATTGTTCCCCTGTTAGCCTGTATTTTCGACAGGCATTAATGAATTGGAATGAGATAATGAAATCTCATTTAATATATATTATTGCCTTTTAATATTCTTCTGGAAACTGATTCTGGCAATAAATCAAGAGAGAATCAAGGTATTTGACATTTAAGGCTCTTGACATGTCAGATCCTAAAGACCTGTCGAATTCGACAGGATGTTTGTTGTTTGAATGAGCTTGTCGAGTTCGACAGAGGAATTGCTTATTTAAATATGTCTTTTCGACATTGCTATGTGATTGTCGAAATCTGTGTATATATATGTACATATATGTATGTGTGTATGTTTGTTTGTCTAACGTACTGTGCAGAACGAAAGAAGCGTACTCTGGACTTAGCAAAATATTCAAAATGAGTAACGTTTGAAGGGTTCGCCAGGTGTCAAAGAGAATTCAAATTGTCAAGGACACGTGGAGCATAGTTAGACGTATTGTAGGTTTTTAGCAGTTAGTCTGTTCGTCTATAAATATTAGTTTTTCATAAGAGAAACGGGTCCACAATTCAATACACATGCAAATTCCTAAGATATTCAGAGTACCCATGTCAACGAGCGAAATGAATGCAAACAGGAACATGTACGAATCTGTGTACCATCCCTTGTAAACATTTTACATTTGTCAAATGCAATTTACATTTTCAAGTATTGATTACTTGCCTTTCATTTAAGCTTTCTGCAATTTAAAGTTTTTCTGCATCTTTAAACATTCTGCAATTTATTTCATTGCATGTTTTACTTTTCAAAGTTTTTCTTTAAACTTTATTTGCAATTCATTTACAAGTTTTCTGCAAATTTAACTTTGAAGCATTTTACTTTAAACAAACCATTTAACTGCGTCAAATGCTTTTACTTTTTATCAACTTATCCGATTTAACCCAAAGATATGAATATGTTTTCATCATCTTCCGCACAATCCATATGTCCCAGGATTTACTAGTTGATCCTTCTTGTAATAATTAAACTAGCGGTTGTTTACTAAAAATCGGGGTAAACAAATTGGCACGCCCAGTGGGACATCTGGATTGTGTATTTTTATTTAGTGTGTTTTTGAAAAAATTTCTTACAAAAATTTGTTTGTTCGGTTTGTACTTTGATTGTGTGTATATTTGTATATGCGTTTGAGGAGTGGTAAGTCTCTTCCAGTTTTTTCAAATATACCAAAGCGTCCTCGTTCCAGAATGGTGAGACCACCAAACAATCCTAATCCTAATAATAACAATAATAACAATAATGGGGCAGAAACAAATCCTGTTCCAAATTTGACAGGGCAACCAAATCAACCAGTATCTGGCAATCCTGGCGCCAATCCTACTGGTGGGCCAACAAGCCCTGCCCTGAATTCTACAACTTCTGAAAGTATCCCAAGCAATAATCCTAATGGTGGGAATGCCAATCCTGTAATAAGTTCCGGAACCGTTGGCGTAAGTGCCAGTGGATCAACAATGCCTGCCACCACTTCAAGTATGGTAGGAGGGTTTGTTCCTCCAAATACGAATGGTGCAATAATGACACAAATGAATGTATCATCTATGCCAACGAACGTGTCACACACACATGGATATACAGACGGTAGTCAAGTTGGTGGAACACCGTCAAGACCCCCATGGTTGCCTAGAAACCCACAATATGGAATGCCAACAACAACGATGGCAAGCCTGTATAGTTGGCCTGCGATAGAAAATTCTCCCTCATCTTCTGCGATGGGAAATAGGGGAAATTCTCTGAACTTGACAAATAACTCTATGAATGTACTTAGGCAACAAATGGACGAAAGTAACCATGACATGGTGAATGCGTTGACCCAACAGATTGGCACAATCTTTAATCCTGTGTTACAAACAGCCAATGACAATTATTTATTGTTAGCCAATCAAATGGGAAGGATGGCAGACTTTTTGGTGCCCCTGATGCTCCAAATAACCAAAGGGTTCCTCGTGCAAACCCGGAGACTCAACAAGAAATCCAAACCCAACCAGTACGCATTGAGAGAGAACAGCCAGAACAGGAAGTGGTTATGGTTAATAGAAACCAAGATGCTGATAATGTTCTTAGGAATGTTCGACAAGAAAATGTTGCAGGGCATAATAACTTGGCCAATTTAGTAGAAAATATCTTGGCCCAAAATGGTTTGAATATAGGATTGCATAGACCAAATTTTGTGTCGGCCTTGTCTGAATATGTATTGCAGGCGGAATTGCCAAGGGGATGGAAAATTCCCAAATTCACAAAATTTGCTGGTGATACTAATGAGTCTACTGTCGAACACATTGCCAGATATTTGGCAGAGGCAGGGAATTTGGCAAATAATGAAGATTTAAAAATGAAGTTTTTTCCCAATTCCCTCACTAAAAATGCCTTTACGTGGTTCACTACACTTCCCCCTCATTCAATTCATACTTGGACTCAATTAGAAAGGCTATTTCATGAACAATTTTATATGGGACAATCTAGAATTAGTCTCAAAGAATTAGCCAGTATGAAGCGCAAAACCTCAGAAGTCATTGATGACTATCTGAATAGGTTTCGCCTCCTTAAGGCAAGATGCTTCACCCAAGTACCTGAACATGAATTGGTTGAGATGGCTGCTGGTGGCCTTGACTATTCCATTAGGAAAAAGTTAGATACTCAACACTTAAGAGATATGGCCCAATTAGCAGATCGTGTTCGACAGATCGAACGCCTCAGGGCTGAAAAAGTCAGAAATTCTAAGTTCCACAAAAAAGAAAAAGTGGCATACATAGAAACTTACGAAAGTGAAAATGAGTTCGACGATGGTCAAGATTACATAGAAAATAATGAGGTTAATGTGGCTGAATTAAAACCAGGCCCTCCTTATACTTGTAAAATGTTGAAACCATCAAATGGGAACAATCCTGTCGAACCAAAGAATGATAGATTTGTTTCTAAGACATACACTTTCGACATTACTAAATGTGATGAAATTTTTGATTTATTGGTCGCTGATGGCCAAATAATTGTACCAAAGGGTTTAAAATTACCACCTTTGGAACAACGTAAGAAAAGAGGTTTTTGTAAATACCATAATTTTTTGGGTCATAAAACCTCACAATGTGTTCTTTTCAGGGATCTGGTCCAGAAAGCCCTGCAGGAGGGAAGGCTCAAATTTGGCGAAAAGCCAAAATCCAAACAGCAGGTGGATGAGGATCCATTGCAGGTTGCTGATGCTGCTTACACAGAGCCATTTGAGCGCCTGATGTTAGAAGCATTGAACCTCACTGAAGGGGGGCAATTAGTTTCCATTCCTGAGGAAGAATACGAAAACAAAGTGGAAGAGGTATATCCACAGGCTGGGGAGACTTTATTGGATTTCCTTCAACGCTGCAAAGAAAATGATGGCGAAGCTACATTATGTCCTCATTGTAGTGCCATGTTCGACAAAAAGGCTGCTGCAGGCCTTAACAAGTTTTTGCCTCATAGTCAAGGTAGAAACAATTGGCCAAATCAGAAGCCAACTTATTCTAATGTTCTGAATAGCCAACAGGCACCTGTACATCAGAGGTTGGGACCACAAAAATCATTTGTCCCCTCAAACAGGACACCTGTCAACCAATGGGTTCATGGAAGAAACGTGGACTATGGTCAAAGGACCATGGAGAAAGGGAACTCCAGTAACAGCAATCCCAAAAAAGATCCTGAATCAAGGAAATATGATTACAGGAATAATTACAAAGGGAAAAATCCCATGACAAGATCCCAATGGCGCAGATATCAGCGCCAGAAAAAAGTGGCTGCTCAAAAATCCCAAGTTACTGCTGATGGTAATGGGAAAAGGCCTTTGGAATTGGCAAAGAAGCCAATGAAAGAAAGGTTAGGCGAATCAAAAATGGAGTCTTCAGTTGCTGATAATGTCGAAGATGACCACATGGAAGCAGATGACTTTCTGGATTCTGAACCTGATCTCGACATAATAGTAAATGTTGTGTCAATTCTGCCAAGGGAGTTCGACGTCTGTTCTGAAGTGACAGATGACGAAGAGGAATCTGGGATGCAAATGGCTCTTCATAGGCCAGTTTGTTACTATGTGACGAGCAATGGTGCTTTGGAAGACCAAATGGCCACATTTGAAAGGCCATACGAAGGCATGAAAAGTCACTTGAAGCCTCTCTTCATACCGGCGAAGGTGAATAATGTAGGAATTAACAAAGTCCTAATTGATGGTGGTGCTGCTGTCAACCTCATGCCAGAATTTCTGCTCAGAAAGATTGGCAAATCTTTGGTGGATCTTCATCCTCACAACATAGTACTTTCAAACTATGAGGGTGAAACTGGGTTTTCTTTAGGAGCAATCCAGTTGGAAGTGGTTGTTGGAAGCACTGTAAGGCCAACCTTGTTCTTGGTTGTGGCCTCTAAGGCAAATTACAATCTACTTCTAGGTCGAGAGTGGATTCATGGAGTAGGAGCAGTTCCATCTACCCTGCACCAGCGCCTCATTATCTGGCGAGATGATGGAATAGTGGAAAATATTGAAGCAGATCAAAGCTACTTCAAAACTGAAGTCCATCATCTGACAAAGCACTCCTTCGACAAGAAATTGGCAACAATTTCACCATGCACTGAGAAAGACTTTGCATATCGTCTAGCAGGAAATGGTCACCATGCAATCAAACTGGATCCCACACATGGTTTCTTGTGGGAGAGAGAAGATGGAAACAGCGAGGATGGCGAATATGAAAGCCACAACTACCCAACTGGGTGGGATGTCAAAGATAACTACTATGTCTGAGTCCCAAACTTGGGCAAAGATTACGGCCTATATGGCTGAAAATAGAATCAAGATGGCTTTGGAAGCCAATTCATTGTCAGAAAATATGGCTGATGTAGCCAATGGCATAAAAATTGGCAAACAAGAGCCAGAATTGCAAAAGCTGGACTGCATCTATGTTGACGAACCCTTAGGATTTGAAAAAGATCCAATTTGTCAAAGTCACAAGATGCAAGCACAGGATCCTTTGCAAGAAATTGACCTTGGAGATGGTCTGACAAAAAGACCAACATATATTAGTGCAAACATTCCTCCAGATCTGAAGGCAAAAGTGGTGCAACTTTTGATGGAATTCAAAGATTGTTTCGCTTGGGACTACAATGAAATGCCAGGTTTGAGCAGAAAATTGGTGGAACATGAACTCCCAGTTCGACCAGACAAAAAGCCAGTGAAACAGTTACCTAGAAGATTTGCACCAGAAATAATGTCAAAGATCAAGGAAGAAATTGAAAGGCTGCTGAGGAGCAAATTTATCAGAACAGCAAGGTATGTCGAATGGTTAGCAAATATAGTCCCTGTGATTAAGAAAAATGGTTCTCTTAGAGTATGTATAAACTTTAGAGATTTAAATAATGCTACACCAAAAGACGAATACCCTATGCCTGTGGCAGAAATGCTAATTGATTCAGCAGCCGGGTTTGAATATTTAAGTATGCTAGATGGTTATTCTGGCTACAACCAAATTTTCATTGCTGAAAATGATGTACCCAAAACTGCCTTTAGATGCCCAGGGGCATTAGGCACATATGAATGGGTAGTAATGCCTTTTGGTTTGAAAAATGCTGGGGCTACTTATCAAAGAGCAATGAATTTAATTTTCCATGAGTACATAGACACTTTCATGCAAGTGTATATTGACGACATAGTTGTCAAATCCTCGTCAAATGTTGATCATTTAGATCATTTGAAAAAGTCTTTTGAAAAGATGAGGAAATATGGATTAAAAATGAATCCATTAAAGTGTGCTTTTTGTGTTAATGCAGGAGATTTCCTTGGGTTTGTTGTGCACAAAAAGGGCATTGAAATAAATCAAAACAAAACGAAGGCTATCATGGAGACGAAATCTCCAACTACTAAAAAGCAGCTTCAGTCCTTACTTGGGAAGATCAATTTCTTGAGAAGATTTATCTCAAATTTAAGTGGTAAAGCTCAACCATTTTCACCACTGCTTCGTCTCAAGAAAGAAGAAATTTTCACTTGGGGGCAAGATCAACAACAAGCTTTTGACGAAATCAAAAGTTATTTGTCAAAGCCACCAATGTTAATGCCTCCAATAAGGAACAAGTTCATGAAGTTGTATATATCAGCATCAGATTCGACACTGGGTAGTATGCTCGCCCAGGAAGATGAAAATGGTGAAGAAAAAGCCATTTATTACTTAAGTAGGGTATTAAATGATGCTGAAACTAGATATAGTAGTATTGAAAAATTATGCTTATGTTTGTATTTCTCTTGTATAAAACTCAAGCATTATATAAAGCCTGTTGATGTTTTTGTTTATTCTCATTGTGATATCATTAAGCATATGTTATCTAAACCAATTTTGCATAGTCGAATTGGAAAATGGGCCTTAGCCTTGACAAAATATTCATTAACTTATAAACCGTTAAAGGCAGTCAAAGGCCAAATTGTGGCTGATTTTATAGCGGATCATTCTGCAATAGAAACTCCACAAAATTATGTAGAATCACAACCCTGGAAATTGTATTTTGATGGTTCTAAACATAAACATGGAGTTGGAATTGGGATTTTAATCATTTCTCCCTCCAAAATCCCCACTAAGTTCAAGTATAAAATTGATGGGTTCTGCTCAAATAATGAAGCAGAATATGAAGCTTTAATAACAGGCTTAGAAATTTTATTGGACTTGGGGGCAAAAAATATTTTGATTAGAGGTGATTCAGAATTGGTTTTGAAACAATTAACAAAAGAATACAAGTGCATAAAAGAACACTTGATGAAATATTTTGTCATAGCAATTTCTTTGTTAAAACGTTTCGACCAAGTTATCATTGAACATGTGCCTCGAATAGAAAATCAAGAAGCCAATGATTTGGCTCAAATAGCTTCTGGTTATAAAATTCCCAATGAAAAATTGGAAGAGTTGATTGAAATTAAAGATAAACTCATTATTGATCAACCTACTCCTATGGAATTGTCAATGCCAAAACTTGTGGGGGCAGATGTACCACAAGACAATGGTCAAGATACCATTTATGATGGTGATGAAAATTCAGAAATTGGAAAAGGTGAGTATCTTCAAAACTGCCATTTCTCCCTTTCGTATTCGACATGCAGTCGAATTGGCATTTTTGAGGGGGCAATTTGTTAGCCTGTATTTTCGACAGGCATTAATGAATTGGAATGAGATAATGAAATCTCATTTAATATATATTATTGCCTTTTAATATTCTCCTGGAAACTGATTCTGGCAATAAATCAAGAGAGAATCAAGGTATTTGACATTTAAGGCTCTTGACATGTCAGATCCTAAAGACCTGTCGAATTCGACAGGATGTTTGTTGTTTGAATGAGCTTGTCGAGTTCGACAGAGGAATTGCTTATTTAAATATGTCTTTTCGACATTGCTATGTGATTGTCGAAATCTGTGTATATATATGTACATATATGTATGTGTGTATGTTTGTTTGTCTAACGTACTGTGCAGAACGAAAGAAGCGTACTCTGGACTTAACAAAATATTCAAAATGAGTAACGTTTGAAGGGTTCGCCAGGTGTCAAAGAGAATTCAAATTGTCAAGGACACGTGGAGCATAGTTAGACGTATTGTAGGTTTTTAGCAGTTAGTCTGTTCGTCTATAAATATTAGTTTTTCATAAGAGAAACGGGTCCACAATTCAATACACATGCAAATTCCTAAGATATTCAGAGTACCCATGTCAACGAGCGAAATGAATGCAAACAGGAACATGTACGAATCTGTGTACCATCCCTTGTAAACATTTTACATTTGTCAAATGCAATTTACATTTTCAAGTATTGATTACTTGCCTTTCATTTAAGCTTTCTGCAATTTAAAGTTTTTCTGCATCTTTAAACATTCTGCAATTTATTTCATTGCATGTTTTACTTTTCAAAGTTTTTCTTTAAACTTTATTTGCAATTCATTTACAAGTTTTCTGCAAATTTAACTTTGAAGCATTTTACTTTAAACAAACCATTTGACTGCGTCAAATGCTTTTACTTTTTATCAACTTATCCGATTTAACCCAAAGATATGAATATGTTTTCATCATCTTCCGCACAATCCATATGTCCCAGGATTTACTAGTTGATCCTTCTTGTAATAATTAAACTAGCGGTTGTTTACTAAAAATCGGGGTAAACATCCCCCAATCGAGCTTTGATACCACTTTTGGAAGTGAGAAGGAGCCTCGTTGTGTTGGATCAACAATGGTATCAAAGTCCGGTTGAAGGATTAATAAGCGAGTAATGATAGATCGTAGACACAGAAATACAACAAAAGTGTTGACATTTATCTAATACTTTTTTTTGGACATAAATTTAGGGTGAGAAGACGATACTCCAAAGTCATAGATGATCTTAAAGCACAAAGATCATTTAGAAATGATATTAGGGAAACTAAAATCCAAAACTTCTCAAATTTAAGACATGTTTTTATATCACTAGATCAAATCTTTTGGAGTTTATAATATCTAATAGGCAAATGCATTGAGGGATCTTTTAAGTTTTACGTTTGCGATAGACAGGTTCTTTAAATTTTTAAGTAACAAAAATGTCCTTTAAATTTGTAATTTGTAACATCTACGTCCTATCAATTTGTTACTTAAAGGATTTAGATGTTACAAATTTCAATCTTAAATGACTTATTTGTTACCTAAAAATATAAAAAAAAACATATCTATTACAAGCATAAAATTTGAAGGATCTCTGGATGGATTTTACCTATCTAATATTAAGAGAGGGAGTGGTTATTACATACTTCAAGATACTTTATGACATTACAAAAGATATTAAGTTGGAATTTTCTAAATTAGCCCTTTATAATTCATGAATATATATATATATATATATATATATATATATATATATATATAAATTATACGCAGGCGAAACAAAAATTGGTCACAAATTAATTGTAGATACGATGTAAATCTATTTGTGCGGCTTATTTTCATTAGCTCTGTAAATACTTTCAAGTTATTAAAATGTAGAGTAAAGCTCACTTTAATATATTTCTAATATGAGTTTAATTATTGTGCATTGTCAGTTTAAAACTTGTTTATACATGCATCCAATAATGTGTTGCCACATCATTTAATGAATATGATACATCATGTGTTTTTTTTAGGCAAACCCAATTAATTCATGGCAAATTCTACGGTACAATAGACTAGAATTAATTCATTTTATTAATAATAAAATGTTCAATACAAGAAGGGATACTATTAAAGAAAGTGCGACTAGATCAAGAAATAACCGCCGTAGCTAAAATATGAGCCGCCATATTCGCTTGTTACTTGGAGAACTTAACCTCAAAGTTCCCATTACAATGTAATAAAGATCTAATTGACGATAATATAAAATACAATTCCGATGTTCCTTGATAGTTAGCATGTATAGCATCCATCACCATTTTAGAATCACTTTCAAAAATAATATTGGTCCACCCTTTGGAATAGACTTCACGCATAGCCTCCAACAATGTTGTAGCTTCGCCTTCCCGCTGCCGTTAATTTCTGCATGCATGAATTGGTACCAGCCACAATAAAACTACCATCTGTAGCGCGCACAACCCAACCCCAACCTGTAGAATTTGAAGTGTATGATATGCTAGCATCAACATTACATTTCCACCACCCAACACGCGGCTTCTACCATTGGATTTGCATTATTCCTTGCTGCATAACACGATTACTTCCTGGTGCATTAGCAGACCTGTTTCGATGCAAAGCTTCTGAAGTTGTTGCGTTATTTTGCTGCTGCATCATGTTGGACACATCATATGTTTTTAAATACAATAAATAATGTATTGATATATTGTTGAGCATATGTGTAAAATAACTTTACGCTGATAGTATTTATAAATTAAATTCTTCTAATATTTTAACGATGGGAACCAAATTAGTTGTTTACTTTTTCTACAAACAAGTATAGGAAAACATTGACAAATGTTTGGACGGCCAATTCTAGCATGGGTGAGTGTCATAGGTCTTCCACCATGGGAGAGTTATTTTGACCCTTAGATTATGAAGGTCTACAATAAACCATAATAAAGTTTATACATTGTATTTTAATCTATATTATATATCTTTTCGAGTATTTTTTTCGTGAACTTTTCAAGTATTTTTTCTCGAAAACTTATCGAGTATTTTTTTCTCGATAACTTTTTGAGAATTTTTTCTCAGAAACTTTTCCGGAACTTTTTTCTCGAAAACTTTTCGAGTGTTTTTTCTTGAGAACTTTTCGAGAATTTTTCTCGGAAACTTTTTCGGAACTTTTTTCTCGAAAATGTTTCGAGTATTTTTTCTCGTAAACTTTTCGAGTATTTTTTCTTGTAAACTTTTTGAATATTTTTTCTCGTAAACTTTTCGAATATTTTTTCTCGAAAACTTTTCAAGTTTTTTTTTTCTCGAGAACTTTTTGAGTATTTTTTCTCAATAATTTCGAGATTTTTTTCTCGGAAACTTTTTCGGAACTTTTTCTCGAAAACATTTCAAGTATTTTTTCTCGAAAACATATTGAGAATTCTCGGATTGTTTCTTTTGTTTTTAATAACGTATGTGTGAATTCTAGGAATTTTTTATCCGAAATTCTTTCCGAAAATTCTTGGAATTCTCGATTCCGGGAATTCTCGGATTGTTTCTTTTGTTTTTAATAACTTATGTGTGAATTCTAGAAAAATCAAATCTTTGAAATAAAAATTTACAGATTATTATTATTTTTTAAAGAAAAATATAATCTTTCAAATAGATATTATTGATTTAAAATTTTATTCATTAAAAAAAATTGAAAAGTTTATGATTTTTTTTTTTGATAAATGAAACTGTAAAATACATTTTATAAATTTTATTCATATCTCTCTCGACAAAAAGTTTCTAAAATAATATTTGTGAGAGTTTTTAAAATAAGAATAAAAAAAGTTTCTACAAAAATATATATATATAATATTTGAGAGTTTTCACAAAAAAAAAAAATTTGAGAGTTTCCAAAAAATATATATTATAAATTAGAATACAATGCATAAACTTTATTATGGTTTATTGTAGACTTTCATAATCTAAGGGTCAAAATAACTCTCCCATGATAGGAGACCTATGACACTCACCCATGCTAGAATTGGCCTGTTTGGACCCTCGTTATGCAACCAAAATCATTCTTTGTGTAACCGGTAGAAAATTGATGTCCCCATTTCTTTTCTTTTTCTTTTGTTTCCTTTCAAAAAATCAAAAAATCAAAAAATTAAAAAAACAATCCCTAAAAGATATATCTGTAAATCTTCAAAAGAAGAACCCCACCATCACAATGGGAAACACATACCATAAAAATCCAAAGTTTATAAAAAATGCTTTTAGTTTTATATGATCTAGGATTGGTAATTATATAATTTCTCCTTTCACTTTATGAGTTCTCCTTTCTTTTTCTAACACACCTTTACTTGACTATTCAGCTAGTGTATAAGCTAATCAATCTTTATTTTTGTAGTGTGCTAATGTATTTTTTTGTCTTTTTTTCATGTGGACAACTCCTTTCCATTGTTTGAACATGAACAAACAAATTGTATTAAAGGAATAGAAGATTCTCGGATCAAAAGCTATATACTACAGTGGGTAGAATTTGTCTTTTGATCTATCCTTTAATTAGGGGGCTGCCACTCTACGAACACATACATGTCTTAGATGGCCAATGATTGAACTTAATATATTTTTTTAAAATTAGTGGGATATTTTAAACTACAATAACTTTTTGTAGTGAAGAATTTTTTATGCTTAAGATGATGTATTTTTGTTGAATGTTTCATTGGACTCGCCTATACATGTGTGTTGTCGACCAACTTGAGCTCATGAGATATTGGTTATTTGCCTACCAAACGGAGTAGAAAATAAAGGGATCGGGATTATGAGCATTCAGAGGAAATAAAAACGCAAAATAAAAAGTTCCATCACACTACTTGACCAAAAAAAAATAAAGGAAACTAAGAAGTGAAACTACACTATTTGAAACCAGAAATCTGACCTCACATAAGGAAAGAATGAACCAAACAATATATATTTGAGGAGAAATGGAAAGAGTTGTGATTTACACCAAGGCCAATAAATAACTGCAGCAAAAGTGTTATCTATATCATATGAGAATGACAAAATATATGAGAATGGTGATAATAATTATTAACCATTAGATTAAAATTTTAAGGTCAAGATTAAAAATCCCTTTAAACTCTCACACTAGTGAATTCTTTTCCTTCCTTAATTCCTTTAGATCTTTTTTCTTCGATTCTTTGTCATCTGCAATCTATTTCCACCCAAATTTGAGTTTTCCAACAATATATAAAACAATCTATGTTGCATCGATCTACTAATAATATGAATCTCGTTCAACTTGCAAGGTCTCATAAAATAGAGTATACTTAAAATTGGTTGCCATGTTGTCGCCGTCATTTTCACTTTCCCAGTCATGAGCACCAAACGATGCCGTCACTGTTCTCCGGCGTACCACTTGGTCATCGTCTCTATTGCTGCCATCATTCTTGAAAATTTCCAGATCTACGTTTTGGTGGTGCTAGCCATCCTTGTAAAATTTCCAGATCTAATTTCATCTGATGAAGAGCCCGTTTGTTTTAGCTTTTTTTGAAAATAGATTTTATAGTGTTATATAATTTTGTGTAAAAAAAATATTACAAAGAAATTTTTTATAAAAGCTTCAAATGAAAATTTGGGTTGAATAGTTATTCTTAAAATGTCATTTTAGGCATTTCATCATTTTATTGAAAAAAAATTTGGATATCAAAATTTAAAAAAAAAATCACTTAATTTGTGTTTACCCCGATTTTTAGTAAACAACCGCTAGTTTAATTATTACAAGAAGGATCAACTAGTAAATCCTGGGACATATGGATTGTGTATAAGATTGCGAAAACATGTTCATATTTTCTGGGTTAAATCGGATAAATTGATAAAACGGTAAAAGCATTCGACACAGTCAAATGATTGGTTTAAAGTAAATTGTTTCAAAGTTAAATTTGCAGAAAACTTGTAAATGAATTGCAGATAAAGTTTAAAGAAAACTTTGAAAAGTAAAGACATGCAATGAAATAAATTGCAGAATATTTAAAGTGCTTGAACTTTAAAGGAAAAGCAAGTAATCAGTACTTGAAAATGTAAATTGCATTTGACAAATGTAAAATGTTTACAAAGGATGGTACACAGATTCGTACATGTTCCTGTTTGCATTCATTTCGCTCGTTGACATGGGTACTCTGAATTTCTTAGGAATTTGCATGTGAATTGTGAACCCGTTTCTCTTATGAAAAACTAATATTTATAGACTAACAGAATAACTGCTATAAACCTACACAACGTCTAACTAGATTCCACGTGTCTTCTGAATTTGAATCCTTTGACACCTGGTGAGGCTTCTAAACGTTGTCCATTTTTGAATATTTTGCTAAGTCCAGAGTATGCCTTCTCTGTTCTGCACAATACGTTAGACAAACAAACAAATATATATATATATATATATATATATATATATATATATACACATAATGTTTTCGACAAACATGTTCTTGTCGAACTAACACGTTTATTTGGATAAACATGGTTCTGTCGAACTCGACAGATCTTTAAGACTTCACATATTAAAAGTCTTTAATGTCAAATGCTTTGATTCTCTCTTGATTTATTGTCAGAATCAGTTCCCAAGAGAATATTAAAAAGCAATAATATACATTAAATGAGATTTCATCATCTCATTTCAATTCATTAATGCCTGTCGAAAAAACAGGCTAACAAATTGCCCCCTCAAAAATGCCAATTTCGACTGCATGTCGAATACAATAAGGAGAAATGGCAATTTTGAAGATTATCACCTTTTCCAATTCTGCACGTTTACCAAAGACGGCGTAAACGTCACATCAAGTCATTGTCAATCATGACAAAACTTGTAACCGTCACCTCAAATCCCACAAACCATGATTTCCACTTTTTTAGCTTAATGGTGGGACACATGGCAAGATCAGGACGATTGAGATGGAAGAGTGGTGATGTTTCAGTTACCAGATACATGCAAAATGCAGTGTCTATAAATAGAAAACGTATTCCACACTTTCATTTTTCTGAAACTTGAAAACTCTTCACTTTCTCTTCACAGCCAACCTTACGCATTCTTTGAGCAAAAAACCAACAAACACATCTCTTAATCTTGCTCTGTTCTTACGTTTTTGTGAGATCTAAACCAGTAGACGTGATCGTTCAGCGTTTTCGCTCATCATAACCGTTTCCATTCTCAGTTTTGAGTAAGGAACGAGTTGTTTCTGGAGATTTTGGACCTTTCTTGCTGCTACTGTTACTTGTTCATCAACAATCTCAAGAACACCAAGAACACGAAGAACAACAATGGCGTCTTCTTCTTCTTCCAGAAACGTGATTCTTTTCGCTATTGATGACAAGAAACCTGTAATCGTTGATGATTCTGAGTTTGTGTCGGAGCCGGATATGACTGCTGTCGAAAATGATGTATTGGAAGAAGAATTGATAATTCCCCACAAACTTGAAGGTAGAACGTTTGCCTTTGCAGGCCCTCTCCCTTCATCCGACAACTTCAGTGAAGATGTAAGTAATATCTTTCCTCTCCACATTACTTGCGAGCCAAAGATATTCGCCAACTCTGTCTTCGACATGAGTTTCTTTGAACCAGGCTATAGGGCTTTTAGATCTGCACCTGTAGTTAGTGAGGGATATCTAAAATGGCTTAATAAGGTCGAAAAGCACTATGCTACCTCTTGGAAAGAGAGTGGTATCTTCGACTTGATTCAACTGTCGAGAGAGGGACCTAAGTATAATGCAGAAATGCTAATAGCTGTCCTTCACTTTTGGGAAAACTCTACCAACACCTTTCACTTGAAAGCAGGGATGATGACCCCAACTTTATTCGACGTTGCTGCCATTACTGGCCTAAGACCCACAGGACCTACCTTCGACCCCAAATACACTACTGTCAACCACCAGTTCGACTTCAAAGTCTTATCCTTTTCAGGATTTCTCAAAACTTTCCATGACCTTAGCAGTGATGATGTATCTCATGAAGAACACATTGCTTTTCTGACTTATTGGCTATCACACTTTGTTCTCTGCACTAGTTCATTACAAGTGGTGAAGAGACTTGTCCCCCTCGCCATTATGCTTCATCAAGGATTAGATGTGGCCTTAGGAAGATTCATCTTGGCATCCCTCTATGACTCCTTAGGACAAGCTAGTGACTTGCTTAAGAAAACAGACAAAGGATCACAACTTTCCTTCTCTGGACCCATTTGGCTTCTGCAACTTTGGCTGAATGCCACTTTTGAACCAAACTTCAAACTCTTCCTCCCCACTCATATGGAATCTTCTGTTGCTTCTCGACAATCAGAAGGCGCTAGGTTAGCCTTGTTGAGACATAGGGAGACAAACTTAACCACTCGACAGCTATTCACCTTCTACTTCAAAACACTTCTTGAGTTCGACGAGATTACACCCAAGAATACTCCGTTCGTCAAAAGAGCTATTGGACCAGCTTGGTTTAGGAGGCCATTCCCTGCTACCAACCCCAATGAGGAGGAGGATACAAACAACATTTGGTCTATGTTTCTAAACCCCACAATCTTATCTTCAAGGCAAGGAATTGAAAGAAGACACTTAGGTTTGGTTGGATACCAACCTAATTTAGTTGCTCGCCAATTTGGCCTAAGTCAGTTCAGGCCAAAGAGTTTGTTCAAGAACAAAGACGACATTGTCTTGGGCAACTCTGGAATGTCTGTCGAGTACTTTGAGCGTCGTTTGAAGCTCGTTGAAGGAAAATCCTATAAGCTCACACCCATTGCTTTCGAGCCCTCTCAGTTCTGCACCTACGAATTCGCCACATGGTGGAGTTTATATTATGAAGGAAAAACCAAGGGTGATAAGGAGATTCTGAGCGCAATAGAGGCTGGATTCGACACCCTGCAACCAAAGACTCCTAAAGGCAAAGGTATTCTAAGCAATTTAACACTATGAATCTCATAATGTTTGTAAAAATATATTTTTTGTTAATGCTTAATTCCTTTATGTCTTGACAATAGGTGCGTCTAAAACCAAGGATGCTACCACCTCCACTGATTCGACGGCTCCTGCTGCATCCTCAAAGAAAACACTCCCAAATACTGGGGCTAAGGTATCAAATCTCAAAATAACTTAGTCTTTAAATTTCAGTTTTTTACAAACATGTCTTTGATCCTTTTGATTTCAAATGCAGCTCCGTAAGAGAAATTTGATGGCGTCGAAAGAGACTGGAGAGCCCACCAAACAGAAGAAGCAAAAGGCTCTCACCATTCAAGAACCATCAGTAAGCGTTTCGACAACTCTCTTAGGTTTTGCTTTGGCTTCAAATAAAATTTTGTATTAACAATTTTCATTTTCTTTTCAGCCTGCTGGTACTATCGACCCAACTGCTGCTGCCCCTAGTGGAGAAGGCCAAAGAGACACGGACAAGGCAACTGTCGAAACTAGTGAGGCAAGCATGCCCCCAAATCCAAAGAAGAAGGTTGACAAAGAGAAGAAGAAGAAAAAGAAGGTCAAAGCCAATCCTAAACCTTCTGCAGAAACAGAAAAGGACATTGAAATCCCTCAATCCACTTCTCCTGTCGAAGATCAACCAACAATCAATGTTGAAGCTCTTTCGACTGAAGATCCTGTCCCCATGCAAGAGAAAACAAGCTTAAGTTCACAAGACCCTGGTGCTCAGGTAAAATTCCCTTGTCCTTAAGACTTTATCAAATGAACATCTTTCATCATTATTCCTAAGACTTTATTTTATTTATCTTTGACTAGGATTGCAATGAGGAAAATGCCAACCCACTTGTTAATAATGAAGACAATTTGGCCCAAGACGTTGGAACCAATAATGTCGAGGCTAATCTGGATGGAAATGACAAAGAAACAGAGATTGAAGACAACCCAACCAATAACCTTAATTTTGAAAAGACTATTCTCGCTCATTCTACTGAGTCCACCCAAACATTAGAAGGTACAGATGTCGAAATGGGGCTCGACGATGAGGATGAGGACATGCCAGAGGCTACTGAGGGAGGTCCTGAAATACTCCCAGTTTCTTCAACTTCTAAGTTATCTGCTGACATTGGATTGTCAGAGATGCAGTTCATTGCCATGAAAGACTCTGATCCTGCTGCAACACTCAAAATGCTCCTTTCAAGCAAAGGCAACAAGGATCGAAACAAAAGGGCCTCTCACCATAGCAGCTCGACAGCTTCTGATTCGGAGATCAACTCGACAGTGAGATAAGATTCTTTGCTCCTTAGATTGCACTCAGATTATATCAACCAAGACGTCTTCTCACTGATTGAGGCGAATCCTAGCAGTGCATTTTCCCACTTAGGCTTCATGAAAAAACTTCATAATCCTTTGGCTGATGGTGCTACCCTTCGCAAGGTTATTCAACTTGAAAACCTTATTGATGGTTTTACCCAAGCCATTCAAAAGAGGAAAGTCAATGTTCTAAAGCTGGAGGCCCAAACTCATGCACATGCTGCATTGGTCGAAAAGGCCAATACTGCTCAAGATAATGTCGAACGCCTGGAGAAGGAGATAGAGTCGAATGCTGAGATCACTGAATGCAATGATAACATTACTGCTTGGGAGAATGAGATTGCAGAATTGAATTTGAAAATTCAAAGTCTCCATGCCAAAATTGATGCAGAGAAGGTCAAGCGTGATGAAGCTAAAGCCAATCTTTCCAGTGCTGTCAAAGCCAAGATTGACAAAGAGGCTAACGAAGGCATTAAGTTCTTTAGTGCTTCAGCAGCTGTGGAAGAAGAGATTCATGATCTGGTGGAGTCGAACAAGGTTCTCGACAAAGAAATTTCCTCTTTCCAAAGCCTATATGAAGACTTGAAGAGACAATTTTAGTTTTGTAATAGTTTGCTCTTAGTTTTATTTCAACTTTCTGAACAATTTGTTAAGGTTTTTTGGTTTGTACTTTTGACAATGCCCATTTTGTGGCGAACAACTTTTTATGGTCACCATTATTTCGTTATGTCTTGAGCTTTATTCTTCGTTAATTTTTATTTCTTGCAACGCTGGTTTATACTTTTTCAAGTATTTACCATTTATAATTAACGAACGTTGTTCTTCTGTTAATTTTTCAATTTCGTAAGCACCATTTGAAAAAACTTGAACAACTTTAAAAGGGCCTTCCCAATTTGGAGACCATTTGCCTAAGACTCTATCTTTTTTATCCATTGGCAAAATAACTTTCCAAACCAAATTTCCAACACTAAAGGTTTTAGACTTAACCTTTTTATTGTAAGCTTTAGCAACTCTTTCTTTCTGTCGAGTTAACATTTCTAAAGCTTTTATTCTCTCCTCATCTAAATCAACTAATTCGTCTAGCATCATATCCCAGTAATGATCTCTTGGGATTTCCATCTGCCTTTGAATTCTGACTGATTGCAGGTGTATTTCGACTGGCAAGACTGCATCATGCCCATATGTTAGTCGAAAGGGTGTGGTGTTAGTTGATTCTTTTGGAGAATTCCTACATGCCCATAAGACTTGGTCTAAAGTCTTGTTCCAATTTCTAGGCTTTTGGGAAATATGCTTTTTAATCAAACCAATAATGATCTTATTAGCAGCTTCTACTTGACCATTTGCTTGGGCATAATATGGTGTAGAGGTTAAAAGTTTAAAGCCAGTTTGTTGGGCAAATTCAACCATCTTTCGCCCAGTAAAAACTGAACCTTGATCTGTAGTAATAGATTCAGGTATACCAAATCTATAAATAATGTGACTTTGTATAAAACTAATCACTGCTTCTTGATCAACATTTGGTAATGGAATTGCTTCTATCCATTTAGTAAAATAATCTATACCAACTAAAATATAACGTTGGTTTTTAGATGAACTTGGTTTTATTTCACCAATTAAATCTAAAGCCCATCCTCTGAAAGGCCAAGGCTTAACTAGTGAATGGAGTTCACTTGCAGGTACATGTTGTATGCCTGAATGTCTTTGGCATTCTTGACAACCTTTGGCAAACTCTATACAGTCCTTTAAAATTGTTGGCCAATATACACCTTGTCGAAACAACAACCATTTCATTTTATGGCCTGCCTGATGAGATCCACATGCACCACTGTGCACATCAGATATAGCCAAATAGGCTTCAGTTTCACTTAAACATTTTAGCAAAACCCCCTCAGGTGTTTTCTTCATTAGTTCATTGCCAATGATGACATAACTCAAGGCTCTATATTTTATCTTTCTATTGGTCGTTCAATTTGGATCTCGCAAATATTCGACAAGTTGTTTTCTCCAATCATTATCAGATAAATTGTCAATGGCAAAAATTTCAAAAATTTCTGAATTTTCGTCATAATCTTGCATGGTATCTTGACCATTTTCTTGTGGTATATCTGCCCCCACAAGTTTTGGCATTGACAATTCCATGGAAGGAGGTTGATCAATAATGAGTTTATCTTTAATTTCAATCAACTCTTCTAGTTTTTCATTGGAAATTTTATAACCAGAAGCTATTTGAGCCAAATCATTGGCTTCTTGATTTTCTATACGAGGCACATGTTCAAAGATAACTTGGTCAAAACGTTTTAACAAAGAAATTGCTATGACAAAATATTTCATCAAGTGTTCTTTTATGCACTTGTATTCTTTTGTCAATTGTTTCAACACCAATTCTGAATCACCTCTGATCAAAATATTTTTTTCCCCCAAGTCCAATAAAATTTCTAGGCCTGTTATCAAAGCCTCATATTCTGCTTCATTATTTGAGCAAAAACCATTGATTTTATATTTGAACTTGGTGGGAATTTTGGAGGGAGAAATGATTAAAATCCCAATTCCAACTCCATGTTTATGTTTATAACCATCAAAATATAATTTCCAAGGTTCTGAATCCACATAATTTTGAGGAGTTTCTAATGCAGAATGATCCACTATAAAATCAGCCACAATTTGGCCTTTGACTGCCTTTAAAGATTTATAAGTTAGTGAATACTCTGTCAAGGCTAAAGCCCATTTTCCAATTCGACTATGCAGGATTGGTTTAGATAACATATGTTTGATGATATCACAATGAGAGTAAACCAAAACGTCAACAGGCTTTATATAATGCTTGAGTTTCATACAAGAAAAATACAAACATAAACATAACTTTTCAATACTACTATATCTAGTTTCAGCATCATTTAAAACCCTACTTAAGTAATAGATGGCTCTTTCTTCACCATTTTCATCCTCCTGGGCAAGCATACTACCCAATGTCGAATCTGATGCTGATATATACAACTTCATGAATTTGTTCCTTATTGGAGGCATTAACATTGGTGGCTTTGACAAATAACTTTTGATTTCGTCAAAAGCTTGTTGTTGATCTTGCCCCCAAGTGAAGGTACTTTCTTTCTTGAGTCGAAGTAATGGTGAAAACGGTTGAGCTTTACCACTTAGATTGGAGATAAATCTTCTCAAGAAATTGATCTTCCCCAGTAAGGACTGAAGTTGCTTTTTTGTAGTTGGAGATTTAGTCTCCATAATAGCCTTTGTTTTGTTTTGATTTATTTCAATGCCCTTTTTGTGCACAACAAACCCAAGGAAATCTCCTGCATTAACACAAAAAGCACACTTTAATGGATTCATTTTTAATCCATATTTCCTCATCTTTTCAAAAGATTTTTTCAAATGATCTAAATGATCATCATCTGACGAGGATTTGACAACTATGTCGTCAATATACACTTGCATGAAAGTGTCTATGTATTCATGAAAAATTAAATTCATTGCTCTTTGATAAGTAGCCCCAGCATTTTTCAAACCAAAAGGCATCACTACCCATTCATATGTGCCTAATGCCCCTGGGCATCTAAAGGCAGTTTTGGGTACATCATTCTCAGCAATGAAAATTTGGTTATAGCCAGAATAACCATCTAGCATACTCAAATATTCAAACCCAGCCGCTGAATCAATTAACATTTCTGCCATAGGCATAGGGTATTCATCTTTTGGTGTAGCATTATTTAAGTCTCTAAAGTCTATACATACTCTAAGAGAACCATTTTTCTTAATCACAGGCACTATATTTGCTAACCATTCGACATACCTTGCTGTTCTGATAAATTTGCTCCTCAGCAGCCTTTCAATTTCTTCTTTGATCTTTGACATTATTTCTGGTGCAAATCTTCTAGATAATTGTTTCACCGGCTTTTTATCTGGTCGAACTGGTAGTTCATGCTCTACCAATTTTCTGCTCAAACCTGGCATTTCATTGTAATCCCAAGCAAAACAATCTTTGAATTCCAACAGAAGTTGCACCACTTTTGCCTTCAGTTATGGAGGAATGTTTGCACTAATGTACGTTGGTCTTTTTATCAGACCATCTCCAAGGTCAATTTCTTGCAAAGGATCCTGTGCTTGCATCTTGTGACTTTGACTAATTGGATCTTTTTCAAATCCTAGGGGTTCGTCATCATAGATGCAATCCAGCTTTTGCAATTCTGGCTTATGTTTGCCAACTTTTATGCCACTGGCTGCATCAGCCATATTTTCTGACAACGAATTGGCTTCCAAAGCCATCTTGATTCTATTTTCAGCCATGTAGGCCGTAATCTTTGCCCAAGTTTGGGACTCAGACATAGTAGTTCTCTTTGATATCCCACCCAGTTGGGCAGTTGTGGCCTTCATACTCGCCATCCTCACTGTTTCCATCTTCTCTCTCCCACAAGAAACCATGTGTGGGGTCCAGTTTGATTGCATGGTGAACATTTCCTGCTGGACGATGTGCAAAGTCTCTCTCAGTGCATGGTGAGATTGTTGCTAGTTTCTTGTCGAATGAGTGCTTTGTCAGATGATGGACTTCAGTCTTGAAGTAACTTTGATCTGCTTCAACATTTTCCACTATACCATCATCTCGCCAGATAATAAGGCGCTGGTGCAGGGTAGATGGGACTGCCCCCACTCCATGAATCCACTCTCGTCCTAGGAGCAGATTGTAATTTGCCTTAGAGGCCACAACCAAGAACAAGGTTGGCCTTACAGTACTTCCAACAACCACATCCAACTGGATTGCTCCTAAAGAAAAACCAGTTTCACCCTCAAAGTTTGAGAGCACTATGTTGTGAGGATGAAGATCCACCAAAGATTTGCCAATCTTTCTCAGCAAAAATTCTGGCATGAGGTTAACAGCAGCACCACCATCAATTAGTACTTTGTTGATCCCTACATTATTCACTTTAGCCTGTATGAAGAGAGGCTTCAAGTGACTTTTCATGCCTTCATCTGGTCTCTCAAATGTAGCCATTTGGTCTTCCAAAGCACCATTGCTCATCACATAGTAACAGACTAGCCTGTGAAGAGCCATTTGCATTCCAGATTCTTCTTCGTCATCTGTTATTTCAGAACAGACGTCGAACTCTCTTGGCAGAATTGACACAACATTCACTATTATGTCGAGATCAGGTTCAGAATCCAGAAAATCATCTGCTTCCATGTGTTCGTCTTCGACATTATCAGCAACTGAAGACTCAACTTTTGGGTCAACTAACCTTTCTTTCATTGGCCTCTTCGCCAATTCTATAGGCCTCTTTCCATTCCCATCAGCAGTAATTTGGGATTTTTGAGCAGCCACCTTCTTCTGGCGTTGATATCTGCGCCACTGAGATCTTGTCATGGGATTTTTCCCTTTGTAATTATTCCTGTAATCGTACTTCCTTGATTCAGGATCTTTTTTGGGATTGAAGTTACTGGAGTTTCCTTTCTCAATATTCCTTTGACCAAAATCCATGTTTCTTCCATGAACCCATTGGTTGACAGGTGTCCTGCTTGAGGGGACAAATGATTTTTGTGGTCCCAACCTCTGATGTACAGGCGCCTGTTGGCTATTCAGAACATTAGAATAAGTTGGCTTCTGATTTGGCCAATTGTTTCTACCCTGACTATGAGGCAAAAACTTGTTGAGGCCTGCAGCAGCCTTTTTGTCGAACATGGCACTACAGTGAGGACACAATGTAGCTTCGCCATCATTCTCCTTACAGCGTTGAAGGAAATCTAGTAAAGTCTCCCCTGCCTGTGGATATACCTCTTCCACTTTGTTTTCGTATTCTTCCTCAGGAATAGAAACTAATTGCCCCCCTTCAGTGAGGTTTAATGCTTCTAACATCAGGCATTCGAATGGTTCTGTGTAAGCAGCATCAGCAATCTGCAATGGATCCTCGTCCACCTGCTGTTTGGATTTTGGCTTTTCGCCAAATTTGAGTCTTCCCTCCTGCAGGGCTTTCTGGACCAGATCCCTGAAAAGAACACATTGTGAGGTTTTATGACCCAAGAAATTATGGTATTTACAAAAACCTCTTTTCTTACGTTGTTCCAAAGGTGGAAGTTTTAAACCCTTTGGTACAATTATTTGGCCATCAGTGACCAGTAAGTCAAAAATTTCATCACATTTAGTAATGTCGAAAGTATATGTCTTAGAAACAAATCTATCATTTTTTGGTTCGACAGGATTATTCCCATTTGATGGTTTTAACATTTTACAAGTATAGGGAGGGCCTGGTTTTAATTCAGCAATGTTAACCTCATTATTTTCCATGTAATCCTGACCATCGTCGAACTCATTTTCTCTTTCATAAGTTTCTATGTACGCCACTTTTTCTTTTTTGTGGAATTTAGAATTTCTGACTTTTTCAGCCTTGAGGCGTTCGACCTGTCGAACACGATTTGCTAATTGGGCCATATCTTTTAAGTGTTTAGTATCTAACTTTTTCCTAATGGAATAGTCAAGGCCACCAGCAGCCATCTCAACCAATTCATGTTCAGGTACTTGGGTAAAACACCTTGCCTTAAGGAGGCGAAACCTATTCAGATAGTCATCAATGGCTTCTGAGGTTTTGCGCTTCATACTGGCTAACTCTTTGAGGCTAATCCTAGATTGTCCCATGTAAAATTGTTCATGAAATAGCCTTTCTAATTGAGTCCAATTATGAATTGAATGAGGGGGAAGTGTGGTAAACCACGTGAAAGCATTTTTTGTGAGGGAATTGGGAAAAAACTTCATTCTTAAGTCTTCGTTATTTGCCAAATTCCCTGCCTCTGCCAAATATCTGGCAATGTGTTCGACAGTGGACTCATTAGTATTACCAGCAAATTTTGTGAATTTGGGAATTTTCCATCCCTTTGGCAATTCTGCCTGCAATACATATTCAGACAATGCTGACACAAAATTTGGCCTATGCAACCCTATATTCAAACCATTTTGGGCCAAGATATTTTCTACTAAATTGGCCAAGTTATTATGCCCTGCAACATTCTCTTGTCGAACATTCCTAAGAACATTATCAGCATCCTGGTTTCTATTAACCAATACCACTCCCTGTTCCGACTGTTCTCTTTCCATGCGCACTGGTTGGGCTTGGACTTCTGGTTGAGTCTCTGGGTTTGCACGAGGCACCCTTTGGTTGTTTGGAGCATCAGGGGCACCAAAAAAGTCTGCCATCCTCCCCATTTGATTGGCTAATAATAAGTAATTATCATTGGCTGTCTGTAAAACAGGGTTAAAAACTGTGTCAATCTGTTGGGTCAATGCGTTCACCATATCATGGTTACTTTCATCCATTTGTTGCCTAAGTGCATTCATAAAATTATTTGTCAAATTCAGAGAATTTCCCCTATTTCCCATCGCCGAAGATGAGGGAGAACTTTCTATCGAAGGCCAATTATACAGGCTTGCCATCGTTGTCGTTGGCATTCCAAATTGTGGATTTCTAGGCAACCATGGGGGTCTTGACGGTGTTCCACCAACTTGACTACCGTCTGTGTATCCATATGTGTGTGACACGTTCGTTGGCATGGATGATACATTCATTTGTGGCATCATTGCACCATTTGGATTTGGAGGAGGACATCCTCCTGCCATACTCGAAGTGGTGGCAGGAATTGTTGATCAACCAGTGTTTGCACTAACGGTACTGGAAATTATTACAGGGTTCGAACTTCCACTATTACTACCATTATTTGGGATACTTTCAGAAATTATAGAATTTAGTGCAGGGCTTGTTGTCCCACCAGTAGGATTGACGCTAGGATTGCCAGATGTTGGTTGATTAGGTTGCCCTGTCACATTCTGAGGATTTGGAACAGGATTCGTTTCCGTTCCATTATTATTATTATTATTATTATTATTATTATTATTATTATTATTAGAGGAATTGTTCGGTGGTCTCACCATTCTAGAACGAGGACGAGTTGGTATTGTTGAAAATTCTGGGAGAGATTTACCACTCCTCAAATGCATATACAGAGACACGCAGAATCAAACTTTAACACCAAACAACAACTTTGCAAATAAAATTTCAAAAACAAACTTAAATAAAAATACACAATCCAGAGGTCCCACTGGGTGTGCCAATTTGTTTACCCCGATTTTTAGTAAACAACCGCTAGTTTAATTATTACAAGAAGGATCAACTAGTAAATCCTGGGACATATGGATTGTGTATAAGATTGCGAAAACATGTTCATATTTTCTGGGTTAAATCGGATAAATTGATAAAACGGTAAAAGCATTCGACACAGTCAAATGATTGGTTTAAAGTAAATTGTTTCAAAGTTAAATTTGCAGAAAACTTGTAAATGAATTGCAGATAAAGTTTAAAGAAAACTTTGAAAAGTAAAGACATGCAATGAAATAAATTGCAGAATGTTTAAAGTGCTTGAACTTTAAAGGAAAAACAAGTAATCAGTACTTGAAAATGTAAATTGCATTTGACAAATGTAAAATGTTTACAAAGGATGATACACAGATTCGTACATGTTCCTGTTTGCATTCATTTCGCTCGTTGACATGGGTACTCTGAATTTCTTAGGAATTTGCATGTGAATTGTGAACCCGTTTCTCTTATGAAAAACTAATATTTATAGACGAACAGAATAACTGCTATAAACCTACACAACGTCTAACTAGATTCCACGTGTCTTCTGAATTTGAATCCTTTGACACCTGGTGAGGCTTCTGAACGTTGTCCATTTTTGAATATTTTGCTAAGTCCAGAGTATGCCTTCTCTGTTCTGCACAATACGTTAGACAAACAAACAAATATATATATATATATATATACATAATGTTTTCGACAAACATGTTCTTGTCGAACTAACACGTTTATTTGGATAAACATGGTTCTGTTGAACTCGACAGATCTTTAAGACTTCACACATTAAAAGTCTTAAATGTCAAATGCTTTGATTCTCTCTTGATTTATTGTCAGAATCAGTTCCCAAGAGAATATTAAAAAGCAATAATATACATTAAATGAGATTTCATCATCTCATTTCAATTCATTAATGCCTGTCGAAAATACAGGCTAACAATTTGAAACTATTTCAAATAGATTTTCATAAAAATCATTTTTGAAATACAATTTTTTCAAAAAATTGTGATTTCGACTATGTTTTGTTCTTCAATAATGTATGTTTATGTTACATAATGTCAAAGTTAGTGTTTCAATTTAGAAAAAATAAATATAAAAAAACTTATAATATTTTGAAAACCGTTTTTACAAAATCTATTTTAAAAAATACAAAGAAAAAATCTATTTTTTTAAAGCTAAAACAATCGCACCCAATATATTGAACTAGTTAACTGGTTTTTTCTATGTATTCAATTTTAAGGGTTTTTTAAAGGTTTCAATTATAACTGATTTTCTTAACAATGGATCAGGAGCACAATCCTAATTAATCAATTTATTTACAGCAGTTTGAAAGAAATGGAAGCACTCTTTCCTATTTGAAGCCATTCGAATTTGCCTCTGTTAATGGTGGTGAAGATCAATGTCAACATAAATGGTGGTGAGTGAGTCATATGTAAGCATGACAAGCAGTGCAATGGAAAGAACGAGAATGGGTTGGAGAAGATGAACAATAGTGGGTTTAGGAGAATTGATAGAATAGGAAGGCACATGTATGTTCTTAATCTGGACCATTTATTCTTGATCAAAGAGTTGATAAACAGTCTCACAATTCTCATAAATATACCATTCTCGTAGATATGTCCTATATATATATATATATATATATATATATATATATATAGGGAGGGATCTATTGACTCTAAGAGTAACTCTTTTGAGTTACTCCACATCTTCATCCTTTATTTTGTTTTAATCTAATGGACTAATATATTAATTATCATTAGTAATTATGTGCCCCAGGGCCGTCCCCGAGATTTTCGGTGCCCTGTTCGAGTTATGAACTTGGTACCCCAATTTTTTTATAAATCAAAATTTCACAATTATTTTTAATGATTATTTCATTTGTTTCTTTATAAGTATCGTTTTTAACCACTGCACACATGTTAATGTACAACTTTGATCACTAATATATTTAATTATTTATTATAAAAAATTGATATTTTGAAAATATTCACTGGGAAAAAATTGAACAATATATTATTGTTAATATTTGGTTTTATATATTATAAAAGTTTATTGTCAAAGTAAATTATGTTAATAGTTCATAGTGGTCAAAAATGACATTAAAAAAGAAACAGAGGGAGTATAAGTTATATATATATATATATATATATATATATATATATATAATTGTAAAAAAAGAGATAGAGATTATATAAGTATGCAAAATTCACACAATGCCAAAAACACAATAAACTCATCACAAAATTCATAGAATAAATGTATATCACAAAATTCACACTGACTAGCATTCCACACTAGCTACAACCACCAATTATTATACTGAGTGATTCTTTTATGTTAGTGCATACATTTTTTTTTTTAGAATTTGTGCATATCATGAATAAATATTTATATTATATTTTTTATTTATTTTAACACTAGCCGTCGTGCCCGTTTGTGTAAACAATATACTTTTTTTTCTTCGTGTGTGATCGATATTCTGTATTGTGCAAATATAAATAATTACTTAATCTCCTTTTTATTAGACTTTGTTAATTGATAACTACGTAACCTCCTTTTTTTGTTATGGTTAGTTATTAAGAAGAAAAAATATATTTTATTTTTACTATAAAAAACTGAAAACCTACTTTTATGTAGAAGTTGTGCTTAGTTATTAAGAAGAAAAAAAAATTATTTACTAAAAAAAACTGAAAATCTATTTTTATGTGAAAGTTATTTTTTAAGGGTAAAATTGGAATAACAAAAAAGTCATCCCAAAAATTTGAATCCCCTTTATATATTACCCTTTATATATTAGTATAGATATATATACACTAAAAATAATAATTTTGGTGTCCCTAAAGGATGGTGCCCTGAGCAGCCACTCTTTCCGAACACTCTCCGGAATTCCTGATGTGCCCTCTCCTTCCTTATCGATCTATTCTCATAATATTTATGATTTTCATTTATTACTTTATAAATTTATTCTTTCCTAAATGTATTAATACAAGAATCTAAAATTAATTATTGGTAAACAATAAAAGGAAAAATAGGAGGAGAAATGTGTCCTCATCTTCCTTATTATCTATTCTCATAATATATTAAAGATATTTTTTTTTACAAAAAATAATTAGGACGTTACTTTCGCTGCAAGGATCAGTAGCCTTGCCCTTTCACCCTTTCATTGATTGGGTTAATAATACATAAAGAGCAGGGATTCGTTGACTCCAAGAGTAAGTCTCTATTGACTTACTCCGCTTAATAACTAGATATCGGCATTATATTTCTTCGATCCAACCATTGAATTCAAAGATCTCATTGAGTAGATCAATTCCTCAAATTTTTATAAATAAACTATTGAATAAACTACTCCTCAAATTTTAACACGACTTTGTGAAATGAATAAACTATTGAATCTAACAATAAGCACAACACATGATTAATTAGTAAAACAAACAATAAGAACATGAAAAATATATGGATACCATAAGATTGAACCTAATTGATTGATTGTTAAAAGCCAATGAGATTTGATTTTCTAAGTTGAATGGTAGATATATAAGTGTATGTTTGGTTCTGAGGTGACGAGAATTGATTTGGAAAGAATTGATTTTGTAAAATGAATTCTAGCCAAAATTGATTTTAAGTTAAAGTAGTTTATGTTTGGATATATTCATGTAAAATTGAGTTGAACAAAAAAATTGAGAAAATCAATTCTACAATCAGAAGCTACGATTTCTAGCTTTTAGTAGAATCAATTCTGGAGGCAAAATCAATTCTACTTTTAAGAAACCAAATAAGTCATAATCAATTCTACACGTCCAGAATCAATTCTAGCTGTTCCAGAATCAGTTCTCTGTATCGGATTAAATCTTATCGTGTCAGTGTTGACTGTTTGGAGTGAGGAGTTGGGGTGGTGATGGCGGTGTTTCGGATTTGGCGTCGTCGGGGTCTGGTTTCGGTGATGATTGTTGGTGATGTGGTGAGGTGGTGGTTGGCGGTGATGAGGTTGCGGTTGATGTTGCGTGATCGTCGACTGTTTTATCCTCGGTGGTGTTTTGTTTCTTGGGTGTTTTCTTTTCGCTACTACTGGCCTCATGGTGGTGCCTCCGTCGTTGTCGAGACTTGTCTGCTTGGGTTCTTGTTCTACCTTTGTTTGGTCAACGGTTCGCCAGATGAAGCTGGTTCTGAATTCTGATGGGCCGAACGCTTTTGATTCGAGTTCGGGAGTTAGAGTCTAGTTGTGGCAACTTTCTAGGCTGGGTTGGTGACTGCTCGGGTAGTTTTGGAATCTATGGGGTGTCTTTCTGATTTGGGTTTAGGAGACGAATCTTGATTAGGTGGTGTTTGTTTAGGAGTTTTTTCTTTGGGTGTTCCGCATACATACGACACATATTGTATGTAGTTCTATTTTACCGTTCTCTGTACGTCTTGTGCAGAAACCTGGTTAATAATATATTTTGTCATTTCAAAAAAAAAGAATTGAAACTAAACATACACTTAGTGTATGTTTGGTTCTACTGTGACGAGAATCGATTATGTAAAATTGATTCTGGTCAAAATTGATTTTAAGTTAAAGTGGTTTATATTTAGATATATTAATGCAAAAGTGAGTTGAACAAAATATTTGATTGTAAAAATCAATTCTAGAATCGGAAGCTACGATTTATAGCTTCAAGTAGAATAAATTCTGGTGGCAGAATCAATTTTACTTTTAAAAAATCAAATAAGTCAGAATCAATTCTACATGTCCAGAATCAATTCTAATTATTCTATAATTGAAACCAAACATACACTAAGTTAGGTTGGTTGGTATGGTCAATTTCAGCATATGTGTAACTAACATTACTAGAGCTTGAAAATAGAACCGTGCAAAATTTGAGTTCTATTGGACGCCACGCAACATAGATATTATTTTACATATAAACAAAATTCAAACTCAAGATAACCGACCTTAAAAATATCGTGCAAGTAACACTCGTGACCAAACTTATGCATTGCTACAGCATATTTAATCAAGATATCATCATTAATTTTCACACACCAAGATTGATTGCGACTTCTTTTAATTTGAGATATTGGTAGTGATTTTAATTCATCGCCTAGTATCTTCAATAAAAACATGTAATAAGTAAATTTTATTGAAGGATAACATGTTCCTTCTTTTATAAAAATATCATTAGAACGGTCAAAATCAAAATGTGCTAATCCGAAGAGGGACAAATCAACCAAGCTTGAATTATTTTCGGACTTGAGCCTTTAAATTTCAACCCGAATTTTTTCGGACTTTTTAATCCAACCCATTAAAGCGTGACTAAAATATGGGCTAGTTCGAATGGGCATCGGATAGCCTACGCCCAAATAAATGATAATAAAGTATTTTAAAAAAGTAAATGAGATTTTTTTTTTATGTAGTAATTTATTTTTGATGATTTGAACCTAATTTGTATATTATGAGTTTTATCGTCTTACAAGTTTTTCAAACATCTTCCATTACTTAAATAATAGACAATGTTTTTTTCACAAATTTATCATTTTTACTCGTTTGCACTTAAGTGACGGACGAGTAAAAAATGGGTGCACAAAAGATATGTAAGGCAGCAAAAAAAATTTAAAAATTAATAAATATATTTTATAAGAAAAATTTAAGAAATATCAACCATAATACAAATAATAATTATATATCGAACAAAATTGTAAAAATACACGAATATCATAAAAAACCATCATATCATAAAAAATCATCATATCATAATTAAATAATGGAAAGTACTAACAAACAACAAAAAAATAATGGAAAGTACTGATGGGTGTTGAGCGGTGGGCATAGAAACTAAAGTGACGTCGTTATCAAAAGGAATGAGGCACCTCTCATAGAGAAACATGTGCCCTTATAGGCAAAGACTTGCTTGTCAAATTGACCAGATAAATTGAAAGGTAAATAAGGGGACCCTATGAAACCCCGATATGGAACACGATACCAATATGATATGATACCGATATGGTGATACAGAATTTTTTTTAAATTTTTAATTCGTTACTATTGTGATACGTTATTTAAAAATTAAATATATAAATACATAATATATAAACATAACTAAAATCAATAATATTAATAATTAAAAGCAGAAATCATCTATTTTTACATCAGAATTTTGGGACAAGCTCAAATGCTTACCAACGTATTATATAGTAGGACACCATAGTTTTTTTTTTAAAGTAAAAAATTATATTGACAAAGGAAAAACACAAGAAGCGTTAAAGATAAAAACAAGCATGTCTGATACATGAGCATCATAATAAGCCAAAGTCAATCAATATTAGAAACTCCGAAGATCTAATATATCTTAAGTTAATATTATCCCAAAAAATAATGATCGCCGGTACATCTTAAATTAAGAATTATACAAAAAGGACATCATTAATACTATCCAAAAAAACATCACAACTCACAAGTACTATCCAAAAAATAATCTCCGTATCGGAAACGTATAGGGTTTTATTATTTTATTTAAAAATAAAGATTTAACCGATATTTTTCCAATACGAGTATCTAGACGTATCAGATATTATTTTTTTATTTAAAAATAAAGATTTAATCGATACTTTTCGGATACGATTATTAGAACGTATCGAAAAAATATCGATATTGAATATATATCGGACACAATTTATCTCCATTTTTTAAGTATCGGGACTTCGTAGAGTGGACCCCAAGAAGAAAGGGCAGGTTAGTACAGTGGAGTTGTTGGATAATCACTTCACAGTTACAACAAAAGTGCTTAATAATTTTATGAGAAGAGAGGGAATTGAATTGAAGGCTCAAAGTGGGAGGGAAGGGCCACACGTAGCCGAAGCTAGCAGAATTGAATTATTGGAGTAGACCTGCTATGCTAACTGCTAACCTCATCATACTGACTGACACCATGAATATCAGGGGCGGTATAGTCAATTGAGCTTAAAAAGTTAATGAATTCTTCTTAAAAGAAAATCTAAAGAAAAAATTTGAATTTAATTTATTTTTTTAAAATAATTTTTTATTAAATTGTATTTAATTTTAACTCAAAATTTTAAGATATTAAATATATCTATTTTCTCATTAATATATTGATTAACATATATTTTTACATCCAATAGGAAATTTCTAATTCACACATGACATATCATAAATCACTTTATGAAATTTTCGAAAGGACTAAAGCACCTATGTGAATTATCAAATTAGACATATATTATGAAACGGTCACAATTGATTCTCATGTGTAGAATTGATTCTGATTTATTTGTTTTCTTAAAAGTAGAATTGACTCTGCCTCCAGAATTAATTCTACTTGAAGTTAGAAATCGTGACTTCTGACATCTAGAATTGATTACACTCAAATTTGTAACCACCACAAAAATTTGGATTTTCTCTAATTATTTTCCTCATATCATCTCTAATTTTCTTAATTCATTGACTAATAAACAATAAGGAGCAAACAAAGAATTAAGAAGAGAGAGAAATAAAGTAAGTAAATGGTTAAAATTATTATTACATGATTAACGTAAGAGAAAAATTGGAGATGATTCAAATCTCAAAAACTCCATTATTTAAAAAAAATCTAGTAATTCAAGCCGCCATAAATGATAGTTTCTTTTTATAAAAAAAAAAATCCTAAAAAATAGGAAAAATTGAAAAAGAATGCAAACTATATTAAAACTAGCCGCCAAACGTGCCCGTTTGTGTGATCGATATTCTTTGTATTTTGTTTGTTGCGATCGATATTCTCTATTGTGCAAATATAAATAACTACTTAATCTCCTTTTTTATTGGACTTAGTTAATTGATAATTACTTGACCTCCTTTTTTGTTGTAGCTAGTTATTAAGAAAAAATTTGTTTTTTTTTTACCATAAAAAAACTGAAAACCTACTTTTATGTGGAAGTTGTGCTTAGTTTTTTTTTTGTAGTTTTTTTTTAAGGGTAAAACAGGTAGAATGAAAAAGCCATCCCAAAAATTTGTATCCCATTTATATATTAGTATAGATAAATACGGTTAACTATGTTTTGGTGCAGTAAATATATCATATTATGTTTTTAGTCGATATCAAACATTTCAGCAAGTTTTGGTCCCCAAATATTTTGTTGCAGCTTTTGATTTCTACTTTTAAATCAACTAATATTAAATAATTTGAATTTTTTCACAACCATATTTAATACATTATAATTTATTTTTTGTAAATAGTTAATTTTTTTAAAGAGGGGTGTGAAGTAGCAAAGTTTTTCACAAGAAAGGGGGAGTTTGAAGTTGTAAACCTATTAAATTTTTCCTTAAAAATTTCACTTCAAAACACAGACATTAGAATTATCTCAGATTGATCTGGTTAGTAAAACAGTTGAATAAAAACGTGTGTTTGTGTGTATAGTATATGCACTAATTAAAAGATAGGGAAAAAGAGAAATCAACACACAGCCAATTATAATGGTTCACCCCAAACTTGGGTTACGTCCAGTCCCCACGCTATGTGAATTTGTCCACTATGATCTTTGAGATATGAACAATCTCAAATACAATTCTCCTTGATCTAGACATAAATCAATAACCTTTAAGCAACACAAGCTTAAAATCTGCCCTAGTCCTGCAAGCTAGTAAGGGTGTCGCTCAATCAATAGTTACGTATTGATTTGAGCAAATCTTTCCTTCTACAAAGGGATGTGGATCACAAAGCTTACAAATAAACCCAACCATGTTGATAAAGCTTACAAACAAAGAGTCACTCAATTCACTCAAATGATATACTGATCCAAGTATGTTTTGAAGAGATGAGAGTGAGAGTTGTAAAGAAGAGCTTGATCACTTGCACAATAAAGACAAGTAGTAGAATGAATGTTGTAGTTAAAGCTCTTGCTCTTCAAGTGCACACAATTGTCCTATTTATAGATGTAGTTTTGTTCTTTGTTGTTTGGCCATCAAGTATGTACATTAGGACGCAATAACTGTTCTTTCAAAAAGCAGGTCACACAAAGTTGATGAAAGAGAATAAGTCTGCTGGAACAATCTCAGAGTGTTCTTCATGATTTGTCAATGAGGAGCGTGAGAGATGAATTTGCATGAGTTGTATCTTGCTGTTAGAACTTGTCTTGCATGTAACAGCTCGGGCCTTCGGCGCTCCCGACACTGCTACCTCACGATCTTCTCCACCCCCCTCACTAGTGGAGTTTTTGCCTTCCGTGAGAATCGAATTGAACCATGTACCATATGGTTCAAGTAGTTGGTTCCTTCTTATCCATTACTATTCATGTGTACTTGCAAAAATTACAACTAGCCTTTTCTTTGTAAGAGAGGACGTACATTTGTGAATTTCATAAAGTCTTTTTCAAGAAGTACTTGCCAACTAGTAGTCCCGAGCTTGTTGTCTTGATCTCATTGGTCCAAAAAATGTCTTCAAATAATCTTTGATTAGAGCTTGTCATCTTGAGAATTTATGTGTCGTTCATGTTAATTTCTTAAACATAAACAAAAGAGAAACTTCCATGTACGCCACAATTTGATCCTTGTCTTAAATGACTTATAATCTGTAAAGATCTGGTGAAATTAATTCTTTGCAAAAAATGCTTCTTTGTCATAAGATCAGTTGTCAATGTCATGAAATTAGGTGTTTATGATGACTTCAATGATCTGCACGTGTAGTATGAGCAGTAAAAGGACAATGTTCTTCGATCATTTTCAAAATTGCATTTTTTATCATTTTCAAAGAGAGTGATATATAATCAATGAACTTTTGCTCTTCTCTTAATTAATCACTCAATAACACTTGTTAAATCACAAAAAGATCAAAATTCACGTAACATATATTTAAGATGTTTGTTATATTTAAAATATCAAACTTGGAATTTTGCCTAAACACGGTGAATTGAATATGAATTTTTAAGTTTTTGGCTTTAAACAATTATTAAATTAATTTTTGTTAAACAATTCTAAATTTTTGTATGAGAAATTCTTATAATATTATGAATATAAATATAAAAACTCGTTAAAAAATATAAAGAGTGGTATATGAATTATTCAAACGCAGAATTGTGATATCGAATATTTTAAACTTATAAATTAAAAGACCTGTTTGATAATTGTATTGACAAATAAACTGATTTATAACTGTTAGATAATAATAGGTTGTTGGGCTATGTTATTTGGCCTATTAATATAAAGTCCATAAGGTTTTATATATTCTCTAGTAACCTTTTGTAATGTCAAGCTATTGGTATTCTAATGAAACCCTAGCCTCCATTTTCGTCTTCCTTAATTGTATTCCTCTTTGTCTTAACATGGTATCTAGAGCTAGGTTTGATCCTCCTTGAACGGTTTGCTGTTACTCCGCTGCTATGTTCCCAACTATTTGGGAATGAGTGATTTTGTTTTGGTTGGTCTTTGTTTTGTTGTTTCATTTCGGTTGATTATTAGTGATGCATTTCGATGGTGTTTCCTTGTTGGTTCAGAATATTGTTTATTTTTAGCGACTTGTTCCTTTGTGTTGTGGTGTTTTTTATTTGTGGAGTGAATCAAATGAATTTGAGTTTGTGGGGGTACGAGTTTGTTTGGTGGATGACCCTGCTTTGTTTCAATTTTTTGTTCTTTTTGGAATATGGAGACTTGAAGATTGCAATTGTTATGATTGAAGTAAGGGTGATGTGGTTCTTTGGTATGCACACATTGTTGGGTATGCAATACGAGGAAATTAAAAGATTGCATGAAGACTGTTCGATTAAATGCATAGAGGGAGGATTTGTCCGAATGGGTCTGCATGTGTATCAGTGTATGTTATACCCATCACTTCATCCATTTCGTTTTGAATGGTATTGGTTAGTTTGGTTGTTTTCTTTGTTGGTTAATTTGGTTTGTTTTCGTTTTGTTCTAGTTGGTCTCATTTGGTTTGATTTTGAATTTGTTTGATTTGGTTTGACTTTGTTTGGTTTCATGGGTCTGTATAATTTGGACCAGTAAATTAATTTGTCCATCTTGAACCAATCAATTTTTGTACATAGATTTATTATATTTATATTTCAACGGTTTGGATTTAAAGTTGGAAACTTGCAAGTGACTTTCTACTATTACATGAGTTTATGTGAACATGGACATATGTGATTGTTGTCTTTTTTTTAAAACAAAAATTGTTGGGTGAGTCAAATGTTTGGATTAGCAATATTTATGCAGATAACTTTTTGTTGTTGTTGTTGTCTTCTACCTACGACAACTTCAACTTTCATGGCAAACACATTTTTTAGATAAATTTATTGATCTAAAAATTCTCTCAAATTGAAAGATGATTATAAAAATTGTTAGGGGGCTTCATTTTGTTACTGAATCACGAACAACAACCATGTAAAATTGTTGTGTCTCATTGGCCGTAATGAGAAAATGACCCGGGTCTTATGCGGGTCATTCTCGACAAGACAAATTTCTAGAGCAACACCCAAACAAACGGTTTATGCGAATGTGAATAAAAGTATGTTTATATAGATAACCACCACCCAACTTCACTTTCATTTTAATCATTGACTTGTTGAAAGTTTTTTTTTTTTTTGAATATCACTTGTTGAAAGTTTTTATCAATTTGTGAATAATGAAATTTCTGGATTGTGAACTTTTACAAAATTCTTAAGAAATGAAAGTTTTGAAAATTTGGGGAAATTGAATAAGATTAAGGATTTAAATGGTTTGATTTTTCTGTTAATGTAATGAATTGATGAAGAACTTGTAGTTGTTGTCGCTGCTGTACGTTGTTGTTGGCGTTGTAGCAAACAACAGTTTGCAAAGAAAGAAAAAAAAAACCATTCTACAAAAATATTATAGTTTAATTTGCTGATACAGAATCTGATAATATTACTGAGATTTCAATCCATCAGCTTCAACACTTCTTTGAAAAAGATAGTTTTTTTCCTGATACAAGAAGCATATTGTTTTTTAAGAAACAGAAAACAAAACCATTCTACAAATAAAATAATATTAATTGAGAATAATATTATGTTGCAATGTTTATAGTGGAAGAGAATCTTTTTAGAATCTTTTACAGGACCAAACCTGCAATACAAAGTCATTTCCATGGGTCCAAGTTGGACAAATACATGTTTTGGTCCATGCTAAACGGATCCTTGGTTTCATTTTGAATTTGTTTGTTTGGTATGTGAGTCTAGTACTCACAATTTGGTTGTTTGGTACGTGAGTCTAGTACTCACAATTTGGTTATTTGGTGGGTCTAGTGCTCAGCTCACAATTTGGTTTTGTTTGGTGGGACAATAGTCAAAATTTGTTGGTTTGGTTTCATTTGGTTCCATTTGGTTTGACTCTATTTGGTGAGTCAAGATAGTACTCGCAATTTGTTTGTTTGGTGGGCGAAAGTTCGCAATTTGTCTGGTGAGCGAAAGCTTGCAACTTGAATTTGTCTGGTGGGTGAAAGCTCGCAATTTGTCTGGTGAGTGAAAGCTTGCAATTTGAATCTGTCTGGTGAGCGTATGCTCGCAATTTGTTTGGTTCGGTTGAGTTGGATTTGATATGTTGGTTTGACTTGGTAATCTCTTGTGGTGGTTCTTCGCTTCGGCTGCTGCTTCATCTTTGATTGTTTTGGTTCGTTGGCAATGCTACAAATTAGTTTAATCGGGTTTATGGGGTTAATTTTGTAACAAGCTTAAAGCTTAGTAAGCTTTAGCTTGAGGGGTAGTGTTTGAAGTTTACATTTTTAAGTAATGTTTTTAGTATTTTGTTTGACAAACTCTTGATGCTTCTTGTTGATACATCGTGAGTTTGAGGGTAAGTGTTAGATAATAATAGGTTGTTGGGCTATGTTATTGGGCCTATTAATATAATGTCCATAAGGTTTTATATATTCTCTAGTAATCTTTTATAATGTCAAACTATTGGTATTCTAATAAAACCCTAGTCTCCATTTTTGTCTTCCTTAATTGTATTCCTCTTTGTCTTAACAATAACTTAGTATAAATTAAAAAAACATGTTGGATAAGAATAGCCTCATCTCATCTCCATAAATTAGAGAAACAAAAATTACATGACCTCCGCTAGCTCTCACCGCAGAGACAAAATCGATGAATTGTTGAGGTGAAGTTACTGTCGTAGTGGAGTGTATGAAGTCTCCAATGGTGAGAGAGTTTGAGACATTGATATTTGAGAATGGACTTGACTGATATGCTTGCTTTCGGCACCTTTATTTTGAAGGGGTTGGCTTGGATCCAACCAAAGGTAACATTAAAGTGATAGTTGTAGTAAAAGATACACTTACTTGTCGCTGCTGATATTCTCAATTTTCACTTTTGTTACGTCTATCTATCCATCCATGGTTCCGTTTAAAATAGACCTATGAAAAGATTGGTCCAACTTGGACCAAGAAGATAATAACCATAGATATATTATTAATATATTCAAACGGATAGGATGCAATCTTGGATACTGGCTATATGAGTTACGCATGCAATAAAGTGTATGTACACATCACCATACCTGATCAAAGCTAGTACTATTGAGTTTTAGAAAGAGAAAAAGGCGTGGCCCAATAGTGCAAATAATTACACAGGTTTTAAATTTTAATCAAACAAAAAACTACATCATTCTTTTTGTGGTACCTTAACATTGGACATCTTCAAAAATTGCAACCGATGAACAAACCAGAAAATAAAAAATAAGCCATTTGAAACAGAAAGAACTAAAAAATGATTAATCAAAAGCAAAAGAATTTATTCAAGCCAACATAGATCTTTCAATTCAAGGTTGAGGGTGCTTAATAGCTTTTCGAAAGTAGGTGAAAAGTTCAAGTTTTATGGTCAGCTCCCTCAACTCGACACAAGATTCCGACGGTGGTGAATGCTCGGACGAAAGTGGATACTTCTGAAAATGGGCTTAGATGGTCAGAAACAGGGATCTCTTCCTGAAGGATTGCGATGAATTTAGTGCCTCAAATTTTTCTTCAATTTATTTTTTCCTTTTACATTATGTTATTGAATAGGAAAGTGAAACCCATAAAATTTGTAGAACATCAACCTCTAATTTAAAACTTTTTTTTGTACAATTTGATTTTTTTTTTCAATTTAATAATTTTTTTGTCTTAATAATTTAATAAAATTAATTAACCCATTAACGAATAACATGAATTAAAGTAAATTAAAGTAGTTTAACGTGAATTGGAGTATGTTTCAACCAATTAATAATTACCTTACCCAAAAAAAAATTAATAATTAGTATGAATTAATTTAATTTTTAAATAAATATGAAATATATCATTCATTAATTGTTTAATTACAAGTTTTCTTGGTTTGAAATTTTTTTTACAGGTTTTCTACGTCAAATCTTCACCAACCCTCTTTATTAATAATAATCGAAACATATTTTATTATTTTAGAAAGGTATGAGGATAGTACTATTCTATTTTGCATATGTACTATGGAGGGGTATACTATAACCGGAAGCAACCTTTGATACCAGGTCATTTTGATAGGTCCAGCTTGAGCCAAAACATGAATTGGTCTAAGCTAAACGGATCCTCCATCCATCTCTTTTTATTCTTTTTGGAGTCTGTGTAATGTATTTGTATGTGGGGAGCAGGACCAGACTTTGTTTATTTCATGTAAAATAAAATACACCCTCTTTCTCATTTTAGGTGTGAAAGATTTTGTTATTGATGTTCTTGAAATTTAGTTTCACTTTTTGTAATTTTTTCTTAATACTCGGATCATATTGATTGAATATAATTGAATCGAGTAGAGCGGAGCAGAATGAAATATCAAATATAATAATGTTCCAATTTAATATTTGTATTTGAAAAATAATAATTGAATGTAATAGAATATGATGGAATAAATTTTATTTCGTATCACCACATATTATTAATTTTGTTCTTCTCTTTTTTAAAACATCCAAATAATGAAATGTAATATTTATTCTATTAGACTCCATCTCATTCAACTTCACTCTACTTTACTCCGCTCAATTTCATTATATTTATATTCCATCAATCTTAAATACTTACAATAAAACAGAGAAACTGAATTTCAAAAATATTGATAACGAAATCTTTCACACTTAAGACGGAGAAAATATTAATACTAAAATGGTGAAATACCTAAAATAATATTTTAAGAATAACTATTCTAATAATTTTTTTTTAAAAAAATTACAATTTTTTTTTTACACAAAATTATAAAATTCATTTTTAAAAAAGGCAAAAATAAATGGGCCCTATATCACAAAATTAAGAATAACACATAGCATCACATTACTCCCTCCGACCACAATTATAAATAAAATTGTATTTTTTAGATTCATTAAATAATTGATACAAACTAAATATATTTATTATTCAATGAATCTAAAAAGATAGCACTTTTACTTATATTTGTGGCCGGATGAAGTAATTAAAATGCTCCCTCATAGTCTTGGAGACCATTTTGACTGATATGTTTGTTTACACTTTACTAGTACTACTACCTTACTTTAATTTTCTCGATCACTACGTTGCAGCATAAACATTATTATTACTAGCCGCTCGTTTGTGTAATCAATATTCTTTTTTTTTTTCGTGTGTGATCGATATTCTGTATTGTGCAAATATAAATAATTACTTAATCTCCTTTTTATTAGACTTTGTTAATTGATAACTACGTAACCTCATTTTTTTTGTTATGGTTAGTTATTAAGAAGAAAAAATATATTTTATTTTTACTATAAAAAACTGAAAACCTACTTTTATGTAGAAGTTGTGCTTAGTTATTAAGAAGAAAAAAAAATTATTTACTAAAAAAAACTGAAAATCTATTTTTATGTGAAAGTTATTTTTTAAGGGTAAAATTGAAATAACAAAAAAGTCATCCCAAAAATTTGAATCCCCTTTATATATTAGTATAGATTAGTAGAAGTACTATATAGGTGACCAACGTTTTCAAGAATATTTTGTTAAAAATTACTACCTCCTCCGTCCTATTTTATTAGAGTTATTTTGATTAAATAATATCGTTTATTTATCATATTTTGACCATGCTTTTTTAATAATATATAAATATAAATATAAACATATAAAATATTGTTTGATTTGTTTTGATGAATATTTTTAAAATATTCAATTTTTATAATTTTTACTAATAGAGAATTAAAAATATTAGTGATCAAAATCTTGTATTGGCATACGTGCAGTAGTCAAATTAGTTCTTTTATTTTAGGATGGATGTAGTATTTATTTATTGTTTATTTAATTCTTTTATAGTACTACTAAAACAATAAATTACTATTGAAATTATCCTCCACAGAGTTCAATATAGTAATTCTAACTCTATTCTTGTGAATACGTATTTTATAACAAGCAAGCAAGCATACAAATGTTCCTTTTCAAGAAAAAGTGAGTAAAGGAATCTACTTTTACTAATGCAGGAAAAATTGAACTTGCCAATGCAACTGTTGAAAGGTTTTAATTTAGCAATTACTCATTCCGGCCTTAATTATAAGTAAATGTTACTTTTTAGATACATTGAATAACTAATGTATTTAGTCTAAAAAGTGGACTAGATACATTAATTTTTCAATGTATCTAAAAAGTAACTTTTGTTTATAATTAAGATCGGAGGGAGTAATTAATTAGCACCGACTGCAACTCCTCGCAGTTCTGCTTAATTCCTTTGGGACACATCCAAATGAAACTAATTGATTGTTACATTTCCAAAATTTACTTGTTCATAAAGACACAAACTTCCTTGGTAGTAACATGATGGGGGCATCTCTATTACTATTAGTGTAACAATAAATAAATGGCAAAGTCAAATATCATAGAATACAAATTTAAGATTATTGCATGATCAATGATTTATGTACAGTATATAAATTTCACTTTTTTTTTTGACAAAATATAAATTTCACTTTTATTTATATAATTATGTGTACCATAGCACAAAGCCACAAACTGTTAGAATTATCTACATTAGTGTATATATTTGGATCAACTTTGTTTTGCCGCCTTCCAATATTTGCCGTAATTTTTAGACGCTGCAAAATGTTTTTGCATTGCCATGATTTTTTGTTGTGGTTTTTACAAACGTGCTGCACATCCAATTCCAAACAAAGGACACAACCGTACAAACTAAAATTATATATATGGATTTAAGATACGATACACATAATAATTCTAATCCTAATCCCTATCTTCAACTAAATGTAAGGTAATTACTTAACAAGTTGGGATTTCTCAATTTTCTCTCTCTATTATCTCTCTTCATTAGTATAGTTTTGAATAATTTTCAAATATATATTAAATAATTAGACCCACAAAATATTATATTATTGCATTTATAATCCTAAAATATTAGTAATAATAATAATGGAAAAATAAAAAATGGAGAGTATCTAGACTCATTACTTAACATAGTATATAAACAATTTTTTAATTTTTAGATCAATTTAATAACTGATGAATCTAGTCGGTATTATAAACTAGACGCAACTGTTATTAAATGAATTTAAAAAGTAAAAGATTGCTTATATATGAGATCAGATAATTACATACAAAGACAACCTTAAGTAACAAATAACAGTTCAAGTTATATGATTCAAAAGACAAAAAAAAAAGAAGCCCATAATGCCAAGTCAAATTGTCAACATTAGTAAAAGGAAGTCAAATTGTCAACATTAGTAAAAGGAAGTCAAATTGTCAATAGAAAGAACATGTTGGAAACACATAGGCCGTACATGATAGTGGGTTTATTAGTTCGGATGGGAGCTACATACATGTGTCAAGTTTGTTCGAATCTAAAGCATATGAGCCCATATTTCAACCTAAGAATCGTCGAGATCCATTAATATATTCTGCCAACATTTTTGTCACATTGATCCTCTATTGTTTTATGGGAGATTCGTGTTTCTTATTAGTAATTTACATAGACGCATGTGATGTACATTTGGTAATGGAGCCTCATGTAGTTGACATCCCCAATATGTTACTAACTCCGACAATTGAATTGATTCCCATAAGGTCAACTTATCTTTCATGCGCAACTACATAAATAAGCGTTCAACATTTGCTTTCTGATCTTATTGTGATTTGTTTTGTCCTTATATTAAGCATTTTCCTTAATCGTTATAAAAATGTTACTAAAATATATTTTAAAAAAGCTACATAAATAGTTAAGAAATTCAAACTTCTATTATCTATTATATATCAAACAATCAATTAAAGTGTTTAAATACTCATGACTATAAATTTTACATAATACCTCTTTATATTTAATTTATACCAGATTCAAGTTTAAAATAGAATTTATTTTGTCGGTAAATTGATTCTAATACGAAGTTAAGATTATAAATTTTGTCATTGAATATTATTTTTACCTCCAGATTTATTATCCACCTCACTTTTTCATAAATGCATCAAAACATAATCATTACCTTAAACTCAGTTTAAAATAAAATTAATTTAGGAAAATGTTTAATAAAATCAATTTATTTAAATAGTGTTAGACTGTATTGATATTTTTATTTACACAATTTCTATGGTACACTTTTTTTTTTTGACGGAAGGGTGCTTATAGCATTTCATTAATTAAAATGTGTTCAATACAATTTGGTACATCGACTAAAATCTGGAAACTAGCTGATAATGTGGCCGCCTTAGCTAGATTATGGGCAACCTCATTTAATTTGCTTGTCTCCGCACAAACTCTACACTAGAGTTACTATAATAATTGGAGAAAATACTTTTACAATGATCAATAAGAACACCAAATTCAGAATAGTCATGAGCTAAAGAATGGAAACTATCAACCACTCTCTTTGAGTCCAACTCAAAATCAACAGGTCCTAACTGAAGCTCATGTACCCAGTTCAGTGCCGAAAGGAGTCCGAATGCTTCGCCAATATGTACCTCACTTCTCGGAGTATACCACTCAGTTTTAGCTAAAATGAAAACACCATGTTCGTCTCTGATACACATACCAATACCAACTTTATTGGAGTTAGTCGGGAATGAGGCATCTATATTGCATTTCACACGTCCGGTCATCGGCTTACACCAAGCTCTCACCACGGTAGCCTTCGTTGCCGAAACTGGTTTGGATGCAATATCGCGGACTGCTTTCCATTCCTGCAACATATTAACAGCACGAGAAAACACAAAATTTTGAGCATCAATTACATTGTTCCATATTTTATTATTTCGTTGCTTCCAAATGCTCCACAAAGTACATGCGAACACCGCCGTGTCATCCTTCGACAACTGCTGTAGAATCTGAAACATAATTGATTGAATATTTGTACTGTTGTTGATAGCATTTGTCACAACTTGTAAAAAGCCAGCCATATTCCACACATTTTGGCTACTTGGGCACTTGAAAAAAACATGCTCACTGTCTTCATTGTCAATGTTACACAAAGCACAGACTTGCACACAATCCACTCCTTTATCACGCAACCGGACACGAGTCGGTAAACATCTACGGCAGATTCTCCAAATCAAGTTTTTAACTTTTGGCGGTGCTTTAATATTCCACACCAAATTCCAATTGCCGTTAACACGCAAATGAGAAGTATCAATGAGATCTTGTACGCATAGGCGATATGCACTTTTAACAGAATAATCACCTTTACTCTCACCACGCCAAAGTCGTCTATCATCAATAATTGAGGGATAAAGAGGTGTAGCAAGGATTCTAGCTGCTGAATGTTGATCAAACATACCCGATATACGGCGAACGTTCCACTCCTTAAAATCATTCTCCATAAGGTCGGAAACCGTAAAACCAGAATAAAGCATATCATTATTATTAACTGGTTCAAGGGGGAGAGCATCAACAAGCCAATTTTCATTCCAAAGTGGAATATTATTACCGTTGCCAATTCTCCATCTGCAACCTGCTCTAAGAATAAATTTAGAGTTGCAGATGCTCCTCCAGACAAAACTTGGATTGTGTCCAAGGCTAGATTCAAGAAATTCACCGTTTGGAAAATATTTAGCCTTATATAATTTAGCAATTAGAGTGTTAGGAGTAGTCAGAATACGCCAACCTTGTTTACCTAACAAAGCAAGATTGAAGGCTGCAAGATTTTTGAAACCCATCCCTCCGTCATTCTTATGCATAGACAACTTATCCCAGGACAGCCAATGAATGCCTCTATTCTGAGCTCCAGAGTGACCCCACCAGAAGGAATTCAACATTTTTTCAATCTCATCACACAATGAAGAAGGAAGGGTGAATATACTCATAAAATAGGTCGGTATAGACTGAAGAACCGATTTAATGAGTACTTCACGTCCTGCTTTCGACAAACATTTGCTACTCCAGGAGTTAATCTTCTTCCAAACTCTGTCTTTGATGAAGTTAAAAGTAGATTTTTTGCTTCTACCAATCATGGATGGTAGACCCAAATATTTACCTGTACCAAGGACAGTTTGAACACCAAGAACATTTGAAATGTGATTTTGATCTGCTGCATTTACATTGCGGCTGCAAAAAATCTCAGACTTCTGAAAGTTAACAGCTTGTCCAGAGGCCTTTTCGTAGGTGGTGAGTATACTTTTCATTGTTTCTGCTTCATTACTATTAGCTCGAAAGAATAAAAAACAATCATCAGCAAACAGCAGATGTGAAACAATGGGAGCGTTCCTGCAGATCTTGACGCCATGTAAATCGCCTTTGGCTTCTGTACTTCGGATGAGAGCTGATAAACCTTCTGCACAGATAATAAAAAGATACGGCGATAGAGGGTCTCCTTGTCGAAGGCCTCGGCTAGGCTTAATGGATTCAGTTACATTACCGTTGACCAACACTTAGTAGTCTACAGTCTCAACACAAAGCATGATCCAATTAACCCACTGATTCGAGAAACCCATTTTTAACATAATGCCTCGAAGATAATTCCATTCAATTCTGTCATAGGCTTTACTGATATCGAGTTTGAGAGCCACATCTCCTGCCTTGCCTTTGGTTTTTGTTTTCATATAATGGATGACCTCAATAGCAACCATAACATTATCCAGTATGGATCTTCCTGGAACAAAAGCGGATTGGCTAACCGAAATGCATTTATCAAGAATGGTTTTTAGTCTATTAGCTAGGACTTTGGCCATCAATTTATAAATGACATTACAAAGAGAAATAGGACGCCAATCTTTCATAGAGACTTGAGATTCACCTTTAGGAATGAGAGCGATGTTGGTTAAATTCAAGCTGGTCGGAAAGGACCCTGTTGTTAGCCAATTACAACACTGCTGGAAAATCTCTTGCCCACAAATAGGCCAAAAGTGCTGGAAGAAACCTGGATTAAAGCCATCAGGTCCTGGACACTTGTCAGGCTTCATAGAAAAAATAGCTTCCTTAAACTCTTCTATCACAAAAGGTGCTGTTAACATGTTATTGTCATCCGGAGAAATAGAACAATCAATTAAATTGATAACAGGTTCAATCTCACTATGCTGCCTTTGGAAGATATCAGCAAAATAATCATGAGCAACATCACACAATTCAATGTCATTAGTAATCAAATTATCAGAAGCATCCAATAAGGAAGTAATTTTATTAACCTTTCGCCTAGAAGTTGTTGAAGCATGATAGAACTTGGTGTTTAAATCACCATTACGTAACCAATGAGTTTTGGCGCGTTGCCGCCAAAAGGTATCCTCCTGAACCAAAAGAAAAGACATACGTTTCCGGAGAGCATTAAACAAATTGATATTATTAGAATCAACTTGGGTTCTGATTCGATCAAGCTTTTTCCTACACTTATCCACTTCACGCCTGATGTTATGGAAATGGGATTTGCTCCATTGAGAGAGATCTGAAGCACAACAATTCAGTTTCTGCATAATCTCTTGGGATTCATATGAGCTCCATTGTTGTTGAACGAATTTACTGCATTCAGGGTCAACCAGCCACACATTTTCAAATTTAAATCTTGAAAGGCCGCGTCTACTTCTTGAATTAGAATCACGAACCAATCTGATAGGATAGTGATCAGATGCAGGTGCAGGCAAATTTTCTAGAATGGCATCAGGAAATAGAAGGTGCCAACTTTCAGTCGCAAGAGCACGATCAAGTCTTTCCTCCACTGCTCTAATTGTCCCCAAGCTTTTAAACCAAGTAAAAGGATACCCCTCCATATGAATATCAGATAAACCGGAATCTAACACAGCAGATCGAAAACCATTGATTAACCAAGTAGCTCTTTCATTCCGGCCTTTTTTCTCATGTGGTGATAATATATCATTAAAGTCACCTACTACACACCAAGGAAGATTAGATGATTGAGACAAATGTTTAAGAAAGTTCCAAGCGGCTCTCCTTTGTCCACTTCCCGGAAAACCATAATAGCATGTTAATCTCCAATTACCATTACTAGTATCCACAATTTCGACATCAATATGATTTTGTGAATAATTAGAAATAGAACAATTAAATGCCGAATTCCAAAACAAAGCTAAACCTCCTCCTCTACCTTCTCTATTAACAGTAAAGCAATAATCAAAACCCAAAACATAACGAAACTCCTCTGTTTTATTAGAATTAGATAAAGTTTCACAAAGGAACAATACATCCGGTTTATAAACACGGACGAGGTATTTTAGACTAGGAACTGCAGTCGGACCACCTAAACCTCTACAGTTCCAACTAATAATATTCATTTTGGCTGGCGGTTCTGGAGACCAGAACTCGCCATTACAATTTTGTCAACAAATAAAGGATTAGTCTGCATCGGAATAGCACGAACAGCAGCATTAAAACCTTCATTATGTTCATCAACCTTCATCACATCCGGACCTTCACCCATAGTATGCTCCACTTCAGCCTCTTCGTTATTACCTTCAGAATTAATTCTCATGCGCTTTTTAGGGACAGTGGCAGCCTTGCCCACAAGCCCAACAGCAGCAGTAGCATTTTGAGTGAATTCCACACTAACAGCACCTGTTTCAACCATGTGACCAGCAGAAACAGCAGTAGAATTACTCACAACCAGGGCAGAACTAGTGACTGTGTTGACCGGATCAGCTTGCAAGAGATGTGTTATGTCATTCCTGCGCTCAAGGAGGATTCTCTGTCCAATAGCAGAGTGCACAAAGGGTCTGGCCAATGTTTCAGAATTAATAGTAAAAGGCACCCATTGAACTCCCTCATCATAGCTGGCCACCTTTGTCATAGGATTAGCAATTGCTGTTTGGAAAGTTAAGCACCTACGTCGCTCATCACGAACAACCTGAACTCTACCAAAGAGAGCATGCTGAATCGGCTGTCCAGCATTGATACCAACTGCTTCAGTCCCTGTCATAGTACTTCTACCATCTGTACCAGCATAAGCCCTTGTTCCACCATTTCGACCTACACGATTCTGACTCTTACCATCGCGCAGCCACTTGTTAATTGTGACTCCTCCACCAATGGATGTATTACCGGATTTCAGAAAATTTCCCCAACCCTTCTCTCCCTCCACAAAACCAGGTTCGAGTCTTTTGTGGCAAAAACTCTCGGTATGACCAAGAATGCCACAAACAAAACAGAAAACACCTAACTTTTCATACTTAAAGTGCACATGAACAACACCTCCATCCTCTTTTTCAAAGGTGAAACTCTTTTTCAAAGGTTCGTCAACTTTTACAGCAACACGGATGCGCATATACATCCTCCATGAACCATGATTATTATAGTCATCATACTTGACAAAACGACCAATATGACTACCAATTAGCAGCCCCATTGTGTCATTCATAAAGCCAAAGGGTAAGTTAAAGACCTGTACCCACATCTCCACCACATCTATGTTGATAGCAAGGGGATCATCACCAACAGACAGCTTCTTGAGAACCAGCATATGGTTGTCAAACAACCAAGGTCCTCCCTGAAAAACACGCTCCATATCCCACAAGTGATAAAATTGGAACAAGAACTTGTTTTCTTCCATAGCAGAAATTGAAACTCCTTGGCCAGGGCGCCAAATAGTTGCTAAACGTTCCTTCATGACATGGAACTTGACAGGTTTGTCAGACAACAGAGATCCAACAAGGCAAAGTTCTAACAATTCATCAGATGATAAGGTAGCAGGATCAACATAGTTTCTGCCACCAATGGTATTTTCATTGATATTGAGATTCTCCATATCAACAGTGAGGAAATTGAGTAAAATTGAGAAGGTAAGGAAAATGTTTAGCAAAGAAAGCATGAGGTGATGAAGAATGATTGGAAACACCGCATTATATAGAGATAAGGGACCTTGACATAATCCCTGCATATCCTCAATCACATTCCAGATGGTGCCCAAAATCGTGTAACTAATTAAGTGAATCATAGAAAAGAGGATACCTGTAATAAAGTACAAATCAGAACCTGATTGTAATTGACCCCAAAAATCCCATATTATCCGCTTCAATTGAGGAAAAGACAACACCAAATCGGATTGCAAATGATAATTATGAACAAACAATTTGAACGAAGGAGAGGATAAGAATTTTGAGATATCACAAATAGCATCCCTACACTTCCGTTGTGGAATAAAGTCACCCAAGTCAACCTTAATTTGTGTTTTCCAAATCGTGTCATCAGGATCAATTCCAATATTTTGTATTAACCTCATAACAACTAATCATATCACAAGAATCTTCCAATCAAGGGTGTAGAAAACGAATTAGGAAACAATTACGCGAGATTGAGTAAACCCAGCCGCGTCATCACAAGCACTCACAGAGGGAGGACACGACACAATTTGTCAGTGAGAGAGACCAGTCGTTGAGAACCCTAAGGAGAGAAGACCAGATCGGGGACCTATCGCCGCCGCCGCTAATCACGGAATACTATCTTATTGTGTCAGTAAACTTTTTTCAATTTCTATGGTACACTTGAATAGAATGTACCAGTATATTAAATCTTTAAATTAATTATAACATGAGTATTTTTAGAAATGATTTTTTTATGATTTAAAAAATTACAATAATTAAATATTATTTATCAAATTGGTTAGCAAAATAAGTGTTAATTTTTTAAATTTTTATTACTCATAATAAATAACAGGGAAAATTGATTATTTTTTACAAAAAATATAAAAAATTAGAATAATGTTAATAAACAATCAAATTATGTTTTTTCTTATGAAATAATTTTCTCTAAAATATAATAATTGGCAAATAGCTTTTTGATTCATGAAAAATTATCATTAAATTATTAAATTAAAAGTTAATTGTACCATTATTTTTTTTGGTCGAAAGTTAATTGTACCATATACACTTTACCACTACCATAGTAGCTCCATTTTATTTGCCAACATTGTGATATCTCATTAAAGAATGGACAAGGCCCAAAAAATATTACAACACATTTGGGTAATGGGCCGAACTTTATCTCTCTTAATATTTGGAAAATTTAACCTAATACCCTACATCTATATCTTCACCCTATAAAGCAAAAATACTTTTCAATTTTAACCCTTTATCATTTGACGGCACTTACGCAAAAAATACCTTCACCCTACGTTTTTTGGTAGCCAAAGTTGCAAATCAAAATATTTTGGAAACACCATGAAATTTTGACAAAAATGAAGAGAAGAAACAACATAAATTATTTGAGAATGCACTACTACATGGGTATATTAGATACGGTGGGGAATGTTGCTTCACATGATGCTGCATGAGAGCGATAAGTTCCAATAAAAAGTTTGCTATTTAGGCCCCCTAGTATTACTTGCAGGCCCCCGTCGTGACCATTACTAGAAAATTCGCTTTTAGCAACCGATTTAGCGACCGAAATATTTCAGTCGCTTTAGCAACCGATATAGAGACCGATATAGAGACCGATATTTTGAGCGTCAAAGTTTAAAAATATTCGGTTGCTAAATCGGTTGCTATGTAATTATAGAGACCGAATTAGAGACCGATAATTAGCTACCATAAAATTGGTCGCTCTAGAGACCGATTTAGAGACTATTATTTTAAACTTCAAAGCAAAAAAAAATCAGTCGCTATATCGGTCACTATAGAGACCGATTTAGAGACCAAACATTAGCGACTGCAGAATTTGTCGCTATGTTTTTTAAATAAAAAATATTTATATAATTAAATATTTACTGCTATTATCTTTTTTAATAAAAGACCTTTTACTCAGTTTTTTTGTTCTCTCCATTCACTTCACTGTTAAGTTTTCCCAAATCATCAAATTATTATTATTATTAGTAATTAGTAAAGCATAATATCACTACAACACATCTATTCACCACTCTAAATCAATTTTTCACAATCCTTTACCTAAAATCATATTCAGCCTCAGTTCCTTTTCCTTAGATTCAAATTCGTTCATCGTGGCTCACAAAAACCCGTTCTCACCATCATCACTCATTCACTCACCCTCACACCATAACCCTCACTCGTTCACCATCTTTCAACCACCTAAAATTCTTCTTCTTAATTACCATCATCACTCACGAACTCTTTGAAACTCTAGAAGCCAGAAACTCTCATTCCTTGTGCGATTGAACTCGTTGAAACCCTAAAACAAAATCACTTTTTTGCAACTAAGGGCTGCGAAAGGACTAGGAAGGCAAATCCTGTACGAATTCAATCACATCGTCATCACTCACTCTTTGATACGCCGTCTTCACGTTGTTGTTTCAGGTTATTCATCATCGCAATTTTCCCCAAATTTTGAGGAAATTCATTATCTTAGGGTTTGTGATATTTAAGTATCTTTGTTTTCTTTGATTTTAGGCTTAAATATGTAAAAGGTCCCTGCACTTAGGGGTCGTTTGATTTTCAGTCCCTACATTTCAAAAACCTTTCAAATTTGCCCTACACTTTCAGTCAACTTTAAAAAAGATCCCTAGGCTGACTTTTTTGCTGAAGTGTCACATTTTTTATGACATGTTAGTGTTGATTGGACTTAAATGTTGATGACTCATTTAATTTTTCTATGAATGGACCAAAATGCCCTTATGCCTCAAAGGGAAAAACAGAACAACAACTTCATCTCTCTTGCATCATCTTCAAAGAAATGAGGCAGCTCCATCTTCATCTCTCTTGCATCATCCTCAAAGAACAACAACTTCATCTCTGTCGTATCATCACCATTATCATTCTCAAGCTTCATCTCTTTGTTTCGAACAAAAACTTCATCTCTCTGGCAACAATTTCAGATTCAGATTCGCAAAAAAAAAATTGATTTCTATTTCGATTTTTTATTTCGTTCCAATTTCTTATGGGTTTCTGGATTAATCATTGTTGAATTTTTTTTTTTTGTTGTTCCATGGGTTTTGTGTTGTTCCATGGTGATGATGTTGGAAGGTGACGATGTTTGTGTTCTTTAAATGCCTCTTCTTCTTCTTCACAACAACAAACCCATATTCATAGATTCGTGATTCATGAAACAGAGACAACGACTAACCGTGGATGTGAATACCTCTTTGTTCCAATTCCATCGTTCCTTTATTCTCCTTCGTGTTTGGGGTTTTTTAATTTTGGTAAAAAAAAATTAAAATTTGTTACTCAAATAAGTGATTTTATTGAATCACATAAATCAAATTTTAGAACATGGGTGAATTGTTCATTAGAAAATCGAATTACTTAGATAAGTGTTTGTGCCATGAAATGGATGTTGCTGTTCTGGGTTGCTGCTGTTGTTCTGTGTTGAGATATTCATCACAATATGAGATATTCATCGCTAGTTAAACCTTTGCGATGTAGATCTGCGATTTTTTGTGTTTATGCTTGAACTTGTTGAGTTTTCAGATTTATAATTTTCAGGATTTAGAAACTTCAAATAGAAATTTATGGGTTTATTAGGAAAAGGGGAATTTTGAGTTTGAGAAAGAGTTGAAGTTTATGGGTTTGAAGGCAGTGATGAAGGAAGAAGGAAAAAATTGGAATTTCGTATGCTCCATTGGTCATTAAGGGTAATTTTGTCATTCCGTAATATTTTTTATGAGTCAACATGTTTGAAGCCCAGTCATCAGTGCCACATGTGTAAAAATAGTGACACATAAGCAAAAAAGTCAGCTCAGGGACCTTTTTTTAAAGTTGACTGAAAGCGTAGGGCAAATTTAAAAGGTTTTTGAAATGTAGGGACTGAAAATCGAACGACCCCTAAGTGCAGGGACATTTTACATATTTAAGCCTTGATTTTAATATTCCCAAATGTTGAAATTCTTCTTTGTTCTCACTTTCAATTGCTAATAGGTGTTTTAAAATTTCTTAGTATAAAATTAATGAAGCATACTAGTATATTGAAAACAGATAGAAATCAATTGTTTGCACTATGATATCTAAAAAAACTGCATAGTTTTAGTTAGTAGGAAAGGTGAAAAATTGATTTTTTTTCAACTCGGTGTATTATCCCTTACTACATGTTTATTATTCATTTTTTGTCTCATGAATAAAAGACCCTATGTCTTGCAAATTTTGGTTTGCACAGTGGAAGCTTGTAAAGACCAAGACAAAATCTTTGATAAAGAAAATATCTTGTTCTACGATAATTATGTGATGTTTGGAAGTTTATGGTACTGATATGGATGAATTGTGTGAATTTATTTCAATAAGTATCGTAACAATTGAAAAGCTACTTTGAGGGACAATGTTTAGTGGCTTAGTGCCAAACCTGGTAACTCTTGTTAAAGTAGCTTATGATTCATTGTGTCATCTCGCTGTTTTGTTCTTAGATTCATTGCATCCTCTCGCCATTTTGTTCTCAACTAATCTAAATATTAACACTGTAAAGGGAACCAGAAATTGTATTTTGGTTACATAAATCTTGAGTTTAAGTACTTTGGGTAATTTTTTCTGGGCACTGCAATCTTCGGAATGCAGTTAGTAAGCAGTCAACTAATTGTTTTGGATGACAATTTCAAGCTTCAATTTCTGCTTTCAAAGAGCAAAATAAGAACAAATCCAATATTGCCAACACATCAGTAGTTGTAAATTGTAATCAAGTAGAATATAAATTAGGATATTCTAATAATGACTATTCTACAACTCATTATATAACATGATATATTGAACTTGGAGCAAGATTGATACCTGGCATGGTTAAGAATGAATATTTGTTTATTACACTTTATGAGTGATAAATTATTAATGCAACTACACAAATTATATGTTTGTCAGGATGATGAGGTCAAACCAAGACTTCCTGAAACAAGACTTGCTGCTTCATATGTAAAGTTTTACATTGCAAACAGTGGTATCATTAATTGCTCCACAATTTGGAGATAAAAAGTGGGATGATGAAGCTATCTGAGTTCTGTCTAAAGCCTTCCCTCATCATGAAGTAAGTAATTTTTTTTTTGTGTAAACAGTTGACTGTTGAGATATTAGTTTAGCTGAAGAATTGTTCTTCGATATGGTAGTATTTCAAAGCCACGTATTGTTGCACTAACCACCGCAGTTAGTGTAGTTAGTTATACTTACGAGTGACAGAGTTTTTGGCCGAAGATATGTGGCTCAAACCGTTACTGTTTGTTCTAAAGATAGCTTAGAGCTAATGCTATTAATCATGGTGATTAGTTTTTGCATTGATTTTTTATAAAACAAACCTTGTTTCTTAATCAACCAAATCATCATATGAATAACTGATGCATCAAACATTAAATCCACAAAAACTAGAAAATATGGTAGATCTGCAAAGCCAATAGTTACATTATTGAATTAAACTGTAACATTTAAGTATAATTTTTGAGTTATTTTGGACACTGAATGACAGTTTATAATGTTTGCGGATTTTAATATCTTGTAGGCAAATCATGGTTCTATGAATGAAGAATACTTGTTTGATAACTCAGAAGAGGATGAAGAACAATTGTTTGATGACTTGGAAGAAGACGAAAATAACTCAAACATTATAAAATCCATGTCTGCACGGCCTTGGACTGAAGGGTTGATTACTGGTTATTATATCATCTCTTCGACTTCCGCAGCTTATTTGTGATACAGGCAGAGATCTCTTGTTGATTGATGTGATTCATTGTGCTGTCATAAGGTTATGTTTATAGCAGTCTGAAGGAGGGAGGGACACTAAACACTTGGCTCTTGGCCTTAGAAATAGAGTTAGGATAATAATTGTCAAGCTATATGTAGTATAATGTTGAGGTGTCATAGGGCAATAAGAGGTATTGTTGTATTATTTAAGTATTTTATTAGAAAATAAAATTTATCATTACAATGAGTTTAGGTTGGGTACATAGTTGTAATATGTACATGTACATAGACCTTTGATCTAGTTAAGCATAACTTGTTTAATATTATGCTAACTTAGGCTAGGTATAGATTTAATGTAACAATGGATACATTTTATATATATAATTTTTTATTTATGATTTTATTATGATATTTATATTAATTTTTACTTCAAAAATTATATTTTTTATTATTTATTTTTTTAGCCACAAATCAAGTTAGCATCCGATTTAGTGACAAAATTTTTAATAATTTGATAAAATCGGTTGCTATATCGGTCGCTAAAATCAGTCACAAAATCGGTTGCTACAATCAGTCACAAAATCGGTCTCTTTAGCGTCGGACAAAGCATCGCAAACCTCGTCGAAAACTCAGTCTCTAAACCGGTCGCTAAATTCGGTTGCTATTACGGTCGCTGAATTCAATTGCTAATTCAGTCGCTAAGAAATCGGTCGCTAATTGGGTTACTACAGATCAGCGACCAGGGCTTTAGCTACTTTTGTAAATCGGTCGCTATATTGGTCGCTAATGCGATTAGCGACCGATTTTTGATTAAAATCGGTCGCCAAATCGGTTGCTAAATGCAAGTTTTTTAGTAGTGGACCAAAATGCCCTTATAAGCATTCGTATCCTAGGAAACGAAGGAAACAAATTTCGTCACCTAAAAGACGAAATTTTATTTTAAAACATAGTAGGCTTGCATTGTCGCGCACATCTGGGCACAAACCACGCAATTTCGTCTCGTAGTTTCCGAAATGCAAATTTTTTGAAATTTTGTCATCTAGAAGACGAAATTGTGTGTTTTGTCACCTAGAAAAAGAAATTATGTGTTTTGTCACCTAGAAGACGAAATTTTGGTTTTTTGCAATTTCGTTTCCTAGAAACCAAAATATCCTAGATGCAAAAGTGGGGGTATTTTGGGATTTTTGGGGGGGGGCCTGAGATCAACATGGGGGGCCTAAATAGCAATTTTCTTCCAATAAAACAAAATATAAGCCCACCTCCTCATATGGTCTCATGGGCCTTGTGCTCCCGCCCGCCCCCCACATTCAAAACCGTACTTAAAAGCCTTATTTTGTCAATTAGGGGTGTATTTTTAGTAAACAATTGAGCAAGTATTTAGTGAATAAATTTGGCTTATGTTATTGTTGGTAGTTTTTTGAGTAAAAAAAAAGGTTAATTCTTATTATGTATAAGTTATTAATACATATTATATTAAAAATAAACACATTTTATAACATAGCCTAAAACAATGTGAGTAGTTTAATAAGTAACAATATTAAGGACACACTTTATAACATAGCCTAAAATAGAGGAATTTTTTTTTTCTCCTCTTCTAATTCTAGCCATCACAACTTTTATCTTTTCCTTTATCAGATAAGGGTGATGTAGGGTTAATTAAGGCCTATAATTCCTCATCCAAATTGTTTTTCCTTTTTCTATTTAAGTTAAAAAAAATTGGTTTCCACATATCTTTAGTTTTTTTTCTTCGTTTTTTCGTCTTATAGTGCAACATTGTTTGTTTAGATTTCTTGTCATAGTATGGTGTATTTTTTTTTTCAGTCTTAGTACGATGTATTTTGTTTTCCTATCTTAAGGCATTGTTTATTGGGTTTAGGTTGAAGAACTTTAAGTTCGATCTAGTGCAGATTCATTCAATGACTAGTGTCATCAAATCAATGCTACAAATCTAAAGGCAAATATTCCGGACACATTCAATATAATCAAGTATGTAGGCTTATGAAATTTTATCATTTTTATTAACATAGATGTTGTGAGTTTGTTCACATATTCAACTTTTTTGTTTTTAGCGATTTTAAATTTGTATTACATCAATGTACTCTATCAAATTTTTTTTTTATTAATTGGAAAAAAAGACAACAAAAACAAACTAACGCGAACGTTGTCTCAAGACACATGTTGCATCCGCAAGCAGCACATGCACTATTTGCGGAGGGGGAGAGGCCCACAACTTAAGATTAACATCTGACTGAGCTCCATGTTTAGCCAACCAATCAGCACATTCATTTCATTCTCTAGGAGTATGAGAGAACGATAAAGACCAATTTCGCGCTCGGAAGATACAAATCTGACCAAGAACAATTGTGGCAGGGTGAAAATTATTGTCATCTTCAAGGATGAGATCAATAGTTGATTTGGAATCAGATTCCAAAGTAATGGTACGGTAGCCTAAGTCCCAAGCCAATTGAAGCCCTTTGAGGATAGCATAAAGCTCTGCCAAGAGGTTAGAAGCATGACCACACGATCCAGAGAAAGCATGCATCCATTCGCCAATATCATTGTGGATAAGACTGCCAAAACCAGCATGATCTGAATTACCGAAAAAGCTACCATCCATGCTCAACTTCAAACACGGAGCCGTTGGTGGAATCCATGCCGCTTGCCGAGTGATTTCGTCCTATTGGCAGTGTTCAAAACCTGCAAAAGAAAATTATGAGAATTAGAAATGCAATTTACTATCAACCAAGTAGGCTTCCTATTAGATTGAAAAATTTCCTCATTTCTAGTTTTCCAAATTTCCCAACAAGTGGTGAAAAAAAGGGACCCAGCCGGTCCAGTAGCATGAAGGCGAAACCAGTCACAAACATGAGTGTCAAGGAAATTAGCCGAATTGAGAAAATGACTAGTTATCCAAACAGCCCAAGGGGCAATCCCGAAGAGTATGAAAAGAAATTTCATGCTACTCTATCAATTTGAATTAATGTATATCATTTATTTTGTAAAAAAAATAAAAATAAGTAACAATATTAAAAAATGACAACATAATAAATAATCTTAACTCACATAGGCCTCAAGAAGTGTCTTTAACAAGGTTTCAGAATTAAAAAATCAATCATCATGAGCCCCCCACCCCACCCCACCACCCACAATTATATATTAAATTATTTTTAGTACCATATATATTAAAAGATGAAAAAAAATCCGTATACGCAAATATCTGCGGTTAAAATATGCCATGAACATAGAGTGGATAATTTAATGGATATCCATGTACAAAATAAATGAATATTTCAATTATCCGTATTTAATGGATATAGATGCAGGTTTAATACTACCCGCTTTCGTGGATATCTACCTACTAAATAATTAGTAAAATTACTTAAATATCACTATTTAAATATAAATTCTCCTATTTTTCTTGTATAAAAAAAATAGTATTTTTATATTTTATATTTTCTTTTCATATTGATAAAACTTTTCATATTTCTTTTTCATTTTTGGGGGAAAATTTTTCAGCTTTTTACATATTCCTCCTTTTCTTTTTATAAAATTCTCTTTTGCAGTTTTAAAAAGTTAGTCCCTTATGTTTATTTTATGTGTTAATATTTTATTATAACACCCCAACTAAAATGTCTAGAATATTTAGTCGAGACATAAATAATTGAATCCGAGTACATTAAATTGCAGGATAATTAATTGAGTTACAACAATTTCATGAACAACGTGATAATACAAAAACAACACAACGGAATAAGAATAAAATTCTAAATAAACAGGATAAAATGAAACAAGAAGAAGACTAATAAGCCTTGCTCCGGTTAACTTGTCTACCTAAAAAAATTGAATGGAGTGGGATGAGACTACTAAGCCTCAGTGAGTCCTACTACCCGCCTAAAGGTGACTACATGGGGAGAAACTGCCTAAGTGTATGAATCTAAGTAATTCATTAGTGTTACAATTGTATTAATAAAATAAAGTGTATCACACAATTTATTATCTTGTCAAATTACTTTTCAAAGGTCACGCTGCGGTAAGCCGGTCTGGGGTGCTTGACATTGCGTACTACCGATAACAGAGGATCGGATTCCGACGTTGGCTCACATAATAAATAATCAGAATTCAGACGAATTCTTTATGATGGTTTAAGAGTACCATTTAGTTAATGAGTATTGTTCACAATTCTAACCAATACATCCCACCCAAGGTAATTCTAATACATGTTATCATAATATAATATGACTATATAATTAATTTAGTACTATAAACTGTTTACAAAGAGCCAAGTTGCATTCGAATATAAAACGAGCGAAATATTTAATTTTTAAAATTCAGCAGGTTCTGAACTGATACACTCGCTATGGCCAGCTTACCCCCGCTACGGCGAGTTTCATGCTGACCACCCAGTAACACTCGCCACGGCGAGTCAGGAACTCGCCTGACGAGCTATACCAGTATTTCAACATAACCACTCGCTGCAGCGAGTAAGCCCTCGCTACGGTGAGTATGACAGATCAGGCCCCTGATTTCTGCAAAAGTATCGTATTCCAAGAATTCCACCTACAATCCCCATGCAACTTGCTATAAACACGATTTACAGTATACAATTAATTACATAGGAGTAGAAATTGAGAATTATTTCTTCTCACATAATGATTAAATCCTTAAACCTAATGCTGGCATGCAATACACATTTTGGGAATTCTAAGCTCTAAAATAACTCTAAGAGTGTGTTTGGATAAGGGAATGTTTTGAGGTAATGTAATTTTTTGAGGGAATTCAAATGCTTTGATCCAAATTTTCTTGTTTGGATAATTAATTTGGAGAATTTTAAAAATGAAGGGAATTTGTGGAGTATTTTGTCAAAACTAAATTTAAGGAATTTCAAATGACACATAAAAGCTAAGAATTTGAAATTCCTTTTTCTCTATCAACTTATAAAAATTACTAATTGATCAAAAAACCTAAAATTAGCCGAAAAAATAAAATCGACTATAAACCCAAAAAATCGGCTATAAACCCAAAAAATCGGCTGAAAACCCAAAAAATCGCTGAAAAACTAAAATCGGACGAAAAACCTAAAATTGGCCAAAAACCCTAAAGTCGCCCGAAAACGCAAAAAATCGGCCAAAAAATCTAAAATCGGCCAAAAACCCTAAAATCAACTGTAAACCAAAAAATCGACCAAGAAACCTAAAATCGGCCGAGAATCCTAAAATCAGCCAAAAACCCTAAAATCAGCTATAAACCCAAAAAATCGGTTGTAAACCCCAAAAATCGGCCGAAAAACTAAAATCGGACAAAAACCCTCGAATCGGCCGAAAACCCCAAAAATAGGCCAAAAAACCTAAAATAAGCCGAAAATCCTAAAATCGACCAAAAACCCTAAAATCAACTATAACCCAAAAAAAATCGGCTGTAAACCCAAAAAATCGGCCGAAAAATCCAAAAAAATGGCTGAAAAACATACAATCGGCCAAAAAACCTAAAATAGGTCGAAATCACAAAATATCGGCTGAAAATCCAAAAAATCGGCAGAAAAATCTAAAATCGGCCAAAAACCCTAAAATCAGACGATTTAGGGTTTATAGTCATTTTAGGGTTTTTGGCCGATTTTAGGTTTTTCAGTTGTTTTTTTGGATTTTCGGCCGATTTTAGGTTTTTCGGCCAATTTTAGGGTTTATATTCGATTTTAGGGTTTTTGGTCAATTTTAGGTTTTTTGCGTTTTCGGGCGATTTTAGGTTTTTCGACCGATTTTTTGTGTTTTCGGGCGATGTTAGCGAAATGCATTATTTGAAATCGGAAGAATTTTTTATCTTTTATTCTTGAAATTGAAAAAAAATCGAGTACATTTTTATCAAAATCGGAAAAAAAATGACAATTTTGAAAATGAATTACTTTGTAATTCATTACTTTTTCCAAACAAAGAATTTTGAAATGAAAGGAAATCAAATGTGTCATCCAAACAAAAAATTTTGAAATGAAGGGAATTCAAATGAAAGCATTTAAATTCCATGAAATCTCAAAATCCCATAAATATTAAAATGACTCATCCAAACACACTCTAAGGTTAAGGAACCTAATAACCCACTTGAAATTGGAGTTTAAATCCTTGCTCTAAGTTGATTTCACCACTTCCATACCAGTTCTTGGTGTACTTAAGTGTGTAGCCTCCAATTCCAATTTCCAATAAAGGACTGCTAAAATTTCATATTAACCACTTCAATAAGAATACTCCCAACATCATGATAATTAAAACTTCAAATTCCTCCACACCAATAGGGTGTTTCGGCCAGTTTAAAGAAAATGGAGGTTGAGATACTTATGCTTCTTTGATCCTTCCAACATTCTTGAATCTAAGCCCATTTGTATAAATTCTTGTTTACTTAAGAAAATCATGTGTTGAGTAACAATAAGGGGTTTCTCAGTTTATGGTGGAGTAGAAGATTTAAAATAAACTTGTTTCTAATGGGTTGAGATCACCTTGGTCAAATGGAACAACACACATGCATTTATGGAGTTTGAAAAACTGAATCTTTGGATTTGGAATGTGACTTTCGGTCAAGAGAAAGAAGAGAGTTGTAGTTCCTTAGCTCATTGGTTAGATGGTACAAGAGTTAAATTGGTGTTGCAGGTAAGCTTAATTGGTACCAAATGATGGAAATGAGTAGTTTGTTTGAATGAATATTAGAAGAATAACGAGCAGAGAGAAGAGAAATTTGAGGAAATGGGTTTCATGTCTTGAGTGGTGGTGATGGTGATCTTATGTGTGAGAGAGAAAGAGAAATGGAATGGAAAGGTCTGATTTCCTACTTTAACGTCTCAACTTAATTAATATATTTATGCCAAAGTACCCATTTATTCTTTCTATTCTCAATTAATTACCATGCAATTATGTCAAATTACTATCTTGTCCTTGAGTTGCATCTCAATCCCAAAAGTGTTCCTTGATTTTACTTAATTCATGAATTTCCAATGTTTCCTTTAATATTAGTCCAACTCTCATTACTTCAACAGATTCTCCTTGTATATAAATAAATGGGTTAATAGGCTTTTACCCCCTGCAAAGTAGGCGAGTTTTACCCCCCTAAAAAAAACGGCAGGGGGGTAAAAATCAACTAGAAAAAAATTCTTGAACATTACAGGGGGTAATCTTAACAAAAAAAATATTATAGGGGGGTAAAACAAATTTCGCCTACTTTGCAGGGGGTAAAAGCCTATTAACCCAAATAAATTATAGCATAAGTTACTACTTGTTAGTAGTTAGAATTTTAGGGATGTTACAATCTACCCTCCTTAAAAGAATTTCGTCCTCGAAATTCAAAACTTCTTTATTCATCGACATATATTGTTTATATCCGCATCCAATTCCTAAACTTTGCTTATTCTCCGGTCAATTGCATTCAATCCCTTGGAATATGACTTTCCTCTCTTAAGGATCGTTGGCTTAAAATTCATTCTCGCATGCTCAATCGATCTCGTGTGGCGCACTCTGATTCGACTACTTACTAACATCCTCTGGACTGTGTCTTTGCAGCTTCAGTCTATAATCCCTGAGCATGGTCGTACACCATCTCATCTTATCCGTCTTTACTTTTTCTACTACGGTTAATCTTCTTCTGTTACTATTGGTATTAACTCCAATATTCAACTGATTTAGTAGATGGGTATATGGCCTGTTGCCATTTACAGGATTAGCTGAAGAGTATAAGCTTGAGTATTGATACTGACAAATCCTAACATCTTCCTTCTCACGGTTCTTCTAATTCCTGAACACTAAAACGTCTGAATGTCACATGCACCACTACACCACATGTGTTGTTAAAATACTCCAGGATTGATCAAAATATAAAACGAGTGGAAACACCTAAATACCATAGATTCTTTTGCTAACGAGTTAAACTCATCTGCAACTGAATCCATAGTCCTTTGGAATTTCCCACCTACCATTTCAATTCATCCTAGCACAACACCGTGATCGAGCGGTACATTTAACATGCAGAAGAACGGGGTTTCGAATCTTCTTTTAAGGGTAAGGGTTAGTCTTGCTTGATAATTCACTTGGTAATCTAACGTAATGCAATTCGGCTAAAGTAGTCGGATTCCAACTTTGGCTAGTTGAACACGTAAGGTCTGAACTTCTAAGACTGAGACTAAATTGAATTGCTTGGCTCAGGATGATTAATGGGTTAACTAACGGATCACTCAGGATACAAAATGGTTTTCAAAAGAAAATGGTATATTACTCTAAACGAGCAATTAACACTTACACTTATATGAACTGGTTAATGATAATTAAACTAGAAGTACGAATAATCTGGGAGAGATACTCAAGGTTAACACACTGATCTAACATGATTTCAGAAAATGGAACTGAAAGGTTCGAATCATTAACACTAATCTCATTACTATATCTTAATTTCACTGAATTGAGTGGATCTGAACTTATTCTGCATTTAGATGATAAGGCTCCGTAAAGGAGGGATAACTAACTCGTTTGGATTAATAGTTTCAAAGTTCAAGTGCACATAGTTTAAATGATTTACTGATACTGAGCTAATTCATTTACATCAGTATGGGTTAATAATGTTGATTCTCATATCAATAAGATGAGTGAGAATTGAAACTGAAATTACGCCCAATTTCTCATGAACAATTGGCTTCTCCGGGTCTGGATCAGTCAGTAACAACATAACTGAAGGCTGAAGACATTTGATATACTTAAGAGTGACGTTCTATGCCATCAGTGTAACTGACTGACATCTAGGAATTTAGGAAGGTTGCATTTAATCGAATTTGTGCGTTGGACTTGGCTGGCAGATAGTAAGGCACGATAAGAAATTATCTGTCTGAGGCATAATCAGACAAGTTAGAGAGTACACACGTTCATGGTGTCCCAAGACTTGTGAACATTGAATCGAACATTGCTCGGTTCGACGAGTTTGCTGAATGAGGATCCCTATGGATGAATAGGCAATTGAAGATTTGTCTTCTACTGGGTTCAGACTCATGTTTCACAATTATATTTCTTCTGTCAATTCAATCGAGTTAGGACAACTAGAATTTCACTCAAGTTTCTTGCCGACAACTCTTAAAAGAAGGTCTGACTGACATTGCTGGTCTCTTAGCTGGAAGGTTTGGATATGTGGAAGTGTCGGGTGGCTGAAGGCATTAATAATGACTTCTAATTGCTAATTTAATCAAGGCTTGTATGATAATGATCTGACATGAATATTGGTTCCAAAACGATAGGTTGACTCTACTTCACTGGGCGTATGTTGGTAATATCCTAAGTCATAATTCAACAGGTTTGCATCTAGAGAGTGGTAGAATACAGGTGACTCAACTTGTCTTTTCTTGCAAAGGTGTTTATCTGGACTACGACACTGAGTTACTAATTTAGAAACAAATGTATGATGGTGTTTAGTATGCCTTCCTGGGCAACGGGTATTGTCAAAAGAGGATTCTAATCGTTATACCAGATAAGGTTATGTCTCAAGGGGTTTGGTGTGATCCCTAGTATAAATCGATAGGCTGAGACTACCTTATTTGGCATGTAGTAGTAATATCGTAAGTGATAACATAACATGTTGGAAGTAAGAGAGTGCTAAAACATAGGCGGTCTAATTAGACTTTTACTATGTAAATGGTTGGTTGGTCTACGATACTAAGTTACTAGTCTGGGGTAATTTAATGACAACACTTAACAGGTCTATTTTGGTAACAGGTGTTATACAAAGGGAATTCTAAATGGTATACCGAATAACACTTGACCTCTAGTAGTAAGGTACGAATATTGGTTACTAACTAAAAGGCTAGCTTGGTTTTATTATCGGTTTCTAAACTACTCAATGATGGTGCTCCGCGAATTGACTTAGGTACCTAAAGGTGTTATGAGAGATTCCTAATTGTTAATCTAGTCAAATTTTGGCCTCTAATGGTTTGTTGTGTTTACTGACATAGACTAGTATCATTAAAAGAAAATTCTAATTCTTATACTAAATAGAGCTTGACTTCTAGTAGTATGGTAGAAATACGAGTTACGAATTGAAAGGCTTAAATAAATTTGTTGAGGGCATTTAGAGTTGGCATTCTAGAGGGTAGTCTAATAAGATGACATTGAAAGAATATTGGTATGTGATTGTGTCCTAATATGGTTTCTCTAGTATAAGTGGTTAAATAGTCTAACATACTGGGCGAACTTCTTGGCTGCATTGAAAGGTTAAGTAATCAGGAAGATTATCTCATTCACCGGTATACTCTAATCCTGACTTGTTATGTCACAAGATTATCTCATTCACCAGGCTGCTCTTATTCCTCACATTCTCGTCAACTGCTTCATTACAATCTCTAGGCTTACCTCTTACTACTGATTTCAATTCATTTACTACGTCTAAATTCTTTGCACCAATTGCTGGTGTTACACAACTTACTCATGTGGCAACAATTGCTATAGCTCCATCATCCGGTTATAAGAACTTTGACCAACAATTGCTTCTTAATTGCACCTCAACGACGATCTTACTGCTTGACCTCCTTGGTCCACTTCGATTCTCAACCATAATACCCTGCCTACCATGCACAATACTGAGTTGTACGGGCTCAACACGCGATGGTTTCAGCGTAAACAGTTCAGACTCAAAAAGAGTCCGTACTACTTAGGAATGAATTGTAAGGACTCAAGGCAAGGTCTGATACCGGATCGACCTGCTCTGATACCAATTATAACGCTCCAACTAAATTGTCTAGAATATTTAGTAGAGACATAAATAATTGAATCTGAGTACATTAAATTACAGGATAATTAATTGAATTACAACAATCTCACAAACAACGTGATAATCCAAAAAAAACACAGCAGAATAAGAATAAAATTCTAAATAAACAGGATAAAATGAAACAAGAAGAAGACTAATAATCTTCTAGTCCGATGATCCGAGCTAAGCTCCAATCGTCAGTTCCCACCTGGTCCTTGCTCCGGTTAACCTCTCTACCTAAAAAAATTGAATGGAGTGGGATGAGACTATTAAGCCTCACTGAGTCCTACTACCCGCCTAAAAGTGACTACACCGGGGGAAACTGCCTAAGTGTATGAATCTAAGTAATTCATTAGTATTACAATTGTATTAATAAAATAAAGTGTATCACACAATTTATTATCTTGTCAACTTACTCTTCAAAGGTCACGCCGAGCCAAGCCGGTCTCGGGTGTCTGACTCTGCGTACTACTGTTAATAGAGGATCGGATTCTGATGTTGGCTCACATAATAAATAATCATAATTTAGAGGAATTCTTTATGATGGTTTAAGAGTACCATTTAATTAATGAGTATTGTTCACAATTCTAACCAATACATCCCACCCAAGGTAATCCTAATACATGTTATCATAATATAATATGACTATATAATTAATTTAGTACTATAAACTGTTTACAAAGACTCAAGTTGCATTCGAATATAAAACGAGCGAAATATTTAATTTTTAAAATTTTGCATGTTCTGAACTGATACACTCGCTATGGCGAACTTACCCTCGCTACGACGAGTTTCATGCTGACCACCCAGTAACACTCGCCACTGCGAGTCAGGAACTCGCCTGGCGAGCTATACCAGTATTTCAACATAACCACTCGCTGCGGCGAGTAAGCCCTCGCTACGGCGAGTATGACAGATCAGGCCCCTGTTTTTTGCAAAAGTGTCGTATTCCAAGAATTCTACCTACAATCTTCATTCAACTTACTATAAACACGATTTACAGTATAAAATTAATTACATAGGAGTAGAAATGGGGAATTATTTCTTCTCACATAATGATTAAATCCTTAAACCTAATGTTGGCATGCAATACATATTTTGGGAATTCTAAGCTCTAAAATAACTCTAAGGTTAAGGAACCTAAGAACCCACCTGAAATTGGAGTTTAAATCCTTGCTTCTAAGTTGATTTCACCACTTCCAAACCAGTTCTTGGTGTACTTAAGTGTGTAGCCTCCAATTCCAACTTCCAATAAAGGTCTGCTAAAATTTCATATTAACCACTTCAATAAGAATACTCCCAACATCATGATAATTAAAACTTCCAATTCCTCCACACCAATAGGGTGTTTCGGCCGGTTCAAAGAAAAGGGAGGCTGAGATACTTACGCTTCTTTAATCCTTCCAACATTCTTGAATCTAAGCCCATTTGTACAAAAGTCTTGTTTACTTAAGAAAATCATGTGTTGAGTAACAATAAGGGGTTTCTCAGTTCAATGAGAATAAATCTAAATGAGAAATCATTTTACTCATGTATGAATGTTGTCGTTTAATATAATATAAGCAGACCTGTGCAGATTCATTGTGAAGCACAAGTTTATTATTATAGACTTGTATAAATATTATATGAGATTAATTGACTTAGAGACGTCTTAGTCAATATTATTTGATGAAAGAAAATTGTCTTCATCATTTGTGTATAAAGTAGCTACTAAACAAAGCCACTGGGAAGAAATAAATATGTGAAACATCGAGATAAATGGGACTTGAGCCATTCGAAATTCACAAGTGATGGGAACCCGACCTTTGTGATTGGAGACCCCATGAATAAGGTTTAATGTGGTAAGAACAGGTCACGAGTTAATTCTGCTAACACTAAATTTTATTTAATCTATCCATTTTCTATGGTGTACGTAATTGTGAAAGTGTTAGACACTGCATTATTGAGAGGGTAAGCTATAAAACTTTTAATGATTTTCATATCCCTTATGGGTGGTGTATGATTTGCAGCATACACTTGATGGAATCACCTATATGAGTGTCGAGTGGGGCCGCTTGCATGAGATCTTGGCGAAATCTCTAGGGCACTCATGAATATCAGGCACGCGCACCGCCTATTTAGCGCACAACCGCGTAACAACAAGAATTGTGGGGGGTGTAATGTGATTGTAAGACCGCTAACACACATCAAGTGTCTTGGGTTGCATTGCTTGCAAAACCAATTCACTATGTGTTAAGTCTTATCTATCTAGGACGGTTTCCATAGCTTGCTACACCGTTCCGATGCATTACATTAACGATGTTAATCCAGGAAATGTTTTTGAGTATTCTTTCAAACTTTAAAATAAATTGTGGGGGATTGTTGTATATTTTAATTATATAATTTATTTTAAAGTTATTTTATATATAGTTTTTAAAAGAATTAATATTATTTATTATTAATTGTTAAACATGTCTTAATTATTTGTCAAAATATACACGTTACCAATCCTAATTATTAGGCTTTCAATTCTAATTAGTAGGCATTATTGCTTTGCAACGTTGAATTGATTTTTCATAGCATATACATACACAAGAATAATATGTGGGAGGAGTGTGTAACTAGAAACACTATCACGGTTTTTATATTTGGCCTTGATTATTTTCTTTTGTGTTTACATGTAATCAAAACCAATAAAGAAATCATTTTCCTCTTCTTGGTAAACTTGAGTTTATATTCCTGGATTACATCTCCTGTATATTTATTAAGTTCGAGCTGATCTGTCACCTCGAGTATAATTTATATTCGGGAAGGACCTGTTGAATCCTGGAGAATTTGCGCAAATATACAGCGGATAAATCCTTAAAGACAGTGACTTTGTCACGCCCAGGGGCGGAGTCAGGAATTAAACATTGGGGGGACTAAGTTTAAAATGCTGTATAAATTTTTTTTTTTAATAAAAATTGTCGTATAATTTAGTATATATAAAAGGTTGTTTTTATATAAAAACTACTATATATATAAGAAATTTAAGAACATATAAGCAATATATCCAAAATCAATATATGTAAATTTTTTAAGTATAAAGAATACTCAAAGGTAAAACACAATACACAACATGTTTTATGTTACAAGTTAAAAATCAATACAAAGTCCTTTTTAGCACTATGAACAAAATAATACATAAGTTTCACACATCAAAATAGCCAACAAATACAAGCAACCACAATTACTAACCAAAGAGCATCATTTCCAAAAAGTGTCAATAATAAATTTCACTCTAAACACATCTCATGCTTGCACACTTTTTTTTACAGTAAAAGACAAATACCCAATATATATAAATATATAGTAGTACTTCTTCTTGTCCTTTTTATAAGAGACAAATTGAGTCAAAAAAATTGATTTATCTAAATTATATTATAAACCAAATACATCAATTTTTATTGACTCAATCAGCACCTATAAAAAAGAACTAAGTATCATATTACTAATACTATATAAAAAATATTCAAAGAGGTAGGGGGGACCACAGCCACCCCCTGTCCCCCCTGTGCCTCCGCCCCTGGTCACGCCTCAGGTTATTACTCTATTCTGCAGGTTATCCGCGATTCATGAGTTTAGGCTTTCATCAAAAGATAAGTTCATCATCTCTACTTTATTTGATGCTCGTATTTATTTGATGATTATATATATTCTTACATGTTTACTATTCTGATAATTTTAGGTCTCAATTCTACGACAATCTTGAGGACTAAATTGAGAAAGATAAGTTTATATGATCTCTCTTTGTTGTCTTATTATTTTGAGATATTATTATTATTATTACTAGCCGCCAAACGGGCACGTGCCCGTTTGTATAATCGATATTCTCTTATTCTTTTTTTGTGATCGATATTCTTTATTGTGCAAATATAAATAACTACTTAATCTCCTTTTTTTATTGGAATTAGTTAATTGATAACTGCGTAACATCCTTTTTTGTTGTGGCCAGTTATTAAGAAGATTTTTTTTTTTTACTATAAAAAAACTGAAAACCTACTTTTATGTGGAAGTTGTTGTGCTTAGTTATTAAGAATAAAAAAAATGTTATTTACTAAAAAAAACTGAAAATCTATTTTTATGTGGAAGTTATTTTTTAAGGGTAAAATAAGAATAACAAAAAAGTCATCCCAAAAATTTGTATCCCCTTTATATATTAGTATAGATTATGCCAATTTTACAACAGATAGTTCATTAGGTGTCCATACTACTAATTCAACTTTTCATGTGATATTAGATTAACATTTGTGGTCATCAATCACGCTCAACTCATCTTATTATTAGATTTACAACAGATAGTTCATTAGGTGACCATCTTATTAGATTAACATTTGTGGTCATCAATCACGCTCAACTCAAGTCTACTTTTTGAATATTGTCTACTTATATAAAAAGATCACTTATATGTAATCCGGTGGTGCAATTTCCTATCTCCCGTGAGGGAGTGTTAGTTGTGTCCTTTTCATTTTAAAACAAATTTGGATGAGATCAAAATCATTGTTTCATTTGTTCTTGGATGCATGTGTTCGAATCATATGTTCAAGGGAGTAATGTTAAATATGTCAATTATGAGTTGCAACTATCATATGCATGTATAGACAGCGTAATTTGTGTTGTGAATTCAACGACAAAATCACACCAATATACGAAACTTGATGTGTGGAGTAAATTAATCAAGCAACCAAAAAATTGATAGAGATGATAAAAGTAAATAATCCAAAAGCAAAAGAAAAAGAGACAACAGTTTGTTTACCAGTTTGGTGTTAATTAACCTACTCTGGGAAAGAGCAACTCTTCATTCCACTATGATCAAATAAGTTCTTTACACAAGAAATTCCCAACAAGGGTTACAAGAATTAGCACATAACTCTAGCCTAGTTCCGAATCCCTTCATGTGATGAAGAGACTCAATTTGACCTAGCTACCCAAAGTGTACCAAGGATGATTCGCCCAAACACCTAGAGTTATACCAAGAACGATTTCTCTAAAACTCTAGTGTGGCAAACCTTAATCCTAATTGCTTTCAACTTCATTTTTCTATGAATAAAATATTTCCTATTTATAGAAAATATAGGGTTAATAGGTCTTTACCCCCTTGCTAAGTGAGCGTGTTTTGCGTTACCCCCCCGCTAAAAATTTCTTGAAGATTGCCCCCTTGCAAAGTTTTTTTTGTTGGTTTCCCTCCTTGAGTGCACTTTTTACATCGGTTATTTTGTTCAACCGATTTAAAAAATTATGTTTTTTAAATCGATTATTTTGTTCAACCGATTTAAAAAGTTAAAATTTCTTGCATCCAAGAGAGGAAAAGGGGGGAAACCAAAAAAAAAAAACTTTGCAAGGGGGCAATGTTCAAGAAATTTTTAGCAGGGGGTAACGCAAAACACGTCCACTTAGCAGGGGGGGTAAAGACCTATTAACCCAAAAATATATGCCTAAGTAACATAAACAAATAAAACTAATTTTCCACAAAATATGCACAAAATCACATGCTGACCCGCGTGCCTGCGCCGTGCGCCTGAAGCAGAGCCTCCAAGCCAAGAGCACATGTTACCGCGGCGCCGAGACCATATCGTGTTCAGGATTTTCTGACTTCTTGTAACTGAAATTTCAATGCGCATCCAACAATTTGTGAATTACAAATACTACAAAATAGTAGTGGTACATGGACACCTTTTTTCTTTTTCCACAATGGAGCCAATGTAAATTGAACCTAGAAAGTCATTTATATTACCCAAATCTCTCGGCACAAGATCAAACTTGATAGGTTATATGGACACCTATTTATTGATATACTCATTTGATATCTTTATCCATCAAATACACATTCTCTTTTATGGTGGTGATCGATGGTGGGCACCAAGCGTTACAACAGAGCTTTGGTGACCTTGCAGTGGTCAAAGGTGGAGATCTAACAACTTTATAGTGGTCGCTTGCGCGATACCTCCCACCAGCTCTATTATCAAATTGATGATAATTAATACGTTTTTTAAAACAAATAATCATATGTTAATATAAACTCCCAAATAATCTCAATGAACCAAACATAAAAATTTGTGTAAACTATTATTTCTATGTCAATTTACTAGTTAATCATATACTTTAGTGCGGAAACAAAATAAATATATAACTGTGGTTTTGGATATAAAATGACCACACTTGGAGAAAATGACGATGTTACAATATATAAAACGATTTTACAAAGTTCATATTTAGGAGAGGGTTATCTGATCACTGGAAGAAATTTTATTTCTATGTTTTAGCTCTTAATGTTTTTGTATAATTTGAACTTGAGATTATTTAAAAATGTATAGAATATTATAGATAGATAGATTTTTTTTTTAAAAAAATTAATCACTATGTTAGAAGTGCATGTTGATATAATTTAATAGCATTGCTGTTTATTTGTCATGCTTGGCTTGTCCGTGGTTGACCAAAGAGAAGTGTAATCTCGTGACATATGAGAAGAATAGGGATACTAGCTGGTAGCATTTATTATGGAATAGAAAGTGGTAAAATTATTTATTTATTTATTTATTTTTATAATTTTCTTGTTGATAAGTATAAACGTGAAGCACAAATGGATGATAAAATAAAAAATCGTGAGGCCCAAATTTGTGGAAACGAGTTGTATATAACTCATGCTACTAGTAATAACAAATTTGCAATGCTTTTTTAAAATAATGAAAGAGAATATATTATATGTGTCTGTAAATGACTACTTAAGTTGTGGGACGACAGAAAGCTAGGCATGTGATTTCGAGACATATGATTGGTAATCACTTAGGGATGTGTCACTTTTCTTCTTGTTGGCACTGGCAGTGTGGTACTGCTAGTAAATAATTCCCTCATTATGTTTAACAAGGCCAAGGACAAACACTGATGTGTAGTATAGTAATAGTAATTAATTTGTGGGTCTGCAACTTGAAGATTTCTCTTCCCACCCCCCATGTCTCTTTTTCACACCCCTAAAAAATCCAATTTTACCCCCCCAAAACTTCGGTTTTTATTTATCGAAGTTTTCCAATATAGAAAAACATGTGTTTTCAACCGTTTAAAACTTTGGTTTGTGTTTACCAAACTTTTTTCTAGGGGTATAAACGGAAACATGGGGGGGGGGTGAAAAAGAGACGTGGGGGTGGGAAGAGAAATCTTCCTGCAACTTAGATAGCATTTGTATTTTCATACAAAAATCAGAGGTAGAAGGTGGGATGTGGTAAAAAAAAATCTAGATGGTTGACCTCGAGAGGTGGGACAGTAACACGCGATTGACATTGTCAAGTGTCAGTCACGTCTGCAAAAATATGGTGGAGATGTTGCAGGATGTAAAATGGTAAATAGATAGCAAGACATCCTAAGAATCATGGTGTGGCATCATCGATATCGGATTGGTAATGTGGCCGTGGCCCGTGGCAATTGACCGTTGGTATAGCGACACCATATTTTTTTGGAATGCAGCTTATACTAAGCCTTAATAGGTGGCCTTAATTCAATTCCAAATAAATAAAATTTACCCTGGACAAGGAAGTTACAAAGCCTGTCAATTTCAGTTAGATGAACATATATGCAAGTGTTTTTATGCTGCAAGTTGCAACATTATTAATTTACATGTATACAAAATTATCTATTTCTCAGTTATGATTCTTTCATGTGTGAATACCATTATATATATAATTTAAGCAATCCAAGCAAATCACGCTGAAATAATTGATTTTAATTTTGTCCCTTCTTCAACTAGCCATAATAAGAACCAAATGAGAATTACTAAAACAAACCAAAACTTGATATAGATGATGGAAAATGATTCATAAAAGCATGCACACGTTTAAGAATTGACTTCTGCCATTTTGAGTTATGCATGTGAGTTTCAGGGCATTATTGATAATATTGGAAGTGTTTGGTGTAGATGCCAAATTGCTAGATGCATGGCACAGTTTCCTATAATTTCATCTCAGCCCCTTACTTCATTCTCATAGGTTAAATTGGTCCAACAGGGTTGACCCCTCCAAGCAGCTAGCAAAATAGTAGCATATATAAATTGACTTATCTTCACCCAACCAAAAGAATAGTTATATTTTTGTTTTCTTTTTCCAAACAAGAATGAGAATATACAGTACATGATATAAATCCATTCTGATTTCAGCAAAGCATAATCATGAAAATTTTATACTAGTACAACCCAATGACATCAAAATTTTGTATTTACTTGTTATTTGTATGATTTAAACAACAAGTTATAGATACCGCATATGATATATATATATATATATATTTTTATCTCCATATCTCTTACATTTTTTCTTTTACAACTTACATGCAATTCAAAATACACATTAAAATAAAAAAACATATATGACATCAAAAATTTGATGTCAAAGTATTATTTCTCTATAATCCCTGTATAAATTTTGATACCCATTTCAAGTCCGTTTCGACTCAAAAAACTACTTTTAGCCTTGATTTCTATATAATGAGACATTTTGGAGTATCAGAACAACATTCATCGGTCTACCCTAATGGATTAAGGGTGTGTTAGCCTTTGTGCGTAGCTAAGGCACTCCTTTTAGCACTAATATACCAACCTAAAGTCAATTTAACCGTTTTTTATCTTGTGTAGCTAAGGGTGTGTTTTACATTTTTTTAGCTTGTGTAAGCTGTGACGATATGTCCTTAGTCAAAAGTGACTCGTGGGTTGAGTAGTGTGAGTATTTATAAACTATTCTAGCCTCAACTTCTTAAAATGTGAGACTTTTTGGTACACGGAAAATGAAACAAAAATCAAATTTTTACACAACAAAATTATACTATTAGACGACGTTACATGAAATTAGAGAATAATTGAAGGAAGAGCATGATTGAAAAACCGTGCAAATGCTTCCAGGATTTCCTAATAGCAAGAAAGAGACAATACTATAGAAGAAAATAACAAAAGAAGAGACGAATGAAGTACACACCAAAAGTCCAAAACAACTTGATTAAATATTCACGAGAAAGATAGAAACAAGTGTCCTGTCCTAGTAGGAAATAGAGGCTGAAAAATAACAAATACTACTACTACTACTATAAACAAAACCTCTCTCCCTTACCCTCTCTTCTGTGCTTTCTCATATCTCTCAACCTAAAGGCAATCTCTGTGGTCACCAATGGAAATTAATACAACTACCACTTCTGCAGGGCCACTAACTGTTTCTACAAAGAACCATACTTTCATACACCATTACCATCACTTACATTCAGAAAATCATAACCATAGTCATACTCATATTGACCATTTTCCTTTCAAAACCATTGTCATAATCATCACCATGGTTACCTTAATTATGCTCCTATTTACCATTTTTTTGGTTGTATGCTTGATCCGTCGCCAAAAATCTTCCAGCAAAAATGGGATTTGCAAAGATGATTGTGAGAGTAGAGTGCTTCATGACACAAGCAGGAGGCACATGGCTTCAACAATCATGTCCTTTGATTCTAGCCCAGGTAACTAGTTATTATCAATTAATTGTAACTATATTCTTAATTGGCCAAACTATGCAAATTTATGAGTTGAGTTTCTATCTGAATTATATAAGTGATTATGGAGATATATAGTCACAAGAGAGTTTGTCTTTACAATAAATAAATATCATTAGTTATTTTGAATATTAACTCAGCATGTGCTTAAAGGTATCAATTAATAGTAATACCACTAGAAAAAGAGACAAAAAAAGCTTTAATTTTTCTCAAATTCATGTCATTAAATTCAGTGACAAATTTCACATTTTATTCATTACATTTTTTATACCAGTAAATATATTCACATTGATTTCAGATGTTAAAGGGGGGTGTCTTTATGGGGGAAATTTGAGCAAGACACCAACAACACCTAAATTTAGAGGAGTGCAAGTTTTCACATATAGGGAGCTAGAAGTTGCTACGAATGGATTCAATGAAGCAAATGTGATTAATAATGGAGGAGTTAATGGTTTGATATATAAGGGAGTCTTAAATGATGGAACTTTGGCAGCAATTAAGTTACTTCACAGTGAGGGTAAGCAAGGAGAGCGTGCCTTCAGAATAGAGGTGAGTGAAATAATATTAATATCTCCTGTTTGACAGTTTGTTACCTGCCCTCTTTCAATGTCTCCTTTTCTCACAGTTAGTACAGAGAACAATGATTGTGTCTTTTACTATCAAGCTGAAACTTCTATTTTGTTGCCAGAGGAAATAGAAAACAAATGACAACTCGTAACTAACAGTTTATTTTAATCTGATGATTGACTTGTCCAACCTATGAAATCACAACCTTAATGTACACTCTATTCCTATCTTAGTTTATGGTATCACGTTTGACTCGAGCAATGTATTAGTTAGAGATGTGCATAATATTTATTCTAAAGATTCTATATCTATCTAACAATGTTTTTCTTTTCTTTTCTTTTTAATTAACAACATTAAAAGAGTGTTATCATATGAATTATTATGTACATTAATAATAAGTCAAAATTACACGAGTAGTAATTTATTTCTAGAATTTTAGTAAAATGATGGCAGTAATATATTTTCTGTTATTTTAACTCTTACTTGCACAGAATTCTTTGGCATTTTGCAATCAAAATTGGGACCATGAGAATTGAAATGCAAACCCTTTTTATTTTTACATTAGTCCCCATCCTAGTTGCCAACTCATACTGTGAGCTTTATTAAAATCTAGCACATGGGTATGTATGAAGACTAAATGACATTTATGGGCAGGTTGATCTCCTAAGCCAATTGCGCTCTCCATATTTGGTGGAATTACTTGGCTATTGTGCTGATCAACACCACAGGTTATTGATTTTTGAATACATGCCTAATGGTACACTCCAACACCATCTACATTCCCCTAACGATCAAACACAACCATTGGATTGGTGGGCCCGGATGAGGATAGCCCTTGATTGTGCCAGGGCCTTGGAGTTCCTGCATGAACATTCTATCTCACCCGTGATCCACAGAGACTTCAAGAGCTATAATGTTCTACTGGATCAGAATTTCCGTGCAAAGGTGTCAGATTTTGGATTGGCTAAGATGGGATCAGAGAAGAGAAATGGCCAAGTTTCTACCCGTGTGCTTGGGACCACTGGATATTTGGCACCAGAGTGAGTAATATGATAACCCCATTACATCTATCTTTTAGTACCCACTCACAGTTCATAACTTGCAATATCAAACAAAGACACTCATGCACATGGTCACACTCCAGTCCCTTTCAAGCAGGCTGTAACTTTTTAAATACATAGTACTTTCTAGCTAGGGAATTTGGATTCTCTGCATTTGTTAATCACCACATTCACGCAGTCGACACATTGATGACCATTGAATTGAGATCAAATGTGCAAATTTCAAATGGTCAACAATGTGCTGACGGTGTGAATATTGCCGATGGCGGACAATCTGAATTCCTAGCTAGGGTTCTTTTATGATGTCACAAAGAAACCTAGAAATATTTTTTTCAAAAATGCATAATTTCATAATTTATCGCATAAATTTAATTCAGCCATTTCATTTGGATAAATAATGTAGGTACGCCTCCACGGGTAAGCTTACTACAAAGTCAGATGTTTACAGCTACGGTGTAGTTCTTCTCGAATTGCTGACAGGACGTGTACCAGTTGACATTAAGCGGCCCACAGGAGAACATGTCCTTGTGTCTTGGGTAAGAAAACAGTACTCTGCAGTTATTTTAAGACCAATTTGTTTATAATCAAAGAGAGGACCTAATTGACCTTGTAATACTGTCACATTTCATTTTGTGACATACGATATTTGTTATTCATCAGGCTCTTCCAAGGTTGACAAACAGAGAAAAAGTTGTGGAAATGGTTGACCCAGTTCTACACGGACAGTACTCAAAGAAAGCTTTAGTTCAGGTCATACTTGATTCCATTTAGTAGATGTTATTCTCAGCATTATAGCTTATGATTATTACTGGATATTTATAGTTTTTTACTTTCTACCGGGTTTTACAGGTAGCTGCCATCGCAGCAATGTGCATACAGCCAGAAGCTGATTACAGGCCGCTCATGACAGATGTTGTACAATCATTGATACCACTTGTGAGGACCCATTCTCTTTCCAGTTCCCTAAGATTTCAGAAACAAATACCAAGTTAAGGTTTTTATTATCTTAGAAGTTCTGTTTGAGAAGAGCACAAGCAGCCAAGAAATAAATACTTTGCCTTCTTGGACTGAAATGGTTGGACAGATATGTGGTGAAAAAGTTGCAATATCATACTTGATGGAAAATCCTCAAATTGGCAACTTAAATAAGCAGAATTCCTTCACCTCTAATGAAAGATGAAGAGAGGAGAAAAAAAGAGCAAAACAGAGGTGATTCAAATAAGCCTAAAAAGCCAATAAGGACAGAATCATTTGCATTGGTTATAGACGCTTTTTTTATTTTGTTTTAACCAGCAGAAAGACGGGCATTTTTTTTCTAATGTGTTTGGTTGTATATATATCTTACTTGTATGTGTTAAAACTACTTTGCTTCTTTCAATTTTATAATATCTAAACTTATCTAAATTTTAACTTTGATATTCATGATTTATATTTTTTTATTTAAATTTGAAAAAGAATTACGTTGTTAACATTGGTTGTTTACTTTGGAATTCCCTTTAATTACAGTGTAAATTTAAATTTAAATTCGGAGTTCCTTTTATATAATGGTATTGGTATCCATATGAAATATTAACACCGTTCTTAGATTGGTTTTGAACTTTCTAAAATTAAGAGGAATGTGAACTTTCTAAAATTATGGAGAACATTTCTTCAGTATTATAAATGAAATTAATATCCAATCATTTTAATAGTTTTGCTTCCCGACAAATTTTTGAATCCCACAAGTCACTGTCTGAAACCAAACTCAATAACATGCTTCAAACCAAAATGAATAACTTTTGGTTAATGAAAAACGACCTATATAAGCTTCAACTTAAACGTAGGAAGGTGATCATTTGAGCCCAGATTCTTTCTATCTGGCCGTAGGCAAAGTGCTAAATTTTAGGCACTAGCATAGGGTGATATTGGACAACAATATTGAAAGCTACTTCATATTTCTATAAAGATAAACACTCACATAACATACATACAGATAAATGTAAGGAATTTAATGGAATAATGCTGACCTGTTTGGAATTGTTATTTTGCCGCTGAAAGCGAGGGATTCCCAAAAAGCGTGTAAGCACAACAGGAATCACTGCAGGTCATATCAGTGGATACTTCCATCATAAAAATATGCAGGAAAATGATATGAATCTTGCCACACGAACCAAAACTCTGACAGGGGAATTGTTACCTACAATCTATTTGTAATGAAATTCTCTTTATATATCAATCTATGTGATAGTTCTTGATGCAAAGGAGAAATTGTTTTTCTAATAGCATCTTGATAATGCGTTTAAATGTAATAAACTAAAAACAAGAGTAGCAAATTCCTAAAAGATGGATCATAAGGAGATACATTTTTTTGCCTAGTCAAATATTATGTAGTTATTATTAGTTTATTGTAACCTGTAGTAAGATTATAACTTCCAGAATCCTTACGGAAATCTGTGTCTATTTAAGCATGTGTCTTCTTCAAATCTCCACAGCCCCAAATTACTCTAGATGTATACAAGGGCTGGGCAAAAGGAGTTTGATACTGGTTCAGAAAATTGGCTGAAACTGATAGAAACAATCAAATAACAGAAACTATTATTGATAAAGCTCTTCCCCTCAATTCTGAATCAATGTGATTTCGGAATCATGGGGATGAGGTAGACAGTATGTACAAATGATGAAAATATCTTTCAACCCAAGAATTTCGATAGGCTCTCCCACTCAATAACTAAAAATTAAATCCAATATTCTCTATATTCTTAGTGTTATACCTTATAAGCCCCCCTTCTCTTCAATCCCATTCTTCAGTTTTTTTGAATAATTCATTCCCATTCAGTTAGTTGGTATAGCCATTACCCTTATCACAGTCCACCTTGGCTTAAATTCATGTAGATAACCCCTCTAAATCTCATGACATTATCTTGTTCAAGGGAAATTTATTAAATAACCACAGATAATATCAGCAGTAGTTTTACGTTTCAGCATCTGATTCTCTGACAACGATTGATTCTCCTTTCTCCTTCAATTTTGAAGTGATGTTTCTCTTTCCTCTTTCAGATAATTTGGCAAAAGCTACGGAAAGGGCAGATTTGACAGTAAGTTCAGGTTCTTTCTTCTTACGTTTGTTTGCATTTTCTACATCCTTCTGCTTGCTTTCAAGAGAAGAGGAAGATTCAGCATTGATCCTAAAAGATGTATCTGGACTAGCTGGCTTATTCTGGACAGAAGTCTCTGGAATGGTTTGCCGGTTGGATTCCACACGTTTGAACGGTTCATGGAAAGTGTCAAACAGGCGCTTGACCTGTCAGGAAGCATACAGAATATTTAGAGTTCATTTTGTCTGTATTATTGAGCTGTGGTACCAAATTAGGCAACACCAGCCTAAAAAATACAACTATGAATCATTGTCCTATTCCACTTTCGCCTGGTAATATACCTTGCGCTCTCCTATGCCAGGGCAACGAGCTAGATCCTCCATCGATGCACCCATTATGTTAGATAGAGACTGAAAGGACAAGAATCTAGCTTGATCAAAATCTTTTGCAAACAAAATCAATCAATATCTGAACATGTACTAAAAAACAAAATGCATACCCCAAAGTTGGTACCAAGGGTAACTACATCAGTCTTGTTGACATGCCGAACTGTTGTTAGTGCATGTGTTAGCTGCAGTTGAAAGTAAATGAGCTTCAGTGCCTTTGATGATCGTGCTTAGAAATTAACCAACTTAACAATTGCAACTTTAATATTGTTTCTGAAACTACCAAAATCCATAGTAAACTAATGTGTAGATAAAATAAAACACAAGCATACTCGTGAAAGATAGTCTGTATCCATTTGGCCTTGAATAATATCTGCAGGTTTGTTTTCATAGACTTTTATGGTCTCCAAGTAACGGCCACATTCCTCCAGGCTATAATAACAATAAAATGGAATGGTACAAAATCAATTAGACAGGTAAGAGTAATCTTGCCTGATGCTACTGAAGACACTGAAATTCACACCCATGCAGCAGTAATTCCAAGTTACTTTAGATGCTATGAGATATATGCTAAAAATACAAAAGTTCCAGAAGAAACCAGAATAAGCTTTTCTCCCCCTTCGTTCTTTCAAGATGTACATAGTAAGTAAAAAGACTAAACATGACCCATCCACATTAACATTCTTCATTATGTTGTAACCAAAAACTTTCATCTTTAACAAAAGATTTAGTCATATAATACTTTCAAATAGGAATTAAGTAAGAAATTCATTGAGTATAGAAGATAATGGAAGCACTCTCGTTCTCCTACAAATTAAGGAAAAAAAATGCACAGAAGTAGTTTCAGGGAGTGTTAATCACACCTCCATCCACATAAGAGGGTACAATCATGAAGCAAAGCTGTTTTTGTAACTTCAAGTAGAGGCTTCACTACATCCTCCTGCAATCAATAATAAGAAAACACAGAAAATGTCAATTTATATAATATAATTGCTATAATTAAATACAAATTTCCTAAATAGATCATAGGAACACGTAAAATAAAATAGATGTTATAGAAATTTGAGTACATAGTAGGGTAACTAACCACATCAACATGGCATAAAACCACACGAAGTTTGAAATTCTTCTGCAACTCCCTTATTCTGTAATATAAATAGTCTGGGTGAAGCAGATGATACCGAAGACTGCATCAAAATCATACACTTCGTCAAGTTGATGCATAAAAACAACTGTATTAAACCCATCTAGCAGAGCAATGGTCTCTTGTCAAATATCCAACTAAATAACCACAAACAGAAAACAAGAAGTTATACAATAAACCAGAAAGCTCTACATAAGTACCTAACATAGTTGATTCACTTAATTGAGACACTTAATATGAATCTTATTATGCAATCATATCATATCTAATTATGCTACATATAAACCACAGTAACGGAGGCACAAGGCAGAGCATGCACCAGAAGATCCACCCAATACTGGCAATTTGATATGAATATAGTTTTTGGTGCACAAAGTAACGGAGTGGAATAGCTTTTTCTATTTTGTTCTCTTTTATTCCATCCTTTTTAGTGAAACCAAAATAGTATTCCTTTTTTGCCTTTTATCCTATTCTAGTACTCTACTTTTGTATTCCACAAGATCAAAAAACTTATATGTCCCTTTCCTTGTATGTCTACCAAATGCTATCAAAATTCAAGCAGCCCAATCATTTTTCCAACCACATTTTAACTAATGAAACATGCTTAAATAATAGAAAGTATTTTACTTAAACAAGTTATATATCAGCAGAAATCAGTATCAACAAATGGCACCAGATATTCAAGTTTTTATTTCTCGTAACATTAATGATAGAGTCTTATCAATCACGGATCGAATAATGGTTTGTTAAAATTCCACTATCCAATAGCACTATAGTGCCACTATAACTGCTATTTGACAACACCGTAACAAACATAAATTCAACAATATCCAGTGTAGTACCATACCACCTCGAACATTATAACTAAAGAAACATTCAAGTAGCCCAATATTTTTGCCAACCACGTTATAATTATCAAACATATGCTTAAATAATAAAGAGCATTTCACTTAAACAAGTTATTTATCAACAGAAACTAGGAAGAAATGGCACTAGATATTCAATTTTTTATTCGTCTTGCATAAATAACGGTAACAAACCAGTGTTGCCAATTACGTATTGCAGAAAAATAACAGTTAGTTAAAATTCCGCTACAACTATAGCCGCCACTATAAACGCTATTTAACAACACCGTAACAATAACAAACAAACTCTACGATATCCAATGTAGTACAATACCACTCTAACTTCACCAGAAAAACAAACAAGTTACAACAATAAGTAGATTTTTAGAGAAAAATAAAATAACCTGAGATATAGAGCACATGAGCTTTGGCCAAGAAAGAAATCACAAACAACATCAGCAAATGTCCATCTAACGTTCCTAATATGTTTGAGCAAAGGATTCCCCTTCTGATAAACCACAAAAAAAAAACCCTAATAAATTTAATTTTTACCCTAAAATTGTGCATATCAATTAAGAAGCATATACATCATTAAATTAATTAATATATGCATTTGACCTGTCTATTGCTCACAAGAATTGCATTACGATTTTGAGTAGGTTGAGAATTCGGCAATTTTGATGAATCTGCATGAACATTAGTAGTAGCAGTAGATAATGATGTTGACGGTGTTGAAGATGAAGCGTTCGATTGATTATTATTTTCCCTAATAAAAATTGATTAACGCGAAAATGATAAGAATAATAATAACGAAGAAGAATATAAGAAAAAAAAAATAGCAGAAGAAGAAATGAAAAGTGTGAGTACTTTGGAAGTGAAGGAGGTGGAGAGTAAAACTCTGAGGATTTGACGAACGCAAAAGCTTCGGAAAAAGTTTGAGATGGAACGAAGAGAGATGGTGGAGTTGATCTTGTTTGTGAACTTTCAACTACTTCTTGATACGAAGGGATTCTTATCACAACGGAACTTTTCTTGTTTTGATTGTTTTGGTTTTCTTCTTCATTCTCCATCTTTCTATTCTTCGCGCGAACAACACAAACTCGTTGATGAAAGAGAATTTGTGTTTCTTAAGATAGAATGCGATGTAAGTGTGAAATGGGTTTGTATATGGGCTTACTTAATATTGGGCCTCCTTAGAAAATTGTTCTTTACGCCCCCCTTATGCTCAAGGTGAAATTCTCCCCACAACCTAACAATATGTGGAAATACAATTTCAATTGCATTCATCAAAGCAAAGTCTCTATCAGTCAAAATTATCCAACAAATAACAAACAACATCAGCAAGAAATCACAAACAACAAATAGTTAAAATTCTAAGTCACCTAAACAATCCGAGTCACCTTGTTGTGATGAATGCAATTGAAGTTGTATTTCCATATACCGTTGGAGTAAAGAGTTAAATGTAGGGGTACAAGGAAAATTTTCATAATCTTACCCCTTTTCCTTAAATTTTTAAAAGGATTTTATAATCCAAATGTAGATTTGAACTGTTGGGATTAAGAATCCAAACGATACCCATATATGAAAGGTTGACGTGAATGAAACAAAAAAAAGTTAAAAAAATCAATGAAAAAGGTTTTACAATTGTATTATTTTGGCATCAAGACAAAGTCAATGTGAATGAAATTAATTGGTGATTAGAGTGTGTATTGAAATAAGGAATCAATGTAACAAAAAATTGAATTATAAGAAATATAACAGGTGTACTCAACCTTTACAATTCGCAGAAGCATTAATAGATGCCTTTTATTGTTTTCTTCTTATTGCTGATTAAGTCTCTTTTTTTTATTCTTATCTTTTTTTGGTTTTTTTTATTCTCAATGTTTTTTTTATTTTATTTCAATTTTGAGTCAATCTAATGTTATGATGTTAATTTCATAAAGTTTGCCATGTATATGGTTAACTTTTCTGAAAGTTGCTTTGGTAGAAGTTATTTATGTGACATTATAAGGTTACCCTTTCTTACATTTAAATTTTGTCTATTCAATTTTAAATGATTTATAAAATGGATATTATAAGTTGTTTGCAATAAATAAAGCTAATTACAAAAAGAAAATGCAACTATGGCTTCAATCACTCCTTTTTGTAAGAAATTGCAATCTCAATCGCGGTCAATGAAAATGGTGAAGAAAATGGTTACATATCATGAATAAAGCAGTGTTATGTATGAATGTGAGAAGAATATTTTATATCAACATGTGCCCACTTTTTGATATGGTTATCAAAACATGTTTTAGATTAATAACTAATCTTCTATCTTATCTTAATCTTAATCTTAATCTTAATCTTATCTTATCTTATCTTAATCTTAATCTTAATCTTAATCTTAATCTTAATCTTATCTTAATTATTATCTTATCTTTATCTTAATCTTAATCTTATCTTAATCTTAATCTTAATCTTAATCTTAATCTTAATCTTAATCTTAATCTTAATCTTATCTTAATCTTAATCTTAATCTTAATCTTATCTTAATCTTATCTTAATCTTATCTTAATCTTAATCTTATCTTAATCTTATCTTAATCTTAATTATTATAAAGGGTAAGTTGTGACTCAAACTAAAAACCCTAATTAGCCTTCTAATCTCTCTCCTAATCTCTTCCTATTTTCCCTCCAACTACCTTTCAAATCATATTTAATTTTGAATTAAAAAATAAATCACACTCCAAAGTTAATTACTCTCTCACGTCTATTTCTCTCTCTCTCACCTGCATTACCTATTTTCTAGGCTAATTTAATGCATAAGGAGTACTACAACTTACAAGGCTTTGTCACGCGTGAAACCTTAAACATCAAAGAAAACATTTCTCAATGCACACGCGTGACTCCATTCTCATTTTCTCATACTTTCTCTTCAATCTCCATATTTATTCTTCCTGATTTGCTTATTTAGATCTGTTCCTTTATCCATTTCTGAGTTAGAAACACTGCTATAAAATATTGGTGGTTTTGTTTTCTGATTTTGTTCAGATTCTAAGTTTTATGTTTTGAGTTTTTATTTTTTCTTTCACATGTATGTATTCTTACTCTGAATTGTTTTCCTTCTTTCTCTCTATTACTCTGTTGCAATACACACCAAAAGAACACAGGTTGTGGGCTTTTGATCTGCCGCCATGGAGTTGCCGTCGCATGACGCCGTGATTATGTAGTGTACAAACCATCATAGTGGAGAGAAGTATGTGTGTTTGTTATCCTCTTTGCTAGATCTTCCTTCTCCACCGTGTAATGTCTAAACACTTCAAGAACTACGAGATTAGGACTCCAAGATTGAGAGTGAGAGTGAACAAAGCAAGAAGAGAATCCACATTAACTCCTTATCTTGAACCATCTACTAATTTCAATCCATAATATTGGTACTCAATCTAATAACCTCTTTTTTTTGTAAATCAATTGTTATTAATTTACTTATTTTCAATTTTATGCTATTTTTTTTAAATTGCAAATTAAATAGTTTGCTCTATTCCATTTGAACTAATGTTAAATTACTCAATCTGTTTTATTTGTTTTATGTTCTTTTTTGAATTTTATTTTGTTTTTTATTTCTTTCTTTTTGTTTGGTGATTTGTTTTATGATAACATCCTATCGTTGCTCCATATGCGTATTAATATAAATTTGAGCAAAATGCTTCATAAACTTTTCTCACAACAATGATACAATTTTCTCATATAATACAATATAGTGTAACTCCTTGATTGTTATCATTTATGATTAGGATGTATGTAATATATAGTTTAAGTAGATGGTGCAAGTTTAATTTTTGGTTGCTGACCTTTATATATTCATTTGCAGCTCCAACTTCTACGTCATAGTGAGATATTGATTATCAATGTACCTTGCTTGACTTCAATTGGTTTGAAGGAAAAATGGGCATGGCCTCAATAAAAATGAGGTTCACAATTTGTTAGTAGTTTCAATTGATTCCTTCTATGTTAGATGTTGGATTTGTCTTTTTTATTGAGTGTGTAACTATATGAAAATGGAAGTACACATTGTTATTAGCTACATTTGATACTTTCTATGTTAGGTAGTAATTTTATTTTTTTCCTTGGTTAATATATATATTGTGTGCAGCAAACTTGCTTAACAATATATGATGCAATAATTTTATATTATGAAACGTTGTATAAATGTCTGCACTGTTTGTTTTTGTTTTCTTAATATATATAAGAATTTCCTAGCTTAAGTGTTAAAAATGCAAATCCTATAAAACCGGTCATATATTGTATTGATGCAACTAAATTCTTCATCCTTAGCATGTTTCTGAGCAAAGTGATTGATAGGAGACCAGATCTTGAAATGCCCAAGTAACTAATGCTATTTTTGACCATAGACTTCAGCACATGTTTTAATTTGTGGCTCCATTGATATCGGTTTGGTGTGGCTCCATTTATAATAATCTTCTTTGTATCCATTATTTCCATAAATAAATTTTATATTTAAAAATACTCATTGAGACGAATCAAACATTTTTTATGCTAATATTTATTTTTGTATATTAGTAGAAAAATAAGGTCAAATCAACATGTGTTAATTGTACACAACAGTCAACTGTGTCAATTAAATTGGGACGGAAGGAGTATTGGTTTGAAATATTAACTCACATAATATACTATTATGTGAATAACTTTATTTTCCTACTAATATTTTTTGTAAATGTTTTCAGTGCTTATTTTGCAATGATATTATCACTACTTATTTTGAATGTCGAAAATGATTGGTTATCTTTAACAATTGGCTTTGTTTATACTGCAATTATTTGACCGTAATTTACATGTACTTCGGGTTTCACTATATATATATAAAAATTTCCTTTTATAGTTCTTTTTCTACTCTATCAATTTGAATTGTATATTTGATATTTTACAAATCCCGTGCAACGTACGGGTAAAAGTCTAGTTATACTAAAGGCAAGGGTTGAAACCCTAATGCCTTTAGTAAAACCCTAATGCATCCCATTGGCCAATCAATCTTCCACACATATATCTGTAATTCCAATCCTTCTGTAACACTCTTCTTTCATTGTTGTTTGACACACGTAATTGCTAGAAGACACACATGTACCCCATAACCAAATGACTCATTGGGTTTGCATGTAATTGTTAGAAGACTAATTGACACATGTACCCTATCAAAGATTCTTCTCTTTCTCTCTCTCTCTCTCTCTCTCTCTCTCTCTCTCTCGTCCTCCACTCCTCCTTCTCACTCTCACGCTTTTCTCTTTCTCTCTCTCTCACTCTCACGCTGCTTTCCACTCTCTCTGTCCTCGCCATCTCATCCTTCACCACCACAACCACCATCACCACCACCAGAACCGCGATCTTCTTCTTCTCAGCCGATCCACAACAGTGTGGTGTTGCTTCGCGGCGCGGGAGGGTGAGGTTCTCTCGTGCAAAACGGCCAGAAAAGATGATCTTTTTCATGTAAGGTTCTTTCTGGGGATTCTCCTTATGTTAAAGCCAAACAGGTTCAGGTAAATAAAGTTTCTATTTTTATTGTTTTTTTCTTCTGGGTCATGCTGTTCTTGGTTTATTTGTTTTGATTCTTGGTTTTATTCTTTTGAGTGAAAGAGGTTCTTATTTTTCTCTGCAAAAATCTTTTCATTCTCTTATGGGTTTTTTTGTTATATCAATTTGATGGATTTTGAAGGGTTTAAGAATTTGAAATATGAAAAGAAAAGTTGAATTTTCAGTTTTGGAGTGATTTTTATCAGATTATTATTTTTTTCATAGTTTTTTTTTTGTTACAGTGAATCAGAAGAGAGTGCAAACAACAGGTTATATATTTATTTTATCAACTCCAAAATTCTTTATCAAGTGTCTGAAGTCAGGTATTGGGGATGGAATTTTCATAACTGCAGTTTCCTGTTTTTATTTCATTAGGTATTGCATGTGGTTGTTAATGTGTTAATTGTTTTTTCAATGTTGCAGGTTCAACAATACTGCATAAATTGTGGAGTTTGTATGGGAGAGTACTTTTGTGGTACATGCAAATTCTTTGATGATGATGTAAGCTGTAGAAAATTATAAATTGAGTTATGTATTTTTGTTTCTTTTAGTTATTTTTGCATATTGTATTGAAAATTTGTTCAATTTTTAGATTTCTAAGCAACAATATCCTTGTGATGAATGTGGCAACTGCAGGTAAATTAGAGTTCATTAGTTAATCTATTTGATAACTATTATATTTATTTTCAATTCAATATTTCTTGATGAAATTTGATCAATTTTTTCTTCTGCCTAATTGATTTTAGGACTGGTGGCAAGGATAACTTTTTCCATTGCAAAAGATGTGGTGAGTTACTTAGTTTATGTGCATATTTTAGTTTCTCTCTGTTGAAACACCAACACAAACGTAGACATGATGTAAACATGTCAATATTAATAATAATAGTTTCAAAAAATTGTATAATCAAATTTGATCATATTTGTTGATGTTAATTAGTGACACATGTCAGACACCAAACATCTTGCTACTATGTCATTTATGTGCTAACATGATTCTCACGAAGGTTTTTTTTTTCACATTCAAATTCGTCACTATTGACTCTCAATTTGATTTGATTTGTTTCTGTGTTGCAGTTCGTCGCAGACCGAGTTTTTTCACCGAATTGAATGAGGTTTTGACTAGAGAGCTTTCCGAGGATGGTTATTCTTGGTAAATTGTTTCATCAATCCTGCAATTTTAATTACTTTGATTGAATCTGATCTAAGATGATGATAGTGATTAAGATATTATGAATTTTATTTTTGTTTCATTTTGTGGTTGTCTTTATGATATTTGTTGAATCTGATCTACTTTTAAACACTTAATATTTGAATTTGATGTTGTTGATGTTCTATTACTGTGTTTTTTTGTTGATGTTTTCTCTCTTAATGTTTTGTTCTTGGACAATCATGTTTCCAAATTTAAGGGTTAATTTTTTTTTCTTCTTAATTTGGTTGCATGATGGTCACTGATTTTTGTGTTTTGTTTTTGTCAGCAACATCATTTTTCCTCTCATCGATTAGTCGCTCTCTCCGGTAAGAGGATTCTAAATTTGTTTGCTTGCTCTTTTATTGAATATTGCAGATAAGAATGATGTCGCAGCTCAGATCGTGATTATAGATCTAAGTTGTTTTCTATTTTTTAAATTGAGTGGTGACATAATTCTTGATATGATTCATGACATTTTTTTATAGTATAGTTGTATTATACTGATATTTAGTTGTTCTTTTCTGCAGATAGTGGAATAAAAATCTAGGATCATGAAGCATAAAGATGGAAAACTGATCAATCAGCCGAACAAGAACCGATCTCTAACTGCGGCGATCACTATCATTCTCCTGTGTGGTTTATCATTCTACCTAGGTGGAGACTTTAAATCTGGAAATAGTGGTGTTGTTGATGTCATCAACACCATTCAGAAAACACTTGATTCTCCTAAGCAAACCTCAGGTTCTTTTCAAATTAGGCCAGTCAATTTTTCGATGCACAGATCCAAAGGTATTAATAGTTTAATACTAATAGTCCTGCGAAATTTTTCAATGTTGTTTTTTTTTTGTAGAAGAAAATTGCTTTGTTATGTTGATTGAGTTTTGACTTTTGAGCATGCATGATTTTGTATAGATGGAGAAAGTATGGTACTTATAGACTTACTTTATTGGAACGTCATTGCCCTCCGATTACCTAGAGGAAAGAATGCTTATTCCCTCATCCACCTGGTTACAAGCCTCCAATCAGATGGCTAAAGAGTAGAGATGAATGTTGGTACAGGTATGTAATATAGTTTATGGTTTATTTATGAGTTTGAAGTGATTTTATTATAAGCTATTGTTGTACACTTTTTAAATCTCCGTGTTACATGAATAAATGACAGGAATGTGCCATATAATTGGATTAACAAGCAAAAGTCTAATCAGCATTGGTTGAGAAAGGAAGGAGAGAGATTTTTGTTTCCTGGTTGTGGGGTGAGTTTTTTTATTATTGTATTTTTTTATAGTTATTGGAGTTAAAAAATTTAGCAAATGCAGAATGTATTAGACTGCTCCAGACTGTGGAGAATCGTACATTTGACGATTCCGGCGAACCACCACTCACAGTAAGTGATAATCTCTCTCTCTCTTTCTCTCTTGCACTGTTTCTCTCCCTCTGCCCTAACCCCAAAATTGTAACTCATCAGATTTTGATTTCTATCTCTCTAAATCTGAACTCCAAATTCTAATTCCTCCAAATTCATGATTGCATGTGTATTTGATTGTTGCAGTTATACCACTGGTGATGATTCGGATAGAGATGGGTTTCTTTTTGAGGTTTGGATTTTTATTTAGGGTTTAATTTGTTTTTGGTTGTTATGAAGTTATGATTTTGAAGTTTAGTGCTGCATAAATTTTTCTTAATTACAGTCCCTATTTTTATTAGCTATAGCTTTGGTATGTTTATCTATGTCCTGTTTAGATTGGGGAGTTTTAGTTTTATGTTGGTTTTTTGCGATTGTAGTTGGCTTGCTAGCTATTAGCCTTCTGGTGCTGCGTTTTCTGCAGGTTGTGTCATTTGATCTGTATCTTTTCATCTCATTATAAGATCATCTTGAGTTTAGGAATGTTTGTTATATTTTTTATGTTTGAAAAAAAAAAACACTTAACTTGGAATGTAATTCTTTCTTGGCAGTTGCATGAGAAAGGAATTTGAAATAAATCTATGTGCTATTTGCCTATTATGAAATATTGATCAGCCCTCTATAAAAAAGATGCATATATTGTGCATGTGGTTGCATCTCATAGACAAGTATAGCTAGATCAATTCAGGTGGTAGAGAAAATGAAGAATATTCCCACCATTTTAGTGTTCTCATCTCAAATTGATTGGAAGATATTCACAACCTCTATCAAAGTGAGTATTTTAATCATGTTGGTTAAATTTTAATGTTGTTAACTATTTTTTTGAAATTAGAGCTTATTTCCACATGGACTTTGATAAAAAGTTCCATTCTACATGTTATTCAATTTTGCTGATAAAATTGATGTAACATTGATGATCATTGGCACTATCTCTGCCATGGCTAATGGATTAGCACAACCTCTCATGACACTTATTTTTGGAAAAATCACTAATCAGATGTTGTTAAACAAGTTTCTAAGGTATATAATTATTTTGCATGATTGTTTGCTTTGCATTTAATTTCTTTTTTTCTATAATCAATTCATACTTTTGGTGCAAATGTGCATTCACAAGAAAGTGAAGCCAAATTGTTGGAATTCTTGGTTTTTTATATTGAGATTAATTTAAATCTTTTAAGTCACAAGTGAGTGAACTCAAGTGATCACGAGTTTTAGTTAATTAAGTGGTCGAAACTGGCATGGATTAATGTACAATTTTGGAATGCAGACCTGCAAAGATTGTGGTTCTAGATTAAGCAATTGTCATATATGCCTTGGTGTCAAAATATGCTCAATACAATAAGCTATTTCAACTAATTTGGGGACTAGCTACATTTGTTGCTAACTTATTATATATTTTGTAGATGGATTTGGAAGTGGTATAAAGAAAGCTTAGGAGATGGTACCTTGGTGGCAGTGAAGAAACTTGATAAGATTTTGCCTCATGGAGATAAATAATTAATCACTGAAGTAGACACAATTGGTTCAATGCATCATATAAATTTGGTTCCTCTATATGGCTTTTGTTCTGAGGGACCATACAGGTGTGTACTATTTTAGTTACAATATAAAGTGTTAGAATAAATATTTTTGTAGTTTGTTAAGTTGAGGTTACTTTATATTTATGTGATAATCTATTCATGTGTGTATAGACACTGAGGATGAGTGATAATATTTTGTATTTTAATCACTTTAGTAGTAGATTTGTTTCAATATTATTAAATAGGAGAAATTTTATTTAGAGTGTCCATTTATATGTGTATGATGGAATCCATGATCTGCTTGGTTTTGTAATGTCTGATAGACATGGTATTGTTTTTGGTGTTGGATGATGTGCATGTTTGGATGTAAATCCTATAGAATCTGATTTTGTGTTGGATATAAAATTCTGCTCTGTCTTTGTTTTGCAGAGAAAAATTTAATCTTTGATAGTATTTGGTTTGGTGTTGTTTCTAAACTCTTTTAGAACTTTTCTTATGATGAAAGATTGTGAAAAACTGGCCCACCAGTACACGATGTTGTACACGATGTTACAACACCTTTAACCACTTAGATGAACAAATAATGAAAACAGTAAATAGTGCAGAAATTAACAAACACACAGTGATTTGTTAACCCAGTTCGGAGCAAACTGCAACCTACATCTGGGGGATACCAATCCAGGAGGAATTCCACTAATAGTCCTAGTTCAAAGTCTTACAGCAAACTCCTCGTTTACAACTTATCACCTAGCAACTATCCTTATGTCCTTCTACCTAGGAACTCCTAGGTATGAGTTCCCAACTCACTCCTTAAGCTCAATAGTACAGACAGCACTATTGTTAATTCAACAACTATGATGGAGACACTCTCCTAGACACTAGATTACTCTTACCTAAAGGCTTCGAGCAATACACAATCACTAAGATCCAAACTCCTTGCTTAAAAGCTTTGGAGAGGACACACACACAATAATTATCACCTTGCTTAAAAGCTTCAGAGATAATCACAGTTTACAACTCAATAAACACACAGTCCTAAGCTTGCATCAAAGAGATACAAGAAAGGCTCACAAAACACAAGCACACACACGAATCCTAATACGGCTAGACTCAACAATAACGCTTGAACAACTGCCTAAATTAGGGTTTCGTCCTTCAATATATATCTGGTAATATTGGGCTTCAGAAACTTTGCCCACGAAGGAAACATCCAGCTCACACATAAAATAAAACCATATCTTAACAAGATACGTTTAGAAAATATAATTCTTCAATATTAATTCCCAAAACAATCTCTGAGTGAAAGATATGTTTAGGAAATAAAACTTCCTTGATGCACAAGCCAAGACCTGATATATAAGAGAAAAGATCTTCTCTAAAAATAAAACCCGCGCGCATTAAATGCTGCCGCCAGCTGGCGCGTTCACGTCAGACAATGATGTTGTAACATTTCTTACCACATCCTGCTTAAGCATAGTTTTACCAAAATGCAGCCAACATCAAATAGTCAACAAACTCCCCCTTTGGCAAATTTTTGGCTAAAACAACTTGGGATCACACAGACAAGCTACAAAGATACATACATCACTAACACCTCTTCACATCAACATAAACACACAAAAGAAGAGAAGCGTAGCACATCCTCAAAAATAATTTCCAACCATACTCCTTCATGGAAAACATTAGATCAGAATTCAGTCGTATCTTTAGAGCACATCAGAGGCATACAACAGCAGAAGCACAGAAAACTACATCGCCTTAAGTGATCACAAACATAAGCATGGATGACACAAACCAAATGTTCCAACATCACATACAACATCTCCCCCTGCATCACATACATAGTACTCCCCCTGAAATGATGCTTAATAAACTAACACATAGGATCATGCATATCAATCAGGTACCAACACATAAGCATATCATGACAGATCATTTCAGCACAGAACATCTACCAAAAAAAAATTGTACTACCACTACCAGAGTAGCATACATCTACCAGCTACCACATACAACCAAACTACTACCAGAGAACATGTGGAAACAAATGTTGTAACTTTCTACTCCCCCTTTTTACCACAAATTTGACAAAGATGCTTTTGGGAGCCAAAATAGAGTAGTAGCAGCACAGATCACAGAGTACTAAGTACTATTACATCCAAATGCACTAGGGAGTGCTTAAAATATCCAGGGCATAGCCCAACAGAAGAACATAAGTACCAGAATTACAGCCAGAAACATAAACAACATAATAAAAGTACACAAAAAATGGAATATAACCACTAAAAATCAGCACTAGCATCTGAGAGCTCCAGCTCATCAGTGCCTCCACCATCACTTTGACCACATCCTTCTTGTCCAACCTGCACATTTTCACCCTCTTCAGCAGCTTCTTCTTGCCTAAGAGCCATAATCACTTGCTCAAGGCTCTTTTTCTTCTCATCTAGAGCTTTGCAAGCTGCTTCCAAAGAAGCTATCATCTCCTTCCTGCTCATAGAACCAGAACCAGTAGGAGCAGCAACAGAAGGACCAGTAATCTCAATATCTGCAGCATGTGTTCCTTCAAACAATCTAGGGTGAAAGTCAAGAGGAGATTCCCTCTTACTCACCTCATCATCAGCAGTTAAGATACTAGGGTGTTGTGCCAGAATAATGCTACATATCAAGGATGGAAAAGCTATAGGCATTCTAATGGCCCAAGACTTAGCATGTTGCACAGTTTCATCAAAAATATGAGCTCCATAGTTGAACTCGGTACCAGTACCAACAGAATAAATGAACCTAGCTAAACCTGTAGCTATATCTGAGGTGTGGGTAGTAGGAACCCAATTTGCAGTACCAATCATATTAAGAATGGCATATTTCACTGAAAGCATGACAGAAGGGACTTTACCTTTTGAGGGCCAAATTTTGACCTGATTAGCAGTGATGGTTTTGCAGATATTGTTGTTGGTGATCTCCATCTCAGCATACCCATCTTCCTTGTTACCTAGGGCCTTGTTGATAATAGCAGGAGAGAACATAACACATTTACCTCTAACATACACCTTGTGGTGTTCTTTGCTCAAAGGGTTGTCACAATCTTCAGGAATATTGACCAAGAATTCTTTGACCAATTTCTCATAACAGTCACCAATCCCAGACACAGTTTTAATCAAACCAGCCTTCTCAATGAGAGCAATGATCTCCTTTTGCTCCAAGGCTTCATCACTCAATTCCCTCTCCAGAGCAAGCCTTCTATTAGCTACAAACTTCCACTTCTGAGCACTTTCAATGAAATGTTGTCCATGGGGACATCAGGAACATTTTGGGGAATAATCCTTCCAACAATCTTCTTCTTACCTGTAGACACAATGTTTGGCACATCATGTACCACATCAAGTTCTGGTATAGCAGCTCTGCGAAATTTCTTCTGACTTTTCTTCTTGGCAGGGGACACAATGTTGGAACCAATGTGTGGCACATCCTCTTCCACTTCATAGTCAGAATCTCCAACTTCAGCTTGTTTTCTTTTCCCACTCTTCTTCTTCTTTTCACTAGCAATCTCAACTTTGCTAGGCTTTCTACTAGGGCCAATCATTTTCTTCTTCTTGGATGGGGTTGCCTTGGTCACAACCTCTTCCACCACATCAGCATCCTTCCCTTTCCTATTTCTCAACCTTCTTGCAATGCTTCCACCAGCTACTTCTATTACAGTTTGATCAAGATCATCCATAGCATCCACATCAACCACATCATCATCTACTGACACAGCATTGTCAGTAGAAGGTATGTCTATATCTTCCTCCTCATCAGCAGCAGGTTCCTTTTCAGACTGTGGAACCACAATCTCATCAGCAGCAGTTTCTTCATCAACCTGTTCTTGAGTATTAACAGTATTACCAACTATATCAGGAGTTGGTTCATCTTGTGCCAAGGATGTGGTAACATCCGGCGCAACATTTGGATTTGGAATGGTATCCTTCAAGGAGTTCAAGGCTTCCTCCACAGCTTGATCAGTAACAGTCTCTTCAACATCAGGTGAATCTTGAACAATTCCTTCTTCCACAGTATCGGACACAGTAGTATTATCACCAGTTACCCCTTTTTGAATTTATAGGGTTTCAGGAACAACATTAGGATTCCCTTTTTCTTTCTCAGCAATCAGATCAGAAGCAAGGTTGTCAGATGCTTCCACATGCGATTCAACATTTTTCTCAACAACATTATCAAGGTATAACTCTTGCATGGTGTGGATCAACTTCGATTTGGAGTTTGATCCTTTCTTTTTCGAAGTTTTCTTTGAAACAGAAGACGAAGAACCTTTGGTTTTCTTCGATTTTGGAGTTTTGAATGTTGAAGGCCTCTTTGCGGTGGTTTTCTTTGGTTTAGGATTGAGAGCTGAGGCAAAAGAGGGGTGAATGGTGGTGATGGGGGTAGCATCAATGGGAGATGAGGAGTTCGGTGTTTCAGTCGATTTTGGAGAAGAGGTGGTGATTGGTGATTGAGACATGGTGGTTGTTTGAGATTTGGTGTAGAGAAGTTGAAAGAAGATGATCAGAATGTTCGAACGGTTTAGGAGGTTAGAGGGCATTGGAATTTAGAAAGGAAATATTTGAAAATTGATTTTGTAAGGAAATAACCACTAGTGAAGAGTGGCGTGTTTATAGGGAAGTAGAAAACATGATTACCTTGTTTATCGTGCAGCACAAGGATTGGAGAGAGTGTAATAACTGCTGCATTTCTCCCTCCAAATAACTGTAATTGCTACAGATCTTCAAATAGGCAAATCCCTAATTTGCCCCTCAAATTTTCAAATTGAACTGCATCAAGTGCTTTGGTGAAGATATCAGCCACTTGATCCTTAGTTCCTACATGCTCCATTGTCACAACTTTATTTTCCACTAGATCTCTGATGAAGTGATGGCGAATATCAATGTGTTTGGTTTTGCTGTGTTGAACAGGATTTTTTGAAATATTTATGGCGCTCAAATTGTCACAGTACAATGTTATAACATCTTGTTCCACATCATATTCCTTCAGCATCTGCTTCATCCAAACTAGTTGGGTACAGCTACTTCCAGCAGCTATATACTCTGCCTCAGCTGTAGATAGGGCCACACAATTTTGCTTCTTGCTGAACCAAGATATAAGACTACTTCCTAGGAAGAAGCACCCACCAGATGTGCTTTTCCTATCATCAGCACTACCAGCCCAATCAGCATCACAATATCCACACAACTTTGAATCTTCACAATGTGAATACATCATTCCATAATCACATGTACCATTGACATATTTCAAAATCCTCTTGACTTGATTGAGATGGCTTACCTTTGGTTCTGACTGATACCTAGCACAAACCCCTACAGCAAAGGTGATATCTGGTCTACTTGCAGTCAAGTACAACAGACTTCCTATCATGCTTCTATACAGACTTTGGTCAACACCCACACCTTGTTCATCCTTGGTTAGCTTTAGATGTGTTGGAGCAGGGGTTCTCTTGTGAGTAGCATTATCCATACCAAATTTTCTGATAATATTTCTAGCATACTTGCTTTGGCAAATGAAGATAGTATCCTCCATTTGCTTGATCTGTAGTCCCAAGAAGTAAGTCAATTCTCCCACTAAGCTCATCTCAAATTCTGATTGCATTTGTTGAACGAAATGTTGTACCATCGTATTCGACATTCCCCCAAAGACAATGTCATCTACATAAATTTGTGCAATCATGAACTTTCCTTTGACTTGCTTTACAAACAAGGTTTGATCAAATCCACCCTTTCTATAGCCTTGACCTACTAGAAATTGTGTAAGTCTTTCGTACCAGGCTCTAGGCACCTGTTTTAGACCATAGAGAGCCTTTTTCAGTTTGTAGACATGATTAGGATACACAGGATCAGTGAACCCTTTTGGTTGCTCCACATAGACCTCTTCATGAAGATAACCATTCAGAAACGCACTCTTGACATCAATTTGATAGAGTTTAAATTTTAGGATGCAAGCAACGCCCAATAGTAGTCTAATTGATTCCAATCTGGCTACAGGGGCAAAGGTCTCCTCAAAATCAAGTCCCTCTACTTGAGTGTAACCTTGGGCAACCAACCTAGCCTTGTTTCTGGTAATGACCCCTTTCTCATCAGATTTATTTTTAAAGATCCACTTAGTACCTATGACATTCACTTTATACGGTCTTGGGACCAGATCCCACACTTCACTTATCTTGAATTGGTTCAATTCCTCTTGCATTGCCTCAATCCAGAATTCATCAATGAGAGCTTCTTTCACATTTTTAGGTTCAAACATGGAAACAAAGCAAGAATTTGCTATTACATCATTGGATCTTCTAGTGGTGATTCCTTGTTCAGGATTTCCAATGACAAGCTCCAAGGGGTGATTCTTCTGGACCCTCACAGATGGTCCTTTGTTCTGAGTGGGTTGATTAATGGTGTCACCTGTAATATTCTTAATATTCTCTTCTTGTTTATCATCAGATTGTTCTTCTAGACCATGCTCTTCAAGGACAGGACCTGATGTTTCAACATCGTATTCCACATTGTCAACCTTCTCAGTCTCTACATCATTTACTACCACATTGTAGGATTCCATAACAACCTTTGTTCTTGAGTTGTATACTCTGTATGCTCTGCTGTTGGTAGAGTATCCAAGGAAGATCCCTTCGTCACTCTTGGGATCAAGCTTCCTTCTCTGCTCCCTGTCTGCCAGGATATAACACTTGCTGCCAAAGACATGGAAATGTTTGACAGTTGGTTTTCTTTCCCTCCATAGTTCATATGGAGTAACAGATGTCCCTTTTCTTATAGTCACCCTGTTGTGTATGTAGCAGGTTGTATTCATGGCTTCAGCCCAGAAATGATATGGTAGGGATTTTGCATGTAACATTACTCTAGCAGATTCCTGAATAGTCCTGTTCTTTCTTTCCACCACACCATTTTGTTGAGGAGTTATTGGTGATGAAAACTCATGCTTAATACCCTCACTAGCACAGTACTCACTGAATTTTTCATTTTCAAACTCTCTTCCATGGTCACTTCTGATTCTTACTATCCCACAATTCTTTTCTCTTTGAACTTGAGTAGATAAAGTTTTGAAAATGTCAAACGTGTCAGATTTGTCTCTAATAAAATTCACCCAGGTGTATCTGGAAAAATCATCTACTACCACAAAGGCATACCTCTTTCCTCCTAAGCTTTCAACTTGCATAGGCCCCATAAGGTCCATGTGTAGAAGTTCTAGAGTTCTTGATGTTACCTGATGTTCCAACATTGGATGCGACATCCTGGTTTGTTTCCCAATCTGACATTCTCCACAGATACTTCCCTCAGTAATTTTCAATTTGGGAAGCCCTCTGATGGCCTCAACAGTAACAGCTTTCTTCATTCCACTTAGGTTTAGATGACCAAGTTTCTGGTGCCACAGTTGAACTTCATCTTCTTTACCAAGTAGACATTTTCCTAGCTGTGCTTCTTCATGAGATACCCACAAGTAGCAATTGTCCTTGGATCTGGTACCTTTCATCAGAATTTCTCCTTCATCATTGCTGACAAGACATTCTTCTTTTGTAAAGTTCACCCTCAATTCTTGATCACACAGTTGACTTATGCTGATCAGATTTGCAGTGAGTCCTTTTACAAGCAACATATTCTCTAAGTTGGGCAACTCCTTGTTGACAAGTTTGCCTATCCCCAGAATTTCACCTTTGGCTCCATCCCCAAAAGTTACAGAACTAGAAGCATACCCCTTTAGGTCCTTCATATATGTCTCTACTCCTGTCATATGTCTAGAACAGCCACTATCGAAATACCAGTCTTCTCTGGATGATGCTCTGAGGGATGTATGTGCAATCAGCCCTTTGTTCTCAGCTTTTGGTTGCCACACCTTTCTGACAGATTCCTCTCTAGGAGCAGTTTTTGGTTGTTGTCAATGTCTTGGATATCCATACAGTTTGTAGCAAAAAGGTCTTATGTGACCCTTCATTCCACAATGATGACAAAACCATTTTCTTGAATGACCATGGTGTCCTGGGGCACGACGTTGGTTAGCAAAAGTCCTGGGACCTTGTCCAAGCTTAACATTTGGATAGGTTTTAGGATGTGGTGTAAGAGGTTGTAACATCTTTTCCCCAGTGTATGGATTAATTACCTCATCAGCTGGAAGGAATTTGGTGTTTTTGTCCTGTTGATGCTAGTTGAGAGCAGTGTAGTTGTACCCTATAGCTTTCATTCTAGTAGTAGGGACACCATCTAAGATTTCCTCAAGTAAGTTAGCTCCACAGTTTAGTTGATTGACTCTTTTCTTCAACTCATCCATGTCTGCATTTGCTTGAGTTAGCTCCTTCTCAAATTTCAGTGCTTGGCCAATTTGGAAATCTTTTTCTGTGTGGAGTTGATTTATAGTCTTCTTCTGTTTCTCCAGAATTCTACACACCTCTTTATAGCGAACAAGAAGGTCATTGTAGAGACCAAGTAATTCCTCATAAGTGTCATTATCCTCATCATCAGAATGCTCTTCAAAAACTACCTCCACATCATCATCTGAATCAGCCACAGGACCACAAACCCCAGTCATAGCAGATACATGTCTAGCAGATTCCTCTCCTTCTTCAGAATCCTCATCAGACCATGAAACAAACAAACCTTTCTTTTGTTTCTTCAGGAAAGTTGCACATTCAGTTCTGACATGTCCATATCCTTCACATTCATGACATTGCACTTCTCTGACTGGTCCACTTTTCTCTTCAGGTCTAGTTTTCTTGACATTGTTTTGCTGTTTGTTGATGTCGAATCTAATGTTCTGCCCATTCTGCCTGGCTCTCCTGTCAACACGTCTTAGAACTCTTCCAAATTGTTTTCCAATTAGAGCAAGAGCATCAGAAATACTTTCTTCTCCTTCATCAATAGTCTGGGATTCCTCTTCATCATCATTTGAGATAAAAGCAACACTTTTGCTCTTTTTATCCCCTCGTTCATTAATGGTCAATTCAAATGTCTGAAGAGAACCAACCAGTTCATCTACCTTCATGTTGGCTATATCCTGAGCTTCCTCAATGGCAGTCACTTTCATATCAAACCTTTTTGGAAGTGACCTGAGCATCTTCCTTGATAGCTTCTCATCAGATACTTTCTCACCCAGGGCCTCAAAGGCATTAGCAATGTCAATTAAATTCATGTGAAAGTCCTGAATACTTTCCTCCTCTTTCATCCTTAGATTTTCAAACTTGGTAGTAAGTAATTGAAGTTTTGACATTTTTACCTTAGAGGTGCCTTCATAGCATGTCATCAGTATCTCCCAAGCTTCCTTTGCAGACAGACATTTTTTGATGAGCTTGAACATATTTGCATCCACTCCATTGAAGAGAGCATTTATTGCCTTATTGTTGTTGAGAGCTGCTTCATCTTCTTCCTTTGTCCAATCTGCTTCTGGCTTTAGTTCACCAGTAGAAGTACCTTCTTTGGTAGCAATCAAAGGATGATCCCAACCTTTCAAGACAGCCTTCCAAGTCCTGCTGTCTATGGACTTCAGGAATGCAATCATTTTTGGCTTCCAATGATCATAATTGGAACCAGTTAGCATTGGGGGTCTGTTCACGAATCCTCCTTCTTTGTCCATTTTGCCAGTTAAAACTTCCTGAATCTCACCCTAAACAGGCAGGGTGCCTGCTCTGATGCCAATTGAAAAACTGGCCCACCAGTACATGATGTTGTACACGATGTTACAACACCTTTAACCACTTAGATGAACAAATAATGAAAACAGTAAATAGTGCAGAAATTAACAAACACACAGTGATTTGTTAACCCAGTTCGGAGCAAACTGCAACCTACATCTGGGGGATACCAATCCAGGAGGAATTCCACTAATAGTCCTAGTTCAAAGTCTTACAGCAAACTCCTCGTTTACAACTTATCACCTAGCAACTATCCTTATGTCCTTCTACCTAGGAACTCCTAGGTATGAGTTCTCAACTCACTCCTTAAGCTCAATAGTACAGACAGCACTATTGTTAATTCAACCACTATGATGGAGACACTCTCCTAGACACTAGATTACTCTTACCTAAAGGCTTCGAGCAATACACAATCACTAAGATCCAAACTCCTTGCTTAAAAGCTTTGGAGAGGACACACACACAATAATTATCACCTTGCTTAAAAGCTTCAGAGATAATCACAGTTTACAACTCAATAAACACACAGTCCTAAGCTTGCATCAAAGAGATACAAGAAAGGCTCACAAAACACAAGCACACACACGAATCCTAATACGGCTAGACTCAACAATAACGCTTGAACAACTGCCTAAATTAGGGTTTCGTCCTTCAATATATATCTGGTAATATTGGGCTTCAGAAACTTTGCCCACGAAGGAAACATCCAGCTCACACATAAAATAAAACCATATCTTAACAAGATACGTTTAGAAAATATAATTCTTCAATATTAATTCCCAAAACAATCTCTGAGTGAAAGATATGTTTAGGAAATAAAACTTCCTTGATGCACAAGCCAAGACCTGATATATAAGAGAAAAGATCTTCTCTAAAAATAAAACCCGCGCGCATTAAATGCTGCCGCCAGCTGGCGCGTTCACGTCAGGCAATGATGTTGTAACATTTCTTACCACATCCTGCATAAGCATAGTTTTACCAAAATGCAGCCAACATCAAATAGTCAACAGATTGATATGCTTTAATTAAATTGCTTTGGTTTTGTTAATTACAGCCAAGAGGAAGGAAAAAAAAAATCGCAGGACTATTAGTATTAAACTATTAATCATCACCATCAAGAAGGCTCTCCTAAAATCTAATTTTGCGTTTATGATTTGTACTGTTGCCAAGGAATTTGTGTGTATCTGGCGTTGGATTTATAAAGGACTTGGAGAATGAAAAAATGGCTAGGATATGAGCACATGGTAAGTAAAATTGGTTGTATCAAATTTCATTGTCTCTAATATATTGTTTTTGATTATACACACGATGAGTCAAATTATTTAGTAGTTATATAAATCCAATTTATGCCATAAATTTTTTTGATCATACAGGATTTGAGCACATCATGAGTAAAATTGGAGTTCGAGGTTCTTATCATTTCTACTTTCTTTGAGAAACCACGGGTTAAAGACATGGTTCTTGAAGGGATCTCATTGATGAACTACGAATGAAGTGGCATACATGTATTAATTTCCTTTAGATTGGTGACTTAAATAGACTTTCAATGATGTTATAGAATTGATGTATACAAAGAATGGGTAAAAATTACTCAGTAGCTATATAAATCTAATTTATGCCATTATAGTAGTTTTCATCTAGGAAGTGGCATACATTTCTTAAATAAGCTTTCAATTATGTGGTAGAATTGATGTAGAAAAAGAGCGGGTTGTTGATGGAAATTGTATATTATTTTCAATTATTGTTAATTATCAAATTGTTTTCCTTTATGTTGATGGAATATTTTACTTCCTTCTTAAATAAGCTTTCAATTATGTGGTAAAAAGATCGGGTTGTTGATGGAAATTATATCACATTCCATTCGGTCTAATATATTGTTTACAATTATTATTAATTATCAAATTGTAGTTTGGATGACTTTTGTATTGTCCTATCCTATTATCAATGATTTTGTTAAAACGTCTAGCTTAGGACCCTTTCATTTTGTATCAATATCTACCATCTTCGGAGTTATAGTTTGATATAAACTTTTATGATTGGCAGCAACCATGATTGGTAACAACCATGATTGGCATACATATGTCGGTCCATCAAACCCATGCAACGCACGGGCTGCATACTAGTTCTTATTGTATATAGGGATGTCAAGTCCATACATTTTATTGTGATTTTTGTTTTGTTAATTTTTGTTGTTGTCGTACATAACTGAATCTAGTCTGTCTTCAAAATATTATAGTGATATAGGGTCTGTTTGGTAAAATTAAGCTATAAGCTAGCTTATAGCTGATAAGCTAACTGATAGCTGAAAAGCTAGCTGATTGAAATTAAAGTGTTTGGTAAAATTAGCTTTTAAAGTGGTTAATAAATATAAAATTACATAAAATGACATGTAGTGGGTAGTTATTCTCTTTAGTGGATAATTTTTTATTTTATAAAAAATAATAAAATTAAAGATTAAAAATGAAAATAACTATAAAAAGCTATAAGCTATAAGCTCAAACGCTACTTGAAATAGCATCTCAAAAAAAGCTATAAGCTAATGTGAAAAGCTTTTTACCAATTACACATTTTTTTTTTCAAACAAGCTCATAAGTTAATCCAATAAACTATAAGCTAGCTTATTGAACTTACCAAACACACCCATAGAGTTCATATAGCATACATGCTTGCTCTTTACAATTTTGGGTTTAGGGAGAAGAAAAGAGATGCTACGTGCTTAATTTCAAACTTGATCTCTAAGTGAGGGATTATCAATCATTGATGATGATATCAACCGTCAAATTAGGGAGAGCAATTTTCTTTTCTTTCTTCAAATCAAATCAAAATAAAATAATTACAATTTTGTTCTGCCATAGATTTTAATACAAATCAAATTTTTTAAGTGTTTATTATAAGGTACACAAAATAAAAATTGTTAATAATTTATACGCACAATAAGAAAAGCGGACATATATATATATATATATATATATATATATATATATATATATATATATATATAGAGGATGTATCACATGAGAATGATAAAGATATATGAGAATGGTGAGAATAAATAGGAGCCATTAGATTAAAATAAATGGCTAAGATTAAAGTATAACTTAAATGAGGCATCTGTATGTAATCATGTTGTGTCTTCCCAAGCAAAACACTTACAGCGCTGATTGTCGGTTCATATTCTCCCTCGTTCTCCCCTGCGGCAATCTCTCACCGGCAACCATCTCACTCCTGGCGACCCATCTCTCTCTGTCGGCCATCTCTCTCCCTCTCTGCGTGCTGTTCATATTATCTTTTTGTTCCTCTTTCAATTTGTCTATCAAAGACCTCATCTTTCTTAATCCATAAGATTTGTGTTTTAATAGTTTCAATAAGAAGAGGTTAACATCCATGATTTTAATCTAATTCTGGATCTGTCAGAAAACAAAAATCAAGTTCTGGATCCGTATTTCTATCTTTCTTATTTTATTTTTGTTCAATTTCAAACCTTTCTTGATTTAGGGATTCTTATTCTTTATTTAAAATCGATGATGATGGTGTAATTTGTAAAAGTAAAACTGATATGAAAGATTAGAACAAATGAATAGCATTGTCAATGGTGAATTCATTGGTGTATGTAGTTGAAAGTTTCTGTTTGCAAAAGTGTGATTTGTTGGAGGAAGAGAGAAAGTTGAATTGGAATAAGGATCACATATGACAATGGCACATGGTTATGTTTTAAATCTAAGCCTTTCATTTAAATCGGATGGTTTATATTCATTCTCATATTCTCATATATTTTTAGCATTCTCATAGTATATGTCTTCTATATATATATATATATATATATATATATATATACGGTTAGTATACTAGTAAATGCATATCACTCAAAGATACAAAAGTGTATCACACAACGCGTCTGTTAGGCCCGTTAGTTTATTATAATTTTTTTCTCATTTTTTTCTTTCATGTTTGATGGTGGATGTGTAACAATTGAGGAAAATTGAGGAAATTCCAATTGAGGAAATCCATTTTCCTGAGACAACAATATATACTACTATACGACAAAAGAAGAAAGTTCGATACATATTTAAAACTTATTATAAAATGGTTAAACCTTATTATTATTATTATTATTATTATTATTATTGTTGTTCTGGTGAACAAATAAGGGGGGTGATAAGATATATGAACCGTGTATATAGAATCAGTAATTCATGTCTATTGAAAAATTGTGAACCTTTTAATACATAAGAAAAATGATCGATCTTTTTACAATGAAGTATGTTCTCCTATTTATAGATTTCAATGGATAGCAGTTATGAAGTACCACGATCATGGATACCCCATGATCGTGGCGGTTTCCTCCTCTTCCTCCGCCTCCCACGTGGTGGTGAGGGGTGGCTTCTTCCTATTCCGGTGGTAATCGTGGCGGTAGAGGGAGGTTATCTCCCTCCACGCGTTGGTTTGTAGGCTGAGTCTTCATGAGGGTAGTTATTTCTGGGGTGAGGGCGCCCTCTGCGTGGCGTGTCGCCCTCGCCTTTCTTTCCCGCCAAGTTATCCATTTGAATTTGATGGGTTGGATAATTGGGCCATTTGCTTACTTGGGCCTGTTCTTTTATTTTTGGGCTTTACTCCAGTCCACAGCCCCCCAAGCACGAGGCTCAAAGAGGCAAAGTGGTGATGATAATGGTGATGCTGAGTCGTGATGATCGTGGGGTGAAATAACCGCCCACTGCTTCCCGTCGTGTGCATCGCCCTTTCCCTATAAATATCGTCTCATATTGTTCTCAACGTTGTTCATATTTCCGCGATTCTCTTAACTTTGTGTCCTTGCTTATTTTCAGAGTATGGATAACATTATTCCTGTGTTGGAGTCGCCTGATATGCCTTCAATTAGGCGGGTGAGGAACAAAGTTGAGGAAAACATTGAAGATCTTTTGGATAATGTGGAGGAATTTCGGACTTATGTCGACGAACTCAATGACTACCAATGGCGCCTGACGGACGAGTAGAAAGTCTTCTTGGAACTGGCTTTGGAATTGTCCACTAGATTGGAGAAGGATGCAGCTTTCATCGAAACCACTAATGCTGTTTTTGAGTGCTATACTGAACTGGAGGATACGCTGGAAAAGAAGATATCCGTCACTAAGGATAGCATCGATCTGCAGGAGGAGTCGCTGTATCTCAGTTTGTCTGTTGAGGAGGCCGTTGAAAACCGCATTGAAGTGTTGGAGAGGGAACTTCGCCCTTTGATGAAACGGAAGAGAAACCTTCAACTGGATATTGAGTATGATGTTGCTAGACTCATCAGGACCCGCTCTTCTCTGGCTCGCCTTAGGGAAAATGGACAGATTGCATGACGACCAGGATAAAATCAGTCCTGATCTCGACGTCGCCAAGAAGTATAAAAGAGTGATTGAAGACTTGCAGGCTGATACCGTTGTAGCGGCCTATGTTGTTGCTTAAGTAGTTGCTCTTTCTAGTATTTAGGCTTTTTTGGTTTTTTAGTTGTACTGCGCCTTAGCGCCCTTGTGTTCCATATCCCTTGTTTTACCAATGTTGTACTTTGCGTTATAATCAATGAAGCTACTATTCCTGCAGAAAAAATGCATTTTTTATTGTTTACCTTACCTTTAGGCGCGATCTTGGGTGTGGCCGAGTACGTGGCTCGCCTTATGACACGCGTCAGTCATCGTACTGGCTAGTTTTTTACGAAGCGTTTCAACTTTTCAACACCTTTTCTCCATATGATGCTTTGATCTTATATATATACGTTGATTCTCCTTCGTTATTTTCTCTGCTTTGATCAAAACACCTAAGAATTTCTTCCATTCGCTCCACGTTTTCTTGCGTTACAGGGGTCAAATTCGTGACTTCGTAGTAACTATTTTCGCTTTTTCTTCGCGAGTTTCCCGCCAACCACGTTCTCCACGACTTCTCAAGTGACAACCGTTCTTTAATACCCAGGTATAACCGCTACTCCTCTTTTTTCTTTTCCTTACTTTTTGATTCCGCGATCGGGTTTCTAGGGTTTCTGAAAAAATGGTTATTTTGAGAGATCTTAGCAACGAGGATGAGAGGAATCCTCCTCGTCCTCTCACTGTTGGTTCCCCTTTAGAGCGTCAGGTTCGTGCACACTTTATTAGGCCTGATGGTTCTTTCAACCACAGTGGCTATCTTTCTGAAGTTCTGGGTGAACCCATTAGCCCTAGGGAACTTGAGGGTAGTAGTGGCGATGATAGCAGTGATAGTAGTAGCGAAAACAGTAGTGATTGTGTAATAATTTCTCCTTCGTCTTTCACAGGAAAACGAAGAGACGAATCACTTGCCCTAGTTGTTGTAGGCTTTGAAGTCGCAACCATGGAGATTTCTTCTATGTATGATAACGCTGAGAGTGTAGCGGAGTTCAGGGAGAAGTATGATGTTTCTGGAGATTTTGAGGAGGAGAATGTCGTACTTGAACCTGTAGTGGCGGGCGAGTATGTCACTTCTGCTTATACTACCGACCCTCCTTTTTTCTATATGTATACCCACTTCATCAAAGACTTCCACCTCTACTTTCCTTTTACACCCTTTCAAGCTTCTATGCTCAGAACTCTTAACGTCGCCCCTACCCAACCTAGTCCCAATAGTTGGTCCTTTGTTAAAGCTTTTGAACTGATCTGTTTTGGTCTTGATATCCTCGATCCTTCTGTGGCTGTCTTCTTCTCTTTTTACCACATAAAAAGTTTGTTTCCTAATTCTGTTGTTTCTCTGAGTGCTCAGTCCAATAGGGGCTTGTTTAGCCTGTTTAGTTCTAACTATAAAAATTACAAAGATACTTTCCTCCGTGTCCGTGGCGCTGTTGGAGTTCAGAACGTCATGTATTCTTCTGAGGGCGAGCCTCTCTTTCCCTTTTATTGGACCTCTAACCCTAGGCTAGTTAAAGGCACTGTTTATAAGAGTTTAAGGGAATTTGAGAGGGATACCGTGGCTTATCTGGAATCCTGTAACCAGATGAGTCCAAGGGACCTTCTGGATGCTGAGGGTGCCCCTGCCGTTTTGGATAAATATCTTAGTAAGTGTATTTTTCTAGTCATTTCGCCTTTTTATATGATTTCTTCATTTTTGTGGCAAATTTTCCTTTTGTTTCTTTGTAGAAGATATGTCGACGCTCACTCCTGCCCAAAGAACACAATATCTAGAGAAGGCGAGGGCGCGAAAGGTTCTAGCCGAGAAAGGGCAAACTGATGAAAACGTGGAGATTCTCAACCAACTGGAGATTGGCGAGGTGGAGGAGAAAAAGAAGAAAAGAAAAGGGAATGATGCTCGCAACGGCATCCCATTAAAGACTTCCAGCCCGAAAATTGAGGGGGAGGTTAAGTCTCCCAAGAAGAAAAAGACGAGGACCTTGTCCCGGAAGAACAGGAAGGATCAGGAGGTGGTGGATGTGGATAAGGATTTGGCCGAAGTTGATGACCAGGTGGCGGGGGCTTCTCCCGTGATTGAGGAAATTTTTGCTGAGGCGAACCAATCAGGGGCGAGCCAATCTGGAGGGGCTTCGCCTTGGGATCCTCTCTTTAATCCTGAGGTGTTCTTATCGAAAATGGTAGATATGGCGGGGAACTCTGTTCGCTTCAACACCACTGGGTCAGATGAATTGGCGAGGATGACACTTGGTTATGAACTCAAGGGTCTTCTTCTGAATCATGCCTTGGCGTCCCGCCAAAAGGCCGAGCTTTCCATCGCCAAAGATAAAGAGGCTTTGGTGGAGAAGACCCTGGCCAACCTTGAGAATGACGTGAAAGCTGCCAAAGAAAGATGTGAAGGCGATTTGAAGACTCTGAGGGATAAACATGCTGGGGAGATCGCCGATATGATCAAGAAGCATGAGGAGGAGCTTGCGACGGCAAAGCGGGATAAAGAGACAGCGATCCGGACTATGAACGTCGTACAGGGTACTCTCGAGGCCAAGGACGAGCAGATTAGGGCCTTGACTAAGGACAATGAGGCGGCTCTTGCTGAACTGGCGAGCTGGAGGTAGGAGAAAGAAAACTGGGGGGCTGAGAAGGACAATCTGGAAGCTGCTATTGGGGAGCAGTATGAGGAAGACTTCCAGTTTGCGTTGGAGCAGGTGAAGGTTCTTTTCCCCGACATTGATCAGGATGTCCTTAGCAAGGCTGATGTTATGATGATCATTGATGGCGACAAGTTGGTGCCTCATGCTCCTGCTGAGATGGACCAAGGTTCGCCACCCAAAGAATCTCCCACTAAGGAACCATCAGCTCAGGCTTCGCCCGCCAAGGAATAGGCTTCCTCTTTTTTCTCCTTTGTTATTGACTTGTCTTTTTTACCTTGTTTTGATGATCGCCCCTGCGTGGGCTTGATATTTTGATGATCGCCCCTGCGTGGGTTTGGTGTATTTTGTAATGACAGCACTTGGGTGCCCTTCTGAGGCCTTTACTTTTATTGATATTCGCTTTACTTTCATGTCTTTATCTTCTCCTTAATTTGATGTTGGGTGCTATACTTCGTCCTGTTGACAGTATGCTTATTTTCTTGAACTTTGATATGCGGCGAGATTGAGTGGCGCCGTCATAGGGGGCCACGCCCCGATTTGCTCGGCGCGAATTACCATGTTCTGACCGGTCAAATTTTCTGTTGAGTCTTCCTTGGTTTTCGCAACCGCCTGTTGAACTGGCCAATCCCTTTATTGCGGTGATTGAAAACTGTTTCTTCATTTATTTGTGGATTGCGGTTATACGTATTAGGTTTTTCATAATTCCTGCTTATAAATACCCGCTCCTTTCCTTCTTCCTTTCTCACACTTTCTTTTCACCACTAATCTCTTCGTACCATCGCTTTCTTTTTCCTTCTATTTAAGAATTTGAGATGGATAGGAATAACACCAAGAAAAATACTGTTGGGAAATCTGAATCCAAAAAGGGGGAAGAAGAAATCCGGTGCATCTGCTTCCAAACCCCAGTGTAACAAAGTGCCTAGGAAGGTTAAGGCGAAAAACTTCCCCGTCTCGTCAAGTTCATCAAGCTCTGACGATATTGATGAAGATTATGCTGAGTTCTTGAAGACCTAAGTTCCTGAGGAGTTTTACGTTTATGCATCTCCTCCCGGCGAGGAAGAAGGTTCCCAAATCACTGTGGAATCTGCGGCGAAGACGCAGGAATCCTCGAAGGTGAAAGCCTCCAAGCGACGCGCTCGTAGATGAGGATGATGGTTCAGGATCCCCTGGTTCACCTGGGCAAAAAAGTGGAAATATAATGCAAGGAACTGGGGAATCCTTTTGGATAATGCGAGTGTTGATGCGTATTGTAGTAGTTTTCAAGCACTTTGCGTATCCCAAAATCTGGATTATGCGAGTGTTGATGCTTATTGTAGTAGTCTTCAAGCACTTCGTACATCCTTTTGAATTTGATTTTGCTTTCTTTGAATTTGTATCCAGATCTGATGTAGTTTTCTTTGAATTTGTATTCGAATTTGATGTAGTTTTCTTTGAATTTGTATCCAATCTTCAATGAATGAAATCAGACTTTGGTTGAAATTGTTATTGCTTTGTCGCCTTTAAACATCTTGTTATTTTGCATGTTTTCTTTATGGTTTCTTGGATTATGATCCTACCTGTCTTTGAGATGAATCAATCAATAATAAAAGTAATATATTGGATTATCTTTACGTGTGTTCTGTAACGTTTCTTTTGGGCGTCCTCCTTTTGATAGGTCTCGCCTTAACATTATGAGTTGTATTTCTTTCTTCTTTTCTCCGTTTCCAACTCGTAAGATTTACGGATAACGTTTTGGACTTTCAACCATGCTTTGATATTTTGGACGCCCCCCACTATAAAGTTTAAAGGGTAACGCCCAGGATTTTTGACCTGATTTCCGTCATCTCCAACTCGTAAGATTTACGGATATCGCCGTTTCTATTTCTGACGTTCCCAACTCATAAGATTCACGGGTAACGCCATGGTGTTTCAACTCGTTTCCGTCGTATCAAACTCGTAAGATTTACGGATATCGCCGTTTCTATTTCTGACGTTCCCAACTCGTAAGATTCACGGGTAACGCCATAGTGTTTCAACTCGTTTCCGTCGTATCCAACTCGTAAGATTCACGGATATCGCCGTTTCTATTTCTGACGTTCCCAACTCGTAAGATTCACGGGTAACGCCATGGTGTTTCAACTCGTTTCCGTCGTATCCAACTCGTAAGATTCACGGATATCGCCGTTTCTATTTCTGACGTTCCCAACTCGTAAGATTCACGGGTAACGCCATGGTGTTTCAACTCGTTTCTTGATTGTGATATAAACACATGTGTCACCTCTTTACAAAACCAAAAAATTTGAAAACGGTGGGCCTCGTTAAAAACTCCTATTTTCATAGGAGAAAAGAGTGTCCCGCCGCTATTTATTAATTGGAAATGAAAGATTTCAGTACATTTTGTCATACATTAGCAATAACTTAATGATAAAAAATAACATTTGGAAAGTTGCACGCCACGGCGTTGTCTTTTCTTGCTTTATATGGCGGTTAACTGTAGTAAAACCTGAGGTTGGCCACGTTCCATGTTCTGTGTAGGATTTCTCCCTCCATTGTTTCGAGTTTGTAAGCTCCTCCTTCGAACGCCTCATTGACTCTGAAGGGGCCTTCCCAATTTGCTGCTAGCTTTCCTCCCTTGTCTTTTCCCATGGGTCTTTTGAGGACTAAGTCTCCTTCTTTAAATCTTCTTGCTATAACTCTAGTATTGTACCTTCTGGCTGCTCGTTGCTTTGACACGAATTCCCTGAAGTGGGCTTTGTCTCTTAACTCTTGCAGTAAGTCTAGGTTCTCTTCTAACGCCTCTGAGTTTTCCTCGAGTGTGAGGGTATCTCTACGCCAACTTGGGGGGTTTATTTCAGCTGGGATCATCGCGTCCGCTCCATATACCATGGTGAAGGGGGCCTCGCCCGTTGAAGATTGGGGCGTGGTATGGTATGACCAAAGAATTGGTAGATGGTGTGCTACCCAACCCTCGCCTTTGCTTGTGATTCTTCTTTTGATTGCCCTTAATATTACTTTATTGGCGGATTCGGCTTGTCCATTGGCCTGTGGATGTTCCACGGATATGAAAGTATTCTGAATTCCCTTTGCCTTGCAGAAGTAAGTTACTTTTTCGCTTGCGAACTGGGTTCCGTTGTCTGAGACGATGTATTTGGGCAACCTGAATCGGCAGATAATTTTTCTCCAATAAAACTTCTTGACTTGGTCGGCTGAGATGTTTGAAAGGGCCTCCGCCTCTATCCATTTAGTGAAATAGTCAATCGCCACTATGATCCACTTTGCTTGTCCTGTTGAGGCGGGGAAAGGTCCTAGGATGTCTGTACCCCACATGAAGAAAGGCCATGGGGACAATACAGATTTCAGTGGCTCTCCTGGGGCGTAGTGCAAGTTCGCGAATCTTTGACACTTGTCGCATGTCTTCACATATCTGGCTGCGTCGCTATGTAGTTCTGGCCAGTAGAACCCTGCTCTGAGTATTTTTCCGGCCAAGGACCTCGCCCCGATGTGGCTTCCACATATTCCTCCATGTATCTCTTCTAGTATTCCTTTGGCTTCTTCTGGACTAACGCAGAGCATGAGGGGTCCTGAGAATCCTCTCTTGTAGAGCTTATCTCCTAGCATGAAGTACCATGCCGCTGCTCTTTTTAACTTATATGCTTCCTTTTTTGCTGCTGGTAGCACGTCTTCTTGGAGATACCTTATGATTGGTGCCCTCCAATCTTCTGTTTCTATGATCATCATGACTGTTTCTTCTGTGATACTAGGGCTTGCAATGGTTTCTTGTATGAACGTCCTGTTGCTTCCGGGCTTTTTGGTGCTTGCCAACTTTGATAACAAGTCTGCTCTTGCGTTTTGCTCTCTTGGTACATAAACCAATTCGAATGATTTGAAATGACTGGCTAAGCTGCGTACTCTTTCCAAGTATTTGGTTAATTGAGGATCCTTGGCCTGAAACTCTCCTGATACTTGGTTTGTTACCAACTGTGAGTCGCTCTTTGCTTTGAGATCCGTTATATCCATCTCTTTTGCTAACTTCATTCCGGCGAGCAGAGCCTCGAATTCTGCCTGGTTATTGCTCGCCTAAAAAGCAAATCTCAATGATTGTTCGATAAGTACTCCGTCTGGTCCTTCCAACACTACTTCGGCCCCACTTCCTCTGATGTTGGAGGCTCCGTCAACTGATAACGTCCAAGGTTGTTCCCTACTTTCTTCTGCGGGCGTCGTAAGTTCCAACAAGAAATCTGCTAGTATCTGTGACTTGATTGCGCCTCTTGGAGAGAAAGTTATGTCAAATTCTGACAATTCCACTGACCATGCTACCATTCTTCCTGCTAAGTCTGGTTTCCTCAACACATTCTTGATGGGGTAGTCTGTTTTTACCACGATCTTGTGACTTTGGAAGTATTGCCTCAGTTTCCTCGCCGTTACCACTACTGTTAGTGAGAGTTTTTCAATTTTTTGATATTTGGCCTCAGCGCCTTTGAAGGTTCTGCTCACGTAGTAGATATGTTTCTCTTCTCCCATTATTTCTTGTACCAATGCAGAACTGAGGGCCTTATCTGAAACGGCGAGGTATAGGTATAGGGTGTTACCTTTTTCGGGGCGAGTCAGGATTGGGGGCGAGGCGAGGAACATTTTTAAATTTTGGAAAGCCTCTTCGCACTGGGTGCTCCATACAAACCTCTCACTTTTCCTTAATGTGGAGAAGAAGTGAAACGCTTTCTTTCCTGCGCAAGATAAAAATCTTGATAACGCTGTGATCCTTCCTGTCAACTGATGTACTTCTTTAACTGATGTAGGGCTCCTCATGTCAATGATCGCTTGGCATTTGTCTGGGTTCGCCTCTATCCCTCTGTTGTACTTTCTCACTGAGGCGAGGATGTCACTCAAGTCTTGATCATGTTCGCCCGTTTCTGGAGTTTTCACAACCATGTCATCTATGTAGACCTCCAGATTTTTCCCTATATGTTCTGAAAATACCCTGTCCATCAGTCTCTGATATGTGGCCCTAGCGTTTTTTAAACCAAACGGCATGACATTGTAGAAATAGTTGCAGGTGTTGGTCATGAATGCTGTATGGGGGGTATCGGCGGGGTTCATCTTGATTTGGTTATATCCTGAATATGCGTCCATGAAGCTGAGCATCTTGTATCCTGATGCTCCGTCTATCAGCCTGTCAATGTTGGGTAATGGATAAGGATCCTTTGGGCACGCTTTGTTCAGGTCTGTAAAATCTACACACATTCTCCATTTGTCGTTCGCCTTTTTCACCATTATGACGTTTGCTAGCCAAGATGGGTACTTGATCTCTTCTATGAACCCCACTTCCTTTTGTTTGGCTACTTCTTCATTGATGGCTTCCCTTCTCTCCTCGTCAACTTTTCTCTTCTTTTGCGAAACGGGCTTCGTCTCTGGGGAGATGGACAACTTTTGCGTGATAATTGTCTCATCTATTCCTGGCATGTCTGAGGGGTGCCATGCGAACTGATCTATGTTCTTCTTTAGCGTCGCCAGGATTTTTTCTCTCTCTTCTGGCTGCATGGACGTGCCTATGTTGGTTGTTTGGTGTGCCTCACTACCTATTTGGACCTTCTCCAATTCCTCAATGGGGCTAACTCTTCTGTCCTGGAATTCTTCCCTTGGGTCTAAATCTAATGGGCTGACCATATTGACGCCGCCCGTTTGAGAAATGGGGCGAGTCGAGTCTCGTGCATTGGACGCTTTGTGCCTTATCTTTAGGCTTGACTCATAGCAACGCCTCGCTAGTGCTTGGTCTCCCTTTATGGTTCCTACTCTTCCGTCTTCCAACGGATACTTTATAGATAGGTATAGCGTTGACATGGCTGCCTCCAGGGTATTGAAGGCTGGTCTTCCGATGATAATGTTGTATGAAGTGAAAGGGGTGTTAACTACCAGATATCGTACTTTAATAGTCTTGGCTTAGTCTTTATCTCCAAATGTTGTAAGCAGTGTCGTATATCCCATGACTTCTACTTGCTCGCCCGCAAAGCCTACTAGCGTGCCGTTGTAAGGCTACAAATGCTCATTGGATAGTTGAATGGCTTTGAAGGCTTCCCAATACATTATATCTGTTGAACTCCCTGAGTCGATGAATACTCTCTTCACGTCGCAATTTAAAATCTGGACCTGAATCACTAGCGGGTCGTCGTCGTGCGGCATGACTTCCCTTTTATCTTCTTTCGTGAAAGACAAATCTGGGGTGGACGAAATAGATGTGTGTCCCACAAATTTTGCTTCAAAATCTGATCGCCTTAGGTAACGTTTGCGGGCGTTATTCGATTCGCCTCCCCCAGCAAAACCTCCAGCAATGGTGTTAACCGCTATCTGTTAGCCTGTATTTTCGACAGGCAGTAATGAGTTGGAGTGAGATGATGAGATCTCATTTATTGTGTGTTATTACGTTTTAATATTCTCTTGGGAATTGATCTCAATAATAAATCAAGAGAAGATCAAGGCATTTGACATTAAAATACTTTAATGCTTGAAGTTGTTCGTCGAAGCCTAGGATCTGTCGAATTCGACAGGAAGTTTGTTTATGGATAAACATATTCAAATTCGACAGGAGCATGTCTGTCGAAAATTATATATATATATATATATATATATATATATATATATATTTGTTTGTTTGTTTGTCTAAACGTATTTTGCAGTACAGAGAAAGCATACTCTGGACTTAGCAAATTATTCAAATGGATAACGTTTGAAAGGTTCGCCAGGTGTCCAAGGAATTCAAATCGTCAAAGACACGTGGAGTTCGTTTAGACGTTGTGTAGGTTTATAGCAGTTATTCTAGTTTGCCTATAAATATTAGTTTCTGATAGAAGAAACGGGTCCACAATTCACAATACATGCAAATTCCTTAGAAATTCAGAGTACTCGTGTCAACGAGCGAAATGAATGCAAACAGGAACATGTACGAATCTGTGTACCATCCTTTGTAAACATTTTTACATTTGTCAAATGCAATTTACATTTTCAAGTATTGATTACTTGCTTTCCGTTTAAGCTTTCTGCACTTTAAACATTCTGCAATTTATTTCATTGCATGCTTTACTTTTCAAAGTTTTCTTTAAACTTTATTCTGCAATTCATTTACAAGTTTTCTGCAAATTTAACTTTGAAGCATTTTACTTTAAACAAACCATTTGACTGCGTCAAATGCTTTTACTTTTTATCAACTTATCCGATTTAACCCAGAAAATATGAAAATGTTTTCGTCAACCTTATGCACAATCCTATGTCCCAGGATTTACTAGTTGATCCTTCTTGTAATAATCAAACTAGCGGTTGTTTACTAAAAATTGGGGTAAACAAATTGGCACACCCGATGGGACACTTGGATTGTGTAGTTTATTTAGTTTGTTTTTGAAAATTTTCTTACAAAAATTCGTTGTTTGGTGTTGTACTTTTGATTGTGTGTATATTTTTATATGCATTTGAGGAGTGGTAAATCTCTCCCAGAATTTTCAAGTATATCAACTTGTCCTCGTTCCAGAATGGTGAGACCACCAAACAATCCTAATAATAATAATAATAATAATGGGGCAGAAACAAATCCTGTTGTAAGTCCCCAGAATGTGACAGGGCAACCCAATCAACCAGTATCTGGCAATCCTAGCGCCAATCCTACTGGTGGGCCTACCAGCCCTGCCCTAAATTCTATAAATTCTGAAAGTATCCCAGTTAATAATGTTAATGGAGGGAGTACGAACCCTGTAATAAGTTCAGGAACCGTTGGTGTAAGCGCCAGTGGGTCAACAATGCCTGCCACCAGTTCAAGTGTGGCAGAAGGGTTTCCTCCTCCAAATCCAAATGGTGCAATGATGACACAAATGAATGTATCATCCATGCCAACAAACGTGTCACACACACATGGATACACAGACGGTAGTCAAGTTGGTGGAACACCGTCGAGACCCCCATGGTTGCCTAGAAACCCACAATTTGGAATGCCAACGACAACGATGGCAAGCCTGTATAATTGGCCTTCGATAGAAAGTTCTCCCTCATCTTCTGCGATGGGAAATAGGGGAAACTCTCTGAATTTGACAAATAATTCTATGAATGCACTTAGGCAACAAATGGATGAAAGTAACCATGATATGGTGAACACATTGACCCAACAGATTGGCACAGTTTTTAACCCTGTTTTACAAACAGCCAATGATAATTACTTGTTGCTAGCCAATCAAATGGGAAGGATGGCAGACTTTTTTGGTGCCCCTGATGCTCCAAATAACCAAAGGGTTCTTCGTGCAAACCCGGAGACTCAACCAGAAGTTCAAGCCCAACCAGTGCGCATTGAAAGAGAACAGCCAGAACAGGGAGTGGTATTGGTTAATAGAAACCAGGATGCTGATAATGTTCTTAGGAATGTTCGACAAGAGAATGTTGCAGGGCATAATAACTTGGCCAATTTAGTAGAAAATATCTTGGCCCAAAATGGTTTAAATATAGGATTACACAGGCCTAATTTTGTGTCTGCATTGTCTGAATATGTTTTGCAGGCAGAACTGCCAAGGGGATATAAAATCCCTAAATTTACAAAATTTGCTGGTGATACTAATGAGTCTACTGTCGAACACATTGCCAGATATATGGCAGAGGCAGGGAATTTGGCAAATAATGAGGATTTAAGGATGAAATTTTTTCCCAATTCCCTCACAAAAAATGCCTTTACGTGGTTCACCACACTTCCCCTCATTCAATTCATAATTGGACTCAATTAGAAAGGCTATTTCATGAACAATTTTACATGGGGAAATCTAGGATTAGGCTCAAAGAATTAGCCAGTATGAAGCGCAAAACCTCAGAGGCCATTGATGACTATCTGAACAGGTTTCGCCTCCTTAAGGCAAGGTGTTTTACTCAAGTGCCTGAACATGAATTGGTTGAGATGGCTGCTGGTGGCCTTAACTATTCCATTAGGAAAAAGTTAGATACTCAACATTTAAGAGACATGGCCTAATTAGCAGATCGTGTTCGACAGGTCGAACGCCTCAGGGCTGAAAAAGTCAGAAATTCTAAATTCCACAAAAAAGAAAAAGTGGCGTATATAGAAACTTATGAAAGTGAAAATGAGTTCGACGATGGTTAGGATTACATAGAAAATAATGAGGTTAACATTGCTGAGTTAAAACCAGGCCCTCCCTATATTTGTAAAATGTTAAAACATCAAATGGAAATAATCCTGTCGAACCCAAAAATGATAGATTTGTTTCTAAAACATACACTTTCGACATTACTAAGTGTGATGAAATTTTTGATTTACTGGTCGCTGATGGCCAAATAATTGTACCAAAGGGTTTAAAAGTTCCACCTTTGGAACAACGTAAGAAAAGAGGTTTTTGTAAATACCATAATTTTTTGGGTCATAAAACCTCACAATGTGTTCTTTTCAGGGATCTGGTCCAGAAAGCCTTGCAGGAGGGAAGGCTCAAATTTGGCGAAAAGCCAAAATCCAAACAGCTGGTGGACGAGGATCCATTGCAGATTGCTGATGCTGCTTACACAGAGCCATTCGAGTGTCTGATGTTAGAAGCATTGAACCTCACTGAAGGGGGGCAATTGGTTTCCATTCCTGAGGAAGAATATGAAAACAAAGTGGAAGAGGTATATCCACAGGCTGGGGAGACTTTATTGGATTTCCTTCAACGTTGTAAAGAAAATGATGGCGAAGCTACATTATGTCCTCATTGTAGTGCCATGTTCGACAAAAAGGCTGCTGCAGGCCTTAACAAGTTTTTGCCTCATAGTCAAGGTAGAAACAATTGGCCAAATCAAAAGCCAACTTATTCTAATGTTCTGAATAGCCAACAGGCGCCTGTGCATCAGAGGTTGGGACCACAAAAATCATTTGTCCCCTCAAGCAGGACACCTGTCAACCAATGGGTTCATGGAAGAAACATGGATTTTGGTCAAAGGAATATGGAGAAAGGAAATTCCAGTCACGTCAATCCCAAAAAAGATCCTGAATCAAGGAAGTACGATTACAGGAATAATTACAAAGGGAAAAATCCCATGACAAGATCTCAATGGCGCAGATATCAACGCCAGAAGAAGGTGGCTGCTCAAAAATCCCAAATTACTGCTGATGGTAATGGAAAGAGGCCTATAGAATTGGCGAAGAGACCAATGAAAGAAAGGTTAGTTGACCCAAAAGCTGAGCCTTCAGTTGCTAATAATGTCGAAGACGACCACATGGAAGCAGATGATTTTCTGGATTCTGAACCTGACCTCGACATAATAGTAAATGTTGTGTCAATTCTGCCAAGGGAGTTCGACGTCTGTTCTGAAATAACAGATGACGAAGAGGAATCTGGGATGCAAATGGCTCTTCACAGGCCAGTCTGTTACTATGTAATGAGCAATGGTGCTTTGGAAGACCAAATGGCTACATTTGAGAGGCCAGATGAAGGCATGAAAAGTCACTTGAAGCCTCTCTTCATACAGGCTAAAGTGAATAATGTAGGGATCAACAAAGTGCTAATTGATGGTGGTGCTGCTGTTAACCTCATGCCAGAATTTCTGCTGAGAAAGATTGGCAAATCTTTGGTGGATCTTCATCCTCACAACATAGTGCTCTCAAACTATGAGGGTGAAACTGGTTTTTCTTTAGGAGCAATCCAGTTGGATGTAGTTGTTGGAAGTACTGTAAGGCCAACCTTGTTCTTGGTTGTGGCCTCTAAGGCAAATTACAATCTGCTCCTAGGACGAGAGTGGATTCATGGAGTGGGGGCAGTCTCATCTACCCTGCACCAGCGCCTTATTATCTAGCGAGATGATGGTATAAAGATCAAAGTTACTTCAAGACTGAAGTCCATCATCTGACAAAGCACTCATTCGACAAGAAACTGGCAACAATCTCACTATGCACTGAGAGAGACTTTGCACATTGTTCAGCAGGAAATGTTCACCATGCAATCAAACTGGACCCCACACATGGTTTCTTGTGGGAGAGAGAAGATGGAAACAGTGAGGATGACGAGTATGAAGGCCACAACTGCCCAACTGGTTGGGATATCAAAGATAACTACTATGTCTGAGTCCCAAACTTGGGCAAAGATTACGGCCTACATGGCTGAAAATAGAATCAAGATGGCTTTGGAAGCCAATTCGTTGTCAGAAAATATGGCTGATGCAGCCAATGACATAAAAGTTGGCAAACACAAGCCAAAATTGCAAAAGCTGGATTGCATCTATGATGACGAACCCCTAGGATTTGAAAAAGATCCAATCAGTCAAAGTCACAAGATGCAAGCACAGGATCCTTTGCAAGAAATTGACCTTGGAGATGGTCTGACAAAAAGACCAACGTGTCATACCCTAATTTTGCCCCATACTTTTTATTACCATTCTGCCCTTGCATTATTTTTATTTCCTATTTATCAATTATTTTTAATTAGTAACTTGCATTTCAAGAAACCTTTCTAACATCAAATATTAAATCCTTTTTCTCATTTTTAATCCATAACCATTTTGCATAATCACATTTCATCATCATGCATATTTTTATTTTTATTTTATTATTTTACGTGTTATTTTTAATTTGTTATTTGTTCCCAAAAATCAAAAGAAATGCCAAAAAATTCCAAGCATTAACACATCATCATAAGCCTAGAACATTCCATTCTTTCTACACCTCATCATGCCAAAAAGGAGCCCATGTGCCAACAAAAATCTCACAAAATATCATAAATATCTTTCTCAATTTTACCCTTTTCTTGGCCAACAATTTCAATCCATTCTTAACCTAATTTCTCACTATAAATAACACTCTCAAGTGAGGAGAGAGAGGGGGACGAAATTCACCAAAAACTCAGACCAAATTCATTCACAATTCTCTCATTTTTAACCCTTTTCTCAAAAATCCAAAATCCATTAAAACCACCTTCAATCTTCAATTTCTTCATCAAATAAGTTTCCAAACACTTCCAGTAGACTATACCAATGCCAAATCGCAATCAAAACCGTTCAAAAATACTATAACCGAACCTCAAAAAAGCTTGAAACCAAAGTTAATGGATAGAGAGATTCAGAGCACCATTTGACATTATTCCAGCTCCCTCGGGTTCGCAAAGGACCCAAGAAGCTTAATCCATGTCTAATTTGATTTAATTTGGGCTGTATCACGTTTTGCCATTTTTGGTGTTCGTTTGGTTTTTGCTTCGTTTTCGTTTTTTCAGGCATAATATTAAAAAACTAAGCACAGATTCATAATCTACGTAAAATTCCGAGCAAAACCATGTACTCACTTTCCATTTTTGGTGGAGTTTTGAAACTCCGGTGAAGGTTACCGTCGCCGGCGCCGTCGTGTTCACCGGAGACGACGAAGACCACGGTGGGCTCTGTTTCAGGTAAGTTTAAATCCTGGCCGTCTGATCTCCTTGTTTTATTCTGTTCGTTGATCTGTGTTTTAAAACGGAATCGTCAGATCTCATTTAAATGAGATCTGACGGTGATGAAGCTGGATGGCGTACGTGCACCTTATTTCGCGGCCGTACTGGATTATTTTTGTTTTGACTCTCCGTTTTTTTGTTTGACTGGGCTCTGGGTCACAGAATTGATATTCGCACCCCCATGTTTTTGCTATGTCCGAATAATTTGCACCCCCCTCTGAACTTAATTTTAATTGATTTTCAGCTTATTTCCAAAAGCACTTAAGTGACTAATAGCTTATTTAAGCTATTTTAGTCACTTTGCTATGCTTAAATTTTGCTCTTCATCTTTGAGTTTCCATTTTAGCTTTTTAGCTTATTAATTAGCTTTTTAGCTTATTTAATCACTTTTTAGCTTATTTTCATAAGCACTTATTTGGTGCTTAAGCTTTTTAGCTTACTGGACCATTTTGTTATGCTTAGATCATGTTTGACCTCTGTTTGTCTCATTTGAGCTTTTATTTTTGCTTTTTAGCTTATTCTTTAGCTTTTTAGCTTAATTAATCACTTTTTAGCTTATTTTCATAAGCACTTATTTGGTGCTTGAGCTTTTTAGCTTACGGGACCATTTTGCTTTGCTTAAATCATGTTTGATTTCAGATTATGTTCATGCTTCCTTAGCTTGTTATTTAATCACTTTTTTAGCTTTTTAGCTTATTTACTTAAGTGCTTAAGTATGATTAATTGCTTTTTTTTATTTCTTATGCTTGTCTTCAGCTCTTTAGCTTTACTTCAATTCATTCTAACTCATCTCATTTACTTTGATTTAATTTAGCATGTTTATGTTATTTAATTCATTGTACGCTACTTTAGCTTATGCATTTCTATTTAATTATGCATCAACTCTCATTCATTCTTGATTCATGCATACTTATCCATTCCCATTTATGTTCATGCATATTTGTTTATATCATGTTGATTCGTGCATCCTCATTTGAATACTTGCATTCATTCACATTTAATTGTCACATTATTATTATATCGATTGTCATCGTTATTTAATTTTGCACACTATTTTACATCCTTGAACTTGAGTTTTCATAATCAAACTTAATCAAACTTTTTGCAATAAGTAAAGGTTGAAAAAGGGGGAATCTGTCATTTGATTCTTTCCTCCCGGGTTGACTTGGTCGCTAGACATTTGACTAGTGCTCGTGAGTCAGCTCTCAATCTAAACCAACGTTAAAATCAATCAACACTCGTCTTTTTCTTTTGAACACTTTTTCCTTAATCAAATTAATAAAGACTTTCATAATAAAAGGATGAAAAAGGGGGAATCTGTCATTTGATTCTTTCCCCCCGGGTTGACTTGGTCGCTAGACATTTGACTAGTGCTCGTGAGTTAGCTCTCATTCTAAAACCAAAACAAGCGTTAAAACTTAACCCAACACACTCAAACTTTCTTTTCAGAAAACATGGATATACGCTTTATCCATTCCTCTGACACATACACAGCTTAAGCCTCTAAGTAGAGCATGCAAGCGTCGTTGTATCAGCGGAATGCGAAATAAGCAACATCCGTTATTCAAACTTTCTTTTTTACAATGGATATACGCTTTATCCATTCCTCTGACACATACACAGCTTACGCCTCTATGTATAGCATACAAGCGTCGTTGTATCAGCGGAATGCGAAATAAGCAACATCCATTATTCAAACTCTCTTTTTACAATGGATACGCGTTTTATCTACTCCTCTGATACATACACAGCTTAAGCCTCTAAGTATAGCATACAAGTGTCGTTGTATCAGCGGAATACGAAATAAACGTTACCCGCTAAAATCAACCAACCACACAAACATTTTTTACCAGAACTACGTGAGTTTTGAGTTTCCCATTGCACCGGGGAATACGTAGGAGCGGACTCCTACAACCGTCAAACTCAACTAATAAAAACCTTTTTTTAATTTATTTGGAAACGAAGTAGAAATAGCCAAGTGATAGAGTAATGTAATTCAAACCTGCGCAGACAAACCCTAAACCACCTAAATGGTTCCCATCGAGTACGATGGATGCGAGGGGTGCTAACACCTTCCTCTCGCATAACCAACTCCCGAACCTAAACCAAGGTTTTCGTGATATTTTCCTTTCCCCTTCCGGGATAAATAAACGTCAATGGCGACTTCATTGTATGAAAAATGGAAGTGATTTTCCAGCCCGCTACACAACGTATATTAGTGCAAACATTCCTCCAGATCTGAAGGCAAAAGTGGTGCAACTTCTGTTGGAATTCAAAGATTGTTTTGCTTGGGATTACAATGAAATGCCAGGTTTGAGCAGAAAGCTGGTGGAGCATGAACTACCAGTTCGACCAGATAAAAAGCCGGTGAAACAATTACCTAGAAAGTTTGCACCAGAAATAATGTCAAAGATCAAAGAAGAAATTGAAAGGCTGCTGAGGAGCAAATTTATCAGAACAGCAAGGTATGTCGAATGGTTAGCAAATATAGTGCCTGTGATTAAGAAAAATGGTTCTCTTAGGGTATGTATAGACTTTAGAGACTTAAATAATGCTACACCAAAAGATGAATACCCTATGCCTGTGGCAGAAATGTTAATTGATTCAGCGGCTGGGTTTGAATATTTAAGTATGTTAGATGGTTATTCTGGCTATAACCAAATTTTCATTGCTGAAAATGATGTACCCAAAACTGCCTTTAGATGCCCAGGAGCATTAGGCACATATGAATGGGTAGTGATGCCTTTTGGCCTGAAAAATGCTGGGGCTACGTATCAAAGAGCAATGAATTTAATTTTTCATGAATACATAGACACTTTCATGCAAGTGTATATTGACGACATAGTTGTCAAATCCTCGTCGGATGATGATCATTTAGATCATTTGAAAAAATCCTTTGAAAAGATGAGGAAATATGGATTAAAAATGAATCCATTAAAGTGTGCTTTTTGTGTTAATGCAGGAGATTTCCTTGGGTTTGTTGTGCACAAAAAGGGCATTGAAATAAATCAAAACAAAACAAAGGCTATCATGGAGACAAAATCTCCAACTACAAAAAAGCAACTTCAGTCCTTACTTGGGAAGATCAATTTTTTGAGAAGGTTTATCTCAAATTTAAGTGGCAAAGCTCAACCGTTTTCGCCATTACTTCGTCTCAAGAAAGAAAGTACTTTCACTTGGGGGCAAGATCAACAACAAGCTTTTGACGAAATCAAGAGTTATTTGTCAAAGCCACCAATGTTAATGCCTCCAATAAGGAACAAATTCATGAAGTTGTATATATCAGCATCAGATTCGACATTGGGTAGTATGCTTGCCCAGGAGGATGAAAATGGTGAAGAAAGAGCCATCTATTACTTAAGTAGGGTTTTAAATGATGCTGAAACTAGATATAGTAGTATTGAAAATTTATGTTTATGTTTGTATTTTTCTTGTATGAAACTCAAGCATTATATAAAGCTTGTTGACGTTTTGGTTTACTCTCATTGTGATATCATCAAACATATGTTATCTAAACCAATCATGCATAGTCGAATTGGAAAATGGGCTTTAGCCTTGACAGAATATTCACTAACTTATAAACCTTTAAAGGCAGTCAAAGGCCAAATTGTGGCTGATTTTATAGTGGATCATTCTGCATTGGAAACTCCACAAAATTATGTGGATTCAGAACCTTGGAAATTATATTTTGATGGTTCTAAACATAAACATGGAGTTGGAATTGGGATTTTAATCATTTCTCCCTCCAAAATTCCCACCAAGTTCAAATATAAAATCAATGGTTTTTGCTCAAATAATGAAGCAGAATATGAGGCTTTGATAACAGGCCTAGAAATTTTATTGGACTTGGGGGCAAAAAATATTTTGATCAGAGGTGATTCAGAATTGGTTTTGAAACAGTTGACAAAAGAATACAAGTGCATAAAAGAACACTTGATGAAATATTTTGTCATAGCAACATCTTTGTTAAAACGTTTTGACCAAGTCATCTTTGAACATGTGCCTCGTATAGAAAATCAAGAAGTCAATGATTTGGCTCAAATAGCTTCTGGTTATAAAATTTCCAATGAAAAACTAGAGGAGTTGATTGAAATTAAAGATAAACTCATTATTGATCAACCTCCTTCCATGGAATTGTCAATGCCAAAACTTGTGGGGGCAGATATACCACAAGAAAATGGTCAAGATACCACTTATGATTATGACGAAAATTCAGAAATTTTTGAAATTTTTGCCATTGACAATTTATCTGATAATGATTGGAGAAAACAACTTGTCGAATATTTGCGAGATCGAAATGGAACGACCAATAGAAAGATAAAGTATAGAGCCTTGAGTTATGTCATCATTGGGAATGAACTAATGAAGAAAACACCTGAGGGAGTTTTGCTAAAATGTTTAAGTGAAACTGAAGCCTATTTGGCTATATCTGATGTGCACAGTGGCGCATGTGGATCTCATCAGGCAGGCCATAAAATGAAATGGTTGTTATTTCGACAAGGTGTATATTGGCCAACAATGTTAAAGGATAGTATAGAGTTTGCTAAAGGTTGTCAAGAGTGCCAAAGGCACTCAGGTATACAACATGTACCTGCAAGTGAACTCCATTCAATAGTGAAACCTTGGCCCTTTAGAGGATGAGCTTTAGATTTAATTGGTGAAATTAAACCAAGTTCGTCCAAAAACCAACGTTATATTTTAGTTGGTATAGATTATTTTACCAAATGGATAGAAGCAATTCCATTACCAAATGTTGACCAAGAAGCAGTGATTAGTTTTATACAAAGTCACATTATTTATAGATCTGGCATACCTGAATCTATTACCACAGATCAAGGTTCAGTTTTTACTGGACGAAAGATGGTGGAATTTGCCCAACAAACTGGCTTTAAACTTTTGACTTTTACACCATATTATGCCCAAGCAAATGGTCAAGTGGAAGCTGCTAATAAGATTATCATTGGTTTGATAAAAAAGCATATTGCCCAAAAGCCTAGAAATTGGAACAAGACTTTGGATCAAGTCTTATGGGCATGCAGAAATTCTCCAAAAGAATCAACTAATACCACACCCTTTCGACTAACATATGGGCATGATGCAGTCTTACCGGTCGAAATACACCTGCAATCAGTTAGAATTCAAAGGCAGGTGGAAATCCCAAGGGATCAGTATTGGGATATGATGTTAGATGAATTAGTTGATTTAGATGAGGAGAGAGTAAAAGCTTTAGAGATGTTAACTCGACAGAAAGAAAGAGTTGCTAAAGCTTACAATAAAAAGGTTAAGTCTAAAACCTTTAATGTTGGAAATTTGGTTTGGAAAGTCATTTTGCCAATGGATAAAAAAGACAGAGTCTTAGGCAAATGGTCTCCAAATTGGGAAGGCCCTTTTAAAGTTGTTCACGTGTTTTCAAATGGTGCTTACGAAATTGAAGAGTTAACAGAAGAACGACGTTCGTTAATTATAAATGGTAAATACTTGAAAAAGTATAAACCAGCGTTGCAAGAAATAAAAATTAACGAAGAATAAAGCTTAAGACATAAGTAAATAATGGTGATCATAAAGTTGTTCGCCACAAAATGGGCATTGTCAAAAGTACAAACCAAAAAACCTTAACAAATTGTTCAGAGAGTTGAAATAAAACTAAGAGCAAACTATTACAAAACTAAAATTGTTTCTTTAAGTCTTCATATAGGCTTTGGAAAGAGGAAATTTCTTTGTCGAGAACCTTGTTCGACTCCACCAGATCCTGAATCTCTTCTTCCACAGCTGCTGAAGCACTAAAGAACTTAATGCCTTCGTTAGCCTCTTTGTCAATCTTGGCTTTGACAGCATCGGAAAGGTTGGCTTTAGCTTCGTCACGCTTAACCTTCTCTGCATCAATTTTGACATTGAGACTTTGAATCTTCAAAGTCAGTTCTGCAATCTCATTCTCCCAAGCAATGATGTTATCATTGCATTCAGTGATCTAAGCATTTGACTCTATCTCCTTCTCCAGGCGTTCGACATTAGCTTGAGCAGTATTGGCCTTTTCGACCAATGCAGCATGTGCATGAGTTTGGGCCTCCAGCTTTAGAACATTGACTTTCCTCTTTTGAATGGCTTGGGTGAAACCATCAATAAGGTTTTCAAGTTGAATAACTTTGCTAAGGGTAGCACCATCAGTCAACGGATTATGAAGCTTTTTCAGGATGCCTAAGTGGGAAAATGCACTGCTAGGATTCGCCTCAATCAGTGAGAAGACGTCTTGGTTGATATAATCTGAGTGCAATCTAAGGAGCAAAGAATCTTGTCTCACTGTCGAGTTGATCTCCGAATCAGAAGCTGTCGAGCTGCTATGGTGAGAGGCACTTTTGTTTCGATCCTTGTTGCCTTTGCTTGAAAGGAGCATCTTGAGTGCTGCAGCAGGATCGGAGTCCTTCATGGCAATAAATTGCATCTCTGACAATCCAATATCAGCAGATAACTTGGAAGTTGAAGAAACTGGGAGTATTTCAGAACCTCCCTCAGTGGCCTCTGGCATATCCTCATCCTCATCGTCGAGCCCCATTTCGACATCCGTACCTTCTAATGATTGGGTGGATTCAGCAGCTTGCACAGAGATAGTCTTTTCAGAATCAGGATTGTTGGTGGGGATTTCTTCAGGCTCTGGGTCTTTGTCATTTCCATCCAAATTGGCCTCGACATTATTGGTTCCAACATCTTGGGCCAAGTTTTCCTCATTATTAACAAGTGTATTGGCATTTTCTTCATTGCCACCCTGTTCAAAGACAAATGAATTAAAGTTAGAAAACCACAACAAAGTGTTTATTTGGCAAAGTCTTAAGGACAAGGGAATGTTACCTGAGCACCAGGGTCTTGTGAGCATGAGCTTGTCTTCTCTTGCCTGGGGGCAGGATCTTTAGTCGAGGGAGCTTCGACATTGGTTGTTGGTTGATTTTCGACAGAAGAATTGGAATGAGGAATTTCAATGTCCTTTTCTGGTCTTGCAGAAGGTTTGGGATTGGCTTTGACCTTCTTTTTCTTCTTCTTCTCTTTGTCAACTTTCTTCTTTGGAATTGGTGGCATGCTTGCCTCACTAGTTTCGTCATTGGCCTTTTCTTTGTCTCTTTGGCCTTCTCCACTAACAGTAGCAGCAACAAAAGACCAAAATCTCCAGAACCAAATCGTTTCTTGCTCAAATCTAAGAATGGAAACGGTAGCAGTGAACGAAAATGCTGGACGATCACGATCACTGGTATAGAGCTAACAGAAACGCAAGAAAAATGCAGGATTAAAGGTTTGTTTGATGGTTTTTCTCAAGAGAATGCGTAAGGTTGTTCTGTGAAGAGGAAGTGAAGAGTTTAGAGTTTCAGAAAAAATGAAAGTGTGAGATACGTTTGCTATTTATAGGCACTGCAAGTTTGCATGTATCTGGTAACTGAAACATCACCACTCTTCCATCTCAATCGTCCTGATCTTGCCACGTGTCCCACCATTAAGCTAAAAAAGTGGAAATCATGGTTTGTGGGGATTGAGGTGACGGTTACAAGTTTTGTCATAATTGATAGTGACGTGATGTGACGTTTACGCCGTCTTTGGTAAACGTGCAGAATTGGAAAAGGTGACAATCTTCAAAACTACCATTTCTCCCTTGCGTATTCGACATGCAGTCGAAACTAGCATTTTTTAGGGGGCAATTTGTTAGCCTGTATTTTCGACAGGCAGTAATGAGTTGGAGTGAGATGATGAGATCTCATTTATTGTGTGTTATTACGTTTTAATATTCTCTTGGGAATTGATCTCAGTAATAAATCAAGAGAAGATCAAGGCATTTGACATTAAAATACTTTAATGCTTGAAGTTGTTCGTCGAAGCCTAGGATCTGTCGAATTCGACAGGAAGTTTGTTTATGGATAAACATATTCAAATTCGATAGGAGCATGTCTGTCGAAAATTATATATATATATATATATATATATATATATATATATATATATATATATTTGTTCGTTTGTTTGTCTAAACGTATTTTGCAGTACAGAGAAAGCATACACTGGACTTAGCAAATTATTCAAATGGATAACGTTTGAAAGGTTCGCCAGGTGTCCAAGGAATTCAAATCGTCAAAGACACGTGGAGTTCGTTTAGACGTTGTGTAGGTTTATAGCAGTTATTCTAGTTTGCCTATAAATATTAGTTTCTAATAGAAGAAACGGGTCCACAATTCACAATACATGCAAATTCCTTAGAAATTCAGAGTACCCATGTCAACGAGCGAAATGAATGCAAACAGGAACATGTACGAATCTGTGTACCATCCTTTGTAAACATTTTTATATTTGTCAAATGCAATTTACATTTTCAAGTATTGATTACTTGCTTTCCGTTTAAGTTTTCTGCACTTTAAACATTCTGCAATTTATTTCATTGCATGCTTTACTTTTCAAAGTTTTCTTTAAACTTTATTCTGCAATTCATTTACAAGTTTTCTGCAAATTTAACTTTGAAGCATTTTACTTTAAACAAACCATTTGACTGCGTCAAATGCTTTTACTTTTTATCAACTTATCCGATTTAACCCAGAAAATATGAAAATGTTTTCGTCAACCTTATGCACAATCCTATGTCCCAGGATTTACTAGTTGATCCTTCTTGTAATAATCAAACTAGCGGTTGTTTACTAAAAATCGGGGTAAACACTATCCTAACTTTTTTGCCTTCTGGGTTCTCTCCTTGATCTCTTTCTGAATCTCTTTGTACCTTTGGGACTACTACCTTCCCATTGGCGGCGTCCTCGAGAAATTTCCTTAGATGGCCGTTCTTTATCAATTCTTCGATGAGGTCTCTAGGCCTGAAGCATTTCTCTGTGTCATGTCCCTTGCATCTGTGATATGCGCACCATGCATTCATGTTTTGCCCCAACTGGTACTCCTTTCCTCTAGGAGGGGCAGTCTGGTGAGTCCAGTTTCCAGAATTTCGTCTAGGATATAGACTCTTGCTCTGTTCAAAGGTGTATACTCTTTTTCTGGGAATCTTCCCATGTCTCGCCTCATTTGTTGATGATACGGTTTCCTTTGGGGCTCATGCCCTCTGTGGTCTGGTTGACGTCGTCTCTGCTGATAAAACTCTGGGGCTCTATTTCTTTTGTTAACCGGCTCTCTTTCTCTCGCGTCTCGTGATCTCTTTTCAGCGTTACTTTCTTCGCATTTGATGTAGCATTCCGCCCTCTTGATAATTTCTTGCATTGAGGTTGCTGGTTTTTGTGCTAGGGATTCGTTGAAGTGTCCGGCTTTCAGACCATTATGTAATGCTGCCACAAACATCTCTTGATTGGGATTTGATACTTTGATGGTTGCTTCACAGAATATGGCCAGGTATTCACGCAGGGTCTCGGCGTGGTTCTGGCGAATAGTGAATAGGCTGGTGGCGGTGACCTTGATATGTTTTGATTCTGAGAATTGTTGGATGAATTTGCGCTGAAAGTCTGTCCAACTTTCTATTGAGTTCTTTGGCAAATTCATGTACCATCTCAACGCTGCTTCCTTCAGGGTGCCTGAGAGCAACTTGCATTTCAGATGATCTGCAGCGCCTGTGGTAGCGGTCTGTGTTCCAACTGTCATCAGGTGTTCCGAGGGGTCGGTTTTTCCATCAAACGCTGGGAGATGGGGTGTTTTGAAGTTTTCTGGGACTCTTGCGTCCCATAAGGTTTGAGCCAAGGGTTGAGAATCGTTAATTTCGTCCTCGTCATCCTCGTTTCCTTTATCAGCTTTTTCCTGATCCATGGCCGTAACCTTTGCCTGAAGTCGCCTTAATTCGGTGACGGCGTTAGTTAAGGTCATGTTGGTGCATGTGCCACCGCCATGATTGGGTGCTCCTCCCGTCATGTTGGGAAGTTTCTGTCTGTTGAAGGTGGTAGGCTGGGAATCGTTTTACCGCAGCCCCACGGTGGGCGCCAAAATGTTCTGGTGAACAAATAAGGGGGTGATAAGATATATGAACCGTGTATATAGAATCAGTAATTCATGTCTATTGAAAAATTGTGAACCTTTTAATACATAAGAAAAATGATCGATCTTTTTACAATGAAGTATGTTCTCCTATTTATAGATTTCAATGGATAGCAGTTATGAAGTACCACGATCATGGATACCCCATGATCGTGGCGGTTTCCTCCTCTTCCTCCGCCTCCCACGTGGTGGTGAGGGGTGGTTTCTTCCTATTCCGGTGGTAACGTGGCGGTAGAGGGTGGTTATCTCCCTCCACGCGTTGGTTTGTAGGCTGAGTCTTCATGAGGGTAGTTATTTTTGGGGCGAGGGCGCCCTCTGCGTGGCGTGTCGCCCTCGCGTTGCTTTCCCGCCAAGTTATCCATTTGAATTTGATGGGTTGGATAATTGGGCCATTTGCTTACTTGGGCCTGTTCTTTTATTTTTGGGCTTTACCCCAGTCCAATTATTATTATTAATTTTTTCAAAAAAATATTATTATTATTATTATTATTATTATTATTATTATTATTATTGTGGTTGTTGTTACTATTATTGTCATTATTACTACTAGCCGCCAAACGGGCACGTTCCGTGCCCGTTTGTGTGATCGATATTTTTTTTTGTCTGTTGTGATCGATATTCTCTATTGTGCAAATATAAATAACTACTTAATCTTCTTTTTTATTGGACTTAGTTAATTGATAACTATTTAACCTCCTTTTTTGTTGTGGCTACTTATTAAGAAGAAAAAAATATATTTTTTTTTACTATAAAAAAACTGAAAACCTACTTTTATGTGGAACTTGTGCTTAATTTTTTTTTTTAGTTTTTTGTAAGGGTAAAATAGGAATATTGAAAAAGTCATCCCAAAAATTTGTATCCCCTTTATATATTAGTATAGATTAAATACTATGTGGTGGACCTTACGAAAAAATACTATGGCACTGTTTGGTATGTCCAATAAGCTAGCTTATAGCTTATTGGACTATAGCTTATAAGCTTGTTTGAAAAAATAGAGGTGTTTGGCAATTAGCTTCTTTAATTAACTTATAGCGTTTTTTGAGATGTTATTTCAAGTAGCGTTTAAGTTTATAACTTATAGCTTTTTACAGTTTTTTTCCTTTTTTAACCTTTAATTTAATTTTATTATTTTTTATATAAAAAAACTACTTACTAAAGAAAAAAAACTACCCACTAACATGTCTTTTTTTGTCATTTTATATTTATCAACCACTTTAAAAGCTAATTTTTCCAAACACTTTAATTTCAATCAATTAGTTTTTCAGCTATCAGCTATAAGCTAATTTTTTAACTATAAGGTAACTTATAGTTTAATTTTACCAAAAAGACCCTATGTGGTGGCTATATAGTATGATACATGCCTGAAACGGATGCTAGAAAGGTTTAAGGTATATATAGATGGCTAAATGGCCGAAATCAATAATTTAATTGGGGTCTATGTGATGTACAAATGCACATCAAATAACTAAATGATTTTAGGCATGTGCAAAGAAAAAAATTGGCCTAAACAAAACATTAAACTAAATCATCCTACCCCCAATTAAATGGAATGTGCAAGTTTTTGTGTCATTCAAGAATACTAATGAAATGTCGCCCACTTTTGGTGGGTCGGAACCGGTGCGAAAGCAAAAAAATAAAAAATAATAATACTAATGAAAAGAGCTGAAAGTAGTTGGAATTTTTTTTCTTGGAATACAAGTAGTTGGAAACTTTGAATTAAAGGACTCATTGTCCTTGATGGCTTTCGCATCATTTTGGAGAAAAATCGACCAAGTTAACACAATAAAAATCTAGTATTGAGAACAAAGAGTGTCCTCAATAATATAAAGATTTTGATTTTAAGCTATTTGGTATATCAGTATATTTGAGAAGAGAAGATTGAAACCAGATTTGAGATCAGTAAGAAACCATAACCTGGCCAATTAATTACTTACATATTTTAAGCATTACAATATACTAATGCTTGCTTTCTTTTTCTATACTTTGTCAAAATTGCTATTATAATGCTTGCTTATGTAACCAAATAAATATTAATGCTTCGTTCTGTTAGAATAGGTCTCTCTCGCAATATCTACCGAGCAATTATTGAAAGACTTTAAAGTCTATTTTGTCTTTACTAAAAAAAAAACATAGTCCATTTTGTCTTGCAGCTTTTACTTGGTTGGGACTTATAACAACCTTAGTTGAATGTTTATCCACTTGGTTGGGACAGGTGGCCCTCACTAGTTGGGTTGGGACCTAATAATTTTTGGCGCACTAAAGAATTGTGAGTAATTTGTTTTAAGAATAATGAAAATTAGTTTTTTACTTACTTTATGTGCAAAATATATATATATATATATATATATATATAATAATTTATTGGTTTTATTTGTAAATTATTGTTAATAAAACCTCACCTTTAGTGGTCCATAGGTTATGGAGGTTTTGGTTGTGAAGAGTCACAAAATTAATGGGTGGTAATGGCTTCTTAATTCTTGATGGTAGAATTAAGCCTATAAGTACACTTTGGTCCCTAAGCTTGCTCTCACTTCATCTTTATCATTTAGAAAATATACACCATCTATAGTTATGAGAGTAAAAGCTTAGAAGAATCAAAAAGTTGTGATTCATAACACTATAACAATGGCTGGAGGTAATTTTAATTTTATTTTCCGCATTTAGTCTATTGATCTTGTTGTTCATTTATTATCAGGAACTCATGATCAATTGAATTTAGTCTTACATTTGGTATCAGAGCCCATGCTACCTCTGCCTTGTTTGTTCTTCGTTTTTCCATTTTTGGTAAACTTGAAGATTTCATTTTGATTTAAGTTTAAATCATTTTATTACAAAATAGTATAAGAAATCTTCATTTCATTGAATTTCTAAGCTTTCTGGGTTTATAATTGACAATTTCCATGTTTTAATTAAGCTGAAACCGTCGGGTTTCAATTCGGAATCGTGGGTCATGTAACTGGGTCGAACTGACCCGCTCAAGGTTGAAGATGATGCAATTTATTTAATCTTTATGATTATTATTAATATTAAGTAACGCATACATCTTTCAGATTTTGTTACATGTCGTAGCGGTTAGAGTATTTCACTATTACAGTGATGTCGCGGGTTCGATACCTGTTGGGCATTATTTTTGTGAAATTTGATTCTTTTTATGAACAGAAAAAAAAAAAAAAAAAACTGCCCTGTTTGAGATTCGAACCCGCGTCTCCTGTATCTCATTTCCAGGATGTTACCATTAGACTATGTGTTCATTTCTGTATAATTTAGCGCTTTAAAAGTATATATATGTATATATACGCTGCATTGCAATTTTAATAAGATTCAGGGATTGAAACACATGTCTTTTCTGTAAAAAGGTAAATTTTTTCACCACTGGAGCAGGTAACATTTTCTGGTTCATTATTGTCTAATTATATTCTATTTTAGTTATACAATTGCACATAAAATTTTATTATGTTTAGTTATGCAATTGTAAACGAGAATTTTTATATGAGAATTTTATTATTTTGTTATATGTATTTTCTCATATAATTTAGTTATTATGTCTAGTGACCTTTATAATTTTAATTGGTTTTGGATTAGCCGCAGCACCCTTAATTAATTAAAATTATTTCTAAAGTTTTAAGGTCACATAAGGAATTAGACATAATATTGTGATTAACTATACGTTATATAATGAATTTTATCCCGCGGGAATTTTTATTATATTTGTATGGTTAATTAGGATAAAATGTCAAATTATTTTCATAATTTGCCCGCAGGGATTATGAATTGGTATATAATTTGATAGTTTTATCATAAAGTACAATTTTCGATGAAAAAATCAAATTATTTTATACATATAAAGTCAGATTGTGCGTATAATTTGATTTTTGTAAAGTTTGAATAAATCTTATTACATTAAAATTCAGCCCGCAGGTAGTTTTGATGTTATAAGATTTATTTATTTTTGGGTATGTTTACATTGGTAATACATACATTAAAGATAATATATATATGCCTCAAGATTTTGACATGAGCTTTTTGAATTTTTCAGCTTCTCAATCTGTTGTTTATTCTGATATCATACATAATGTTCCTAAGCTCGAAGGTAATTCATTCTCTTTTGTTAGTTATGAATCTAATATGGCTGATGTTAATATAAACACCTGGTGGATTGATTCTGGATCAACAATCCATATAACAAACTCCTTGCATGGTATGCAAGACTTAAGAAAGCCAGTAGGAAGTGAGCGGACCGTCCTATCAGGAAGCAGGATAGGCTCACATGTGGAGGCTATTGGAACTTGCATTCTAATTTTGGATAATGGTTTTGTTTTGAAATTAGAAAGGACCTTTTATGTGCCAAGTTTCTCACGAAGCTTGATTTCAGTTTCTAGACTTGTACCATTTGGATATTCCTTTCATTTTAAAGACACGTCATTTGAATTATTTTATAATTCGAAATGTGTTGGGAATGGTATATTGTCTGATGGTCTTTATCGTATTAATTTACAAAACGAATCCATTTATAGTTCAATGCATGTTCAAACTGGCATTAAGCGGTGTAATATTAACGAAAATTCTTCTATGTTGTGGCACCGGAGATTAGGTCATATCTCCATTGAGAGAATTAAAAGGTTAGTAAAAGATGGGGTACTTAATACTCTAAATTTTGCTGACTTTGAAACTTGTGTTGACTGCATTAAGGGAAAGCAGACCAACATTTCTAAGAAGGGTGTCAATAGAAGTTCAAGCATATTAGAAATAATTCATACAGATATATGTTGTCCAGATATGGATGCACATGGTCAGAAATATTTTATCACCTTCATAGACGATTACTCACGATATATGGATATTTATTTGCTTCATAATAAGAGTGAAGCATTGGATGCCTTCAAAGCCTTTAAGGCTGAAGTTGAGAACCAATGTGGAAAGCAAATAAAAATTGTGAGATCTAATCGGGGTGGTGAATACTATGGTAGATACACTGAAAATGGACAAGCACCTGGTCCATTTGCTAAGTTTCTTCAAGAACATGGGATTGTTGCCCAATATACCATGCCTGGTTCTCCGAGCCAAAATGGTGTTGCAGAAAGAAGAAACCGAACTTTATTGGACATGGTGCGGAGTATGCTTAGCAACTCTAATCTTCCTAAATCCTTGTGGAATGAAGCACTTAAGACGGCTGTGTATATTCTCAACCGGGTTCCATCTAAGGCTGTCCCAAAGACACCTTTTGAGTTATTTAAGGGTTGGAAACCGAGTTTGAGACATATGCGCGTTTGGGGATGTCCGTCTGAGGTGAGGATTTATAATCCACAAGAGAAGAAACTCGACCCGAGGACCATTAGTGGGTATTTCATTGGATATGCCGAACGGTCTAAAGGTTATAGATTTTATTGTCCATCTCACACAACTAGGATTGTGGAGTCAAGAAATGCAAAGTTTCTTGAAGATCACTTGATTAGTGGGAGTGATCAAATCAGGAACATAGTTTCTGTGCGTGATCACATTGAGTCCCAACCTTCGGTTTCAGGTGATAGATTGGTTGCTGTTCACAATATCCCTCAAGTTCAAATGGATGTTGATCAACCACCAATCATTGAGATACCACCAAATGCTGATATTCCAGTAGATCAAATTGATCATCAAATACCTGAAAATGATGAACAATTAGTTGAACAACATGATCCACAAGAAAATGTTGATTCAACATTAAGAAGGTCTACTAGGACAAGAAAATCAGCTATTCCTAGTGACTACATTGTGTATCTGCAAGAATCTGACTATAGCATTGGACTTGAGAATGATCCTGAAAACTTTGCACAAGCCATGAGTTGCAAAGAGTCAAATTTGTGGTACGATGCCATGATTGATGAAATGAATTCCATGAAAAACAACGGTGTTTGGGATCTTGTAGAGTTACCTAATGGGGTGAAGCCCATTGGTTGTAAATGGGTATTTAAAACTAAAAAGGATTCATTAGGTAACATTGAGAGATACAAGGCTAGACTCGTTGCTAAGGGATTCACTCAGAAGGAGAGAATTGATTACACGGAGACTTTTTCTCCTGTATCAAAGAAGGACTCTCTCCGTGTCATCTTGGCACTCGTTGCACATTTTGACCTTGAGTTGCACCAAATGGATGTGAAAACAGTCTTTCTTAATGGTGATTTAGAGGAGGTGGTTTATATGAAACAACCTGAAGGTTTCTCCTCTAATGATGGTGAGCATTTGGTTTGCAAGCTTAAGAAATCCATATATGGTTTGAAACAAGCATCCCGTCAATGGTATCTTAAGTTCCGTGGGATAATTTCTTCATTTGGATTCGTTGAAAACCCCATGGATCAATGCATATACCAGAAGGTTAGTGGGAGTAAAATTTGCTTTCTTATTCTATATGTGGATGATATTCTACTTGCTACCAATGATAAAGGTTTTCTACATGAGGTGAAACAATTTCTCTCTAAAAATTTTGATATGAAGGATATGGGTGAAGCATCTTATGTCATTGGCATCAAGATCCATAGAGATAGAACTCGAGGAGTTTTAGGTCTATCTCAAGAAACCTATATCAATAAAATTTTAGAGAGATTTCGGATGAAAAATTGTTCACCGAGTGTTGCTCCCATTGTGAAAGGTGATAAGTTTAATTTGAGTCAATGTCCTAAGAATGATTTTGAGCGGGAACAAATGAAGAACATTCCTTATGCTTCAGTTGTTGGAAGTCTTATGTATGCTCAAGTATGCACAAGACCCGACATTGCATTTGCAGTTGGAATCTTAGGAAGATATCAGAGTAATCTAGGGATGGACCACTGGAAAGCTGCAAAGAAGGTGTTGAGGTACCTTCAAGGAACTAAAGATTATATGCTCATGTATAGGCAGACGGACAATCTAGATGTGACCGGCTATTCAGATTCTGACTTTGCTGGTTGTGTTGATTCTCGCAAATCAACATCAGGATACATCTTTATGTTGGCCGGTGGAGCTATTTCGTGGAGAAGTACTAAACAAACTTTGGTTGCTACTTCTACCATGGAAGCTGAGTTTGTCTCCTGTTTTGAGGCAACTTCTCATGGTGTATGGCTTAAGAGTTTTATTTCTGGGCTTAGAATCATGGATTCTATATCTAGGCCTTTGAAAGTTTTTTGCGATAATTCAGCTGCTGTCTTTATGGCTAAGAATAACAAAAGTGGAAGTCGAAGTAAACACATCGACATTAAGTACTTAGCCATTAGAGAAAGAGTTAAAGATAAAGTAGTGCTCATTGAGCACATTAGCACTGAATTGATGATCGCTGATCCTTTGACTAAGGGCATGCCACCACTGAAATTCAAGGATCATGTAGAAAATATGGGACTTGGTTCCTCTTTATGATTGTATACATTCAGTTTATTAATAAAACTCTTATATATTACGGTATTTTCTCATATTCATGCGCGCACTTCAGTTTTTGAGAAAATATATTTGTTGGACCAAGAATAAACATATGGTTTATTCATTAAGTTTTATTGTTACCACATTAAGTGTATACTTGAGAAATTAAATATGTTGTAATACATAGATGATAATACTCGCGTTTAAGAGGAACTATCGCTATGATTCACATGTTTATTTCTTAAGGAAGGTACTTGATGACTCATTTAAGCCAATATTTAGACCCTATGGACCAAGTGGGAGAATGTAATAATTTATTGGTTTTATTTGTAAATTATTGTTAATAAAACCTCACCTTTAGTGGTCCATAGGTTATGGAGGTTTTGGTTGTGAAGAGTCACAAGATTAATGGGTGGTAATGGCTTCTTAATTCTTGATGGTAGAATTAAGCCTATAAGTACACTTTGGTCCCTAAGCTTGCTCTCACTTCATCTTTATCATTTAGAAAATATACACCATCTATAGTTATGAGAGTAAAAGCTTAGAAGAATCAAAAAGTTGTGATTCATAACACTATAACAATGGCTGGAGATAATTTTAATTTTATTTTCCACATTTAGTCTATTGATCTTGTTGTTCATTTGTTATCAGGAACTCATGATCAATTAAATTTAGTCTTACAATATATATATATATATATATATATATATATATATATATATATATATATATATATATATATATATATATATATATATATATATATATATATATATATATATATATATATATATATATATTGATTTCAATCAGAACTTCACGGTGGCTCATAAGATGCATGAGTCAAACTAAATAAGCCAACCTTGGCTGTATATATTCTTAATTAAAAGCAGCCATGCCATGATGTCATCACCAAATAATATTTAGTATAATTTTTTAACCATCCAATTCTAGAAACAGAATTAGTTTGAGAAAGTGTCAAGAAGTTTATAATCAATGAGTTACTCTATATGACCGGCAACATAATCTGCTGCAAAATTCTAATAGCATTTTGCGTAAACTATGACTATGAGGGGTGTGACCCCAAAAATTTATTAATATTAATATTAATCAATTAAATAATTCAAAAATCTAATAACTTGTTTGTTGTTTCTATCGTGGAGCCTTGTCTCCTTCGGAATAGCGTTATTCCTCAAATGACTTTATTCCCATCAAACACATCAACTTCTCGCTCCACATAAAAATGGGGACACACAAAAGCCACAGGACCAGCGGCGAAGCTAGCCATATTTCTATGAGGTGGCCAAATACTACTATAAAATTTTAAATATCGATGGACAAAATATGTCTCTAAAATACAAATATTCTGTCACTAAGCATGCTAGAGACGGATATGCTGTCGGTAATTTCCTCATCTCTGAACTATTAGAGACGGACAAAATCTATCTCTAAAATGAAAATATCTGTCTCTAAAATAAATATATTTGTCTCTAACTGCTTTTTCTATCTCTAATTTTATCTCTATTAGAGAAGAAATATATTCCGTCTCTAAATTCTATCGGTATTTCAACATTTTCTAGTAGTGAAATATAAAAACAATTCAAAAGTAATAGTAAAATAACCCAATAAGCAAAAAGATTAACATTAACTTTTGGACGGGACCGTCACCGTTAGTCATGTGTAAAAAAATAACGAGTTAAAAAAAATTGACGGAATGGACCAATTAATGGTAACGTTCAAAACATAGGGGACTAAAGTGAAACTTTTAAAACATAAGAGACCAAATTAATAACTAAAATAAATATAAAGGACCAAATTAATAATTAATTCTTTTTTTTTAAATCCATGTGGCGTCACCGTTAGCTGCATGTCAAAAAATAACGGCGTAATGGTAGCGTTCAAAACATAATGACTAACATGAACCTTTTAAAACAAAATGGACCAAATTGAAAGCTAAAATAACCGTAAGAGACCAAATTATGAATTAAGCCATAATAATAATATAATAAAAATGAATTATGGGTCTATATCTATTTGGACTAATAATAGACTAATATATTTGTTGTTCTTGTTAAACAAATAAACTTATATAGGGTGGCCAAATATATATAATTAGGGGTAGCTAAATATAAATTTATACCTACTAAATAAAATTTTTATTTTTTTTTGGGTAGCAAGGGCTACCCCATGCATACACTACCCTTCGCCCCTGCACAGGACCAACACAATTACAATAACTTTTGCTAGATTCCAGGTGAGGACTCGAGAGGAAAACAGACGATGAAAAGAAATTTAGTTTTACCTCGTGTTTACTTTAAGTACATTAATACTTAATAGTGGTCTCTATTAAGCAAAGTGTTTTCTAATAAAAGATTTATCTCACATTTGCTATTTTCGACCTAGTAATAAACGAAGAATATGTGAAGTAAGAAGGGCAAATGTGTGTCACACCATGTATGAGATATCCCATTTTTGAGCTCTAAATGGATCCACAAGTATACAAAATATTACTATGGAAATAAACAGAGTTGGTTTTGTTTTTCGAAATTGAATGTTTTTTTTACGATAGGTCATTTTATTTTTCGTTTCTAAAATACCATGAACCTAATCATAATCATGAAATTGTCTATATGTCATGACTATATTTATCTTAATAAAAAATGTGTTTTGTTACACACATTAATACAAATTTTACACTAAAACCTAATTCGTGGAAAACATAAGAAAAAATTAATAAATACAATGAAATTGTAAAGAAGAAATGACATAAGAGGACAATTAAACGGGAGGGCGCGGTGAGTCAACAACCGCTGTTGTCGCTGTTAAACCAGAGGTACCTTCTCCGGCGCTATTGCCTACCCTTGGTGACCTAATCGACGACGCTCTTACAAGAAAAGGAGGTGCCATGGTGAAAACCCACCGGTCTGATAGCAAACCGCGGTCCAACCTCCTTACAGACTTCCCTCTACTACTTCCTTCCCCGCCACCGGTTCGATAACCACGTCGTGAACTAGTTTCTCTTGGCAACACAACCAAGCTTCTTGCCCGATGCAATTCCGGGTTTTGTAATATTTGTTTCCTCACTTCCACCGGCAACCTCAAAGTAAACCGTTCAGTATTCTCACCCGGTTGAACCACCGAATGACCGGTCGAGTGAGACCGCGAAAACCAACGAGGCCGACCAGATTGCGAACCTCTTGTTCGGTTTCGGTTCAACGTGTTGCTTAAACTCAACACTTGTGGCTCAGTTGACTCTTTAACAGCACCCTCTTCATTTTGATGTTGTGGAATTGATTCAACAACGACGTTTTGCGCCTCTAGATCTTCCGGTTCAGTATTAAAAACCGGAATTCCGTGAACCGATTCACCCGGTTGCGGAACCAAATTAGCTCTGCAAACCGGGCAAGTAGTATGAGAACCAAGCCACTCATCAATACACTCAGGATGAAACACGTGATCACACTTTGGAATCAAACGCAGCGTTTCAGTCTCTTCAAACTCGTTCAAACAAACAGCACATTCCAACGCGCCTTTTCCAATTTTATGAATCTTCACCACCGAGTATTCAAAGATCGGAAACGTCTCGAGTATCGAAGCGTCGAGACCACGCGCCGCGCGTCGTGAACGTCCGGCAATACCTGCCATGTTTCGGATACTGTTGGAAGGTGAATCGGCACATCGACGAATGTAGAGTGAGAAGAATCCCATCAGAAAAAGAGCAGCGATGAGAATAACTATTATTATTGCCATGGAAGGACTTACACGGTTGTAATAGTTGTCGTTTGTGTTGTCGTTAACGGACTGTGCTCCGGCGAACGGAGAGAAAAGGATGAAGATGAAGAGAAAACAGAGAGGGGTAGTTCTGTCATTTTGATAGTTTTTTCCCATTGTGTGAAATAGTAGTTGAGAGTATTGTGTGAACTCTCTTTGATTGATTTGGAGAATGAGTTTGAATCGGTGAATGGAAGGGTGTGAGAGTTTATAAATGAAATGAAAGAGATGATATGTGTGTTGCGTTTAGGACATTTGATTAAGGAAGGTGTCATGTAATTAAGGTAAGCATGTGAAAGTCAGTGATAATGGGGTCCATTGTAAGGAAATATTAATCTTTGTTGTTTGGTCAGAGACGGTGGACAACGTGGACCAACTTAGGAGTAATTGTAATTGAAACTTCCGAATAATAATGTTGACCAATCTCGTTAGATGAATGTATGTTTGTTTGTGTGTTTTGCACTGTTGTGTTGTGTCTGTGTCTTTCCATTTTAATTATGATGATGACAATTTTATTTGTTTAATTTTTTACTCGCACGTTTATTTCTTTTTTGCTAAATAGTAAATACAGCTCCAAAATGTGTTCCATTAAATGATTTCAAGTGATCTATGTGTTTAACTTTAATGTCTTTTATGATTGTTTTTTAGTTTGCTGATCTAATCTAATCTAATACTATAAAATTAGTAGTCCACACAAATTTATCAGGGTTGGAAAGTTAGTTTTTAAGCTTACCCTAACCTAAAAATAAATTGAGCTCAAATGATTAATAAATTTTATTAAGAACAAATTATTTAAAAGAAATCAAGTTTAATTTTTAGATAGAATATCCTTTTGTCAGACTTTATTCACCTTGCTGCTAAGCTTCGGATTATTAAGGTTATTTCTCCTAAAAACCAAAAGATTAATATAAAATAAATCACTGTAGTGTTTAGAGTCTTATCTTAAAAGAAATATTGTTTAGAATATGTTTATTAAATGTTGATAATTCTTATTATCTAAGTCAATTTTGCAATATTGAACTAAATACAAATCATAAAATGTACTAGACTCTATTTAAAATTCGTTGAACTATGTACTAATAGAACAATTGAATCATTTTACATATATACAAAAAAAAAAAGAAAAAAAAGAGAACATTTGAGCCATGCTTTAGATGTCTAATTTTGTGCGTGATAAAATATGCATTAAAAATTTCACATTAAATAAGATACAATATTAACATATATTTATAAGTGAAACAACTATCTTACCAAAAAAATAAGTGAAACAACTATCATCTTCATAGTGATTTTCTTTAAAGTTGAACAAAATATTGTAATTAGTTCAATTGACAATGAGATGCATTATATATAGGGGACCGAGATTCAAACTCTTATCACTCAACTTATTCACTTTAAATGTAAATCTTTTAACTATTAAACAATTTGACCAAAAAAAATTGTTTTTCTTCAATTTCTTATTTGTATGCATAAGACTGACAACTCTTTTTCACTTTTCACCTCTTGATCATAAGATGGTCAAACAAATTCCATGTCGAAACAATCGGGGAAAGTAGCACCAATAAATAGTAGGGAAAGGTTACAAAATTGTAATTGTCATGAGCTAGCATACAACAACAATTTTCTATTGACTTTCTGAATATGATTGATTTAAATTTTCCGTCAAAATTATCTAAATTTTTAAATTCAAAATATGTACATCTCGAGTCCTTGGTCTCTCGTCAAAATTTTATAACCTATCTATATATGGTTGAATTGCTCAACATTTGACCATGACCATATTTCATCTTTGTCAATATTTTCTTCCAGAAGCGTGATATCTTGAGGTGGAACCATAAATAGCACTTCGCAACTTATTGGCATTTGGCACCAACCCATATTTTACAAATTAACAAGAACTTTTTCTATATTTTTATTGAAGATATAGTTAATTGCTCTGATATCTTATTAAAATTTTTGAAGGCCTACACTCAATTTTAAAATAAAAAAAGTTAGGTACTAATGACTAATATAAAATTTATTTATAGGTTAATTAATTAAACTAACTAACTAGTAACTAAAACAACTAACTATATCTCTAATAATTTTTTAAAAGCAGTTTAGTGTTTAAAATTTTTACCTTTAAGATAAAGAGTAATTGTAATTTAATCTTATTTAAATTATAATAAATAATATTAATAACAAAAAATATACTTCCTCCGGTCTTGAATATAAAGTATAAACAACAAAAAAATAAATTGAAAGTCTCAAATACAAGCAAAAGTTACAACATTTATTATAAATATATAATGATTATACTGTTTTGTGCGGTTTCCAACATAATTTTACTCTATTCCACCCATCCATGCAACTACTAATGTCATAAACAAACCCAAATAATACACTTTATCCATTTTTTAAAAGGGTGTATTTTTTTTTATTCTTGCTTACATACAAGACTAGAGGGAGTATAATATAAAAATATTCTTTCATAAAACAATTGCATTTTTTTAGGCAAGTAGCTTAGCGGTAGAAATTCAACTTTTGAGTTGAATAAATTGAAAAATTTGACTTCGTACCCCGAACTCTGTATATATAATACGATATATGTTCTTACCAACTAAACTATGTTCATGAGACAAAAATATTTATATTCTAATCATATAAAATAATAATATTAATGTAATAATTAATAATCATTATTTTATATAACTAAGTAATAGCTGGATAAGTAATTTAATCTTATTTAAATTAAGTAATTAAATTAAGTTATAAGATTGACAGCCATTTATTGTTGCGTGTCATAATTAATTAGTAAATAAATTGAGTAATAAGATTGATTGCATTTTTATTTAGATAATTAATTGTTATGATTGAATCAAAATAAATAATTGTTATGAGCTCAAGTATGAGTATATTTTTATTTATTTTTATAATTTTTATTTTAAAATATTTTTTTAGTTTTAAAATACGACATAATCAATTTTTATTTAAAAATGTTAACGAGAGACTAACAAATGCAAAAAAAAGTAAATTTGAGAGAAAGTTGAGCAATAAAAAAGTTTGATAGCTTAAAATTGAGCATTAGAAATTTGAAGGGCTAAAATTAAATAATTGTAAAATTTATAGAATCGAAACTACATTTAAACATGATTTTTTTTACATTCTTTATATTTCCTTATCTTTTTCAACATATCCAATAACATTTAGATAAAAATAACGGATAAAAGATTAGTATATGTAACAATATCAATTTGTCAGAGGCAAAAGTAATGTATTGGTAATAGTTTTTCTTACAAAATGAAGAATAAAGACTGAGATTAGTTGTAACGCTCCTAATCGATTCGTATGCAATAATTAATTTTAAATCATTCAACATACAAATCATCAAGGCATTACTTAACATAAATAACTAATAGCATGTATTTAATTCACGTAAGCCAACGGAAGCATCAAAACTACTATACTAATAAGTTATAGCAATTAAATCCAAGCATGCAAGTCATAAATCGTATTACAACTCCAACTAGGTACTTCCACAATAAAGATCCATCACATAATCCAAGATAATCCAACAAGTAATTAAAGATAAGATAATATAAGTAGCAAGGTCATACATAAATCTCAAACAAGCGAAGAACCGAACACTAGTCTAAGCAAGGTTACAAGTATCAGAGCATATCCTAGACCTCTAAGCTTCTAGGATCCTCCAACTCTTCATCTTACCAAGTCATGCTAGTTCTCACGAGCTAAACTCCAAAGCCACAGAATCACCCCTCAAGTGAAGAATCTGGACTCAAACCATACACATACACAAAATAGAGAGTTAGCTACGATTCAAGTTTATAATAATAAGCATAGTATACACTTATATTATATAAACAATTATAATAGATTAAATCATGCATATACCACATTGTATTAGCAATCTTCAACATCATAGCAATATCATACTTATTAACGAGAATTAAATCATCTAATCAAATCCACAAAATCCAAATATTCATAAGATCATAATGGAATGCAATCACAATTATCAATTATCAATTAGAGTGCATAATTTCCTAATGCAAACTAGTGCAAATACACAATGTATGTCACCCTAGACATATCTAATGCATGTGGTACCATCGTCTTTATTAGAGTATCTCACCTCTAATATCCTTCTTTATTAGAATCCACATGATTCTAATATCCAACTCAAAAGATGAATGCATGAATGTACACATACCAAATAATGATGATAATACTATACTCTACTCATGAATAATAGGCCACTCATCCCTATTATTCCTTCTTTAAGTTCTTATTAACTTATCTCAACACATCATCATATCATCATTAAGGTATACACTCAAGCAATACATAATAACACATGTTATCTTAGCTAATCATAGCTCATCATTCTCAATCTCAATCAAATATACACATATAAGCACATTATCACCATACCAATTCAAGTTTCAATCAATCCAAATCTATAACATGTTATAAGACAAAATCTAATCATGTTATAATCTCATACTCATCATACAACTTAAAGAAATTCTTCAAAATCAGGTCTTGGTCGTTGGGCGACAGCTAGCGAAGAAACAAGCGAGAGAAGGCAGCAAGGTTGTCGCCCAGAGCGAAGCCTGGCGACGGCTGCTCGCTGGTGGTCGCTGGGCGAGCATTCAAAATTCTGGGTTCACCGAAGAACACATGAATCCTCGCTCTAGCGACGGACTGGTCAATGGGCGAGTAAACCCAGAAATTCATGCTCTGCTCATGGGTTTCACATAGAATCACATAAAAAATCAGGAATTTCATGTTATAAACTCTTAAAGCTATCACATTTAAGCATACATATCATGTATAGACCTAGAAGTACAAGTTTTAACATCATCAAACATCAATTCAAGTGAAAAGTAGAGATTTTTTCCTCATTTCATTCAAAACCCATTTTCAAATATCAACAACAACAAATCATTCATAACTCACGAAATTGATTATAGGGATGGAAGATAGAATCATATAATGACATATTAACATCATACAACAACACATAAAATCATTAACACATTCCCTTGATTCTCATTCCCCACCAAAAGAGATGAGAGAGTTTGGGTATGGAGAATAGACATCTCCCCCCTCTTTGATCATCTCACATGAATTGTAAACTACTCTCTAACCTTAGAAAATGATGAATTCCTTGATTCCTCTTTCTCTTGAGCTTTCTCTATTCTTCCCCTCTACTTCCTTCTCTTCAAACTTTCTCTTTCTACCTCCTTCTATTTTCTAAATTATGAGCATTCTCTCTCTATTCTCATAACTCTATCTAAACCTAGCTTAATTAAAGACCATAATGTCCCTCCTATTAACTTAGGCCCAATAACACTCAAGCCCAACTCTTATTATCATAACTCTAATAAAACTTATTCTACCCAAAACACTACTCTTTCCCAAAATAGCCACAATTCCTAATTAATTACTAACTCACTATAAAATACTATAAAAAGGGCTAATTAACTCTAATTAAAATAAAATAAATAAATACTGGTGTTACAACTCTACCCCCCTTAAAAGAATTTTCGTCCTCGAAAATTTACCTGAAAATAACTCCGGATAAGAACTCCTCATCTTGCTTTCTAGCTCCCAAGTAGCATTCTCTCCCGCGGGTCCTCCCCAAATGACCTTAACGGACGCTATCTCCTTGTTTCTCAGCTTCTTCACTTCTCTACCTTCAATCCTCAAAGACTTAGTTTCAACGGTTAAATTATCTCTTACTTGCACATCATCCGATACAATAACATGTGATGGATCCGAGACATATTTCCTCAATTGCGACACATGGAACACATCGTGAAGATTAGACAACGACGGTGGCAAAGCAATCTTGTAAGCCACATTCCCCACTCTCTTCAAGATTTGATAAGGCCCAATAAACTTCGATGTCAACTTCTTAGATTTCAAAGCACGACCAATACCGGTGGTTGAATTAACTCTCAAAAATATGTGATCTCCCTCTTGGAATTCCACATCCTTCCTCTTCTTGTCATGATAACTCTTTTGTCTACTTTGAGTCGCTTTCATTTTCTCTTGAATCATCTTAACATTTTCCGTAGTTTGTTGAAACAATTCCGGTCCCAACACAACACTTTCTCCGTCCTCACAGCAACACAAAGGAGTACGACATCTCCTACCATACAACGCTTCAAAAGGTGCCATCCCAATACTCGCATGATAGCTATTGTTGTAGGTGAACTCTATCAAAGGTAGATACCTATCCCAACTCCCTCCATCTTCCAAGACACAAGCTCTCAACAAATCCTCAAGTGATTGAATAGTTCTTTCCGATTGTCCATCCGTTTGAGGATGATAAGCCGAACTCATTCTTAACTTAGTTCCCAAAGCCTCTTGCAAACTTTCCCAAAATCTCGAAGTGAATCTTGGATCTCGATCCGACACAATATTAGATGGAATACCATGCAATCTCACAATTTGCTCAACATAAATCTCCGCCAACCTTGGTATTAAAGTTCCGATCTTAAAAGCAATAAAATGTGCCGACTTCGTCAACCTATCAACAATCACCCAAATCGAATCATGTATATATGAAAATGGGTAATTTCTGACATGTATATAAATTGAACTCTGACATGTATATATGAAAATGGGTAATTTCTCAAATGAATTTTGCAATTTGGATTTTTCCCCCTTTTTATTATGATGTAGATTTAACTGTGATTTATGTGTGAAAAAGGATGCAAAAATCTTGATTTGTTATGAAAAGGGTTAGTTGAAAGTTTATTGATTTGTTATAAAGATTTTTGGGTCTATTATTAATTTAGAAATTGAAATGGAGTTATGTTGATATTGATACTATTATGTGATTTGACTATTTTTATGCATTTATAGGATGGAGTGGACACTTTGTATCAAAGAGAAGGTACCCTTTCATAATTTCAATGGATAATGAGTAGCATAAACCCTTAAATGAAGAAGCTCTTGATAATCAGAGTCATCTGTTATATGGTGTGTCTTAATGTCATTGAAGTTGGTTCTAAATTTCATAGTGGGAGAGAAATTATGGAAATATGAGAAAAATTTGCACCAACCTTAGAGCGAGGTAACAAAAATCATTCATATTTATTCAATTTTTTATATATTAATAATGCGTTTTAGTTCTTTTAAGAATTGGATTTGAGGTAACAATAAAAATTGTCATCTCCCCGTGAAGAATTAAGTATTAACTTATAATAGTGAATTTAAAATTTTTATTGGCAATAAAAAAAGTGATTTACCCGTGAATTAAAATTTTATTAGTAATAACTTATAATAATTATTTAAATTTTTTTACCAGAGATTAAAAATGTCATATGTGCGTAAATTATAATTTTGTATCAATAATAGTTTGTAATAATGATTTTAAATTTTTTATAGGCAATAAAAATTGTCATCTCCCCGTGAATTTTTAAAAAATTTAGCAATAACTTATAATAGTGATTTTAAAATTTTAATTGCTGATAAAAAATAGTCATCTGCCCGTGAATTAAAATTTTATTATAATAACTTATAATAGTTATTTTAAATTTTTTACCAAGATTAAAAATGTCATATCTCCGTAAATTAAAATTTCATATCAATAATAGTTTGTAATAGTGATTTTAAATCTTTTATCAGCAATAAAAATTGTCATCTCCCATTGAATTTCAAAAAACTTTAGTAATAACTTATAATAGTATTTTTAAAATCTTTATTGGCGATATAAAATAGTCATCTGCCCGTGAATTAAAATTTTATTAGTAATAACTTATAATAGTTATTTTAAATTTTTTATAAGAGTATAGATTGTTACTTGTAATTGCAAAATGGTTTCAATTGATATTCACATTCAACTAATGGTAAATAAGCACCTAATTATTACTATGTTTCCAATTGATATTCACATTTAACTTAAGGTAATTAAGATAGGTAAAAAGCAATCACAGGTAACTAAAAGGTTCCTGAATGCAGGCCACTTGTAGCGATGCATGTTATTTTCCTATAGATGTTTTTTTCTTTATTTTGTCCAGTACCATTTATGAAAGTGCACGTGAATCAATTGGGTTAAACATTGTCATATATATGTCAATCATGGATGGTGTTAATCAAGCGAGTTAGGTATAAACACAATGAAATTAGGAAAAGTATTCAAAAGATAATAGAAGTCAAGTTGGATACAAACATAAACAACATAAAATTAAAAACAAAGACATTTCATTGTAAGAAGGATGCTTTGAACTCGAAATAGAGGAAAGCCGAAACATAAAATGGCCGCCGTAATAAAGGGAATCAAGTGAAGCATCACACCAAGTTTTATAGTGAAGTCTTCAAGACTCGTGACATATATAAAATTTAATTTTTTCCTAAGAGCACACTTAATATAATTTTCTCATGAGGAAACACTTAAAAACCAAATCATAATAAGTAAATACAAAAGGGAACCACCATATTGTATAAAATTTAATTTTTACATCTTTTTTTGCGCAATTAATATAGTTATGATGGACAAATATCAATGTAGTTGACAATGTATTATACAAAGCTGAAAAACTAATATGATATGTTGCATTGGATTGATATGCACCACCACCCAATTATATTCACACCAAACATGCTCCATTTTTCTCCTCTAAAATGGTCCTGAAAGAACATCAACAAATGGAATTTCTAATAGTCATTCTTTCTTAGTGACATTTCTAAATAAGACATCATTCACAATGCTTCATCACAAAAGACTATGAGATAATTTCTACTTACAATTCAATCAAATTTTGATGATCAAATTAAGTTTCGAGAAAGAAAAAAAATCAAACAAACAGACATATTTTTCCATGTAATTTAAAATGATTACATTTATATTAATTAAGAATAGAAAAACTAAAATACTTGTAGTCTTATATTGATATGGAATGAGCCTTATTTGGTACAATTGAAGTTGTTCGAAATCCTTAGCATATAAACTTTGATAACCTTTATAACAAAGAAAAAGGATAATCAAGATGATTTAGATATAGTGATACAACTTAGCGTTATTAACAAATCTAAGTTAGAGCTCACCTTTGTAAAATGCATCATATAATTACTATCAAGACACTTGTGGACACATGAATAGTAAGATCTAACCAAAAAAATGAAATGATTAGGGAATTTAGATTCAGGAAGAAAAAAAAAACCTTTAATATATAAGAAGTTACTATTTGAGAATATATAGGTTACTATTTATAATTTGGGACATAGGAGTACCATTTAAAATATAGGTTACTATTTAAAAGAAAGTTACTATTTGAGAATATATAGGTGTACTATTTAGGACATAAGAGTACTATTCAAAATATAGGTAGGAGGAATAATTGCATGATATGATGGTAGAAGAATTTTGTGAAGGACATGATAGCAAGTCCCAAGAGTACATGCAACCAATAAAATTGAAAAAGAAGTCATGATTGCATATGTTGCCAATGGAATTCATAGAAATGAAATCATTGAATCATGTGAATGACACATAAACAACTAACATACGAAAGCTAGGAAAAGTAAAAGAACAAAAGGCAACATGTTGTCTAAAAAATTTAGGGACATAGTGGAAAAAATTTAGTAAAAATTTCTAAACATAAATTCCAATTAAAAAATACTACATAGAAAAAGAGTTAGACTAATGAATATTATAGGAAGAAAGAAAAGTTGAAAGGTTGAGAAAACATGTAAACTTGCTCACATTATTTGCGTCTTCAACATTATATTGACCAATTCACCCCAACTCCAAATAAGCCTAAAGTAGCTAGTGCTTGGTTCACTGCATATTCATTATTTCAAAATTCATTATTAAAACAAACAAATAAAAATATGAGTTAAAATAACAACCATTTGTTTAAGACCAATTAATTTTTACAAAAATAAAAAGTAAACAAAAAAGGACATAACACAAAAAGTAATTATGTGAAAGTAAACATATATGATTGGTTGATTGGCTTAATACATATATGATTAGAAACAAATTATTTCATCTTTGCCAAATCAATAATGACCTTTCAAGAAAATAAACAAAAATTTGGAATCAACATATTAAAGCTACATGAAAATATCAAAGTAAATTAAAACATTAGATACCATTGAAAACACTTTTGACAAAAGGAATCAAAATTATTTTTTTAAAAACCTCTATATCACATGCCAATAACAAATAGATTGCCAATTTAGGCACACAAATTGTTAATTAAAGTTACTAAATTTGATACACCATGTCAAAGGGGGATCAAATGTCAATTAATTTCTACTATGGAAACCACACATCAATATTTAAAATCAATACAAAAAAATTGAAAATTTACAATGTGAAATGTCAGCCCCAAAACCATGCCTGACAACTCATCCTCAGTTCCAATAACAATGACATTATTTCTAGTAGTTGATAATTCCACACACCTCTTTGCAGTTGCAGCATATCGTTCAAGAAGGTTTCAACTTGTACTCTCTCCACCTGTAAATAGAAACGTTTAATGCGTTACATTAAATTTATTAAAAATTAGAATGAAATCATGAATAGTAATGAGAGAAAAAACGTGACAATTGTAGTAGTAGTAGTAGTAGTAGAAGTTGCAGAAAAATTAAACCACATTAAATTGTTCAGTTCAATTAAATTCTCTAACCTCTAGAACAATTGAAATCTGAAACCAGTTTTTCTGCACAAACATAGCAACAACACCTTAACTTTCGCAATTTAATTAAAATACCAAACGATATCCGTTTTGAGTAAACGACCACTCGTTGGAAAGCTTAGGACGTCAAGATTACATATATAATTTTTGTTTTGAGGGTTAACCATCCAATTGGTCCAGTTTAACAAAAGATTGGGTATTGGTACATAAACGGGACTGAAACTTTTCTCAAACTTGTAGGTAGCTTTTCTCTGACTATACTTAAGGGAATTTAACATTTCCAGTCACTAAACTTTAGGAAATTTTGTCTTCTTTGCATTGGATTAAAAATCATTAGCATATGACTTATATTCATCGAGTTATGCTAAATTTACCACATGTATGTCTACACGAATTTCACATAAATATTTCTTCTTTTATATGAACTTGCAACCTAAATATATATTGTCTACTAATAATCAAAACCAGTCCATTTTAACTTATAAATTCTTTTTTTTTATCTTCTAGGGTCTTATGGTTTGGTATAAAAGAGAAAGAATAAAAAGAGAAGGTTGATTCCTCTTACCTAGCTTTTCCAACACCCAAAAGCTTGAATCTATGGAGAATTTCGTACATGCAAGAACTGAAGTTGAAAGAATATAAATTTGGGAGACTGAAATTGTTTCATAAAACAAACACCAAACATAACAAAATAAGAGAAAAAGAAATTAGCATATTCTCAATCAAATCAAAGTAAAGAATTTCACACAAATATTTCTTCTTTTATGAACTTGCAACCTAAACATATATTGTCTACTAATAACCAAAACCAAACCATTGTAACTTATAAAATCTCTTTTTTTCCATCTTCTAGGGTCTTAGGATTTGGTATAAAAGATAAAGAATAAAAAGAGAAGGTTGATTCCTCTTACCTTAGCTTTTCCAACACCCAAAAGCTTGACTCTATGGAGAATTGCATACATGGAAGAACTGAAGTTGAAGAATATATATTTGGGAGACTGAAATTGGTTCATAAAATAAACACCAAACATAACAAAATATGAGAAAAAGAAGTTAGCATATTCTCAATCAAATCAGAGTAAGGAAAAAGTCTTCAACTCAATAAAATACATATATCACATACAATTAAGAAAAAAATGAGCACAAATCAGATCCATAACATAAACTTAAACAAATCAATTAAGAAAAACAAATCAATCAATAAGAAATTGCAGACCCAAAAAATTAAAAAATTAAAATAAAAATTGACCTTGTTGTTGACTATCATCCATCAATCTTTCTTGTGATTGTGTTATTGTGATTGTGTTTAGCCACATCCTCAGAGGTTAAAAGTATTTGATGTTGAACCCACCTTCTTTCACTGCAAAATCATAATAATCATTATTGTTATTGTTATTAAACAAATTAAAATTAATCATCACACAAATAAATCAAAACAACTCATTCCAAAACCAAAACACCATTTTTCAATCAATAGAACAAACACCAAACATAACAAAAAAAAAAGGCTAAAATAAAACAAACAAAGCAGAAAATTGATAGGGGGAAGAACATACAACAGAAAAGAAAGAAAAAAAAAACAAATCGAACCTGTTTGGAGTTTTCAGCGGCGGTGGGCGGCGGTGGCTCGCTGGAATTCGGGGATGGCTAGTGGTGTTTCTTGTTGTTCTGCATGAACAACATGAAGATGGTGAGAGAGAAGAAAGAGAGCGTATCAGAGAAAAAGAGAGAAGAGAGAGAAAAAAACTTCACAAATGATGAAAATTTGGGAAAAAAGAAATATATAGCCATTCTAAATGTGAGAAAAATAAATAATTAAATGAGTGAATAGTTGCTGTAATGACATGTGGAACCATGAAATGATGAAAGAATGTGGTAGAAGGAATGAAGCATCTAATGAACAGTACAATGAATAGTAGACCTATCACTTGTATATAGAATTTATTTATTTATTATTTATTTTTATTTATTTAATTTAAAATGAGATTACATGGCAACACACTATTGGACAAACGAAAATTAGGGTACATGTAAGCATCTAGGTTTGGAATTAGGTTGGAGTCATTCTAGGGTTGGAATTAGGTAAGCATCTAGGGTTTTAGGGTTGGAATTAGGGTTGGAATGGTTTTAGGGTTGGAATTAGGGTTGGAATTTCAACAAACATGTTCTACTTTTAGTATAGTTAATAGATTAATAGATTAATAGATAGATTAATAGATTAATAGATTAATAGATAGAACCGCAAGGCTATGAATATGAGCGCGGTAAAATAATATGGAAGGAGGTCCAGTTCACATAACGTGTTATAAACTGATCTATACAGGAGCGATATTATAGATGAAGAAGAGAGAAAATGAGAGAAACAATAGTCTATGTTATTTATCATTAGGATTAGAGTTTTCATTACAATGATACATATGTCTTATATATAGACAAACATAATGAGCCAATTATATGAGCCGATAATATACGTACGTGGACATCCACCGATAATACTCATAACAAAATCATTAGTCTAGCGTTGTAAAATAAAAAACTTAAAAGAACATAAATATCTAACAAAAGCTAATGAGGAGAACCATAGTAAATTATGAATCAGTTTGGTAAAATTAAGCTATAAGGTAGTTTATAGTTGACACTACTCCTAAACGGTTGAAATAGCCGTTCTCAGTATACCACTTATCTTATTTTTAAACTCATTATATCAAAACCCGTTTTTGCTCCGCTCTTCTCATAAACACACGATTTCAATCTCCTCTCTCACCGATCGGCAACGTCGCTCTCTCACCGTTCAGCACCGTCGTTCTCTCACCGGTTTCCATGGCCGAGAACCTCAATTCTTGTTGATGCTCTATCCCGCGACTTTCTGAAGTTCGATGTAGTTGTTGGTTTCATTACCTTCTACTTCATTCTCTGACACGACCTCAAATTGCACTCCATCGTAAGGAACCTTCCATTTCCAATTCACGCGATTAATTTTCTCGCTGATACAATCAATTTTCTATCATGTATCTTCAGTAAGAAGAACCCTAATATTTTTGTTCTCCTCTCTATTACCGCAATTTAATCTTCTAAATGACTTTATTTGTATCCCTATGACCTAGATTATAGTCAAATTAATTTGTTTTATGATCAATTTCTATTAGCTTCTCTAAGAATTTTGCAATTCATGATGCTTTTTTTCTTTTCTATTTTTCGTGTTTTCTTTGAATTGCAGTGAGAGTGTTTGATAAAAGTACTCACTGAATATTTTGTTAATTTCATAGTGATCCTGTTGATAATTGTTATTGTTATTTCTTGATCCTTTTGTTCTCTGTTCTGCACACTCCCATTTTTCTCTTTGTATTGTATATAATGTACTTCATTGATAAATTACTTCTTACCATTGCAGCAAGTGGACAAATTCTATGAGCTCTATTTGACAGAGCAAGAACAGAAACTGAATTTGGAAAAAGAGCTTGAGGATTGGAAAGGTGCATAGATTGGATTTTTTTTCCTCCATAATTTATTGGTTTAAATATCTTTTCAAATTAAATTATTCTTTAGGTGAATTTAAAAAGTATCTTATCAAATTAGATTACACTTTAGGTGTGAATTTGAAAAGGAAAAAAAACCAAACAACGACTTGCATTGCCTTCAAGAGAATTACAGGCTAGTTGTTTCAAAGTAGGAGAAGCATTACACCATTTTGAAGATACTGAAATCAGGTAAATCAATTGATGAAGGTTTAAGTATTAGCCTAAGAATAATAATGTTTTATGCATGCATGAGTGTCAATTCCAAGTGTTAGACTTTCTGTTGTGGTTTTATTATAGCTTTTCAAATTGAAAGGATGGATTTGTAAAATTAAAAATGATAGACTTTATGTTGAGGTTTATTTTTAAAATGTGTTTTTCCATGAAAATCAAATTTCTACCAAATGTGAAACTACAAATTAATGTCCCTAGTTTAAGTTTTGCTTTCTCTCCTGTTTGTGTTTATGGTTCTGTTGTGCAATAAAATTTTATTTAGTATTTGGTTTTAGGTTGATTTTAACCTTGCTTAGGATTTGATATTTCCAAAATATACGGTTCTAATTTGATTAGGATGAATTCTAAAATTTATACATGTGATGCAGCAGGGCAGAGGTAGGAAGCGAAAAAGAGAGCTATAATAATGTAATAATAGGTAAAAAGTGTCGGTTTTTTTTACACCAACACTTTTTATCTCACCATTTTAGAGGATTAGCTAAGGATGCCTACAATTTCTTGGTGAATTGCCTACAAAGTTTAAATCCAGCAACTTTCTCATAGCTAGAGAAATCTATGTTGGTAATGGCAAGTGTTTAATTTAAATTCAGTTTAATTATAAGTATGATCTCTTTCTATCGCACACTTAGGACTGACGCTTCACGATTAAGCTCAAAAACATTTTTCTGAGGCTAGGTTCATTATATAGGGAACAAGTAGCTATATTGAATCGTTATGGTTAATAATATTTGGGGTATGTTAAATATGTTGAGGTTGATTTTGTAGGAGATATGGCTGTGATTGATGTTATGAAGTTTGTAGCAGAGCATGGAAGTAAGTTTGATCATCTTATCAGAGAAAGGTAAAAGTTAATGTGATATGCCATTTTTATATGCAAGTATTGATTGCTTTAGAAATGATAGCATGATAGCAAGTAATCAAAGTGCATTGGGGTCTTAATAGAAGTAATAAGAAGATGAATAATAGTCTTATTACCAGCTATAGAGATGATGATATTTAGATATTCCTTTTTCTTTTTAGTAAACTCAATGGACAAAGAATGGACGAAGCTCACTTACAATTACAGGGAAGAAGAGGGTGCAAATCCATTTAGATATTCCTTTACTATGCATTGCTGAGTTCTGCCAATTTAGTAATGTGTATATGTGTGACACAAAATATACAATTTGCCAAGTTGTTGTAATTATTGGAATTGTTAGGCAGTTATGGTCAGCACTTTGTGTGTTTCTTTTAGCCATATAATAGAAATGAATATAACAATTACAACAAAATTGTGGATTATGCCTATAACTTAATGCCAAGGGACTATGAATGTGAACTCTAACATGACATGATCTTAATGTAATTATTGGAATTGTTAGACATGATCATTGTTTATCTTATAAGATCTTGTTTGTGTTAGTATTTTGGTATAGTTTCTATTCATATTTTTGGTTCCTTGCTTAAAACGGAGTTTCCTTGAATGTAATTTCAATTATGATAGGTTTTTTCAAATGATTTTAATTTGGTTCTAGGAATTAGTGGCCTTAGATTTCTCTCTCTCTCCCTCTCTCTCTCTCTCTCTCTCTCTCTCTCTCTCTCTCAAACCCTTGTGGCCTTGTATTTCACTTTTCATTTTAGTTCTATTATAGTTGATTATTTTTGTTTTAGGTTAGTTTGTTCACGATTGTGAGGCCGTGCTCTTCAAACCCTCTCAGCAAAGTTGTACCCTTGTGGTTCAGTCGTCATTGTTCGGCCTATCGCGCCCTATGTCTTTATTCAATTCCTCTCAATGGTGTGATTTTCGTAAGGTATTTATATCATACTTTCATTCCAATTAATTTTTCTATTATGTGATTGTTTGTTACTTCACTGCAATTTGAAAGTTTATCAGTTTTTTGGTGTGTGTTTTCTTAAGCCTGCTATTGTGTTGCTGTGTTTTGGTTCTCTTTTAGTTCAGCTTTGGTGTCCAAATAATGATAAATAATAAATAATTCATGCTCTGTTAGACCATGAGTTAATTTTTACACCTGCAGAAATTACAGTCTAACATAGCATGAGTTATTCATCTCAGCGACATTTTCTCATTCTTGATTATTCAATTTTAAGATTTTTTAATCTTCTGCATGAAAAAAGCGAACATTCAATTTTCTAAATCAAAATTTAAGGGGATGGATGTCTCAATGATCTTGGTGTAAAATGCATTTTGATCTCTTTTTTCATAATGCAAAAGTTGGATGGTGGCCTTCAATGCAATTTCATACGAAGTTGGATGGATGGATGTCTCAATGATCTTGGTGTAAAATGCATTTTGAACTCTTTTTTCATAATGCGAAAGTTGGATGGTGGCCTTCAATGCAATTTAATACGAAATTGTAATCATGCGATTTAAGGGATGGTATCTATGTTCTTTTATGACCCTAATTGTGAAAATATCGATGAGATGAAATATTTTTTTCATTATCTGGTATACACGAGTCTGCTATTTCGACAATAAGATGGATGTACTCTTTGTTCCATGATTAATGTACCCTTTGTTCCATGAGTTTTGTAAGTGATTCTCTTGATGGCCCCAAAACGTTGGATGATGCCTTAATCGAAAGCTAGCTGTTGCCTAAAATGAAATTTATTATGAAATATTATTCATAATTTAAGGCTGGGATTGTATCTATTGTTCTTTGATGACCCTAGTCCCTAAATGCAATTTTGCAACAACAATATTGTCCCTAAACCATATATTTTGGGATTTTCATTCTAAAATATTGGTGTATGGTTGATACATGTTGTGGTTCTGATTTTTTCATTCTTGATAATTCAAGAACTTTCAATCTTCTGCATAAAAAAAAATTGAGTGAACATGTCTCCATAAACCCTATTTGGCACAAATATTTTGAAAGACAATTTTGTTTGTTACAATGAGGGAGTTTTGCACATTTTTGGAACTTTCATTCCAACATATTTGTCCCGTGTGGTTTATAATCAATATTTGTGTGGGAACGATGATGGGATGCCAATTTTTTCATTCTTGATTATTCAATTTTATGATTTTTCAATCTTCTGCATGAAAAAAGTGAACTTTCAATTTTCTAAATCAAAATTTAGGAGGATGGATGTCTCAATGATCTTGGTGTAAAATGCATTTCGAACTCTTTATTCATAATGCAAAAGTTGGATCGTGACCTTCAATGCAATTTTATACGAAATTGTAATCAAGCGATTTAAGAGATGGTATCTATGTTCTTTTATGACCCTAATTGTGACAATGTCGCTGAGATGAACTATTTTTTTCATTATCTGGTATATAGGAGTCTTATATTTCGACAATAAGATGGATGCACTCTTTTTTCCATGATTTTTGTAAGGGATTCTCTTGATGGCCCAAAAACGTTGGATGATGCCTTAATCGAAAGCTAGTTGTTTTCGAAAAGGAAATTTATTATGAAATATTATTCATAATATAAGGCTTGGTATGTATTTATTGTTCTCTGATGATGACCCTAGTCCCTAAATGCAATTTTGCAACAACAATATGGTCCCTAAACCATATATTTTGGGATTTTCATTCTAAAATATTGGTTTATGGTTGATACATGTTGTGGTGCTGATTTTTCATTCTTGATAATTCAAGAACATTCAATCTTCTGCATAAAAAAAATGGAGTGAACATGTCTCCCAAAACCTATTTGGCACAAATATTTTGAAAACAATTTTGTTTGTTACAATGATGGAGTTTTGCACATTTTTGAAACTTTCATTCCAACATATTTGGCCCAAAAACGTTGGATGATGCCTTAATCGAAAGCTAGTTATTGCCGAAAAGGAAATTTATTACTATGAAATGGAATCTTTTTTCATTAATTGAAAAAGGGATGGAGTATATGGCTCTAGTAACCCCAAATTTGATCGTTGGAGTTGAAGGATATACTTTGTTTCTTAAATTTTTTAAGGGATGGATGTTTCAATGACCTTTAAGTGTAATTTTGACCTCTTTATTCAAAATGCAAAAGTTGGATGATGGCGCCTTCGATGCAATTTTCATATGAAATTGTAATCATTTTTTTAATGGCGAAATTGTAATCGTATGATTTAACATACGGTAATCGAATTGTGGTATTGTCGCTGGAATGAAATATATTTTTCATTATCTATGAAGGGTGGTGTGGTATTACATGAGCCCACTATTTCGACAATAAGATGGAACACTTTTTGTTCCAGGATTTTTGTTAGGGATTCCCTTGATGGCCCAAAAACATTGCATGACGCCTTAATCGAATGCTAGTTGTTGCCGAAAAGAAAATATATTATGAAATATTATTCATAATTTAAGGCTTGGGTGGTATCTATTGTGGTTTGATGACAGTAGTCCCTAAATGCAATTTTGCAAATGCAAAATGTCGTGCAACCTGTGTTGGATTAGCTTACTGGTAAGGGTTTCAAAGGAATTCTCTAAGGAAGAAACGAATCAACTGAAGCGAAGTACAAAGAAACAAACTCTTTGGAGTATGAACTATTTCTTATATAATCTATGATATCTGGTATATATAGCATTATGCAGACCACCTATATCATATACGAATGCTTGCATAATTGCATTGTGTGATTAATGGAGGAAAGTATAACGAGGTTGTATCGGTCCATATTTTTACTACAAACCTTTTATAAAAATTTGATAAAATTTGGTGGGTGCTGGTATAAGAATTAGATAGCAATAGATTTGTGTTGATAATTATAACTGCAAGTCTCTAATTAATTAAATAGCAATAGATTTAGTAATTGAATACACGTGCTTTGGCTTATGGTAGATATATCAGGTGTTTTTTTGTAATCTTCTTTTGTTAGCCTGATGTTACTTTCCTAAATTTTGGCGTATCAGATGTTGCTTAATATTCTCTAATTAATTAAATAGCAATGCGATCTTACCACAACAATTATAAAACCTAGTCTCAGTGTAAGATATGCAATTTGTTGTAGTTACTTCAGTTTGATGAGATGGAACTCTCCTAGCTTTTTCATTGTATTTGTTTATCTTAACTTTACGAGTTCAAACATGGTTGGATTATTTAGCACAGTTCTGTTAAACCAGTTATGGGTTTCTCATACTAGTACTCAATTTATTTTCTCTGTCCTGACTTGAATTATTTGTTGACGAGGAAAATTATGACATTGAGGATTGGCATACAAGTGATAATATTGGCATTTATAGGAATGGTGTTCGTGGCAGACTGTCATCCTTTCAGCTGCCTTTTTAATAACTGTAAGTGCGGTTTTGACTTTTGACAACAAGTGTTTAACCATTTTGTATGTTTCCTTTTCATCCCAAGACCATATTTAAACATCAAGCGGTTTAACCATTCTGTATGTTTTGAAAATTTGCTCTGTCCCAACACCCTATTTAAACATATTTGCATTGATTATGTTGGGATGCCCATTTCCTCTTTCCTTACTATTCAAAAATATTCAATCTTCTGCTTGAGAAAAAACAACCTTAATTGAGCAAATGTGCCATGGCCCAAGACCCTGTTTTGAAAGAAGTTCGTTTTCCGTCGCTACGATGGAGTTCCCTACGATTTATTTATAGTATAATAACTTTTATTTTAATCTATAACAAACGGCCCGAGTGTCTTGTTGACTCAAATACTTTTGATGATGCCTAATGTGAAAGCTAGTTGTTACCCTAAAGACAAAAATGCATGAATGATATCCATTGTGTTTTGATGACCCTAGTCCCGAAATGCAATTTTGCAACTATAATATGAAGTGATTTTGCAAAAGCAAAGTGGAGTGGGTTTGGATTAGCTTACTTATTATGTTTCTGGTAGGTACCATATATGTCCTTGTAGGCCCAATTGGTATCTGGAAAAGATGCTGAAAGGTACTGTTAGCAAAATTATATTAGTAGAATGAGATGAGACCTAGTGAAAAAAGGGAAGGATAACTCTAACTTTTTATCTTCTAACAATTTAGTTTGTTTCCTTCCCTTGATTTGCATAATGAGGTTTGTGTGACTTGATTCTCTATCTGAAAGGATGGAGTTCAAGTATCATGGCCAACAAGGGCATTCATGAGTAAAAGGTTTGTGCGAATGATGAAAATGATTGAGATTACATGCCTTGGTTTTGTGTATCAAAGATTTGTTATGCCCAATCAGTACCCACAATTGATATATATCTCCATAAACATGATTATGATGGTTGCTGTTTGACGAGACTATTTTATAATATATTTTGAATGCTTGTTTGTAAATTGACTAATTACATGATAGTTAGATGTACATCAAGTGGTACTTAATGGCATCATTGGCATGTAAGGTTAATTTCGGATTTTGGAAGAGGGTTGTAAGGATTAACACCTCATACTTTAATTGCTTTATGCCCTAGGTAAGACTAAACATGAATCATTTCAAGAATGACAAATGGTTAAGATCATCATAGAAGTAAGTATATAGATGGTTAGTTAACAAAACCATAGGTGATGATGCAAGATAACTTAGAATTTCAAGACCTAAACCTTTAGATTTTGTGTCCTTGATAATTTACAAAAATTTTCTGCATAATTATGTAGAAATCATATTTAAATGAGTGTTAGCAACCTCGGTACCCAACAGATCAATTTGAGATGAAATGAGGTCGTAGTGCTACATAATTACCTTAGTAGAATAAACTGATAATACTAACTAAAAGTCTAAAACTAGTTTATGCATATTTGAGGCTTCATTAAAAAAACTGTGTAATATTATTTTTTATTTCAATGTAAGGCATGAATGGTATCTCTATTATGTTTTAGTGACACTATTCCCTAAATGAAATTTTGCAACAAAAATATGAAGTGATTTTGCAAATGCAAAGTGGTGTGTTCTTGTGTTGGGTTAGCTTTACTGATAAGGTTTTTAGTAGCTACCTTGTATGTCCTTGTAGTCCCAACTGTCCAAGGTTCACTTAGAGTCATTCAAAGAGGAAAATTGGAGAAGGGGGGGTGTTAGTTACGAGAAGTTGAGGGAGCTGAGTTTGTTATATAGGGCAGAGAATAGAATCATGAGGTATTGATGGATAATATGAATGCTAGCTCTGACCTCATTTGACAGTTATAAATCATGGGAATTGAACTGTAAATAAATGTTAATGCACAGAAAATCAAAATCAAAATCCAAATTTTAAAAGCAAATGTTTGATACATAAAACTTAAATGCAACAATGCACATGGATTGAGCTTAACGTTCTTTTCCCTCTCGCTGGTTATGACCCAATTGATGGATATACTGTTTTTTAAATTTTTTGAGGGAAAGATGTCTCAATGACCTTTTGAGTAATACACATTTTGAACTCTATTCATAATGCAAAAGGTGGATGATGGTTTTCAATGCAATTTTATTACAAAATTGTAATCGTATGATATAAGGGATGATATCTATTGTCCTTTTATGACCCTTATTGTGAAACTGTCGCTGAGATGAAATATTTTATTTATTATCTTTGAAGAGTGGTGTGGTATATCGAGCCCACCATGACCCAAAATTGTTGATAGACGCCTTAATGTGAAAGCTAGTTGTTGTCTAAAATGCAATTTTAATATGAAATTTTATTCATAATTTAAGGCATGGAAGATATTTATTGTGCTTTGATGACCCTAGTCCCTAAATGCAATATTGCAACAACAATATGAAGTGATTTTGCAAATGCAAAATGCAGTGTGACTTGTGTTGGATTAGCCTACTAGTATGGGTTTCAAAGGATCCTCTAAGGAAGAAAGAAATCAACCGAAGCGAAGTACAAAGAAACAAATTCTTTGGAGTCTTAAGTATTTCTTATAGATTCTATCCGATATATATGCCATTATGCAGACCACCTATGCCATATAAGTTAGCTTACATAGTTCCATTGTGATCAGCGGAGGAAACCATAATGAGGTTGTATCGGTCCATATTTTTATTGCAGACCTTCTATGAGAATATGATAAAACTTGGTGGGTGTTGGTATAAGAATCAGATAGCCCTAGATTTGTGTTTATATTATAAATACAGGTCTTTGATTTAGTAATACTTGTGATATCATATAAGCGGGGTGCACAAATTGCATTTTATGAATTGAATGACTTGATCTTGCAGTTGGTACTTCTTGTTTGTGCAGCAGACAAACTTGCTGCGATGACCGTTGACAGTTTCTTCCGAATGTAGCAGGTGTTCCTTGCATAAGTACTGTGATGACCAATGACAATTCTTTTGAAATGTAGCCAGGCTTGATACTACTTGTTCTAGGGAGTAGTATCTTTCAAAACATCGGTGCTGAATAGGGACTTGAGATTTTGAATCCAACATATTTGCATTGATTCATGTTGGGATTCCCATTTTCTCTTCTTTCCTGACTACTCAAAAACCTTCAATCTTCCGCTTAAGAGAAAAATACAAGCTTAATCGAACAAACGCCTAATTTGAAAGCTAGTTGTTGCCTTAAAGACAAAAAAACATGAATGGTGTCTATTGTGCTTTGATGACCCTAGTCCATTTGATGGTGATGAGGGAAATGTGCTTAGTACTCAGTGCTGACTTTTCCATTTGATGGTGATGATCAATAGATAAAATTTGGTGGACACTCATATAACGATCAGAATTTTTAAATTTAGTAACTGAATACATGTGAGCTCTTATATGTGGGTATAAAAATTACAATTGATGAATTGATTATGTAGGTGGTGCAGCATTGAAACTTGTTGTGATGACCTTTCTTTTGGACAATTTTTAGTATGAGAATGAGAGTTGTTGCATTTGTAATGTGACTTTATGGCCAGGCTAGACACTCCTTATTGCATAATTATTGGGAAAAATCACATTCTTTTATTAGCTTGGATCTTATCTCTCAAATTTTAAGATAGAATGTGATTGTACTATCTTTTAGTGTAGTTTAATCTTCTCTTTGATTATTGATGGACACAAGGATAGATTCAAAGTTAATAAGACCATATTTTGTAAGTACTTTTCTGCAAATTGATATCCTATTGTGTTTAATTTTCTCTAATAAATTAAACAATGATATGATCTTACCACAATAGCTATAAAACTGATCTTGGTGTACCGTGCACAATGTGCAATTTGTTGCCTCTAGTTTACTTCAGCTTGATGAGATGGAATTCTCTGGTTATCAACAATTCAAGTCTTTTTCATTATTTAGACTTACATATTAGCATATTCTTATATATAGATAAAAACTTTGTTCAACAGTACTAGTTAACAACTATAATATATATAGAGGAGCTACAAATGTATAGTCTTATAATATAGTTGACCTATTCAACCACATACTGTATAGTCTATACTGTTGAATGTATGTTCTAAAGTAAGTTTAATCATTATTATTAAATAATGGTTGATATAAAATAATTAGCATACACCTCTATTTTAAAATTTTAGCGATCTCTAACCTCAAACCCCAAACCCCAATTCAAACCCTTAAATAATAGTATCTTTCATCTTCATTATATGTACTTATATTCATTTATGTTTTTCTTTATTATTGATTTATGTTACTGTTGTTATTAACTATTTGATTCCAACATTGTATTATTCTTTAATCCTTGAAAATAAAGCTGAGATTTTATTCAATGTCATTCTGCACATTTTAATTTTAATCATTTCTCTTTTATTATAACATTGTTATGATTTACTTGTTAAGTATGATGCATGGATGGATACTATTGTCTCTTATGATAAAAGTGAATGAATGGTTATCTTATTGGGAGTTGAATAATTTATTCTTTTCTTTAATCCTATAGCAGATGTTGAGACTGAACTCATTGATTGTCTTATGAAGACATATCCTGCACTGTAGTTTTTAGATGGCTATCCTCAATCCTCATGTATGATTGGTTACATATATATGATCTAAGTGATTATGAATGTATGAGAGTTCCTGAAGATTTTATTTAAAATTTATTCTACTTAATTGTAGGTGAAGGTTGTGTTTATCTGATCCACCATATCTGGTGAGTGATTATCCACCGATATTGGCATATTGGTTTTCTGTTCTTTATTTTATTGGCATCTTGAATTCTTCCAGGTATTTGTTACTCTCCAAGCATGCACTTTCTTTCATTTGCTGCTCTCCTAGTATTAAAGATTATGCATGCTTAAATAGAATTGTTAGTTCTCTTCAATTGTAGTTTATGATAGTGTTGTTTACGGCATTGGATTCACTTTAAAATATGGTCATAAGTCTAAATATTACAAGCGGTTTAATCATCATAGAAGTATATGGATAATTAGTTAGAAAAACCATTTGCATTCGACACTTTTGGTTTTCTAGCACCAGAGGCAATAAGTCTTCTGCATAAAATTCAAAAGATTATGAATAACAATGTTGTGTCTCCTAGAGCTATGAATGTTATATTTAAGAGAATTGGATTTGCTATTCAAAAAGGGGTAGCGGCGCAACTTGTCGCCCGTTTACCTCTCAATTATATGTAAATATTTTATCGATTAAAAAAAAATAAATAGGTGATACAATGAGACTTAGAATTTCAAGATTTAAACCCTCAAACTTTACATTTAGCATACAACATCTTGTGCATATTTATGAGTAGGTAGTTGTCTTTAGTTTGTTGTTATAACATATTTAAATACTGAAAAATGTTGTACAAAAAATCTCATGCAACAACAAGAGAGTTGAGTGTAGCGGAAGGAGTTAGACTTTCACAACACGGTAAATTAAAGTTCAAATATTTTCTCTCTTATGATGATCGTCATATTTGACTATTTCACACATTAAAAAAATATTTGACAATTCACAATTAAGAAAAACCAATTTTTATCGGACAAAATTTTGTTACAAATGTGACAATTATTATGTGACAAAAGAAGTACAGTTTTCTTTTGAAATAGCCTAGTGATTATATTTTCACAGTACTCTAAATGTGGAGAAATGGGAAATATGAAGTTCTAACTTTCACCGTTGCAATTATTATGTAACAGGACTAAATGTGATTCATTCAACACTCATTGAACTTTTATCCTCTCTAATGATTTTTCATTCAACACTCTACTCCACCACTTTTTATTTCATATTCTTATTTAAATTTAAATTTATATTTTTATGATTACATAAAATTACAGTTATCGATTAAAATTAAATTAAAATTGTACACCCCAAATCTTATATTTTGTTATATTTGATTAATTGATGTTATTTAATTAATTGTGTATGATAATTGGTATGTTTTATATGTATTAATTAGTTGTTACATTTATGTTTGTTAATAATGGGCTTTTATGAGTATTGGGCTTAATTAGAATGAATAAGAGTTTGTGGTAGAATTAAGGGTAGTATAGTAATCTAGTGCGAATTAGTGGATTGTGTAGAGATAAGAGTGTCACTTTGGTTATTATCTTAAAAGGATAGAGTGTCTTGGAGAGGAAGTAGTGGCATTTGTGTAAATAGTACAAGAATTTGTGGTAATAGTAAAGTTGAGATTGTGAGTGAGATTTGTAGTAAAATTAAGGGTAGTATGAGGATTTGACTATAACCTAGAAGAGGAATATATATAAAGGAGTGGTTTTTATGAGAGGTAGTATTGTTGTTGTTGTTGTTTTGTCATAAAAAAATGAGAGAAAGAGAAGTTAAGAGAAAGAGAGAGTTGAGAGAGTAGAGAAACAGAAAGAGATGAAGGAGAAGATTAAATAAAGATAAGCCTTGGTAGATTAAAAGAAATCAAGTGGTGGAGTAGAGATTCCAACTTTATTGAGGTAAGAGGCTTAGATAATATAATTTTGAGTGATCAAAGAGAGAGGAGTTTGTCTATGACTCCACACCCAAACTCTCTTCACTCTTTTTGGGTTTTGGGAAGAAATGGGTTTTTGGGAATGTGTTTATAATTGAAGTTTGATAATGATTCATGTATGATATGCTTCTATTTATGATTGTTGTATAAAATCCATGATAAAGTTTATTACTTGAACTTTGATTTTGATTAATTATGAGATAATTGAGTTTTATGAGTTAATACATGAAAATCATTACTTTTGACTTGAAATGATGTTTGATGATGTTAAAGTTTGTACTTCTAAGCTTGTATGTATTTGGTATGCTTAAAGTTGATAGCTTTAGGAATTTATATGATGAAAGTTGATGTTTTTATGAGATTTCGTGTTGAACCCATGAGCAGAGCACAAATTCTGGGCGTGCTCGCTAGGAGCGAACAGGTCCTCGCCCAGCGAAGATTCATGTTCTTGATCAGCAAACCCAGAATTTGAATGTTCGCTCAGCGAGCATCAGCGAGCAGTTCGTCGCCAGGTCTCGCTGGTAGCGATGACTACTCTGCCGTTTCGTCGCTGGTACTTCGCTAGGGCTCGCTCAGCGAGCGTAGCCTGATTTTGAATATTTTCTTAAGCTTGCATGATGAGTATAAGGTTATAACATGGTTAGATTTAATCTTATAATATGCTATAGGCTTGAAGTGATTGGATCTTGAGATTATATGAGAATAATATACTTATATATGTGTAGTGGATTGAAATTGAAGATGATAACTTATAATTGACTTGGATGTTAAGTGTTATTGTACATGCTAATTAACTATGATTTATGAGTATGTTGAGATGAGATTATGTTTATGATGATGATAGATAATTGTTGATGATTAGTGATGATGATAATACTATTATGTATATGGATTTGTATATATAAATTGATGAATGATGATTGATTATGGTGAATATTATTATTTAGAGATTGATAATAATAATTGGATGCCTAATTGAATTGAGATGAATGAATTACTTTATGATATGTGTGCTTGAATGTATACCTTAATGATGATATGATGATGTGTTGAGTTAAGTTGATGAGAACTTGAGAAGGAATAATAAGGATGACTGGCCTATTATTCATTAGTAGATGTATAGTGTTATCATCATTATTTAGTATGTGTACATTCATGCATTCATCTTTTGAGTTGGATATTAGAATCATGTGGATTCTAATAAAGAAGGATATCAAATGATAATATTTGATAAAGAATGATATTAAAGGTGAGATACTCTAATAAAGACGATGGTACCATATGCATTAGATATGTCTAGGGTGACATACGTGTTTGCATTAGCTTGCATTAGGGAGTCTTGCACTCTAATTGTTATTTGATAATTGAGATTATATTCCATTATAATTGTGAATGGTTGAATAATGTGATACTTGTGATTGAGCGTATTATGAGATGTGTAATATTGATTGATAATTGATGATGATGTGTATACTTGCCAATTGATTGAGAATGTGATATTATTATGATGCATTGTACTTTATATGAAATATGAATGATATGAGATTGATATTTGTTTATGGAATGAGTTGTTAGACATGACGATGCTATGTCCTAAGTATTAAGTGTGTGCTTGTACTTAGTTTCTTTTCTGGTTATATTATCTAACCCTCCGTTTTGTGTATGTGCTGAACCTTTGGGGGTTCAGGTTCTCAGGTTATGTTTGTGACCGAGTTGTCGGTGAAGCTCCGCTCTGATGTGACACGGGGATGAAATTACTTCTATAATGTTTATTTAGAGTCTTGCTTCTTATTTCCAATGTATTTAAAGATGTATTTTTCTTAGAAACTTATTTTGTACAATAATTGTTTTACAAATTAAGTTTTTGGTAAGCTTTTATGTGTACGATGTAATACTCGAACCAATACTTTTATAAATCAAATTTTATTTCCGTTGCGTATTTTGGAAAGTATTTTATTAAGGTAGTATTTTATTAAATACGGGTTTAGGTGTTACAAAAATTATACGATACAAATCACCAATTAAAATTAAAATTACAATTGTCGATTAAAATTAAATTAAACTCCCGGATACAATTATAATAAAAACAAAATTTATTTAAAAAATTGATACGATACAATTGATATGATTATTGGGATCCATTTCACTAAACAAAGACTAAAACTTCAAAATAAACACTAATAGAAATATAATAATAAGATTAAGAGAGTGAAAATAAAATATTCATGAATTTTGGTATAAAAATAAGAAAATAAAATATTAATTTGCAATGAAATAATTGAGTTTAAAGATAAAATGAGATAAAAATTTGGCCAACCAATCAAAGGATGACACGCGTCCCACTTTTATTCAAAAACACCTTCTCTCCGCGTTTTCCTTGCTACACTCGCCAGAACGCGCGTGCGCTACACGCGCCTGCTGCCAGCCAAAAAGAAACCGCCGCGTGTCCTCTTGCTTTCAACACCCAATTTCAACCCCCATTGCACATGGTCTTACAAAGGAAACACTAATGGATCTGGATTCCCTGCAGTCAAATAGTGACTGCAGGATGATCTCAGCCGTCCGATCTGTTTTATATTTTTTATTTATTTTCTTAGTTATTAATTGTTACCGTCCGATCCCAATCAAACGGACCAGATTTGATTGACTGCAGTGCAGTCATCTCTTTCTGACTGCACTGAATCCAGGTCCAACACTAATGATTGTCCCATTTTATTTTGTTAGTATGTTCCACTTTATATTTTGAGTCCTTAATTTTTAATAAAATGCATTTGTTAAAAAGGTACTAATTAATACCTTTACTCCCCTTGACTCAAAGTTCAAATATTGTCTCATAATAATCGTCGCATTTGACTATGTCACATAAATTAAGAAAATATGAGAAGTGGAGATAGTTTAATTAGTTTGAGTTAAGAGTTAAAAAGTTAAATAATTAAAGAAAACAATGATTTTATCAAATTATTCATCTTTTTTTAAAACAACCAATGTTAGTAATTAGTAAAGTTAGATTTTGATGTGGGTGGAAATTGAATCACCGACCTCCTTATCATTTCACCTTCTACTCATTCACCTGAGCAATCAAATCATTCTTATAACTCTCAAATTATTGATCTTTTAACTATTGGTGTATTTCAATTGTCATGTATATAAAGTGGAGAATAATAAATTGCAATTCAAGGTACAATTAGAAAAAAGAACAATTAATGCTGCTTTGAAACTTTAAAGTGACAATTTTTTTGGGACAAAATTTTGTTACAAATATGACCTTTATTATCTAACGGAAGCTGAAGTGAGGAATCCGGAGTTCCAACATATATTCAATGTGAAAAAGTGATAAATTCGGGGTTTAAATTCTGCATATAAATATTCTTAAGGCTACCAACTAAGCTCCAATTAGACGAGTCCACTTTAATTTTTTTTATCAAGTAGTTTAATTTTAGTATATGAAAATAATATTTTTAAATTAGGCAGAATAATTGAGCCGAACCAAAATTAAGATTATCTATTGATACATGAAACCTTTGAGCTCACGTTGCATCATGTGCTTATAAAGCGTACCCATTCAAATCCACGCTAGTTTATAGTCATTGCGTCTCATCAAAATATTTCCTCTGCCACCATTGACAAGCAAGAGATTATTCAAGTCAATATATAGGTGTTTCTTTAATTTTGATAGATGCTAACTAAATAAATATTTTTTGTAAAAAAAAAAACTAAACAAATATTTTTATGTAAAAAACTAAACAAATTTGCTAAATTTGAAGTACTAAGTTCAAGTTGTTCGAACCATATAGTTTCGGATAACGAAATATAGCTTCACTCAATGATATTTTGTCTCGAGACATTGTTTTCAGCCTCAATTTTATTATTTGACTCACTTGATGGGTAAATGTATCTAAACTCTAAACATAAATCCCTTTTTTATTTTTTTGGTTATAGGAGACGAAGTGACATTCACCACCAAAAACTTCCACATGCAACTGAAGTTCCGGATGTCAAATCTAACAATATTAATATTTGTCAGTTGAGCTAGATCTTATAGACCAACATAAATCTTTTTCTGTTCAATTCAATTTTTTTTATTGCTTCTACCATTCAAATCAATTTTAATCAAAATAAATTATATGAAAATCAATTTTCATAATTGCTTATAAAGAGCCCATACTTCCCCCAACTCCCATCAACACAGAACATATGTCTTTTTAACAAACCTATGCTTCAAAACAAAAGCTGATTAAAGCAGAACAGAAAATTAGGCACCTGAAGAGTTCTTTAAGCCATGAATGTTAAAGTATCAAACCTATATGATGAACAAAAGCTACCACTTCTTCACAACATGGATGTTGTAGAACCTCAAAAGAACCTAATTCATAGAACCATCAACCAAACATGTAAAAGCACATCACGTTTAGCCCATCTTTTACCAACAGGCACTGTCCTATCTTTCCAACTTCTATCTCCAATATTCACAAACCAAGGTAAATGTGATGACTCAGTTACCAAGTTAATGACTTTATCACTCTGTGGTGCCTCTCATGCTTTCTACTCTGCTTCACTGATAGCTTCCGAGGCAAGAAAGGTAACATATGTTATGGTTTTGCCACATTTAAAGGCTTGTGGATCATTGATGGATCAGAAAAACTTCCACATGAACTTGATGCAAAATATCAACTAAGGTTCATTGATTTCATTTCATGCATGCAGTTAGTTATGTCAATCTTGGTGTTTCTGCTATTGCATTATTTGATCATAATGTGGTAAAATGCTTATTTCCTTCACCTTCACACGCGGCGCGTGAAATCCTTACTGCATTTCCTGTTGGAATTGGTGGTTTGTGTAGTATGCTGTTTGTTGCATTTCCTACTCATAGACATGGAATTGGCTTCCCAGTTTCAACAAATTAGTACTTTATATATTGGTCCTTTTTATATTATTTATATTTATGAAATGAATTCTCAAGTTTGTAACAATTATATATGAATGGAATTGTCCCGTGAGCTTAGCCCAGTCAATAGAGACATTGCATTATATATGCAGGGGACTGAGGTTCAAATCCCGGTCATCCCACTTATCCACCTTAACTTAATGGTGAAATTTTTAGCCACTAGACCACTTGATCAAAAATAAAATAAAAATATATGAATAGAATTGAATTTCAATATTTGGTTATCATTCTGATACTTCATGAAATTCAATTAAACTTTTATTGAATAAAACAAGATTTACATAACATCAAGTTGTTAGATCAAAGTCTGGTATAACTTGTGCAAGGCACTACAATATGAATTGCATTTTAACAGGTAGAGGACCGTGAACATCACTTACGGATCCTTTACAACTACGTTTTATCAGTAAGAATCGAACTAGTTATTCTCAGTTTACAACTACTATGACATAATAAAAATTAAAATTATGAAGCAAATTACAAAAAGGCTTAAGGATAAAGCTCAATTAGAGATCTAAAACCAAATGCGGGGAATATCTTGTAAGATTTGAAGCCAGCTTGTAAGAAAAGTTGTTTCCATTCCTTTTCATTTCTCTCTTTTCCATTGAGACTGGTCATCATAATAACATCAAGTAAAAGTTTTACTTCTGTCATTTCATGCTCATCTTGTTTTTCATTTATTACTACATCTATGATTATCACTTTCCCTTTTCCTGATATAGCATTCTTGCAATTTTTTAGTATCTTTATGCAATCATGATCACTCCAATTGTGTAACACCCACTGCAAAAATAGTAATATAGTGCATAAGAAACTGCAAATAACTTTCGCTAATGATATTTATATTGCATGAATGAAGAGTTGAACTTGAAACTATATTTGAGTTTCAAAACAAGTACTAGTATGATTTTTAGGACTGTTGATCAAAAAACAAAAACTTAAAACTGTGACAGATAGTTCACGAACTGATAATCATAGTGCTATTTTTTCTCGCTTCAAAACAATAATTTATTTTTTGAACAGTCCTATGAATGCTGACATCCAGTGGCGAAGCTAGCCGAAATTTTACGAGGGGACCAAATACAACGAAAAAAATAAAATATTTTTTCATTAATTTTTATTTAACAATTTTTATAAATGACAAGGTTTTCTGTGTAATTATCATAAAATGCGAAAGCGATAAAACAAAAAAAAATTATTTATCAAATGAATTATTTTTATCTATTTTATCTCTGCTAATTTTTTAACAAATAAATTTATTTGGGGTTGCTAAATCTATATTATTAGTAATTAAATGTGAAAACACACAACCTTATTAAAAAATTAATCAAGTTATAGAAAAAAAGGGGGTAGCCAAGGCTACCCCATGGTTACACTGGGCTACGCCCCTGCTGACATCGAACATGACACTAATGCATCAGCATTATTGATAATAATTTGAGAAAACAATTGAACTACTTAGAGTATAACATAACATCATCTAATTAAAAATAGAAAAACAGTGTCATCACAGTTCTTGATGAATGATATACACTACATACCTTGAGCAAAACAGCATCAGCTTGAGGGATAGACTTAAACATGTTCCCCCCAACAAAACTCAAGTTATTATTGCTTCCTGCTAAACCCGAAACAACCTGTGGAAGGTCCAAAACAATGTACTTGAGCTCTAGAAATTTCTCACATATAATCTTACCTGTGTTTCCAGTTCCACCATCAACATCGACCAACAAACCAATCCCTTCAAAAACAGACCTACGAGCTCAATGCCAACCTCACAACATGAGAATCACTTTCCATAGCCTCATTGAAAGCACTTCCCAATAACTTTTAGGGCCTAATGCAGTCTGCTGTTCCTGACATTTTATGGGTCTTAGGCCAAAAAAACATGAAAAAAACATGAGGTATTACATTACATTCTTAAGCTATTAAAGTCATATATTTAAGCTGTTATTATAGATGATGAAACAAACATGAAAAAAAAATAATATAAGTTCAATCCATATATACTGCGTTCAATTCATTCGTGATAATATTGTGAGGTATTTTTCGCTTCATCTAGCATTTTCCATATGTACTGATTGTTTGATCAATGAACTAACGATTCTCAAAGATTATTACCAAAAATAAATTAACCAGATTCTCTATTAAATGGTATAATATATTGATTCCAATTTTATAATGATTTGGTGTATGAAGAGTAGGAAGCTATAAATTAATATTGTACGTTGATTTTCATTAATTAAGATCTTACGATTGTAATTAATTGTTCTCGTTTCTCAATTCTCATAATAGCAAAGCGTTCTCACTGGAGTCGCCCCCTATATATATTATTATTAAGTTAATAATTTTTTTTAAACAACTCACATCTATTTAAAAATAGAACAAGGCCAACTACTTGTAAAAAAGAGAAAAAATCTTTCTCATTGTTTGTGATTTCTGATTTCATTTTGGATATGTGATTTCCTTTTTCCGATTTACTCTCAAGAGTTGTTCTGCTCTCTCATCTCATGTTATTTTTTATTTTTAATTTTTACTTTGCAACTTTATAGTTTAACTCATTTTTTAGATTAGTACTGATTTGGTCTTAGTTCATTATTTTTGTTATATAATCAAACACAGTTTGGTCCCCCTATTTTTATTATTTTGCAGTATTGGTGGTATTTCAAAATTCGACAGTTTTGATCCCCCTATCATAATTTTTAACTATAAATTGATAATGTGATATGTTTTAAATGACGTGGTATATAATATGGTGATGAGAAAATACCAACATCGATGAAATTATAAAAAACATCTTTTATAAAGTTAATTTAAAACATGTTGTATCATCATATTTTAGATAAAATATGTGTTAGGGGGACCAAAATTGTCAAATTTTAAAATAGGGGGATCAATACTACAAGATGATGAAAATAGGGGGACCAAAACTGCAATTAAGCCTAAAACATTTTAGTCTTAGTTATTGATTTTGAGTATATATTTTGGTTATATACAAACAGAGCAGCTAGAATAAACATGTTTTGGTTATATAACATTTGGTCTTAGTTATTGAATTTGGTTTAATTATTTTTTACAACGGTTTAAACATGTTTTTGTTATATAATTAAACTACCAATTAGTACATGTATTCTTTATATAAATGATAACTTATTAGATGAATTTATGGGAAAAAATTGTATTTTGTATTTGATGAATTATATTTTGTATTTGATAAACTTATATAAAAAAAATTGTATTTTGTATTTGCTGAACTTATTTGATGAATTGTATTTTGTATTTGATGAACTTTTGGGAAAAAATATGTTGGAAAAAAAATAATAGCATGAAATACATCGAAAAAAAATGCGCGGTAAAAACCGATTAAAGTATCTGAATCAAACTGATGAGTTTGGTTCGAATTCATTTTTAAAAACACTATAAATTGAACTAAACCGAACCAAATCGGTCCAATTATATCACTAGATGACACCGTGGCAATAGTATGTTGATGCATGTTGCACATTTCAGTGTGTATGTTGGGGGAGGTATAGGTATTGGCATATACTATATTTAGACATTGCAATTTCAAAATACTTGTGCAGGCACATGCCCCCAATGTCCAATGTGGTGGCTGTAGCTCCGTACAGTACGTTTAGATAAGAGGTAAATACCGCCAATGTGGTGGCTGTCCAATGTCAAATATGGTTTTTGCGGTTCGCAGTTTTGCGGTTCGCGGTTCAATAGAAAAGTCATCTAAATATATCCAAATCAAATGCGGTTTTCAGTTTGGATTGGTTCAATTTGCGATTTTATTTTTGGATTGGTTCAGATATGATCACCCCTAAATACCGGTACCCAATTTACATTTTCGCGTAATGGTATTTTCAAGCAAAATTTAGTTTTTTTTTAAGCAAATTTTTTTCAATCTTTTACTTACTTATAAAAGGAAGCTTCCAATGCTCCTATAAGTAAGCATTATGGTGACTTATGTACAGCCTCTCCTTACAGATAGATGTGTGAAATTTTATTTTGAGAGGGTTGAATATTTTGCAGAAGAAGAATATTTAGTTTCTCGAAGTTTTTGAGATCTCACCTTGTGTCTATTTTGTTCTCTCCAAGTTCAACGAAGAACACCACCATGATGAAGAAAAAACATGTTGGTTACAATATGAAGAAAATTAATTCGTTTGCAAGAGTAAATCTATTTTTGCATGGTATACATATGTAACATCCTATCTACTTCTTTCCATTTCAAAACTACAACATGCATCATCATAGTGAAATGTGTCAACACATATATCCCTTTCATATTAAAAATAATAAATCATCCTTCTTGCAAAAAATGTGCATGTTTTTATGATACAAGAAATTTTGTTTATACTCCTAAAAGTAAACACAACCGTTTTTTTTACTTCTTCTTCTTTTATTGTGTAGGTTACATTTGCAGGAATATTGAGGGATACAATGATCATGTTGTAAGTAAATGGAGATTAGTTTAAAAGTTATTGTGTGCTTATAGTATGTAGACATTGCAAGCATTGATCTTTGCCTTAGTAGGTCGTGTCAATCTCTACGAATGTCATGTTTGTAAATTTTAATTGTTCTATTAGTTCTAAGTTTAGAACATCCAATCATTTTTCCTATTTCTCTTTTAAGCTAGCTGTTAACTAAAAAGCTAGCTTATAGCTAATAGTTAAAAAATTAACTGATTGAAATTAAAGTGTTTGATAAAATGAGTTTTTATTTTTATTTTTATAAAAGGTAAAATTAGCTTTTAATGGTTGATAAATATAAAATGATATAAAAAGACATGTATGTTTAGTGGGTTGTTTTTCTTTTTAGTGGGTAGTTTTTTATTTTAAAAAAGAAAAGAAAAAAAGTAAAGGCTAAAAATAGAAAAAACTGTAAAAAGCTATAAGCTCAAACATTACTTAAAATAGCATCTAAAAAAAACTATGAGTTAATTACAAAAGTCTTTTACCAATTAACACATCTATTTTTTCAAACAAGCTTATAAACTAGTCCAATAAACTATAAGCTAGTTTATTGGACTTATCAAACACATCCTATGTTTGAAGGATGCTTGATATCTTGCCTAAGAATTGATTCTTGCACCTCCAATGTAACAGCTAGACAACAACAATTGAAAAATTAAAACTTATGAACTTGGGCTTTGTTCAAGTGGTTCTCTGGCAAAGCTGGTTTTAAGTAAAAATTAAATAAATCTTAAGCGTTTATTTTATTCAAAATTTAAAAGGCTAAGTTAAAAAAAACCACAAATTAAATCCTAAAAATTCCTAAAATGGTTAACCTTACACTTTTTCTTTTGCTAAAAGAATTAGAGTGACGAGGAATTAAATGCAGTTTTACAATTGTGTAATTTTGATCCCTCAAGTATTAATTGTTTGATTTTAACCCCCTACAATTTTTAAGTGCTCAATTTTAGCCTTTCAAGTTTCAATTGCTCGATTTTGGCCCCTCAAGTTAACCTTATTTTGCATTTGCTTCCCATTGATTTTTTTGACTAAAAATTGCTTTGAAGGTGTGAAAAACACAACGGGGGGGGGGGGGGGGGGGGGGAGGGGGGTTGAATTGTGTTTTGGGTAGTTTGAAAATTTACCTTACACTTTTTCTTTTGCTAAAAGAATTAGAGTGATGAGGAATTAAATGCAGTTTTACAATTGTGTAATTTTGATCCCTTAAGTATTAATTGTTTGATTTTAACCCCCTACAATTTTTAAGTGCTCAATTTTAGCCTCTCAAGTTTCAATTGCTCGATTTTGGCCCCTCAAGTTAACCCTATTTTGCATTTGCTTCCCATTAATTTTTTTGACTAAAAATTGCTTTGAAGGTGTGAAAAACACAAGAGGGGGGGGGGGGGGGGGGGGGGGGGGGGGGGTTAAATTGTGTTTTGGGTAGTTTGAAAATTTCTTCAAAGTTTGAACACCTATCAGATTTTGCAGCGGTTTAAAAACAAAACACAATCAATAACGTCTATGAAAGAGTAAGAGAGTGAGAGAAAGATAGAGACAAAGATTTTATACTGGTTCCTCTCACAAACCGAGAGTACGTCCAGTCCCCTTGCACTTCCAAGCGAGTTCACTAATAATCACAAGAGATTACACTTGCTCAAGCACTCAGGAAAGAGACTTCCTTTGCTCAATCACACACGCAAGAGACTTCAAACAACTTGCAAATAAAAACAGAGTATATGAACACTGATATACAAATCAATGTTCAAATGAAAATACAACTCAATAACAAGACTTAACTTAGAATCCTAATGAAAGAAAACTAAGGCTCAACTACTGTAATGATCAGAAGCTGAAGCTTTGAGTCTTGTATATTCAAATGAGTTCAAGTTGTATTCAAGTTGTTTTTGTGCTTATGATGTTTTTGACAGAGTAACAGCTCGTTCAAAATTGCTGAATAGTGTCGTGCACAAAAACTTCAATTTAGCTCTTATTTATAGTAGAGAGTGGAGCGTCTTTGAATTTGAATCCGTTGCGGTGAGATTACGCCAGCTGGAGATAGTACAATCCTTAACCATATCAGGTAACGATTGTGTACGATCAATCTTGGGGAGAAAGATTCGACCAAATTGGGTAATAAGTTCGTACAATAGTACTAACGTCATTATTCCTGAGGATAAGGTTGATTCTCCAGCTTTTGGGCTGTCCGAAGATGATGAAATCCAATCATTGTAGCAGAGAATGTTCTTCGGACAAAACGGCTCTCACTGCTCTTATCTGAATATGATGTCTTCAAACACATCTTCTGATAGTGTAGCTTCTGATATGCAGCTTCTGACGCGACTTAACTTTGCATCTTCTGATGAGCATGTTATGGTCAGAATTTGCTTGCCATTTCAGAGCTTCAATTGTACTCATAGTGAATATAAAATTTTAGCTTATATATCTGCACACTTAGAGTAAATAATCAGTATACCCTATTGTATATTAATACTCTTGTTATCATCAAAACTTAATTGAGTCATGTCAGAACCTCTTTTGTTCCAACAATTTCCCCCTTTTTGATTGATGACAAAACAAGTATTAATTTACAATGGTTGTTGATTAATTATATCATGCTTCTCTCAGGTTTATGAGTTTTGCAAGCTCCCCCTGATTTCAGCAATGATTAATTAAATCAGTTTAAAAATATTTATTTGAATTTTGAACTGAGCTTATACACTTGACTCCCAGAGGCTAGGTTTGCAAGCTCTCCCCCTAAGTCTGATACTTATAAAAGAAAATTGCACTCTTCTCTTATATGTACCATGTATAATAAGTTCAGATTTCAAATAGAAATTTTCCTTAATATATAAATCAGTATGATAGAGTAAAATGATAAATGAATTTTTTTTTGGCATTTTGGCTTCAGGTATAGCGTTCCATAAATTAATTTACTCTTACTCCCCCTTTTGTCATTAAACAAAAAGATTAAAACTGACAAGAAATAAATGACAATTTTAAAAAAAATGGTCAAAGGGAGAGTTTCAAGACAGTCAAATTTAAGAAAGTGGTTACAACCAAATCAATTTAATGACTTGTCGTAAAACCATAAACTTGTCTGTTTTGAAATTCTATATAAGGACCATAAACCTTTGTCATTTCACTCAACACTTCCATTATATGTTAAAATACAGAGATGGATAAGGATAGAAGAGTGATCAAAAGTAAGAAATCACAGGAGAAGAAGAAGAAGAAAGTGAAGATTCAACAAGAGTCAGAGTCTAAGAAGAATCCTCAGAAGATGAAAGCATCAACTTCTGCTCCTGTCAGAGCCAATTATCAAACAAGATCCAAGACCAAACAACAAGAGTCCTTATCTGAGTCAGAATCTGAATGGGATTCTGACTGGAAGGAATTCTTGAGTACATATGTTCCTCCTAGGGAAGAGTACCCTTCTTCTCCCTCTGATTCTAATCAGCTAGATTTAGAACTAGTTGTTTCTGATGTAGAATCCAAGTGAAAAGTTGGATTAGAACTTATGTAATCAACAATTAGTTTTGAATAAAACTCTTTATTTAGTTTTGAAATCTATGTTTTAATATTTGTCTCAAAAACATTTGTGCATAATTAAATAAATAACAGAATATAGATAAACAGAATGAATCAATAATTAAACGACAAGCACTTCAATGATTAATTAAAATAAAAAGGTTCAACAAACATAGTCAAAACAGATTCTGAATAGAAATTACAAAATAGATAAAATAAAGTGCATAGAATCCTAGGATTGAGGTGGTGGAGGAAGTCTTGCATCAATACTCTGAAGAGTAGCAAAGATCTTGGCCAACATAGTGGAATGTTCATCAACTGTTCTCTTGAGATTGTCTTGATCTTGTCTCATAAATAGAGCAAATTCTGGAGCATTCCTTGCTAGTTGTTCAAGCCTTGCTTGCTCAGCAGCTATTCTAGCTTCCTCTGCTAGTCTAGCTTGCTCCCTTGCTAGAGCTTATTTTCTTTCCATTTCAATCCTCTCATCCTCTAATCTCTTCTTCTCACGCTCCTCAGCTTCTCTCTTCGCTTGTTCAATTCTTTCAGCTTCTAGTCTTGCCAACTTCTTTCTAAATTCCAAATCCTTCTTGTAGGATTCTCTGATAGCCTTCATCATATTATGAAGTCCAGCTTCCATTAGATCACACTCACTACAAGAAATATGATTTTTTGCAACAACTTTTTTTGTTAAAAGTTGTTACAAGTCGCTGGCAAAACTACCCAAAATAGTTTTGCCAGCGACCTGTAACAAAATTTTTTTTTGGCAAAAATCATATTTCTTGTAGTGACTCTTTGTCAATGTCTGCTGACTCAATAGACATATTAGGAATATCAATTTGAATTCTCCTAATATTCTTGTCAACAGCTTGCAGCAATTTTGTAATGTCTTCCTTGGTGTCACTAATGGGTTCATTCAGGATCCTAGAGGGTAGGTGATGAGGGACATAGATGCACTGATGAGAGAGATTCTGCATGTAAGAGTTTACATCAGAAGATGGAATGGTGGTTTTATCATCTAAGTCCAATTCCCTAGAGATTTCTTGAAGACGAGGGTTGATTTGGGTTTCAGCAGTGAAAGTGTTGTCCAAAACCACATGGTGTGGGGATTTTTCAACAACATTCGCTGGAGAGTTTGGATTCTCAATAGCTTTAGAGTTTGGGTTGTTTGGAATTTCAGGTTCTGGTGATTTGTGAGGTTCATTTTCTGGTGGGGGTGTTTGTGGTTTGTCTTGATCAGCTTCTGGTGTAGGTACCAGATTCAGCAAATTTAGGTTAATGTAAAGAACAGAATGGTGAGGTGGTGTGTTCTTTTGACGAGTTTGTGGTGGTGGTGAAGGTGTAGCTTCAGAATCTTCATCAACATCCACAGTGTTAATGACTGGTGCAGTACCTGAGGTAGTAGCTTGTGTTGCATCAGTAGATATTTTATTAGCTTGAGATTATGATGGGTTAGTTTGAAGAGGGTTAAATGGCTTTGACTTATGTTGATTCTCAGAAAGATTGAGATCTTTCTTAGAATAAACACCTTTGAAAATTCTATCAAAAGCACATTTAACTGGAATTGAAATTGGTTGTTCTAAGTTTTGTTTTTGAAAGACATTAACAAGTACTGAGCTATTTTCAAGATTATCAGAAGACTTACTATTGTCTATTGGCCCATATATCTTTAGAGTAGCAGCCATAGTCTGAGCATCATTTCTTGGTGGTAGTTTGGAGTTCATCTCATCAAATTCCTTTGGGTCAATACCACAATCATAGCCATCTTTCAACTATATTTCCTTTTCTTTGAATGCAGCAACCTTCTCAACTGCTGCTTCAATCTCAGCCAATTCCTTTTCTTCTTCCGTTAGATCCAACAACAATTTCTTAGAAGCCTTTGGCTTCCTAGGTCCAGTATTTTTCTTGGTCTTGGCAACCTTCTTGCCATGAGATTCTGCAGGACTTTTTGCAGCTTTCCTTTTCAAGAAGACTCTGGATGGTTGACCTAGAATCCTTGATTGTCTGACAGTTAAATCCTTTGTTTCTCCACTTCCAACCTCAGCTCCAAGACCCTTCAAGAATTGAGCATGAGCTTCTGCTACAATTCTAGCATCTTTATCACTCACATGAACCAGTCTGCACTCAGCAATGTTATCTTCAGTTTCTCTGATCATCAGAGGATGTGTTGGATAAACTATCTTGTTATTCTTCACAAGATGTAGATACCTCAGAGTAGTGCTATTGACCACGTTAGAACTTGTCAAATAGGTACCATACCCAGGGAAGAATGGTTTGACAGCATCCAACAAACCACTCTGAGCAAACATATGACTTAGAAGTCTGCCATGGTGAATGATAGGTTTGTCAGATTCTATTGAGTCCAGAAGATGGATGAAGATGAGCTTAGCAACGTCCAATAAGTTTCCTTTTCCAACATGAAATGTGAAGAGCTTCTGAGCAACAGAAATTTGATCAGTACCTCCCAGCTTGGGTACAATACTGTCAATGAAAATCTTGTAGATAACTTTGCAGATATTTGTCAGTTCAAGCTTATCTTCTGGATCAGTTTTAGCCTTGAAGATAAACTGCTCAACATCTGGGGCAACAGAGTCTGATGTCTTGAGGAAGAGTCCATCAGAAGATAGCTTCAGAGCCTCATAAATATGAGCTAATCTAATTGAAATTCTGAATCCAGCCACATAGGATTCAACTTTAGTAGTAACAAACGGTCTTAAACCCACCTCAACAGGAGATTTCCCTTGTAACTCTGGTCTTTCCTTAATCAACTTCTTCAACTTTGCATTGTACTTATCCCTGGTAATAACCGACGCTTTCATCCAAAACTCTTTGATTAACTCCGTATAGGTTGGACCATTCAAGATATCGAAGTAATACATTAAACCTTGTTTCTCGTAAAGTTCCTTTACTTTAGGTAAACCATTTACTCCAAGGCTTTCGAAATCAACCGGATTCTCAACGGCAAACTGAAGATCATCATATTTGTACGACCGTTGATCCTTTGCAAACTTATTAGGGATGGAGTTCTCGGTTTCGATCATGCAAGCATTAACTTTAATTACTGGGAATGTAGCTATTTGATGAAGTTTGGGGGTTAGGGTTTGCTAACTTGAGAGAGAAAGAAATTGTTTGAGTTTTAGAAGAATAAAAGTGTGGGTTGTGAGAGTGCAAAAGTGTGAATGTGAACAGTTATGTGTTTAAATATAAAGTTTCGCGCAAAAAAAAAATAGTACAGACACATAGGGGTAGCAGAGTCTTTTACCTATCAATATAGGGATTAAAACACTAATTATCATAAACCAACTTCTTTATCTACTTACAACAGGACACGCGTATTAGAAGTTTAATTAAATAACTGACACGTAAGTGGAAGGAAAACGAACGGGTTTTTATATAAAATATTTTCCTTACGCGCCAGAACCATCCCTTTTAGTAGATTCTGATAGTACATCAGAATATGGTCTCATCACAACTTCTGATACAGAAGGTTCTGATGACTTCAACTTCTGATAACTATTAGATTCTTATTAAAAATAAATTTTACACCAGAGTCTTAGCTATTCAGGGATTTCCATCATATTCAAATTCTTTTTGATAAAATCAAAAGGTACAACAGCTAAGGGTTTTGTAAGGATATCAGCCCATTGATTTTCTGTTTCAATGAACTTGAGATCAATTACACCCTTTTGAACATAGTCTCTTATGAAATGATGTTTAATCTCAATGTGCTTAGCTCTCGAATGTAAAATAGGATTTTTGGAAAGATGGATGACTGCAGTATTATCACAATATAAAGGAATATTGTTACTGCTTATTTGGTAATCTTCTAATTGATATTTCATCCAAAGTAGTTGTGTACAACATTTTGCTGCTGATATGTATTCTGCTTCTGCTGTTGACATAGCTATGGTGGTTTGCCTTTTACTGGCCCATGAAATCAAATTCTCACCAATGAATTGACAATTGCCACTGGTGGATTTTCTTTCAATTTTATCACCAGCATAGTCAGCATCCAAGAATTCAATCAGTTTGTAGTCATTGGATTTCTGATACAGTAATTCAATGTTACAAGTAGCTTTCAAATACCTAAAGATTCTCTTCACAGCAGTGAAATGAGATTCTCTAGGATCTGATTGAAATCTTGCACACAAGCATACACTGAATAAAATATTAGGTCTTGATGCAGTTAGATAAAGAAGAGATCTAATCATACCTCGATAGAGCTTCTGATCAACTTTGCCTTCAGATTTTTCTTTGCTTAAGCTTGATGTAGGATGCATTGGAGTTTTCATGGGCTTGCAATCTTTCAAATTGAATTTCTTCAGAAGATCTCTTATATATTTTGATTGATGAATGAATGTTCCTTTCTTTGTTTGATTTATTTGAATTCCAAGAAAGAACTTCAATTCTCCCATCATGCTCATCTCAAATTCATCCTGCATAAGCTTAGAAAAAATCTTGCACAAAGTGGCATTAGTTGATCCAAAAATGATATCATCAACATAAATTTGAATGATCAAAATGTCTTTCTTTAGTGTTTTTCTGAATAGTGTATTATCAACTTGACCTTTTTCAAAACCATTGTTTACTAAGAAGGTACTCAGTCTCTCATACCAAGCTCTGGGAGCTTGTTTGAGTCCATAGAGTGATTTCTTAAGTTTAAACACATGGTCTGGATTTGCTAAATCTTCAAATCTAGGAGGTTGTTTGACATATACTTCTTCAGAAATAACACCATTAAGAAATGCACTTTTTACATCCATTTGATATAGAGTGATACCATTATTGACTGCATAAGATAAAAGTAACCTGATTGCTTCCAGTCTAGCTACTGGAGCATATGTCTCAGTAAAGTCAATTCCTTCTTGTTGACTATATCCTTGTGCAACAAGTCTTGCTTTGTTTCTGGTTACTTCACCTTGCTCATTCAGTTTGTTTCTGTATATCCATTTTGTTCCAATAATGTTCTTGTGCTTGGGTTTGGGTACCAGATCCCATACATCATTCCTCTTGAATTTTTTTTGAAGGTGTTGTTGTTCCAACTGAGCCTTTAGAAAATGATTTAGGCTTATGTTGTCTCTGAGACTTTCCTCTTGAGTGTGTCAGAGAACCAGTTACCAAGTTTGCTTTAGAAGTACTGGTGCCCCGCTTATCAACATGCTTTGGTACTCTGATAGCTTTAACTTGAGTAGACATGGATACTGAGGTGAGGGGAACTTGGGTTTTAGAAGACTTAGGTTCAGAAGATGAGTTTGTTGGAACAAAGTGGGTCTGACATGAACCTCTAATGTTTTAAGTGGTTTTGATGATAACAAAGTATTAAAATTACAATTGGAATTACTAATGGTTATTCTAGTGTGCAGAACTACAAGTTAAAATTCATTCAGAAGCACTATGAATAATAGCAGAGAAGCCAGTCAAAACAAGCTCTGAAAGCACATCACTGTTCATCAGAAGCTTAAGTTTTGTATGTTAAAGAAAGTGCCTCTGAGGACAAAAACAAGGCTCTGACGGACTCAGAAGCAAAAAGGGCCTCAAGAAGCATTGATAACAGCATCTGAAGCAAAAGGAATTTACGTCACTCAAGAGCTGACATATTCAGAACCAATGATTGAAGAACAATCTACTTCAAGGATCTGTCACGTCCACAGGAAGGAATATTCGTTGGTACAACGTTAACCTTATCCATATGTGGAGCGCAATTGAGAAACGTACTATTGTACTATTATTACTCAAAATGGATGAGTGATAATTCAAATAGCAAGGTAGTGGAATTGGATATCTTTACCAAAGAAGGTAACTACAGCTATCACAATTGTACGAATAAATTCCAGCTGGCACCTCTCTCTCTGCAACGGTCATCATCTTCCTCCAAGTATAAATAGAAGACTCAAATGGAAGAAATGACTACTGTTCGAACAACCATTCTACCAACACTGTTCAAAGACTAAGAAGCATTCTGACATCATAATTTAAATCTGTCATTCTAAGTCTTAGAACAATTTGAGTTGTATTTTGTAAACACCTCTGATAGTATATCAAGTGTTCCTTAACATTCATTCTTATTCTTAAGTTTGTTTGAGAAGTCTCTTGTTAAGTTTAACTTGAGCATTTGAGAAGTCTCTTGTTAAGTTTAACTTGAGCATTTGAGAAGTCTCTTGTTTAGTAAAACTTGAGCACCTGAGAAGTCTCTTGCAAGTGTGCTTGAGCAATTTGTAATCTTAAGTAGATTATAGTGAAAATCTCTTGTTAGTAACAAGGGGACTGGAGTACTCTCGATTTGTGAGGGGAACCAGGATAAATTCTGTGTCTTTCTTTCTCTCTCTCAGCACCCTCTTTTTATTTTGTGTTTATATCCGCTGCATACTTAGTTTTATTTTGAAAAACTTTTAATTCTCAAAACACAATTCAACCCCCCCCCCCTTCTTGTGTTTTTCCACCTTCAATTGGTATCAGGAGCTGAGCTGTTGCCTAACTCTCACCTATCAGTGAAACAGTTAAGATTTAGGGAGGAAAAACATGTCTGCTGAGAAGAATCTCAATGAAGTTCCTTTTGACTATGATTCTAATTCTAAAGACAGAAGGTCTTCTGACAAAATTCCCTTTTTCAATGGAACTGAGACTGGTTATCCATTCTGGAAAACCAAGATGTACAGTCACATCATGGCGATTGATTGTGATCTGTGGGACTTGGTAGAAGATGGAGTGAACTTTTAAAATATGGACTTAGAAGGCGTTGTTAGCTCTAAAGACAGAAATGCTTTTACACCTACTCAAAAGTTGGAATATAAGAAGCATCACAATGTAAAAGGGATGATGACAAATGCCATCTCTCATGATGAGTACTTGAAAATTGGAGATAAGAGAACGGCTAAGTCTATCTGGGATTCTCTTAAATCCAAGTATGAAGGAAATAAACAAGTTAAGGAGGCTAAGGCCAACTTCTTAGTACATCAATATGAATTATTTAAAATGAAGGACGGAGAGGACATTGAGACAATGTTCTCTAGGTTCCAAATTCTTGTTTCGGGACTTCAAGTTTTAGATAAGAGCTATACTGAGGCTGATCATGTAAGGAAAGTACTCAGAAGCTTGCCGCCAAAGTGGAGACCAAAAGTGACAGCGTTTCAGGAATCTAAGGATTTAGATACTGTGTCTCTTAAAAGCTTGGTTAGTTCTCTAAAGAGTCATGAGATGGAACTCATGACTGATGAAACGACTAAGAAGCTAAAAGGGATAGCCCTGAGCACCAAAAGTTCCTCTAAGGCTCTGAAGGCGAAGGTTATAGTATCTGATGAAGAAGCTTCTGAAGAAGGTCACGAGATGGACTCTGATGAAGAAGAAGAAATGGTTCTGATGGCTGCAAGAGTATCGCAATGGGCTAAGAGAAGCAAGAAGTATGCTGGTAAGTTTGGAGGTTCTTCCAAGAAGGTTGGTACTTCTAAGGATAAAAAGGAAGAACAAAAAAAATGCTTTAAGTGCAACAAACCAGGACACTTCATTGCTGACTGCCCTGAGAACCTGAGTAAAACATCCAAGAGAACCTCTAACAAAGAAAGATACAAAAGTAAGCTCAAGAAGGGGTTCCTTGCCACTTGGGATGATTTGGATCAGGAATCAGATTCTGATGGGGAAGAAGAAGCAAACCTAGCCTTAATGGCAACCGCTTCTGACCAAGAGAACTCTGAGCACGAAGCTGACTCAGATTCAGAAGATGAAGATGAGGTACTTGCTAAACTTTCTCGTTCTGAATTAATAGATTCCTTAAAAGATGCCTTAAAACTTTTAACCAAAAAGGCGGGTGAGTGTAAGGTCCTTAAAAAGGCCTATAACAACCTGACCGAAAAGGCAAATGAAATAATTGAACAAAATGAGTCTCTAAAATCAAGAAATGAATTTATGGAAACTCATTATGTTCTTGATGATAAGGTTCCTCCAGAACATGAATTTGCTCTTCAGGAATTCCTTATCAATGGAATGAAAAGAAGTAAAATAGCCTCTTTGATTTATCATGTAAGTAGAAATAGAGGAGAAGGTCTTGGATTCTCACGTTTTAAAGATAATCCATTATCTTCAAAGTCCTCTAATATAGATAAATCAAAACCTAAGGTTGTCTTTGTAAAGAGTCAATCAGAAGTTCTAAATGAGTCAGCCTCTAATAGAACATCAAAGCCAGAGGCTCAAGAGTCAAAGGCTCAGAAGGATAAAACCTCAGAACCTAAGATTTTTAAGCCTCAAACTAATGTTAAATCTAAAGAAGCTCTGACACATTCAAGAACAAAGCTCAAGAGCTATACTAAACCCAAAAACTTTTCAACAAGGGTGGTTAACTCTAGAGGCTCTGATAGGTATTTCAAACAAAGACCACCTAGACCTGTAAAGACTAACACAAAAGGACCCATAAAGATATGGGTACCAAAATCTCAAATAATATTTGCTTCAGGTTTGCACACTAAGAAGGCCAAAGCAGCAATGCTGGTACCTGGACTGTGGCTGCTCACGACATATGACGGGAGAAAGGCATATGTTCCAAACCCTGACTCTGAAAGAGGGAGGTACTGTGGGGTTTGGAGGAAACCAAAAAGGGAAGATCATTGGTACAGGTATAGTTGGTAACTCTTCTCTTTCAATTAAAAATGTTTGGTTAGTTGATGGCCTAAAACATAATCTGCTTAGCATTAGTCAATTTTGTGATAGCGGATTTATTGTTAAATTTGATAAAGAGGCATGTACAGTAATCAATGATTCTGACAAGTCCATATTGTTTAGAGGATTAAGAAGAGGTAATGTTTATAAGGTGAATCTGTCAGAACTCACTGAGCAGAAGATAGTTTGTCTTCTATCTCTGAATGATGAAAAGTGGGTCTGGCACCAACGCTTAGGTCATGCTAACTGGAGATTAATCTCTAAGCTTAGTAAACTAAAGTTGGTTAAAGGCCTGCCAAATCTTAAATATCATTCAGATGCTCTGTGTGGTCCTTGTCAGATTGGCAAAATTTCAAAAACTTCTTTTAAACCTAAAAACATTGTCTCTACCTCAAGACCCTTAGAACTACTTCACATTGATTTGTTTGGTCCAGTAAGTACTGCCTCAATCAATGGGAAGAAATATGGATTAGTCATTGTTGATGATTACAGTAGATGGACTTGGGTAAAGTTTCTAAGAGTGAAAGATGATGCATATGATGTGTTCAGCATCTTCTGCACTCAAGTGCAAAATGAGAAAGGTCTCAAAATCTTAAAGGTAAGAAGTGATCATGGTGGTGAATTTGAAAACGAACCATTTGCAACTTTTTGTGAAGATCATGGCATTGTCCATGAGTTCTCTGCTCCTAGAACACCACAACAAAATGGTGTTGTAGAGAGAAAGAACAGGTCTTTACAAGAAATGGCAAGAACCATGATGCATGAGACAAAACTTGCTAAGCACTTCTGGGCAGAAGCTGTAAACACAGCTTGTTATATTCAAAATAGGATCTATATAAGACCTCTATTGAATCTAACAACATATGAACTCTTCAAAGGAAGAAAGCCCAACATCTCTTATTTTCATCAGTTTGGATGTACCTGTTACATTCTAAACAACAAGGCCTACAAAAGAAAATTTGATGCCAAAGCTTGTAAGGGAATCTTTATAGGTTACTCTGAACGCTCAAAGGCATACAGAGTGTATAATTCTGAAACTAACACAGTGGAAGAATCTATACATGTTAGATTTGATGATAAAGAGCCTGACAGTAAAATGTCAGAGCAAGATAATAGTTATGCAGGTGTTCCATACCAATACATCGATTCAGAACCTGAAAAAGCATCAGAAGCTGTTGAAGCTTCAGAAGCTGTATTGGAAGAAGATGCTGAAGAAGCATCTCAATTAGAAGCATCACAAGAACATGATGACACTTCAGAAGAAGACACTCAACCAAGTGCTGATGTTGATGAAGCTCCAAGAAGGAAGTTCAAATATAGATCATCACATCCAGAAGATTTAATTCTTGGAAACAAAGAAAGTCCAAGAAAGACAAGATCAGACTATCAACAACTTGATTCACTTCTGGGACTAATCTCAATGATAGAACCAAAGAATGTTGATGAAGCACTTACTGACGATGGATGGATTGTAGCTATGCAAGATGAGCTCAATCAGTTTCAAAGAAATGATGTATGGGATTTAGTGCCAAGACCAGCACATAAGAACATCATTGGAACTAAGTGGGTATTTAGAAACAAGATGAATGAACAAGGTGAAGTGGTAAGAAATAAAGCTAGACTGGTAGCACAAGGCTACAGTCAGCAAGAAGGTATAGACTTCACTGAAACATTTGCTCCAGTAGCAAGACTGGAAGCAATCAGGTTACTTCTTTCATATGCTGTTAACAATGGAATCACATTGTACCAAATGGATGTTAAGAGCGCCTTTCTTAATGGTGTTATTTCTGAAGAAGTATATGTCAAACAACCCCCAGGTTTTGAGGATTTGAAAAATCCTGATTATGTTTATAAACTTAAGAAATCACTCTATGGTCTCAAACAAGCTCCAAGAGCTTGGTATGAAAGACTGAGTAATTTCCTTTTAGAAAATGGTTTTCAAAAAGGTCAAATTGACAATACATTATTCAGAAAGACATCTAAGAAAGATATCTTAATCATTCAAATATACGTTGATGATATTATTTTTGGTTCTACTAATGCTTCCTTGTGTAAGAGTTTTTCAAAGCTGATGCAGGATGAATTCGAGATGAGTATGATGGGTGAATTGAAGTTCTTCCTTGGAATCCAAATTAATCAAGGAAAAGATGGCACTTACATTCATCAAAGCAAGTATACAAAAGAGCTTCTGAAGAAGTTCAACCTTGATGACTGCAAGATAATGTCTACACCCATGCATCCTACCAGCAGCTTAAGCAAAGAAGAGATAGGAAGCAAAGTAGATCAGAAGCTGTATCGAGGTATGATTGGTTCTTTACTCTACCTTACAGCATCTAGACCTGATATTTTATATAGTGTATGCTTGTGTGCTAGATTCCAGTCAGATCCTAGAGAACCTCACTTAACTGCTGTTAAGAGGATCTTTAGATATCTGAAAGGAACTACTAATCTAGGACTTCTTTATAAAAAATCCCTAGATAGTAAGCTAGTTGGATTCTGTGATGCTGACTATGCTGGTGATAAGATTGAGAGGAAATCCACTAGTGGAAATTGCCAATTCATTGGTGAGAATCTCATATCTTGGGCCAGTAAGAGACAAACAACTATTGCTTTGTCTACAGCAGAAGCAGAATACATCTCAGCTGCTAAATGCTGCACACAGCTTCTCTGGATGAAATATCAGTTGGAAGATTATAACATAGCTGAAAGTAGTGTTCCACTATATTTTGACAATACTGCTGCTATTCATTTGTCTAAGAACCCTATTCTACACTCTAGAGCTAAACATATTGAAATAAAACACCATTTTATAAGGGATCATGTTCAGAAAGGTACAATAGATATTCAATTCATTGATACTGAACATCAATGTGCTGACATATTTACTAAACCTTTAGCTATTGAAAGATTTGATTTTATCAAAAAGAATTTGAACATGCACTATATCTCTGAAGAAAATTAGCTCTGAGAAGTAGAATAAAATTAGCATCTGAAGCTCTATCAGAACCTCTTATAATTTAGAGTATCCCTTGGGAAGCTCTGAATAATTTAGGCTCTGAAGAGTAACAGGTTCTGATGAGGTGTCAGATACAAATGAGTGAGGCTCTGAACCTTTTGGAAATGAAACGTTCAGTACGAGTAAGTGTACAACAGTTGTCTATACACGCGTCAGCTATGATTAAACTTTTACAACACGTGTCTAGATCCTGACGGGCAGAGAACAGTTAATGATGATTATGGCAGTTAAGTATATTATTTAATTTTTAAAACTGCTCGCGCTCCCTCCCAATGTTTATTTTCTCTGTGTATGTGTGCTAGTTACTATTCATAAGTCACTTCACTCACTTGCACAACTTTTTACACAAAATCACTACCTACACAACCCTAGACCTTACAGAAATTCCCAATCTTCATCTTCTTAATTCTCTGCAACTATGGCTGCTCGTTCATCAAACGAAATCGTTCAAGAACCCTTTAACCCTACGTTACCACCCATCATCGATCTTAATTCAAAAGATAATCTAGTCTACGAACATCATCAAACCGACGCTGGACCAGACTCTTATGATTTCTTCACTGAGAAGTTCGTGGATTTTGAAAGTTTGAAAGCGAATGGGATTGACATTCAATACTTGTTCTACAACCAACAATGGCAGAATTATTTTGAGATGCTTAATGGCTTCGTATACTACGACATAGTGAAGTATTTCTGGCAGAAGGCTAAAGTGTACGATAGAGCAAGTGCTGATAAAGAATACAAGGATATGGTTGAGAAGAACAAGGAATTACGAGGGAAAACAAGAAAGGAACTTGGTCTTAAACCTTATAGAGGAAGGGAAATTAGGTCAAATATTTTGGGAATCAAAGTTGTGATAACTCAGGCACACATTGCTAAGATTCTGGGTTTAGACAACAAAGGAGAAGATATAGAAGTGTATGATAAGAAAAGCAAGCATTTGGATTCAATTCATCAGGACCTCTTTAAATCTGGATGCACACAAAGGGATTTTGGAAAAGTAATGCACATGAAGCACACATTTGAATTTGCTTTTAGAATGTGTTTGTCTACCATCTTCACCAGAAAAGGTGGATTGGATACCATCTCCATTCCACACAAACATCTCATCTGGTTCTTATACAAGAGGGTGAAAGTTAATGTGGCTAAGATTCTTTTTGAGCACATGTGCTTTACCATCAATGAGGGTAGAACTAAAATACCATCAGTCATTCATCACCCAAGGTTAATTTCAGAACTGATAAGGCAAACCAAACTCACAGATATTGTGAGTGCCAAAGAAAAACTTAGAGTTTTCCAAACTGCTAAGTATGATGCATCAGTTCTGGTCAACATGAAGAGAAAAACCAAGGAAGAAATCATTCAAGTGAAAACACCTCTACAGCAAGTGTACGAAAAGTACTTCTGGTGTGATGGGTTTCCCACCATATCAGAACATGATAATGATGAGGTCATCAAGAACTTTCTTGAGTCAGTAAGAAGAGATACTGGGGTTAGTGTGCCCAGGAAAATGGTTGTAAGTGTTCCTAATTGGGATATCTTCAAGGGACCAAGAGATATTACAAGGAACAGAAGAAAGCCAAGAACTACTGAGCAAGAAATGATTGATGAAGGCTCTGATGATCAAGGACATGCTAGTGCTGATGAGATTGAGGAAGGTGCTGGAAATATGATGACTGAAGCTGTTCAGAAGGAAAAGCGGACAAAGAAAAGGCATGATAGGCCTTCAGCTTCTGAGGAAGATCAGAACCCTGCTAAACCTGCAAAGAGATTAAAGACCAGAGCTTCTAAACCAAAAGGTAAGATCTCTGAATCTAATACTTCTAGCATTCCTGTAGCTCAGGTTATTGGTTCTGAACCTCAACCCTCTATTGCTAAACCATCTATCTCTCAACCTCCATCATCTACCAATCAACCTCAACCCATAGACTTCACCGTACCTATTAGTGCAGTCTTACCTGATCATAAAGCTATATCATCATCATCATCTGATACTAGCACTGACTCTGAGGAATTCATTGCTAAGATAATCAAAGAAGGACCAAAGAAAACAAATCTTAAAAAGACTACCAAGAGACCCTTCAAAAAGCCAATCCAACTTTCCTCTGATGAAGAAACCCCCATCATCATAGACACTACCATCCTTAATCAACCAACAACTACTGAATCCGTTCTTGATCATCTCCAACAACATCTATCTGGAGATGCCTTTACACATTCAAATCCCAACTCTCCTCGTTTTCCTATTATCAAACCCTCTACTGTTCAAACTATCCAAGAACCACCTATTGTTCAAGTCATTCAAACTCCTCCCCCCTCACTTGATCACATCTCACAAGTAAATCCACCTACATTTACACCTGTTCAGGATGAGTCAATTGCTCATTCTGAAGCCCAACAAGAATCACCTCATCAATCACCCAATAAAGTCATGACTGAACAACAAAATCAATCACCTCAACCTGAAGTATACTCTGATGAATCATCTCCTTCACCTTCACCACAACCTGTCTCTGACCCACTCAATAAACCTCTAGTTTTAGAAGAGGTTCTTGAGCTTTACCAACACCTAACTAAAGCTGAACGTCAAATATTCAAGGATTCCATCAATCTTGATGATGATATCATACCTCCAAATCTCAGTAAAATCAAAATCATTGAACTCAAAAGAAAGAAACCTGAACCAACCATTCCCTTTGACCCATCCTTACCCTTTTTCAATTCTGACTCTGAACCAAACCTTGAGTTGCTAAATAATGCTATAGGTATTAGACTTAAGAGGTTCAAACAAAGAGAGGAAGAAGCTCTTATCTTCCCTTCTGATATAGATGCTGATGTCAGGGAATTAGAGTACTTATTTGGTAAATCTTTAAGGATTCTCAGTACTCATCTGAAGGATAAGATTAAGGGTAGAGGAGCAAACACTGTACGGGAACTGTTTGAGATTGTTGAGAAGCTAAACGCTCCAAGGCTCACATCTTACAACCATGTTAAGGAGCAGGCTAGGATAGCTGCTGAAGAAGAAGAGAAGAGGCAAGCTGAAATTGAGCACAAAAGGCTAGCTGAACAAGAAGCATTGAAATTATTGGTAGATAGGGCTGTGCATATTGCTACATTTGAAACCAATAAGATCAATGAGAATCAAGCTACTGAACAAGATGTTGCCATGCTTGATCAGAATCTGATAAGAGAAGATACGGATATCAATGAAGATTCTGACAAGGGTAAGAAGCCCATTTTTGTTCCAACTCCTTCTCACTCTCCTATGAAGATTGACATAGCCTCAACCTCATCTGCAATACCTCCTGCGGTTCAAAATGCTTTGGATAATCTCAGAACTGACATGGCTAATGAAATTGATGAACTAATAAGCCTAGGATTTTCAAAACCTAAGAGTCCCTCTCATCAGTACTCCTGTTTACTCATGAAATAGCTTCTTAGTATTAAAGCCTGTTTAACAACGGGGCACCAATACCGAATGAGGCGTGTCTGGTAACTGGTTTTCTGACAATAGGAATGAGGTATATATACATAAGAAACTTGCTTAAAACAAAGGGGATTAATAGCATAAACTCCTTTATTAATATTATTGAAGAATTTCTATTACATAGAATGATAAGACTCTACTTAGAGCTAGGCTTAACTTCAGAAGACTCTGCATCTAGCTTCTTATGTTTCTCCTTAATGTAAGCAAGCAAGTTGGCAGTGGCCTTTTGCACTAGTTCTTCAGTGTTCTTCTGAACAGCAGCCTCGTACTCTTCGTATGGAGTATCATCATTGTATGTCCATAAAAATTCTTCCAGATCAGAGCCCAATTCTTCCTCCTCTGACTCTGTCAATATTAGTTCTTGCTTGTTTCTTTCGTAGCGAAGCCTGTTTTCTTCGCAGCGCCAGGGCTCTGCTCCCCTCTTGCTCTTTCCTTTTGAGCCTGAAGCATCCTTGGTAACCTGCTTTTCCATTATATGTTTTTTTTGGATATTACTTGATTACTCTGAATGAGTAAAATGAGAGGAATCATCCTTTATTTATAGTACCTTCAAGATATCTTGTCAGTAGGATAATCAATGCCATTCATTGAATGCGTTTGGTTGTCACTGCCTTCTTGACTTGACTACCTTGTTTGGCACTTTGACTGCTTGGTTTTCTGTGTCTTTTTGACTGATGCCAAAAGGGGGAGTAAGAGTAGCGTTAAAATTAATGTTGATTCATTCATATACTGCTCAATCTGAAACTGTAATATTAAATGCATTATGAATCAATATTTATCCCTTATGATTCTTTCTCATTCTGAACGATTATTGAAAGGGGAGAAAATTTAAGAACCTAAAATAAAATTCATAGACAATGTCAGAAGAGCTTGCAAACCGCTTCTGAGCATTATCAAACTCTAAGAAGCAAAGCTTACAAAACTATGCTTCTGAGAGTTAAATATGAAAATTTATTTTAAGTTAATAAATCGACTCTTAAACTGTTTTAATTAACTATGGATAAAACTTAGGGGGAGCTTACAAACCTACCCTTATGGATTATCAGACTCAGGGGGAGATTGCAAACCTTTGAAACCTGAAGTCATCATAATTAAATTAAATCAACAACAATTGAATTTTAATGCTTTGGTTTGTCATCATCAAAAAGGGGGAGATTGTTGGAACAAAGTGGGTCTGACATGAACCTCTAATGTTTTAAGTGGTTTTGATGATAACAAAGTATTAAAATTACAATTGGAATTACTAATGGTTATTCTAGTGTGCAGAACTACAAGTTAAAATTCATTCAGAAGCACTATGAATAATAGCAGAGAAGCCAGTCAAAACAAGCTCTGAAAGCACATCACTGTTCATCAGAAGCTTAAGTTTTGTATGTTAAAGAAAGTGCCTCTGAGGACAAAAACAAGGCTCTGACGGACTCAGAAGCAAAAAGGGCCTCAAGAAGCATTGATAACAGCATCTGAAGCAAAAGGAATTTACGTCACTCAAGAGCTGACATATTCAGAACCAATGATTGAAGAACAATCTACTTCAAGGATCTGTCACGTCCACAGGAAGGAATATTCGTTGGTACAACGTTAACCTTATCCATATGTGGAGCGTAATTGAGAAACGTACTATTGTACTATTATTACTCAAAATGGATGAGTGATAATTCAAATAGCAAGGTAGTGGAATTGGATATCTTTACCAAAGAAGGTAACTACAGCTATCACAATTGTACGAATAAATTCCAGCTGGCACCTCTCTCTCTGCAACGGTCATAATCTTCCTCCAAGTATAAATAGAAGACTCAAATGGAAGAAATGACTACTGTTCGAACAACCATTCTACCAACACTGTTCAAAGACTAAGAAGCATTCTGACATCATAATTTAAATCTGTCATTCTAAGTCTTAGAACAATTTGAGTTGTATTTTGTAAACACCTCTGATAGTATATCAAGTGTTCCTTAACATTCATTCTTATTCTTAAGTTTGTTTGAGAAGTCTCTTGTTAAGTTTAACTTGAGCATTTGAGAAGTCTCTTGTTAAGTTTAACTTGAGCATTTGAGAAGTCTCTTGTTTAGTAAAACTTGAGCACCTGAGAAGTCTCTTGCAAGTGTGCTTGAGCAATTTGTAATCTTAAGTAGATTATAGTGAAAATCTCTTGTTAGTAACAAGGGGACTGGAGTACTCTCGATTTGTGAGGGGAACCAGGATAAATTCTGTGTCTTTCTTTCTCTCTCTCAGCACCCTCTTTTTATTTTGTGTTTATATCCGCTGCATACTTAGTTTTATTTTGAAAAACTTTTAATTCTCAAAACACAATTCAACCCCCCCCCCTCTTCTTGTGTTTTTCCACCTTCAGAGTTATCTTCTGATACATTATCTTGTGGTTCCAAGGTCACAACAAGAGTATCAGACGCAGTCAGAGGTTCTGAACTACCTTTGACAAAAGTAGAATAAAGTCCAGAAGGTGGCTTGTTTAAACAAACAGATTGGCTTGAGTTCTCTTTATCAGAAGGTGAAAGAGAACGAGGTCCTTGTCTTCCATGATTTCTTCCACCATAAATCATGGATGATACTCTAGTTTTATCAATGTTATGATGCACAAACTCCTGAAGAGCAATTTCATGCTCATCATAAGGTTTGTGACAAGTTCTGCAACCATTTTCAAGCACCTTAATGGTTTTAAGAGATTTTTGAAAGTCTGCTTGAAGATGGTTGATTTTTTCATTGAGCAGATTGTTTTTTTGTTTAACAAGATCTAGCTCATTTGTTTTTCAATGAACTTCATCATACCATCTTTTAGAGCTTTAGTAATTTGAGTACTAGACATTTGAGAAATTACCTCATCAATATCATCAGTGTCTGACTCTGAATCACTTTCATTATCTGATGCGCCAGTGGCCATAAGTGCCAGATTTGCCTCCTCAGAGTCTTCGTCATCAGATAATTCATTGATGTCTTCCCATGTAGCCATCAGACTCTTCTTAGCTTTATTTTTGATTGTGCTCTTCCTTCCTTTACCTTTGGAGTTGAGTTCAGGACAATCAGCTATGAAGTGTCCTGGCTTGTGACAATTGAAACAATTTTTCGTGTCATCCTTTTTCTCTTTGCTTACGTGATTCTTTGATCCAAATCCTTTGCTTGAGTAGTTTTTGCCCCTCCTTGACCACTTTTGGAACTTCTTGGACAAAAGTGCAAAGACATCATCATCTGATCCATCTTCTTGGTCATCTATGGAAGATTCCTCCGCTTCAGATTCTACAACCTTGACTTTCAGAGCCTTAGACGAAACTGAAATAGATGGCAAAGCCACAAATTTTAGTTTCTTCTGAGGCTCATCAGAAGATAGTTCAATCTCATGACTCATGAGAGAACTTATCAATTTCTCCAAGCCAAGAGTGTCCAAATCTTTAGCTTCCTGAATAGCTGTTACCTTAGGCCTCCACCTTGAAGGTAAGCTTCTCAGAATCTTCCTTACATGATCAGAAGTTGTATAACTTCTCTTCAGAACTTGGAGACCAGCCACTAGAATTTTGAATCTAGAATACATAGATTCAATATTCTCATCATCCTTCATTCTAAAGAGTTCATACTGTTGGATCAAAAGAGTAGCCTTTGCTTCTTGAACCTGTTTGTTCCCTTCATATGTGGAACATAAGGAGTCATATATACTCTTAGCAGTAGATTTGTTTGTAATCTTGAGATATTCATCATGAGATATACAACCAATGAGAAGATCCTTGACTTTGTGATGTTTCTTGTAAGCCTTCTTGTCCGTAGGAGAGAACTTCTTCCTTTCTTCAACAGATAACTTTCCTCTTTCATCAAGACCTTGGAAAGTTACTCCTTCTTCAACCAAGTCCCAAAGCTCATCATCTATACCAATGAGATGACTGTATATTCTATCTTTCCACCAGGAAAACGTAGAAGCATCTCCATTGAACTTTGGTGCTTTGTTGTTTGACTTAACTTCAACATCATAGTCATGAGAAACTGCTTTCATATTCGCATTTGCACCAGCATCAGTCATTGTGTTTTCAACGAAAGACTGTCTCACTGTTAAGTGATAAAAACAGAACCGGGCTCTTGATGCCAATTGAAGGTGTGAAAAACACAAGAAGGGGGGGTTGAATTGTGTTTTGGGTAGTTTGAAAATTTCTTCAAAGTTTGAACACTTATCAGATTTTGCAGCGGTATAAACACAAAACACAATCAATAACGTCTATGAAAGCGTAAGAGAGTGAGAGAAAGATAGAGACAAAGATTTTATACTGGTTCCTCTCACAAACTGAGAGTACGTCCAGTCCCCTTGCACTTCCAAGGGAGTTCACTAATAATCACAAGAGATTACACTTGCTCAAGCACTCAGGCAAGAGATTTCCTTTGCTCAAGTTATCTTACAAGAGACTTCCTTTGCTCAAGCACATACGCAAGAGACTTCAAACAACTTGCAAATAAAAACAGAGTATATGAACACTGATATACAAATCAATGTTCAAATGAAAATACAACTCAATAACAAGACTTAACTTAGAATCCTAATGAAAGAAAACTAAGGCTCAACTACTGTAATGATCAAAAGCTGAAGTTTTGAGTCTTGGATATTCAAAGGAGTTCAAGTTGTATTCAAGTTGTTTTTGTGCTTAGGATGTTTTTGATAGAGTAACAGCTCGTTCAAAATTATTCAATAGTGTCGTGCACAAAAACATCAATTTAGCTCCAATTTATAGTAGAGGGTGGAGCGTCTTTGAATTTGAATCCGTTGCGGTGAGATTACGCCAGCTGGAGATAGTACAGTCCTTAACCATATCAGGTAACGATTGTGTACGATCAATCTTGGGGAGAAAGATTCGACCAATAATAATTTCGTACAATAGTACTAACGTCATTATCCCTGATGATAAGGTTGATTCTCCAGCTTTTGGGTTGTTAGAAGATGATGAAATTCAATCATTGTAGCAGAGAATGTTCTTCTGACAAAACGGCTCTCACTGCTCTTATCAGAATATGATGTCTTCAAACACAGCTTCTGATAGTGTAGCTTCTGATATGCAGCTTCTGACGCGACTTAACTTTGCATCTTCTGATGAGCATGTCCTGGTTAGAATTTGCTTGCCATTTAAGAGTTTCAATTGTACTCGTAGTGAATATAAAATTTTAGGTTATATATCTGCACACTTAGAGTAAATAATCAGTATATCCTATTGTATATTAATACTCTTGTTATCATCAAAACTTAATTGAGTCATGTCAGAACCTCTTTTGTTCCAACAATCTCTCCCTTTTTGATTGATGACAAAACAAGTATTAATTTACAATGGTTGTTGATTAATTATATCATGCTTCTCTCAGGTTTATGAGTTTTGTAAGCTCCCCCTGATTTCAGCAATGATTAATTAAATCAGTTTAAAAATATTTATTTGAATTTTGAACTGAGCTTATACACTTGACTCCCAGAGGCTAGGTTTGCAAGCTCTCCCCCTAAGTCTGATACTTATAAAAGAAAATTGCACTCTTCTCTTATATGTACCATGTATAATAAGTTCAGATTTCAAATAGAAATTTTCCTTAATATATAAATCAGTATGATAGAGTAAAATGATAAATGAATTTTTTTTTGGCATTTTGGCTTCAGGTATAGCGTTCCATAAATTAATTTACTCTTACTCCCCCTTTTGTCATTAAACAAAAAGATTAAAACTGACAAGAAATAAATGACAATTTTAAAAAAAATGGTCAAAGGGAGAGTTTCAAGACAGTCAAATTTAAGAAAGTGGTTACAACCAAATCAATTTAATGACTTGTCGTAAAACCATAAACTTGTCTGTTTTGAAATTCTATATAAGGACCATAAACCTTTGTCATTTCACTCAACACTTCCATTATATGTTAAAATACAGAGATGGATAAGGATAGAAGAGTGATCAAAAGTAAGAAATCACAGGAGAAGAAGAAGAAGAAAGTGAAGATTCAACAAGAGTCAGAGTCTAAGAAGAATCTTCAGAAGATGAAAGCATCAACTTCTGCTCCTGTCAGAGCCAATTATCAAACAAGATCCAAGACCAAACAACAAGAGTCCTTATCTGAGTCAGAATCTGAATGGGATTCTGACTAGAAGGAATTCTTGAGTACATATGTTCCTCCTAGGGAAGAGTACCCTTCTTCTCCCTCTGATTCTAATCAGCTAGATTTAGAACTACCTGTTTCTGATGTAGAATCCACGTGAAAAGTTGGATTAGAACTTATGTAATCAACAATTATTTTTGAATAAAACTCTTTATTTAGTTTTGAAATCTATGTTTTAATATTTGTCTCAAAAACATTTGTGCATAATTAAATAAATAACAGAATATAGATAAACAGAATGAATCAATAATTAAACGACAAGCACTTCAATGATTAATTAAAATAAAAAGGTTCAACAAACATAGTCAAAACAGATTCTGAATAGAAATTACAAAATAGATAAAATAAAGTGCATAGAATCCTAGGATTGAGGTGGATGAGGTGGTGGAGGAAGTCTTGCATCAATACTCTGAAGAGTAGCAAAGATCTTGGCCAACATGGTGGAATGTTCATCAACTGTTCTCTTGAGATTGTCTTGATCTTGTCTCATAAATAGAGCAAATTCTGGAGCATTCCTTGCTAGTTGTTCAAGCCTTGCTTGCTCAGCAGCTATTCTAGCTTCCTTGCTTGCTCAGCAGCTATTCTAGCTTCCTCTGCTAGTCTAGCTTGCTCCCTTGCTAGAGCTTCTTTTCTTTCCATTTCAATCCTCTCATCCTCTAATCTCTTCTAAACACACTAACTAAACTCGAATTCAAAATCTTTAGAGATCCCTTTTTAATGACATGTTTTTTCACAATTATTAGACCAAAGCTTTGGAAATCCCTTCTCCTATTTGTAATCATGAAAGGTCTATTTCATTTTTTTTGTTTACAATGTTGCCTATGAGGATCGAACCTAGGACCTCATGAATACTACCTGAACCCCTCACCACTAGACCAAACCTAGTGGCTTAAGACCTCATGGATACTACCCGGACCCCTCACCACTAGACCAAACCTAGTGGCTTAAGGTCTATTTCACTTTATTAATGAACAATATGCAACTAAAAAAGTACGTCGAATTGTGAAAGAAGAATATAGGATATTTGCAATGTCAACTTCATTACGGGCCCCTTAATAACAATAAAGGCGCAACATTAAATGGACATGAGTATCGCAAAACGCTTCCTCTAGGACTTTTATTTATCTAGCCCTACGCACGTATAGTTTGGAATTTTGTTTAGGTTCAAATTAAGCAACAATGATTATCATCATAATTGTGATGATAAACTAAATAAATAGCAAAAACTTCACATATATAATATAGGCGAATGCTAACGAGTGCCCCCGGAGCAAAATCAATTTTCCTAATCTCATAAGTGCAGTTGACAAGTATAAAGATACTAATTTACAAAAATGTGCTCAAATATAGGATTCCACACTACAGTGTTCTCACTTTTAAGATATGTAAGTTTTGTTATTAGGTTATTTGACAAAAAATCAACTTCAATATCCTAACTTTGTCTTATGATATTATTTGTTCAAGTCTGATCTCCATTTTTTTTTACTCTTTATGTGATATTAATTGTGGAGCATACTGAGATTATATATATATATATATATATATATATATATATATATATATATATATATATATATATATATAAGCAAAAGATTGATAAATAAGGAGTATAAGAGGTACTCAACCCTTACAAATCAAAGAGGGAATATCCAATAAAATATCAAAAGCAATCCAAGGGATTATTATACCAATCGAAAAAAGTGCTAGAAGTATTAAACCCTCCCCGACCAATGTAGCAAAACCAAGCTATATAAATAATTTGATCTAAAAGAGTAGAAGCATTAACGAATTCTCCTCGAAAAATAATGTTATTCCGCTTTATCCAAATGCTCCAAGTCGTTGCCAACCAAATAATATGCCGGTACCTCTTGAACTTGCTTCCTTTAAATACTGAGATTATATAATGATACATATAGAAAGATCATGAGCTATGAAGCCCCGATACTCAAAAAATGGTGACGAATCGTGTCCGATACGTCCTCGATACCGATACTCTTTCGATACGTTCCGATACTCGTATCGGAAGAGTATCGATTAAATCATTATTTTTAAATTAAAAATAATACCCGATACACGTGTCTGATACGTCCCGATACACGTATCAGAAAAGTATCGGTTATATCATTATTTTTAAATAAACAAATGATATCTGATATGTGTCCGATACAAAGATTATTTTTTGGATAATATTTGTGATTTTGTTTGGATAGTTTTAATGGTGTTCTTTTTGTATAATATACTACAATAAGACGTATAGCTTAAGATGTATCTGTAATCATTATGTTCTGGGGACTAACTTAAGATGTTCTCATGTATCAGACCTTGAGAGTTTCCAGTATTAATTGACTTTGAGTTATTATGATTCTCCTGTATCAGACATGCTTGTTTGTATCTTTAGCACTTCTTGTGTTTTTCCTTTGTCAATATAATTTTTTACTTTTCAAAAAAAAAAAAAAAAACTATGGTATCCTACTATATACTGTAATAGGTAGTTAAGCGTTTGAACTTGTCCCAAAATTTTAGTATAAGAATAGATGTTTTCTGCTTTTAATTATTAATATTATTGATTTTATGTATGTTTATATATTGTGTATTTATATATTTAATTTTAACTTTAATTTTTAAATAACGTATCGCGGCAGTATCGGATTTGAAATTTTAAAAATTTTCACGTATCGGCGTATCGGTATCGTATCGTATCCGTATCGTGTCCCGTATCGGGGCTTCATAGATCATGAGACACCTTTATTTTACCAACTCAATTAAAAATATTTGCATTAAAATTAAAATATTAACCAAATAAAATTGTTTTTAACCTAAAACTTTAAATTGGATCGCTTGAACATTGAGCCGGCCCACCATTGAACTTATAAAGTGCATAGTCTAGTTAATTTCCACGACATAAATTTTGTGAAACATCCTTGTCAATGTCAAAGTGAAAGGAAAGATGAGAACGTGTGGCCAATTCTTAGATAGACACAAATACAAATAAAATGACTTAGACACACACTCATAATCTTGAAAAAATAAAAGAAAAATAAAATGAATAATGTGTACTTTTTAAATAAGTATATTATATTTACTTTAATGAGTGTGTGCCTAATTTTTTTTTATTTAGGTTTGTGCCCAAGTAAGTGTAGAACGTGTTTGTTTGTGTTGATTAATTGTTTCCATTTCATATCTATATATAGTTGAAACTGCTTTCAACTATAACAAAGTGGTTTTTCTTTTCTTTCCATTTCTTTATCAGCAGCACGTTGTTTTGATGGTTGTTCCTCTACAGTTCCTTGCTTGATCGGTCGACAAGGGAACCGAACCGTAACATATAATTTACAATTTAGTAGGGGGCAGCTGCATTACAAAAAAGGGAATTGTAAGGTCTAGATTGATACATGGATCCATCATGTTACTATTCCAAATTCCAAATCCATGTATGATGACAATTAGTCCTTTATGTCCAATCCAACACAAGGTTAATAGCTAGCTAGCAAATCACAATAAGATTTTGAGTATGTTTGATTTCAATTTTGAAACATGTAGAAATGATTTCGTGTAGAATTAATTATGACTTGTTTGGTTTCTCAAAATTAGAATTGATTCTGCCTCAAGAATTGATTTTATTTGAAGCTAGCAATCGTAGCTTCTGATTCTAGAATTGATTTTTATACTTAAATTTTTTATTCAACTCACTCACTTTTGCATGAATATATCAAAACATAAATTACTTTATCTTCAAATCAATTTTGACCAAAATCAGTTTTATAGAATCAATTCTACCAAAATCAAATTTTCTCACCCCAAAACCAAACATATACTGGCCAAGATCCATGGGTCGACCCGTTTAACCTGTAGCTCGCACGAACTTAAGATCATTTTTTTTTGTCTGTTTATATTTTTGCCCATATGAGTTGGACTGTTAAAACCGTCGGTTATTTGAGTTAAATCCGTGAGTTCGCAGGTTGGGCCGTGACCCATTTTCCCCATATAATTAATTACAAGTACTATCACAGTTATAACTTAATTCATATCCAACTTCAACCTTTCTCTAAAAAAAAGCCTAGTCTAAACCGTAATTACAAACATCAACAACAAATTTGATTTTGCGAACAACATATATTAGATTTTGTATTAACAACTATAAATTACTACTTTATTTTTGAATCGGTTGATATTAGATTTTTGGTTGTACTCTTAATATTAATATGTAATATTAAAATTAAACAAAACTATTGAAGTTCTTATTAAAAATTATTTGTGCTTATTTAATTTATGGATTTGAAGTGTGTGTGGAGAAAGAATGACTATGGGAAACAATTGAATTTTAATTCTCGTTGCATTACTTTCATAGAGAATATATATATTAACTCAAAAATGTCGCAAACTTTATTTTTTTATTTGTTACTTACAATTTATATGCTATAACATAAAATTATTAACAAAATAGTTTTTTTTAGGTTTTATAATATCAATATTTTATTTTTTGAAAAAAGTGATTTTTCTAATTTTTTTATCATAGTCCGCAGGTCAACCGTTTAATTCGCGGGTTAACGCGGACCGCATCAGAGCAACAAATCTAAACTCGTTTATATTTGTTGACGTGCTTGTTAGCCCCATTTTATGTGCGGGTTTGTGCAGGGCGGGTTAAACGGGGCGGACTAGTCCGCATACCCAGCTTGCTCTATCTTCGAGACACTAGTTAAACATACTAATATTGAAGTTTTATTTTGAAATATATGCATTTAATATCTCAATTTAAAACACAAAATGGTGTGTCTTTAGCATTAACTTTATCTTTAATTAATTTAATTTCTTAGTATGCTTAACAAATGCCCCGATGTATTGTTTAGCATGACCCATATAATTTCTATGGCATTCAAGCATAATTATATAAGTTTTTGCTCTCTTTATATTATTTATTATTTAGTGAAAAATATTGAATATTTGATCTGAGATGGATCAAGATGACCACCATAGAGTTGATAACCTGAATTCTATGCAGTTGAAAGGAGTTGCAATTATGCAGTCATTAGATTTTAGACCGTTTGATTTTGATTGAACGGCTCAGATGTTATTTGAGAATTTCACTTTTATAAACAAAAATAAAAAAATCATCTTAAAATATAAACCGTCTTATCTTAATCAAATATGGTTTTAAATCATTAATTGTATGCAGCCCGACTGCATTCAATCATATTCCATAGAGTTGATAAAACTTTGGAGAGGATGTTGAGAGTTTTGTACATGCAAAATTGCAAATACTCAAACTCCTCAATTTGTTTTTTCATTTTTTGAATTTGAGGTGGATGAGAGGTTTAACTTACACGATATAATGTTTAGTAAAAAAAAACTTACAAGATATAATGTGTATGTGTGTCCTTTTAAACAATTAAATTTCATACATATATAGGATGTTGAGGGATTCTTGGGGTAAATTTTGTGGATCAACGTCTAGTTTGATTACACGCTGATGCCTGATGGATTACTGGGCATATATATATATATACACACTAAGGTATGCTGATACCGCACTTTAATATCATTCAAAAAATTATAAAATAACTATTCTCTTTTTTGCAATTATATAATAACTATTAGGACAAATTTATATACATTATTTTAGGTGATTTTTTACTGTTTCGCTTACAAAGAGGGTTTCATCAATAATTTGTTTCCATTTGTATAAGTTTTGTTCTCTTTTCCCTCAAAATTTTGATAGTGACAAATATAGTTCCCTAGTATAGAACACAATTTGAAATTCCTTGCGCGTCAGCTATCATATGTGCTATTGAATGCTTCAACACTTGAGACGTTGAGAGCAATGTTGAAGCATTATGCTGACAGTTTAATATAAATATAAAGAAACTAGAAATGACAGAAAGTAATAAAGAACACAGGAGGTTTGTTAACCCAGTTCGGTGCGTAACACAACCTACATCTGGGGGATACCAATCCAGGAAGGAAATACACTATGATAGTTCTAGTTCAAAGCAAAACACCACCGTTTAAAACTTATCGCCTAGACACTATTGTTTGACTTCACCCTAGGAACCTCCTAGAGCAGAGATCCCATCTCACTTCCACTCAAAACACAGACCCTGTGTTGATGCTTTATAATAGCGGTTTGAAAACAGTTTCAAAAAGCAAAACTAACTCCGTGCTTCAAAGCTTTGGAGAAGTTAACAAAATACAACTCAATAAACAAAGTCCTAAACTTGCATCAAGGTGACTCAAGAAAGACTCACAATTAACAAGACTCAAAACCCTAAAATATTCTATGAATAATGAAGGCTTCAGTAAAGAAATTAGGTTTTGCCTTCTTGGTTAAATAAGGTGAGCTTGCATGGGCTTGGATACCATGCATGAGTTTCATTTCACCAACAAATCCACTTACATATTTCAGAATCATATCTCACGTTTCCTGTAGCAGATAAGCATAATCTGGAAAATAATTAATGCGAGATTCTGAACAAAAATGTATTCCTTGGACAACAAGAATAAAGGCGTGGATTCCATAAATAGAACAGGCGCCAAGTAAGCGCAAAAACACATCACCTGGACAGGTATCCAGATGTTGGAACATGTCATAGCACATCTTGCACAACTTGCACATCTTGCTTGTATATTTGTCTTTTGCAAAAATGATGCCAACACCAAATGATGCCACTGAAGAACAAATTGAAGAAGACATTGTTTGACAACAGTTGAGATGATGTTTGGTGACGATGAAGAGAAGAGAGATTTGTGTGACGGTGGAGAGGGAAAAACTAGGATTAGGAAGTTTAGGAGTTTTGTAGAGGTAATGTAGTAACTTGCGTGATGTAGTGGTTTTATGTGGGAAAGAATAGATTTGATTTCCCTAAGATAGCGTGCAAAAATAAGTGGGAAAGACAAAAACTGGCAGTTGCACGCTTCAACATCATTAACTGCTATAACTCCTCGTGCAGGCAAATTCCCAATTTGCCCTTCAACTTCTCAAATTGTTTTGCATCCAATGGTTTTGTGAATATATCTGCAATTTGTTCTTCAGTGGTAACATGTTCCAGGGTCACAATATTTTCCTCAACTAAATCTCTGATAAAATGATGGCGTATGTCAATATGCTTTGTTCTACTATGTTGGATGGGATTTTTTTATATATTTATTGCACTGAGATTGTCACAGTACAACGTTAGAACAACCTGTTCCACATTATAGTCCTTCAGGATTTGTTTCATCCATACTAATTGAGAGCACGAGCTTCCAGCTGCTATATATTCTGCTTCAGCTGTAGATAAAGCTGCACTATTCTGTTTCTTGCTGAACCAAGAGATCAAGTTGTTTCCTAGAAAAAAACAACCACCAGAAGTACTTTTTCTATCATCAGCACTCCCTGCCCAATCTGCATCACAATATCCAATCAACTTGGAGTTCTCATCATGAACATACAGAATGCCATAATCACTGGTTCCATTGACATACTTTAAAATTCTTTTCACTTGAGTTAAATGACTCATTTTTGGATCAGCTTGATATCTGGCACACACTCCTACAACAAATGTTATGTCTGGTCTACTGGCTGTAAGATACAACAAGCTTCCAATCATACTCCTGTATAGACTTTGGTCAACTGAGATGCCTTTTTCATCTTTAGTTAATTTCAAATGTGTTGGAACAGGAGTTCGCTTATGAGAAGCATTATCCATTCCAAACTTCTTGACAATGTTCTTTGCATACTTGCTTTGAGAAATGAATATGGAATCTTCCATCTGCTTAACTTATAGACACTAGTGGAAAAAAGCCTTTTTAGGTCGGATCCTGGCCACTTTTTAGGTCGGTTCCTTGCGTGGCTTAAGTTTTCCTGACATAACAAGTTTTGACTTGTTAGGACGGGTTGGACCTGACTTAACAAACTACATTTTAGGTCATTTAAATTTTATGCGTCTTAAGAAGTCCAGTTTTTAGCAAGCGCTTGTGTCACGTCTAGTTATGTTTTAAGTCAGCTATTAGTAACCGACCTGAGAAGTTTCTTTTTTTTTTCTTCAGGTTTTTTTTTCTATAATAGCACCTTTTTTTTCTGCACAATATATATATATATATATATATATATATATATATATATATATATATATATATATATATACTACAACATCAATTCATCAAAAGAAATATTCAGCAACATCATATTATATTCCAACCAAATATTCAAATGTGATTAATTTTGCCCAATTTAAATTACATAAGATATATATATATATATATATATATATATATATATATATATATATACTACAACATCAATTCATCAAAAGAAATATTCAGCAACATCATATTATATTCAAACCAAATATTCAAATGTGATTAATTTTGCCCAATTTAAATTACATAAGATAAAATTTACAAACTAATTTAAGGGGTAATATAACTCATATGAAGAACCGTTTGGATTAGCTTATGCAATTTTTATGTATTATTATAAGTTTGTCAAGGTAGTTTATGATAAAATAGCTTATAAAAATTCAATTTTCACTAGTTTGAACTTATAAAATAGCATAAAACCTAATGAAAATTGCATAAGCCGTTTGCATAAGCTCAAAAATAAGCTAATCCAAACAGGGCCTAAGTCAGTAACTAACTACAAACTAATTACAATTCTAACACACACAGAACCAACAAAATAATGAATTATCCTAAGTCTTGAAAACATAATACAACTTAAGTGTATACCCTTCAAATGCTTCCAATGTTGACCAATGTGGTACCCTTCAAATGCTTATGTTTGACCAATGTCTGCAATGGAGTAAAAATAGTAGTGAATTAGTCACAACTTAAGTGAACACTCTTCAAATGCCTCCAAATCAAATGTTGTAGTAACTAATAGTCAAATCCTTACTAAAGCGCATACCATTCAAAATCATTATTTCTCAATACCTCTTGGTCCAACTTTAATTTTAAATAACTTAACTATGAAGTTGGGAAATAGTAGCAATTGAGCGAATCCGATAAAAATCAAACAGAGTCAATACCTCTAAACCAAGTAGACTGAGTGGTAATGCACAATTACATGAATTCCATAGTAATACATATGAGAGTCCACAGTTCCTAAATCAAATAGAGCACTGCACTAAATAGCCAAGTCATGTTATCATTTCAAAGCAAAAATACATATAAGAAGGAAGAAATAGACAAAAGGCCCGTACAAGAAAGACATTATTATCAAAACTAATTTTTTATAAGTCATTGGACACAATAGGGGTATTTGAGCTTACCTTTGTCAATGAACCTTTATATGGATTTCCTATGTTTGAGAATTAAGAGTGAGAGATCACTACAAGAAAATTTGGGGTTAGCTATGACACACTCTATAGCTAATTCGTAGCTAATCGCTAGTAAAACACAGTTAGCTACAGATTTGTTGTGAATTAGCTGTCGTATAGGTCCTAGCATGGATTGGGCGGCAAATTATCCACCAAAATATTTCCTAGCTAATCTGCAACTAATATACAGAAACTCCTAGCTAATTCCCAATTAATACATAGTTAAATATTGTTGAAAACTATATGTTTCCTAACTAAATCGCTAGGACATTGTCACAACTTTTTCGCAATAAATCTCTAGCTACATATTCCTAGCGATTTCGCTGCCAAATTCAAGCTTTTTAGCAAAAATAATTATTATTATAAAATGCCAATTATGAAGTCATGCCCAAAACCAAGCTAATTATAAATTAATTATCATCATTAAAAAATCGAAAAAAGCTAAATTCAATGTGCATGATATACGCTCATTACATCTTATTACCGGAAAATGAAGCAAATATGCATGTTATACTTAAAAGATATTTATCATACTTTAAAGATTCAATCTAAACTATACATTTTTAAACCGTGTCATATTTGATATACATTAAATTGAGGCTATAAGCATACTTTCTAACCATCAAAAGTAAAAACGCATGAGCTATCAGAAAAGAATAAACTGATACTCTACACACTTTACATAAGCCCAAACAATAGGCTAAACAAGTAATTTACAAAATGTTACCTTCTGGTTCAAGATTGATGCGGTTGAATCTTGTAGTTGTATTGATGCTTGAATCTCATCTTTGCCGAAAAATGACATCTCTGAAAGCAGTACTTCAGAAAGGGAGAGCATCTGAGCCGATCTGAACTTGACGATAAAACAAGAAAAGATTTTGAGAATATATTTTAAAAAAGAAAAAACCAACAATTTTATCCTAACTAAAAACCTATCGAATTATATTAGGAAAGATAATTTATGTCCAACTTCTTGAAGTAATTTCAACACTGACAACTTTGAGAAGCACCAAGTGAAGCATTTTGGCAAAACTTTGAGCAGAAGAACAAAAAAAACCTAGATGCAAAAAGAAACTTAAGGCCGTAATGAGCTTAGACAGATTATTAAGCTTCATATAAAAGAAACATGATGTGTCAAGTTTCTTATTCTTTTAGTGCAAAATGTGACTTTCACAAAATCACAAGATTGCAGATGAATTACAAGATTTTAACAAGCAAATTTTGCATATTATAAGCACATTTGTAATCTGATAAAAGGACCCAAAATAATAGCAATGTGATACTGACAGATTACAAATGTACTTGTAATATGCAGAATTTGCTCAATATGATTAAAGCACCATAGTTTTATGAAGTTTCTCCACCTATAATGATAGATTACCAGATCTTAGTGCCCACCACCACCCAATTAAACATAGAAATATATCTATGCCAATCAGATAGTTAAATGAAAAGAAATAAGAGACAATAGTTTTTCTTCTAGCAAGACTTTTCAGTGTCGCATTAGTCCTAATACTCTCACAAATTAAAATCCAGTCCAAACAGTAACAAAAAGGGCAGAAACTAAAAACTAATCCAAACTGATCCTAATTGAACATAAGATAGAGAAGCTTTACCTGGGTGTGTTTAGCTTACTTTCCCAACTATCTTGATGCTCTACTAATCCAAGAATGAAGTTTTCAGTTATTTCAATGACAAAACTGAAAGTTCAGAAGATTGTATGATGGGTACCATACATTGATTGATCATCTATGATTCTAACTACATTCAGGTCATGTAACATAGTTCATTGATCCTCCTCCACAAATCAAACAAAAGTATGCAACATATAAAATGAATATTAAAATCTAGTTAAATGCTAAATGTCATTTTTTATGTTGCTGGTAACGTAAATCCTTAAATCCTAAATATTAAGTTTTAAACTTAGTGTAATATAATCTACAATTACCCGTAGTAGATATTCAGTACACCTTTACATAACAAAAATCATAAGGGTCGAGCTCAAAATCTTATATAAGCCAAGACAGTAATGAAAAACCACAACTTGCCTCAACGGTTTTCAAACATATCCGAATCAACTCTTTACGACTCTCAAAATTTGGAAGTGGAATATATATTCTCTTTTCCAGCCTTCTCCTGCATTACATTAATTACAAAATTGGATCAGAGAGTGTAAAGTGTAAACAAGTAGTTTCAAAGATATCTCAGACACGGATAACTAATCAAAAAATGTTATTACTTGCAGTATAAATAGTGCACAGACCTTAGTGCCTCATCAATGTCGCATGGGAAGTTAGTAACATCCAAGGCCATTACTAGTTTTGAGCTTCCATTTTCATTTGTTGCGCTATTGCATACACCATTGACCTGAACAAGAAGTTCGGAGTTGACCCTTTTGGATGATTCATGCTCTCCAGAAGCCCTTATGAAATTGAAGTAACTTTAATCAGATTGTGACATAATCCATAATCTATATAGAGTGAATCAAACTGAATTAATTCAAACTTAAAACATGCAGGCTTGTCATATTATTGAGAACCAAACTGCAACATTATTTTTAAAACAAGTTCATGAAAAGTTTCTGTTCAAAACTTAGTTACATACACAAAAATATGAGATATTTTGCTAAATAAAAAATCAAAACTAAAATCTAACTATTTACAAAAATTGAGATATTCTGCTAAATAAAAAATCAAAACTAGCAACACTAACAACAAACACAAAAATTGAAATCTCGCAACAAAGAAATAAAGAGTTAGGGTTTGGAGATTACATACCTATGAATGAGTAGCGACTGGTATTGCAATCAAATAGAATATTATGACTTGCAGAAAGTTAAGGATTGAAAGTTCAATTTTGAATGAGGGGATTGAATTCGATTGAAGGGTTCGATGGTGAATGAAGGATTTCGATTTTGGATAAGGGGGTTGAATTCAATTGATTTTTTGCGGCGAAGAAGAAGAAGAAGAACAAATTGGATGGTAAAGAAGATGTTCGAAGAAGATACGCAGTAAAGGTATGCAGGTGAAGCCATGAAGGTATGCAGGTGAAGTATAAAGAAACAGAACAATATATCGTGATATAGAGTTTTTTATTGTGTTTTTTTTTTGTTAATTATTTGTTTTTTTTTATCTTTTTAAAATATTCTTTTAAAAAAAATCTTTTTAAACATTATGATTTTTCTTTAAAAAGATTATGATTTTTTTATATTAGTTAAGGGACATGGGTTCGATTCATGTATGCCACATTTTACAATTTAATTTGTAAAATTAAATAATACTTCTTAGGTTAAGTAAGTGACATTTGACTTAACAAAAAAAGTTTCTTAAGTCAGTTGACTGACACATGACTTAACTAAAAGGGTTTCTTATGTCAGCTAATCTACATCTGACTTAACAAAAAGGTTTTTGAATTAAATTTTTTTTTTTTTAATCCCTATTAGGTCAGTTAACAACGTAACCGCCTTAACAAAGTTTAACTTAATTACGGAACTGCCACCGCGCCTCTTGTTAGGTCGGGTGGAAATATTAACTGACTTAAAAAGTTTTCTATAAAGGTATTTTTGTACTAGTGAGACCAAGGAAGTATGTTAACTCTCCTACTAAACTCATTTCAAACTCGGATTGCATCTGCTGAACGAAATGTTGGACCATCTGCTCTGACATCCCACCAAACACTATGTCATCCACATATATTTGAGCTATCATAAGATTACCTTTATTCTCTTTTACAAACAGAGTTTTGTCAGTACCTCCTTTTTTGTAGCCTTGGTTGGTGAGAAATTGAGTTAATATCCCATACCAAGCTCTAGATGCTTGCTTCAATCCATAAAGTGCCTTTTTTAATTTATAGACATGATTTGGAAATTCATTGTCTACAAATCCCTTAGGCTGTTCAACATAAACTTCTTCTTGAAGATATCCATTCAAGAAGGCACTTTTCATATCCATTTGAAATAGCTTCAACTTAAGAATACATGCAAGACCCAATAGTAGTCTTATAGCCTCCAATCTTGCAACAGGTGCTAAAGTTTCATCAAAGTCAAGACCTTCTACTTGAGTGTATCCTTGAGAACCAATCTTGCTTTGTTTCTAGTTACAGTTCCCTTTTCATCAGACTTATTTTTAAAAATCCATTTGGTTCCAATAACATTGAACCCTTCAGGTCTTGGGACAAGGTCCCAAACTTCACTTCTTTTAAACTGATGGAGTTCTTCTTGCATGGCTTCTATCCAGCATTCATCATTGAGGGCTTCCTTAACATTTTTGGGTTCAATTAATGAAACAAAGCATGAGTTAGAAATTACCTCATTGGATCTTCTGGTTGTTATACCTTGATCAGGATTTCCAATTACTAGATCTAGAGGATGATTCTTTTGGACTCTGATTGAGGGATCCTTCCTTGCAGTTGTTGGTTCAGGAATTTGGTCTTCATTGTGATCTTCATTTTCCCCATCATCATCAAGCATTTCTATTTGAGGGCCAGAAGCCTCAACATCCGCTTCAACATTAGTTGGGCTGTCTGTGTGAAGATCATTAATCACTACGTTTATAGATTCCATAACAACTTTAGTTCTGGAATTGTAGACTCTATAAGCTCTGTTGTTCGTTGAGTATCCCAGAAAAATTCCCTCTTCACTCTTAGGATCCATCTTTCTTCTTGGTTCTCTGTCAGTCAGTATGTAGCATTTGCTACCAAACACATGAAAGTGCTTTACCGTGGGCTTTCTTTCTTTCCACAATTCATACAGGGTGGTGGAGGTACCTTTTCTTAAAGTTACCCTATTGTGTATGTAGCAAGATGTATTCATGGCTTCAGCCCAAAAGTGATATGGCAGATGTTTAGCATGCAACATAACACTTGCAGATTCTTGAAGGGTTCTATGCTTTCTCTCAACTACCCCATTTTGTTGAGGTGTTATAGGTGAGGAAAATTCATGTTTGATTCCTTCATTCGAGCAGAAATCTGTGAATTTTGAATTTTCAAATTCCCTTCCATGGTCACTTCTGACTCTTATAATAAAGGTATCTGATTTCTCTTTGATAAAATTAATCCAAGTGAACCTTGTAAAGTCATCAACCACAACATAAGCATACCTTTTTCCTCCCGACTTTCCACTTGCATTGGACCCATGAGATCCATGTGGAGTAATTCAAGTGCCCTATACGTCACCTGATGTTGAAGATTTGGATGAGACATTCTGGTTTGTTTCCCGATTTGGCATTCACCACATATATTGTCAACATCAATTTTTAATTTTGGCAGTCCTTTAATTGCTTCAGCTGAGATTGCCTTCTTCATTCCTCTAAGATTGAGGTGTCCCAACTTCTGGTGCCACAGTTTGGCCTATTCTTCTCTGCTACTCAGGCATGTTGAGAGACTCACATTTTCTTGGGGGACCCAAAGATAACAGTTGTCTTTTGATCTCCCTCCCTTCATTAGCACTTTTCCAGCATCATCAACTACTAAGCACTTAGATTCTGTGAAATTTACTTTTAACCCTTGATCACACAGTTGGCTTATGCTGATCAAGTTTGCTGTTAATCCTTTTACAAGCAGCACATTTTCTAGTTTTGGTAGCTCATTGTTTATCAGATTTCCAATTCCAATAATCTCACCTTTAGCTCCATCTCCAAAAGTCACAAAACTAGTTTTGTAAGATTTTACATCCTTCAAGAATTTTTCAACTCCAGTCATGTGTCTAGAACACCCACTGTCAAACTACCAGTCTTCTCTAGATGAGACTTTGAGTGAGGTGTGAGCTATCAGTCCTGTTTCTTCTGATTTTGGCTTCCATTCTTTCCTGACACTTTGCGCAGTAGGACCATATTCTGGTTGATGGTACCAATCAGGATACCCATACAATTTGAAGCAGTAAGGTCTAATGTGACCTTTTCTACCACAATGATGACAAACCCACGATCTGGGCCTTTTGTTGTGTTTGCGACCATGAGAAAGATACTTTGGATGCTGCCTTGGATTAGGTCTGGAATATCTATCTTGATGTTGAATGCGATGTTGAGGCATCTTTTCTCCAATATATGGATTAGTAACTTCATCAGTTTTGAAATTAGTTTCCTGATTTTGTTGAAGTATATTCAGCGCCTTGTAGTCATATCCTATTGAGTTAGTCCTTATGGTAGGTACCTCACCTGGAATTTTCTCAGAAGGATCAGTAACAGGAGTTTGTTGACTTGCCTGTTTCTTCAGTTCATCCATCCGTGCATTCAATTGAGTCACTTCATTGTGTGCTTCTGATAACTTGTTAGATTGATTGGTTTTCTCAATTAGAAGTAGACTAATTGTCTTTTTCTGCTTCTCTAGAACTCTGCAGGCTTCATTATAACTAGTGAGTAACTGTTGATAAGTTATAACTAAGTCCTCATAAGACATTTTACCATCGTCATCATCAGATTCAACATTTGAAACTTGAATACCAGCCAAGGCAGTAACATGTCTTGCAGATTCAGAGTTATCATGATGCAGTTAACCCTTTCTTTTGTTTTCTCAGGTAGGTGGGGCACTCAGGTCTGATGTGGCTATGTCCTTCACATTCATGACATTGAACTTCCTTAAATTTGCTACTCTTTTCTTCATTTCCAATTTTTCTTAAGTTAACTGGTTGTTTGCTGATGTCGAATCGGATGTCCTGCTCGTTTGGCTTCTGTCTTTTATCAACACGTTTGATCAACTTGTTGAATTGCTTTCCAAGTAAGACCAGAGCTTCAGATATACTTTCTTCTGGATCTTCTTGCGATTCTTCTTCATCAGCATTAGTTACAAAAGCAATACTCTTGGCTTTCTTATCCGTTCTTTCGTTTATCTCACATGTTAGGAGTGATCCTATCAATTCTTCCACCTTCATTGTAGCAATGTCTTGGGCTTCTTCAACTGCAGTTACCTTCATATCAAATCTCTTAGGGAGAGATCTGAGGATTTTTCTTGCAAGCTTTTCATCAGACATTTTTCGCCCAATGCTTCGAATGAGTTGTCAATGTCAAGAATGCTCAAGTGAAAGTCATGTATGCTTTCATCTTCTTTCATCTTTAGGTTTTCAAATTTGGTCGTAAGAAGTTGAAGTCTAGACATCTTGACTTTAGAGGTACCTTCATGAACTGTTTCCAAGATGCGCCAAGCATCTTTCGCCACAATGCATGGTTTGATGAGATTGAACATGCTTCTGTCCACTCCGTTAAAAAGAGCATTCAATGCTTTATTGTTTCCTAGAGCTGCTTCATCTTCTTCTTTGGACCACTCTTCTTCAGGTTTCAGAACAGCAGTTTTGTTACCATCTTTGTCAAGAACAACAGGTGGTTCCCAATCTTTCAAAACAGCTTTCCAGGTCTTACTATCAATATACTTTAAAAATGTAACCATTCAGGATTTCCAAAGATCATAGTTGGAGCCGTCCAGAAGTGGTGGTCTGTTCACCATTCCTCCTTCTTTGTCCATATTGCCAGAGAATTATCTCCCCGAATCTCACCCAAAAACAGGCAGGGTGCCTGCTCTGATGCCAATTGAAATTCCTGGCGCGTCAGCTATCAGATGTGTTATTGAATGCTTCAACACTTGAGACGTTGAGAGCAATATTGAAGCATTATGCTGACAGTTAATATAAATATAAAGAAACTAGAAATGACAGAAAGTAATAAAGAACACGGGAGGTTTGTTAACCCAGTTCGGTGCGTAACACAACCTACATCTGGGGGATACCAATCCAGGAAGGAAATCCACTATGATAGTTATAGTTCAAAGCAAAACACCACCGTTTAAAACTTATCGCCTAGACACTATTGTTTGACTTCACCCTAGGAACCTCCTATAGCAGAGATCCCATCTCGCTTCCACTCAAAACACAGACCCTGTGTTGATGCTTTATAATAGCGGTTTGAAAACAGTTTCAAAAAGAAAAACTTACTCCGTGCTTCAAAGCTTTGGAGAAGTTAACAAAATACAACTCAATAAACAAAGTCCTAAACTTGCATCAAGGTGACACAAGAAAGGCTCACAATTAACAAGACTTAAAACCCTAAAATATTCTATGAATAATGACGGCTTCAGTCAAGGTTGTCAGAACCGCTATTAATAAATTTGTAAACAAAATCAAGTTTGTTTTTGATATGTTAAAGAAGAATATCACAACCCAGCCAATAATCATTCTTGTAGAAATTGAACAAAGAATTAAAAGGTCTCATTTTTTCGTTTTCAATTAAAAAAAAAACTGATTATAAAAAAAAAAACACAGAAAAAAAACTAAAACGTTTGAAAAAATAATAAATCCAAACCGTCGAACCGCCCAAACCGTCCGATTTTTTCCGGTTCAAAGCCGGTTTACACGGTTTTTTCCCGGTTCGGCTGCGGACCGGTTTTGCACGCTAACCGGACCGGATTAAGGTCCGGTTCCCGGTTGGACCGGTTGGACCGGCCGGTCCGGTTTTGACAACCTTGGCTTCAGTAAAGAAATTAGGTTTTGCCTTCTTGCTTAAATAAGGTGAGCTTGCATGAGCTTGGATACCATGCATGAGCTTCATTTCACCAACAAATCCACTTACATATTTTAGAATCATATCTCACGTTTCCTGTAGCAGATGAGCATAATCTGGAAAATAATTAATGCGAGATTCTGAACAAAAATGTATTCCTTGGACACCAAGAATAAAGGAGTGGATTCCATAAATAGAACAGGCGCCAAGTAAGCGCGAAAACACATCACCTGAACAAGTATCCAGATGTTGGAACATGTCATAGCACATCTTGCACAACTTGCACATTATACTTGTATATTTGTCTTTTGCAAAAATGATGCCAACACCAAATATCCAACACAATTTATAATTAAAATTAGGTGAGAGGCCAGTAAGTGAAAACTAACCCAATTATATTACGAAGTTACCAACCGTGTTTTTTGTTTTATGGCACATGTGTGCTAACAGTACTGTTAATATGTGCATAATTGATGTAATCAATCAAGTTTTAGAAAACTTGAGATTGAGGGTATGCTTCCGAGAATGGATTTTCTCAAGTGGAAAAAAAAGTTGAGGAAATAATGTAAACTATAGATTATTATATCATAAATATAAAACAATATTTAAATTTAAAAGAAATTAAGAGATATTAATTGATGGTTGAAATATAAAAATTGAGAAAAAAAATCGAGAGGATGCATTCTTCTTCTTATTATCTTAGACACTCAGACACCAAATGCCTTGAGAAGAATTTGATTGGACGTGAATGAACTTTTCACTATAAGAATCATAATAAATATTTAAAGGTATTTTGGATGGAGACGTAAAAGAAGGTAGGTAAGCATTGTGGGCAGTCCAAAGAATTTGAATAAAGTTCAGTTCTTTTTGACGAAATGATATGCTAATTTGGTGAAATATCAAATTTTCTCGTATTAAATCTCGGGCCTCATAGAAAAAACAATTCTTAATTTAGACTTTGACTATGAGTATGAAATTTTTACTAAAAATTGAATTCAAAATTTTTCAAATGATCAGTTATAAGAGAAGCTCATAAACCATTTGAGTGCAATGTCTTAGTTATGTCAAATTTTCTTTTAAATTGATCAATATGGTTAAAATATTTATTCTCTTAAGTTGTTTTATATATTTAAGGTGGTGATATGTTGCATTAACTGACAGTGCAACTTGTTTAAATTGGTGCCATATGCAAAGATAACAATTAGTAGAGTACGAGTAAAGTATTATGCAACTCATTTTTATATCCGCAGTTTGAAAAAAATCCTCGTATGTAGATTCATATTTGTGTGGATAATAACTTTAATACTCGTCCCCGTAATCTATGGGCATCTAATTAGTGTCCACACCTGTATTTGTTATCCTTATAGGTTTGTAATCTCAAACCTACAATAAGAAGTTAGTTGTTAGATAAATAGTTACTTGTTACACAAGGTTAATAACCATAGTGGAGAGAACTCTATAAATAGTGTATGTCATGAATGTATTTTTTAAACTTTTCATTCCCTAATCAATAAACACTATTTTCTCTTCATCTCATAGTTTTCTCAAGACTCAATTTCTTCATTTTCAAGTGTGTGTGTGCTTCAAGTTACACACAGTCGAAGCCTAATCTCCATGTTTGGTCCAACAATAACTATAGAAACAAAAAATTTATCCAGTCATTTATCTTATTTTTTGTATCTAGTTAGTCATTTTCCTTTTTATTTTTTACATTTAGTTCACTTATCTTTCAAAAATGCATAATACTAGAGTGCAAGCCCACAAAATTGAAAGAACCAACCGACGAATTGGTTCGAACATTTTTTCAGACTAAAAATCGGTTTCAACCGAATCCTAAACACAAATTTTGGTTAGGCTGATCATTGATTTAAACAACTATTCTTAAAACAATACTTATATCATGTTTATTTTCTGCTATTATTTTTTGAGTGTATTTCTTTCAGACTATTTCATGTAATTTCAATTTTTATATTTTTGAAAGACTAAAGTGAAGATTTATTATATTTTTTGTAAGTGTTACCATTTGCAATTGATTTCCACAACCGACCTGGTTTCTAAAAGTTACAGGCATGGTTCTAGTACATTGACATTTGGCAGGCAAAAGTCATAATCTAGAAAAATTCTAGGTTTATTATAGTTTTTGTCCTCTAGTTTGATCTAATTGTAATTTTGGTTTTTCTATTTTTAATTGTGTAATTTTGGTCCTCATTTTAAATTTTTTGATCAAATCCATAATTTTAATCGGACAATTTTATGACATTTCTAGTCACAAGACAGGTTGCAACTCCTACTAATAGAAAGAGCAGGGGCTACTAGGGTTTTGGCTTAAGAAACATTTCTAGGAGAAAAGTTTTGCTCTATCCACAAATTTTTTAATGTTGAGGAACCTCTGACATAGATAACATCATTTCAAGAGGTCTAAACCGACCACACAACATGCCAAATTAGAGTCATACTTATCCTAAACCTCTGTCTAACCCCTAACCCTCATCTCAAGGAAACTCTCAAATAATTCGTCATTTCCCTAAGAAGAAACAAACTCGAGCTCTCCTTAATCACCGAGAAATAACACACACGAGAGGATAACTCACAAGTCACAAATAACACATGACATACACAAAGTATCACTAGACTCCTACCTAACTCTATATGACACACACGAAGTACATTTGAACCCGTCAACACCCTACGATGTAAGAGATTTTGACGAGTAGACACTCTATACACTAAAATAACTTCCAAGAGAATACAATCACGTTGAACGGGCCCCAGGATTGGTAGACCCTAGCAACTGGGGAAATATCTCATACAGTTGTACTCGTCGAAGTGATAACCAATTAAGCCGATTTAACAGAAAAAGGCCACTAGCTAGGTTCACCACTAGTGCAGAAAATACTTTTTACATCTGGAGAAAAGCACCTTTTACATCTGGCGAAAGTTAGTCATAAACCTACGAGTTATAGTAAGTTGGACACATTTTACATCTGGTTCGTTTTTCTGCTGATGTGAAAACCATTTTTTCAATTATTTTTTAAAAATTAAATTGGACTTTTTACATCTGACGTGACATTTTCACAAATGTAAAAGCGTCACTTTTCACATCTGCCTAAACTTTCCACAGATGTAAAATCTCCATTTTTTATATAATCCAGCATTTTTTTTCAATCTAACCCACATGCAAGGTAAGTGATACAGTTGCACTACATAATTTACCATATGATAATGTTACATCATCCCTTACCTCATGCAAGCCTCCATAATTGAGATTTACTCACATAGCAACTACTTTTGACATTTTACTTCTAGCATTCTCATTGTTTTTCTTGCATTCTCATTGTTTTTTACTTTTTATTGTTGTAATCAAGGCCTCTAGGATTACTATAAATATGGTCATTTCCCTCTTGTATTTGCATCTTGAAGTTTATAAAAAAAAAGTGTTCTCTTTTGAGATATTGAGAGTGTTTTCTCTCTTGGCTCCTGAGCCATTTTGGCATCAGAGCAAGGTTCCAAATCCGGAGTTGAGTTTGACTGACAGAATCAACGGAAAGTTTGAGCTTTCTTGGGGTGTTCTTAGTGCATAAGAGCTGCCATCCTCGAAACTCTACTTTGCGGCCATTTTTTCGCAAAACTAACACCACCATTGCGATCGGAAGGTCCAAAAACCTTAGACTGGAGATTTTCGTCGCAAACGGAGCCACCACCAGCCGCCACGCCCCTCGCCGGAATCTCCGCTGGACCACCGTCTGTTAGCCGGAAAACTAGGTGCCGCCGCCGGAAAACCAGAGGTTGAAGACGACCCGTCAGCTGCCACATCATCCGACACGTGTCATCTTCCAACCACCCACTTTTGACCACGTGTCAACAGTGCCCCATCACCCTGTCCAGTCAGCTGCCACCGTTCAGCCACGTGTCATCCTGTGCCACGTCACCAAAGTTTTAGAAAATTGCAAATTTGCCCCTCAACTTTAGAAAATTGCAGAATCACCCATGTACTTTCTGAAATTGAAAAATCACCCCTATACTTTCTAAAATTGCACTTTTTCCCCTAAATTTCCCAAAATTGCAATATTGGCCCCAAAAATTTCATAATTACAATTTTGTCCCTGTTTCAGAAAATAGTGCCAATTTCATAGAAAAATCTTATGATGCTCTGTGGTTGAAGTTAAATCTGATCTTCCACATCAGAAAAGAATTATTTTAGTTATACGGTACTTATTTTTATTTCCAACCTTTAAAATGCCTCCAAGAAGAAACCAAACTCTTCGAGACATACAAATGGAAGAAATGAGAAGACAAATCCAACAATTACAAGAGATTGTGAATGCACAACAAGCTCAGTTGGAAGCACAACAAATCCATCCAAAAAATGAGGAATTTGATGGTGATTCATCATCAATTGAAAGTCATCGTTCACAAAGACAACAATTCAGAAATGATGACATCAAGGTTGACATTCCTGATTTTGAAGGAAAACTCCAACCTGAAGAATTTGATGATTGGTTGCAAACAGTTGAAAGAATATTTGAGTACAAGGAGATATCAGAAGAGAAACAGGTAAAGATCATTGCTGTCAAACTAAAGAAGCATGCTTACATTTGGTGTGAAAACCTCATAAAGAAGCGAGCACGTGAAGGAAAAAGCAAGATCAAGACATTGGAGAAAATGCGTCGAGAACTAACTATAAAGTTCTTGCCTTCTCACTATTATCAAGATAATTTTATTCAACTGCAGAACCTCCGTCAAAAGAACTTGTCTGTAGAAGAACACACCCGAGAATTTGAGAAGTTGATGATGAAGTGTGACATTCATGAAAGGGAAGAGTAGACAATTGCTCGTTACCTTGGTGGGTTAAACGTTGACATTGCTCGTCAAGTTCAACTTCAACAATATTGGTCATTAGATGATGTTATCCGTCTCTCCATGAGAGTGGAGAAACATTTGCCTAAGAAGCCTTCTTATATGAATTTTTCCTCTAATGAGAATTCTTCTTATCCACGCAAAACGAACACTGAACAACCCAACACTTCTAACAAACCTCCTTCAAAATCCACAACAGTAAACAAGACTAAAGCTACCCAATGTTTCAAATGTCAAGGTTTTGGACATATATCCTCAAATTGTTCAACACGAAGAACCATCACCATCATCAAGGGAGAAGCTTATGAAGATGTTGAAGAAGAAACTCAGAATGAAACTAAAAGGGAGGAATCTGAGCCAATTAATGATGAAGAACTCATCATTGCTGATCATGGTGAGTCCTTAGTGATCAAACGAAGCCTACATGCGATGTCAGCCCAAGAAGAGCATTGGTTAAGAAACAATATCTTTCATACTCGTTGCACCACCGCTTGAAAAGTTTGTGATGTTATCATAGACAGTGGTAGTTGTGAAAATGTTGTGTCAAACTACATGGTGGAGAAACCGGAGCTGCCCACGCAAAGTCATCCCCATCCTTACAAGCTAAAGTGGCTCAACAAAGGTAGTGAAGTGAAGGTTACAAAGCGTTGCCTTTTGACCTTTTCCATTGGTCAAAAGTATCAATATCATGTTTGGTGTGATGTCGTTCCAATGGATGCATGTCACCTTCTTCTTGGAAGACCTTGGCAATACGACCGTCGTGCCACTCATGACTGCTATACCAACACTTACTCCTTTTTCAAAGACGGAGTAAAAATTAAGTTGACTCCATTACCACCGAGTGAACTTGATACAAGAAGGAAAGAGTCCAAGACATTAGTGACTTTAATTACAAACACTCAGTTCAAAGAAGCTGTGGATGAAGTCCAAATTGTGAGCTTTATTCTAATGTTCGAAGCAAATGTTCAAACTGACCTTCCAATAGAAATCAAGCAAATACTCACTGAATTCCCATATGTTGTACTAGAAGACGTTCCAAATGGATTGCCTCCAATGTGAGACATCCAACATGCCATTGATTTTATTCCTGGAGTCGTCATTCCCAACCGACCAGCTTACAGAATGAGTCCACAAGAGCATGCGGTTCCTGCAATTTTAGTACCTAAGAAAGATGGAAGTTGGAGAATGTGTGTTGATAGTCGAGCTGTCAACAAGATTACCATCAAGTATCGATTCCCAATACCTAGGCTTGATGATTTATAGGATCAGTTGCATGGTGCCACAATCTTTTCAAAGATTGATCTTCGTAGTGGATATCATCAAATCAGACTTAGGCCAGGAGATGAATGGAAGACTGCATTTAAAACCAGAGATGGTTTATATGAATGGACTGTGATGCCCTTTGGGTTGTCCAATGCCCCTAGTACATTCATGCGCCTTATGAATCATGTACTTCGACCATTCATTGGTAAATTTGTAGTAGTCTACTTTGACAATATTTTGATCTACTGCAAAAGCAAAGAAGAGCACTTAGAGCAGCTTCGACAAGTGCTTCAAACTCTTCGGGAACAAAAGCTTTATGCCAATTTGAAGAAATGTTCCTTCTTAACAAGCGAGGTAACTTTTCTGGGTTACATAATCACTGCTGAAGGCATTCGAGTTGATCCCAACAAGGTTGAGGCCATCAATAATTGGCCTGTTCCAAAGTCAATCCATGACGTGAGAAGTTTCCATGGATTAGCTTCATTTTATAGAAGGTTCATCAAGAACTTTAGCTCTGTTGCTGCTCCGCTAACAGATTGCATAAAGGGTGATAAGTTCCAATGGACTGAGCAAGCACAAAAAAGTTTTGATGAGCTCAAACAACGTATGATTGAAACACCAGTACTAGTCCTTCCCAACTTTGACCAAGTGTTTGAAGTGTGATGCTTCTAATATTGGAATTGGTGCTGTTCTAAGTCAAGAAGGTCATCCCATAGCCTTCTTTAGTGAAAAGCTCAACAATGGTCAACTTCGATACTCGACTTATGATAAAGAATTTTATGCCATTGTTCGTGCTTTGCAACATTGGAGTCATTACTTATTGAATAAAGAATTTATTCTTTATTCTGACCATGAGGCCCTGAAGCATTTGAATTCTCAACAAAAGATCAATCGTAGACATGCTGCCTGGAGTGAGTTTTACAGCCTTATCCATTCTTAGTTAAACATAAGGCGGGAATTCAAAATGTTGTTACAGATGCTCTCAGTAGGCGTCATACCTTGCTTTCCCCTTTGCAAGTGAAAGCCCTAGAGGCCAATGGATTTAGTACTTGTATCGAATTAATTATTAATAATATATTGTTTCTTTTATTAATAATCAAAGGCATTTTCTTTATTATGTTTGTAACGTTCAAAATAATGAAGTCCCTAGAATAGAAAGTCTGTTTAATATTAAGTATGACCTAATCATGAGATTACATTAAACATAAAGACGCTATTCTTAAAGTATCCATAGTCAAGCTTTAAGGTGAAAAGGGATAACCTTAAAGCATAAAGACTATTATGAAGATAGGCTGATGATCGCATCTCATGGATCATGGGATAAGGAGTTATCAAGTCTTGACATAGGTATAAGAAATATTAGGAGTAATATTTATACCGGATTGACCCGCTATGAGAGTACTACATGCAAAGTTATGCAAAGTGTCATAAGTCACTCTCATGGTGATAATGGTGTAAGCCGCCCTTAGACCTGAATCCACTTTGTACCCTAGATGTGGAGTCAAGTACTTTGTTGCTGATCTAACGTTGTCCGTAACAAGATAACCATAAAGGCAGTTGATGGGTACTTCACAAAGCATGCTGAGGGACAGTAGTGACCTAGATGGAATTTGCCAATCCTGCATAACAGGATAAATGTCATGGGCCCAATATTGAACTGGACAAAGATGACACCAAGTATGCTTTATGTTCAATATAGACATTAAGGGAAAAGGGGTAATTGTACACGCATATATTATCACCAAAGGTTATGTTTTGATCACATGTTAATTTCTCATAACTTGGGTAGCAATGATGCGTTGCTAGATACCGCTCATTGTTTATTATATTAAATAAGGGATTTAATATAATTGCCAATGTTATGGAATCCTACAAGGGTCACACACATAAGGACAGTCTAATATTGAGATAAAAAAGGGAACACCGTAAGGTACGGTGTATGTGCAATGTGATAAGGGTATCACGGTAATTTAAACGAGCAAGAACACCAAAGGTTATGGTGGGAGGGTGCGCACATGAGTAATATTACTCATGGGGGCGCGCACCCTAGTAAATTGTTTCTTGTTGGGCTTTGCCCAATAAGAGATATCTTGGTGCCCAAAACAAGAGTTGTCTTAATGCACAAGACAAGAAATATCTATAAATAGAGACCTCTTGTCATAGCTCGGTTAGTTTTTAGTTAGTTGTTGTTGAACACACTAAAAAGCACAAGAATTATTTTAGAGTTAAAATAATTCTCTCTCTCTCTCTCTCTCTCTCAATATTCTTGCATAGCCTTCAAACATAAAGGGCTAGCACTCTATTGAAGGTGACTGTTCGTGTGGACTACTAGAGGCGTTGTTCTTCGTCATCGACGCTCGTGATCAATCCGATTCGTGATTAAAGTGTTGATCAGCCACCATTCGTGAAAGAAAAGAAAAGGATTTTCAACAAGAGGTAAAATCCTAAACACAAACTCATGCTCATTCGTAAGGATCATTAAAGGAAAATTTTTATATTCCGCTGCTTTTCTATTACTATTTTCCTTCAGTGGTATCAGAGCCACTTATGAATCCATGATTTGATGTTTGTTTATTTCATGAATTTAGTTTTAATTTGATTAAAACATCTAATGAAGATTAAAATCGAGTAATTAAAATTTGGCATCTATTTGTGTAAAATTGATGATTAACATTGAAACGGCTTCGGAATCCGACAATTGTATGGTGAAGCAGCGATATGTTAATCGTCATAAATTTATACAAATAAGAATGATCAAGACTTATATGTAATATAAGTGATCGTGATGCAAAGCGGTGTATTTGATGCATCGTTCATAATTTCGTTCAATAAAACAAATTATGAAAGTTATTTGATATTGAATTAATTCATGTTCATTTGCTTTGGAATCCGACGTTAGTATGGTGAAGCAATTACGTGTTAATTAATCATATTGAATTTCAGTCATGAAAGGTTTTGACAGCACGAAATTTTTGCATTAGGATTCGCGAAAAACAAGGGTTTTTCACGGGCCTGCGCTAGGCGCAGGATGTGCTGCGCTAGGCGCAGATGGCAGAGTCAAAATTGACTCTCAGCTGCAAGCCTGCGCTGGGCGCAGATGACAGCCCCAAAATTGATCATTCGCTGAAATTTTAATTTTAATTAATCTACACGACTTAAATTGATAATAATAATAAATATGTTTATTGTTATGTTTTTGTGATGATTGATTATGGCCTTAGTTTACTCCTTTTGTTTTAATTTGGGATTTTAAATACGGCCTGCGTGTCGTGCCTCTCTCTAAATTTCTTGATGTAACTTCTCTTCTCATCTCACTCCCTCGTATGTAAAACGAGTATTCTTTGATGTAATGTTATAATAGAATTATTAGAGGAACAAAGGAGGACAACCATGAAGATGATGCTTGGAGAAGTAGATCATCGTTAGGCTAGTTTATGGTTCTCTCATTGGCTTGAGAGAACACTTGCGTTAGGAGGCCATAATCATATCATCTTATATTATTGTATGTATGTTGATGCATGTGAGAGCGTTTAATATGTTAAACAAGCCGGTGAGATCAAACAATTAAATATCCCTCAAAAGACACATAAGAGATTAATAAAGAAAATGTAGGTTCGCCCACCGCGGAGTGCATTCTCTTTATTAATAAAATATGTAAATATTAAGTTTACGCTTTCCAAGCTTTAGAACTCATCAAGACTAGTATCGAACTATGTAGGTTCGCCCACCGCGAAGTGCATACTCTATATTGGTAAGGTGCGATGGGATAATTGTAATATCCAACTTCTAAAGTAAGGGTCAAACTTAACTTAACGAATATAATGAGATTATATGAGTTTAAGAAGCAATGATTGGGAATAATTCATAAGATGAACTAGAATAAGGAGTTATTCACCCAATTGATATATTTAAGAATTGTATGAGATACAATTGGAAGGAGTTCCTACCTAAATAAACTAAGTCTTGTGTAATCCGGACACCGCGGACTTAAGACAAAGTGAAATATGGATCTTGACCCACTAGAAAATCTTCCAACGGGATTTTCCGAATCAAATGATGAGGGTCATTTGTTTTGAGTAAAATAGTGGGAGCATATTTAATTAAAGACCTAATTAAATGATACTTATATTTTCACTTCTTTATGTAGATAACCATGTCATCAAACACATCAAACAACATTTTGCGATCAATCCTTGACAAAGAAAAATTGAATGGTTCAAATTTTCTTGATTTGCACCGTAATCTGAGGATTGTCCTCAAGCATGATAATAAGCTGTATGCCTTAGAGGAACCTGTTCCTGAGGAGGAGCCTGCTAATAATGCTTCTAGGGCTGAAAAGGATGCTTACAAGAAGCATGTTGAAGATGCCAATGAGGTTGCATGCCTCATTTTGGCTACCATGAATTCTGAGCTGCAAAAGCAACATGAAAACATGAATGCTGTTGAAATGATCGAACACTTGAAAACTCTATATGCGGAGCAAGCCCGTCATGAGAGGTTCGAAGTTTCGAAATCCCTTTTTCAATGCAAGTTAAGTGAGGGATCTCCGGTAGGTCCTCATGTGCTCAAGATGATTGGGTATGTGGGAAACCTTGCAAGGTTAGGATTCCCTCTTGAGAAAGAACTTGCAACTGATCTCATTCTGCAATCGTTGCCGGATAGTTTCAGTCAGTTTATCCTAAAATTCAATATGAATGATTTGGATAAAACTCTTCCTGAATTGCTAAGCATGTTGAGAACTGCCGAGCAAAATCTGAAGTCTAAAGGGAAATCCATTCTAATGGTTAGTAATGGAAATAAGCATCACAAGAAGCCCAAAAAGCAAGGTGGTAAATGGAAAGGCAAGGGAGTTGCCAAACCAAAACAAACTGCCCCTGCTTTAAAACCTAATGGAGGCATAGAAAAGGAAGGCAATTGTTTCTATTGCGGTAAGACCGGACATTGGAAGAGGAATTGCCCAAAGTACCTGGAAGATAAGAAGAAAGGAGTTGCTCCTACAACTTCATGTTTTTTTGTTATAGAAATTAATTTATCTACTTCTACATCATGGGTATTAGATACTGGATGTGGTTCTCACATTTGTACCAATGTGCAGGATCTAAAGGAGAGTAGAGAATTGGCAAAAGGTGAAGTGGACCTACGAGTTGGCAATGGAGCAAGAGTTGCTGCTTTAGCTGTAGGGACTTATAATTTAGCTTTACCTAGTGGTTTAATAATTCAGTTAAAGAACTGCTATTATGTACCTGCCATTAGCAGGAATATTATTTCCGTTTCTTGTTTGGACAAGTTTGGTTTTTCATTTATGATAAAGAACAATTGTTGCTCTATTTATTTAAATGATATATTCTATGCTAATGCTCAAATGTATAATGGACTATATGTCCTTGATCTTGAAACGCCAATCTATAACATTAATACTAAAAGGATGAAACCCAATGAGTTGAATCCAAGTTACCTTTGGCATTGTCGTTTAGGCCATATAAATGAGAGACGCATCTCCAAACTCCATAAAGATGGACTTTTGGACTCTTTTGATTATGAATCATATGATACATGTAGATCTTGTTTAATTGGAAAGATGACAAAAACCCTATTCACAGGAAAAGGTGAAAGGGCTAATGATCTTTTGGCACTCATACATACTGATGTATGTGGACCATTGAACATACCTGCTAGAGGTGGTTTTTCATACTTCATAACATTTACTGATGACTTTAGTAGATATGGATATGTGTATCTAATGAAACACAAATCCGAATCCTTTGAAAAGTTCAAAGAATTTAAGAATGAAGTGCAAAACCAATTAGGTAAGAATATTAAAACTCTTCGATCAGATCGAGGTGGTGAATATTTAAGCCTAGAATTTAATGACCATCTTAAAGAATGTGGTATAGTATCACAACTAACTCCTCCCGGAACACCACAATGGAATGGTGTATCTGAGAGAAGAAATCGAACCTTGTTAGACATGGTGCGATCCATGATGAGTCATGCGGATCTTCCAAACTCCTTTTGGGGACATGCCCTGTTGACAGCAGCTTATACACTTAACCACGTTCCATCAAAAAAGGTTGAAAAGACACCATATGAGATATGTAGTGGAAAGAAACCACATCTGTCTTTCATGAAGGTTTGGGGTTGTGAAGTCTATGTAAAGCGACAAATTACAACTAAACTTGAACCCAAATCTGACAAATGCCTATTTGTAGGATATCCTAAAGAAACAAGAGGATACTACTTCTATAATCCTTCCGAGGGCAAAGTGTTTGTCGCTCGAACTGGAGTCTTCTTGGAAAAAGAATTTATTTCCAAAGGAATCAGTGGGAGGAATGTGAAACTTGAAGAAACTCAAGAACCACAAAATATTGGGCAAACAATGGAGGAACATGAGCGGGAACCACAAGATGTTGTGGAAGAACAACCTACTCAAGTAAAACAAGTCCAGCGTAGGTCAACCAGGATACGTCACGAACCTGAGAGATATGGGTATCTCATAACGGAACAAGGTGACGTATTACTCATGGATCAAGATGAGCCTGTAACCTACCAAGAGGCCATAACTGGTCCCGAATCTGAGAAGTGGCTAGAAGCCATGAAATCTGAAATAGATTCCATGTACACAAACCAAGTTTGGAACTTGGTGGAACCTCCTGTAGGAATTCGTCCTATAGGATGCAAGTGGGTCTTCAAAAGGAAGACTGACATGGATGGTAAAGTACATACCTACAAAGCAAGACTGGTTGCTAAAGGATATAAACAAATTCATGGTGTTGACTATGATGAAACCTTTTCACCAGTTGCAATGCTTAAATCTGTTCGGATTTTACTTGTTATCGCTGCATATCACGATTATGAAATATGGCAAATGGATGTCAAAACTGCTTTCCTTAATGGAAATCTCCTTGAGGATGTGTACATGACACAACCTGAAGGATTTGACATACCAAATGAAGCTCATAAGATATGCAAGTTACAGCGATCAATCTATGGATTGAAGCAAGCTTCCAGAAGCTGGAATCTTCGTTTTGATGAAACTGTAACAAAATATGGATTCATTAAAAATGAAGATGAACCTTGTGTCTACAAGAAGGTTAGTGGGAGCATGATCGTTTTCATAGTATTATATGTAGATGACATATTACTAATAGGAAACGATGTCCCTACCTTACAACAAGTAAAGACTTGGTTAGGGAATTGCTTTTCTATGAAAGATCTTGGTGAAACAGCCTATATATTAGGAATAAGAATCTATAGAGATAGATCACGAAAACTGCTTGGCCTAAGTCAGAGTACATATATAGATAAAGTGTTAAGACGCTTTAGCATGCATGATTCCAAGAAAGGATTCATACCAATGCAACATGGAATATGTCTTTCGAAGACACAATCCCCTTCATCTAAAGAAGAAAGGGAACGCATGAATGAGATACCATATGCATCAGCAATCGGATCTATTATGTATGCCATGTTATGTACTCGACCAGATGTCTCGTATGCTTTAAGCACAACGAGTAGGTACCAATCTGATCCCGGTGAAGCTCATTGGATAGCTGTCAAGAATATCCTTAAGTACTTGAGAAGAACTAAGGAAACATTCTTGGTATATGGAGGTGAGGAAGAACTTGCGGTTGTAGGGTACACCGATGCTAGCTTCCAAACCGACAAGGATGATTTTAGATCGCAATCTGGTTTCATGTTTTGCCTAAATGGTGGCGCTGTAAGCTGGAAGAGTTCAAAGCAAGAGACAATTGCTGATTCTACAACTGAAGCCGAGTATATTGCTGCCTCAAGTGCTGCAAAGGAAGCTGTTTGGATCAAGAAGTTCATAACTGAACTTGAAGTGGTCCCTAGCATTGTTGATCCCATTAGTCTGTATTGTGATAACAATGGTGCAATGGCACAAGCTAAGGAACCTAGATCTCACCAACGATCCAAACACATACTTAGGCGATTTCATCTTATTCGAGAGATAATAGATAGAGGAGATGTGAAAATATGCAAAGTACCTACACTTGACAACATTGCTGATCCACTAACAAAACCTCTTGCACAGTTGAAGCATGATGGGCATACTAGGTCAATGGGTATTAAAGTAATGCCAGATTGGCTCTAGTGCTAGTGGGAGATTGTTGGTGTAAGCCCTAGAGGCCAATGAATTTAGTACTTGTATCGAATTAATTATTAATAATATATTGTTTCTTTTATTAATAATCAAAGGCATTTTCTTTATTATGTTTGTAACGTTCAAAATAATGAAGTCCCTAGAATAGAAAGTCTGTTTAATATTAAGTATGACCTAATCATGAGATTACATTAAACATAAAGACGCTATTCTTAAAGTATCCATAATCAAGCTTTAAGGTGAAACGGGATAGCCTTAAAGCATAAAGACTATTATGAAGATAGGCTGATGATCGCATCTCATGGATCATGGGATAAGGAGTTATCAAGTCTTGACATAGGTATAAGAAATATTAGGAGTAATATTTATACCGGATTGACCCGCTATGAGAGTACTACATGCAAAGTTATGCAAAGTGTCATAAGTCACTCTCATGGTGATAATGGTGTAAACCGCCCTTAGACCTGAATCCACTTTGTACCCTAGATGTGGAGTCAAGTACTTTGTTGCTGATCTAACGTTGTCCGTAACAGGATAACCATAAAGGCAGTTGATGGGTACTTCACAAAGCATGCTGAGGGACAGTAGTGACCTAGATGGAATTTGCTAATCCTGCATAACAGGATAAATGTCATGGGCCCAATATTGAACTGGACAAAGATGACACCAAGTATGCTTTGTGTTCAATACAGACATTAAGGGCAAAGGGGTAATTGTACACGCATATATTATCACCAAAGGTTATGTTTTGATCACATGTTAATTTCTCATAACTTGGGTAGCAATGATGTGTTGCTAGATACCGCTCATTGTTTATTATATTAAATAAGGGATTTAATATAATTGCCAACGTTATGGAAACCTACAAGGGTCACACACATAAGGACAGTCTAATATTGAGATAAAAAAGGGAACACCGTAAGGTACGGTGTATGTGCAATGTGATAAGGGTATCACGATAATTTAAACGAGCAAGAACACCAAATATTATGGTGGGAGGGTGCGCACATGAGTAATATTACTCATGGGGGCGCGCGCCCTAGTAAATTGTTTCTTGTTGGGCTTTACCCAATAAGAGATATCTTGGTGCCAAGACAAGAGTTTTCTTAATGCACAAGACAAGAAATATCTATAAATAGAGACCTCTTGTCATAGCTCGGTTAGTTTTTAGTTAGTTGTTGTTGAACACACTAAAAAGCACAAGAATTATTTTAGAGTTAAAATAATTCTCTCTCTCTCTCTCTCTCTCTCTCTCTCAATATTCTTGCATAGCCTTCAAACATAAAGGGCTAGCACTCTATTGAAGGTGACTGTTCGTGTGGACTACTAGAGGCGTTGTTCTTCGTCATCGACGCTCGTGATCAATCCGGTTCGTGATTAATGTGTTGATCAACCACCGTTCGTGAAAGAAAAGAAAAGGATTTTCAACAAGAGGTAAAATCCTAAACACAAACTCATGCTCATTCGTAAGGATCATTAAAGGAAAATTTTTATATTCCGCTGCTTTTCTATTACTATTTTCCTTCAAATAGGATTTGAGACTGTCAAGGAGCTATACAAAGATGATCCGGATTTTCATAAGTTCTGGAATGCCACCGAAACACAATCCTCTCAAGACTACTACAGACATGAGGGATTCTTGTTCAAAGGAAAAGCCTTATGTATACCTCAGTGCTCATTACGGGAAGCCATTTTTTGCGAAGCCCACGATGGAGGATTATCTGGTCATTTTAGACGAGATAAAACTTTGGCTTTATTGAAAGAAAATTTCTATTGGCCAAGACTTGAAAGAGATGTTTACCGACATATTCAAAGATGTCGAATCTGCCACTTGGCCAAGGCCAAAAGCCAAAACACCGGATTATATATGCCACTTCCCATTCCAGAAGCACCTTGGGAAGATATTAGCATGGATTTTATCCTTGGATTACCTCGAACTCAACGTCAGAAGGATTCTGTGATGGTAGTAGTGGATAGGTTTTCAAAAATGGCTCATTTCATACCATGCCAAAAGACTAATGATGTTGTTCAAGTTGCTGACTTATATTTCAAGGAAATAGTTCGCCTTCATGGGATTCCAAAAACCATAACTTCTGACAGAGATGTTAAATTCTTAAGCCCCTTTTGGAGAACCTTGTGGAAGAAGATGGGTACTAAGCTTTAATTCAGTACTGCTAGTCATTCGCAGACAGATGGACAAACTGAAGTTGTTAACAGGATTTTAGGAAACCTACTTCGAAGTTTTGTTGGTAAGAACTTGAAACAGTGGGATCTTATAATTTCACAAGTTGAATTTGCTTATAATAATTCAACTAATCAAGATACTGGAAGATGTCCTTTTGAGGTGGTTTACGGCACGCGACCACATGGTCCTTTAGACTTAACTCCATCATTGGATAAGCGACAGTTTAGTGCAGATGCAGAACTCAGGGCAAAAGAAATCAAGAAGGTGCACGAACTTGTCTGATAAAGGATCATGAAACAGAACTTAAAGTACAAGGTCGAACTACCAGGATCATACAGTGTTTCTGCAACCTTCAATGTCTCAGATTTGTCACCATACTTTGACTATGAAGCAGAGCTTGACTCGAGGACGAGTCTTTTCCAACCCGGAGAGAATGATATAGTTGCACTACATAATTTACCATAATTTACCATATGATAATGTTACATCATCCCTTACCTCATGCAAGCCTCCATAATTGACATTTACACACATAGCAACTACTTTTGACATTTTACTTCTAGCATTCTCATTGTTTTTCTTGCATTCTCATTGTTTTTCACTTTTTATTGTTGTAATCAAGGCCTCTAGGATTACTATAAATATGGCCATTTCCCTCTTGTATTTGCATCTTGAAGTTTATAAAAAATTGTGTTCTCTTTTGAGATATTGAGAGTGTTTTCTCTCTTGGCTCCTGAGCCAGTAAGACTATATACAATTTTTTAAATCGAACCCACGGGCCAACAAGACTATATATATAAACATAACTTCGCAACATAAACTTCACAACATAAACCATCCAAAATTAAAAATCAAGAACATAACAACCAAAAGACATTGTCATTAAGGCAAATAGTAATGTCATTAATATAACCATTCAACAACCAAAACTAAAATCAAAACAATTCACCACACAATAACTTCACACAATCCTAGCTTCATCCCTAAATCAAGATACTTTACTACACTACATACTAGTAATGATATTGTTCTAGAGAACAAATAGGGGGTACCAATAATAATATTGTTGATACATATAGTATAAATTGTCTATGTTCTCAATTTTTCCATCTGTTACAATGAGAGTGAACCTCCTATTTATAAAGTTTAGTTCCCAACTACCATTGTCCTCTTTCTCCACCGTGTTATCACGGTGGGAGTGGGTGGTTAACTCTCCCTCCACCGTGTCATCATGGTGGTAATGGGTGGTTAACTCCTCTCATACAGGGGATCGTGGAGGAATGCCAGAGCTTCACATCTGAACGGTTATCATTTCTGGTGAGGGTGTCGTCTTTGAGACGTGGCGCCTTCGCCCTGCCTTTCTCGCCAAGTTTCTAATTTGAATTATATGGGTTGGTAAATTGGGACATCTTGCTATTGTGCCTATGCTACAGAAATTTGGGCCTTAGCCCAGTCCACAGCCCCCCAAGCACGAGGCTCAAAGAGGCGAAGTGGTGATAATGGTAGGACGTGGGGGGAATAACCGCCCACTACTCCACCCTGCTTCCATAAGAAACTTCTATAAATAGTCACATTTGCAGTGTTGATTTCCATTCATTTCCGCACTAACTTTGCGTTTCTTTGTAGTTGAGTCATAGATTTTTTTGCTCCTTGCTTGGAATCTCCTGCAGCGCCTGCCATAAGGCAGATAAGGAATATGTTGGGCTATGATACAGACGATCTTCTAGATCAGGTGGAAGAGTTGAAAACGTTTGTTGATGAGCTTAAAGATTACTGACTGCATCTTGGCAAGTGCACTAGTCTGTCGTCGAGTAATAATTCACACTTCAGGTATAGTGCCGAAGCTTCGCTAGCGTTATTTAAGTTTGTATATTTGCATTCACTTTGGGTTTTGAAAATGGTTTTTATATAAAAAGAGCGTAATGCTTTGCAGAAAATAAAGATAAATAAATAAATAGATAAATAGATTCAGAAACATAGAGGACAGGTATTGTGGTTGGACTCCCTCCCTTCATATTTGGCATGAACGGTGTATAACATAGTTAATCAGATTATTGTTAGCGGTGACTTTTCCTTTATTGTAGTAACACCTTACTGTTACTCTATGTATATTCAAGTTTCCCTACGTTAACAACTAAGGTAACTACGATAGCCTAACCTCGATGTATCACATACCCTAATTACTAAGTGAGTTGTTTATTATACATGCATTATTACCTTCACCCATCCAATGCCTCTAGATCCTAGTATCGGGCTGTTCATCTTCTAAGTGCTCAGTTCACGCCTAGTGCATGATTCCTCCTCTAACCGCTCAGTTCGCGACTAGTTCAGGATGTTACCATCTCTATACACCTAGCATTATTTACTACTAGTTCCGGACCATATTAAGTAAATACCTAATATAAATTCTATGAGCGCTCCCGCTTATCCGGCCAGATTACAAGATACGTTTTTAAAGTGCAAGAAAGTAAATAACAAACATAATACTGGATAACGATTTATTATAACTTTGACTCAATCACATACTTCAAATATTCATAGGGGAGTTCATCTTCTCCACCACAACCTAAGGCATCTGTTACAAAAGACTACATATTTAAATTACAATAAAAGAATTATAACCTAAACATAAAAGCCTAAAGAAAACATACCTTGCTGAGTTAGTTTTCCCGTAATGGGAGGCTCTATTTATAGTTTTCGTAATGGGCCTCAGCAAGGCATCGTACTGCGATAGGTCCATCGTAGTACGATGTGAAGATTCAGGTCAATTTTATAACTGATCCTGTGCAATTCATCAGCTTGGTCGCCAAGTTACCCCATCGTGCTACGATGAACATATTTTCTTCAGATTTATTCTTCTGTTTTCTTGGCCAGCAAGCAGCTTCCATCGTGCTACGATGAAATGTTCATTTTCTTCACTTTTTGGGCTTTTTCTTTTCTTTTGGCATCTTGGACTTGGTCTTGATGCTTATCCTTGATTCTGTAGGTTTTCCTTCGTATTTGGGCCTGTCTTGGTCATTTTACTACTAATACTACTACTAAAAATACCATAGAAATTCTTGTCATCAATTACTCATGGAGGTTGACAGGAAAGGAAACTGCTTTTCTGGAGAAAATGCTGGAACTTCATATAAGAATGGTGGAGGACGCAACCTTTATTCAGACAGCCGAGAATGTCGCATATTGCCATAATGAAGTTGAGGAAGCTTTACCCAAATGGGTCGAGGTTAACAAGGAATGTATCCAAGTGTAGGAAGAGATTCTGTCTCTCACTGTCTGCAGAGGATGCTATCGACAACCGTATTGAGGTCTTGGAGAAGGTACTCAATTTTTGCTGAAAAGGAAAAGAAATTTGCAAATGGATATACAATATGACATTGCCAAGTTGATTAGGACTCGTTCCTTCCTGTCTCGCCTTTAGGAAAGCAGGAGACCTTGAATGATGACTTGGACAAGGTGATTAGGTATTCTAAAGTGGCCAAGAAGTACAAGCATGAAATTGAAGAGTTACACACCCGTGCTGTTAAGGCGGCCTACACTATTGCTTAAGTAGTTTTGTTTTTCTAGGCTTAGGATTTGTTGTTTTTCCGCTTTGATTGTACTTCCTTATGATGGATATTTATTTCCTTAATTTCATGTAACCTTTCTTGTTTCATCAATGAAATTTATTTCGCAAAAATCTGTTTTCATTACGTCTCGCCCCGCTGATGACAGGAATTTCTACGGTATTTTTAGTAATATTATTAGTAATAAAATGACCAAGACAAGCCCAAATACGAAACAAAACCTACAAAAGCAGGAAAAAGCATCAAGACAAGGTCCAAGATGCAAAAGGCAAGAAAAAGCCAAAAAAGTGAAGAAAATTAGCATTCCATCGCACTTTAGGTGTCTAGAATGAGTTCGTATCCACAGGGATAGTGCCGAAGCTTCGCTAGCGTTATTTAAGTTTGTATATTTGCATTCGCTTTGGGTTTTGAAAATGGTTTTTATATAAAAAGAGCGTAATGCTTTGCAGAAAATAAAGATAAATAAATAAATAGATAAATAGATTCAGAAACATAGAGGATAGGTATGGTGGTTGGACTCCCTCCCTTCTTCATATTTGGCATGAACGGTGTATAACATAGTTAATCAGATTATTGTTCGGCGGTAACTTTTCCTTTATTGTACTAACACCTTACAGTTACTCTATGTATATTCAAGTTTCCCTACGTTAACAACTAAGGTACCTACGAGAGCCTAACCTCGATGTGTCACATACCCTAATTACTAAGTGAGTTGTTTATTATACATGCATTATTACCTTCACCCATCCAATGCCTCTAGATCATAGTATCAGGTTGTTCATCTGTTAAGTGCTCAGTTCACACCTAGTGCATGATTCCTCCTCTAACCACTCAGTTCGCGACTAGTTCAGGATGTTACCGTCTCTATACACATAGCATTATTTAGTACTAGTTCCGAACCATATTAAGTAAATACCTAATATCAATTCTATGAGCGCTCCTGCTTATCCGGCCAGATTACGAGATACGTTATTAAAGTGCAAGAAAGTAAATAACAAACATAATACTGAACAACGATTTATTATAACTTTGACTTTATCACGGACTCCAAATATTCATATGGGAGTTCATCTTCTCCAACACAACCTAAGGCATCTATTACAAAAGACTACATATTTAAATTACAATAAAAGAATTATAACCTAAACATAAAAGCCTAAAGAAAACATACCTTGCTGAGTTAGTTTTCCCGTAAGGGGAGAAAACTATGCCCAATAGAGCTCCTCTGAACCTCTCCTTATAATAGAGAATGTTCTACTATTTTTGAATGTTCTACTATTTCTGAATGATTTAAACAATGAATGAGATGCTCTATTTATAGTTTTCGTAATGGGCCTCAGCAAGGCATCGTACTGTGATAGGTCCATTGCAGTACGATGTGAAGATTCAGTTCAATTTTATAACTGATCCTGTGCATTTCATCAACTTGGTCGCCAAGTTACCCCATCGTGCTACGATACATGCCATTATGCTACGATGAACAGATTTTCTTCAGATTTATTCTTCTGTTTTCTTGGCCAGCAAGCAGCTTCCATCGTGCTACGATGAAATGCTCATTTTCTTCACTTTTTGGGCTTTTTCTTGTCTTTTGGCATCTTGGACTTGGTCTTGATGCTTTTCCTTGATTATGTAGGTTTTCCTTCGTATTTGGACTTGTCTTGGTCATTTTACTACTAATACTACTACTAAAAATACCATAGAAATTCCTGTCATCACAACCCCAAACTTAAACTATTGCTTGACCTCAAGTAACATGCTGTCATACAATATCGTTAGAAAAATAAGAGATAAATAAAGATGATAGGAATTTCACAACCTTGCATGTATTTCAGCAATGGTACCGCTGATTCTTACCGCAACGATCATGCTCAATCCTGCTAGGCTTAGGAGACGTTGATAGTAGCAAATTGGACAAATGTCTGCAAGAGTCCATGTTCAACCTTTTCTCTCTCTCACATTTGTATTTTTCGCTCAATAATTGAAAGGGTTATCTCTCAATCATCGTACAACCTGCCATTTTACCATAGGCTTGCAAGAAGTCTAAGCAACCAGTCAAAATTTAATGAACATGCATTATTGGAGGTCTTTTTCAGGGTTATAACGTGGCTTAGGTCAAGGTAGGACATTTTTGGGAATAGTAGGCTAAACATGTGGAGTTAAGTTCTACTTTGGTTCCTTTTTGTGTACGCAACCTTATTCCTTAGGGTGCCTTTTTGTGTTGGTATCAGAGATTAAGAACCGGATGTGTCTTTGTGTGGTTTTTTTCTATCAGTAGTTTTTCCCTTTGGCTCTTTCTTTTGCCCTTTGGTTCTTTCTTTTTTCATTCATTTTTTTTGAAGAAACTACTTTTTTAGGGATTTTTGATGTTTTCCCGTCTCTTTTTCATTTTTTTCTTCTTTTTGTAGTGATAGTTCTCCGTACACCCACCCCAAACTTAGATGTTGCTAGTTCCATGAGCAACCCCAAACTTATTTTGTTGCCAAAACTTTGAGAACTATTACCTAACTCCAAATAGGGTAAATCATTGTTTTTCTGGTCTATAGGCTTGTATCGTGGTTTGTCACCGAAACAAAAGGGATATATATTTTTTTACGGCTCAAAATTGGCTAGCAAAGGATAATAATATAATAAAGGGTGGCTTGAAAAGGCTCTGGGTTATAACAAACAATTGCCTCAATGCATATAAATCAAATTAACCCGTCAGCAGAGAATTAGAGCAAGTTCTAGAAAATAAACAAGTGCATGGTACTCTCATAGTAAATCGAAAGAAAGTGGTAATACCGTTTGGAAATAATTGGCTCAAAGCCTCACATGACTTAGGTATATCTGAAAGTTGAACATTTGTCTCACAGACGTACACCAGCTTCATCACTCGTTTCGCTGTCTCCCGAACTTCACACTTTGGAGCAATCACCTTTGGTATTTGTGTGAAGGCGTGAAATTCGGCTCATCAAAATTTATAACTTACTTCGCCGCAATCTTACCTATAATAGTTAGTCATGCAATAGATAATAAACAGCAAACAGTTATTTTTTTTGTTTTTGTAAGTTTGAAAAAGGCTGTTTACAGATGAAGATGACATGCAGAATTCTTGGCATACTTTATTGAATTGAAAAAACAATACTGAAATGCAAATTACTGAATTAAAAATGCTGAAATATAAATACTTATCCTTGGGTTGCCTCCCAAGCAACGCTTGTTTAGCCTCTCATTAGCTTGAGGCATTTCCTCCATTACAGAGGATAGATTCACATGTCTCTTTCTTCTGTAAGAGCTTATGCCTTAGCTCCTCCCTCTTTCTTGTTGCTTCTCTCATACTTCTTTGGGTTATGTTTTTCTTTGAAGGTAGCAAAACAGAGTCGTCCATTATCTTCTGAAGGTGCTGTTTTTATGATGGACTGCCCCTTGCCTCTTGGTGGATTTTCCTTCTTCCGTTCTTTCTCAGTTCTGACCTAGTTATACTTCTTTCCTTCAGCAGCAGCATTCTTCAGAGGTGACGTATTAACCCCAAACTTAGATCTTCGGGCCACTTTTCGGTTTCTACCCCATACTTTGACCCATGTTGCTCGGATGTCCACTTCAATAGTTAGCCTCTTCAATTTATCAGTTAGTCCTTCGGGTACCTTCTCTTCCTGAGCTGTCTCTATCTCTAGCTTGCCCATTTCATTCTCCAACTCCCCTATCTCTATTTTCACATGTACTTCTTGAGCTAGAGTCAGTGGTGTCGCTTCTCTATCCTTCCACTCGAGCATGTAGCACACTTCTCTCTTGGTTCTGGAAGATTTGATGGTTCTTACTTCTTCTCCGCTTCTTAGAGTCAACTCAGCGAGATCCACATCAATGAGTGCCCTGCTGGTTGCTAAGAAGGGTCTTCCAAGAATGATGGGATGTTCTTCATCGTCCTCGATATCCAGGATCATGAAGTCTGCTGGAAATACTAGGTCTTTAACTTTCACCAAGACATCTTCTACTGTACCTGCTGAGTGAATGGTTGACTGATTTGCTAATACGAGTTCACGTTCTGTACCTGTAGTTGGTTTTGTGAGTTTTAACTTCTCTGCCAGAGATAATGGCATCACATTAACACTTGAACCCACATCACATGATGCTTTGACTTCTGCTTCCTCAATCTGACATAATATGGTGACGCTTCCAGGATATGTCTTCTTGGGTGGAAGTCTCTCTAGGCTTTCTCTGTATTCCTTCAGCTCTCTCATGAACTCGTCGTAAGCTTCTTCTAATGTCATTCCGAACAGCTTGAATCATTCTTCGTAGTCTTTTATATGTTGTTCTCTCTGCTCGTGCTCTAATCCTTTTACACTTTGCACTCCTCCTTTGGATTGTCCACCGTGTTACCTGCAATATCTTTAGAAACATGAGTGCTTACCAGTTTTGAGAGTTGGCCAATCTGGGTTTCAAGACTTTTGATCGTCGCCCCCTAGTTGGCTATTGTAGTCTGGATGTTTTCAAAGTTAGTCTTGCTCATGTTAGCAAACTTGTTGAGTAACTCTTCCAATGAAGATGGCTTTCTTGGTTGAGGTGCAGCTTGAGCCTGGTTCCCTGTCTGGTCCCAACGTAAATTAGGGTGGTTGCTCCAACCGGGGTTGTAGTTGTTCCCCATGTAATTTACCTGCTCTTCGCTCCCTCCTAGCAAACAATGCCCATTAGGGTGGTCTTCTAGGCAGAAGTCGCAAACTCCCTCTACCTTTTTAACACTAGCTTCCTTCACAGCTTTCTCTTTATCAGCAAGTATCCTCCCCAGTAACTCGATCTCTACTTTGTAGGCAATTTCCTGGTCCACCTTTAGAATTCCAGGAGTCTTCTCGTTTCGATCATGGCTCATGTTGTATTCATTCTGGCACATCTGCTCAACCAGATCCTTAGTCTCTGCATAGGTCTTTACTTTGATAGACCCACCAGCTGAGGCATCTAGTATCATGCGATGTTGCATCTTTATACCAGCAGTGAATAGTTGCATCTGTTCCATGGCACTAATGTTGTGGTTCAGACACCTTCTCATAAGCAGCTTGAAACGTTCATAAGCCTCGCACAACGTTTCTAATTCATGCTGTTTGAAACTTAGGATCTCTAACTTCCTCTTCTGGAATAGTGTGTGTGAAGAATCTTTCCAAGAACTTGTCTTCAAGTTCCTTCCATGTTGCAATCGTTCCCCTTGGAAAACATTGAAGCCAATCTTTAGCTGGACTTGTAAGAGAAAAAGAAAACAAACGAAGCTTCTTCTGGTCCTCCGTGACGTTTTCCGACACCTTCTTGATCTGACATGTCTCTGAAAATTTTTGACAGATGATCCCAGGGATCAATTTTGGCACGTCCGTCGAACTGGTTCTCCCGCAAACCTGTAAGAACATTACCCTTGATATCAAAGTTAGCTGGGTTTGCCGGTTGGAACCCCAGCGAGATCTGATCTGTGTCAGTCTTCTTGCAGTAATCTCCCATTGTAACTCTTTGCTCGTCCCCCATGGCTTTGGTGGTAGGCTCTCCTTCGGTGTTGAGATTACTGGATTGTGCGAGCTTTAGTGCTTGCCTTCTTTTCCTTAGCGTTCTTTCTGGTTCAGGATCGTACTTAAACTCTAGGATACCTGTTATCAAGCACAACAAATTAATACCTTCAGTAGCACTGGAAAAGATAATGATAAAACTTTACTTATTTTTGGTTTGTCTCATATGTCTTTGTCACTATGAGAATTCTCAGGTAAGTGAGGTGGATCACGACGGATCGCTCGGAGACCTTGACCTATCCTTAGCCAGAATTTTCACAGATCAAAATTCACAATCATCAACAAGATTTTTTGATTTTTTAAATTTTTTTGTATTTTTAAATTTTTTTTGACAAACTTAAATAAATCTATCGATGCATTGTAAACACAATCCCCGGCAACGGCGCCAAAACCTTGACTGCATCCTGGCAAGTGCACCAGTCTGTCGTCGATTAATAATTTACACTCTAGGTGTCTAGAATGAGTTCGTATCCACAAGGATCGTGCCGAAGCTTCGCTAGCGTTATTTAAGTTTATATATTTGCATTCGCTTTGGGTTTTGAAAATGGTTTTTATATAAAAAGAGCGTAATGCTTTGCAGAAAATAAAGATAAATATATAAATAGATAAATAGATTCAGAAACATAAAGGATATGTATGGTGGTTGGACTCCCTCCCTTCTTCATATTTGGCATGAACGGTGTACAACATAGTTAATCAGATTATTGTTGGCGGTGACTTTTCCTTTATTGTAGTAACACCTTACTGTTACTCTATGTATATTCAAGTTTCCCTACGTTAACAACTAAGGTAACTACGAGAGCCTAACCTCGATGTATCACATACCCTAATTACTAAGTGAGATGTTTATTATGCATGCGTTATTCATAGGGGAGTTCATCTTCTCCACCACAACCTAAGGCATCTATTACAAAAGACTACATATTTAAATTACAATAAAAGAATTATAACCTAAACATAAAAGCCTAAAGAAAACATACCTTGCTGAGTTAGTTTTCCCGTAAGGGGAGAAAACTATGCCCAATAGAGCTCCTCTGAACCTCCTCCTTATAGTAGAGAATGTTCTACTATTTCTGAATGATTTAAACAATGAATGGGAGGCTGTATTTATAGTTTTCGTAATGGGCCTCAGCAAGGCATCGTACTGCGATAGGTCCATCGTAGTACGATGTGAAGATTCGGGTCAATTTTATATCTGATCTTGTGCAATTCATCAGCTTGGTCGCCTAGTTACCCCATCGTGCTACGATACATGCCATCGTGCTACGATCAACATATTTTCTTCAGATTTATTCTTCTATTTTCTTGGCCAGCAAGCAGCTTCCATCGTGGCACGATGGAAGCCATCGTGCTACGATGAAATGCTCATTTTCTTAACTTTTTGGGCTTTTTCTTTTCTTTTGGCATCTTGGACTTGGTCTTGATGCTTATCCTTGATTCTGTAGGTTTTCCTTCGTATTTGGGCCTGTCTTGGTCATTTTACTACTAATACTACTACTAAAAATACCATATAAATTCTTGTCATCAGTTACTCATGGAGGTTGACAGGAAAGGAAACTGCTTTTCTAGAGAAAATGCTGGAACTTCATATAAGAATGGTGGTGGACGCAACCTTTATTCAGACAGCCGAGAATGTCGCATATTGCCATAATGAAGTTGAGGAAGCTTTACCCAAATGGTTCGAGGTTACCAAGGAATGTATCCAAGTGCAGGAAGAGATTCTGTCTCTCACTGTCTGCAGAGGATGCTATCGACAACCGTATTGAGGTCTTGGAGAAGGTATTGAGATTCCAGAAATTTGCAAATGGATATACAATATGACATTGCCAAGTTGATCAGGACTCGTTCCTTCCTGTCTCGCCTTCAGGACAAGCAGGAGACCTTGAATGATGACTTGGACAAGGTGATTCTGTATTCTAAAGTGGCCAAGAAGTACAAGCATGAAATTGAAGAGTTGCACACCCGTGCTGTTAAGGCGGCCTACACTGTTGCTTAAGTAGTTTTGTTTTTCTAGTCTTAGGATTTGTTGTTTTTCCGCTTTGATTGTACTTCCTTATGATGGATATTTATTTCCTTAATTTCATGTAACCTTTCTTGTTTCATCAATGAAATTTATTTCGCAAAAATCTGTTTTCATTACGTCTCGCCCCGCTGATGACAGGAATTTCTACGGTATTTTTAGTAGTATTATTAGTAATAAAATGACCAAGACAGACCCAAATACGAAGGAAAACCTACAAAAGCAGGAAAAAGCATCAAAAAAAGGTCCAAGATGCAAAAAGACAGAAAAAAGCCAAAAAAGTGAAGAAAATTAGCATTCCATCGCAGTACGATGGCTCCCATCATGCCACGATGGGAGCTGCTTGTTCGCCAAGAAAACAGAAGAAATAAATCTGAAGAAAATCTTTGCATCGCAGCACGATGGAGTATATCGCAGCACGATGGAGTAACTTGGCGCCCAAGCTGATAAAATGCAAAGGATCAGTTATAAAATTTAACTGATCTTCACATCGCAGCTTGATGGCCTCATCGTATTGTGATGCCTTGCTGAGGCCCATTACGAAAACTATAAATAGAGCCTCCCATTCATTGTTAAAATCATTTAGAAATAGTAGAACACTCTCTACTATAAGGAGAGGTTCAGAGGAGCTCTATTGGGCATAGTTTTCTCCCCTTACGGGAAAACTAACTCAGCAAGGTATGTTTCTTTAGGCTTTTGTATTTATGTTATAATTCTTGTAATTTAAATATGTAGTCTTTATAATTATGCCTTAGGTTGTGGTGGAGAAGATGAACTCCCCTGTGAATATTTGGAGTATGTGGTTGAGTCTAAGATATAATAAATGATATTTAGTAATTGTGTTTGTTATTTACTTTCGTGCACTTTAATAACGTATCTCGTAATCTTGCCGGATAAGCGGGAGCGCCCATAGAATTGATATTAGGTTTTGACTTAGGTGTATAGAAACGGAACTCGTAGTAAATAATGTTAGGTGTATAGAGACGGTAACATCCTGAACTAGTCGTGAACTGAGCGGTTAGAGGAGGAATCATGCACTAGGTGTGAACTGAGCACTTAGAAGATGAACAGCCCGATAATTCACACTAGGTGCACCAGTCTGTCGTCGAGTAATAATTCACACTCTACGAGTAGAATGAGTTCGTATCCACAGGGATCGTGCCGCAGCTTCACTAGCGTTATTTAAGTTTGTGAAAATTTGCATTCGCTTTGGGTTTTGGAAAAAGGTTTTTATAAAAATAAGCGTAATGCTTGAAGAAATATAAATTGCGGAATGTAGAAATAATAGATTCAAGAAATATAGAGGCTATGTATGGTGGTTGGACTCCCTCCCTTCTTCATATTTGGCATGGTCGGTGTATAACATAGTTACTTAGATTATGTTCGGCGGTGAATTATCCTTGTTGTAGTAATACCTTACTATTACACTATGTCTACTAAAGTTTCCCTACATTAACAACTAAGGTACCTACGAGAGCCTAACATCGATGTGTCACATACCCTAATTACAAAGTAAGTTGTTTATAAACATGCATTATAACCTTCACCAATTAACCTCTAGGTCCTAGTATCGGGTTGCTCATCTTCTAAGTGCTCAGATTACACCTAGTGCATGATTCCTCCTCTAGCCGCTCAGTTCACGACTAGTTCAGGATGTTACCGTCTCTATTCACCTAGCATTATTTACTATGAGTTCTGGACCATATCAAGTCAAAACCTAATATCAATTCTATGGGCGCTCCCACTTATCCGACCAGATTACGAGAATACGTTATTAAAGTGCACGAAAGTAAATACCAAACACAATTACTAAATATCATTTATTATAACTTAGACTCAATCAAAGACTCCAAATATTCATAGGGGAGTTCATCTTCTCCACCACAACCTAAGGCATAAATATAAAGACTACATATTTAAATTACAAGAATTATAACCTAAATACAAAAGCCTAAAGAAACATACCTTGCTGAGTTAGTTTTCCCGTAAGGGAAGAAAACTATGCCCAATAGAGCTCCTCTGAACCTCTCCTTATAGTAGAGAGCGTTCTACTATTTCTGAATGATTTAAACACTGAATGGGAGGCTCTATTTATAGTTTTCGTAATGGGCCTCAGCAAGGCATCGCAGTACGATGAAGCCATCGTGCTGCGATGTGAAGATTCAGTTCAATTTTATAACTGATCTTGTGCATTTCATCAGCTTGGGCGCCAAGTTACTCCATCGTGCTGCGTTGTGTTGCATCATGCTGCGATGGGCATATTTTCTTCAGATTTATTTCTTTTGATTTCTTGGCAAGCAAGCAGCTCCCATCGTGGCACGATGAGAGTCATCTTGCTGCGGTGGAATGCTCATTTTCTTCAATTTTTTGGCTTTTTCTTGTCTTTTTGCATCTTGGACTCTGTCTTGATGCTTTTTCATGCTTTTGTAGGTTTTCCTTCGTATTTGAGTCTGTCTTGGTCATTTTACTACTAATAATAATACTAAAAATACCGTAGAAATTCCTGTCATCAGCGTGCATGTCTCCTTTGACGTTTACTCTTCCCGCCTCGTTTGGGGATACATGCTCGCCTTTTAGAGCACTTTATTGACATGCGTCGGGATTCCCTCTTTTTCATATTTTTTTCTTTTTGTAGTGATAGTTCTCTGTATACCCACCCCAAACTTAAACGTTGCTATTTCCATGAGCAACCCCAAACTTATTTTGTTGCCAAGACTTTTGAGAACTATTACATAACTCCAAAGAGGGTAAATCATTGTTTTTCTGGTCTATAGGCTTGTAATATGGTTTGTCACCGAAACAAAAGGGATAATATTTTTTACGGCTCAAGTTTGGCTAGCAAAGGATAATATTAATAATAAGGGTGGCTTGAAAAGGCTCTGGGTTATAACAAACAATTGCCTCAATGCATATAATATCAAACTAACCAGTCAGCAGAGAATTAGAGCAAGTTCTAGAAAATAAACAAGTGCACGGTACTCTCAAAGTAATTCGAAAGAAAATGGTAATACCATTTGGAAATATTTGGCTCAAATCCTCACATGGCTTAGGTATATCTGAAATTGAACACTTATTTTACGGACACCAGCTTCATCACTCGTCTCTCTGTCTCCCGAACTTCGCACTTCGGAGCAATCCACTTTGGTTTTTTTGTATGAAGGTGTGGAATTCGTCTCATCAAGATTTATAACTCATTTCGCCGCAATCTTACCTATAACAGTTAGTCATGCACTAGATAATAAACAGCAAAACAGTTATTTAATTTTTTGTAAGTTTGAAATAAGGGCTGTTAACAGATGAAGATGACATGCGGAATTCGAGGCATACTTTATTGAATTGAAAATGCTGAATTGAAAATACTGAATTGAAAATACTCAAATACTTATCCTTGGGTTGCCTCCCAAGCAGCGCTTGTTTAGCCTCTCATTAGCTTGAGGCATTTCCTCCATTACAGAGGATAGGTTCGCATGTCTCTCTCTTCTGTAGGAGCTTTCGCCTTAGCTCCTCCCTCTTTCTTATTGCTTCTTTCATACTTCTCAGGGTTCTGTTTTTCTTTGAAGGTGGCAAAATAGAGTTGTCCATCATCTTCTGAAGTTACTGTTTTTAAGATGGACTTCCCTTTGCCTTTTGGTGGATGTTCCGTCTTTTGTTCTTTTGGTGCATTAACCCAGCTTTTCTTTTCTCTTTCCTCTTTTCTTTCAGCAGCAGGCTTCTTCAGAGGTGGCGTATTAGCCCCAAACTTAGATCTTCTGGCCACTTTTCGGTTTGTACCCCATGCTTTGACCCATGTTGCTCGGATATCCACTTCAATCGTTTGCCTCTTCATTTTGTCAGTGAGTTCTTCGGGTATGTAAGACCCAAGATTTCACTGTACAGTTTTTTCTAAGGAACTTTAGTGTCGGCTAAGTTTTTAGGGTTTTTGGTGGAGCGGTCTTGTGAGTATCGTCACATTAATGGAATTTTTGCTGAAATGGAGTCTGTTTTGTGCTCGTGCGCCGGAAAGGCACAGACTTTTGGGTCGTAATCCTCTTTTGAGTATGAGAAGGTTTCTGTGTAGTCAGAATAACGAGTTTTGGATTATTGTCACTTTTGGAAAAACGAGTAGGAATTTTACCCGCTGATGTAAAATTTTACGGCTTCTGAATTCCGTAGAATTTTAGATGGGAGTTTTATATATCGGCGTTGGTCGGAATATGTGTTCAGAATAATTTTTGAGTTTGAGGAAGAAAATTACAGTCGCGGAAAAAGTTTTAGCGATAATTTTTAGAAGCGGTTTACGACGGACGTTTATTCCGTAGTTTTTCTATTTTTGCGATTTTCGTCCGTTGGCGAGGTGCGACTCGTTTAAGCGCGAGCTAGTGGGAGGATAAGATCACATAAGAAATATCTAGATATTTATTTGGAATTGCTTTGTGACCAAGACTTGATCCAAGGGCTAGGATTGGCCTAGAGACTTTGCCTTTTGATCCAATGGCCATGAGTTGGCAAGACCATTTCATTAGTAAGACTTTTGGTCACTTGTGGACTTAAGAAAAATTCACCAAAGACTTTCATTCTTCTTCTCTTGGCCGTGGCTTTTTTTCTCTCTTCCAACCTTGAGCAAAATTCCATTCCTTCACCATTTGCTTGGATTTTGGACTTGTTGGATCAAAGGGTATTTGTAGAGAATCATCTCCTAAGGTAACTAACCTCTTCTATTCTTTTGTTTGGCTCAAAAAACTCTTAGATTTTAGGATTTTGAGGATTATGTTCTTGAGAGAAAAATTCTAGAATTTAGTTTTAATTAGTTTTTGGTTCCATAGAAGTGTACATGAGAGTTAATTAGTACATATGAGTGATGTATGTGTTGATTCCCATGGTTAAATCTTGTTTTCACAAAATTGTTGTTTAAGGGTTTGAAGAAAAATTTTGAAAAGATCATAAACTTGGATTTTGTTTTAAGTTTTTGTTTTTGATGTTAGTTTTGAGCTTTGTGGCAAAATCGATATGTGATTATGAACTTTGTTTTGTAAAATAAGAAAATAAATTATTTGGTGTTCTTGAGGAATTTATGAACAAATTTTAGAAAACTTGTGAGTTGATTCTTAAAGTAGTGTGATTGATCAATTCAATGACTTTAAGAACTAGTAGATGATTACTAGGGTTTGTATTGAAAAATTTTAGGTGTTGGCCCTATTTTCCCTAGTTGGCCGTGACACCATTTAAAGGGGAGAGGGAAGAGTTTTCAAATTTTGTTGAGTCATGTTAGAAGGACTTAATCATGGTTTATAAGAATGATCAATTATGGTCTTGGTTGGGGAAGAAAATTATATGATTATGCCTTAAGAAAACAAATTTAAAAATTGTCAAAAGTGAGAGTTTGTTTGGATTGGTTTTGATTGTTCGGGTAAATGATTTTAGGGTATTATAGGATATTACCATGTCTTTGGAAGTGGAAAATTTTGAGTGTTGGTGCCATTTCTTTTTTTTTTGGCCGTGGCCTATGTTTATTAAGGGGCCATGAGCTTTCAAAATTTTCTAAGTCCACAATGATAAGAAAATGATCATGATATTGGTGAATGATCATAGGTTTCTAAAAGAATGATCATAGAGTTTTAATTGGAAAGAAAACTTTTATTTTCTTCGGAATATTTTTGAAGAGTTTCTAGTTTGTTTCCAAATGGTTAAGTTTGTGTGAAAATGTTTTCTTGAGGTTGAAAGTGTTAGTAATAGGTTATGCTTTGAAAAACAAAATGAATTTCGTGTGACTAAAATAATGTCTTTAACTTCGTGAATTTTTATCGGATTGGGAAGAACTTGGAATCGCTAGGTGAGAGAGTTAGAAAGTACCTTAAACCCCCCTAGACTTTTGAGAACAAGTTTCGTTTCGATAGGATGAACGAGGAATATTTTATTGATGTTACGCTGCATATATTTTAGGTAGCGTGAATTGTAGAATTTCGCGGAATAGAGTAACGGAAGCTTGCCGAGGTAAGGGCATCACTTTATTTCTGTCTTTTCACTGAGTTATAACATGTTTGGTTATTTTCGGTGATGTGTGTTGGTGTGCTTGGCATGTATGTGTTATGTATTCTCGTAATGAGAAAATGTTTATAATACGTGCGTTGTTTTACATATGATTTGAGATGTATGTATGAACATGTGGGTGAATACATATGATTGGAAATGTATGTATGTTTGTTGTGGTTTGTTACATATGATTGGATATGTATGTATGTTGTTATGTTTGGTTTACATATGCTAGAGAGGTATGTATTCATTGCATTAGTATACATGGGGAATCGTATGCTCATGCATTGTTAGTGCGTAGTTGCGGGAGTGGACTACGAGGTGTGGTTGCGGGAGTGGACCCACCTGATTCTTATAGGGTTGTGTTGAGTTCAATACATGGTTGCGGGAGTGGACCATGGGGTGTGATTGCGGGAGTGGATCCACCTTAATCCTTTGTGATTTTGTTGAGTCGATACATGGTTGCGGGAGTGGACCATGGGGTGTGATTGCGGGAGTGGATCCACCTTAACCTTGTGATTTCGTTGGTGTCTTAGTAGGGGTTGGACCTACAGTTCCGGAACTCATGCATTGTGGTAACTAGGGTTAGTACCACGCATTGTAGAAGTCTGCATTAGGCTTGGTGTGCATTATATTTATAAACCCGTTGGTGGGAATTGCTTTGGTGGTTAAGAGCTTTCTCTTGTGTTCGTGGAATTATTGTTATGTGTACAATCTTTCGCACCGGTTATATATATATATACTTTTATTTTGTGGTGACCCTTGTTGGAACAAAGTGGGTCTGATATGAACCTCTAAGATTTTAAGTGGTTTTGATGATAACAAAGTATTAAAATTGCAATTGGTATTACTAATGATTATTCTAGTGTGCAGAATTACAAGTTAAAATTCATTCAGAAGCACTATGAATAGTAGCAGAGAAGCCAGTCAAAACAAGCTTTGAAAGAGTATCAAAAGCTAGACTCTGATAAAGTTCAGAAGCTGAAGATCTTAAGAAGCTATGACAAGAGCATCAGAAGCAAAAAGAATTTACATCACTCAAGAACTGACAAAATCAGAATCAATGATTGAAGAACTATCTACTTCAAGGCTCTGTCACATCCACAGGAAGGAATACTCGTTGGTACAACGTTAACCTTATCCATATGTGGAGCGTAATTGAGAAACGTACTATTGTACTATTATTACTCAAAATGGATGAGTGATAATTGAAATAGCAAGGTAGTGGAATTGGATATCTTTACCAAAGAAGGTAACTACAGCTATCACAATTGTACGAATAAATTCCAGCTGGCACCTCTCTCTCTGCAACGGTCATCATCTTCCTCCAAGTATAAATAGAAGACTCAAATAGAAGAAATTACTACTGTTCTAACGACCGTTCTATCAACACTATTCTATTACTACGTTCAAAGACTAAGAAGCATTCTGACACCATAATTTAAATCTGTCATTCTAAGTCTTAGAACAATTTGAGTTGTATTTTGTAAACACCTCTGATAGTATATCAAGTGTTCCTTAACATTCATTCTTATTCTTAAGTTTGTTTGAGAAGTCTCTTGTTAAGTTTAACTTGAGCATTTGAGAAGTCTCTTGTTTAGTGAAACTTGAGCACCTGAGAAGCCTCTTGCAAGTGTGCTTGAGCAATTTGTAATCTTAAGTAGATTATAGTGAAAATCTCTTGTTAGTAACAAGGGGACTGGAGTACTCTCGATTTGTGAGAGGAACCAGGATAAATTTTGTGTCTTTCTCTCTCTCTCTCTCAGCACCCATTTTACTTTGTGTTCATATCCGCTGCGAACTTAGTGTTATTTCGGAAAAGTTTTTTAATTCTAAAAACACAATTCAACCCCCCCTTCTTGTGTTTTTCCACCTTCAATTGGTATCAGAGCCTGGTTGTTGCCTAACTCTCACCTATCAGTGAAACAGTTAAGATTCAGGGAGGAAAAACATGTCTGCTGAGAAGAATCTCAATGAAGTTCCTTTTGACTATGACTCAAACTCTCGACAAAGAAGGTCATCTGATAAAGTTCCTATCTTCAATGGAACTGAAACTAGTTACCCGTTCTGGAAAACAAATATGTACAGCTATATCATGAGTATTGATTGTGATTTATGGGACATGGTAGAAGATGGAGTGAACTTTGAAAATTTGGACTTAGAAGGTGTTGTTAGCTCTAAAGACAGAAAGGCTTTTACACCTACTCAAAAGCTGGAGTATAAGAAGCACCACAGTGTAAAAGGGATGATGACAAATGCCATCTCTCATGATGAGTACTTGAAAATTGGAGATAAGAGAACGGCTAAGTCTATCTGAGATTCTCTTAAATCCAAGTATGAAGGAAATAAACAAGTTAAGGAGGCTAAGGCCAACTTGTTAGTACATCAGTATGAATTATTTAAAATGAAGGACGGAGAGGACATTGAGACAACGTTCTCTAGGTTTCAAATTCTTGTTTCTGGTCTTCAAGTCTTAGATAAGAGCTATACTGAGGCTGATCATGTAAGGAAAGTACTCAGAAGCTTGCCGCCAAAGTGGAGACCAAAAGTGACAGCGTTTCAGGAATCTAAGGATTTAGATACTGTGTCTCTTGAAAGCTTGGTTAGTTCTCTAAAGAGTCATGAGATGGAACTCATGACTGATGAATCGACTAAGAAGCTAAAAGGGATAACACTGAGCACCAAGAGTTCCTCTAAGGCTCTGAAGGCAAATGTTACAGTATCTGATGAAGAAGCTTCTGAAGAAGGTCACGAGATGGACTCTGATGAAGAAGAAGAAATGGTTCTGATGGCTGCAAGAGTATCGCAATGGGCTAAGAGAAGCAAGAAGTATGCTGGTAAGTTTGGAGGTTCTTCCAAGAAGGTTGGTGCTTCTAAGGATAAGAAGGAAGAACAAAACAAATGCTTTAAGTGCAACAAACCAGGACACTTCATTGCTGACTACCCAGAGAACCTGAGCAAAACATCCAAGAGAACCTCTAACAAAGAAAAATACAAAAGTAAGCTCAAGAAGGGGTTCCTTGCCACTTGGGATGATTTGGATCAGGAATCAGATTCTGATGGGGAAGAAGAAGCAAACCTAGCCTTGATGGCAACCGCTTCTGACCAAGAGAACTCTGAGCACGAAGCTGACTCAGATTCAGAAGAAGAAGATGAGGTTTGCACACCAAGAAGGCCAAAGCAGCAACGCTGGTACCTGGACAGTGGCTGCTCACGACATATGACGGGAGAAAGGCGTATGTTCCAAACCCTGACTCTGAAAGAGGGAGGTACTGTGGGATTTGGAGGCAATCAAAAAGGGAAGATCACTGGTACTGGTACAGTTGGTAATTCTTCTCTTTCAATTAATAATGTCTGGTTAGTTGATGGCCTTAAACACAATCTACTTAGCATTAGTCAATTTTGTGATAGTGGATTTATTGTTAAATTTGATAAAGAAGCATGTACAGTAATCAGAGATTCTGACAAGTCCATAGTGTTCAGAGGTCTAAGGAAAGGCAATGTTTATAAAATCAATCTGTCAGAACTCACAGAGCAAAAGATAGTGTGTCTTTTATCTGTTAATGATGAGAAATGGGTCTGGCACCAACGTTTAGGACATGCTAACTGGAGATTAATCTCTAAGCTTAGCAAACTAAACCTGGTTAAAGGCTTACCAAATCTCAACTATCATTCAGATGCTCTGTGTGGTCCTTGTCAGATTGGTAAGATTTCAAAAACATCTTTTAAACCTAAAAATGTTGTCTCCACCTCAAGACCTTTAGAACTGCTTCACATTGATTTGTTTGGTCCAGTAAGTACTGCCTCAATCAATGGGAAGAAATATGGATTAGTCATTGTTGATGATTACAGTAGATGGACTTGGGTAAAGTTTCTAAGAGTGAAAGATGATGCATATGATGTGTTCAGCATCTTCTGCACTCAAGTGCAAAACGAGAAAGGTCTCAAAATCTTAAAGGTAAGAAGTGACCATGGTGGTGAGTTTGAAAACGAACCATTTGCAACTTTTTGTGAAGATCATGGCATTGTCCATGAGTTCTCTGCTCCTAGAACACCACAACAAAATGGTGTGGTAGAGAGAAAGAACAGGTCTTTACAAGAGATGGCAAGAACCATGATGCATGAGACAAAACTTGCTAAGCACTTCTGGGCAGAAGCTGTAAAAACAGCTTGTTATATTCAAAACAGAATCTATATTAGACCTCTATTGAATATAACAACATATGAACTTTTCAAAGGAAGAAAGCCCAATATTTCTTATTTTCATCAGTTTGGATGTACCTGTTACATTCTAAACAACAAGGCCTACAAAAGAAAATTTGATGCCAAAGCTTGTAAGGGAATCTTTATAGGTTACTCTGAACGCTCAAAGGCATACAGAGTGTATAATTCTGAAACTAACACAGTGGAAGAATCTATACATGTTAGATTTGATGATAAAGAGCCTGACAGTAAAATGTCAGAGCAAGATGATAGTTATGCAGGTGTTCCATACCAATACATCAATACAGAACCTGAAAAAGCATCAGAAGCTGTTGAAGCTTCAGAAGCTGTATTGGAAGAAGATGCTGAAGAAGCATCTCAATTAGAAGCATCACAAGAACATGATGACACTTCAGAAGAAGACACTCAACCAAGTGCTGATGTTGATGAAGCTCCAAGAAGGAAGTTCAAATATAGATCATCACATCCAGAAGATCTAATTCTTGGAAACAAAGAAAGTCCAAGAAAGACAAGATCAGATTATCAACAACTTGATTCACTTCTGGGACTAATCTCAATGATAGAACCAAAGAATGTTGATGAAGCACTTACTGACGATGGATGGATTGTAGCTATGCAAGATGAGCTCAATCAGTTTCAAAGAAATGATGTATGGGATTTAGTGCCAAGACCAGCACATAAGAACATCATTGGAACTAAGTGGGTATTTAGAAACAAGATGAATGAACAAGGTGAAGTGGTAAGAAATAAAGCTAGACTGGTAGCACAAGGCTACAGTCAGCAAGAAGGTATAGACTTCACTGAAACATTTGCTCCAGTAGCAAGACTGGAAGCAATCAGGTTACTCCTTTCATATGCTGTTAACAATGGAATCACATTGTATCAAATGGATGTTAAGAGCGCCTTTCTTAATGGTGTTATTTCTGAAGAAGTATATGTCAAACAACCCCCAGGTTTTGAGGATTTGAAAAATCCTGATTATGTTTATAAACTTAAGAAATCACTCTATGGTCTCAAACAAGCTCCAAGAGCTTGGTATGAAAGATTGAGTAATTTCCTTTTAGAAAATGGTTTTCAAAAAGGTCAAATTGACAATACATTATTCAGAAAAACATCTAAGAAAGATATCTTAATCATTCAAATATATGTTGATGATATTATTTTTGGTTCTACTAATGCTTCTTTGTGCAAGAGTTTTTCAAAGCTGATGCAGGATGAATTCGAGATGAGTATGATGGGTGAATTGAAGTTCTTCCTTGGAATCCAAATTAATCAAGGAAAAGATGGCACTTACATTCATCAAAGCAAGTATACAAAAGAGCTTCTGAAGAAGTTCAACCTTGTTGACTGCAAGATAATGTCTACACCCATGCATCCTACCAGCAGCCTAAGCAAGGAAGAGATTTGAAGCAAAGTAGATCAAAAGCTGTATCGAGGTATGATTGGTTCTTTACTCTACCTTACAGCATCTAGACCTGATATTTTATATAGTGTATGCTTGTGTGCTAGATTCCAGTCAGATCCTAGAGAACCTCACTTAACTGCTGTTAAGAGGATCTTTAGATATCTGAAAGGAACTACTAATCTAGGACTTCTTTATAAAAAATCCCTAGATAGTAAGCTAGTTGGATTCTGTGATGCTGACTATGCTGGTGATAAGATTGAGAGGAAATCCACTAGTGGAAATTGCCAATTCATTGGTGAGAATCTCATATCTTGGGCTAGCAAGAGACAAACAACTATTGCTTTGTCTACAGCAGAAGCAGAATACATCTCAGGTGCTAAATGCTGCACACAGCTTCTCTGGATGAAATATCAGCTGGAAGACTATAATATAGCTGAAAGTAATATTCCACTATATTGTGATAATACTGCTGCTATTCATTTATCTAAGAACCCTATTCTACACTCAAGAGCTAAACATATTGAAATAAAACATCATTTTATAAGAGATCATGTTCAAAAAGGAACAATAGATATTCAATTCATTGATACTGAACATCAATGGGCTGATATATTTACTAAGCATTTAGCTATTGAAAGATTTGATTTTATCAAAAAGAATTTGAACATGCACTATATCTCTGAAGAAAATTAGCTCTGAGAAGTAGAATAGAATTAGCATCTGAAGCTCTATCAGAACCTCTTATAATTAAGAGTATCCCTTGGGAAGCTCTGAATAATTTAGGCTCTGAAGAGTAACAGGTTCTGATGAGGTGTCAGATACAAATGAGTGAGGCTCTGAACCTTTTGGAAATGAAACGTTCAGTACGAGTAAGTGTACAACAGTTGTCTGTACACGCGTCAGCTATGATTAAACTTTTTCAACACGTGTCTAGATCCTGACGGGCAGAGAACAGTTAATGATGATTATGGCAGTTAAACATATTATTTAATTTTTTTTAAAACTGCTCGCGCTCCCTCCCAATGTTTATTTTCTCTGTGTATGTGTGCTAGTTACTATTTATAAGTCACTTCACTCACATTGCACAATTTTTTACACACAATCACTACCTACACAACCCTAGACCTTACAGAAAGTTTCATTCTTCATCTTCTCTCTTTTCTAAAACAATGGCTGCTCAATCATCCAACGTAATCTTTCAAGAACCCTATAATCCTACCTTACCACCCGTTATTGATCTCAATTCTGAGGATAATCTAGTCTACGAACATCATCAAACCGACGCTGGACCAGATTCTTATGATTTCTTCACTGAGAAGTTCGTGGATTTTGAAAGTTTGAAAGCGAATGGGATTGACATTCAATACTTGTTCTACAACCAACAATGGCAGAATTATTTTGAAATGTTAAATGGCTTTGTGTATTTCGACATAGTGAAGTATTTCTGGCAAAAGGCTAAAGTGTATGATAGAGCAAGTTATGATAAAGAATACAAGGATATGGTTGAAAAAAACAAGGAATTACGGGGGAAAACAAGAAAGGAACTTGGTCTTAAACCTTACAGAGGAAGAGAAATTAGGTCGAATATTTTGGGAATCAATGTTGTGATAACTCAGGCACACATTGCTAAGATTCTGGGTTTAGACAACAAAGGAGAAGATATAGAAGTGTATGATAAGAAAAGCAAGTATTTGGATTCAATTCATCAGGATCTCTTTAAATCTGGATGCACACAAAGGGATTTTGGAAAAATAATGCACATGAAGCACACATTTGAATTTGCTTTCAGAATGTGTTTGTCTACCATCTTCACCAGAAAAGGTGGATTGGATACCATCTCCATTCCACACAAACATCTCATCTGGTTCTTACACAAGAGGGAGAAAGTTAATTTGGCTAAGATTCTTTTTGATCACATGTGCTTTACCATTCACGAGGGTAGAACTAAAATACCATCAGTCATTCATCACCCAAGGTTAATTTCAGAACTGATAAGGCAAACAAAACTCACAGATATTCTGAGTGCCAAAGAAAAACTTAGAGTTTTCCAAACTGCTAAGTATGATGCATCAGTTCTGGTCAACATGAAGAGAAAAACCAAGGAAGAAATCATTCAAGTGAAAACACCTCTACAGCAAGTATACGAAAAGTACTTCTGGTGTGATGGGTTTCCCACCATATCAGAACATGATAATGATGAGGTCATTGAGAACTTCCTTGAGGCAGTAAGAAGAGATACTGGGGTTAGTGTGCCCAGGAAAATGGTTGTAAGTGTTCCTAATTGGGATATCTTCAAGGGACCAAGAGATATTACAAGGAACAGAAGAAAGCCAAGAACTACTGAGCAAGAAATGATTGATGAAGGCTCTGATGATCAAGGGCATGCTAGTGCTGATGAGATTGAGGAAGGTGCTGGAAATATGATGACTGAAGCTGTTCAGAAGGAAAAGCGGACAAAGAAAAGGCATGATAGGCCTTCAGCTTCTGAGGAAAATCAGAACCCTGCTAAACTTGCAAAGAGATTAAAGACCAGAGCTTCTAAACCAAAAGGTAAGATCTCTGAATCTAATACTTCTAGCATTCCTGTAGCTCAGGATATTGGTTCTGAACCCCAACCCTCCATTGCTAACCCTTCTACTTCTCAACCTCCATCATCTACCAATCAACCTCAACCCATAGACTTCACTATACCTATTAGTGTAGTCTTGCCTGATCATGGAAACATATCATCTTCATCATCTGATACTAGCACTGACTCTGATGAGTTTATTGCTAAGCTTACTAAAGGAGCACAACAGAAACAAAAGACACATGAACCATCAAAGAAAACAAATCTCAAAAAGACCACCAAGAGACCCATCAAAAAGCCAATCCAACTGTCTTCTGATGAGGAACAAAACACTGTCGTTAACACCTCCATTCCTGAACAACCAACCACTACTGAATCTGTTCTTGAACATCTCCAACAACATCTATCTGGAGATGCCTTTACACATTCCAATCCCAACTCACCTCGTTTTCATATTGTCAAACCCATTACTGATCAAACCATCCAAGAACCACCTGTTGTTCAATCCATTCAAACACCCCCTCCTTCACTTGATCACATCTCACAAGTGAATCCACCTACATTCACACCTGTTCAGGATGAGTCAATTGCTCATTCTGAAGAACAACAAAAATCACCTCATCCATCACCTATCAATGTCATTGAAACTGAACAATCTCCATTACCTCCACCAGAAATATACTCCACTGAATCATCTCCTTCACATTCTCCACCACCTGTCTATTGTCCACTCAACAAACCTCTAGTTCTAGAAGAGGTTCTTGAGATCTTCAAAAACATCACTGAGGCTGAACATCAAATGTTCAAGGATTCCATCAATCTTGATGATGATATCATACCTCCAAATCTCAGTAAAATAAAAATCATAAACCTCAAACGTAAACAACCTGAACCAACCATTCCTTTTGACCCATCCTTACCTTTTTTCAATTCTGACTCTGAACCAAATCTTGAGCTGCTACATAATGCTATAGGTATTAGACTTAAGAGGTTCAAACAAAGAGAGGAAGAAGCTCTTATCTTCCCTTCTGATATAGATGCTGATGTCAGGGAATTAGAGTACTTATTTGGTAAATCTTTAAGGATTCTCAGTACTCATCTGAAGGATAAGATTAAGGGTAGAGGAGCAAACACTGTACGGGAACTGTTTGAGATTGTTGAGAAGCTAAACGCTCCAAGGCTCACATCTTACAACCATGTTAAGGAGCAGGCTAGGATAGCTGCTGAAGAAGAAGAGAAGAGGCAAGCGGAAATTGAGCACAAAAGGCTAGCTGAACAAGAAGCATTGAAATTATTGGTAGATAGGGCTGTGCATATTGCTACATTTGAAACCAATAAGATCAATGAGAATCAAGCTGCTGAACAAGATGTTGCCATGCTTGATCAGAATCTGATAAGAGAAGATACGGATATCAATGAAGATTCTGACAAGGGTAAGAAGCCCATTTTTGTTCCAACTCCTTCTCACTCTCCTATGAAGATTGACATAGCCTCAACCTCATCTGCAATACCTCCTGCGGTTCAAGATGCTTTGGATAATCTCAGAACTGACATGGCTAATGAAATTGATGAGCTAAGAGTGGATATGCGTAATGATGTGAATTCTGCTGTGGAAACAGTTCACAAAAGGATGGATGACATGATGTTAACCCTTCTGAAAGCCATAGCTGATGTTAAGAAACCTTAGTCTTTGTTTGTGCACTTGTTTTGTTATTAATTCTTGTGTAATATTTGGATAATTTGTTGAATTAATATCTATACTATCCATATTTATGTGCTTGTTATTAGGCTTAACTTCAGAAGACTCTGCATCTAGCTTCTTATGTTTCTCCTTAATGTAAGCAAGCAAGTTGGCAGTGGCCTTTTGCACTAGCTCTTCAGTGTCCTTCTGAACAGCAGCCTCGTACTCTTCGTATGGAGTGTCATCATTGTATGTCCATAAAAATTCTTCCAGATCAGAGCCCAATTCTTCCTCCTCTGACTCTGTCAATATTAGTTCTTGCTTGTTCCTTTCGTAGCGAAGTCTGTTTTCTTCGCAGCGCCAGGGCTCTGCTTCCTTCTTGCTTTTTCCTTTTGAGCCTGAAGCATCCTTGGTAATCTGCTTTTCCATTGTTTGTTTCTTTTGGATATGACTTGATTACTCTGAATGAGTAAAATGAGAGGAATCGTCCCTTTTTATAGTACCTTCAAGATATCTTGTCACTTCCTTTTTGACTTGACTACCTTGTTTGGCGCTTTGACTACTTGGTTTTCTGTGCCTTTTTGACTGATGCCAAAAGGGGGAGTAAGAGTAGCGTTAAAATTAATGTTGATTCATTCATATACTGCTCAATCTGAAACTGTTATGTTAAATACATTATGAATCAATATTTATCTTTTCTGAATCTTTCTCATTCTGAACGATTATTGAAAGGGGAGAAAACTTAAGAACCTGAAATAAAGTTCATAGACAATGTCAGAAGAGCTTGCAAACCACTTCTGAGCATTATCAGACTCTAAGAAGCAAAGATTACAAAACTATGCTTCTGAGAGTTAAATATGAAAATTTATTTCAAGTTAATAAATTGACTCTTAAACTGTTTTAATTAATTTTGGATAAGACTTAGGGTGAGCTTACAAACCTACCCTTATGGATTATCAGACTCAGGGGGAGATTGCAAACCTCGAAACCTGAAGTCAACATAATTAAATTAAAACAACAACAATTGAATTTTAATGCTTTAGTTTGTCATCATCAAAAAGGGGGAGATTGTTGGAACAAAGTGGGTCTGATATGAACCTCTAAGATTTTAAGTGGTTTTGATGATAACAAAGTATTAAAATTGCAATTGGTATTACTAATGATTATTCTAGTGTGCAGAATTACAAGTTAAAATTCATTCAGAAGCACTATGAATAGTAGCAGAGAAGCCAGTCAAAACAAGCTTTGAAAGAGTATCAAAAGCTAGACTCTGATAAAGTTCAGAAGCTGAAGATCTTAAGAAGCTATGACAAGAGCATCAGAAGCAAAAAGAATTTACATCACTCAAGAACTGACAAAATCAGAATCAATGATTGAAGAACTATCTACTTCAAGGCTCTGTCACATCCACAGGAAGGAATACTCGTTGGTACAACGTTAACCTTATCCATATGTGGAGCGTAATTGAGAAACGTACTATTGTACTATTATTACTCAAAATGGATGAGTGATAATTGAAATAGCAAGGTAGTGGAATTGGATATCTTTACCAAAGAAGGTAACTACAGCTATCACAATTGTACGAATAAATTCCAGCTGGCACCTCTCTCTCTGCAACGGTCATCATCTTCCTCCAAGTATAAATAGAAGACTCAAATAGAAGAAATTACTACTGTTCTAACGACCGTTCTATCAACACTATTCTATTACTACGTTCAAAGACTAAGAAGCATTCTGACACCATAATTTAAATCTGTCATTCTAAGTCTTAGAACAATTTGAGTTGTATTTTGTAAACACCTCTGATAGTATATCAAGTGTTCCTTAACATTCATTCTTATTCTTAAGTTTGTTTGAGAAGTCTCTTGTTAAGTTTAACTTGAGCATTTGAGAAGTCTCTTGTTTAGTGAAACTTGAGCACCTGAGAAGCCTCTTGCAAGTGTGCTTGAGCAATTTGTAATCTTAAGTAGATTATAGTGAAAATCTCTTGTTAGTAACAAGGGGACTGGAGTACTCTCGATTTGTGAGAGGAACCAGGATAAATTTTGTGTCTTTCTCTCTCTCTCTCAGCACCCATTTTACTTTGTGTTCATATCCGCTGCGAACTTAGTGTTATTTCGGAAAAGTTTTTTAATTCTAAAAACACAATTCAACCCCCCCCCTTCTTGTGTTTTTCCACCTTCAGACCCTTGCAATATTTCATTTGCGGGCTCCTCCCACCCCAGATGATGCTGTAGGTCGCGAGGGCAGCGGCTGCTCAGGGCCCCAGTGAACTCGTGCCGGACCTATAGTTAGATTTAGACTCTGTGCCGGTGTGGTTGTACATCGTGCCTTTGGGTTAGGCATAGGGTTCTATCTTGGTTTTGTTTTGGGTTGTAGTGCTTGGAGTGTTTTGAATACTTAGACTTGGACTGTAATTATTCAGGAACACTTTGCTTGTCGAAGCACCTTATGGTAATGAGTTCTTTTGTATGTTTAATGCCGGCTCTCACAGTTTGTATGCGCGCTCTGTTCTGTTTTTAAAAAAAAAATAAAAAATAATGCCCCTTTTTAGGCTTTGAAAAACGGGGTGTTACATTGTGGTATCAGAGCCCGGCTTTAAATCTTCAAAGGGAAAGTGTGCACTTGAGTCGTTAGTCCAGAGTCGGTTAGAACATAGCTAGATGTTGTGTTAGTTCTAGCGGTTGTTTTTGTTGTGTTGTGGGTTATGTGGTTGGTTGTTTTGAGTCTAGCATGGGATATGCTTAGACACTGGTTTGTGTCTTACTGAGGTAATGCAGGGAGTGAGGCTTCAGTAAGTGAAATTGTGAAACCCCGAGCCTTGGTCGAATTTAGTCGTCAAGTGTCTCTGAATTTCTTAGACGGAGTGGTCCGAGGAGGATTGACTCGAGGTGAACAAGAACTACGAGAGATTCTTGGAAGTAAATCAATGGAAGTAGTATTGCTCGTTGTCACTCAAAGGTACTGAGTATGGACGGGTGAACGTCAATTGAAAAAGGATTGTAAGTAAGGATCGAATTGGGGGACGACCTTTTGAAGTAGATATTGAATATCTGCTCTGGTGAGTTAGGGTGCCACTTTATGAAGTCATTAGGTTTTCAAGAGAACGCAGCCACTATGGGATGGTGGAGCATGCGAGATGTCAATTGGATTTAATTACAATGATTGGATAATCATTGGGGCAACTTGTATTGGAAATAAAGTGCATCGCGCGTCAAGAGTAAGTGAACTTGGTGGTGTTAGAAGACGGTTGCGCGAACGATGGGTACCTTAAGGGTTTAATTCAGGTGTGTGAGATAAATTAGATTCGAAACTAAGATTAGTAAGGATGAATCTTGTGATGATTGTAGGTAGGAGACCAAGTATCACGTTGATAAGTGACAATCTATACATAGTTCGGGAGATAGTAAGTATAGATGTCGGTGTGAGATACAACGATAGGTAATCGATTGTTAAATAAAGATGGATGTGGAGAGATATTTAGGTAAAGAACGAGGAGTTCAACCTTTGAAAGTGAGTTGCATATCACTGATAGGTGATAATAGAGGTGTTTATTATGGAAATGTCCAGATAATTTTAGTATAGTGAGCTAGAATTATTAATTATTGGCAGGTAAACCATAAGAGAAAGTAAACTTATGGAGTAGTTTGAAAAGATTAGTCAAGATTGAGTAGAGATCCTGTGTGGATAGACATATAAGTTAACGATTTTGATCGACCAAGATGGTTGAAGGACTAAGTAGCAGCTTGAATTTATGATACCATAAGAGTTGAGGTGGGCAAGTTTTGAATAAATTCAAGTTATGGACGAGAATTTTTGGATATTTTCTAAGAATGTCGTGTTTGAGTAGAAAAGGAGTCCGTTAGTAAGAATACTAAGACAATGAAAGTTGATAGTTGGAAGGACTTTTATTGTATATTAGGATTAAATGGATGTTACGACGAGTTTTTAGAGTTCTTGAGCAGTAAATTCAAGAGTTTGATTTGGGTATCGAACGTACTAAGGATAAAATCATAGCGAAGTGTCGTGCGTTGGTAGATATTTTTGATAGGCCAAGCATTAAGATTTGAGATAAGTGTTTCATGGTTTGATGTATGAGTAAGATATGTGTTTAGAGGTAAAATATAGTGACGTGACGAAGATAAGATTAGAAATAGCTATGCATAGAGAGATACTTAATAGGAACTTGAGGAATTAATTAATTGGAGCGTTCGATTACGAAAAATACAATAGATGATCGTTAGTAAAAGTTAGAAGTGAATAAGAAAACGATGAGTGACTAGATGTAAGAGCAAGATTAGCTAGAACTTGAGATCTAGGAATTGATTCCCCGGAGAGAACCAACTTTATAACTTTAGAATATTCACGGTGATGAAAATCGAACAGAGAAGAATGTGCTTGATTGGAAACAAGTTGATGTGGAATGAGAGAGTATTTGGATTGTGTGCGGCGAACTAAAGATGTTGTTTTGATTTAGCAAGTTATTGCCATGGTGGTTTGGGAACCAACTCTAGACAGTTGTTGAACTAAAAAGTTGCAAAGTAGTAGATTGATGATACAGGCCTGATTGGAGATTTGTAGAGGTTATGACATCGATGAGTTAGTCGAAAAGGGAGGTTAGTCATGGAAAGAATGTGTTAACAATAAGTGTGGCTAGTGGTGTTTCTAGCCGAACTCGTAGAGAAAATGTTCCATTGTTTTGGTTGTCTTTCATTTGATGAATTCATCTTCATAGAGAAGACAACTTGTTTGGAATGAAATGGTTTTCGTGGTAATTGCCGTGGTGGCATTGTATTACTGTTGAATGATGATTCAGCGGATGTTTCATGAGTGGAATCATGAGAGCTTGAAACGATGTGTTTTGAGTGTTGTGTCTTACGACTTCGACCTTGTGTTCGTAAGAGATTGAGGAAAACATTAAGAAAAACCTCGAAAGATTTGTGGAACCCTTATGACTCGGAGGACCTTGAGCACAAGTGGAATGAAGTATCACTTAAGTTGGGTAAAGATGGTCTAAATCACCATCAGGATTGTCGACTGTCTATTGACAAATTGAGGGACTGGCCGTCCTTAATTTATTGTTGATGATAGACGGGAATCGTGTTGATTGGAATTGATTAGTTTTGCTAACTTTGGTGGTGCACAGAGAACTTCAGTGTTTCTTTTTGGAGGGTAGCCACTCACAACCTCGTGTGAAACTAATGGGGTGGGCTATGCCGCAGAGCCGGAAAAAGGGTGACCTCGTAAATTTGTCATGTTTACCTAGGATCCGTGGGGAACTAGCGTGTATGAACCTTCGTGGTAAAGTAAATTTTGAGTGGTGAACTCGTTGAGAGTTGCGGTTGGTGCACGGGTGTGCCAGTGTGTTGGTGAGAGTATCTGTGTGACTTCACCCGGTGTTAGCATATGTGTGGCTACACCTAATCCTGAGGGATTTTGTTGTGTTGGTGATGGTAATAACTAGTTGAGTTGTTACTCTTACCTTTAGTTTCGAGGACGAAACTTCTTTTTGGAGGGTAGTAATGTAAGACCCAAGATTCCACTGTACAGTTTTTTCTAAGGAACTTTAGTGTCGGCTAAGTTTTTAGGGTTTTTGGTGGAGCGGTCTTGTGAGTATCGTCACATTAATGGAATTTTTGCTGAAATGGAGTCTGTTTTGTGCTCGTGCGCCGGAAAGGCACAGACTTTTGGGTCGTAATCCTCTTTTGAGTATGAGAAGGTTTCTGTGTAGTCAGAATAACGAGTTTTGGATTATTCTCACTTTTGGAAAAACGAGTAGGAATTTTACCCGCTGATGTAAAATTTTACGGCTTCTGAATTCCGTAGAATTTTAGATGGGAGTTTTATATATCGGCGTTGGTCGGAATATGTGTTCAGAATAATTTTTGAGTTTGAAGAAGAAAATTACAGTCGCGGAAAAAGTTTTAGCGATAATTTTTAGAAGCGGTTTACGACGGACGTTTATTCCGTAGTTTTTCTATTTTTGCGATTTTCGTCCGTTGGCGAGGTGCGACTCGTTTAAGCGCGAGCTAGTGGGAGGATAAGATCACATAAGAAATATCTAGATATTTATTTGGAATTGCTTTGTGACCAAGACTTGATCCAAGGGCTAGGATTGGCCTAGAGACTTTGCCTTTTGATCCAATGGCCATGAGTTGGCAAGACCATTTCATTAGTAAGACTTTTGGTCACTGTGGACTTAAGAAAAATTCACCAAAGACTTTCATTCTTCTTCTCTTGGCCGTGGCTTTTTTTCTCTCTTCCAACCTTGAGCAAAATTCCATTCCTTCACCATTTGCTTGGATTTTGGACTTGTTGGATCAAAGGGTATTTGTAGAGAATCATCTCCTAAGGTAACTAACCTCTTCTATTCTTTTGTTTGGCTCAAAAAACTCTTAGATTTTAGGATTTTGAGGATTATGTTCTTGAGAGAAAAATTCTAGAATTTAGTTTTAATTAGTTTTTGGTTCCATAGAAGTGTACATAAGAGTTAATTAGTACATATGAGTGATGTATGTGTTGATTCCCATGGTTAAATCTTGTTTTCACAAAATTGTTGTTTAAGGGTTTGAAGAAAATTTTTGAAAAGATCATAAACTTGGATTTTGTTTTAAGTTTTTGTTTTTGATGTTAGTTTTGAGCTTTGTGGCAAAATGGATATGTGATTATGAACTTTGTTTTGTAAAATAAGAAAATAAATTATTTGGTGTTCTTGAGGAATTTATGAACAAATTTTAGAAAACTTGTGAGTTGATTCTTAAAGTAGTGTGATTGATCAATTCAATGACTTTAAGAACTAGTAGATGATTACTAGGGTTTGTATTGAAAAATTTTAGGTGTTGGCCCTATTTTCCCTAGTTGGCCGTGACACCATTTAAAGGGGAGAGGGAAGAGTTTTCAAATTTTGTTGAGTCATGTTAGAAGGACTTAATCATGGTTTAGAAGAATGATCAATTATGGTCTTGGTTGGGGAAGAAAATTATATGATTATGCCTTAAGAAAACAAATTTAAAAATTGTCAAAAGTGTGAGTTTGTTTGGATTGGTTTTGATTGTTCGGGTAAATGATTTTAGGGTATTATAGGATATTACCATGTCTTTGGAAGTGGAAAATTTTGAGTGTTGGTGCCATTTCTTTTTTTTTTGGCCGTGGCCTATGTTTATTAAGGGGCCATGAGCTTTCAAAATTTTCTAAGTCCACAATGATAAGAAAATGATCATGATATTGGTGAATGATCATAGGTTTCTAAAAGAATGATCATAGAGTTTTAATTGGAAAGAAAACTTTTATTTTCTTCGGAATATTTTTGAAGAGTTTCTAGTTTGTTTCCAAATGGTTAAGTTTGTGTGAAAATGTTTTCTTGAGGTTGAAAGTGTTAGTAATAGGTTATGCTTTGAAAAACAAAATGAATTTCGTGTGACTAAAATAATGTCTTTAACTTCGTGAATTTTTATCGGATTGGGAAGAACTTGGAATCGCTAGGTGAGAGAGTTAGAAAGTACCTTAAACCCCACTAGACTTTTGAGAACAAGTTTCGTTTCGATAGGATGAACGAGGAATATTTTATTGATGTTACGCTGCATATATTTTAGGTAGCGTGAATTGTAGAATTTCGCGGAATAGAGTAACGGAAGCTTGCCGAGGTAAGGGCATCACTTTATTTCTGTCTTTTCACTGAGTTATAACATGTTTGGTTATTTTCGGTGATGTGTGTTGGTGTGCTTGGCATGTATGTGTTATGTATTCTCGTAATGAGAAAGTGTTTATAATACGTGCGTTGTTTTACATATGATTTGAGATGTATGTATGAACATGTGGGTGAATACATATGATTGGAAATGTATGTATGTTTGTTGTGGTTTGTTACATATGATTGGATATGTATGTATGTTGTTATGTTTGGTTTACATATGCTAGAGAGGTATGTATTCATTGCATTAGTATACATGGGGAATCGTATGCTCATGCATTGTTAGTGCGTAGTTGCGGGAGTGGACTACGAGGTGTGGTTGCGGGAGTGGACCCACCTGATTCTTATAGGGTTGTGTTGAGTTCAATACATGGTTGCGGGAGTGGACCATGGGGTGTGATTGCGGGAGTGGATCCACCTTAATCCTTTGTGATTTTGTTGAGTCGATACATGGTTGCGGGAGTGGACCATGGGGTGTGATTGCGGGAGTGGATCCACCTTAACCTTGTGATTTCGTTGGTGTCTTAGTAGGGGTTGGACCTACAGTTCCGGAACTCATGCATTGTGGTAGCTAGGGTTAGTACCACGCATTGTAGAAGTCTGCATTAGGCTTGGTGTGCATTATATTTATAAACCCGTTGGTGGGAATTGCTTTGGTGGTTAAGAGCTTTCTCTTGTGTTCGTGGAATTATTGTTATGTGTACAATCTTTCGCACCGGTTATATATATATATACTTTTATTTTGTGGTGACCCTTGCAATATTTCATTTGCGGGCTCCTCCCACCCCAGATGATGATGTAGGTCGCGAGGGCAGCGGCTGCTCAGGGCCCCAGTGAACTCGTGCCGGAGCTATAGTTAGATTTAGACTCTGTGCCGGTGTGGTTGTACATCGTGCCTTTGGGTTAGGCATAGGGTTCTATCTTGGTTTTGTTTTGGGTTGTAGTGCTTGGAGTGTTTTGAATACTTAGACTTGGACTGTAATTATTCAGGAACACTTTGCTTGTCGAAGCACCTTATGGTAATGAGTTCTTTTGTATGTTTAATGCCGGCTCTCACAGTTTGTATGCGCGCTCTGTTCTGTTTTTAAAAAAAAAAAAAATATAATGCCCCTTTTTAGGCTTTGAAAAACGGGGTGTTACAGGTTACCTCCTCTTCCTGAGCTGTATCTATCTCTAACTGCGCCATTTCATTCTCCAGTTCTGCTATCTCTATCTTTACCTGTACTTCTTGATCTGGAGTCGGTGGTGTAGCTTCCTTGTCTTTTCACTCGAGCATGTAGCATACTTCCCTCATGGTTCTGGAAGCTTTGATAGTTCTTTCTTCCGCTCCACTCTTTAGAGTCAACTCAGTGAGCTCCACATTAATGAGTGCCCTGCTAGTTGCTAAGATTGGTCTTCCAAGAATTATGGGATGCTCTTCGTCTTCTTGGATATCCAGGATCATGAAATCTGCTGGAAATACCAGGTCTTTGACTTTCACTAAGACATCCTTCATTAAGCCTTCTACATGAATAGTGGATTGATCTGCTAATGTGAGTTCCCTTTTTGTACCTGCAATTGGTGTTATGAGTTTAAATTTCTCTGCCAGAGATAATGGCATTAGATTCACACTTGAACCCACGTCACATAATGCTCGGACTTATGCTTCCTCAATTTGACAAAGTATGGTGACGCTTCCAGGATCTGTCATCTTGATTGGCAGGTATGGTTTCGCTGCTGGTTTGATTCTGTATTCTTCTAGCTCGCTTAAGTAATTATCATAGTAATTCTCCATGGTCATTTTGAAGGAAAATTGATACGATAAAAGCAGCGGAATTTTAAAATTTTCCTTTTGTGATCCTTACGAATGGTCATGAACTGTGTTTAGAGTTTTACCTTTTGATTCGAAAACTCCCTTTAAATCACGAACGGCTATCGAACACTTTGAATCACGAACAAGGTCACGAACAAGAACCTCGAATTTGATCACAAGCGTTAAAGGTATAACGCCTCTAGCCAGTCCACACGAACAACAACCTTCAATGGAGTGCTAGCTCCAATGGTTTGAAGGGTTAGGAGAACGGAGGCACAAAATAAGGATTAGGGTTTTTCACAAAAACTCTAGAAAGGTGATTAGGGTTTCTCAAGAGAGGAGAGAACAAAGGCTCATGAGAATGAGTAACAAAAGTGTGTAACTGTTTCTCCTTACCACAAGGGTTCTATTTATAGAACCACTTGCCATGGCAAAATTACACTAAAGCCCTTTTAACTAAATGGGCTATAGTGGGCGCCATTCTCATGTAAATATGTCTAGTACATATTTGCACCCCCTTCTTGCTACATCATACCATATGATGTAATGCTCATTTTAATTACCATAATACCCTTATCATATTTCCTTATTTCTCCAAGGTGCACCGTACCTTACGGTGTTCCAATCTCACTAGATTGTTCTTATGTGTGTGACCCTGTAGGTTTCCGTAACGTTGACAATTATAATAAATCACTATTTATTATAATAAACAGTGAGCGGTATCTAGCAACACATCACTGCTACTCAAGTTACGAGAAATTAACATGTGATCTAAACATAACCTCTTGTGATAATATCAGTGTGTATAATTACCCCTTTGCCCTTATGTCTATATTGAACACAAGGCATACACAGTGTCATCCTTGTCCAGTTCAATATTGGGCCCGTGACATTTATCCTGTTATGCAGGATTGGCAAATTCCATCTAGGTCACTACTGTCCCTCAGCATGCTTCGTAAAGTACCCATCAACTGCCTTTATAATTATCCTGTTACGGATAACTTTAGATCAGCAACAAAGTACTTCACTCCCCATCTAGGGTAAAAAGTGGTTTCAGGTCTAAGGGTGTTCTACACCATTATCACCATGAGAGTAACTTATAACACTTTGCATAACTTTGCATGTAGTACTCTCATAGCGGGTCAATCCAGTATAAATATTACTCCTAATATTTATACCTACGTCAAGACTTGATAACTCCTTATCCCATGATCCATGAGATGTGATCATCAGTCTATCTTCATAATAGTCTTTATGCTTTAAGGTTATCCCCTTTACCTTAAAGCTCGACTACGGATACTTTAAGAATAGTGTCCTTATGTTTAATATTATCTCATGATTAAGTCACACTTAATTATTAAACGGACTTTCTATTCTAGGGACTTCATTATTTTGCAACCTTACAAACATAATAAAGAAATGCCATATTTATATTCAAACTCCTAAAGCAAATACTATGAAAATAGATTGGCGCTTAGGGCTTACTCCAACAATCTCCCACTAGCACTAAAGCCAATCTAGGTTACTCTTAATACCTATAGACTTAGTATGCCCATCACGCTTCAACTGCGCAAGAGGCTTTGTTAGTGGATAAGGAACTATTTCCTATGTTGGTATCTTACGTATCTTCCAACGTTCTATTTCGATCTCTATCGAAATATATAAGTGTCTAAGTATATTCATGAATCGTCGGTGAGATCTATTCTCAAGTGCTCTTGCAAGATTAAACTATTACCATCACTAATGTGATTAATGTGACTTGTAACACCGGAAACATAGCTTTAGCTCAATCATGAGCCAAACGATCCAATCTTAAATACTCAACTTATTTAACTGAAACAAACATATTACGAAGCTTATCTTATAGCTTTCAATGCTTGTATTCAGCCATGATATACAATACATTGGTATGGAAACTTCCTTCATTATAACTTCCTTATAATGATCCTTCCCATACCTATCTATTTCAAGAAATAGGCCTTAGTTCCTTTAAGGTCCTTAGGGATATTCTTGAAGGTAAGTTAGTGTCAAACACTAATTTCAATTTTGGTACATAGGTTATTCCTAACTCTTTAGGAATTCTTGCCTAAGTGTTTCATCAAGAGTTATTTTCCTAGTCATGTCTCACATGTATAAGAAAAATGTCTTGATGATTAATATGATATCAAATATTATCACTCCCACTAAAACTTTGTATGCACAAGATTTATATTTGTCCTTCGTTTGTTTTCCACAAAACTTTCAAAAGGAACAAATATTCAAATTTATTCGATCTAATCAAAATTAGATAGGTTTGTCCTTGTTAATTTGTTTTCATAAAACTTCATAAAAGGAACAAACAATAATTTAATTTTCTGAGGACTCTATCTAATCAAAATTAGATAGCTATAAGTTATATACCTTTCTAGCATCATTTGGATCAACAAAACCCTTACGTATATGTCCAACACATATATATGAGGTTATTCCAATTAAGGAATGCAACTTTGTTATCCATCTACCAAAACATGTAGTACAACATTTAGCAGAAGCAATCAAATATTATAAGGTATTCTTAATACCATCCATATCAGTGTTCAAAAAGAATACTCACTTTCATCGTATGAGTCTTACTCATCTTGAAGACATAACCATTATCTACATAAGGTTAGTGTATATGGATTCTGTATGAGTTTTCATGGCATTTAGCCACTTCTCATAATCTAGATCGTCTTACTACCTTTTAGAATGTCAAAGACTCATCTTCCATGAGAATCATATCACATTGCTGAGTCATGATAAAACCATACCTTGTAGCCATATGTGATATGTTAGACTTATCTTGGATTTGTGCAACTTTAAAACAATGGTTATTGAACAACCTTGAGGAACCGATTTGCATTCCCTTTTAAATAAATACGTTTTGTGGTACTTGAATTTATTCAAGTTCTATATCACTCTCACTGTCTCTTTTAGAGACACACTCTCACTAGAGGAATGTTTCAAACCTAGCAACAAAACAACCTTTTGTCCTTAAGAGTGATATAGGACCAATATCCCTTTCTTTAGGATATTTCCACTTATTCATTCATTCATTTGGAATTAGATTTATCTAATAAATTTTAATCCAAAATTCTCATAAAGACAAACTTGGTACTCTTACCTCCATATCGCATATGGTGTCTTTATGATCATTTTAAAAGGGAACTAATTGTGGGTGAAGATTAATTATAAGTAAAGAGATTTATAGAAAGAGTCAATATATAATTAAACTATCCTTAAATCATGTCAAACATGATGTGATAAAATAGTTATTATAGTCCTTTTAATTAAGTATTTACTGATATGACTCATTCATATAACTTAAATACTTTTGTCGAGTTCTATTTTCTTCATTGTTGAATTTCTTTGACAAATTCAAAGATTTCTAATTGGTGTCATACACCTACCAACATCTAATGATTTTAATCATCAATGTTAATGAAGTAAAATAAACTCAATATACCAAATATGTTTAGTGGTCGACATACATCTCATGTATATTGTTCAAACAGGTCATGTGTTATTTTATTGACACATCGAATATTTGTACTAAACAACAATGCTCTTGATATATTTAAGGTCCAAATCATATTTGGCTCTTATCACGACTGTTATAGATAACCCTATCAAGACCATGGAACCCCAGTCCATTACTTGACTTGGATAATAGTATAGAGGACTTTGCTTAAATGATAGGACCATTACTTGTCTTATCATTTAAGGCTACAATTCATATATTGTCAATACAAGATATACAATTGCTACTTCTATTACTAGATGGAATTCAATAACAATTATTGTGTTCCATTTCAAACTCGATTTTAAGTCATTGCATAAGCTCTCATTATCAATGAAACAATTTTCATTCTAGATATGGGTTGACTTAAAATTATAGCCAATGTTCTAATTCTTTAAGCATCTCTATTTTCGAAAAATTGAGATTCAACATCTTGTATCATATACTTTTGATGTAGAAATAGAAATTTTGACTTTCTATAACAATATGTGCATTATTGAAGTCTCACTTCATACTTTTGGTTTGACTCTTCCAAGAACTATTTACGTCATTTTAATGGTCTAACTATAGCCGTTCTACTTTGACAACCATTTTGTACTATTCAAATAAGAGGAATATAAATCTTATTTATATTATATCTCAAATATTTGATAGTGCAAATTAATTCTCATTCAACTCAACAAATTCCGGTAGATATTCAAAACAATTTTGTCTATATCTATTCCATTATAATTTGTTAGATTGATCCTATGACCAACTTTTTTTTTTGATCCATTGAGAAATTTATCATACTCTAAAGTTCTTTCAAAAGGATCTTACTTGAGATTAAATGATCACATCATTTATTATATATTCTATATCTAGACGTCAACTTGATGCTTCTAACAAGTATCCCTTTTCCAATCTAGTTATAGTAGGTTGTTCACAGTTTATAGTTCAAGACTTATAGTTTTCTCGCATTTGAGAACAATTCTCAATTTGTACCAATACAGAAACTCCTTTCTGAAAATCTTGTCCTTCATAAGGACAACTTAATATGTATTGTATTTCGAAATTCTAATTACAAAGATATGTAAGATATTATGACTAAATCATATTTAATTTGGTCTTTAATTAAATACGCTCCCACTATTTTACTCAAAACAAATGACCCTCATCATTTGATTCGGAAAATCCCGTTGGAAGATTTTCTAGTGGGTCAAGATCCATATTTCACATTGTCTTAAGTCCGCGGTGGGCGGATTACACAAGACTTAGTTTATTTAGGTAGGAACTCCTTCCAATTGTATCTCATACAATTCTTGAATATCAATTGGGTGAATAACTCCTTATTCGAATTCATCTTATGAATTATACCCAACCATTGCTTCTTAAACTCATATAATCACATTATATTTGTTAAGTTAAGTTTGACCCTTGCTTTAGAAGTTGGATATTACAATTATCCCATCGCACCTTACCAATATAGAATATGCACTTCGCGGTGGGCGAACCTACATAGTTCGATACTAGTCTTGATGAGTTCTAAAACTTGGAAAGCATAAACTTAATATCCACATATCTTATTATTAAAGAGAATGCACTCCGCGGTGGGCGAACCTACATTTTCTTTATTAATCTCTTATGTGTTTTTTGAGGGATATTTAATTGTTCGATCTCACCGGCTTGTTTAACATATTAAACGCTCTCACATGCATCAACATACATACATACAATAATAAAATGATATGATTATGGCCTCCTAACGCAAGTGTTCTCTCAAGCCAATGAGAGAACCCTAAACTAGCCTAACGATGATTTACTTCTCCAAGCATCATCTTCATGGCTGTCCTCCTTTGTTCCTCTAATAATTCTATTATAACATTACATCAAAGAATACTCGTTTTACATACGAGGGAGTGGATGAGAAGAGAATATAGAGAATAGAGATAAGGCACGACACGTAGGCCGTATTTAAAAACCAAATGCAATAAAATAAATAAACTAAGGCCATAACCGATCATCAAATATAATAATAACAAACAAACTTTATTATTATTAAAGTCTCATAATTAATTAAATCTGGCGATTGATCAAATCAGGTAACTTTGATTCAAATATTTAATTCACAATTAAATATTTCGAATCAAAATTTGCTAAAATAAATAACATTATTTTAAAGTAGAATTAAATCTTTTGACAATTCTCCAAATATGGAAAATTATTTAATCAAAACCTTTTTGAATAAAATATTTCCAAAATTGGTAATATTATCTTTTAAAACAATTTTAAAAGATATTTCTAGAGATTTGAAACGATTTCATAATTAAATATATTTGTCAAATATGGAAAATTATTTAATCAAAACCCTTTTGAATAAAATATTTCCAAAATTGATGATATTATCTTTTAAAACAATTTTAAAAGATATTTCTAGAATTTTGAAACGATTTCAAAATTAAATATATTTATCATCTACTTTTCGCATCAACACTTGATACGTTTTGCAAATCCTAATTTTAATGACACAACATTTGTGCAACCCTTAATTGATCATCACAAATCATAACAATAAACACATATTTTATTATTATAATCAATTTAAGTCGTGTAGATTAATGAAATTAAAATTTTGGCGAACGGTCAAAATCGAAGATGTCACCTGCGCCCCGCGCAGATGCCCTGCGCCCCGCTCAATTTCAGCAAAAAGTGATTTTGATTCTGCCACCCGCGCCCCGCGCAGGCCCGTGGGAAAAACCTAGTTTTTCGCGAATCCTAATGCAACAATTTCGTGCCGTCAAAACCTTTCATGATCGAAATTCAATATGATTGATTAACATGTCATTGCTTCACCATACTATTGTCGGATTCCAAAGCAAATGAACATGAATCAATTCAATATCAAATAACTTTCATAATTTGTCTTATTGAACGAAATTATTAACGGTATATCACATACACCATTTTGCATTACGGTTACTTATATCATATATAAGTTTATGGTCGTTCTTGATTGTGTAACCTTAGGACAATTAACATATCGCATGCTTCACCATACAAGTGTCGGATTCCGAAGACGTTTCAATGTTAATTACCCAATTCATACACAAAACTTACATCACATGTAAGTATTGACCGTTCTTGTTCGTGTAACCTTAGGACAATCATCATATCGCATGCTCCACCATACAAGTGTCGGATTCCGGAGCCGTTTCAATGTTAATCATCCAATTTATACACAAACAACCGTCAAATTTTAATTACTCGATTTTAATCTTTTATTAACCGTTTTAATCATATTAAAACTGAATTCATGAATTTAAACAAACATCAATTCATGGTTTCGTAAGTGGCTCTGATACCACTGAAGGAAAATTGATACGATAAAAGCAGCGGAATTTTAAAATTTTCCTTTTGTGATCCTTACGAATGGTCATGAACTGTGTTTAGAGTTTTACCTTTTGATTCGAAAACTCCCTTTAAATCACGAACGGCTATCGAACACTTTGAATCACGAACAAGGTCACGAACAAGAACCTCGAATTTGATCACAAGCGTTAAAGGTATAACGCCTCTTGCCAGTCCACACGAACAACAACCTTCAATGGAGTGCTAGCTCCAATGGTTTGAAGGGTTAGGAGAAAGGAGGCACAAAATAAGGATTAGGGTTTTTCACAAAAACTCTAGAAAGGTGATTAGGGTTTCTCAAGAGAGGAGAGAACAAAGGCTCATGAGAATGAGTAACAAAAGTGTGTAACTGTTTCTCCTTACCACAAGGGTTCTGTTTATAGAACCACTTGCCATGGCAAAATTACACTAAAGCCCTTTTAACTAAATGGGCTATAGTGGGCGCCATTCTCATGTAAATATGTCTAGTACATATTTGTACCCCCTTCTTGCTACATCATACCATATGATGTAATGCTCATTTTAATTACCATAATACCCTTATCATATTTCCTTATTTCTCCAAGGTGCACCGTACCTTACGGTATTCCAATCTCACTAGATTGTTCTTATGTGTGTGACCCTGTAGGTTTCCGTAACGTTGACAATTATAATAAATCACTATTTATTATAATAAACAGTGAGCGGTATCTAGCAACACATCACTGCTACTCAAGTTACGAGAAATTAACATGTGATATAAACATAACCTCTTGTGATAATATCGGTGTGTATAATTACCCCTTTGCCCTTATGTCTATATTGAACACAAGGCATACACAGTGTCATCCTTGTCCAGTTCAATATTGGGCCCGTGACATTTATCCTGTTATGCAGGATTGGCAAATTCCATCTAGGTCACTACTGTCCCTCAGCATGCTTCGTAAAGTACCCATCAACTGCCTTTATAATTATCCTGTTACGGATAACGTTAGATCAGCAACAAAGTACTTCACTCCCCATCTAGGGTACAAAGTGGTTTCAGGTCTAAGGGTGGTCTACACCATTATCACCATGAGAGTAACTTATGACACTTTGCATAACTTTGCATGTAGTACTCTCATAGCGGGTCAATCCAGTATAAATATTACTCCTAATATTTATACCTACGTCAAGACTTGATAACTCCTTATCCCATGATCCATGAGATGTGATCATCAGTCTATCTTCATAATAGTCTTTATGCTTTAAGGTTATCCCCTTTACCTTAAAGCTCGACTACGGATACTTTAAGAATAGTGTCCTTATGTTTAATATTATCTCATGATTAAGTCACACTTAATTATTAAATGGACTTTCTATTCTAGGGACTTCATTATTTTGCAACCTTACAAACATAATAAAGAAATGCCATATTTATATTCAAACTCCTAAAGCAAATACTATGAAAATAGATTGGCTCTTAGGGCTTACTCCAACACATTTCCCAACGTACTTTCGAACCATTTTTCGAACTCGTCTAGCTCTTTTTCATCGTACTCGCGTCCTGTGCTCATATCCTTCAGGAGTTTGCACTCCTCCTTTGGATTGTCCACCGTGTTACCTTCAATATCTTTAGAAACATGAGTGCTTACCAGTTTTGAGAGTTGACTAATCTGGGTTTCGAGACTTTATCGTCGCCCCCTGGTTGGCTACTGTAGTCTGGGTATTTTCAAAGTTAGTTTTGCTCATGTTAGCAAATTTGTTGAGTAACTTTTCCAATGGAGATGGCTTTCTTGGTTGAGGTGCAGCTTGAGCCTGGTTTCCTGTCTGATTTCTAGCGTAAATTTGGGTGTTTGCTCCAACCTGGATTGTAGTTGTTTCCCATATAATTTACCTGCTCTTCGCTCCCTCCTGGCAAACAATGCCCATTAGGTTGATCTTCTAGGCAGAAATCACAGACCCCTTCTACCTATTTAACACTAGCTTCCTTCACAGCTTTCTCTTTATCAGTAAGTTGCCTCCTTAGTAACTCGATCTCTACTTTGTAGGCAATCTCCTGGTCCACCTTTAGTACTCCAGGTGTTTTTTTAGCTCGATCATGACTTATGTTGTATTCATTCTGGCACATCTGCTCAACCAGATCCTTAGTCTCTGCATAGATCTTTACTTTGATGGACCCATCAGTTGAAGCATCTAGTATCATACTGTGTTGCATCTTCATACCAGCTGTGAATAGTTGCATCTGCTCCATAGCACTAATGCTGTGGTTAGGACACCTTCTCATAAGCAACTTGAATCATTCATAAGCCTCGCACAACGTTTCAGATTCATGCTGTTTGAAATTCAGAATCTAAGACTTCCTCTTCTGGAATAGTGTGTGTATGAAGAATCTTTCTAGGACCTTGTCTTCAAGCTCCTTCCATGTTGCAATCGTTCCCTTTGGCAAGCATTGAAGCCAATCTTTAGTTGGACCTGTAAGAGAAAAAGCAAACAAACGCAGCTTCTTCTGGTCATCAGAAACGTTTTCCGGCACCTTCTGGATCTGACATGTCTCTGAAAACTTTGAGAGATGATCCTAGGGATCATTGTTGGTACGTCCGTCGAACTGGTTCTCCCGCAAACCTGTAAGAACATTACCCTTAATATCAAAGTTAGCTGGGTTGGCCGGCTGGAACCCCAGTGAGATCTGATCTGTGTCAGTCCTCTTGCAGTAATCTCCCATTGTAACTCTTTGCTTGTCCCCGATGGCTTCGGTGGTAGGCTCTTCTTCTTTGTTAGGATTATTGGATTTTGCAAGCCTTTGTGCTCGCCTTCTCTCCCAGAGCGTTCTTTCTGGTTCAGGATCGTACTTAAACTCCAGGATACCTGTTATCAAGTACAACAAATGAATACCTTCAGTAGCACTAGAAAATTAAATGGTAAAACTTTTTTTGGTTTGTCTCATGTGTCTTTGTCACTATGAAAATTCCCAGGTAAGTGAGGAGGATCACAACGGATCGCTCGGAGACCTTGACTTATCCTTAGCCAGAATTTTCACAGATTAAAATCCACAATCATCAACAAGATTTTTGATTTTTTTAATTTTTTTGTATTTTTGAAATTTTTGACAAACTTAAATAAATCTAGTGAGGCTTTGTAAACACAATCCCCGACAACGGCGCCAAAAACTTGACTACGGTCTGGCAAGTGCACCAGTCTGTCGTCGAGTAATAATTCACACTCTACGAGTAGAATGAGTTCGTATCCACAGGGATCGTGCCGCAGCTTCACTAGCATTATATAAGTTTGTGATAATTTGCATTCGCTTTGGGTTTTGGAAAAAGCATTTTATAAAAATAAGCGTAAAGCTTGCAGAAATATAAATAGCAGAATGTAGAAATATAGATTCAAGAAATATAGAGGCTAGGTATGGTGGTTGGACTCCCTCCCTTCTTCATATTTGGCATGATCGGTGTATAACATAGTTACTTAGATTATGTTCGGCGGTGAATTATCCTTGTTGTAGTAATACCTTACTATTACACTATATGTTTATTAAAGTTTCCCTACGTTAAAAACTAAGGTACCTACGAGAGCCTAACCTCGAGCTGCTTATGAGAACGCTATGCGAGGCATATGAACGGTTCAAGCTGCTTATGAGAAGGTGTCCTAACCACAACATTAGTGCTATGGAGAATATGCAACTATTCACTGCTGGAATGAAAATGCAACACAGGATGATACTAGATGCCTCAGCTGGTGGGTCCATCAAAGTAAAAACCTATTGTTGAGTCTTTGATATTGGCTGCATTTTTGGAAAAATAAACTTTGTGCAAGATGTGCGATCCGATGCCTCAGGCATTGCGTAGAGCATTGGAACGTCTCAGGAAGTTCGCTCATGACAAGTTCTATTTATGGAATGATTAGTTTCTCTCTCATGAATCTTGCATGGCGCGTTTTATAAGGCTTTATATAAGGAATGTTATTTAGTGCTTCAGATCCTGTTCAAGAATATTTCTGAAGAGTATCATCTTTGAAGAATATATTTTTAGAGAATCTCTTTTAATTAATATGAAGTCAATGCTTGGGTCAAACAAACCAAGCCCATGTTTGTCTAATTGTCTGAAGTATTTAAAGGAGCTGCAAAACCCTAATTGGATAGTTGTTCACGCCGAATTGTGCTTGTGTCTAGAACTCTAGGTTTTGCGTGTGTGTTGTTTATTGTGAGCCTTTCTTGTGTCACCTTGATGCAAGCTTAGGACGTGTGTTCTTGAGTTGTAATTGTGTGATCCTTCTACTAAGCTTTGAAGTACGGAGTTAGGACTTTTGGTGAGTTTAACACTCTAAGCCTTTAGGTACGAGTGTGTAGTTTTAGGAGTGTGTCTCCAAAACTGTTTTGTCTTTGTGTATTGAAATCCTTGTTGTTCGTAAGGTTGTAAGGGAGTGAGATGGGATCTCATATCTAGGAGTTCCTAGGTAGAAGAGTCATTGGTAGTGCCTAGGTTATAAGTTGTAAACGGGGCGTTTGCTGGTAACTTAGAACTAGGACTATTATAGTGATATTCCTTCCTGGATTGGTATCCCCCAGACTTAGGTTGCTATTTGCGCCGAACTGGGTTAACAAATAACTTGTCTCTTTTATTTGTTTTCTTTTATATGCTTTGGATTATTACTTGCTAGACCGGACGCAGTGTTAGAGCATCGTGTAGAGCATCGTGCATAGCGTGCCAGGAATTTCAATTGGCATCAGAGAAGGAACCCTGCCTGTTTTCTTGGGTGAGATTCAGGACCTGAAATCTCTGGAATTATGGAAAAAGAAGGAGGATACATGAACAGGCCACCTTTGCTCAATGGATCCGCCAATTATGACTCTTGGAAATCCAAAATGACGGCTTTCCTGAGATCTATTGATAGCAAAGTTTGGAAGGTTGTTTTGACTGGATAGGAACATCCCACATATGCTAGCAAGGAAGGTACCTCAACGGGGGTGATGAAACCTGAAGTAGAATGGACTACAGAAGAGGAAGCTGCAGCCAACCATAACCATAAGGCTATTTATGCCCTGTTTAATGGAGTAGACACTAGTGTTTTGAAGCTCATAAAAAATTGTGTGTCAGCTAAAGATGCGTGGGAGATATTACAAAAGTGCTATGAAGGCACAACCAAAGTGAAATGGTCAAAAATTCAACACCTCACATGAAAGATGATGAGAGTATTCAAGACTTTCACTTAAGTCTCTTGGACATTGCTAATTCCTTTGAAGCCCTGGGAGAAAAAATGTCTGATGAGAAACTGTCAAGGAAACTCCTTAGATCTCTTCCCAAAAGGTTTGACATGAAGGTAACGGCAATTGAGGAAGTGCATGACATCTCCACTATGAAAATGGATGAACTTGTTGGATCCCTCCAGACTTTTGAAACTGTATTGGATGAACGTGGCGACAAGAAGAACAAGAGCATTGCTTTTGTTTCAAACACTGATGAGGAAGATGAACAAATTGAGGATGGGGAGGAAGATAACATAGCAGATGCCATTGCCATGCTGGGCAGACAATTCAACAAAGTGTTGAAAAGAGTTGATCGTAGGAATCGACAGAATGAGCAAAGCATCAGATTCGACATCAACAAGCAACAGAATAATCTGAAGAAAACCAATCCTGAAGAAAAGAGCAGCCAAGGCAAGGGAGTTCAGTGTCATGAATGCGAAGGGTATGGACACATAAGGTCAGAATGTGGAACATATCAGAAAAGACAAAAGAAAGGGCTAACTGTTTCGTGGTCAGATGAAGATACTGATGAAGAAAATGAATCAGCAAGACATGTAACTGCCCTCACTGGAACATGTGTTAATGTTGAGGATTGGGAATCTGATGAAGATGAGGATGTGTCTTATGAGGAACTTGCTAGTACCTACAAAGATTTGGTCACAAGATATGAAGAGATGTGTAGGATTCTTGAGAAGCAGAAGAAGACCATCAACAAACTTCAAGCTGAAGTAAACATCCAGATTCAAAAGGCTACTCAAGCAGAAGAAAAGGTCATCCAAGTTAATGTTCAAATGGATGATCTTAGAAAACGTGTAAGTCAGCTGAACTCAGGAGCAGATCTCCTTGAAGAAATTCTGGATAATGTGCCAAGTGGGAGGCTTAGGTGTGTTGTGTAAGACCCAAGATTTCACTGTACAGTTTTCCTAAGGAACTTTATTGTTGGCTAAGTTTTTAGGGTTTTTGGTGAAACGGTTTCGTGAGTATTGTCGCGATAATAGGATTTTTGCTTAAATGGAGTCTGTTTTGTGCTCGTGCGCCGGAAAGGCACAGACTTTTGGGTCGTAATCCTCTTTTGAGTATGAGAAGGTTTCTGTGAAGTCAGAAATCCGAGTTTTGGATTATTCTCGCTTTTGGAAAAAACGAGTAGGAATTTTACCCGCTGATGTTAAATTTTACGGTTTCTGTTTTCCGTCGAATTTTAATTGGAGACTTTATATATTGGCGTGAGTTGGAATCTAGTTTCAGAATATTTTTGGGAGCTAAGGAAATAAATCACAGTCGAGGAAAAAGTTTTAGCGATAATTTTTAGAAGCGGTTTACGACGGACGTTTATTCCGTAGTTTTTCTATTTTTGCGATTTTCGTCCGTTAGCGAGGTGCGACTCGTTTAAGCGCGAGCGCGGGGACTGAGCGAGCTAGTGGGCTAAGACCATGAAAATATCTAGATATTTATTTAGTTTGCTTGGTGACCAAGACTTGATGGATGGCTAGGATTTGATCATGAAACTTTATACTTTGCAATCTAAGGGCTTATAATTAAGTGATAGATCTATATAAGCCAAAGTCATGAGACTTTCCCTTTCTCTTCCTTCTCCTTTGCCGTGAGCTAGCTCCTTCTCTTTGGAAATTTCATTTTTGTCTTCCACATAAATCATGAAAGATCTAGGAAACCAAGTGGAATTAGGAGAAGTGATGAAGATCAAAGTTGTTCCTCTCATCATTATGGTGCTTTCCATCCATTTTATTTTGGTAAGAAAATCTTCCTTTCACTTTTATCCCTCTTGGCCGTGTGGTCTTTGGCTAGGAGTAGTAGGAGTTTTGAGTTTTCCTTGTTAATATTATTGGATCCATGCTATGAGTGAGAGATTTCCATGCTTGAGAACCATGTTTTTTTTTCCATGAGTTTATGATCATATATGAGATTTTTGAGCTAGGGTTTTCATGAAAATTCTATATGGATCAAGAACATGGAGTTTTGTTTAATTATAGTGTTAATGATGTTGTTTTTGAACCTTTTATGGAAATGGATATGTGATAAGTGGTTTGGTTTTGAAAAATAGAAAATATAAATTGTGTTCATGAGAAATTTTGAGAAAATTTCTATGATGTTTGAATGGTTTTTGAAACATGTTTTTTTTTTGTGTGCAATTTAATTTATTTGGGAGCCAAATGGATTATTCTATGATTTTGAAAAGGAAAAATTTTTAGAGCTAGCATGTTGTTGAGAAATGGCCGTGGCATTTTAGGCCTTGTGTCCATGTTGGTTTCAAAATTTTTAAGTCCTATTGGAAGGCATGATCATTGCTTTGGTGGAAGATCATGGTTTTAAAGGAATGGTTTATGGGGTTTGTTTAGAAAGAAAATGTTAGAATTAAAAAGCCCTAAATTTTTATGATTTATGAAGTTAGGGTTTTGAAAAAGTTGTTAAGTGTGGAATTAAATCAAATTGAGTTGGTTTATGTGAAATAAGTATTTGTATAAGTGTTTTAGCTATGTTTGATTTTCAAAAAAAATGGTTTAGAGATGTTTTTGCTACTGGCCGAAATCTAAAGGGCATTTTCGTCCATTTTAAAAGTTATATTTTGTCTTAGAAAGTTACCCATTCAATCCGTCTTTTCGAGACGAAGAATTTGGCGTATGGCTCGTCTCGATCGGATAAAGAATGAACGAGTTATGGCCATTTTATTTGAAAGAAAAAAACTTGTAACTTGTAGCGCAAGTAAACTTTTATTTTTGTGAAAATTTTCAAAGAGTTTTTGGTTTGTTTTCAAATGGTTTTAGTATGTGAAAATTGATTGCCTTGGAGTTAGGAATCAAAGTGTTTCTTAGTTTGTTTTGAAACGAAACTATATTTCTTATAGCAAAAATAGTACAATTAACTTCGTGAATTTTTAAACACTATGAGAATAACCTGAAATCATTGAGGGACAGCTTTAGAAAGTACTTTAGACCCCTCCGGAGCGTTGAGAGCAAGTTTCGTTTCGATAGGATAAACGAGGAATATTTTATTGATGTTACGCTACATATATTTTAGGTAGCGTGAATTGTAGAATTTCGCGGAAAAGAGTAACGGAAGCTTGCTGAGGTAAGGGCATCACTTTATTTCTGTCTTTTCACTGAGTTATAACATGTTTGTTGGTTATTTTCGGTGACGCGTGTTTGTGTGTTTGGCATGTATGTGTTATGTATTCTCGTGATGAGAAAGTGTTTACAATACGTGCGTTGTTTTACATATGATTGGAGATGTATGTATGAACATGTGGGTGAATACATATGATTGGAAATGTATGTATGTTTGTTGTGGTTTGTTACATATGATTGGATATGTATGTATGTTGTTATGTTTGGTTTACATATGCTAGAGAGGTATGTATTCATTGCATTAGTATACATGGGGAATCGTATGCTCATGCATTGTTAGTGCGTAGTGGCGGGAGTGGACTACGAGGTGTGGTTGCGGGAGTGGACCCACCTGATTCTTATAGGGTTGTGTTGAGTTCAATACATGGTTGCGGGAGTGGACCATGGGGTGTGATTGCGGGAGTGGATCCACCTTAATCCTTTGTGATTTTGTTGAGTCAATACATGGTTGCGGGAGTGGACCATGGGGTGTGATTGCGGGAGTGGATCCACCTTAACCTTGTGTTTTCGTTGGTGTTTTGGTAGGGGTTGGACCTACAGTGCCGGAACTCATGCATTGTGGTAGCTAGGGTTAGTACCACACATTGTAGAAGTCTGCATTAGGCTTGGTGTGTACTATATATATATAAACCCGTTGGTGGGAATTGCTTTGGTGGTTAAGAGCTTTCTCTTGTGTTCGTGGAATTATTGTTATGTGTACAATCTTTCGCACCGGTTATATATATACATACTATATATTTTGTGGTGACCCTTTCTTTCATTTGCGGGCTCATCCCACCCAGATGATGGGTTAGGTCGTGGTGACGACGGTGGCTGTTCCGGGTCCCAGTGAGATGTTGGAGCTTTAGCTTAGTTAGACTATGCGCCGGTGTGGGTTGTACACCGTGCTTTTTGGGTTTATGCTTAAGATTCTAACTTGTTTTGTTGTAAGTATTTGAATACTTAGACTTGGATTGTAATTATTCAGGAATACACTTTGCTTGTCGAAGCACCTTACGGTAATGAGTTCTTTTGTATGTTTAATGCCGGCTCTCACAGTTTGTATGCGAGCTCTGTTCCGTTTTAAAAAAAATAAAATTAATGCCCCTTTTTAGGCTTTGAAAATCGGGGTGTTACATGTTGGGTACAACTACTCAAGTTTGAATCAGTACCAACAGGATCATGAAACTAAGTTCACTTCAGGAGAAAATGTTATTGATCCCTGTACTGGAAAGGTAATGCTGGAGCATCAGCCTCGACATTCTAAAGACCTTTTGTTCATCAAAGGCCTAGAAATCAAAGAAGATATCGTAAGTGGGTGTGTCACCATTGTGGAAAATGAGGACACATTAGACCTTTTTGTTACAAGCTGCATAGATACCCCAACCAGGAGCCTAAACCAAATGTGATACAGGAGGAGAACGCAATTAAAAAGGAATGGAGACCAAAAGAAGAAAATGTTGGAACGCCTAAAGAAGAAAATGTTGGGTTAATCGCTCACACATCTCTAAGAGCTTCTTCTAAGGAGGATTGGTACTTCGATAGCGGGTGTTCTAGACATATGACTGGTGAAGAGAAGTATCTCATAAATGTAATATCCTACAAGGCTAGCTTTGTGACTTTTGGAGATGGAGAAAAAGCAGAAATAGTAGGAATTGGGGATCTGATCAACCATAAATTGCCCAATCTTGAAAATGTGCTTTTAGTTAAAGGCCTCACAGCAAATCTGATTAGCATTAGCCAGCTGTGTGATCAAGGCATGGAGGTTAACTTTACTAAATCTGAATGTCTAGTTAACAATGAGGAAGGACAACTAGTGTTGAGAGGTACTAGATCTAAAGACAACTGTTACTTGTGGATGCCTCAAGAAGAAGCCCTCACATCTACCTGCCTAATCACCACATAAGATGAAGTTCAACTATGGCACCAGAAATTGGGACATCTCAATTTGAAAGGAATGAAGAAAGCTATATCAGTAGAAGCCATCAAAGGTCTTCCTAAACTTAAGATCGTTGAAGGAAAGGTATGTGGTGAATGCCAAATTGGAAAGCAAATCAGGATGTCGCATCCGATGCTGGAGCATCAGACAACCTCCAAGGTTCTTGAATTATTACACATGGATCTCATGAGTTCCATGCAGGTTGAAAGCTTGGGAGGAAAAAGGTATGTTCTTGTAGTGGTAGATGATTACTCTAGATACACATGGGTGAACTTCATTAGAGAAAAATCAGATGCCTTTGATGTCTTCAAGGAGCTGTGCATCCAGATTCAAAGAGAAAAAGGTAGCAATGTTGTAAGAATAAGGAGTGATCATGGTAGAGAGTTTGAGAACTCCAAGTTTAATGAATTCTGCTATACTGAAGGAATTAAGCATGAGTACTCTTCTCCAATAACTCCTCAACAGAATGGCATAGTAGAAAGAAAGAATAGAACGATTCAAGAATCAGCCAGAGTCATGCTTCATGCCAAAAACATTCCTTATCATTTTTGGGCTGAAGCTATGAATACTGCCTGCTATGTACACAACAGAGTCACCCTGAGAAAAGGTACAACCTCTACTCTATATGAACTATGGAAAGATAGAAAACCAACTGTCAAACACTTCCACATCTTTGGAAGTAAGTGTTATATCCTAGCTGATAGAGAACCTAGAAGGAAACTTGATCCTAAAAGTGATGAGGGATTTTTCCTTGGGTACTCCACAAACAGTAGAGCTTACAGGGTCTATAACACAAAGACTCAAGTTGTGATGGAATCTGTGAATGTTGTTGTAAAGGATTCTCTAGTGAAAGAAAATGAAGGGACAAATCAAGGTACTCCTGTTAGTGTGAATGCTGAACAAGATGCTGAAGCATCCGAGCAACCACTTATTGATAAATCTGATGAAGAGACTATTGAAGAGGAAGGTGAGGAACAAGACCTCAAGCACTAAGTAAAGGCCCCTCTGTTCGTGTCCAGAAAAATCATCCCATAGAGCTGGTAATAGGGAACCCTAAACAAGGGATAACCACAAGAAGGACAAATGATGTTGTTGCAAATTCTTGTTTTGTGTCTTTGTTTGAGCCAAAGAATGTCAAAGAAGCTTTGACTGATGAAGCCTGGATTGAGGCCATGCAGGAAGAGCTAAATCAATTTGAGAGAAGTGAAGTGTGGGACTTGGTTCCAAGGCCCGAAGATGTGAATGTAATTGGAACCAAATGGGTGTACAAAAACAAGTCAGATGAGAATGGTACGGTTACCAGAAATAAAGCAAGGCTTGTGGCCCAAGGATATACCCAGATTGAAGGGCTTGACTTTGATGAAACTTTTGCACCTGTGGCCAGACTAGAATCCATCAGGTTGCTTCTAGGAGTGGCTTGCATTCTCAAGTTCAAATTATATCAAATGGACGTGAAGAGTGCATTTTTAAATGGATACCTACAGGAAGAGGTGTATGTTGAGCAACCAAAAGGGTTTGTGGATCCAGAACATCCCAACTATGTCTACAAATTGAAGAAAGCCTTGTACGGTCCAAAACAGGCACCTAGCGCATGGTATGAAAGGTTGACTCAATTCTTGGAAGAGCAAGGATACAGAATGGGAGGATGAGACAAAACTCTGTTTGTGAAAGAAGAAAGAGGAAAATTTATAATAGCCCAAATCTATGTTGATGGCATTGTGTTTGGTGGAATGTCGAACACAATGGTCCAACATTTCGTCCAGCAAATGCAGTCAAAGTTTGAAATGAGTCTTGTTGGAGAATTGACTTACTTTCTTGGACTTCAAATCAAACAAATGGAAGACACCATCTTTATATCCCAAAGCAAGTATGCCAGAAACATCATCAAAAAATTTGGGATGGACAATGCTACACACAAGAGAACACCAGCACCTACTCATTTGAAACTCACCAAAGATGAGAAGGGAATAAGTGTGGATCAAAGTCTCTACAGAAGCATGATTGGGAGCTTGTTGTACTTGACTACAAGTAGACCTGATATCACTTATGTTGTTGGAGTGTGTGCTAGATATCAAGCAGATCCTAAGGTAAGTCACTTGACTCAAGTTAAAAGGATCTTGAAGTATGTGAATGGAACTAGTGATTATGGGATAATGTATTCCCACTGTGAAAACTCTACCTTATATGGATATTGTGATGCTGATTGGGCTGGAAGTGCAGATGATAGAAAAAGCACTTCAGGAGGTTGCTTCTTCTTAGGCACTAATCTGATATCTTGGTTTAGTAAAAAGCAGAATTGTGTGGCTCTATCTACTGCTGAGGCAGAATACAGAGCAGCTGGGAGTAGCTGCTCTCAATTGGTGTGGATGAAACAAATACTGAAGGAATACGATGTTGAACAGGATGCTCTAACATTGTACTGTGACAACATGAGCGCCATAAACATTTCAAAGAATCCTGTCCAGCATAGCAAAACAAAGCATATTGATATTCGTCATCACTACATAAGGGATTTGGTTGAAAACAAAATTGTGATTTTGGAGCATGTGGGTAGAAAGGAACAAATAGCAGATATTTTCACCAAGGCTCTTGATGCTGTACAGTTTGAGAAGTTAAGGGGCAAGTTAGGAATTTGCCTCTATGAGGAGTTATAGCAATTACCGTTAGTAAAGGCGTGGCGTGCAGCAGTTATTGCAGTTTCTCTTTGTTCATTAGTGCACGTTGATCAAGGTAATCATGGGCTTAAACTTCCTACAAACACGTCAACCTCTGATACTGGCTATATTATTTTCAAATCTTTACCAAATATTTTCTTTCCAAATAATCTTTCTTACAACTTCCCAACTTCTTCTCCAAACCTATTCATCAAACCCAAACTCACTCCTCTCTGCAAATCCTATTTTCTCAATACTCTCCTCTCTACAATATCTCAACCATCCACTCAAACCTCTCCAACCAAAACCTCACCGCAAAAATCTTCTCCGTCAAAATCAACCACCACCACTCCCAACATCACTGAAAATCCCTCCATTCCCCTACCCCAACCTTCTGATGTCATCACCAACGCTACTCCTATCACCATGATTCACCCTTCATTCAACTCTATTCTTAACCCCACCCCATCTAACCATTCACCTTCACCCAAATCTAAACCCACAAAGAAAACCAAATCCGTAACTACCAGAAAACCCAAGTCTCAAAAATCCAAGTCTCGATATTCATCTAACTTTGACATGCAGCAGTTGTATCTTAGTGATTTGGGTAATGCAAGCACCAATGTTGCATCTGATGTCACAACACCGTGCCCTGATACTCAGATTGAAGCAAACAAGGAAGATTATACTCAAACCCTAAGTTCTACAAAGGGGGAAACTGCTGAGATGGGCGAACACTATGTTCCTAATACTCCTAGTGATGAAGGAGATGATGAAGATGCTCAGAACATCAAGATTGCTGAAGATGCTCTCAAATCGCTAGTGGACTCTGTTACTAGTGTTAAGGTTGTGCCGGATGCTTCAACATCCTTGGCACAAGATCAACCACAAGCATATGTGGCTGCTGATTCTAATGTGCAACAAGATGAGGTTATCGCTGCTGATGTGATTGGAGATCCAAGTGTACAGCAAGATGAGATTGTTGCTGATGATGAGTTGGCTGAAGATACTGATCAGGGTAATGATGTTTTTGAAGATGAAGGTGCTGAGGACAATGTTAATGAAGATGACAGTACAGATGAAGATGTAACAATCATGAAGATTGTTGGTGATTCTAAGAAAAGAGGTGGAAAGACTGGTGTGGGTAACAGATTGAGAACAAGAAAAGAGAAGGTGACTGAGGTTGTGGTTGAAGAACCAAAGTCCACAAAGAAGAAGATTGTTGCAGCTGAGGCAACAAAGTCTCCTAAGAAAAAGAAGGTAGCATCTGAGGCTACCACATCCACTAAGAAAAAGATGTATGGTCCTGTTAGGAGATCAAGCAGAGTTGAGATAACTGCTAAACACCAGAAGAAAGCGTCCAAGAGGAAGCCTATTGAGTTGAGTGATTCAGAGGTTGATGCTGAGGAGGATGCTCCAACTTTGCCTACAACATCAAAGCAAAAGACAACAAAGAAGAGAAAGATTGTTGCTGATGCATCTGTTGATGCCGAGGAGAATGCTCCAAGCATTGTGTCTGCAAAGAAGAAGAAAGCTGGGAGATCCATTCCACAAAATGTCCCTGATGTGCCAATGGACAATGTATCATTCCATTTCAGTGCAAGTGCTGCCAAATGGAAGTTTGTTTATCATATGAGATTGGCTTTAGAAAGGAGGTGATGGACCTGATTCATCAAGCTGGTTTGATGAAGACTGTGAGTGGGCTAGGAAAATGTTATGAGAAGCTGGTGAAGGAGTTCATTGTCAACATTGGTGAAGACTGTGACAATAGACTCAGCAAAGAGTTTCATCAAGTCTTTTTCAGAGGTAAATGTGTAAAATTTTCACCTGCTGTGATCAATGAATATCTTGGAAGAAGGGAGGATGACTATCCTAGATTTGAGCCAACTAATAACCAGATTTGCAAGACTATCACTGCCAACCAGTTCAAGGTGTGGCCTCTTAAAGGTAAGGTACCCTCTGTGATGCTATCTGTGAAGTATGCCATTTTAAATAGAATAGGTGCAGTGAACTGGGTTCCCACTTCTCACACTTCTACTATAGCAACTAGTTTGGCAAAATTTATTTATGCTATTGGAATTGGTGCTGATATGCTGATTTTGGGTCCCTAATTTTTGATCAAATTGTTGAACATGGAAAATCTTGGGCTGTCAAACTTGCCATTTCCTTTCCATCCCTTATCTGTGATATTATTCTATCTCAACACCCCAACATCCTACTTCCTGAGGATAAGCCTTGTAAGAGGGAATCACCAATGACCCTCTCCTACAAGCTTTTTGAAGGAAAACATGCTGCTGACATTACTGTGCCCCCTAAGAAATTAATTCCTGCTGGGAAAGTGGCCTCTTCTTCCATGAACAGAAAAACAATGATCATATCCATGGAAGCTGCTGTTAAGGCCTTAGATGAGCAGAAATGTGAGCTTGAAAAAGCCATCCTTGCCCTGAAGCAAGAGGAAGCTGAGGAAGAAGGGTTGGTAGCTGAAGATGCGGGTGTTAATAATGCTGGTGATGGTGGTGATGCTGCTGATGGTGATGCAGCTGGGAATGAAGATGGAGAAGAAGGAGGTGACACAGAGGAGCTGGAAGTGTCTGATTCCAGTGGTTCCTTTTAGTTTAATGTAGTGATTATGTTGCCCTGTTTTGTTTGTTGCTTGTTAAGCTGTTTCTGGGCATAAACTATGTTATTTCTGCTGGTGTGTATTATGGTTCTGTACTTATTAACTCTCTGTACTGCTGATTTTGTCAAATTTGTGGCAAAAAGGGGGGAGTAAAAATTTGGTATGTTTTGGTTTGTTTTTATTATGATCTGCTCTGGTGGTATTATCTGCATATGCTCTGGTTATGATATGTCTGTAGTGTAGTGTAGTGTAGCTAGTAGTGTGTCTTGAATGGAGTATGTAGGATAGCTATGTGGCTGTGACCTGATATGCAGGTGTTGAGGGGGAGCTGAGTTGTATTATGCAGGGGGAGATGTTGGACACAATGCTCCAACATCCCATGCATGTGTGCAGGGGGAGTAGATTTGTGAAAATGCTGAAGCATTCTATCCCACATCCTATCAAGTTTATTTTCCTGACCATTTAAGGCGAAGTAGTTATCTTGTGTTCCGCTGTTCCATGCCTCTCTGATAATCTTAAAAGATACATTTTATTATTTTCTACTGTTCTCCATGAAGGAGTAGTATGGTAACATTTTGAAGGATAGCCTCTACAGATCTTTATGCTTGTGTGTTTATGTTGAAAAAAAGAAATGTAGTTGAAGTATCTGTTTAAGTAGTATCTGTATGGTCATAATTTGTTTAGCCAAAAATTTGCCAAAGGGGGAGTTTGTTGAGTCTTTGATATTGGCTGCATTTTTGGAAAAATAAACTTTGTGCAAGATGTGCGATCCGATGCCTCAGGCATTACGTAGAGCATTGGAACGTCTCAGGAAGTTCGCTCATGACAAGTTCTATTTATGGAATGATTGGTTTCTCTCTCATGAATCTTGCATGGCGCGTTTTATAATGCTTTATATAAGGAATGTTATTTAGTGCTTCAGATCCTGTTCAAGAATATTTCTGAAGAGTATCATCTTTGAAGAATATATTTTTAGAGAATCTCTTTTAATTAATATGAAGTCAATGCTTGGGTCAAACAAACCAAGCCCATGTTTGTCTAATTGTCTGAAGTATTTAAAGGAGCTGCAAAACCCTAATTGGATAGTTGTTCACGCCGAATTGTGCTTGTGTCTAGAACTCTAGGTTTTGCGTGTGTGTTGTTTATTGTGAGCCTTTCTTGTGTCACCTTGATGCAAGCTTAGGACGTGTGTTCTTGAGTTGTAATTGTGTGATCCTTCTCCTAAGCTTTGAAGTACGGAGTTAGGACTTTTGGTGTGTTTAACACTCTAAGTCTTTAGGTACGAGTGTGTAGTTTTAGGAGTGTGTCTCCAAAACTGTTTTGTCTTTGTGTATTGAAATCCTTGTTGTTCGTAAGGTTGTAAGGGAGTGAGATGGGATCTCATATCTAGGAGTTCCTAGGTAGAAGAGTCATTGGTAGTGCCTAGGTTATAAGTTGTAAACGGGGCGTTTGCTGGTAACTTAGAACTAGGACTATTATAGTGATATTCCTTCCTGGATTGGTATCCCCCAGACGTAGGTTGCTGTTTGCGCCGAACTGGGTTAACAAATAACTCGTCTGCGAGCGCAAGAGAAATATCTTGGATATTTTCAAAAAGGTAATGATTACTTTGTTTTGATCCAAGGGCTAGGGTTTAGCCATGCAAAAGGTATTTTGATCCAATGGCCTAGATTGATCAAGAGAGAAATGAATAGTAAGGAGGTTTAAGTGTTTAGCCTTGAAGCAAAAATCATAAATACTCCCTTCCTCTCTTCTTTCTCGGCCGAACACTCTCTCTCACTCTTACCAACTCAAAATTTTCTCTTCCTCTCAAGAAGCTTGCTTGGATTGTGCTAGGATCATCAAGCCCTTTGATCATCTTCTTCATCTTGAGGTAATTAGACCTCTTCCTTCTCTCATTTCTCATGAAATTCTCTTGGATTTTTAAGTTTCACAATTTTGTTCTTGAGTAGAAAAATGTTAGAATTTAGTTTTGTTTCCATAGATGTGTTCATAAGAGTTCTTAGTACACATGATTGAAAAATGAGTTGATTTCCATGGTTAATCTTGTTTTTACAAATTTTTGAGTAAGGGTTTTGAAGAAAAAGTTTGAAAGGTTCATAAATTTAAATTGTGTTGTAAGATTTTGATTTTGAAGTTAGAATTGAGCTTTTAAACAAAATGGATTGTTGAATATGAATTTTGTTTCGAAAAATGAGAAAAAAATTATTCTCGTGTTCTTGAGCGACTCGAAGAACGCAATTTAGAAAAATTTTATTTCGAGTTTCAAAAAGAGTCGGGTATACGATCGAATATCGTTACGAGCTATCATATGTGGTTAGGGTTTTCAAATGAAGAAAAATTGTGTAGGATTGCCTTTTTGCCTCATTTGGGCCGTGGCATCCATATAGGGTTCGAGGAATCGAATTTCGAAAATTGTTTAGAGGCAAATTGCTTCCCATGATCATTGTTTAAATGTTTGATTAGTTATGGGATGTTTTGTAAAGAAAAAATGATTTCTTGCCTTAAGAGAAACTTATTTGAGATTTTTCGAAAATTTGCGATTCGACTCGATAATTTCTAAATCGCTTTGATAAGTGCTAGTTAGGTATTATGGGATATTACCATGCATTTAGAAGTGAAAAATTTTGAATGGAAGGGTGTTTTGAAAGAAAATGGCCGTGGCTTCCTAGTGTGGGGGAGGAAATTTCAAAATTTTTCTAAGTCCACAATTGTGTGAAAATTTTATAAGTGTTGGATAATCTTAGTTTTGAAGAAAAATGAGTATAGGAAAGGTTGTTAGGAAGAAAAAAATGGGTAACTTGTAACACAAGAAAACTTCGATTTTTCATAAAAATATTTTTGAAAAGTTTTAGTTGTGTTTCAAATGGTCTTGTTGTGTGTGACACAAGTCCTTGAGGTGGAGAAATCCAAAATGGTTTTAGTTTGTGATTTGGAAACAAAATGATTTTCGTGTCATAAAAATAGTGCAATTTACTTCGTGAATTTTTAAACACTATGAGAATAACCTGAAATCCTTGAGGGCTAGCTTTAGGAAGTACCTTAGACCCCTCTGGAGCTTTGAGAGCGAGTTTCGTTTCGTTAGGTTAAACGAGGAGTATTTTATTGATGTTACGCTACATTTATTTTAGGTAGCGCGTGTTGTAGTTTTTGCGGAATTAAAGTAACGGAACGCTTGCCGAGGTAAGGGCACCTTTACTTTCCGTCTAACATATGTATGCCTGGTTCTGTATTGTTGTGAATGTTTGGCATGATTATATTATGTATTCTCGTGATGAGAAGTTGTTTTGTATCGCATGTGTGGTTTACATATGTTTGAGAATATGTGTATGAATATGTGATTGGCGTGCATATGATTTTGAAAATATATGTACATATTCATGATTGTTTTACATACGCTTGGGAGGTATGTATTTTGTTGCATTAGCATATAAGGGGAATCGTATGCTCATGCATTCATAGTACGTGGTTATCGGGAATGGACCACGGGGTGCGATTATCGGGAATGGATCCACCTTAATCCTGCGGGATTTATTGAGTCCAATACGTGGTTATCGGGAATGGACCACGGGGTGCGATTATCGGGAATGGATCCACTCTAATCCTCTGGGATTTTATTGACGCCCTGCGGGGTATAGTGGGGCTTGAACCTACGACTCTCTGCGGAGAGGTTAAATTCCGGAATTCATGCATGTGAAAAAGACCCAGCTAGGGTGATCACGATCATTTAGAGTCTGCATTGATAGGCTGGTGTGCATTTCAATACTGTGTGCAAGTATATGAACTGCTAAGTGTTTATTCGCTTTTAAATGTTTATGCTATTTGTTGTTGTGTTATGTGTGGTGACCCTTGCATTCTTTCATTTGCGGGCTCCTCCCACCCAGACGATGGATCACCCTTTGTTACCGGTGCTCGCGAGAGAGACGGTGACGAGGTGGGACTTTCTTGATCGCCTGCTTCTGCCTGCCTGGAGCCTCGACCCAGCTTCCGGCACGGCTAGTTACCATGGGCGCGTTAGGATTACTACTTTTCTTGGTACCCGTCAGGTTCATCAGTGTCTGATATGGCAGACTCCGCCTTTCTCCATACCTCTACCAGTACTGCTCAGTGCATTGTGGACGGTTCCTGGGGGACCACTGCCAGGGGCGCCAGATACACCAGAGGGTGGTGGATCGGTCATTGGAGAGACCCCCACAGATGGACTAGTCACTTCTTCTTTCTCCTCCATGGGTAGTTGGGGTGATGGGGCTTTACCCGACTTCTTAGGGGAGCCGGATGATGTTCTTCAGGAGGCAGCGGCTGCTGCAGGGGATGGATCCGTTGGAGGATCCGGAGTACCTCACTTGGTATCTCCCACTTCTACCTTGAGCTTGGTCCTGTTATCGAGCGATACGGATGACTCCTGATGCCGTTGTGCATGTTAGGACTAGGACCACTGACTTAGAGTAGTATTCTTTTGGACAGGCCTTGTTGGCCGGTGACTGGTAGCATGTCGTGTAGTAGGTTCTAACGTTTTTGGATGACTGTACTCTATACTTTTACGTTTTGGATGAGCCTCTTTTGGTGTCGACTGTAGTATTTCCTAGTCACGACTACCTTGTATATTTGTCGTGAACTAGATGTTATGTTTTGGATATGTAACTATTCAGGTACACACTTTGCTTATGAGAAGCACTATTATATGCTATAGTTCTGTTGTATGAATAATGCCGGCTCTTGTAAAATATTTTCCGCGCACTCTGTCTCGTGTTTTTAAAAAAAAAATAAAAAATAATGCCCTTTTTAGGCTTTGAAAAACGGGGTGTTACATTGTTGGTATCAGAGCCCGGCTTTAGATCATCAAGGGAAAGGTGTGTCGTAAGAGTTGTCAGTCGAGTTAGAACTAGAGTTTGATTGGTTCTAAGTGACCGTTGCTTTGGTGTGTTGATGTTATTGACTCATGGTATAAGATTTCTAAGAGAATTGGAAAAGAATCTAACCAGAAAGTGGTTTATGCAGGAAACCATGCCTCCAAGACGGGCACCTGTAGCTCTTGGAGCTGATGAGAATCAAATAAACCAGCTGGCTCACTCCATGAATACCATGGCAGCAACTTTGACTGCCCAAGCTCATGCTAAGGCGCAGAGGGACATGGAAAAAAGGGAAAGAGAGATTCTCGCTGCTGGATCTCGAGTTCTCACGAGTTTTAACCATCAGAGTCCTCCGAAGTATAACAGAGAGGGAGGTCCCGATGCTGCTGACTTATGGCTTCAGGCGATGGAGAAGATCTTCGGAGCAATCCACTGCCCCGAGGGTGAAAAGGTGACTCTAGCCACCTACCAGTTGTCGGGAGGCTCTGAGTATTGGTGGAAGAATACTAGCCTTATGATGGAGGCCGCTCACGAGGAAATTAACTGGGTGAGTTTTAAGATAAAGTTTTTGGCCAAGTACTTTCCAGAGACCGCTAGAGAAAGGTATGGAGAGGAATTCCTGAGATTGCGTCAGGGAAGTATGAATGTTGAAGTTTATGCTAAGAAATTTGAATCACTGTCAAGGTTCTTCCGTTTCTTCAGGGATGGCATAGATGAGACTTACATGTGTCGCCGGTTTCAAGATGGGCTGAGGTATGAGTTACAGGATTCAGTGATACCATTGGGAATCCGGAATTTCCAAGTGTTGGTTGAGAAGTGTCAGGAAATTGAGGACATGAAGAACAAGCGAGTGAATCGCAATATGAATTCTACTGCTGGGGGACCTAGTCGTCCAAGTAATCAGGCCCAGAACCGTGGAAGGCGGGGGAATAAGCCTTACAACCGCCCTCAGAATAACAAAGGGCAGGATCGCTCTGTGAATCAAGGAAACCAAGGGAATCGGAATGTGGCGAAGCAAGGTTGTTTCAAGTGTGGTCAGGAAGGACATTATGCGAATGACTGTAGAAACACGGAGCCCGGGGTTATCTGTTATAATTGTAAGAAGCCAGGCCACATTGCTAAGGATTGCAGGGCTCAGAAAGCTGAACCATCTGTGAATGTGACACAAGGAGCCAAACCCACTGCTAGGGGACGTGTCTACTGTATGGGCACGGAAGTGAGTGGCGAGGCCAGTAATGCCATACGTGAGAATTGCCAGATTGCAGGTAACACTTTAACTGCATTGATAGATACCGGGGCAACCCATTCCTTCATATCTGTGGATTGTGCAAATCGTATGAAATTGATTGTTTCTCCGCTGTCTTTTGATTTGAATGTTTCTACCCCTGCAAAGGATATAGTGGTTAATACAGCATGTTTGCACTGTCTAGTGATGATTCAGAATAGGGAATTTTTAATTAATCTGATCTGTTTACCCCTTCGGTCACTTGAGATCATTCTCGGGATGGATTGGCTGTCGTATCACTATGTTATTTTAGACTGTGCTCGTAAGTTGGTCTTTTTCCCCGAACCAGGAGTACAGAGGTACTTGTCGGCGAACCGGCTTACAGTAACCATGAGGAATGGAGAGCCAGAAATTATTTCACTTGCTTTTATAGGAGTGACTTCAGACGTACATATAGAGGAGTTGCGCGTAGTTCAACAATTCAAGGATGTTTTTCCGTTAGAGATTCCGGGGTTTCCTCCGATCAGAGAAGTGGAATTCTTTATCGACTTACATCCAGGAACGGGACCAATCTCGGAATCACCTTATCGGATGGCCCCAGCTGAGTTGGTGGAATTGAAGAGTCAGATTGAGGACTTGTTAGAAAAGGGTTTTATTAGGCCAAGTGTGTCTCCGTGGGGAGCGCCAGTCTTATTGGTGAAAAAGAAGGACGGACGGTCACGTTTATGTGTGGATTATCGGAAACTCAACAAGGTTACTATTAAGAACCGATATCCTCTGCCACGAATTGATGATTTGATGGACCAGTTAAAGGGTGCGTCTGTGTTTTCAAAGATTGACTTGAAGTCCGGATATCATCAGATAAGAGTAAGAGAAGAAGATGTCCAGAAGACAGCGTTTCGTTCACGCTATGGGCACTATGAGTATCTAGTGATGCCGTTTGGAGTGACGAATGCACCCGCAATTTTTATGGATTACATGAATAGGATCTTCCATACGTTCCTAGACAAGTTTGTGGTGGTGTTCATCGACGATATACTCATTTATTCGAAGGATGAAGAGGAACACGAAGAGCATCTCCGCTTGGTTTTACAAGTTCTGCGTGACAGAAAGTTGTATGCAAATCCGTCAAAGTGTGAATTCTGGATGAAAACGGTAAATTTTCTGGGTCACGTTATCTCAGAAGAGGGAATATCTGTGGATCCAGTAAAGATTGAAACCGTACTTGCATGGAAACAACCGCAAACTGTTACGGACATACGAAGTTTTGTGGGTTTAGCTGGATATTATCGGAGGTTTATTGAGGGTTTCGCTAAGATTGTGGCACCAATGACACAACTTACGAGGAAAGATCAACCATTTGCTTGGACTGAGAAGTGTGAAGCTAGTTTTCAGTTGCTAAAAGAGCGATTAACGACCTCACCGGTGTTAGTTCTACCCCAGTCGGACGAACCGTATGAAGTTTATTGCGATGCGTCGCATCAGGGACTCGGATGTGTGTTGATGCAACACAAGAGGGCAGTGGCTCATGCGTCCAGACAGTTGAAGAACCACGAAAGGAACTACCCCACTCATGATCTAGAACTTGCTGCAGTAGTTTTTGCTTTGAAGATTTGGAGACATTATCTTTATGGATGTACTTTTGTCGTCTTCAGTGATCACAAAAGTCTGAAATATCTGTTTGATCAGAAAGAGTTGAATATGAGGCAGAGGAGGTGGATGGAAACACTGAAGGATTTTGATTTCACGTTACAGTACCACCCTGGAAAGGCTAATGTGGTAGCTGACGCTTTGAGTAGAAGAAGTGTATCGGTATGCTCAGCTCAGATGGCTAGTCAGCAAGAGTTATTAGAAGAGTTTCGGGATCTACATCTTGAGGTAGAGTTTGCGCCTGGGAATTTGAGATTCGGTATGGTTACGATTTCGAACGGATTAATGGAAGACATTGCTAGTTGTCAGAATGACAGTCTACTTATGGAAAAGAGAGCTTTGATAGATAGAGGAACCACCACAGAGTTCAAGGTGGGATCAGATAATATTTTGAGATGCAATGGGAGAGTATGCGTACCCGATGCTAGGAACTTGAGAAATACGGTTCTAGAGGAAGCGCATAAGAGTAAACTGAGTATACATCCTGGAGCTACCAAGATGTATCAGGATTTGAGGCTAGACTATTGGTGGCCGGGTATGAAGAGGCATGTGGCAGAGTATGTGGCATCGTGTTTGACATGTCAGAAAGCTAAGGTGGAACATCAGAAACCTGCAGGAATGCTGCAATCGTTAGAGATACCAGAGTGGAAGTGGAATAGCATATCTATGGATTTCATCACTGGTTTACCCAAGACAAGGAGGAAGCATGACTCTATTTGGGTGATAGTGGATCGATTGACGAAGTCCGCTCATTTTCTGCCTGTCAGGACTACCGACACTGCAGAAAAGTTAACAGACATCTACGTAGCTGAGATTGTGAGACTCCATGGTATACCGTCAAGCATTGTTTCAGATCGAGACCCAAAATTCACTTCACATTTTTGGAGAACTCTGCATGAGGCTTTAGGGACGAAGTTGAGGTTAAGTTCGGCTTACCATCCGCAGACAGACGGACAGACCGAAAGAACGAATCAATCTTTGGAGGATTTGTTGAGGGCATGTGTGCTAGATGATAGAGGAAGTTGGGACGATGTGTTACCACTAATAGAGTTCACCTACAACAACAGTTTCCACACGAGCATTGGAATGGCTCCGTATGAGGCTCTTTATGGGAGAAGGTGTCAAACCCCATTGTGTTGGTATCAAGATGGGGAAAGTATGTTTGTAGGGCCGGAAATGGTGCAACAGACTACGGACAAGGTCCGGAAGATACGGGCAAGAATGAAGGTCGCCCAGGATCGTCAGAAGAGTTACGCAGATAGGCGTCGTAGACCCTTAGAATTTGAGGCAGGGGAACATGTGTTTCTCCGAGTTACTCCAACTACTGGTGTTGGAAGGGCAATAAAAGCAAGAAAGTTGACTCCGAAATTTATTGGACCGTATCAGATTACGGAAAGGATAGGAAAGGTAGCCTATCGAATTACATTGCCACCGATACTGTCCCAGATTCATGATGTGTTCCATGTGTCTCAGTTAAGGAAGTATATTCCAGACCCGTCACATGTGATCACGCCAGATGACATTCAGTTGAAAGAGAACTTGTCATTTGAAGTTCCGCCAGTTAAGATTGCGGATAGAAAGATGAAACGTTTAAGGACCAAGGAGATACCCTTAGTCAAGATAATATGGAATGAAGCTACAGGAGATGCTACTTGGGAGCTTGAAAGCAAGATGAAAGAGCAATACCCCGAATTATTTAGCGATGTCTAAGTTTCGAGGACGAAACTTCTTTTAGGGGGGGAGTAATGTAAGACCCATAATTCTACTGTATCGTACGCAAGTTATAAGCGTAAGTAGTGGATAAGAGTTTTTAGGGTTTCTGTAAGATTGGTTTCATAAGTATCGTGTAATAACAGCGTTTTGCTGAGTTGGAACTGGTTTTGGATTCATATACTATTTAAGCTCAGGCTTTTGGTTCTTAGTCCTCTTTTATATACGAGAACGTTCCTGTGATTTCAGAATTTTGAGTTTCGACTTTCTCCGTTTATTGGAAAAACGAGTAGAAAACTGTGCCCGCTTCTTAAAATTTTACGGTTTCTGTTTTCCGTCGAATTTTAATTGGAGACTTTATATATCGGCGTAAGTTGGAATCTAGTTTCAGAATATTTTTGGGAGCTAAGAAAATAAATTTCAGTCGGAGAATAAAGTTTAGCGATAATATTTGGAAATGTTTTACGACGAACAATCACCTCGTGAGTTTTATATTTTTTCGCAAGATCGACCGTCGACGGAGTACGACTCGTCTGCGAGCGCAGGAGAAATATCTTGGATATTTTCAAAAAGGTAATGATTACTTTGTTTTGATCCAAGGGCTAGGGTTTAGCCATGCAAAAGGTATTTTGATCCAATGGCCTAGATTGATCAAGAGAGAAATGAATAGTAAGGAGGTTTAAGTGTTTAGCCTTGAAGCAAAAATCATAAATACTCCCTTCCTCTCTTCTTTCTCGGCCGAACACTCTCTCTCACTCTTACCAACTCAAAATTTTCTCTTCCTCTCAAGAAGCTTGCTTGGATTGTGCTAGGATCATCAAGCCCTTTGATCATCTTCTTCATCTTGAGGTAATTAGACCTCTTCCTTCTCTCATTTCTCATGAAATTCTCTTGGATTTTTAAGTTTCACAATTTTGTTCTTGAGTAGAAAAATGTTAGAATTTAGTTTTGTTTCCATAGATGTGTTCATAAGAGTTCTTAGTACACATGATTGAAAAATGAGTTGATTTCCATGGTTAATCTTGTTTTTACAAATTTTTGAGTAAGGGTTTTGAAGAAAAAGTTTGAAAGGTTCATAAATTTAAATTGTGTTGTAAGATTTTGATTTTGAAGTTAGAATTGAGCTTTTAAACAAAATGGATTGTTGAATATGAATTTTGTTTCGAAAAATGAGAAAAAAATTATTCTCGTGTTCTTGAGCGACTCGAAGAACGCAATTTAGAAAAATTTTATTTCGAGTTTCAAAAAGAGTCGGGTATACGATCGAATATCGTTACGAGCTATCATATGTGGTTAGGGTTTTCAAATGAAGAAAAATTGTGTAGGATTGCCTTTTTGCCTCATTTGGGCCGTGGCATCCATATAGGGTTCGAGGAATCGAATTTCGAAAATTGTTTAGAGGCAAATTGCTTCCCATGATCATTGTTTAAATGTTTGATTAGTTATGGGATGTTTTGTAAAGAAAAAATGATTTCTTGCCTTAAGAGAAACTTATTTGAGATTTTTCGAAAATTTGCGATTCGACTCGATAATTTCTAAATCGCTTTGATAAGTGCTAGTTAGGTATTATGGGATATTACCATGCATTTAGAAGTGAAAAATTTTGAATGGAAGGGTGTTTTGAAAGAAAATGGCCGTGGCTTCCTAGTGTGGGGGAGGAAATTTCAAAATTTTTCTAAGTCCACAATTGTGTGAAAATTTTATAAGTGTTGGATAATCTTAGTTTTGAAGAAAAATGAGTATAGGAAAGGTTGTTAGGAAGAAAAAAATGGGTAACTTGTAACACAAGAAAACTTCGATTTTTCATAAAAATATTTTTGAAAAGTTTTAGTTGTGTTTCAAATGGTCTTGTTGTGTGTGACACAAGTCCTTGAGGTGGAGAAATCCAAAATGGTTTTAGTTTGTGATTTGGAAACAAAATGATTTTCGTGTCATAAAAATAGTGCAATTTACTTCGTGAATTTTTAAACACTATGAGAATAACCTGAAATCCTTGAGGGCTAGCTTTAGGAAGTACCTTAGACCCCTCTGGAGCTTTGAGAGCGAGTTTCGTTTCGTTAGGTTAAACGAGGAGTATTTTATTGATGTTACGCTACATTTATTTTAGGTAGCGCGTGTTGTAGTTTTTGCGGAATTAAAGTAACGGAACGCTTGCCGAGGTAAGGGCACCTTTACTTTCCGTCTAACATATGTATGCCTGGTTCTGTATTGTTGTGAATGTTTGGCATGATTATATTATGTATTCTCGTGATGAGAAGTTGTTTTGTATCGCATGTGTGGTTTACATATGTTTGAGAATATGTGTATGAATATGTGATTGGCGTGCATATGATTTTGAAAATATATGTACATATTCATGATTGTTTTACATACGCTTGGGAGGTATGTATTTTGTTGCATTAGCATATAAGGGGAATCGTATGCTCATGCATTCATAGTACGTGGTTATCGGGAATGGACCACGGGGTGCGATTATCGGGAATGGATCCACCTTAATCCTGCGGGATTTATTGAGTCCAATACGTGGTTATCGGGAATGGACCACGGGGTGCGATTATCGGGAATGGATCCACTCTAATCCTCTGGGATTTTATTGACGCCCTGCGGGGTATAGTGGGGCTTGAACCTACGACTCTCTGCGGAGAGGTTAAATTCCGGAATTCATGCATGTGAAAAAGACCCAGCTAGGGTGATCACGATCATTTAGAGTCTGCATTGATAGGCTGGTGTGCATTTCAATACTGTGTGCAAGTATATGAACTGCTAAGTGTTTATTCGCTTTTAAATGTTTATGCTATTTGTTGTTGTGTTATGTGTGGTGACCCTTGCATTCTTTCATTTGCGGGCTCCTCCCACCCAGACGATGGATCACCCTTTGTTACCGGTGCTCGCGAGAGAGACGGTGACGAGGTGGGACTTTCTTGATCGCCTGCTTCTGCCTGCCTGGAGCCTCGACCCAGCTTCCGGCACGGCTAGTTACCATGGGCGCGTTAGGATTACTACTTTTCTTGGTACCCGTCAGGTTCATCAGTGTCTGATATGGCAGACTCCGCCTTTCTCCATACCTCTACCAGTACTGCTCAGTGCATTGTGGACGGTTCCTGGGGGACCACTGCCAGGGGCGCCAGATACACCAGAGGGTGGTGGATCGGTCATTGGAGAGACCCCCACAGATGGACTAGTCACTTCTTCTTCCTCCTCCATGGGTAGTTGGGGTGATGGGGCTTTACCCGACTTCTTAGGGGAGCCGGATGATGTTCTTCAGGAGGCAGCGGCTGCTGCAGGGGATGGATCCGTTGGAGGATCCGGAGTACCTCACTTGGTATCTCCCACTTCTACCTTGAGCTTGGTCCTGTTATCGAGCGATACGGACGACTCCTGATGCCGTTGTGCATGTTAGGACTAGGACCACTGACTTTGAGTATTATTCTTTTGGACAGGCCTTGTTGGCCGGTGACTGGTAGCATGTCGTGTAGTAGGTTCTAACGTTTTTGGATGACTGTACTCTATACTTTTACGTTTTGGATGAGCCTCTTTTGGTGTCGACTGTAGTATTTCCTAGTCACGACTACCTTGTATATTTGTCGTGAACTAGATGTTATGTTTTGGATATGTAACTATTCAGGTACACACTTTCCTTATGAGAAGCACTATTATATGCTATAGTTCTGTTGTATGAATAATGCCGGCTCTTGTAAAATATTTTCCGCGCACTCTGTCTCGTGTTTTTAAAAAAAAAAATAATAATAATGCCCTTTTTAGGCTTTGAAAAACGGGGTGTTACATTAACCAAGAAAGCCATCTCCATTGGAAGAGTCACTCAACAAATTTGCTAACATGAGCAAAACTAACTTTGAAAATATCCAGACTACAGTAGCCAACCAGGGGGCGACGATAAAAAGTCTTGAAACCCAGATTGGTCAACTGTCAAAACTGGTAAGCACTCATGTTTCTAAAGATATTGCAGGTAACACGGTGGACAATCCAAAGGAGGAGTGCAAAGTCCTGAAGGATATGAGCACAGGGCGCGAGTACGATGAAAAAGAGCTAGAGGAGTTTTAAAAATGGTTCGAAAGTACGCTGGGAATGACCATGGAGAATTACTATGATGATTACTTAGGTGAGCTAGAAGAGTACATAATCAAACCAGCGGCGAAACCATACCTGCCACTCAAGAAGACAGATCCTGGAAGCGTCACCATATTCTGTCAGATTGAGGATGAAATCCGAGCATTGTGTGATGTGGGTTCAAGTGTTAACGTAATACCATTATCTCTGGCGGAAAAGTTAAAACTCGCACAACCAACTGCAGGTACAGAAAGGGAACTCGTCTTAGCAAATCAGTCAACAATCTACTCAGCAGGTACAATTGAGGATGTCTTGGTGAAAGTCAAAGACCTGGTATTTCCAGCAGACTTTATGATTCTGGATGTCCAAGAAGACGAAGAGCATCCCATCATTCTAGGAAGACCATTCTTAGCAACTAGCAGGGCACTCATCAATGTGGAGCTCGCTGAGTTTACTCTATGGAGTGGAGCGGAAGAAAGAACTATCAAAGCTTCCAGAACCAGAAGGGAAGTGTGCTACATGCTTGAGTGGAAAGACAGGGAAGCTACACCGCCGACTCCAGATCAAGAAGTACAGGTAAAGATAGAGATAGCAGAATTGGAGAATGAAATGGCGCAGCTAGAGATAGATACAGCTCAGGAAGAGGAGGTACCCGAAGAACTCACTAAAAAACTGAAGAGGCTTACTATTGAAGTGGACATCCGAGCAATATGGGTCAAAGCATGTGGTAGAAACCGAAAAGTGGCTAAAAGATCTAAGTTTGGGGTCAATACGCCACCTCTGAAGAAGCCTGCTGCTGAAAGAAAAGAGGAAAGAGAAAAGAAAAGCTGGGTTAATGCACCAAAAGAAGGAATATCCACCAAAAGGCAAAGGGAAATCCATCATAAAAACAGTACCATCAGAAGATGATGGACAACTCTGTTTTGCCACCTTCAAAGAAAAACAGAACCCAGAGAAGTATGAAAAAAGCAACAAGAAAGAGGGAGGAGCTAAGGCGAAAGCTCCTACAGAAGAGAGAGACATGCAAACTTATCCTCTGTAATGGAGGAAATGCCTCAAGCTAATGAGAGGCTAAACAAGTGCTGCTTGGGAGGAAACCCAAGGATAAGTATTTAAGTATTTCAATTCAGTATTTTCAATTCAATAATGCATGCCTAGAATTCTGCATGTCATCTTCATCTGTCAACAACCCTTATTTCAAACTTACAAAAAATTATATAACTGCTTTGTTGTTTATTATCTAGTGCATGACTAACTGTTATATTTTAGATTGTGGCGAAATGAGTTATAAATCTTGATGAGATGAGTTTCACACCTTCATACAGAAAACCAAAGGTGATTGCTCCAAAGTGCGAAGTTCGGGAGACAGAGAGACGAGTGATGAAGCTGGTGTCCGTGAGACAAGTGTTCAATTTCAGTTATACCTAAGCCATGTGAGGATTTGAACCAAATATTTCCAAACGGTATTACCACTTTCTTTCGATCTACTATGAGAGTATCGTGCACTTGTTTATTTTCTAGAAGTTGCTCTAATTCTCTGCTGACTGGTTAGTTTGATATTATATGCATTGAGGCAATTGTTTGTTACAACCCAGAGCCTTTTCAAGCCACCCTTTATTATATTATTATCCTTTTCTAACCAATTTTGAGACGTAAAAATATTATTATCCCTTTTGTTTCGGTGACAAACCACGATACAAGCCTATAGACCAGAAAAACAATGAAATTACCCTCTTTGGAGTTAGGTAATAGTTCTCAAAAGTCTTGGCAACAAAATAAGTATGGGGTTGCTCATGGAACTAGCAACGTTTAAGTTTGGGGTGGGTATACGGAGAACTATCACTACAAAAAGAAAAAATAATAATAAATGAAAAAAAGACGGGAAAACATCAAAAATTCCCTAAAAAAATAGTCTCTTAAAAAAATTAATGAAAAAGAAAGAGCCAAAGGGCAAATAAAAGAGCCAAAGGGCAAAAGAAAGAGCCAAAGGGCACAAAAAGTGATAGAAAAGAACCACACAAAGACACATACGGTTCTTCATCTCCGATACCGACACAAAAAGGCACCCTAAGGAACACAGGTTGCGCACACAAAAAGGAACATCAAAGTAGAACTTAACTCCAAATGTTTAGCCTACTATTCCCAAAAATGTCCTACCTTGACCTAAGGCACGTTATAACCCTGAAAAAGACCTCCAATAATGCATGTGTATTGAATTTTGACCGGTTGCTTAGAGTTCTTGCAAGCCTATGGTAAAATGGCAGGTTGTACGATGATTGAGAGATAACCCTTTCAATTAATGAGCGAAAAATACAAATGTGAGAGAGAGAAAAATTGGACATGGACTCTTGCGGGCATTTGTCCGATTTGCTACTATTGACGTATCCTAAGCCTAGCAAGACTGAGCATGATCGCGGCGGTAAGAAATCAGCGGTACCATTGCTGAAATATAAGAAAGGTTGTGAAATTCCTATCATTATTATTTATCTCTTATTTTTCTAACGATCTTGTCTGACAGCATGTTACTTGAGGACAAGCAACAATTTAAGTTTTGGGTTGTGATATCAGGTTTTGACTTGATATGGTCCGGAACTCGTAGTAAATAATGCTAGGTGTATATAGACGGTAACATCCTGAACTAGTTGTGAACTGAGCGGTTAGATGAGGAATCATGCACTAGGTGTGATCTGAGCACTTAGAAGATGAACAGACCGATACTAGGACCTAGAGGTTAATTGGTGAAGAGCATAATGCATGTTTATAAACAACTCACTTAGTAATTAGGGTATGTGACACATCGAGGTTAGGCCCTCATAGGTACCTTAGTTGTTAACGTAGGGAAACTTTAATAAACATAGTGTAATAGTAAGGTATTACTACAACCAGGATAATTCACCGCCGAACATAATCTAAGTAACTATGTTATACACCGGTCATGCCTAATATGAAGAAGGGAGAGAGTCCAACCACCATACCTAGCCTCTATATTTCTTGAATCTATTATTTATACATTCCGCATTTATATTTTTGCAAGCATTACGCTATTTTTATAAATAACGCTAGTGAAGCTTCGGCACGATCCCTGTGGATTTGAACTCATTCTATTTTTATAAATAACGTAGAGTGTGAATTATTACTCGACGACAGACTGGTCCACTTGCCAGACCTTAGTCACTTACTATTACACTATGTCTATTAAAGTTTCCCTACATTAACAACTAAGGTACCTACGAGAGCCTAACCTCGATGTGTCACATACCCTAATTACTAAGTGAGTTGTTTATAAACATGCATTATAACCTTCACCAATTAACCTCTAGGTCCTAGTATCGGGCTGTTCATCATCTAAGTGCTCAGATCACACCTAGTGCATGACTCCTCCTCTAACCGCTCAGTTCACGACAAGTTCAGGATGTTACCGTATCTATTCTCCTAGCATTATTTACTACGAGTTCTAGACCATATCAAGCCAAAACCTAATATCAATTCTATGAGCACTCCCGCTTATCCGGCCAAATTACGAGAATACGTTATTAAAGTGCACGAAAGTAAATAACAAACACAGTTGCTAAATATCATTTATTATAACTTAGACTCAACCACAGACTCCAAATATTCATAGGGGAGTTCATCTTCTCCACCACAACCTAAGGCATAAATATAAAGACTACATATTTAAATTACAAGAATTATAACCTAAATACAAAAGCTTAAAGAAACATACCTTGCTGAGTTAGTTTTCCCGTAAGGGGAGAAAACTATGCCCAATAGAGCTCCTCTGAACCTCTCCTTATAGTAGAGAGTGTTCTACTATTTCTGAATGATTTAAACAATGAATGGGAGGCTCTATTTATAGTTTTTTGTAATGGGCCTCAGCAAGGCATCGCAGTACAATGAAGCCATCATGCTGCGATGTGAAGATTCAGTTCAATTTTATAACTGATTCTGTGCATTTCATCAGCTTGGGCGCCAAGTTACTCCATCGTGTTGTGTTGTGTTGCATTGTGCTGCGATGGGCAGATTTTCTTCAGATTTATTTCTTCTGATTTCTTGGCAAGGAAGCAGCTCCCATCGTGGCACGATGGGAGTCATCGTGTTGCGGTGGAATGCTGATTTTCTTCACTTTTTTGGCTTTTTCTTGTCTTTTTGCATCTTGGACTCTGTCTTGATGCTTTTTCATGCTTTTGTAGGTTTTCCTTCGTATTTGGGCCTGTCTTGGTCATTTTACTACTAATAATAATACTAAAAATACCGTAGAAATTCTTGTCATCAGCGTGCATGTCTCCTTTGACGTTTACTCTTCCCGCCTCGTTTGGAGATACATGTTCGCCTTTTAGTGCACTTTATTTACACGCGTCGGGATTCCCTCCTTTACCCAATGGATACTCGAACGTTTCAACTTCTCTTTTTTTGTCCGTTGGTTAATAGAGGGTTTCCACTTTTTCTATAAAGCCTCTCCTTCCTTTCATTTTGATCTCACCGAAAAAATCTCTTCACAAATTTTCTTTCTCTTTTCACTTCAACTTCTTCGAAAAATCTCTTTACAAATTTCTTCACAAACTCCCTTTCTCACTATCCTTTCAACTATCTTTCTTTCTTCGGTGCTAGCGTGATTCTCGCTACCCACGTCTCCACTTCCTCCACGTCATTGTTCGTAACCGTTTATTACTCAAGGTATAATTGTTTTATCTCCTCTTCACTTTTTCCATTTCGATTCCAAACAATGTCTTTTTCTAGGTTTAGGAAAAATGGTAATTTTTAGAGATCTAAGTGTGGTTGATGAAGGGAATCTTTCACAAGTCCCCTACATCGGCACTCCATTAGAACGCCAAATCCGCGCCCATTTTACTAGGGCTGACGGTTCGCTCAATCGTAGCGGTTATTATTATGAGGTTTGGGGTGTTTCCCATCAATTCTTGTGAGATTGATTCCGATAGCGATAGTAGTAGTAGTAGCAGAGCTAGTAGTGACTGTGTTATAATATCGTCTTCTTCTTTCACAGGAAAACGACGATGGAGGTTTCTTCTAGGTTTATTTTATGACACTTTTCATAACATACTATGTAGTATTCTCACGGTGGGTAGTACAAATATTACTCTTAATTTTAATACTTATATATAGACTTAATATCTCCATATTCATGACCCGTGAGATGTGGTCATCAGTCTCAATACATAATAGTCTATGTGCTTTAATATTATCCCAAAGCATAGTAAAGCTTGACTATGGATACTTTAAGAATAGTGTCCTTATGTTTAATGGGGTATCACGATTAAGTCACAATTAATGTTCCATTAAATAGACTAACTATTCTAGGGACTTTATTATTTTGGAAAACAAACATAATAAAGAAATGTCTTATTATATATATTAAATATATGAATCAAGTCACAATACAAAAGCAAATGCTATCAAAATAGATTGGCTTTGAGGCCTTACTCCAACACTACGACTCTCTACGGAGAGGTTAAACTCTGGAATTCATGCATGTGGCAGCCATTGATTGGTGTCACGCTCATGTAGAGTCTGCAATGATAGGCTAATTGTGCATTTGAATACTGTTGTGTATGATTGATAGACTATATGTGTACTTAAATTCCATGATGTGTGATTCATATGATAAATGAGTATATGCTTCCATGTATTGTATATCTTGTGCTGCGTATTTTAGGTTATATGTTAATTTTAGATAGTGACCCTCTACAAGCATTTTTAGGGATTTTATTTGTACCGCGTGGAGAAGCGGCGAGGCTTGAAGCTATCTGTGGGTCTTCGTCACCCAGTCATCTTCAGTTAGAGTATAAAGATCAGCTTAGGGGTAGTAGTTTAAGAGTCTCGTTTACTCTTATTTATTTGTCCGCTGCATTTGTATTGTGAAATTGTATTATGATATTTATTTGGAATAAATGGTGCCGCTATGTTAGTTTAGACATAGTGTTTGGTTTATATTTTAAAACTTTTATTCGTGAAAACAATTTATAAAAGAGCCATTGCATTCCGATCGCTATTTTGGATAAGGTTTACTCTGATTTTATTTAAGGGTGATCGTGAATGTTTTATTTCAAAGTCTTTGTTGTTTAAAAATAAAAAAATGGTATATTTTTAGCCTTTGAAAATCGGGGTGTTACAATACCGCTACCAAAGATAAGCTCAGTGAAGAACTTGAGGCTAATCGATTCTGCATTTGGGGACGATTCTTCAATTAGGGTTAGTGAGAGAACGAAAGAAAGTACGATCGAGAACTTCCACCAATAAGGTTAGGTTACGAACGATTTGGGTGAGAGAGATCTGACTTGTCAAAATGAGAGAGATACGATTTGTGAGTGACTGAGAGAGAGAGGGAGAAGTTGTGAGAGATAGGATTTGTTCAATGAGAGAGAAAGAATGAGTTTTTTTTTTCAACTTTCAGACTTTCTTTTGAAACAAAAAGAAAATATTCACTTCAAGACTTTTTACATCGGGGGATATTATGGCCCGATGTAAATTTATTTTAGACAATTTTTGCGACAATTACAGGATTGCCACCGCGTTTAGCTTTGCATCAAGGAATACTATGACCAGGGTTCTGTTTGGCAAAATTAAGCTATAAGCTAGCTTATAGCTGATAGCTGAAAAGCTACCTGATTGAAATTAAAGTGTTTGGTAAAATTAGCGTTTAAAGTGGTTGATAAATATAAAATGACATAACAGGATATGTATGTTAGTGGGTAGTTATTCTTTTTAGTGTGTAGTTTTTTATTTTATAAAAATAATAAAATTAAATTAAAGGTTAAAAATGGAAAAAACTGTAAAAAGCTATAATCTTAAATGCTACTTGAAATAGAATCTCAAAAAACGTTATAAGCTAATTAAAAAAGCTAATTGTTAAACACCTTTGTTTTTCCAAACAACCTTATGTAAGACCCAAGATTTCATTGTATAGTTGGTTTAAGGAATATTAGGGTTTCGATGTGTTCGTGTGATGAAACATCGTGTAATTATTAAGATTTGCTGTAATTGAGCCTGTTTAGTGTCCGTGCATTGTAATTGTACAGACTTTGGTCTTGTGATCCTGTTTCTTGTATAAGAAGTTATTTGTGGTTTCAGAATAATAAGTTTTGGATTATTCTTGTTTTTGGAAAAACGAGTAGGATTTTACCCGTCGTTGTAAAATCTTATTGCGTCTGTTTTGAGTGAGGTTTCGGATGGAAGTTTTATATATCTGCGCGAGTTAGGATATATTCTGAGATTAATTTTCTGAAGTATGGAAGAAAATTACAGTCGCGGAAAAAGATTCGGCGATAAGTTTTGGAATGGAAAAACGTTAGACGTTCTTTCCGTAGGTTTTATGTTTTTGTGTTTTACGTTCGTCGCGTCGCGTGAGAGCTGAACGTGTGAGTATTTCTATGAGGTTTTAAGTGTTATCTCAAGTGGGGTTGTTTTGGTTTGATCCAATGGCTAGGGTTTAAGCTTGGCATTGTGTTTTTGATCCAATGGTGGATTGGCTATCAAGAGCTTTGTAAATAGTAAGGAGGTTTATGACTTGTGGACTTAAGAAAATCATAAATTTCACTCCATTCTTTCTCTCTTGTACGTGAAACTCCATTTCACTTTCCAACCTTCACAAATTTCATTTTCTCACCATTTCACTCCATTTCAAGCTTGGAAGCTTAGTGGAAAGTTGTAGGGAATCACTTCCTTGAGGTAACCCTCTCTTCTCATCTCCTAGGTTGGTAGATTTTTAGAGTTTTGAGGTTTTTGGGTTTATGTTCTTAAGAGGGTTTGGTGAGAAAGGTTGTTCTTGCTAGTTCTTGTTTCATGATAGTTGTTCATGAGAGTTTAGTAAGCATGCTAGGCTTTGTTGTTTTTGTTTTCCATGAGTTGGTGAAAAATCTCATGAGAAAAGTTAGGGTTTTAGGTTGATTATGTATTGATCAATTACATGAGGTTATGTTGTAAGGTTTTGAAAAGAAAAGTTGTCTTTGAACCTTTGGGAGAAAGGGAAACGCGTTGTATGGTTTTGTTTTGGAAAAATCCGATGAAAAATATTTTGAGGTTTATGAAAATATTTTCCTAAGTGTTTTTGGGTAGTGTTTTGGGGTCAAAGTGGTTTAAAACTCTTGTGACATGTGGTGTCGCTATTTACCTTGAAAACATGTTTGAAAATGATTACCGGACGGTTAAGGCCCGTAATAAAACTTGTGCTTGGATTTGGTTTTGATTTTGGAAATGAAAATCAAATAACTTGCACTCGAAGCAACCAACAAGCTTTCGGAAAATGAATTGCTTGCTTATGAAAATGGTTTGCTTTTATGCTTTGAAAAAGTGTTGGGAACTAATAGAATCAAACTAGGTTTGGGTGGAAAAAGGTGGTGTGAGTTGCTGTCTTGTGCTGTCATGACAGGTGCAACTCGCCGGGCGAGTGGTTACTCGCCAGGGCGAGTGTCACAGGTCATGACAACTCGCCAGGGCGAGCTCCAGGGCGAGTAAGACCAGTACTCCCTGCCTTCACTCGCCACCAACTCGCCAGGGCGAGCTCTGGGAGTTGAGATTTTGGATTTTTATTTCTAAACTTGGTTTTTAACATTCTAATCCCTTTTTATTAATTTATGGAAGTGGTGGGGATTGGAAACGAGTGTTTCGGGTACTCGGAAAGTACGTAACTTATAACGCAAGAAAATAGCCATTTTGCAATTCAAATTATTTAAGACTTTTGGCAATTGTTTTGGGTCCTAAAAATAGTACAAATAACTCATGGGGGTTGATCAATACGGTAGTTTTTGGTTCGATGTCCGAAAGAGTGGTTTTTCCTTAGGAACCATTAGGTTTTTGGGGTTTTGGTGTAGTTTCAATACGATTGGTTAGAGAACAATGTATTGATTGTTACGCTGCTTGTTTTAGGAAGCACGTTGTGTTGTTTGAGCGTGTGTTATTGACGGAAGCTTGCCGAGGTAAGGGCTCCACTTTATTTCTGTCTTTTAAAACGGTTTGACATGCTTGGAATTCGCTGCGACGCATTTGTTTGTGTGTTGACATGTTTGTGTTATGTATGCTCGTTGATGAGAACGTGTTTACATTACCTGTGCAATTTACATGTGATTTGGAAAATATATGTATGAATTGCTATGATTTAGTTACATATGCTCGAGAGGTATGTATGTGTGGCATTAGCATATGTAGGGAATCGTATGCTCATGCATTCATTGTGCGTAGTTGCGTGAGTGGACTACGGGGTGTTGGTTGCGTGAGTGGGCCCACCCAAAATCCTACGGGATCTTTTTGAGTACAATAAGTGGTTGCGTGAGTGGACCACGGGGTGTGATTGCGTGAGTGGATCCACCTTAACCCTTTGCGGTTTTATTGGTTATGATTAGTAATTCCGGAATTCATTTGCATGTGGTAGCTCTGGTAGTACCACACCCATTGTAGAAGTCTGCATTAGGCTTGTTGTGCATTATATATATAAGCCCGTTGGTGGGAATTGTTGAATGTTTTAAGAGCTTTCTCTTGTGTTTTGTGGAAATTTTGTTAAGTGTACAATCTTTCGCACCGGTTATATATATATACTTCTATTTTGTGGTGACCCTTTCTTTCATTTGCGGGCTCATCCCACCCCAGATGACGATGTAGGTCGAGAGGATGGTGTTGGCAGCTCTAGGCCATAGTGAGCTCGTGTTGGAGCTGGAGTGGTAGTTTTAGTTAGACTATGCGCCGGTGTGTTGTGCACTGTGCTTTTGTTTAGCATAGGACATTCTAACTCCTTTTGGTTAGTTAGTGCTTGTAAGCACATAGACTTATGAATTGTAATTATTCAGGTTTACACTTAGCTTTTTCGAATACAATATATATATATGGTGTGATATATATATGGTTCGTTTGTAATATTTAATGTCGGCTCAATTAAAAATGTTTTGCGCACTCTGAGCGTTTGTAAAAGAAAAAAAAAAAAAAAAATAATGCCCTTTTTGCGTTATGAAAACGGGGTGTTACAATTGTGGTATCAGAGCCCGGCTTTAAATCTTCAAAGGGAAAGTGTATACTTGAGTCGTTAGTCCAGAGTCGGTTAGAACGTAACTAGTGTGGAGTTAGTTCTAGTGTTTGTTCTGTGTCGGGCTTCGAGTTAGTAATCCGTGGTATGAGATATTCTGTTAGGATTCAGAATTGTATGACTAAGGATCTAATCAGAATTGGTATTGTGCAGAAATCGAATGCCTCCAAGAAGGGCACCTACTGTACCTATGGCGGACAATGTGGATGTGAATCAGATGGCTTATGCCATGCATACAATGGCAGCGGCTGTGACTGCTCAGAGCCATGCTAAGGCACAGAGAGATCTGGAGAAGCGCGAAAGGGAAATACTCGCTGCTGGTTCTAGACTTCTTTCAAATTTCAACCACCAGACTCCTCCAAAGTTTAATGGGGAGGGAGGTCCGGAAACGGCTGATTTGTGGCTCCAATCTGTGGAGAGGATATTCGGGGCAATTCATTGTCCAGAAGGAGAGAAGGTGGTCTTAGCTACCTATCAATTACTCGGGGGTTCTGAGTATTGGTGGAGGAACACCCGACTGATCATGGAGAATGGCCATGAGGAATTGAATTGGGAGAACTTCAAGAGGAGGTTTTTGGCCAAGTACTTTCCTGAGACTGCAAGGGAAAGGTATGGTGAGGAGTTTCTGAGACTACGTCAGGGGAGTATGAATGTGGAGGCATATTCCAAGAAGTTTGAATCATTATCCCGTTTCTTCCGCTTCTTTAGGGATGGGATAGATGAGGTCTATATGTGTCGTCGCTTCCAAGATGGGCTTAGGTACGAACTGCAGGATGCGGTTGTGCCATTGGGTATTCGGCAATTTCAAGTCTTGGTTGAAAAGTGCCAAGAGATTGAAGATATGAGAAACAAAAGGGTGAACCGTCAGGGTGGTTTTAGTGCTGGGGGACCAAGTCGTTCTGGTGGTCCGAATCAAAGTCAGAACCGTGGAAAACAAGGCAGTAAGCCATATGACCGTCCACAGTATAACAAGGGACAGGGCCGATCGGTGAATCAGAACAGTCAGAATACCGGGAAGCAGGGCTGTTTTAAGTGTGGTGAAGTGGGCCACTATGCGAATGAATGCCGGAATCAGGGGCATGTTTGTTTTAATTGCAAGAAGCCGGGACACTTTGCTAGAGATTGCAAAGCCCCGAAGGTCGGGCCGTCGGCTAATGTGGCACAAGGCTCACAAGGTACCAGACCTGCGGCAAAGGCACGTGCTTACTGTATGGGCACAGAAGTGAGTGGGCAGGCTAGCAATGCCATTCACGAGAGCTGTCACATTGCAGGTAATTCTTTAACTGCTTTGATTGACACGGGGGCAACCCACTCATTCATATCTTTGGCATGTGCAAATCGTTTAAACTTGAATGTTTCTGTTCTTCCGTTTGATTTGAATGTCTTGACTCCTGCTAAGGATTTGGTGGTAAATACTGCATGTTTGCATTGTTTAGTAGTAATTCAGAATAGGGAGTTTCTGGTCAACTTGGTGTGTTTACCGCTTACATCTCTCGAGATCATCCTCGGGATGGATTGGCTATCTTATCATTATGTGATTCTAGACTGTGCTCGGAAATTGGTTTTCTTTCCCGAGCCAGGTGTGCGAAGGTACTTGTCTGCAAATCGACTTTCTGTGGTTATGTGTAATGGAGAACCGGAGATAGTTTCACTTGCTAGTTTAGGAGTGACGTCGGAGATCCGAATTGAGGAAATTCGTGTGGTTCAGGATTTCCAAGATGTGTTTCCATCGGAGATTCCAGCTTTTCCTCCGTGTAGAGAGGTGGAATTCTTTATTGATCTACAACCGGGTACGGGTCCGATTTCGGAATCAGCTTATCGGATGGCTCCGGCCGAGTTGGTAGAGTTGAAAGGTCAGATCGAGGACTTGTTAGAGAAGGGTTTCATAAGGCCTAGTGTGTCGCCTTGGGGAGCGCCGGTCTTATTGGTTAAGAAGAAGGATGGGAAATCTTGTCTATGTGTGGATTATCGGAAGCTTAATAAGGTGACTATCAAGAACCGATATCCATTGCCACGGATTGATGATTTGATGGATCAGTTGAGGGGAGCCTCAGTGTTTTCAAAGATTGACTTGAAATCTGGTTATCACCAGATAAGAGTACGAGAGGAGGATATTCAGAAAACGGCGTTTAGGACGCGGTATGGGCATTATGAGTACTTGGTGATGCCGTTTGGAGTGACGAATGCACCTGCGATCTTCATGGCCTACATGAATCGGATATTCCATTCGTTTTTGGACAAGTTCGTGGTTGTGTTCATTGATGATATTCTCGTGTATTCGAAGAGCGAGGAGGAGCATGAAGAGCACCTTCGTATGGTTTTGCAAGTGTTGCGGGAAAGAAAGTTGTATGCGAATCCGTCGAAGTGTGACTTTTGGTTAGAAGAGGTGAATTTCCTTGGCCATATTATATCAAAAGAGGGAATTGCCGTGGATCCGGCCAAGATTGACACAGTACTTGCATGGAAGCAACCGCAGACGGTGACGGACGTGAGGAGTTTTGTTGGTTTGGCCGGTTATTACCGGAGGTTCATAGAAGGATTCGCTAAAATTGTGGCACCAATGACGCAACTTACGCGAAAAGATCAACCGTTTGCGTGGACTGAGCAGTGTGATCTTAGTTTTCAATTGTTGAAGGAGCGGTTGACGACTTCACCGGTGTTGGTGTTACCTCAGTCAGATGAACCTTATGAGATTTATTGTGATGCATCTCATCAGGGTTTGGGTTGTGTGTTGATGCAGCACAAGAGAGCAGTGGCTTATGCATCACGGCAGTTGAAGGTGCATGAGAAGAATTATCCGACGCACGATTTGGAGCTTGCGGCCGTGGTTTTTGCATTGAAGATTTGGAGACACTATCTTTATGGTTGCACTTTCGTTGTGTTTAGTGACCATAAAAGCCTCAAGTATCTGTTCGACCAGAAGGAGTTGAATATGAGGCAAAGGAGGTGGATGGAAACATTGAAAGACTTTGACTTTACCTTAGAATACCATCCGGGGAAGGCTAATGTGGTAGCCGATGCTTTGAGTAGGAAGAGTGTATCGGTTTGTTCGGCACAAATGGCTAGTCAACAAGAGTTGTTGAGGGAGTTTCGTGATTTGCACCTAGAAGTGGAGTTTGCGTTAGGAAATATGAGATTGGGTATGATCACCATCTCGAATGGTTTGTTGGAGGACATTGCTAATTGTCAAGGTGACGAGTTTCTCATGGAGAAAAGGGCTTTGATTGTTCGAGGAACCAACCGAGATTTCAAGGTGGGACCGGACAACATTTTGAGATGTAATGGTAGGGTGTGTGTGCCCGATGCGATGGACTTGAGAAACACCATTCTAAGGGAGGCACACAAGAGTAAGCTTAGTATGCATCCCGGGGCAACAAAAATGTATCAGGACCTGAGGCAAGATTTCTGGTGGCCGGGTATGAAGAGGGATGTGGCCGAGTTTGTGGCGTCGTGTCTGACTTGTCAGAAGGCGAAGATTGAACATCAGAGACCAGCAGGGATGCTGCAGTCATTAGATATCCCCGAGTGGAAGTGGGATAGCATTTCTATGGATTTCATCACTGGTTTACCCAAGACCAGGAGGAAGCATGATTCCATTTGGGTGATAGTGGATCGTTTGACGAAGTCCGCTCATTTTCTACCGGTAAGGGTTACGGATACGGCGGCAAAGTTGACCGATGTGTATATTGCTGAGATTGTGAGGTTACATGGGATTCCGTCAAGTATAGTGTCGGATAGAGATCCAAAGTTCACTTCACATTTTTGGAAGACTTTGCATGAGGCGTTGGGGACGAAGTTGAGATTGAGTTCCGCCTATCATCCCCAGACCGATGGGCAAACTGAGAGAACAAATCAGTCACTAGAGGATCTATTGAGAGCATGTGTGCTGGATGATCGTGGGAGTTGGGACGACGTGTTGCCGTTGATAGAGTTCACGTACAACAATAGTTACCATTCGACTATCGGAATGGCACCATATGAGGCTTTGTATGGGAGGAGATGTCAGACTCCTTTGTGTTGGTACCAAGATGGGGAAAGTTTGATAGTAGGACCGGAAATGGTACAACAGACGACGGACAAGGTCCGAAAGATAAGGGCAACGATGAAGGTTGCTCAAGATCGACAAAAGAGTTATGCGGATAGGCGTCGGAGGCCTTTAGAGTTTGAGGAGGGAGACCATGTGTTTCTCCGTGTTACTCCAACAACTGGTGTTGGAAGGGCTTTGAAAGCAAAGAAGTTGACTCCGAAGTTTATAGGGCCTTATCAGATTACGGAGCGGATTGGGAAGGTAGCATACCGGATCGCGTTGCCACCGGTACTATCTTTGATTCATGACGTGTTCCATGTGTCGCAATTGCGGAAGTATACACCGGATCCATCACATGTGATCACACCAGATGACATCCAGCTGAGGGATAACCTGTCATTTGAGGTTCCGCCAATCAAGATTGCGGATAGGAAGATGAAGCGTTTGAGAACGAAAGAGATACCTTTAGTGAAGGTAATATGGAATGAAGCTACGGGAGATACCACCTGGGAGCTCGAGAGTAAGACGAAGGAATTATACCCCGGTTTGTTTGACGATGTTTAAGTTTCGAGGACGAAACTTCTTTTAGGGGGGTAGTATTGTAAGACCCAAGATTTCATTGTATAGTTGGTTTAAGGAATATTAGGGTTTCGATGTGTTCGTGTGATGAAACATCGTGTAATTATTAAGATTTGCTGTAATTGAGCCTGTTTAGTGTCCGTGCATTGTAATTGTACAGACTTTGGTCTTGTGATCCTGTTTCTTGTATAAGAAGTTATTTGTGGTTTCAGAATAATAAGTTTTGGATTATTCTTGTTTTTGGAAAAACGAGTAGGATTTTACCCGTCGTTGTAAAATCTTATTGCGTCTGTTTTGAGTGAGGTTTCGGATGGAAGTTTTATATATCTGCGCGAGTTAGGATATATTCTGAGATTAATTTTCTGAAGTATGGAAGAAAATTACAGTCGCGGAAAAAGATTCGGCGATAAGTTTTGGAATGGAAAAACGTTAGACGTTCTTTCCGTAGGTTTTATGTTTTTGTGTTTTACGTTCGTCGCGTCGCGTGAGAGCTGAACGTGTGAGTATTTCTATGAGGTTTTAAGTGTTATCTCAAGTGGGGTTGTTTTGGTTTGATCCAATGGCTAGGGTTTAAGCTTGGCATTGTGTTTTTGATCCAATGGTGGATTGGCTATCAAGAGCTTTGTAAATAGTAAGGAGGTTTATGACTTGTGGACTTAAGAAAATCATAAATTTCACTCCATTCTTTCTCTCTTGTACGTGAAACTCCATTTCACTTTCCAACCTTCACAAATTTCATTTTCTCACCATTTCACTCCATTTCAAGCTTGGAAGCTTAGTGGAAAGTTGTAGGGAATCACTTCCTTGAGGTAACCCTCTCTTCTCATCTCCTAGGTTGGTAGATTTTTAGAGTTTTGAGGTTTTTGGGTTTATGTTCTTAAGAGGGTTTGGTGAGAAAGGTTGTTCTTGCTAGTTCTTGTTTCATGATAGTTGTTCATGAGAGTTTAGTAAGCATGCTAGGCTTTGTTGTTTTTGTTTTCCATGAGTTGGTGAAAAATCTCATGAGAAAAGTTAGGGTTTTAGGTTGATTATGTATTGATCAATTACATGAGGTTATGTTGTAAGGTTTTGAAAAGAAAAGTTGTCTTTGAACCTTTGGGAGAAAGGGAAACGCGTTGTATGGTTTTGTTTTGGAAAAATCCGATGAAAAATATTTTGAGGTTTATGAAAATATTTTCCTAAGTGTTTTTGGGTAGTGTTTTGGGGTCAAAGTGGTTTAAAACTCTTGTGACATGTGGTGTCGCTATTTACCTTGAAAACATGTTTGAAAATGATTACCGGACGGTTAAGGCCCGTAATAAAACTTGTGCTTGGATTTGGTTTTGATTTTGGAAATGAAAATCAAATAACTTGCACTCGAAGCAACCAACAAGCTTTCGGAAAATGAATTGCTTGCTTATGAAAATGGTTTGCTTTTATGCTTTGAAAAAGTGTTGGGAACTAATAGAATCAAACTAGGTTTGGGTGGAAAAAGGTGGTGTGAGTTGCTGTCTTGTGCTGTCATGACAGGTGCAACTCGCCGGGCGAGTGGTTACTCGCCAGGGCGAGTGTCACAGGTCATGACAACTCGCCAGGGCGAGCTCCAGGGCGAGTAAGACCAGTACTCCATGCCTTCACTCGCCACCAACTCGCCAGGGCGAGCTCTGGGAGTTGAGATTTTGGATTTTTATTTCTAAACTTGGTTTTTAACATTCTAATCCCTTTTTATTAATTTATGGAAGTGGTGGGGATTGGAAACGAGTGTTTCGGGTACTCGGAAAGTACGTAACTTATAACGCAAGAAAATAGCCATTTTGCAATTCAAATTATTTAAGACTTTTGGCAATTGTTTTGGGTCCTAAAAATAGTACAAATAACTCATGGGGGTTGATCAATACGGTAGTTTTTGGTTCGATGTCCGAAAGAGTGGTTTTTCCTTAGGAACCATTAGGTTTTTGGGGTTTTGGTGTAGTTTCAATACGATTGGTTAGAGAACAATGTATTGATTGTTACGCTGCTTGTTTTAGGAAGCACGTTGTGTTGTTTGAGCGTGTGTTATTGACGGAAGCTTGCCGAGGTAAGGGCTCCACTTTATTTCTGTCTTTTAAAACGGTTTGACATGCTTGGAATTCGCTGCGACGCATTTGTTTGTGTGTTGACATGTTTGTGTTATGTATGCTCGTTGATGAGAACGTGTTTACATTACCTGTGCAATTTACATGTGATTTGGAAAATATATGTATGAATTGCTATGATTTAGTTACATATGCTCGAGAGGTATGTATGTGTGGCATTAGCATATGTAGGGAATCGTATGCTCATGCATTCATTGTGCGTAGTTGCGTGAGTGGACTACGGGGTGTTGGTTGCGTGAGTGGGCCCACCCAAAATCCTACGGGATCTTTTTGAGTACAATAAGTGGTTGCGTGAGTGGACCACGGGGTGTGATTGCGTGAGTGGATCCACCTTAACCCTTTGCGGTTTTATTGGTTATGATTAGTAATTCCGGAATTCATTTGCATGTGGTAGCTCTGGTAGTACCACACCCATTGTAGAAGTCTGCATTAGGCTTGTTGTGCATTATATATATAAGCCCGTTGGTGGGAATTGTTGAATGTTTTAAGAGCTTTCTCTTGTGTTTTGTGGAAATTTTGTTAAGTGTACAATCTTTCGCACCGGTTATATATATATACTTCTATTTTGTGGTGACCCTTTCTTTCATTTGCGGGCTCATCCCACCCCAGATGACGATGTAGGTCGAGAGGATGGTGTTGGCAGCTCTAGGCCATAGTGAGCTCGTGTTGGAGCTGGAGTGGTAGTTTTAGTTAGACTATGCGCCGGTGTGTTGTGCACTGTGCTTTTGTTTAGCATAGGACATTCTAACTCCTTTTGGTTAGTTAGTGCTTGTAAGCACATAGACTTATGAATTGTAATTATTCAGGTTTACACTTAGCTTTTTCGAATACAATATATATATGGTGTGATATATATATGGTTCGTTTGTAATATTTAATGTCGGCTCAATTAAAAATGTTTTGCGCACTCTGAGCGTTTGTAAAAGAAAAAAAAAAAAAAATAATGCCCTTTTTGCGTTATGAAAACGGGGTGTTACACCTTATAAGCTAGTTCAATAAGCTATAAGCTAGCTTATTGAACTTACCATACAGTGCCCAGATGTAAAAAGTCATGTCAATGTAGTTTTTACTTCTGGTAAAATTAAAATCAAATGCAAAAAGTACTTCATATTCTTTTTCACAACTGGTATCTCTTCCACTGATGTAAAACCCTTATTAATAATACTAGTGACGCTTCCACACCCATACACAACAGTAACGTCATCTCATAAAAAGAAGAATCCGCTCCATAACAACAAGATTCCTTCGCCACCAAAAATCCCTCATTTTAAGTCCCACATTGTTAATGAAGAAGAAAAAAATCAAGGAAATTATATTGGATAAGTCTCACATTGCTTGGAGAAGTGAAGAGTGGTGGAGCTCCATACTATATATAGAGACTTCAAGTTTCTTGTTTCAACACACCAAGTAATAGTACTTGAAAACACTTTAAGTATAAATTTCAGTATTTTTCTCTCTTATGCTCCTGTTTAGAGTATTGGTAGATATAGTTCAAATATTTACTTTGAAGAGTGTGAGTGTACTGGTGTCATCGGGTGGTTGAGAGTGAATTCTATATGTTGTAACAATTTTCACATAGTGTTTATTTTCTAGTTGTCGGTTTTGAGAACAACCGTGATTTTTTCTCCGATTTTAGAGTTTTCGCGTTATATTCTTGTATTGTTTATTGCGCTCCTACTTATTTTTACTTCTTCAGCCTTGTTATTTTCTAATAGTGGTATTAGAGCTTCCGGTTCAATGAGATATCACAAGGCGTGATGTTATGAAGGTTCTGAAGAAGGGGTGGTACTGTGAAATTGTAGAAGAGTTGATGCAATCAAGGTTACAGAAGTGTTCAATGAGATATCACAAGACATGAAGTTGTTAAGGTGGCATAAGAGTATTGGTTGACATGGATGCAAGGTGTATGATAATAGCGTACGGACATTGGTTGGCATTGATGCAAGGTACACGGTTATCTCGATGGCTGATTAACTTCCAAAGAAAACCAACATGGAAGTTGCACCATAAATTTTCAGCAAGGTTTCGGGATGTTGAAATTCTTGGGATGGTCTAGTTCCAAGTGAAGAAATTTTTTGGGATGATTTAGTTTCAAGTGAAGAAAATTCTTGGGATGGTTTAGTTTCAAGTGTGGTATACTCTTTATGGTCGAGTATGATAATTTAATTTGTCGGTATAGACAATGAGAATTATGATTGTCAATGAAGACATTGATTGTCGGTGTAGACAATGAAGATTCAAGATCATTACAGTCAAGGTGGAAATTGTTGAGTTGATTGCAATGTAAGTCTCACATTGTTAATGAAGAAAAAAATTTCAACGAAATTATATTAATTGGAGAAGTCTCACATTGCTTAGAGAATTGAAAACTGGGGGAGCTTCATGCTATATATAGAGACCTCAAGTTTCTTGTTTCAACACACCAAGTAATAGTATTTGAAAACACTTTAAATTTATATTTGTGTATTTATGTATTATATCAACAGCTGATCTCCAAATTATATAGGAACCACAAAGGTGTGATTTAACATGATGAAAGTGATAATAAGTTATTGTCCTTGATGTTCAATTCTATCAAATTCATGATTTTCTTTTTCCCCAGTTCACAATATTATAATCTATGAAGTCCCGATATTCTAAAATTGGTGAAGTATTGTGTCCGATACGCACCCGATATCGATACTCTTCCGATACGTCCTGATACTCGTATCGGAAAAGTATCGGTTAAATCTTTATTTTTAAATAAAAAATAATATCCGATACGCGTCTGATACTTCCTGATACTCGTATCGGAAAAGTATCGGGTAAATATTTATTTTTAAATAAAAAATAATATCCGATACAATCCGTGTTTCCTAGTGAATATCAAACTATTATGTTGTTACACGAGTAATTAACTATGTCTTTTTTTGGATAGTAATAATGATGCTCTTTTTGTATAATACTTAACTTAAGATGTATAACTTAAAATGTACTAATGATAATTATTTTTTAGGACAATATTAATGAAACACAAATACTTAACTTAGTATTTTTTAGGACAATATTAATGAAACACAAATACTTAACTTAATATTATTGATTTTAGTCATGTTTATATATTGTGCATTTATATATTTAATTTTAAAATTAATTTTTAAATAACGTATCGCGCCAGTATCGGATATGAATTTTTTAAAATTTTCACGTATCGGCGTATCGGTATCGTATCGTATCCGTATCGTGTCGCATATCGGGGCTTTATAGACTATAATATATAGTTCACACATAGACACAGACACACAGTAGCTATAGATTATAGTTAGAGTATTGAGAATAAAGCAATTTTGACTTTCAATAACAACTTGTGTTATTTTGAAGGGTACTCATACTCTGCTGTTTGCACTTTATTCTTTGCAATAATATAATTGACAGCTAGCTTAAAGACAACTAGAAAATTCATTCATGGTTTCAATTTATTTTAATTTTAGTGCACCACAGTATATAGATTTTGCACAAGCATTGCTTATATAACAATGAAATTCATGATCACCTTTATTAATTGTGGAATCCATTATAGTTTAATAGTCATTAAAGTTAGTATTTAGTTGTTAATTAATATTAGTACTATTTATCCTTCATCGTGACTTAAATCCGAATTCTTTTACACATTAGCTCAAATTAGTTGAGCTATACATTCCACTTTCCATAGACTAATTTTTTTTTAAAGGATCCATAGACTAATTTTAAAATACGTAAATCTTAAAAACATTTCATTATCTTATCTTCAAGAAAGGATAAAATCTTAGGAAAAACATTCAAAGTTCTAACCCAAACTATTTGACAATGCTAAAAATCCAAATAAGTTTCAACACATAATTAACCCTTCAACCTAAAAATCACAATTGCGTAAAAAAAAAAACCTAAAAATCACAATAGAAAACAAAAATGCTTCACAAGAATTTCACTATGTAAGAAATAATATAAAACCATTGATGTGACTATATCCTAATAGTTTAATCTTTTGGAATAATCGGTTATTTGACAATGTCAGTTCAGCTTTTAATAGAAAATTGCAGAACAAAATTGATAAAAATTACAAAAAAAATGTATAATTTTACCTCTTGTTTCTGTACCTCCAAAAAATAATTACAAAACATAAAAAATAATAAGTCACAAAAAAAATCAAGTCAATGTCAAAATTTTATGTGACAATGGTCTAATCATAAAATCCTATCTCAAAATGAGAAACTAAAACAATAACAATTTGATATTATAGGGGCCAATCATAAGAATTTCTTTTTTTAATGGTAAAAATCAATATTTGCCTATATTACGGCGATAAAAAATACATTTTACCATTTTTTATTTCCACAGTCCTTATAAAGTATATGAAACGTCAATATATTTCAATGGTGTGAAATTCGTTAAAGATAACACATTTTGTATTCAAGGACTCACCAAGGAAAAAAAAAACTATTGGAGATGTTTTTGTATCAAATGTTTTTCGGAAAATTTTCATATTCTAATTTGTTTTTTTTTGACACATTCATATTCTAATTATTAAATTGAAAGTTTAATTTTTCCTTACCATTTATAATTTTCACCAGAGGCAACATGTCATAGAAAAATTTGATTACGTAGAGTTTTGTCTTGATAAACCAATCCTCGTTAATTGACAACATCGTTTTTTATTTTATTTTTTATGGAAAAATATATTAATATTAAAAATCAAGTCTGCATAAAAAATAATAATTAAAAATCAGAAGTTTGCACAAGACGAACATGAATTGATAAAAAATGAGCTACAAAACAAAAACGTCGTATATATAAACAGAACATTAATAAAAATACTAAGACAGACACCATCTAATATAGATTCGACGTTTAATCTCATTATTAAAAAGACACTCCTCATTAACAACATAGTTGAATGTTGGATACAGAGCAAATAATATATATTTTAACTTTAAAAATTAAATTTACATTACCCTAATTAAAATTTTAACACAATATTCCGATCATCAAAATTACAACTATAGGAAATATTAGGTGCATGCAATCTTATTTCCTTAATAAATCTTATCTAGCATCGGTTGTACTTCTAATTAGTACTATGTTAATCTAGCTGGGAACATCTTGTGGTTTTCAATAATCTATACTTATGTTGAGCTATCCCCAAAAAATAGGGTTAGAGGCAGAGTAATTTTCACACTGATTATTCAAAGAGAAGATTGACCCGACTAGATCCCAAAATCCTGGAAAACAATTCAATCATAAGTTTGATCATGTAAATAATAGATTAAAAAAAGCTTAACACAATTCATCTCAAATATAATATAAGTCGGTGTTTTGGTTTAATATGCATGCTATTTTTCAGCAATATGTTCATTTATTTTATACTCCTGCACTTTTTTTCCCAAAGAGGAGTAGCAAAGTACTAGAGGTTTTAAAAAACGGTCGCGGTCGCGTCTCGGTTACGTAAAAGTTTTCGCGATTTCGGTCGGTACAGGTGTTACAACACTATTTGCGGTCGTCGCGGTGTGAATTAATTACAATTTGTTCTTTAATATAAAAACGGTGATACACAGTAACTGTATCGGCACCTGCAAAAACCGTTTTGTCGCGGCCGTTTTCGCGGTCGCGGACCTTTATTTAAAACCATGCCTACAACCTCAATATAAATATATATATATATATATATAGGGGTTTGCTAATTTAGACCCACTTAAAAACATGTGGGTCTAAATTAGCAATGTGCACCTTTTCTAATGGACAAAAAATACCATTGATATTTACTTATTTAACACTAGCAGTTGAGGGTTAGGTAAATTTTATTAAATAGTGTGCACCCACTTTGCTAATTTAGACCCACTTAATTATAAATATATACAACTTAGGAAAACACATGAAAACCTAGGCAATCAAAAAAGGACAACTTAGGAAAACATATACAATCCAAATTCATCTTTTTTTTTTTTTAACAAAAACACTATTTTCTAATTTTATGTAAATCTATGCTATTTTCTACTTTTAACATTGCTATTAATTCTTTTGATAAAAATAAATTAAACTTTACAAAAATTATAACAAACTAAACAGGAATAAATTATTGGCCTCAATTGCAAAAACAAATTAGATGCACGTAGCCACATACTAATAGAAATATGCTTATTATCTGCAGTATTAGAGTTAACCATTTTTTAGCTTTCAAAGGTTATACTTAATTTTGTGTAAAAAAAATTTGCACAACAAAAAAGAATGTTAAGTTGTCCTTTTTTTTATTTCCTAGGTTGTTTATTTAGGTTGTATATATTTATAATTAAGTGGGTCTAAATTAGCAAAGTGGATGCACACTATTTAATAAAATTTACCTAACTAACCCTTAACTTCCTAGTGTAAAATAACTAAATGTCAATGTTTTTTTGTCCAAAGTGAAAAGGTGCACATTGCTAATTTAGACCCACATGTTTTTAAGTGGGTTTAAATTAGCAAACCCCATATATATATATATATATATATATATATTGTTGGTGTAAGCCCTAGATGCCAATGTATTTAGTACTTGTATCGAATTAATTATTAATAATATATTGTTTCTTTTATTAATAATCAAAGACATTTTCTTTATTATGTTTGTAACGTTCAAAATAATGAAGTCCCTAGAATAGAAAGTCCGTTTAATATTAAGTGTGACTTAATCATGAGATTACATTAAACAAAAGGACGCTATTCTTAAAGTATTCATAGTCGAGCTTTAAGGTGAAAAGGGATAACCTTAAAGCATAAAGACTATTATGAAGATAGACTGATGATCGCATCTCATGGATCATGGGATAAGGAGTTATCAAGTCTTGACATAGGTATAAGAAATATTAGGAGTAATATTTATACCGGATTGACCCGCTATGAGAGTACTACATGCAAAGTTATGCAAAGTGTCATAAGTTACTCTCATGGTGATAATGGTGTAAACCGCCCTTAGACCTGAAACCACTTTGTACCCTAGATGTGGAGTCAAGTACTTTGTTGCTGATCTAACGTTGTCCGTAACAGGATGACCATAAAGGCAGTTGATGGGTACTTCACAAAGCATGCTGAGGGACAATAGTGACCTAGATGGAATTTTCCAATCCTGCATAACAGGATAAATGTCATGGGCCCAATATTGAACTCGACAAAGATGACACCAAGTATGCTTTGTGTTCAATATAGACATAAAGGGCAAAGGGGTAATTATACACGCATATGTTATCACTAAGGTTATGTTATGATCACATGTTAATTTCTCATAACTTGGGTAGCAATGATGTGTTGCTAGATACCGCTCATTGTTTATTATGTTAAATAAAGGATTTAATATAATTGCCAACGTTATGGAAACCTACAAGGGTCACACACATAAGAACAGTCTAGTGTGAGATTGGAACACCGTAAGGTACGGTGCACGTCAGAGAAATATGGAAATATGATAAGGGTATCATGGTAATTAAATAAGCGGTTCATAATTTGTTATGGTGAGGGAGCACTCATGTGTACATGACACATGGGGGTGCGCTCCTTATAAGCTTATTTAATTAAATGGGCTTTAGTGTGATTGTAGCCCAATGACAAGTAATTGTCTTGGTGCACAAGACAATTGGTTATATAAATAGAACCCTTGTGATTGAGAAAAAACACTTAAGAGAATCTTAAGAAGAAAAAAACCCTTATCCTTATTTCTTGCCTCCACTAACAAAAGGCCTTCATCCTTTTGAGCTAGCACTCTTTTTAAGGTTGCTGTTCGTGTGGACTACTAGAGGCGTTGTTCTTCGTCATCAACGCTCGTGATCAATCCGGTTCGTGATTAAAGTGTTGATCAGCCACCGTTCGTGAAAGAAAAGAAAAGGATTTTCAACAAGAGGTAAAATCCTAAACACAAACTCATGCTCATTCGTAAGGATCATTAAAGGAAAATTTTTATATTCCGCTGCTTTTCTACTACTATTTTCCTTCATCTATATATATATATATATATAACAGCCTGAGCCTTCGGCGCTCCCGGCACTGCTACTTCATGATCTTCTCCAACCCCCTTCACTATTGGAGTTTTTGCCTTCCGTGGGAATCGAATCATGTACCATGGGGATAAGTACATGTTCAATCCATTCCCACTACCAATTGAGCCAGTACCAATTAAGTACACTGCTAGCTCAATTGGTAGTGGGAATGGATTGAACATGTACTTATCCCCATGGACCATGGTTCGATTCTCACGGAAGGCAAAAACTCCAATAGTGAAGAGGGTTGGAGAAGATCGCGAGATAGCAATGTCGGGAGCGCCGAAGGCTCGGGCTGTTACACAAAAAGGCATATATAGGTTTATATCTAAAAAGAGAGTAACACGAGTTTGGATCTAACTCCGAATATAATATAATACAATAAAATTAATTACTATTAAATTTATTAATTTGTTATTATCAATTTCAATAATATTCTAAATGTTGTACAATTCCTTATAATTTTACTCTATTTTTTTTTTTGTAGTGATTATAATTTTACTCTATTATTAATAGGAAAAAAATTAAAACATGAATTATGCATAGTAAAAAAAATTATAGAAAACAATAAAAACAATAAAAAAATTATATATCTTTAAAAAAAAATTATATATGAATCTATAGATAAAAATAGGAACAAAATAGAAGTAATAAAAACACTACAAGAAAATTTGATATTATTGGCGGAAAGTTTTGAGGGTTTTAGGCCCTCAATAATTTATTGAAGGCTTAAAGCCGTCAATTGAAATTCCGGTAGCAAGTCACAGATGTGCAGCGTGATGTGGAGCACGTTATGGTTAAGATATACGATGTAGTTCCTAATGTGCTAACATCATAGACATGCAATAACTTGATGAACAAGGTAAATAAAGTGCTGAAGATAAAGAACACAATGAGTTTGTTAACCCAGTTCGGTGCAACTCACCTACGTCTGAGGGATACCAATCCAGGAATTAATTCACTATGATAGTTCCAGTTCAAAGCTAAACAATCTTAGTTTACAACTTATCACTTAGACACTACCCGTGCTAATTCTACCTAGGTCCTCCCTAGATATGACAACCTCTGGTCACTTCCTATAATCACCTTGCAACCCACAAGGATTTAAATAACAAACTCAATGATGGAGACGCACTCCTAACCTAAAGAACCAACTCGTGCTTCAAAGCTTTGAGTGATTCAAAGTTCAATTCTTGTTTCAAATTAAAACCAAGAAAGGAACAGCTCTGTGCTTAAAAGCTTAAGAGCTAAATACAATCCTAGTTCAAGTCTCAATGGAAACAAGAAACAAAGGGACAAAGACTGAAAATCCTAAAGACTAGAATTATGAATATTGAAATTCCGGTAGCAAGTCACAGATGTGCAGCGTGATGTGGAGCACGTTAGGGTTATGATATACGATGTGGTGCCTAATGAGCTAACATCATAAACATGCAATAACTTGATGAACAAGGAAAATAAAGTGCAGAAGATAAATAACACAATGAGTTTGTTAACCCAGTTCGGTGCAACTCACCTATGTCTGGGAGATACCAATCCAAAAATGAATCCACTATGATAGTTCCAATTCAAAGCTAAACAGTTCCAGTTTACAACTTATCACTTAGACACTTCCCGTGCCAATTCTACCTAGGTCCTCCCTAGATATGACAACCTCTGGTCACTTCCTATACCAACCTTGCAACCCACAAGGATTTAAATAACAAACTCAATGATGGAGACGCACTCCTAACCTAAAGAACCAACTCGTGCTTCAAAGCTTTGAGTGATTCAAAGTCATATTCTTGTTTCAAACTAGAACTAAGAAAGGAACAGCTCTGTGCTTAAAAGCTTAAGAGCTAAATACAACCCTAGTTCAAAGTCTCAATGGAAACAAGAAACAAAAGGACAAAGACTGAAAATCCTAAAGACTAGAATTATGAATATTGATTTCAGTGAGTAAAACATGTCTTCAGTCTTCCTTTTTATAGAACGAGATATGATAGCTGGCCATCGTAAATTCCAAGAAACAAACTCAATCTCTTACAAAGATATGTTTGTTTTAAATCTTTTTAAATCTTCTAGTAACAAACCGGCCTTCTTAATCTTTTCGGAATCATTTTTCAATCTTTCAGCTCGTTCTTTGGCCTGCTAGCTAGATTGGATGTGTTTGTTTCAAAACAAATCTTTTTCAAAGATCACACGCAAAATATTGAAAGCGCGTTATTTTAGGGCGTTCAGTTCAGGTCCCATATGTGTGCACATCAGTCACCACATCTGGTCCAAAGGCTTATTTTAACAAATGAAGCCAACCCTAAAACAAAAACAACCTTACAGGTTGAAAACACTAACAATCTCCCCCTTTGGCAATTTTTGGCTAAAATAACCTTTGGAGTCAGCCAACTAATCTTTGGAGAGAATCATTAGAACATCAGAGGCTTTGCAGCAGCGGAATCTTGCCTCATATCTTCTGAGAGAATAAAACTCCCAACATACAAGCATGGTGATGAATCATGCACACAGGAAAGAGGGGAAGGATCTTCAGTATCTTCAGTAATCATTTACTCCCCCTAAATTCAAGCACCATATTCAGCAGTCTTCAAGGATCAGTCTTCATTCGTCTGGTCTTCAAAGTCTTCAAAAGATGTGCAAAATACAAGCACATTCTGTTTTCAACGATGTGCACACATCTGGCATCACATCATGTACCAGAGCAAACATATTTGCACTACTTATACCTTACTCCCCCTGGATATACTACTTATCTTCTCTCCCCCTTTTTAGCCATAATATTGAGAAAAAGTTAAGATCAGAAAGAGTAATCAAAAAGTACTGGGTCATTCACTGTGCAAATTACAGAGCAGATTATAACGCCCCAACTAAAATATCTAGAATATTTAGTTAAGACATAAATAATTGAATCTGAGTACATTAAATTAAACGGAATAGGTAACTGAAATACAAGAATTCTTCATAGATAAGTAATAAACTTATACAATACAGCGGAAAGATGCTAAAATTTCTGAGTAAACAAGATATAATAATAACAAGGAGAAGAATTGAATCTTCTAGTCTGACAATCCAAGCTCGGCTCCAACTGTCAGTCTCCTTCCTGGTCCTTGCTCCGCATAACCTGTTTACCTAAAAAAATTGATTTGGAGTGGGGTGAGACTACTAAGCCTCAGTGAGTCCTACTACCCTCATAATGGTGACTACACCGGGGGAACCTAGATAGTGTAATGATTTAAGTTCACTGTTTTACATATACAACTATTAATCCATAATATAATTAAGGTGTAACACAAAATTATTATCTTGTCGATTACTCTTCAAAGACACGTCGAGGCAAGCCGGTCTCGGGTGCCTGACTCTGCGTACTACCGAAACAGAGGCTCGGATTCCGATGTTGGCTCACATAATAACTAATAGAATTACAGAGAAATTCTATCAACATGGCATAATGTCGTTTAATCCAATGATTTAAATAATTCTACCAATATTTCCCGCCCACGGTATCCTAATCATGGCATAGTACTGATAAATTAAATATCATTGTTATTCTCTAACTATATAATCTATTTTACACTACTAAAGGTGTTCATGAAATCCCAGTTGCATTCGAACATAAAATGAGTGTATGATATTTTTAAAATAGTAGAATATGCAGGTTCTGTCCCTGCTAAACTCGCTGTGGCGCGTGAATACTCGCCACGGCGAGATTTTGTGTCACTGACCTGTAACACTCGCCCTGGCGAGTTATACAAACCATAACACTCGCCCTGACGTGTGGTTACTCGCTACAGCGAGTTTATCAGGTATGTCCCCTGTTTTGCAGAAAATACGATTTTTAAAAGAACACCTACAATCTCTATGCAACCAGTTATAAACACACTATACAGTATAAATTAAATTATATAGGAGTAGGAATTTAGGATCTCAATATTGAGCGAAAAATTGAGCCAAAAATTACAAAACCTAAGTCAAAACGACCGGAACTGAGTTATCTAACTACAGCAAAAGGAATTGTTTCAATTGGAGTTACAGAGAGAGAGTATTAACAGTTTTTGTGCAGACCTGTACAAATATAATTTCTGCAGAAATCCAATTTTAACCTCCAACTTAAAAACATCTCCAGAACATAATTCGCCTCTAAAAATTACGAGACTGAAACTCAACTGACCACAATTGTGTTAGTTACCCATACCAATAAACGGAATTTCAATTGAAGTCACGAAGAGTGAGAAATTACCTTTTAAGTACAGCCCTAACCAAAACACATATTGAGCAGAAATTTGTGTTGAACAACCAACTTCAAAAATTCGTACAGACTTCTTTGCTGGGCCAAAATTAGGGAAACTTACGTCAAAACGACCGGAATTTCGTTATCTAACCAGACCAAAAAGAATTAAGGCAATCAGAGTTGTGAGGAGAGATTAATTACCGTTTAAGTGAGGGTGTTGTTTCCATTACGGGTTTGACAACTTCATCCAATCTTTCCAACAACCCTAACCATCGATTGCAGCAACACTTCATTCATTCTTATGTTCATCTTTCTGGTTTAAGGATAAGTGTATAGAAGTAATTTAGAAAATTGGTTTTTGAGTGATAGATAGAAAGAACACAAATCTGTGAGAATGAAATGGTGTTTGAGAAATTAATCTTACCACAAATGAAATTTAGAGTCTAAGAATGAACATTATGTGCTTGCATGTGAGATTGGGTGAAGAATTGATGATGATTAAGTGAGGAAGGTGGTGGTTTGGTGATGAGAAGGAGGAGGGAGGCGTGATAGAGTGAGAGGGTGAGAGTTACTTTCCTGACTTTGGTATATCAGGAAGTGAAAATAGGAAAAATGAATGAACTAGCCATTAGTCATGTGGCTTATAACTAAGAAAATGTGGGTCCCTATTTGGTGTGGTGTTTTATTTTTTGACCGATTTTTTACTAAATTAATCCAAATACACCTCTAATTATCATTACTTCTAATAATTAAAGTCGGGATGTTACAATCTACCCCCCTTAAAAGAATTTCGTCCTCGAAATTCAAAACTTCTTTATTCCACATCAAGGTAGATCGTTTATATCCGCATCCAATTCTACACTTCACCTATTCTTCGATCAATTGCATTCCATTCCTTGGAATAAAACTTTCCTCTCTTAGGGTCATCGGCTAAAAGCCGGTCAATTATTCCACACTTACAACTGGTCTCACGCTGCGCACTCTGATTTAGATATTTACTGTCACCTTCTGACAGCGTCATCACAGTCTTAGTCCATGACTCCTGAACACGGTCGTATATCATCTCATTTAATCCGATTCTACTTCTACTGGCAAAACTTCGTTACCTGACCAACTAGTAGGTCAGCATCTGGCCTGGTTGGGTACACATTAATATGGGTGACATGGTTAAGTTTACATGGTTAATTGAACCTAAGGGTCTGGTATTGATAATGACAAATCCAAAATTCCTCTTTCTGTGGTTAATCTCGCTTGTCATTGCTGTAGTATTTTCCAAATACTGTAGCATCTGTCACGTCCTGCATATCCTTGCACTACCCGTGTTACTAAAATACCCCGGCTCAAAAGAAATAGAAAGTGAGTGGATTAGTACTTGTTTGAAAATTGGGCTGATAAGCTAACTTGATGGGAATTGGCTGAAACAATCGGATGATAACTTGCTAGTTGAACGAGAGGTTTGAATTTCCAACGATAGGACCGAAATGAATTGCTTGGTTCGGGATGATTAAGGAGTTAACTGACGGATCGCTCCAGATAGCAACGGTTTCCAAGGAGGATGGTTTATTACTCTAAGCGAGCAATTAACCCTTGCATTTATATGAACGGGTCAATGATAACCAAACTTGGAGTTAGAATATTCTGGTCAAGATGTTCGAGTTTGGTACTTGTCTCACAAGGTTACATAAAAGGAATCTGGGAGGTCGAACATTCGGCAGAGATACTCATCGTTAATACATTGATCTACATGATGTCAGGAACGGAACTGAAAGGTTTGAATCCTTAACACTGACTTCACTAGTACAACTGAACTCCACTGAATTGGGAATAATCCGAGCTTAATTCTGAATTTGGCTGAAAAGGCTCCGAAGAAGACGGTTAACTAACTAAATTGGAGAGCTGGTTACTGTAACGCCCCAAATCTTATATTTTATTATATTTGATTAACTGATGTTATTTAATTAATTGTGTATGTTAATTGATATGTTTTATATGTATTAATTAATTGTTGCATTTATGTTTGTTGATGATAGGCTTTTATGAGTATTGGGCCTAATTAGAATGAATAAGAGTTTATGGTAGGATTAAGGGTAATATAGTAATCTAGTGTGAGTTAGTGGGTTGTGTAGAGATAAGAGTGACACTTTGGTTATTATCTTAAAGGGATAGAGTGTCTTGGAGAGGAAGTAGTGGCACTTGTGTAAATAGTACAAGAATTTGTGGTAATAGTAAAGTTGAGATTATGAGTGGAATTAGTAGTGAGATTAAGGGTATTTGAGGGATTTCATATAACCTAAGTTGGGGTTATATATATGAGGGTTTTGTGAAGAGTAGTGGTGTGATTTTATTATCATAAAATAGTAGAGAAATAGAGGTAGAGAGATAAAAGAGAAGACAGAAAGGGTTTGAGAAAGAAAGAAGAGAATGAGGTTTAGAGAAAAGGAAGAGATGAAGGAGAAGATCAAATAAAGAATAAGCCATGGAAGATTAAAGGAAATCAAGTGGTGGAGTAGAGAGTCCAACTTTATTGAGGTAAGAGGCTTAGATAATATAACTTTGAGTGATCAAAGAGAGGGGAGTTTGTCTATGACTCCACACCCAAACTCTCTTCACTCTTTTTGGGTTTTGGTAAGAAATGAGTTTGTGGGAATGTGTTTATAATTGAAGCTTGACAATGATTCATGTATAATATGCTTCTATTTATGATTGTTCTGTGAAATCCATGATAAAGTTAATTACTTGAACTTTGATTTTGATTGATTATGTGATAAATGAGTTTTTTGTTAAAATGGGTATAGATTCTCAAATTTGAATTATGATAAGTGATTTTAAATGTTGAAATAAGTGATTTTATCCATAAACATGCTTGGTAACTGTTTATAAGTATTATTGGGTTCAAATAAGTGATTTTGTGTGAAGAAAAGTGATTTTTGGTTCAAAACGCGTAAAAACGATTTTTCCATCAGGTCCCTGCACAATGGCACAACCTCCTCGGATGCCTGCGCAGTGGCGCAGGTCTGGTCAACAGCGTTGACTGTTGATTTTTTGTTGACTTTTGACTTTTTGATGGTTTATGCACCCGGAACCCATTCTCAATAATTTTTCGCGTAGAATCCAATTCCGGAGTTCGTTTTCTGAGATGATGTTTAGTTAATGATGTTTACCCAATTTTGATGTTACTTAATGTGTTAAGTGAAGTTGATATATCTAAATTAAATGAGGCTATGTTTATGATGATAATAGATAATTGTTGATGATTAGAGATGATGATAATATGATTATGAATATGTTTGAATGAAGAGTATATGTATATGTATATATGACTTGATTACTTGATGATTGATTATGGTGAAGGTTATTATTTGGTGATTGATAATAATAACTTGTGTACTTAATTGAGTTGAGATTAATGAATTAAGTTATGATATTACTTATATGGATTAAGTATGATGATTAATGATGTATGAGGATTAGTTAATAATATATGTTGATTAGCTAATGACGTGTGATGATTAGAAGTTAATTAATGATGATGAAATAAGGTGATGTTTTATAATGATGAGTGTGTTGTTGTTTTGTGATTATGATGTTGAAGCTTATGAATATAGAATATTAGGATTGTGTTATCCTAATAAAGAAGAATATTAGATTGTGTAATCTAATAAAGAAGAATATTAGATTGTGTAATCTAATAAAGAAGGATATTAGATATTGTGTTATCTAATAAAGAAGAATATTGGATTATGTTATCCATATTGGTGATGAGTTGATGTTAGTTGTTATCATATGTTTGATTAAAAATCATGAACATACATGCATTCATGATTGAGTCGGATATTAGAATCATGTGGATTCTAATAAAGAAGGATATCAAATGATAATATTTGATAAAGAAGAATATTAGAGGTGAGATACTCTAATAAAGACGATGGTACCACATGCATTAGATATGTCTAGGGTGACATACATTATGTGTTTGCATTAGTTTGCATTAGGGAGTTGTGCACTCTAATTGCTATTTGATAATTGAGATTGTATTCCATTATAATTGTGAATGGGTGAATAATGTAATACTTATGATTGAGCGTGTTATGAGATATATAATAATGATTGATAATTGATGATGATGTGTATGATTATCAATTGATTGAGAATGTAATATTATTATGATGCATTATATTTTATGAATATGAAATATGAACGAAATGAGATTGATATTGTTTATGGAATGAGTTGTTAGACATAACCATGCTATGTCCTAAGTATTAAGTATGTGCTTGTACTTAGTTTCTTTTATGGTTATATTATCTAACCCTCTGTTTTGTGTATGTGCTGGATTTGGGTTCCAGATCTTCAGGTTATGTTTGTGATCGAGTTGTCAGTGAAGCTCCGCTCTGGTGTGACACGGGGATGGGATTATTTCTATAATGTATTATTTAGAGTCTTGCTTCTTATTTCCAGTTTATTTAAAGATGTATTTTTCTTATAAACTCATTTTTGTACAATAATTGTTTTACTAATTAAGTTATTGGTAAGCTTTTATGTGTACGATGTAATACTCGAACCATTCCTTTTATAAATCAAATTTTATTTCCGTTGCGTATTTTGGAGAATACTTTATTAAAGTGGTATTTTATTAAATACGGGTTTGGGTGTTACAATTTGGTATCAGAGCTCCGGTTGTCCTCGGACATAGTGAGCTATGTGTGTGTCGTGTGTCAAGCAGAGCAAGTCTGTGCAATCAGGCTAAGTGAGCATAGTGTCAGTTGTGTTTGTGTATCAGTGGTGTCCCCTTGTGATGTAATTTTATAGTTACACTTGCACATTAGTTACTATTAACCATTTTGTGGATGTATGATAAGTTTATTGAATCTTGTTTTATTGCTTATTGGCATGTTGATTTACTTAATTCTTGAGACTTGTGCTTTAATTGGTGTTGACTTATGAATCTATTGTTTCATAAATGTTGATAAGTTGTGATGTGTTTATTTTATGAATATACTTAGTGATTGTTTATTCATGAACTATGAGTAATATGAATTGAATTATGTTATTTATTCTTTTGATGAGTGTTTGATGAAATTGATAATTATTTTAGTTGTAAGTTATCGATTCAAGTAATGAGCATGTATTCTTTGATGTTGATTCGTGAGGAATGTTATGCTTTTATGATTATAATAGTTGTATGTACTTAAAGCTATAATCTCGTGTAGTTTGGACATGATTTTATCCATTTATAATTTCATGATAAATGAGTAATGATAACATGATATAATTGTGCGTAATTGATAATGAATATGCATTCATCATTGTTGTTTTGAAATGTGACTTAATGATGATATTTGTTGTTGTTGATGTTTTCATTCGATGGAATGAGTGAATATTATTATTGTCACTAATTATGTTTATTCTTTAAAACTTGAGAATATGATTGTTGTTTTGATTTCAAGGTAATGACGTAGATGATGATGTTTTCTTGTTATTGCCCTATTTAAAATGATTTTGTTCGCATATTAGTATAGATTCCTTGTTGATAAAAATCTATGTTATATGAAATTAAGTATGATTGTTTATGCATGTGTCTTAAATGAATGTTGTGATGATTTATTTATGATAATTACTTGTGTAGTATGATTGAATTAATTAAATGATGATATGTATGTATGTATCATGTATGTATGTATGTATCCGTGGAATTATTTGGGAATTTATGAATATGAACGCAATAGTGAAATTACTTGAATGCTTTAACATGACGATTATTGGTGAATATTTATGAAATGGTTGTGATCTATTAAGATGAACATGTATTGGTGAATTCTATGTATTCGAATAACTTATTGATTATGTGTGAGGTTGATTTCATGAATCTTATTGTTAGTTCCTCGTTAGTATGTTGTTTTACTTGATTCTTGGAATTTATGTTTTAATTTAGCAATAACTATAGCATCTATAATTTTTACTTCATGTTTGGAAGTTAATTCATGATTATTACTATGCTTCTATGTTAGCTTATAACTTCATATGCCTAAATTAATTCATGATGTGATTGTATTCTCGTTGATTAATGATAAATGATGTTTTGCTTTGCTTGCGTGAATATGAGACTATTTGTTTTTCTTGTATGTTATCGTGAGTAGATGACATGCAAAGATAGTAATGGTTTTGATATTTGAACTTGTATAGGGTAATGAAATTTATTTTTATACAACGTAGATTCAAATAGTATGTTTTATAGTTTAATTAAACTATTATAGTGGAGTTTATGTGTATTTTGAACATGCTCTTATGTGTATTATTGTGCATAATGCTTTATGACATATGATGATTCTAAAACTAGTAGCTATTCCTTATGATGTGAATGATTTTATTAGATTGAGTTATTTGGTACTCCATGATATTTTTAGGGTTATGCAATTTCATAATTTTGTATGACTTTATTATGTGCGCATCAATGGCATGTGAATTTGTATTATGTGGAGTTAATCTTAGTTTTAAATTATGTTGAAGCTATAACTTAGAGTGTGAGCCATGTTATTTTGTTGATTGAAATATCATATCATTATGTGCATATAATTTGTAACAATATGAGGTAGTGCCATGATTAGATCTGTTAGACTACTAGGCTAAACCACTCAGAAGGGGGGTTGAATAAGTGGCTTCTTTAATCAACGGCAATTTTAAAAAAAAATTATTTGATTAAAAACAATGCGCGGAAGCACCACCGGATCGGTAGTCTACTTTGCACCTTTTGACCAAAGGAAAGATAGTATCGCCTTGAAAGAATTAGGAAAATTACGGAACGATTTATGCAAGATATCCAAATTTAACTTGATTAACAAAAACAGTCCCACGCAAGTTTATATGGTTTGATTATCAAATTCAATCACAATCAAGCAAGAACCAATTGAATTTTTGAGAACCAATACGAACAACAAAAATTCAATCGATTAATCAAATTAACGAAATTAACGAAATTAAAAGAGAGAGATAAAGAGAGATACACACGATGTGATTAGGGAGTTCCCCGGATTGCGCGTCGTCCACGCGTTTGTCCGAGTACGTCTCCCCCCAAATAACCAAACGGGTTATTTGAGAGTTTATAGATCAAAAACTTGATGAACAAACAGTGCACAGTTTACAATTGAAATCTATAATCCTATAGCAAGACAAAATGTAAACTAATGCGAATAACCTCGACACCCAACGAAACTTCGCCCTCTGATTCCAACGATTCTCCTTGTGCCAAACCGCACCCAATCGTCCAGCTGAGTCCTTTGTTCCTTGTTGTCGAATCCTTCAAGACACGCACGATCTTGAATCACTTGAGAGAAACACTATAACCTTCAACCCAATTCAACCCGATCACGATTCTGATTCACCGCGAACCGTATCGAACGTTATCACACAATTCTGCAATTTCTATTGAATTGATCCCATACTCGAATCCAATTTTGATTGCAAACTTGATGAAGATGATGAACTTGTGTTGAATAAAACCTTTGATGCAAATTCTCACTCAATTTGTACCCAAAGCGTTTTTCTGATCTTTCACACTAGTTTTCTCTCACTTGTCTCTTTTACAATGACACAACACATTGCTATTCAAAGAGAAAATAGAATGAGCAAATTTAGGCATAATTTTTCATATATGTATCGATACAAATGATCATTTGTATCGATACAAATGCTTTGACCAACGTTAAAAATTGGAAAAATTGACCTTTGTATCGATACAAACACGGGTGTGTATCGATACAAATATCAGAATCTTGAAATCTTGACGGATATGTATCTAAGCATGCAAGCATGCTTCGAATCATCTTGAGTTTTCTTGATTTTGAGAACAAACAGATGTGTATCGATACATGCAAGCATGCTTCGATACACAGGAGCTGTTCTGTCTCTGAGAGACCTCTTTTGTATCGATACAGACCATGTATGTATCGATATAAAATACACAAAATCAAGCAGAAGAGATTTCAGGACATTTGTATCGATACACCAATGTATGTATCGATACAAAATACCTAAAAGTCAGTTTTTCAAGGTTTTAGAGAATAGTTCTTTGTTGTCAAGTCATTTGTAATGTTGCCAAAATATGTTCAATCCTATTTTCATATGTTTTGACAATTATTAAAACATGAGGATGAACTGGTGCACTTACATTCTCCCCCTTTTTGATAATTGTCAAAACTATGCATAAGCTAAGCCTATACCTAATATGCAATAAAATAGCAATATGTATACAGACGCAATTACAAACACCAAGGCTAACAATAAGCACGCTCCCCCTGAGTTGATGCCATAATGCGATTGTCGTAGATAATATTCAAGACTCTTTTAGCTATTCATCCTTAGCTTGTGCATCCAAATCTCTCCCCCTTTGACAATATCAAAAAGAAGAAGAGGATCTATTAGAAGTATCAAGTTCAATCAATTTTGATCCAAGTCATATCGTGCACTTACATTTGTCGAAATGCACATATATGATGAAAATTCCTAATCAATATAAATACATACAAGGATATGCCAAAATATATCAAATGACGAATACCAAATATCATGGTAAAACATGGAATGTTGAACAACAATCCATAAACCAAACTCATGAGTATTGAAACACATTGACATTTTAAATCAACCAACATATCAAAATATGGGACGAAAATAAACAAAATAATGCAACAAATGCATAAATTCATGTTACCATATCATATAACGATGTTCATGAAGAAATGAATTCACGGATAGTATTTATGCAACATGTTAAGCTAAAGACACATCAATTTATCAATATTTTAATACATTGCCATTTGATACATATGGACTTCAAGAATTATTACTTATCTTAAAGCAAGAATTTTTGGAAATGAGCAAACACATGAATGTATTGAAAAGAGCTAATAAGTGATGTTGATGTTTTGAAAAGCATTCACATAGGCATAAGAGTGTGAGTGTTAAGAAGAAAAGATAGAGATGATACTTTTTAACCTTGTACCGTAGGGTGTTTGATGCACTTCCCATTGTATAAACTCCAAGTTGCCAAGAAGTATGATATGTTTACAAAGTGCATGTACAAATGTATATTATTCTAGGTTAGAGATATCTAGGATCCCTAATTCTCCGCGAATAAAGATAAAGGGTTCCGTTGCAAGTGGCTTTGTAAAGATGTCCGCAAGTTGATTTTTCGAGTCCACATGCTCAAAAACAACATCCCCTTTTTCTACATGATCGCGAAGAAAGTGATGCCTAATCTCTATATGTTTAGTCCTTGAATGCAACACCGGGTTCTTTGTGAGGTTTATAGCACTAGTGTTGTCACACAAGATTGGAACACGGTGTAGTTTTAAATTGTAGTCAAGAAGTTGTTGTTTTAACCAAAGTATTTGGGAGCAACAACTTCCGGCCGCAACGTATTCCGCCTCGGCGGTTGACAAAGCAACTGATACTTGTTTCTTGCTATGCCAACTTACCAAGCTATTACAAAATAGGTGACATGTTCCACTAGTACTTTTCCTATCCAACTTGCAACCGGCAAAGTCGGAATCGGAATAACCTACCAAAGAACAATCATTCCCTTTAGAATACCATAAGCCAAAATTTGATGTTCCCTTCAAGTACTTTAAAATCCTTTTTACGGCTTTTAGGTGTGATTCTTTGGGGCATGATTGATATCGTGCACACATGCAAACACTAAACATAATATCCGGCCTAGATGCGGTTAAATAGAGTAAGGATCTGATTATACCTCTATATTTTGTGATTTCCACATCTTTACCTTCTTCATCTTTGCTTAACGCACAAGTTGATGCCATGGGAGTTGCCATAATTTTTGAATCCGTCATCCCAAACTTCTTCTAGTTGCAATATTTAGTTTGATATATGAAAGTTCCTTCTTCTAGTTGCTTGATTTGTAGTCCCAAGAAGTAGGTTAGTTCACCCATCATGCTCATCTCGAATTCACCTTGCATAAGACTAGAAAAACTCTTGACAAGAGATGGGTTAGTGGAACCAAAGATAATATCATCAACATATATTTGAACCAATAAGACATCTTTTCCTTTACGTTTAATGAAGAGTGTAGTATCAACCTTTCCCCTTGAATATCCGTTTTTAATCAAGAACTTGCTAAGCATATCATACCAAGCTCTAGGAGCTTGTTTAAGACCATACAAGGCTCTTTTTAATTTGAAAACATAGTCCGGATGTTCGTTATCTTCAAAACCGGGAGGTTGTTTGACATACACCTCTTCATTTATGTATCCGTTTAGGAAAGCACTCTTAACGTCCATTTGATATAACTTGAAATTCATATTGCATGCATAAGCTAACAAAAGTCTAATAGCCTCAAGGCGAGCAACCGGAGCATAGGTCTCCTCATAGTCAATGCCCTCCTCTTGGTTATAGCCTTGAGCTTGTTAGACTACTAGGCTAAACCACTTAGAAGGGGGGGTTGAATAAGTGGCTTCTTTAATCAACGGTAATTTTAAAAAAAATTAATTGATTAAAAACAATGCGCGGAAGCACCACCGGATCGGTAGTCTACTTTGCACCTTTTGACCAAAGGAAAGATAGTATCGCCTTGAACGAATTAGGAAAATTACGGAACGATTTATGCAAGATATCCAAATTTAATTTGACTAAAAAAAAACAGTCCCAAGCAAGTTTATATGGTTTGATTATCAAATTCAATCACAATCAAGCAAGAACCAATTGAATTTTTGTGAACCAATACGAACAACAAAAATTCAATCGATTAATCAAATTAACGAAATTAACGAAATTAAAAGAGAGGGATAAAGAGAGATACACACGATGTGATTAGGGAGTTCCCCGGATCGCACGTCGTCCACGCTTTTGTCCGAGTACGTCTCCCCCCAAATAACCAAACGGGTTATTTGAGAGTTTATAGATCAAAAACTTGATGAACAAACAGTGCACAGTTTACAATTGAAATCTATAATCCTATAGCAAGACAAAATGTAAACTAATGCGAATAACCTCGACACCCAACGGAACTTCACCCTCTGATTCCAACGATTCACCTTGTGCCAAACCGCACCCAATCGTCCAGCTGAGTCCTTCGTTCCTTGTTGTCGAATCCTTCAAGACACGCACGATCTTGAATCACTTGAGAGAAACACTAGAACCTTCAACCCAATTCAACCCGATCACGATTCTGATTCACCGCGAACCGTATCGAACGTTATCACACAATTCTGCAATTTCTGTTGAATCGATCCCATACTCGAATCCAATTTTGATTGCAAACTTGATGAAGATGATGAACTTGTGTTGAATCAAACCTTTGATGCAAATTCTCACTCAATTTGTACCCAAAGCGTTTTTCTGATCTTTCACACTAGTTTTCTCTCACTTGTCTCTTTACAATGACACAACACATTGCTATTTAAAGAGAAAATAGAATGAGCAAATTTAGGCATAATTCTTCATACATGTATCGATACAAATGATCATTTGTATCGATACAAATGCTTTGACCAACGTTAAAAGTTGGAAAAATTGACCTTTGTATCGATACAAACACGGGTGTGTATCGATACAAATATCAGAATCTTGAAATCTTGACTGATATGTATCTAAGCATGCAAGCATGCTTCGAATCATCTTGAGTTTTCTGGATTTTGAGAACAAACAGATGTGTATCGATACATGCAAGCATGCTTCAATACACAGGAGCTGTTATGTCTCTGAGAGACCTCTTTTGTATCGATACAGACAATGTATGTATCGATACAAAATGCACAAAATCAAGCAGAAGAGATTTCAGGACATTTGTATCGATACACCAATGTATGTATCGATACAAAATACCTAAAAGTCAGTTTTTCAAGGTTTTAGAAAATAGTTCTTTGTTGTCAAGTCATTTGTAATGTTGCCAAAATATGTTCAATCCTATTTTCATATGTTTTGACAATTATTAAAACATGAGGATGAACTGGTGCACTTACATTCTCCCCCTTTTTGATAATTGTCAAAACTATGCATAAGCTAAGCCTATACCTAATATGCAATAAAATAGCAATATGTATACAGACGCAATTACAAATACCAAGGCTAACAATAAGCACGCTCCCCCTGAGTTGATGCCATAATGCGATTGTCGTAGATAATATTCAAGACTCTTTTAGCTATTCATCCTTAGCTTGTGCATCCAAATCTCTCCCCCTTTGACAATATCAAAAAGAAGAAGAGGATCTATTAGAAGTATCAAGTTCAATCAATTTTGATCCAAGTCATATCGTGCACTTACATTTGTCGAAATGCACATATATGATGAAAATTCCTAATCAATATAAATACATACAAAGATATGCCAAAATATATCAAATGACGAATACCAAATATCATGATAAAACATGGAATGTAGAACAACAATCCATAAACCAACTCATGAGTATTGAAACACATCGACATTTTAAATCAACCAACATATCAAAATATGGGACGGAAATAAACAAAATATGCAACAAATGCATAAACATAAAACCAAACATCCAAACATACGAAATAATTCCAAAATAAAGTCATACATATCCAAAATGAATGTTGCCCAAACATGGCAACATTAAAAATATTCGTACAACCAAATCGAAAAAGATTCAAAAGTCAAGACATAACAAAAGAAATTGTTCATGCGAAGAAGAAATAAAATACATAAAAACGAAGGTTAAACATCACACATCATCATTCATCATCCATGTTATCCGGGTTGGTAGGAGGGTTAGGGTTGTAATAGGCATCCATCTGAGTCTGAATGTTGTCAAACCGGGTGGTCACATAGTTTCTGAGGTCGGTAGTGGTGGTGTACAGCTCTTCAATTCTTGCATTCTGAGTAGCATAGTTTTGAGTGTACTCATTATAGAAGGTAGTTTGTTGCATGCTCATGTTTCTCATCATTTCCATCATTTCATTCCAGTTGCCACCTTCTTCACCTTGTCCCTCATCCTCAGCCTCACCTTGTCTAACATTCCTCCTTGGTCTCCTACCTCTAGGAGCAGCAGCTTGACCCTCATTGTCATCATCCGGACCATGGTACACATACACATTATCCACATTCAAAGACCAATTCATTTTGGACATTTGTGTTTCACTAAATTTCTGCATCCTTCCAAGTTTAGTGTACTCAATTGGAAGCTTTTGTCCAATTTTGAATTTCTTCAAAATGCTAGCAATCATGCTACAGTACCCGAAACTTTGATCCCTGCTTGAATTCCTTAGGTCAAACATTCTACTCACAATGTAGAATGGCCAGTCAACCTTCCCGTCCTCCATAAGCAAAAACATTAAGTCAATATCCTTCTTATCCATCCTAGAGCTAGCACTTTTTGGACGCAAAATGTGACTCACAATCCAGTAAATTACTCTAGCATTAACATTCAATTTTCCGGTTCCCATGGTTTCCGGAATATTGCCATTTCTAGTGATGGAAGAGATAAAGACATTGGAGTCATAATCCACCTGACTTATTTCAGAATAGGCTAATAGATTCTCCCCGGTTATCCTACTTCCGGTGCTCATCCCAAACAACTCAAACCACATATCAGCAGTAAACTTGTAAGTCTTATTCTTCCAACGGAACTCAAATTCAGCCCCATTTCTTTCCTGTAATCCAGCATAGAAAATTCTAACCACAGTCTCATTGTATGATGTTTGTAGATCACAAAAACTATCAAGTTGTTCATTCTCAATTATCTCAGCAATATCATTCAAATGTAGATTTCTAAGAGTATCAATATTGACAGATTTTTGAGGTAGTACACTCCTAGTCCTACAATACCTAGTGTAAGTAGCAATGCAATCCTTATGAACATACTCATCTTCTTTGAGACCAAAATTAGAAGTTTCACCTTTATCGGTTGCTATAGCCTTATCAGTTCTAGCCTTTTTAGGTGCCATTACAAGAAGATAGAGAAATAGAACGATTTACCTTACACTTTTGATGAAGAACTTTTGAAATTTCCACAAACCCCAATTTGATGAATTCCTTGAATTGAAGCAAATGAGACTTGGACCACGAAATTGATGATGGAGATTGAGTGGGTAATGAATTCTGAGCGAATGGGTGTTAATTTTGTGAAATTTGGTTGAGTTTTGAGAGAGATTGAGGATTTTGGGGTGAGGGTTTTGGGAAGAAACCGTATGAGAGTTTTGAGTTTTTGTTTGAATGATGAATGAATGAATGAAAAATAGACATATAACCTGTTTTTACGATTTTGTATCGATACAAATTCGTGTTTGTATCGATACAAGTCAGTTGTTTTGAAGCATGTATCGAAGCATGTAGACATGTATCGATACATGAGTAACGTTCTGTCCAAACTGAAGAGCTATGTATCGATACAAGCTCATATGTATCGATACATATCAGTTTATTTTGAAAATTTGAAAAATAACTGACATGTATCCATGCAAAATTTATTTGTATCGATCCAAGATGCATAATTTTCAATTTTTCTTCAAACACATGAACTTATAAGTTTCAAAAATGATTTCTATGACTTCCAAATAACACGTATGTATGAAACACATATAATCACAAAGGTACATGCATATATATGTGAACAGAAGCAATACCCAAGCATATCTTAACATGAGAACACATGTTAAACCACAAATGCATGATAAGGTAATCACATAAATCAATCAAAGTACCAAAATCAATCATATGAGAAATGTATGTCTATGTATGCACACAAAGTCACATAAAAGAAAAACATATACATCCTAATATGAACTTAATAAGATAGTAGTAGTGATCTTTGTCAAAGCCCCATTTAAGACGTATGAGTCTCAAAAACTTATCAATATTTTTGAGCGAAAATTCTTGGAAATGGAGGATTAGACAACTATCAAAACCAATATCATATTAAGATAGAAATTGTATGTATATGAACCAAAGAACAAATGCTAAGTAAGAAAAAATATAAAGGAAAGAGTAGAGAATAGAATCTTCCCTTGAGTGTTAGGTGGAGGAAGTGATCAATTTCCGCACCATTGCACGTGTCGAGTTGAAGCTTTTCTCATTGCTCTCCTTGTTCGTAGGTCTTGAACTCCATTGTTGTCGGTGTCTCTTGTCAATGGTTTCAAGACGATTCCCTACATACTTAGACATTTGAAATAGGTCCCCAACTCATGTTGGGTCCTAGTATGTTAGTAGTACCATTATTGTCTGACTTAGGTAACCATTGCAATTTGCCTCTTGGTACCAATACCTTTCTAGCATGACATTTTGCAATAGTATGACCCTTGTCACAACAATAATGACAAACGATATAAGGATTACTTTTCTTATGATCCTTTTCAACAAATTTATACTTTTTATTTTTAGGTTTCAAAGATTTGTTGAATTTAGATCGATCAATAGCAAAAGTAATCTCCGGCTTGGATGGCTCTTTTAGCTTATCTTGTAACTTTCGTAAGTCTCTACGTAAGTAAAAGCATCCATCACATCTGGTCCTATCGTTACCATAACTATCAAAAGTCACAAGAGGTTTTTGAATCAAAGACTTTTTGAGGGCTTTCAACTCAAGCTCCGTTTCCGAAACTTTTGCCTCAAGGTATTTATTGACTTCCATTAAACCTTTTAATCGTTGAAAAGCCTCTTTAGTTTCTTTGTGTAACTTTTCAAAAGCAACTTGCAACTCATGATATTCTAAAAGAGTATATGAGCTAGAGGGATTTTGGTTTACCTTTTTGGGAACAAGTTTCTTATGATCATGAGGTGTTAAGCACACATTCGCCAACACGTCTTCATCACTAGAGCTAGAACTTGATGATGAAGAGGAAGATGAACTTCCGCTTTCCCATGCAACATAAGCTTTCTTTCCTTTATCCTTGCTTCCCTTTTTGAATGTAGGTGACCCTTTCTCCTTTCTCTTGAGCTTGGGACAATCCGGTTTAAAATGACCGATTTGTCCACATTCATAACATGCTCCTTTCTTAGAGTACCTAGCATCTTCATTCCTCCGACGATGACCACTATCTTTTCGATACTTTTTAAGATTCTCATCGGAGTGCTTTATCCCATTCTTTATCACATACCTATTGTAGCGTCTCACGAAGAGTCCTATTTCCTCATCATCGGAATCATCTTCGCTTGAGCTACTTTCCACATGCTCTACCTTTTTGGACTTTGACTTTGAGGCTTTTAGAGCAATTGTCCTCTTGTCCTTTTCCTTTTCCTTATCCTTGTCATTGTGCTTTCCCTTTTTCTCGCTTTTCTCTTGCTTTTCTAACAAGTTTAGTACATGTTCATGTTCCGTAAGTTTGCCAAATAAAGTTGTAAGACTCAAAGTAGTGAGGTCGTTTGCCTCCTTAATCGCGGTGACCTTCGGTTGCCAACTCCTACTAAGACATCTTAAAATTTTGTTAGTGTCGTCTTGATTTGTGATTGGCTTTCCCAAACCATGTAGCTTGTTGGTTATTTTGATAAATCGTTGTTGCATATCCTCGATGGTCTCGCCATCTAGCATATGGAACAACTCAAATTCTTGTGTCAATGTATTAATTTTGGATATCTTTACATCATTGGTACCCTCAAAGTGAGTTACCAATGTGTCCCACATTTCCTTAGCCGATTGACAATGTGACACATGATAGAATTGATCAATCCCAAGGGATGATATTAAAATATTTTGTGCCTTTGCATCGTAATTGACCTTTTTCTTTTCCTTTTTCGTCCATTGTGCCATAGGCTTATTTGTGACAATGCCATGAGCATCGGTGATTGTTGGAACAAACGGACCGTTCTCAATAGCATTCCACACTTCACCATAAAAAGAATTGATGTGAATACGCATACTACTTTTCCAATAGTCAAAATGATCTCCATTGAATATAGGAGCCCTATTATACGCCCCTTTAGGTGCAAAAGCCATGTTGTCTAATAATTGGCACAAATTTCCGAATTTTGCAAGCAAAATTTAACCGGACTCGTGATACCACTTGTTAGACTACTAGGCTAAACCACTTAGAAGGGGGGGTTGAATAAGTGGCTTCTTTAATCAACGGTAATTTTAAAAAAAATTAATTGATTAAAAACAATGCGCGGAAGCACCACCGGATCGGTAGTCTACTTTGCACCTTTTGACCAAAGGAAAGATAGTATCGCCTTGAACGAATTAGGAAAATTACGGAACGATTTATGCAAGATATCCAAATTTAATTTGATTAACAAAAAACAGTCCCAAGCAAGTTTATATGGTTTGATTATCAAATTCAATCACAATCAAGCAAGAACCAATTGAATTTTTGTGAACCAATACGAACAACAAAAATTCAATCGATTAATCAAATTAACGAAATTAACGAAATTAAAAGAGAGGGATAAAGAGAGATACACACGATGTGATTAGGGAGTTCCCCGGATTGCGCGTCGTCCACGTGTTTGTCCGAGTACGTCTCCCCCCAAATAACCAAACGGGTTATTTGAGAGTTTATAGATCAAAAACTTGATGAACAAACAGTGCACAGTTTACAATTGAAATCTATAATCCTATAGCAAGACAAAATGTAAACTAATGCGAATAACCTCAACACCCAACGGAACTTCGCCCTCTGATTCCAACGATTCTCCTTGTGCCAAACCGCACCCAATCGTCCAGCTGAGTCCTTCGTTCCTTGTTGTCGAATCCTTCAAGACACGCACGATCTTGAATCACTTGAGAGAAACACTAGAACCTTCAACCCAATTCAACCCGATCACGATTCTGATTCACCGCGAACCGTATCGAACGTTATCACACAATTCTGCAATTTCTATTGAATCGATCCCATACTCGAATCCAATTTTGATTGCAAACTTGATGAAGATGATGAACTTGTGTTGAATCAAACCTTTGATGCAAATTCTCACTCAATTTGTACCCAAAGCGTTTTTCTGATCTTTCACACTAGTTTTCTCTCACTTGTCTCTTTACAATGACACAACACATTTCTATTTAAAGAGAAAATAGAATGAGCAAATTTAGGCATAATTCTTCATACATGTATCGATACAAATGATCATTTGTATCGATACAAATGCTTTGACCAACGTTAAAAATTGGAAAAATTGACCTTTGTATCGATACAAACACGGGTGTGTATCGATACAAATATCAGAATCTTGAAATCTTGACTGATATGTATCTAAGCATGCAAGCATGCTTCGAATCATCTTGAGTTTTCTGGATTTTGAGAACAAACAGATGTGTATCGATACATGCAAGCATGCTTCGATACACAGGAGCTGTTCTGTCTCTGAGAGACCTCTTTTGTATCGATACAGACAATGTATGTATCGATACAAAATGCACAAAATCAAGCAGAAGAGATTTCAGGACATTTGTATCGATACACCAATGTATGTATCGATACAAAATACCTAAAAGTCAGTTTTTCAAGGTTTTAGAAAATAGTTCTTTGTTGTCAAGTCATTTGTAATGTTGGCAAAATATGTTCAATCCTATTTTCATATGTTTTAACAATTATTAAAACATGAGGATGAACTGGTGCACTTACAGAGCTACCAACCGTGCTTTGTTCCGAATGATAACACCGTTTTCATCAAGCTTATTTCTAAAAACCCAACGTGTCCCAATTACTTGATGACTTGGAGGAGGTGGTACTAAATCCCACACATCATTTCTTTTAAATTGATTTAGTTCTTCTTGCATTGCAAGAATCCAATGTTCATCAAGTAATGCGGCTTTTGAGTTTTTAGGTTCAACTTGTAAAACAAAAGCATAGTGAGAACAAAAGTTACTTATTTGGAACCGAGTCGCCACTCCCTTTGAGATATCACCTAAGACCTTGTCAATGGGATGGTCTTTTAGAGTAAGACATTCCTTTGCAAGACCGGCTCCTCTTTGCTTATGATGATTCTTTGATGAAGAAGATCCTCCATCATCTTTGTCTTCATTGGATGGTGACGGCTTATCGTCCTTTTCTTTTGGAACCTCCGTTGAGGGTTGATCACTCCCAACAACTTCTTGATCCTTTAGAATGTCCATTGTGTCAACACCTGTACCAATAAAATCACCTTTCCCGTTTTCTTCCGGAAAAGTCTCATCAAAGTTTACATGAACCGACTCTTCAACAATTTGTAACCTTTTATTGTATACTCTATATGCCTTGCTAGATAATGAATAACCTAAGAAAATGCCCTCATCCGCTTTTGGATCAAATTTGCCAAGATTTTCTTTTCCATTATTTAAAATGAAGCATTTGCATCCAAAAGAGCGCAAGTGACTAAGATTAGGTTTTCTTCCTTTAAGTATTTCATAGGGAGTTTTGTCCAAAATAGGTCGAATGATCGCCCTATTTAGAACATAACTTGCGGTGCTTATCGCATCGGCCCAAAAATATTTAGGAAGACCACTTAACATAGTCCTAGCTAACTCTTCTAGAATTCGATTTTTCCTCTCCACTACCCCATTTTGTTGTGGTGTTCGTGGAGCCGAAAAATTATGTTCAATGCCATATTTGGAGCAAAATTTTTCAAAGTTATTGTTTTCAAATTCACCTCCATGATCACTCCTAATGGAAATGATCTTAAGGTCTAACTTATTTTGAATTATCTTAGCAAATTGTTTAAAAGCGAACAAAGTATCGCTTTTACTAGATAAGAATAGTGTCCAACAAAATCTTGAGTAATCGTCTACAATTACAAGTCCATAATAGTTACCACCAAGGCTTTTGGTCCTTGATGGTCCAAAAAGATCCATATGGATTAACTCTAAAGGCTTAGTAGTTGAAATATACTTTTTGGTTTTGAAAGAAGCCTTAGTTTGTTTACCCATTTGGCATGCGTCACACAAGTGATCCTTTGAAAAACGAATTTTAGGTAGACCGATTACAAGATCTTTAGAAGCTATCTTATTTAGTAAATCGAAATTAAGATGTGCCATTCTTCTATGCCACAACCAAGATTCATCATTCTTGGTTATGAGACACTTAGCACCACTTAGGCAATTATCATCTAGATCCAACATGTATATATTTCCATGCCTTATAGCCTTAAGAACAACATTCTTGTCTTTGTTACTTTCGATTGTGCAAAAGGTTGGTTTGAAATTGATTGTGAACCCTTTATCACAAAGCTTAGCAACACTCAACAAGTTGTGCTTAAGGTTATCCACAAGAGCAACATTAGATATGGTTATAGTAGAAGGATTACCGATAGTACCTACACCAAGAATAGTGCCTTTATTGTTGTCTCCATAGGTGACATAGCCTTTTTCCTTTGCTTTGAACTCAATAAAAAGCGAAGCGTCACCCGTCATGTGCCTTGAACATCCACTATCTAGAAACCATCTCCTTTCTAGATTATCAAGGCACTTTTCCTACAACAATTAAACATAAGAGAGAGGTACCCAATTCTCATTTGGTCCTAATTGGTGAGGCAAATAAGTTTTGTTGAGTTTTGGCATCCATTGCAATACGCCCTTAGGAACCAACACTTTCCTAGCTTTACATTTTGCAATGGTATGACCTTCACAACAACAATAGTGACAAGTAACATGTGAGTCATTCTTCTTTTGATCCAATTTAACATTTTTTGAATTTTTGTTTTTGATTTTCAAAGTGTTTTGAAAATATTTTGGACCAACTTGATGATAGACTCTAGGTTTTGATGAATTTTTCACTTTGTCCTTGAGAGCCTTAATATCTTTTGACAAAGTGGCACAATTATCACAACCAACTATGTCACCATTATTATGACTTGCGCTAGTCCTTTCTAATAGTGATACTTTGAAAGCTTTCAATTCTTCTTCTGTTTCGATGACTCTCTTTTCAAGAGTTTTGTTAACTTTTATGATCTCTTTTAATCGTTTGAAAGCTTTCCTAGTTTCACTACATAGGTCTTCAAACGCTTTTTGCAAGTCATAATATTCTAACGAGGTATATGAGCTAGAGGGATTTTGATTTACCTTTTTGGGAGCTTTGTCCTTCTTTTTGTGATGATGAGATGTGAAGCATACATTAGCCATTTCGTCTTCATCACTTGAGCTAGAGCTTGATGATGAATGAGATGAAGAGCTTCCACTCTCCCATGCAACATAAGCTTTCTTTCCTTTGCTCCTCCTTTTGTTTGAAGATGACTTCTTCTCTTTTCTTTTGAGATTAGGACAATCCGGTTTAAAATGACCGATTTGTCCACATTCATAACATGCTCCTTTCTTAGAGTACCTAGCATCTTCATTCCTCCGACGATGACCATTATCTTTTCGATACTTTTTAAGATTTTCATCGGAGTGCTTTATCCCATTCTTTCTCACACACCTATTGTAGCGTCTCACGAAGAGTCCCATTTCCTCATCATCGGAATCGTCTTCGCTTGAGCTACTTTCCACATGCTCTACCTTTTTGGACTTTGACTTTGAGGCTTTTAGAGCAATTGTCCTCTTGTCATTTTCCTTTTCCTTATCCTTGTCATTGTGCTTTCCCTTTTTCTCGCTTTTCTCTTGCTTTTCTAACAAGTTTAGTACATGTTCATGTTCCGTAAGTTTGCCAAATAAAGTTGTAAGACTCAAAGTAGTGAGGTCGTTTGCCTCCTTAATCGCGGTGACCTTCGGTTGCCAACTCCTACTAAGACATCTTAAAATTTTGTTAGTGGCGTCTTGATTTGTGATTGGCTTTCCCAAACCATGTAGCTTGTTGGTTATTTTGATAAATCGTTGTTGCATATCCTCGATGGTCTCGCCATCTAGCATATGGAACAACTCAAATTCTTGTGTCAATGTATTAATTTTGGATATCTTTACATCATTGGTACCCTCAAAGTGAGTTACCAATGTGTCCCACATTTCCTTAGCCGATTGACAATGTGACACATGATAGAATTGATCAATCCCAAGGGATGATATTAAAATATTTTGTGCCTTTGCATCGTAATTGACCTTTTTCTTTTCCTCTTCCGTCCATTGTGCCATAGGCTTATTGGTGACAATGCCATGAGCATCGGTGATTGTTGGAACAAACGGACCGTTCTCAATAGCATTCCACACTTCACCATCAAAAGAATTGATGTGAATACGCATACTACTTTTCCAATAGTCAAAATGATCTCCATTGAATATAGGAGCCCTATTATACGCCCCTTTAGGTGCAAAAGCCATGTTGTCTAATAATTGGCACAAATTTCCGAATTTTGCAAGCAAAATTTAACCAGGCTCTGATACCACTTGTTAGACTACTAGGCTAAACCACTTAGAAGGGGGGTTGAATAAGTGGCTTCTTTAATCAACGGCAATTTAAAAAAAAATATATTTGATTAAAAACAATGCGCGGAAGCACCACTGGATCGGTAGTCTACTTTGCACCTTTTGACCAAAGGAAAGATAGTATCGCCTTGAACGAATTAGGAAAATTACGGAAGGATTTATGCAAGATATCCAAATTTAACTTGATTAACAAAAACAGTCCCAAGCAAGTTTATATGGTTTGATTATCAAATTCAATCACAATCAAGCAAGAACCAATTGAATTTTTGTGAACCAATATGAACAACAAAAATTCAATCGATTAATCAAATTAACGAAATTAACGAAATTAAAAGAGAGAGATAAAGAGAGATACACACGATGTGATAAGGGAGTTCCCCGGATTGCGCGTCGTCCACGCGTTTGTCCGAGTATGTCTCCCCCCAAATAACCAAACGGGTTATTTGAGAGTTTATAGATCAAAAGCTTGATGAACAAACAGTGCACAGTTTACAATTGAAATCTATAATCCTATAGCAAGACAAAATGTAAACTAATGCGAATAACCTCGACACCCAACGGAACTTCGCCCTCTGATTCCAACGATTCTCCTTGTGCCAAACCGCACCCAATCGTCCAGCTGAGTCCTTCGTTCCATGTTGTCGAATCCTTCAAGACACGCACGATCTTGAATCACTTGAGAGAAACACTAGAACCTTCAACCCAATTCAACCCGATCACGATTCTGATTCACCGCGAACCGTATCGAACGTTATCACACAATTCTGCAATTTCTATTGAATTGATCCCATACTCGAATCCAATTTTGATTGCAAACTTGATGAAGATGATGAACTTGTGTTGAATAAAACCTTTGATGCAAATTCTCACTCAATTTGTACCCAAAGCATTTTTCTGATCTTTCACACTAGTTTTCTCTCACTTGTCTCCTTTACAATGACACAACACATTGCTATTTAAAGAGAAAATAGAATGAGCAAATTTAGGCATAATTTTTCATATATGTATCGATACAAATGATCATTTGTATCGATACAAATGCTTTGACCAACGTTAAAAATTGGAAAAATTGACCTTTGTATCGATACAAACACGGGTGTGTATCGATACAAATATCAGAATCTTGAAATCTTGACTGATATGTATCTAAGCATGCAAGCATGCTTCGAATCATCTTGAGTTTTCTGGATTTTGAGAACAAACAGATGTGTATCGATACATGCAAGCATGCTTCGATACACAGGAGCTGTTCTGTCTCTGAGAGACCTCTTTTGTATCGATACAGACCATGTATGTATCGATACAAAATACACAAAATCTAGCAGAAGAGATTTCAGGACATTTGTATCGATACACCAATGTATGTATCGATACAAAAAACCTAAAAGTCAGTTTTTCAAGGTTTTAGAGAATAGTTCTTTGTTGTTAAGTCATTTGTAATGTTGCCAAAATATGTTCAATCCTATTTTCATATGTTTTGACAATTATTAAAACATGAGGATGAACTGGTGCACTTACAAGATCTTGTCCGTTTTGGTATTATATGCAATTGGTGATGAATATTACATTTATTTGGTATGGTTATAACCGTTGATTATTATTGATTGATCTATGATTCTTGAACTTGGAAGTTGTAACTTTTGCGTAAAATTTTCGAGGACGAAAATTCTTTAAGGGGGGTAGAGTTGTAACGCCCCAAATCTTATATTTTATTATATTTAATTAACTGGTGTTATTTAATTAATTGTGTATGTTAATTGATATGTTTTACATGTATTAATTAATTGTTGCATTTATGTTTGTTGATGAAAGGCTTTTATGAGTATTGGGCCTAATTATAATCAATAAGAGTTTATGGTAGGATTAAGGGTAATATAGTAATCTAGTGTGAGTTAGTGGGTTGTGTAGAGATAAGAGTGGCACTTTGGTTATTATCTTAAAGGGATAGAGTGTCTTGGAGAGGAAGTAGTGGCACTTGTGTAAATAGTACAAGAATTTGTGGTAATAGTAAAGTTTGTAAGTGCACTAGTTCATCCTCATGTTTTAATAATTGTCAAAACACATGAAAATAAAGTAGAACATATTTTGGCAACATTACAAATGACTTGACAGCGAAAAACTATTTTTAACACTTTGAAAATTTGTTTTTAGGTATTATGTATCGATACATAAACATGTGTATCGATACAAATGTCCTGAAATTACTTCAGACTGATTTTGTGCAATTTGTATCGATACATATATCACTTGTATCGATACAAAGGTGATCTCTCAGAGGCAGATAGTTACCTGTGTATCGAATCATGCTTGCATGTATCGATACACACCTATGCTTCTCAGAAATCCAGAAGCATCATGATGTATCGAATCATGCTTGCATGATTTCATACATATCAGTCAAGATTTCAAGAAACTGATGTATGTATCGATACACACCCGTGTTTGTATCGATACATAGGTCAAATCTTTCATTTTTAACGCTGGTCAAAGGGTTTGTATCGATACAAACCATCAGTTGTATCGATACATATCTGTGAAATTTTGCCCAAATTTGCTCAATTCTATTCTCTCTTTAAATAGCAATGTGGTGTGTCATCGTAATCAAAAGAGAGAAATCAGTGAGTAGGTTCAGAAAACGCTTTGGAGTTCAAATTGAGTGAAAATTTGGATCAAAGGTTTCATTCAACACAAGTTCATCATCTTCATCAAGTTTGCAATCAAATTGAAGTTGAGTATGGGATCAATTCAATAGAAACTGCAGATTTGTGTGATAACGTTCGGTACGGTTCGTGGTGAATCAGAATCGTGATCGGGTTGAATTGCGTTGAAGGTTTTGGTTTCTCTCAAGGGTTCAAGATTGTGCGAATCTTAGAGGTTCAACAACAAGAAGCGAAGGACTCAGCTGGACGATCGGGTGCGTATTGGCACGGGTTTGATCGTTAGAATCAGAGGGTGAAGCTTCGTTGTGTGTTGAGGTTTATTCGCATAGTTTACTTTTGATTCGTTATAAGCTCTCAAAGAGTCTATGATTCAAAAACCTCTTGTAACTTTTGATAGTTATGGTAACGATAGGACCGGATGTGATGGATGCTTTTACTTACGTAGAGACTTGTGAAAGTTACAAGATAAACTAAAAGACCCATCAAGCCGGAGATTACTTTTGCGATTGATCCATCTAAATTTAACAAATCTTTGAAACCTAGAAATAAAAAGTATAAATTTGTTGAAAAGGATCCTAGGAAAAGTAATCCTCATATCGTTTGTCATTATTGTTGTGACAAGGGTCATACTATTGCAAAATGTCATGCTAGAAAAGTCTTGGTACCAAAAGGCAAATTGCAATGGTTACCTAAGTTAGGCAATAATGGTGCTACTAACCAACTAGGACCCAACATGAGTTGGGGACCTATTTCAAATGTCTAAATATGTAGGGAATTGTCTTGAAACCATTGACAAAAGACACCGACAACAATGAAGTTCAAGACTTACGAACAAGGAAAGCGATGAGAAAAGCTTCAACTCAACACTTACAATGGTGCGGAAATTGATCACTTCCTCCACCTAACACTCAAGGGAAGATTCTATTCTCTACCTTTACCTTTATATTTTTTTTTTGGCATTTGTACTTTGGTTCATATACATACAATTTTCATCTTAATATGATAGTTGCTTTGATGGTTGTCTAATTCTCCATTTCCAAGAATTTTGCTCAAAAATATTTATAAGTTTTTGAGACTCATACGTCTTAAATGGGGATTTGACAAAAATTATTACAATTGCCATATTAAGTTCATACTTGGTTGTATATGTTTGTTTGATTCTTTTATGCGACTTTGCGTGCATTCATAAACATACATTTTCATATGATTGATTTTGGTACTTTGATTCATTTATGTGGATGCCTTATCATGCATATATGGTTTGACATGTGTTCTCATGTTATAATGTGCTTTGGTATTTTGTTTTGCTCACATACATAAGAATGTACCTTATTGGTTATATATGTTTCATACATACATTTTATTAGGAAGTCATAAAAATTATTTTTCAAACTTATAAGTTCATGTGTTTTGAGAAAAATTGAAAATAATGTATTTTGGATCGATACAAATAAACACTGTATGGATACATGTTAGTTATTTTTCAAAAATTTCAAAATGAACTGATATGTATCGATACATATGATGCTTGTATCGATACATAACTCTTCAGTTTGGGCAGATACTGTCTCATGTATCGATACATGCTCGCATGCTTCGATACATGCTTCAGAAAAACTAACTTGTATCGATACAAACATGATTTTGTATCGATACAAACGCGTAAAAACAGCTTTATGTATCAATTTTCATTCATTCATTCATTCATCAAACACCCAACACTTCTTCTTCTACACGAAAATTTCACCAAAAACCCTCATTCCCAATTCTTAAATCTCCCTCAAAACTCAACCAAAACTCACAAAATTTGACTTTAAACCACTTCAAACTCATTTCCCATTCACATTACTTCATCAATTTGGTGGTTCAAGCTTCAAAATCTTCACATTCAAGACAAGGGTTTCTTCAAATTGGGTTTGTGAAAATTCTTCAAAGTTCTTCATCTCCATTCAAGGTAACTTATCCTAATTCTCACTCTCGTAGAAATGGCACCTAAAATGTCTAGGAGTGGAAAGGAAATATGAAGTAGTAACGATGATGTTCAAAATTTTGGACTTAGGGAAGAAGAATTTGTTCATAAGGATTGTGTAACTACTTATATGCAATATTGTCGAAATAGAAGTATTTTGTCTCAGAAATCGGTTAACACTGAAACACTTAGAAACTTGCGTCTCGATGATGTTGCTGAAATTCTTGAAACTGAACAACTTGATAGCTTTTGTGATTTGCAAACCAAATACAATGATACTTTGGTTAGGATATTTTATGCTGGGCTACAGGAGAGAAATGGGGCTGAGTTTGAATTTCGTTGGGGGCATAAGACTTATCGGTTTAGTGCAAATATGTGGTTTGACTTGTTTGGAATGAGTACCGGGAGTAGGATAACCGGAGAAGATCTTTTGGCTTATTCTGAAGTTAGCCAGGTTGATTATGATTCCAATGTCTTCAATTCCTCCATAACTAGAAATTGAAATATTCCGGAAACTATGGGAACCGGTAAATTAACTGTGAACGCAAGAGTGATTTATTGGATTGTGAGTCACATATTGCATCCAAAGAGTGCTGGTTCTAGAATGGATAGGAGGGACATTGATCTCATGTTTTTGCTAATGGAGGACCGAAAAGTTGACTGGCCATTCTATATTGTTAGTAGAATGTTTGACTTGAGGAACTCTAGCCGTGATCAAAGCTTTGGTTATTATAGTTTGATAGCTAGCATCCTAAAGAAGTTCAAGGTTGGACAAAACCTTCCCATTGAGTACACTACACTTGGAAGGTTACAAAAATTTAGTGATACTCAAATGGCTAAGATGAACTGGACCTTGAATGTTGACAATGTCTATGTCTACAATGGTCAAGAGGAAGAAAATGTCGGCCAAGCACCTGCTCCAAGAGGTAGGAGACAAAGAAGGAATGATAGGCAAGGTGAAGGTGAAGGACAAGGTGAAGAAGGGGGTAATTGGAATGAAATGATGGGCATGCTAAGGAATATGAGCATGCAACAAACCACCTTCTACAATGAGTACACTCAAAACCACCAAGCTCAAAATGCTAGAATTGAAGAGTTGTACACCAACACCAATGACCTCCGGACCTATGTGACCACCCGCTTCGATGAGATGCAAGCTCAAATGCACGGCTACTACCAATCTAACCCTCCTCCTAACCAAGACCACATGGATGATGATGATGATGATGATGCTTGATTAACTCTGTTTTTATTGCCTTTTATTTTCTCGCACTGCATGAACTATTTTTATTTTTATTTCTTATGACTTCGTTTATTTCAATTTGGTTGTACGGATAATTTTAAATGTTGTCATGTTTAGACAACATTCACTTTGGTTTGTATAACTTGATAATTTGGATAATTTTGGTTTGTATGGATGATTTCTTGTGTTTTTGCATTTGTTGCATTGTTTTGTTTATTTTCGTCCCATATTTGTCATGAAATTTGGTATTCGTCATTGATATATTTTATCATATCTTTGTATGTATTTATATTGATTAGGAACTTTCATCATATAAGTGCATTTCGACAAATGTAAGTGCACGATATGACTTTGGTTAAAATTGTTTGAACATGATACTTCTAATAGACCCTCTTCTTCTTTTTGATATTGTCAAAGGGGGAGAGATTTGGATGCACAAGCTAAGGATGAATAGCTAAAAGAATTCTTGAATATTATCAACAATGTCAAACGCATTATGGCATCAACTCAGGGGGAGCGTTGCTTATTGTTAGCCTTGATGTTTATTGCGTCTGTATACATATTGCTATTTTATTGCATATTAGGTATAGGCTTAGTTAGCTTATGCATAGTTTTGACAATTATCAAAAAGGGGGAGAATGTAAGTGCACCAGTTCATCCTCATGTTTTAATAATTGTCAAAACACATGAAAATAGAGTAGAACATATTTTGGCAACATTACAAATGACTTGACAGCGAAAAACTATTTTTAACACTTTGAAAATTTGTTTTTAGGTATTATGTATCGATACATAAACATGTGTATCGATACAAATGTCCTGAAATTACTTCAGACTGATTTTGTGCAATTTGTACCGATACATATATCACTTGTATCGATATAAAAGTGATCTCTCAGAGGCAGATAGTTACCTGTGTATCGAATCATGCTTGCATGTATCGATACACACCTATGCTTCTCAGAAATCCAGAAGCATCATGATGTATCGAATCATGCTTGCATGATTTCATACATATCAGTCAAGATTTCAAGAAACTGATGTATGTATCGATACACACCCGTGTTTGTATCGATACATAGGTCAAATCTTTCATTTTTAACGCTGGTCAAAGGGTTTGTATCGATACAAACAATCAGTTGTATCGATACATATCTGTGAAATTTTGCCCAAATCTGCTCAATTCTATTCTCTCTTTAAATAGCAATGTGGTGTGTCATTGTAATCAAAAGAGAGAAATCAGTGAGTAAGTTCAGAAAACGCTTTGGAGTTCAAATTGAGTGAAAATTTGGATCAAAGGTTTCATTCAACACAAGTTCATCATCTTCATCAAGTTTGCAATCAAATTGAAGTTGAGTATGGGATCAATTCAATAGAAACTGCAGATTTGTGTGATAACGTTCGGTACGGTTCGTGGTGAATCAGAATCGTGATCGGGTTGAATTGCGTTGAAGGTTTTGGTTTCTCTCAAGGGTTCAAGATTGTGCGAATCTTGGAGGTTCAACAACAAGAAGCGAAGGACTCAGCTGGACGATCGGGTGCGGATTGGCACGGGTTTGATCGTTGGAATCAGAGGGCGAAGCTTCGTTGTGTGTTGAGGTTTATTCGCATAGTTTACTTTTGATTCGTTATAGGGTTATAAGTTTCAATTGTAAATTGTGCACTTTTGTTCATCGTTTTTAAGCAATATACTCTCAAATAACCCGTTTGGTTATTTGGGGGGAGACGTACTCGGCCAACCGCGTGGACGACGCGAAGGCCGGGGAACTCCCTAATCAAACGCTTGTGTCTTTCTCTCTTTCAATCTTTTACTTTTAGTAATCGTGTTAATTTTTGAGTCAATTGAATTTTTCGTGTTCGTACGTGTGCCCAAAAATTCAATTGGTATATCTTGATTGTGATTGGATTAGATTGGAAACTATTAACTTACTTGGTCTGTTTTAATTGAAACGTTTAATTTCAAATAATTTGATTCCGATCATTTCTAAGTCTATATTCCGTTCAAAGGCTATATTACCTTTCCAGTGATCAATCGGGTGCAAAGAGACTACCGATCCGGTGGTGCTTCCGCGCATACCATTTAAACGAAATAATTTTGAAAAACCTACATTGTTTTTTTTTAGGGCACTTATTCAACCCCCCCTTCTAAGTGATAGCCAAGTAGTCTAACAAAGTTGAGATTATGAGTGGAATTAATAGTGAGATTAATGGTATTTGAGGGATTTCATATAACCTAAGTTGCGGTTATATATAGGAGGGTTTTGTGAAGAGTAGTGGTGTGATTTTATTATCATAAAATAGTAGAGAAAGAGAGGTAGAGAGATAAAAGAGAAGAGAGAAAGGGTTTGAGAAAGAAAGAAGAGAATGAGGTTTAGAGAAAAGGAATAGATGAAGGAGAAGATCAAATAAAGAATAAGCCATGGAAGATTAAAGGAAATCAAGTGGTGGAGTAGAGAGTCCAACTTTATTGAGGTAAGAGGCTTAGATAATATAACTTTGAGTGATCAAAGAGAGGGGAGTTTGTCTATGACTCCACACCCAAACTCTCTTCACTCTTTTTGGGTTTTGGTAAGAAATGAGTTTGTGGGAATGTGTTTATAATTGAAGCTTGACAATGATTCATGTATAATATGCTTCTATTTATGATTGTTCTGTGAAATCCATGATAAAGTTAATTACTTGAACTTTGATTTTGATTGATTATGTGATAAATGAGTTTTTTGTTAAAATGGGTATAGATTCTCAAATTTGAATTATGATAAGTGATTTTAAATGTTGAAATAAGTGATTTTATCCATAAACATGCTTGGTAACTGTTTATAAGTATTATTGGGTTCAAATAAGTGATTTTGTGTGAAGAAAAGTGATTTTTGGTTCAAAACGCGTAAAAACGATTTTTCCATCAGGTCCCTGCACAATGGCACAACCTCCTCGGATGCCTGCGCAGTGGCGCAGGTCTGGTCAACAGCGTTGACTGTTGATTTTTTGTTGACTTTTGACTTTTTGATGGTTTATGCACCCGGAACCCATTCTGAATAATTTTTCGCGTAGAATCCAATTCCGGAGTTCGTTTTCTGAGATGATGTTTAGTTAATAATGTTTACCCAATTTTGATGTTACTTAATGTGTTAAGTGAAGTTGATATATCTAAATTAAATGAGGCTATGTTTATGATGATAATAGATAATTGTTGATGATTAAAGATTATGATAATTTGATTATGAATATGTTTGAATGATGAGTATATGTATATGTATATATGACTTAATTACATGATGATTGATTATGGTGAAGGTTATTATTTGGTGATTGATAATAATAACTTGTGTACTTAATTGAGTTGAGATTAATGAATTAAGTTATGATATTACTTATATGGATTAAGTATGATGATTAATGATGTATGAGGATTAGTTAATAATGTATGTTGATTAGCTAATGATGTATGATGATTAGAAGTTAATTAATGATGATGAATTAAGGTGATGTTTTATAATGATGAGTGTGTTGTTGTTTTGTGATTATGATGTTGAAGCTTATGAATATTAGGATTGTGTTATCCTAATAAAGAAGAATATTAGATTGTGTAATCTAATAAAGAAGAATATTAGTTTGTGTAATCTAATAAAGAAGAATATTAGATTGTGTAATCTAATAAAGAAGGATATTAGATATTGTGTTATCTAATAAAGAAGAATATTGGATTATGTTATCCATATTGGGGATGAGTTGATGTTAGTTGTTATCATATGTTTGATAAAAAATCATGAACATACATGCATTCATGATTGAGTCGGATATTAGAATCATGTGGATTCTAATAAAGAAGGATATCAAATGATAATATTTGATAAAGAAGGATATTAGAGGTGAAATACTCTAATAAAGACGATGGTACCACATGCATTAGATATGTCTAGGGTGACATACATTATGTGTTTGCATTAGTTTGCATTAGGGACTTGTGCACTCTAATTGCTATTTTATAATTGAGATTGTATTCCATTATAATTGTGAATGGGTGAATAATGTGATACTTATGATTGAGCGTGTTATGAGATATATAATAATGATTGATAATTGATGATGATGTGTATGATTATCAATTGATTGAGAATGTAATATTATTATGATGCATTATATTTTATGATTATGAAATATGAACGAAATGAGATTGATATTGTTTATGGAATGAGTTGTTAGACATAACCATGCTATGTCCTAAGTATTAAGTATGTGCTTGTACTTAGTTTCTTTTATGGTTATATTATCTAACCCTCTGTTTTGTGTATGTGCTGGATTTGGGTTCCAGATCTTCAGGTTATGTTTGTGATCGAGTTGTCAGTGAAGCTCCGCTCTGGTGTGACACGGGGATGAGATTATTTCTATAATGTATTATTTAGAGTCTTGCTTCTTATTTCCAGTGTATTTAAAGATGTATTTTTCTTATAAACTCATTTTTGTACAATAATTGTTTTACTAATTAAGTTATTGGTAAGCTTTTATGTGTACGATGTAATACTCGAACCATTCCTTTTATAAATCAAATTTTATTTCCGTTGCGTATTTTGGAGAATACTTTATTAAAGTGGTATTTTATTAAATACGGGTTTGGGTGTTACAGTTACAAGGTTCGAGTGTACGGAATTTAAATGATTTGCTGACACTGAGTTAAGTCATTTGTGTTAGAATAGTTGAGGATGCTAAACAACAGATCAACCAACGAGCGAGAAATTGAACTGAACTATCCGTGGGTCCCCAAGAGTGACTGACTTCCACGAATCTGATGGAGTTACTCACGACATAACTGAAAGGCTGAAGACGTTTGATACGGTTACTTAGGAGGGACGTTCTAACCATCCATGTGACTGGCTGACGTCGATGAATTTGGAAAGTTGCATAAGAATTGAATTTGTGCTTAGCACCAGACGGACGAGTACTTAAAATACGAAAAGGACTTACCCATCTGAGGCATAATCAGACAAGTTAGACAGTACACAGGTTCTTGGTGTTCCAAGACTTGTGAACGTCGAATTGAACAACATTTGGTTCGACGAACGGCTGATTGAAGATTATTATGAATGAAAAGCGATTGAAGATTTGTTTCTTATTGGGTTCTGACCTATGTTCCACAGTTCTACTTCTTCTAGTTCTCTCAGGTTGGGACAACTAAGTCTTCACTCAGGTTTCTTGCTGACAAGCTCTTACGGGAAGGTTTAACTGATTCAATTAGCATCCGGCTGAGAGGTATGACTAAGAAGAAGTGTCGGGTGGCTGGTTGATGCTAAAGTCAAACTTAGTTACTTGTTTCCGAGTAGATAACATATATCTAACAAGTTGGTCTAAGTGGTTGGTGCTATTGATACTGTCTCTTGTTTGTCAACCTTATCAAGTTGTGTCTTCTACTGTCTGACTTAAGGTTGGTTTCGCACTGGAACGTTGACTCTATGTCGTTGGCATCTAGTATTAATGTCTTAGGCGATAATATATAACTTGGTTGGCCTCAGGGGAGTGATAGAATATGGTAGTTTTAAATCTAAGCTTCAAACTGGGTCGCTAATTGGTCCCTAATACAGAATTACTAGTTTAACGGTAACTGAATGGTAATTCTCAATGTACGGTTTAACTAATCCTACTGATTCCTTAACTAGCTGGTTCAAATGTATGAATTCGTATATTGGATGGTCAACCTAACATGGAACTAAGTCACCGGTCTCTAAACTATCTAATGACAAGGCAACTACGGATCGACTTTGGCGACTGCTTGTGCTAACAGTGATTCTTAACTGGTATTTAATCATGGCTTAACCTAGGATGGTTCAGTGCAATTTCCCGTTTATTGAGTAATAGACTAATCCTATTTATTGGCATCTAGAGGTGGTATCATAATTGTTAACTTATTAGGTTTGCGGTAATCAAATGTTAAGGTATGGGTGCTAGGATTCCACTATTCTTATCAAGGTAGTTAATTGGTCCGAAGTGCTGAGTTATTAGTTTTCGGATACCTAATTTAACGGTCTTTAATAAACCTATTCGGATAACGATATTGCTAAGGGAGAATTCAATTTTGGTGTGAGGCAAGGTTAAACTTATGTGGCAAGGTCCTATTATTGGCTTCTAGCTATTCGATGAGAGAGTTCTATAATCTAGCTTAGATGACTCATGATGTTACAAGTGATTTCTAATTGCTAACCTAGTCAATGTTTGGTTTCTAAAAGTCCGCGGATTCCCGGCTAAAGACTGATGTTGTTTTAAATGGAAGTTCTAATTGTTCTACTAAATAAAACTTAACCCCTAATGTTATGAAAGGAATACTGTTACGAATTGTAAGGTCGAATTAAATTAGGTGAGGCATACTACAGGATAATTTAATAAAGTGACACAGGAAGAATATTGGTACGTGGTTGTTCGTACTAGGGTTTTTTTAGTATTGTTGATTCGACTTTGAATTCCTATTGCAGAGATATCCATCAGGTCCACTACACTGAGTTACTAATTTTTGGAACGTATAAGTGATAATACTTAATGCATCTTCTCGGGTACGGATACTTCTAAAAGAGAGTTCTAATAGTCATTCTATTTAAGGCTAAGTCTCTAGTGGGTCGGTGTAATTACTAATTCTACCTGAAAGGGCAAACTCATCCTATTGAGGACATTTAATGCTTGGTAATATTGGGTTAGTCTAAAACAGTTATCTTCTTAAAATAAACGGAGCACGAATGAGGTTTATCTAAGTTTCGCTATCAGGTGGACATCTCAGATGAAATGGTTTAACTAAGTATTTAAGGTGAGTTTTGGTCTACTGCCTACTAGTGTTGGGTGTTGCTCGGTCCATCAAGCTTGGATAAATTTAGGCTCTCGAAAGGTGGGTTACTTATAGGTTTAGGAACTTTAGATGACACACAGTGTCAGTGGATTACTGTTGTGCACTACACATTTCAGCATAATGATATACTTGCATTCATTCAAGCTACAACTCTACTCCTGACTTGTTACGTCACCAGATTATAGCATCCATCAAACTGTGCTTACTCCTTATGAGTTTGTTAACTGCTTCTTACATCCTCCAGATTTACTTCTCATTCCTATGGCACCATCTGCCACTGTTTCCATATCCACTTATAAAAATTCCTTCACCGACTGCTCCTCGATTGCACCTTCACTAGGATCTTAACGCTGGAGCTTCAGAGTCCACCTCATTTCTAAACCATAATACCCTGCCTACTATACACAATACTGAGCTGATCAGACTCAGCACGTGATAACCCACAGGTCCCTGGATCGAAACCAGGCTCTGATACCAATTATAACGCCCCAACTAAAATATCTAGAATATTTAGTTAAGACATAAATAATTGAATCTGAGTACATTAAATTAAACGGAATAGGTAACTGAAATACAAGAAATCTTCATAGATAAGTAATAAACTTATACAATACAGCGGAAATATGCTAAAATTTCTGAGTAAACAAGATATAATAATAAAAAAGGAGAAGAATAGAATCTTTTTGTCTGACAATCCAAGCTCGGCTCCAACTGTCAGTCTCCTTCCTGGTCCTTGCTCCGGATAACCTGTTTACCTAAAAAAACTTGATTTGGAGTGGGGTGAGACTACTAAGCCTCAGTGAGTCCTACTACCCTCCTAATGGTGACTACACCGGGGGAACCTAGATAGTGTAATGATCTAAGTTCACTGTTTTACATATACAAGTATTAATCCATAATATAATTAAGCTGTAACACAAAATTATTATATTGTCGATTACTCTTCAAAGACACGCCGAGGCAAGCCGGTCTCGGGTGCCTGACTCTGTGTACTACCGAAACAGAGGCTCGGATTCCGACGTTGGCTCACATAATAACTAATAGAATTACAGAGGAATTCTATCAACATGGCATAATGCCGTTTAATCCAATGATTTAAACAATTCTACCAATATTTCCCGCCCACGGTGTCCTAATCATGGCATAGTACTGATAAATTAAATATACATGTTATTCTTTAACTATATAATCTATTTTACACTACTAAAGGTGTTCATGAAATCCCAGTTGCATTCGGACATAAAACGAGTGTATGATATTTTTAAAATAGTAGAATATGCAGGTTCTGTCCCTGCTAAACTCGCTGTGGCGCGTGAATACTCGCCACGGCGAGATTTTGTGTCACTGATCTGTAACACTCGCCCTGGCGAGTTATACAAACCATAACACTCGCCCTGACGTGTGGTTACTCGCTACGGCGAGTTTATCAGGTATGTCCCCTGTTTTGCAGAAAATACGATTTTTAAAAGAACACCTACAATCTCTATGCAACTAGTTATAAACACACTATACAGTATAAATTAAATTATATAGGAGTAGGAATTTGGGTTTAATTCCTGCTCTTTCATAAATTGATCCTAAAATCCTAAGTTTGCATGCATAACATATTTTGGGGAAACTAGGCTTCTAAAATAATAACTAAGGTAAGATCCTAAAGAACCCACCTGGGATTGAAGCTTGAGACTGGGCTACAAACTTGAGAAGAACAACTGAGAGCTAGCATTAAATCCTCTACTGCAGAAAATTCAGTTTTAACATCTTCACTTCAGAAATTTGCTCCGATCTCAATATTGAGCCAAAAATTACGAAACCTAAGTCAAAACGACCGGAACTGAGTTATCTAACTACATCAAAAGGAATTGTTTCAATTGGAGTTACAGAGAGAGAGTATTAACAGTTTTTGTGCAGACCTGTACAAATATAATTTCTGCAGAAATCCAATTTTAACCTCCAACTTAAAAACATCTCCAGAACATAATTCGCCTCTAAAAATTACGAGACTGAAACTCAACTGACCACAATTGTGTTAGTTACCCATACCAACAAACGGAATTTCAATTGAAGTCACGAAGAGTGAGAAATTACCTTTTAAGTACAGCCCTAACCAAAACACGAATTGAGCAGAAATCTGTGTTGAACAACCAACTTCAAAAAATCGTACAGACTTCGTTGCTGGGCCAAAATTAGGGAAACTTACGTCAAAACGACCGGAATTTCGTTATCTAACCAGGTCAAAAAGAATCAACGCAATCGGAGTTGTGAGGAGAGATTAATTACCGTTTAAGTAAGGGTGTTGTTTGCATTACGGGTTTGACAGCTTCATCCAATCTTTCCAACAACCCTAACCATCGATTGCAGCAACACTTCATTCATTCTTATGTTCATCTTTCTGGTTTAAGGATAAGTGTATAGAAGTAATTTAGAAAATTGGTTTTTGAGTGATAGAGAGAAAGAACACAAATCTGTGAGAATGAAATGGTGTTTGAGAAATTAATCTTACCACAAAAGAAATTTAGAGTCTAAGAATGAACATTATGTGCTTGCATGTGAGATTGGGTGAAGAATTGATGATGATTAAGTGAGGAAGGAAGGTGGTGGTTCGGTGATGAGAAGGAGGAGGGAGGCATGATAGAGTGAGAGGGTGAGAGTTACTTTCCTGACTTTGGTATATCAGGAAGTGAAAATAGGAAAAATGAATGAACTAGCCATTAGTTATGTGGCTTATAAGTAAGAAAATGTGGGTCCCTATTTGGTGTGGTGTTTTATTTTGTGACCGATTTTTTACTAAATTAATCCAAATACACCTCTAATTATCAATACTTCTAATAATTAAAGTCTGGATGTTACACAGATCGACAAATATTTTGAGGTCTTCAGAAAAGAGATGCTTCAGTAGTCTTCAATTTCACCAGTATTTGTCTTCAATTGTTGCTATATGTGCATTCATAAATAAGCATGTATAAGTTATCCATATTTTTATGACTGTAACTAACTAAATCACGCATATAGCTATGACTGTGACTCAAATCACCCATATTTCTATGACTGTGATCCTAAGCATAAAAAGTCATCCATATTTCTATGATTATGACCAAGCACGATGAATCATCCATGATTATGATTATGATTATGCCCTATGCTACAAGTTTAAATGCTTTTGAGTTGCTTTGGATGCACATGTTCTGCTCCCTCTCGCGGATAGCATTATTTGTAACTTTCAGCTCTGGATAGGGCTTCTTCACTTCTTCTCAGAGGCTCCATTGTGGACCACATAGAGCTCTACATCAGGATCTTCTACATAGTTCTTCATCACAATATGAAAGATGGAATAGTCTTGATATATGAATTTGAGAAAAACCTGTGATGATTGTCTTTGGATAGCATGCATAAATAAACGGAGGTAAGGCAGGTATTCGTTGCACGCTTTAATAGCATAAGCTGCTATTGATCATCAAGAAGGCAAATACCAAGTTTTCCTCTTAATGTCTCAAACTTACTTGCATCCAAAGCCTTTGTGAAAATGTCAGCCAGTTGATTTTCTGTGGCTACATGCTCTAAGGTTACAACCTTGTCTTCCACTAGATCCCTAATAAAATGGTGACGAATATCAATGTGCTTAGTCCTACTATGTTGGATAGGATTCTTGGAAATATTTATAGCACTCATATTGTCACAGTATAATGTGAGCACATCTTGCTCCACATTGTACTCACTCAGCATCTGCTTCATCCAAAGTAATTGGGAACAACTGCTTCCTGCTGCAATGTACTCAGCTTCTGCTGTGGAAAGAGCTAAACAATTTTGTTTCTTGCTAAACCATGAAATTAGGTTGTTGCCTAGAAAGAAACATCCACCTGAGGTACTCTTCCTATCATCTGCACTGCCTGCCCAATCAGCATCATAATATCCTATCAACCTTGTGTCTTCACCATGAGAGTACATAATACCATAGTCACTTGTGCCATTCACATACTTCAGAATTCTCTTGACTTGTGTGAGATGACTCATCTTAGGCTCAGCATGGTATCTAGCACATACACCAACTGCAAAGAAGATATCAGGCCTACTTGCTGTGAGGTAAAGTAGATTGCCAATGATGCTTCTGTATAGGCTTTGATCAACACTGACACCTTTCTCATCTTTGGTGAGTTTAATATGAGTTGCTGTAGGAGTTCTCTTGTGTGTTGCACTCTCCATTCCAAACTTCTTCACAATATTCTTTGCATATTTGCTTTGAGAGATGAATATTGTATCCTCCATTTGCTTTACTTGCAGACCAAGAAAATAGGTTAATTCACCTACAAGGCTCATCTCAAATTCAGATTGCATTTGATGCACAAATTGTTTCACCAAAGCATCTGTCATGCCACAAAACACAATATCATCTACATAGATTTGTGCTATCATGAGCTTTCCTTTTTCTTGTCTCACAAACAAGGTCTTGTCTGTTTCACCCTTTTTATACCCTTGTTGTAGAAGAAACTTGGTTAGCCTTTCATACCAAGCCCTTGGAGCTTGCTTCAATCCATACAAAGCTTTCTTTAATCTGTAGACATGATCTAGGAAATTAGGATCAACAAATCCTTTTGGCTGTGCTACATAGACTTCTTCCTTCAAGTACCCATTGAGGAAAGCACACTTCACATCCATTTAGAATAGCTTGAACTTCAAGATACATGCCACTCCTAGAAGTAACCTTATAGACTCAAGACGAGCTACTGGAGAAAAGGTTTCATCAAAATCTACTCCTTCAATCTGAGAGTATCCTTGTGCTACAAGCCTATCCTTGTTCCTTGTAACAACACCACTTTCATTAGACTTGTTTCTGTCAATCCACTTGGTGCCAATGATATTGACCCCATTAGGTCTTGGAACTAAGTCCCACACCTCATTCCTCTTGAACTCGTTCAACTCTTCTTGCATTGCATTAATCTAGCATTCATCTGTCAAGGCTTCCTTAACATTCTTTGGTTCTATGGTGGATACAAAGCAAGCATTAGAGATTACCTCCCTTGACCTTGTCATGACTGGTAATTCTGGATTTCCTAGATGAGTTCTTTGGGATGATTCTTCTGAACTCTGATGGAAGGACCCTTGCTTGTCTGACCTTGATCTGGCTCTTGATCTGCTTTCTCATAATTTTCTTCATCTACAGAGTCTTCAGGTAGAGGGTCTGATGTGCCCACATATGGTACCTCATCATGCACTTTCTCATCAGGACAGTCATTGATAACAACATTGATTGATTCCATCATTGTTTTGGTTCTGTTGTTAAAGACTCTGTAAGCTCTGCTGTTTGTGGAGTAACCAAGAAAAATTCCTTCATCACTCTTGGGGTTCAGCTTTCTTCTTTGTTCTATGTCAGCCAAGATGTAACACTTGCTTCCAAAGACATGGAAGTATTTAACACTGGGTTTTCTTCCTTTCCAGATCTTATACAGAGTGGTAGAGGTGCCTGCTCATAATGTAACACGATTGTGAACATAGCATGCTGTGTTCATTGCCTCTGCCCAAAAGTAGTAGGGTAGTTTATTTGCATGTAGCATGACCATTGTTGCTTCTTGTATGGTTTTGTTCTTCCTTTCAACAACACCATTTTGTTGTGGTGTGATTGGGGAGGAGAACTCATGTGTTATCCCTTCAGTTGAGCATAACTCAGCAAATCTTGAGTTTTCAAATTCCTTGCCATGATCACTCCTAATTCTGATGATTGACCTGTCTTTCTCCCTTTGAAGTCTAATGCATAGATCCTTGAACTCTTCGAATGTGTCTGATTTTTCCTTGAGAAAGCTTATCCAAGTGTATCTTGAAAAATCGTCCACAACAACAAAGGCATACCTCCTTCCACCAAGACTTTCAACTTGCATTGGTCTCATCAAGTCCATGTGGAGGAGTTCTAAAACTCTGGATGTTCCCTGATGTGGCAACATTGGGTGTGACATCTGGATCTTCTTGCCTATCTGACACTCTCCACAGATATCCTTTTCTTCAATGGCGAGCTTTGGTAGTCCTCTGATAGCTTCTTTGGAGATGAGTCTCATCATTCCTCTCAAGTGCAGATGCCCAAGTTTTTGGTGCCATAGTTTTGCTTCATCCTTTTGACTCACAAGGCATGTAGTAGAATGAGCTATTTCTGGAGGAATCCATAGGTAGCAATTGTCTTTTGACCTTTCTCCTTTCATCAACAGCTCTCCTTTGTTAGTGATTACAAGGAATTCATTCTTTGTAAAATCAACTTTAAGTCCTTGATCACAGAGTTGACTTATGCTGATCAAGTTTGCCTTTAACCCTTTCACAAGTAAAACATTATCAAGTTTTGGTAAACCACTGTTGTGAAGTTTCCCAATTCCCTTGATTTTTCTACACTTGTCATATGCCTGGAGCAGCCATTATCAAAGTACCAATCTTCTCTTGATGAGGCTCTGAGGGATGTATGAGCTATGTGAGCAGCTACTTTGGCTTTCAGCTTCCACTTTTTCTTGGTCCTGGCCTTTGCATGATAAGCTCTAGGTTTTGATTGAGGTTTCTTCTTTGGATAATCATGGAGCTTATGGCAGGAGGGTTTGCTATGACCATTCTTTCCACAATAGTGACACTTTACTGTAGTAGACTTCTTCTTATGTGAGTGTGTCTGATGTGGTACAGGATGTGGTAACATCATCTCAATGTCAAATCCTTTTTGAGCAGGAACAAAGTTTGATTGTGGAGTTTCTTTGCTATAAGTTTTTCCATAACCTACTCCAGTTGGATCATTAAGATGATTTCTGATGTTGAGGATTTCATTGATCTTCTTCTTTCCAGTGCCTAGCATCATAACAGACTTAGTCATGCTTTCTAGATTGGATGATACAAGCTTGATTTCATCTTGAAGGCTGGTTACTTTAGCTTGTAGCTTCTGCTTTTCATGCTTGAGTTGCTCAATGTGAATTTTCTGTTCTACAACAGTTCTGCACACTTCTTCACTTTTGAGGTACAGATTTTTGTTCATGGAAGCTAGATCTTCATAGGTGAATTTATCATCACATGAGTCATTATCAGACAAGCACACATCAGTCATTGCACTTACATAATTTGCAGCTACATTCTCTAACTCGTTGTCAGAGTTATCTTCATCTGACCAAGTTACAGCCAAGCCCTTCTTCTGTTTCTTCAAATATGTGGCACATTCAGTTCTGATGAAACCATAGCCTTCACATTCATAGCATTGAACACCCTTGTCTTCATCTGCCTTGGATTTTGCTGAGGTGTTCCCTTGTTTACTGATGTTAGACTGGATGTGCTGCACATTCTTACTTGGTCTTCTACCCACTCTCTTCGGAATATTGTTAAATTGTCTTCCAAGCAACACTAAGTCTTCTGAGAGATCTTCTTTGGTGTCCAGGTTATCATCAGCTTCCTTACTTTCAATGTTATAGGTAAAGGCTATGTTCTTCCCTTTCTTCTCAACTTTATCACTGAAGTTCATCTCAAAGGTTTGAAGAGAGCCTACAATTTCTTCAACTTTCATGCTAGCAATGTCTTGAGCTTCTTTAATTGTTGTGACCTTCATGTCAAACCTCTTTCGTAAAGATCTAAGAAGTTTCCTTACCAACTTCTCATCAGATAGCCTTTCTCCCAAGGAATCAAAGGAGTTTGCTAGGTTAAGAACACTCATGTGAAAGTCCTATATGGTATTTTCTTCCTTCATTTTGAGATTCTCAAACTTTGAGAGGAGAAGTTGATGTCTTGAGCTTTTTACCTTGGAGGTCCCTTCATGGGTTGTATTGAGTATCTCCCAAGCATCTTTGGCAACAATACACTGTTTGATGAGTCTGAACATGTTCTTGTCCACTCCATTAAATAAGGCATTCAAAGCTTTGTTGTTGCCAAGAGCAAGTGCATCTTCTGTTGGAGTCCATTCTTCTTCTGATTTGAGTACTTCTGTATCAGCTCCATTAGCATCCTTGACTTTGGGGTGTTCCCAACCTCTTAGCACTGCTTTCCAAGTTCTACTATCAATGGATTTCAAGAAAGCAGCCATGCGTGACTTCCAGTAGTCATAGTTAGTGCCATCCAGAAGAGGTGGTCTGCTGACCAAAGTCCCATCCTTGTCCATGGTTCCGGAAAGTATCTTCCCTGGAGCTCACCCTAAAACAGAACAGGGTGCCTGCTCTGATTCCAATTGAAATTCTGGTAGCCAGTCACAGATGTGCAGCGTGATGTGGAGCACGTTAGGGTTATGATATACGATGTGGTGCCTAATGTGCTAACATCATAAACATGCAATAACTTGATGAATAAGGAAAATAAAGTGCAGAAGATAAATAACACAATGAGTTTGTTAACCCAGTTCGGTGCAACTCACCTACGTCTGGGGGATACCAATCCTGGAATGAATCCACTATGATAGTTCCAATTCAAAGCTAAACAATCTCAGTTTACAACGTATCACTTAGACACTACCCGTGCTAATTCTACCTAGGTCCTCCCTAGATATGACAACCTCTGGTCACTTCCTATACCAACCTTGCAACCCACAAGGATTATATAACAAACTCAATGATGGAGACGCACTCCTAACCTAAAGAACCAACTCGTGCTTCCAAGCTTTGAGTGATTCAAAGTCCTATTCTTGTTTCAACCCTAGTTCAAGTCTCAATGGAAACAAGAAACAAAGGGACAAAGACTGAAAATTCTAAAGACTAGAATTATGAATATAGATTTCAGTGAGTAAAGCATGTCTTCAGTCTTCCTTTATATAGAACGAAATCTGATAGCTGGCCATCGTAAATTCCAAGAAACAAACTCAATCTTTTACAAAGATATGTTTGTTTTAAATCTTTTTAAATCTTCTAGTAACAAACCGGCATTTTTAATCTTTTCTGAATCTTTTTTCAATCTTTCAGCTCATTCCTTGGCGCGCAAGCTAGCGTGGATGTGTTTGTTTCAAAACAAATCTTTTTCAAAGATCACACGCAAAATATTGAAAGCGCGTTATTTTAGGGCGTTCAGTTCAGGTCCCATATGTGTGCACATCAGTGACCACATCTGGTCCAAGGGCTTATTTTAACAAATGAAGCCAACACTAAAACAAAAACAACCTTACAGGTTGAAAACACTAACATCAATAATAGACAATGACCGTCACAAAGTGGTTTTCAAATTAAAAAAAAAAAAAAATTGACTAGCCATTATTGGGTGCTAGAAGCCTTCAATAGTGCTTATGGGGGAGGCGTAAAACTCTGACCATTCATTATTAAGTGTTGTAGGCCCTCAATAATGCTTATGGGGAGACGCGAAGCCTGCAAAAGTCTGGTCAGTTATTATTGAGTGCTAATGGCCCTCAATAATGGCCCCTGCAGAACTAGAGCTGTCAGAATGGGCCGGCCCGGATAGCCCGATTTTTCCCCGGGCTTGGGCCTTAAAAATCTAGCCCGAATTAGCATCCGGCCTTTTTAGCCCGGCCCGATAAAGCCCGCAAAAAATATGGGCCGGCCCGAACGGGCCGCCCGCAAGCCCGAATAAATTATAATAAAAAAAAATATGAGTAAATAAAGAAGGATATTTATAACATTTTTACTTGGGCCACCAAACTAAAAGGCCACACAAACATAATAAGTTAACAACACGGCAACAACACAACACACACGTCACACACACCTTCCAATTCCATCACGCATTTAAGAGAATAAATATGCAGTAGTAATGCAAATTATATACATGTACTAGTAACGCAAATTATATACATAACGAAATGAAAATAAGCTAAAAGTAAAAATAACTTATCGTGTCATTAAAATGAATAAATAAATAATCTAAAAATATAAAACCACGGTCGTGAATTATTTCTCAACGTAGTTACTCGTAAACTGTAACTAGTTTAAATAACTTTACATTAATTCTAACAAATTTCAACATATTTGTAATTAATTAATGTTGTGATCTCTCTGTAATTTGTTGCATAACAAGTCTCTGGATTTGTCGAATTTATTGGGCACTTAAATTTCTTCTTTTTTCATTATCCTTCATCTTTTTATTTAAAATTTTTATTTTTATTAAAAAAATGGGCCGGCCCGAAAACCCGAGAGCCTGTACCGGGCCGGGCTCGGGCCTTGATTTGAGGGCAAAAACTCCACAAGGGGGGTGGAGAAGGCCGTGAGTAACAGTTATGGGGGTGACCCAGGCCTGGGACCACCAGAGAGGTGGGGTCCAGGGCTGTTACAGAAAAAGGCGCCTTTTAATGTAACAGCCCGGCGACCAGCCACACAGATGCTGAAGCCCCGCTGCTCGTTACCAGCTTAATCACTACCCCCCTTGTAGTGTTTTTGCCTCCGTAGTGATTCGAACCATGCACCCTGGGGATAAATACATGTTCAATGCAATCACTACTACCAATTGAGCTACTAGCTCAATTGGTAGTAGTGATTGCATTGAACATGTATTTATCCCCAGGGTGCATGGTTCGAATCACTACGGAGGCAAAAACACTACAAGGGGGGTAGTGATTAAGCTGGTAACGAGCAGCGGGGCTTCAGCATCTGTGTGGCTGGTCGCCGGGCTGTTACAATTTTAGAGCCCATTTTTTACCCCGGGCTTTTTAGCCCGGCCCGGCAAGGCAAAGCCCGAAACCCGAATGGGCCGGCCCAAAACGGGCCGGGCCGCCCGTTTTAACAGCTCTATGCAGAACCAAATTCAAACGATAACATTTACAATCCAATCTATCATAATATCCCCTTTTATTTCATTTCTACACTTTCCATCTCACTCTAAATTTCTCTAAAATTTTATTTTTCTATCTTTCACATTTTAATCACTTCTCAATTTCTTTTTCCATTTCTTCATGTAAATAGTTGTAAGTGTTTGTATTTTAATTTTAAAAAAAGTTTAACTTATTTCTTTGTTATTTGAATTAAATATGTATATATTCTAATACTTTTTTTTGTTATAATTTTTATTTAGCAATTGATTCAAATATTCTCATAGTCATTTGAGTACGTGGATTGAAACTACTCGGCACTACAAGTAAGTAATGTAATTTTATTTTATAATACCTAGTAATAATTATTTATTAATAGTTAGTAATTTTTTACTAAATTTTTATTAGTGACTATGACTAAGTCAGTATAATACTTAAAATATTGAAACTTCAATTCAAAATGTATTTTTTTTATTAGCTACTACATTTAAAAAAACAGTAGAAAAAAATAGTAGTATTTTGTTTCTGTCCAAAAAAGTTTTTTTTAAAGAACGGTAACAAAAAAATTACTAAAATAATTAGTTAAAACTATATAAGTATTACATATTACTAAAACAAAAATTATTTTTTTCTGTAAAAAAAACACAGTATGAAAAATTTTAGATTTTATTTACTAAAAATTGTCAATATATAAACCTGTTAAGATAAAAAGTTAGTATTTTTGTTTTAAAAAATGTTAGTTTTATGGAAAATCTTTAATGTTAAAATTTAAAAGTAGATAAAAGTTATATTTTTTATTGTTATATATATATAAACTTGAAAAGAATATTATTTAAAAAAAATTAACATAAAGAAAATTTAATATTTAAAGAAAAGACAAATATGTTATAGAAAAATATTTAAAGAAGTTTAATATTTAAGAAAAATTATAATTTTAAAGAATAGAAATGTTAGTAACTTTATGTACAGGAAAATCTTTAAAGTTGAGTAGCGAAAAATTAATATATTTTTTCATTATATATTGCGCTGTGTATAATTTTTAATTTAAAAAGAATAGTAGAATTATTTTAACATAATAATTATTATTTAAATTTGCGCAAGTATGAATTTTATGGATCGCAGTTGGATGTACGATAGGAATAATCCTGGAAAGAGAGGACAAGTTAAAGAGGTTTTTCAAATAGGGGTTGAACTATTTATCAATACCGTAAAACATAATCCCATTGTCATACGTAAGGGGGGATTAGATGTCTGTGTGTAGTTTGTGGATGTACATGTATGCGCCGCGAAGATGAAATTAGGGTTCATTTATATAATAAAGGATTTCAACCTAATTATTGGGTTTGGTCAAGTCATGGCGAGTCAATGTCGACGAGTGTTACACCCATGAATCAAGGTGCTTCAAGCAGTGGTGTTCGTGGGTCGTTTGTAATGCCAAAAAATTATCAGCATTATGATCCGTTCAATTAGATGAACGATATGATAACGAATTCCCTTGGGTTTAATGTGCCGAATTATGTTCCAAATGACGTCGATGACCCGGATGACGATGAATATGACGCTGATATTAACGTTGAACAACCAAATGATGAAGCCCAGAGGTTTTTTGATCTTTTGAAAGAGACGAACAAACCATTGTTTGAAGGTTGTCTAGACTCGAAGTTAACAGTGTGCATCAGACTTTTGGGTTTAAAGTCTCAAGGTCTAGTTCCAGAATTAATCATGGATTTGATCACGAAGTTGATGTTGGATATAACAACAGACAGCCATGATGATTTGCCAAAAAGGTATTATGAAGCAAAACAGTTAGTGGCAAAGTTAGGTCTCGAAGTGAAGAGAATTGACTGTTGTGTTAACGGGTGCATGTTGTACTATAACAATGAATTTGGTGTAAGTGACGGTGCATTGCTTGAATGTAAATTTTGTCAAGAACCAAGATACCGTGTAACAAGAAATTCTCGGTCAAGCAGAAGGAAGCCAATCCCAAGAAAGGCGATGTTCTATTTACCCATAATACCAAGGTTACAAAGGTTGTATGCATCGGTGCAAACTTCCAGTAAAATGACATGGCATCGTGAAAATTATGAAAGGAGAAAAATATCAGGTGAGTTGCGACATCCTTCTGATGGAATGGCTTGGAAGCATTTTGATCACGTTTATCCTGAATTTGCTTTGGAGCCACGAAATGTTCGACTTGGGTTATGCTCTGATGGATTTACACCATATACTCAAGTATCAGCCACTCCATATTCATGTTGGCCTGTTGTTGTTACCCCATACAATCTTCCACCTGACATGTGCATGTCAAAACCTTACATGTTTTTAGCCGGTGTAATACCATGTCCATCTAGTCCAACTGTTGGTATTGATATTTATTTGCAACCTTTGATTGATGATTTGAAGAGGTTGTGGAATGGTGTTGCCACATATGATATCAGTCAAAAACGAAATTTCAATATGAAAGGAGCTTTAATGTGGACTATTAATGATTTTCCTGCATATGGAATGTTGTCTGGATGGGGGACACATGGTAAACTAGGATGTCCTATTTGCATGATGGACACAAAAGCTTTTACGTTACACAACGGTGGTAATGCTACTTGGTTTGACTGCCGTCGTCGGTTCTTGCCTTCTGGTCATCCGTTTAGAAGAAATAAAAATGCTTTTGTTAATGGTGAGAATGAAACTCGTGAACCGCCACATTATTTGACATCCCAACAAGTCTGGAACAAAGTGAAAGATATTCCAAAGGTAGAGGTTGTAGGTGGTGTGGTTACGGACAAACACACAACTGGACAAAAAGTATATTTTGGGATCTGCCGTATTGGAAATACAATCTTTTACGACACAATCTTGATGTTATGCATGTTGAAAAAAATGTGTTTGAAAACATTTTCAACACTGTAATGAATGTCAAAGGAAAAACGAAAGATAACGATAAAGCGAGGAAAGACATCAGGTTCTATTGCAAACTTAATGAGCTGTTGTTGGTGGAGAAACCAAACGGAAAATTCCTAAAACCTCGTGCGAAATATACTCTATCTTCTGATGAAGCAAAATCAGTTTGTCGATGGATAAAAGAAGTGAAGATGCCAGATGGTTATTCGTCGAATTTGGAAAGATGTGCTGATGTTGAAAATGGAAGGATGCGTGGGATGAAAAGTCATGATTGTCATGTTTTTATGGAGACTTTACTTCTGATTGCCTTTAGTTCTTTACCACAACATGTACTGAATCCGCTTATTGAAGTCAGTCAATTTTTTAAGAATTTGTGTTCAACAACACTAAGAGAATCTGATCTCATCAAGATGGAAAATGACATTCCAATGATCTTGTGTAAGTTGGAGAGAATATTTCCTCCTGCTTTGTTTGATTATATGGAGCATGTTGTGGTGCATCTTGCATATGAGGCTAGACTTGGTAGGCCGGTTCAATATAGATGGATGTACCCGTTTGAAAGGTTCATGGGCGATTCAAAACGTTCTGTGAAAAATAAAGCTAGTGTTGAAGGCTCAATTTGTGCAACATACTTACATCGTGAAACAATTCAATTTTGTTCTCATTATTTCAAAGATACGTTGACGTCAACAAGAATCCGGCGGAATGAAACTGAAACATCTCATCCTGTGAGAATTCATCCATTAAACATGTCAATATTCAACTTGTCTGGCCGTCACGGTGGTAATGAGAAAGTGTGTTATCCCGGCGACAAAATAATAACTGCGGCCCATGTTCACTTGCTCATTAACTGCACCGAAGTTGAGCCATATTTAGAGTGAGTATTTTTAATTAATTAATTATTTAGTTATTCAATTTAAGTTCACATATATAATTAACAATATATTCATTTATAACAGGCTGTTTTTAACATCCGAGGAGATAAGTCCACAAGAATCTTCTGCTCAAATCAATTCACGTTTTCCAGCATGGTTCAAAACATACATGTACCTTCAAACACCTGCAACTCCTATCATACAACACTTGAGAAACTTATCTGATGGCCCAAAGTCAATCGTTAAACAATGGCACACTTACTTTGTCAACAAATACAAATTTCACACACATAGTTGGACCGAAGGAAAAGCAACAATAAACAGTGGAGTGTGTATGAAAGGTGTGACTGAAAATGGTGAAGGAGATTTTTACGGTGTGATTGAGAACATATTTGAAATCTCATACAATTACCTTGATTACAAGAAAGCAGTCGTATTGTTTTATTGTAATTGGTTTGATCCTTTAAGTAGAGGTACCAGGTATAATTCAAAGACTAATACCGTGGACATAAAAATGAGTAGAAAATATCCACTGTATGATCCGTTTGCTATGGCCCATAATGTCCGACATGTTCATTATGTCCCTTATCCATCAACAAAAACCGACAAACGAGGCTGGTGTGTCGCAATAACAACAAAACCAAGGGGTCGGATTGAAAAAAATGAGATAGATGAAGAAGAATCATATTAGAAAGATGAGATGTCCAATGTTGATGATATGATTCTAGATGAACCTTTCGATCGTCTTTGTGTACAAGAAGAAGAAGCCGAAGAAGTACCTTCAGAAGGTGATATCGATGAAGACGACGAAGAAGTTAATGGTGAAGATGATGAAGGAGACAATGATGAAGATGTATCAGATTGGGATGACAATTAATTGTATGAAAAAAAATAAAGAAAAAAAAGAAAAAAAAGGAAAAAAAGAAGAAAACGTTTCTATCTGACTGCACACTCCCTCACCCTCACTCTCACTCTCACTCTCACTCACTCAATCACCCAAATGAAATATTTTATTGAAAACCTCTCTCTCTCTCTGCTCGCATCGCACCACCACTCGCCTCACTCACCGGAAAAGCTTCGACCATTGACCACCACCACCACTCGCCTCTCACCACCGGTCGCACCACCTCTCTCCCTTTTGTCTCTCGGTCTCTCTTCCCACGACAGACAGGTAACATTTTTCAAAATCTGTAATTTTTCTAGGGTTTAGGTTTTTGGAAAATTTTTATTTGTTTCTATCTGTTAAATCTTTGTTTCTATCTATTAAATTTTGATTTGTATCTATCTGTAACATTTTCAAAATCTGTAATTTTTCTAGGGTTTAGATTTTTGGAAAATTTCGATTTGTTTCTATCTGTGAAAACTTTGTTTCTACATTTGCTTGTTACAGATGTGTTACTTGTGCTACTTTGTGTTAGGCGTGTTTATTGGGTGATGGGGTAGCTATTTCCTTTCTTTTAGGGGAATTTGTGCGTTAGTTTTGTTGCCAGCTTCTTTCCCTTTTGTTTTGTTGTAAATGTGACTTATAGCACATCTTGTGCTTTCAATAAAATTAATTTGCAGCTCAAAAAAAAACTAGTCTATCATTGTTTATGTTTATTTTTATTTAGACAGTTAATTTCTACCAAAATTGTATATTCTTGTCTTGTAGATTTTAGCAGGTCATTGTTGTTGCTATGTTCATTTTAGCATGTGATATTTGGTGCAGGGAATTACTTTACTTAATCCTTACTCTCTGTTGATTGCTAAATTTGCAAAAACCCTAAAAGTCTAAAAACAATAATTTAGTTATTAGGTTATTCAAGTTGATAACCAACTCAAGATGGTCAATAATTTTCAGTTTTGTAATGGAATCAGCTTTATATTTTTTTTTAAAAATTGAGTGCAATATTTACTTTTGTATTTAAAAAATAGATTTTAGATGCTTAAGCTTGAGGTCTAACAGGTTCACTATAAGTCTACCAACACGCACTATCTTACTTCATAAATTTGTTGTAAATGTGACTTATAGACATCTTGTGCTACTTTGTTCTAAATCATTGTTATTTCCCAATTGACTTATAGCACATCTTTTTTTTTTTTGGGTTAACAAGTTTTTTGTGACTGCATTTTCTCAACTACTAGTGGTAGTTTCATAATTGCTGATGATGCTTATTGTATGTTTCTTTAGCTTTAAATTTTATATGTTTCTTTAGTTTTGGCTTTTGTTTGTAAGTGACATGCTTTATGTTGCTCTCTTGGCCTAATATGTACTCCTTGTGCTTATTAGTGTCTTATAATAAATATGGTAAACAACTAATGGACTAACTAAGTTATGACTATTTTATAATTTCTTTTACTTGGGTAGGAATCTTGCGTTAACTTAGATGGATCCAGATCAAGTCAATGAACCGGATCAAGTCAATGAACCGGATGAAGCGGATCAAGTCAATGAACCAAATCAAGTCAATGATCCACCTCCACCCGCTCCTAAACGCGGACGTCGACATGCTTTACCACACCGTGTTGTTCGGAACCAATTCTTGGTGGGTATGCCAAAGTCTAAGACTGTAGATGATGTCGAAGTTAATTACGACTCCTACGACGACGACGATGACCACGAGGATGAGGAAATCAGTGATTCTTTACTTCTAGATCCTGAAGAATTCTTGTTGGTTGACCGACATGACAGAGCCATCATCACTCCATACACCGAGATAGAGTAAGTTAATAATTAATAGGTAAATGTTATTAATAAATTAATTTGGTTAATTAATACTTGTATAACTAACTAGAGATTTTGTTTTAACTATTTTGTGCAGATTTCAACCGCAAAATCCGGCGACGAAGGCCCTTAACCATGCCATAAAATCCAAATATCAGTATCCATATAAAAATTGGTCGGAGGTAATAGCAGATGAAGTCGGATGGAATCAGTTTTGGAATGGCTTCAAAGTAAGAAATATTATTAATAATTACTTTAATTAAATTGTCACTATGTTTTGGAATTGTATGTTTAAGCTATTGTTTTATATATACTGATGACATGAATTTCTACGGTATTTTTAGAATTATTATTAGTAGTTAAATGACCAACACAGGCCCAAATACGAAGAAAAACCTACAAAAGCATAAAAAAGCATTAAGACAGAGTCCAAGATGCAAAAAGACAAGAAAAAGCCAAAAAAGTGAAGAAATTAGCATTCCATCGCAGCACGATGGCTCCCATCGTGCCACGATGGGAGCTGCTTGCTTGCTAAGAAATCAGAAGAATAAATCTGAAGAAAATCTGTCCATCGCAGCACGATATAGCACATCGCAGCACGATGGAGTAACTTGGCGACCAAACTGATGAAATGCTCAGGATCAGTTATAAATTTGAACTGAATCTTCACATCGCAGCACGACGGCTTCATCGTACTGCGATGCCTTGCTGAGGCCCATTACGAAAACTATAAATAGAGCCTCTCATTCATTGTTTAAATCACTCAGAAATAGTAGAACACTCTCTACTATAAGGAGAGGTTCAGAGGAGCTCTATTGGGCATAGTTTTCTCCCCTTACGGAAAAACAAACTCAGCAAGGTATGTTTTCTTTAGGCTTTTGTATTTAGGTTATAATTTCTTGTAATTTAAATATGTAGTCTTTATATTTATGCCTTAGGTTGTGGTGGAGAAGATGAACTCCCCTATGAATATTTGGAGTCTGTGATTGAGTCTAAGTTATGTTTGTTATTTACTTTCGTGCACTTTAATAACGTATTCTCGTATTCTGGCCGCATAAGCGGGAGCGCCCATAGAATTAATATTAGGTTTTGACTTGATATGGACCGGAACTCGTAGTAAATAATGCTAGGTGTATAGAGACGGTAACATCCTGAACTAGTCGTGAACTGAGCGGTTAGAGGAGGAATCATGCAATAGGTGTGATCTGAGCACTTAGAAGATGAACAGCCCGATACTAGGACCTAGAGGTTAAATGGTGAGGAGCATAATGCATGTTTATAAACAACTCACTTAGTAATTAGGGTATGTGACTCATCGAGGTTATGCTCTCGTAGGTACCTTAGTTGTTAATGTAGGGAAACTTTAATAAACATAGTGTAATAGTAAGGTATTACTACAACAAGGATAATTCACCGCCGAACATAATCTAAGTAACTATGTTATATACCGGTCATGCCAAATATGAAGAAGGGGGAGTCCAACCACCATACCTAGCCTCTATATTTCTTGAATCTATTATTTATACATTCCGCAATTTATATTTCTGCAAGCATTACGCTTATTTTATAAAAACCTTTTTCCAAAACCCAAAGCGAATGCAATCTATCAAAAACTTAAATAACGCTAGTGAAGCTTCGGCACGATCCCTGTGGATTCGAACTCATTCTACTCGTAGAGTGTGAATTATTACTCGACGACAGACTGGTGCACTTGCCAGACCGTAGTCAAGTTTTTGGCGCCGTTGCCGGGGATTGTGTTTACAAAGCCTTACTAGATTTATTTAAGTTTGTCAAAAAAATTTAAAAATACAAAAAAAAATTAAAAAATCAAAAATCTTGTTGATGATTGTGGATTTTAATCTGTGAAAATTCTGGTTAAGGATAAGTCTTGGTATTTAAGCGATCCGTTGTGATCCACCTCACTTACCTGGGAATTTTCATGGTGACAAAGACACATGAGACAAACCAAAAATAGTTTTATCATTTAATTTTCCTGTGCTACTGAAGGTATACATTTGTTGTACTTGATAACAGGTATCCTGGAGTTTAAGTACGATCCTGAACCAGAAAGAACGCTCTGGGAGAGAAGGCGAGCACAAAGGCTTGCAAAATCCAGTAATCTTAACACCGAAGAGGAGCCTACCACCAAAGCCATGGGAGACGAACCAAACAGAAGGGACTACTGCGGAAAAGTCAGTATCAAACAGGAGGCAGAATTGTCACCACCTAGCAACCACAGCTCTGATGGGATATTTTGGGATGACTTAGCACATGTAGAACTGGAATCTCAGGGGGACAATTTCTCTGACGTCTCACAACCATCAAGGGAAGACAGCTGGAAACCCATGATACCTTTAGATACCAGATGGATAGAGCATGCAAAGTGGATCAAGAGATGGATGAAAGTAGCACCAACATCCAGGCACTATGTGAAAAGACCATTCTCAGGCAAAAGGGTCCGAAAGATTGAGTATCAGAAACACGTCGTCCGAGAATAGCTGCTCAGTACCTACCGCATTTTTGACGAAGACTACATCAATATTATATGTGAGGAGGAAATGAAGGGCACCATTAATGATAAGTGCATGACGCTTAAAGATAAAAAGCGCACACACCACGAGGAAGAGACTGAAGGCGAGTTCAGAGATAAAATAGCAAAGAGATCAAAACTGCCACCCAAGAAGGAGGATCCTGGAAGCGTCCCCATAATCTGCCAGATTGGGAAAGCATGAGTCAATGCACTATGTGATGTAGGTTCAAGTGTGAACGTAATACCACTCTCTTTGGCAGATAAATTCAAGCTCGCATTACCTATTGCAGGGACAGCTCGAGAACTCGTACTAGCTAATTAGTCATCCATCCACTCCGTAGGCACAATCAGAGACGTCTTGGTGAGGGTCAAAAATCTATAATTTCTAGTAGACTTCATGATCCTAGACATCGGAGAAGATGAAGAACATCCTATTATCCTTGGAGGACCATTCCTAGCCACCAGCAAGGCAATCATTGATATGGACCTTGGAAAGATAACACTAAGGAGTGGGGGTAAGTCAATAACCGTAAAAACTTTCAATACAGGAAAGGATAAGTGCTACATGCTTGAGTGGAAAGACAGGGAAGCTACACCACCGACTCCAGATCAAGAAGTACAGGTAAATGGCGCAGCTAGAGATAACACTAAGGAGATAGCAGAACTGGAGAATAAAATGGCGCAGCTAGAGATAGATACAGCTCAGGAAGAGGAGGTACCCGAAGAACTTACTGAAAAACTGAAGAGGCTTACTATTGAAGTGGACATCCGAGAAACATGGGTCAAAACATGGGGTAGAAACCGAAAAGTGGCCAAAAGATCTAAGTTTGCGGTCAATACGCCACCTCTGAAGAAGCCTGCTGCTGAAAGAAAAGAGGAAAGAGAAAAGAAAAGCTAGGTTAATGCACCAAAAGAACAAAAGAAGGAATATCCACCAAAAGGCAAAGGGAAGTCCATCATAAATGTTGGATATGCCTTTAAATCTCAAGATTGGAAGTCAGAATATTGCAGATTTCTTGGAAAAATATGTTTTTGAAGAATATCTGACTTGGAATCTTTTTTGTTTTTAAATTGGATATTTTTAAAAATAAATAGGAGATTTGGTTTTATTTTAAAAGATTGCTTTTAAAATAATAGGCATATATTTTTTTATAAAAATGGAGTGTTATATTCATAGAAAAATAAGAGAGGGACAAGATGTAGGGAATCGGGGTTTGCAACCACAAAAGGCTAAGGTTTGGAATCCTAGGGCAAACTATTCTTGGGATCATCTTGTGGGATCACCTTGGGTAGACTAGGTCAAATTGAGTCTCTTGTCCACGGGAAGAGATTCGGGATTTTGGGTAGAATTAGGATTAATTCTTGTAACCCAATTGGGAATTTCTTTTGTAAAGTGACTATTTGATTCTAGTGGAACGGAGAGGTGCTCTCTCCCCAGAGTAGGTTATTCCGAACTGGGTAAACAAATTGATCGTGTTCTTAACTTCCGCTGTTTATTGCTTTGAATTATTGCATCATCATCTCTATCGTCCTTATATTTGGTTGCTTGTTACACTTGCCCCACACATCAGTTTATTATTGGTGTGAGTTATTAGTCGAATTCACAACAATTGGCGCCCACCGTGGGGCAAGGGGATCTGTCGATATTCAAGTACCATGGGTTTGAAGGGGGGTATTGAGAAGTTCACCGGGAGTAACGACTACGGGTTGTGGAAGGTGAAGATGAGGGCGGTTTTAATTCAAAACAAGTGTTGAGGCGTTGAAGAGAGAAGCACGATTGGATAGGTCTTGTTTATCACAAGGGGATGGTTGGTGTACTTTGGTGGAAACTCAGTTTGAGGTGGAGTCTTCTAAGAGTGGGAGGCTATCAACATTGACTCTCGAGTATCTCATCGGAGATAGGGATGAGAGTGGTTGTGTTGAACCAAAGGGGTGTAACCATGGAGACCTTGTGGGAAACGTTTCAATTGTGACTGAAGAAGTGCAAGACCTTGAAAGGATCTTCAGGGAGGCAATTGAAAGCAACCTTGATCAAACTTGGGAACTTGTAGGACTGTTGGAGGTAGTCAGGTGCAAGGAGAGTTTGATGTTGCAGCTTGTGGAACCACATAAAATTCCAAGGTTGGTTTGGAGCCAAGCAAGACTTCGAGAGTACGGAAGGCATTCCGGGGGTCGAAGGGTGATGAGGCTTGTAGGGCTATCCTAAAAAAATCTGTGGATAGTCGGAGGCAAGCAATTCTTCAGGAGGACGAAAAAGGCACAATCAGGGGGCTGAAGATGTTACGGTGGAGCTTGTAGGGTTGTCCTAAAATTCCATGGACAATTGGAGGCAAGCGTTTCTTCGAGAGGACGGAATTGATCACTCCGGGGGTCGAAGACGGGGTGGTGAAGCTTGTTAGCTATCTAAAATCCGATGATAGTGGGGAGCAAGCGTTTCTTCAGGGGGGTACGGACTTGACCTGTCTGGAGTCTGAAGAGGAGGCGGTGAATCTTGTGAGCTACCTAAAATCCTGTGGTAGTGGGAGACAAGACCTTCATGAGAGCGAAAGGCATTCCGAGGATGAAGGGGAGGAGGTAATGCTTGCGGGAAGCAAGTGGAGGCTAACGCCTAGGTCATGGACTTGGCCGGGGATCTTGGAGAAGATTCAAGATGGAGAGAGCACACGATGGTTGATGGGATCACCATCAATTTAAAGGCAATGTGGAAAATTGTTGGATATGCCTTTAAATCTCAAGATTGGAAGTCAGAATATTGCAGATTTTGTGGAAAAATATGTTTTTTAAGAATATCTGACTTGGATTCTGTTTTGTTTTTAAAATGGATATATTTAAAAATAAATAGGAGATTTGGTTTTATTTTAAAAGATTGCTTTTAAAATAATAGGCATATATTTTTCTATAAATATGGAGTGTTATATTCATAGAAAAATAAGAGAGGGACAAGATGTAGGGAATCGGGGTTTGCCACCACAAAAGGCTATGGTTTGGAATCCTAGGGCAAACTATTTTTGGGAACATCTTGTGGGATCACCTTGGGTAGACTAGGTCAAATTGAATCTCTTGGCCACGGGAAGAGATTCGGGATTTTGGGTAGAATTAGGATTAATTCTTGTAACCCAATTGGGAATTTCTTTTGTAAAGTGACTATTTGATTCTAGTGGAACGGAGAGGTGCTCTCTCCCCCAGAGTAGGTTATTCTGAACTGGGTAAACAAATTGATCGTGTTCTTTATCTTCCGCTGTTTATTGCTTTGAATTATTGCATCATCATCTCTATCGTCCTTATATTTGGTTGCTTGTTACACTTTCCCCACACATCAGTTTATTATTGGTGTGAGTTATTAGTCGAATTCACAACAATAAAAACAGTACCATCAGAAGATGATGGACAACTCTGTTTTGCCACCTTCAAAGAAAAACAGAACCCAGAGAAGTATGAAAGAAGCAACAAGAAAGAGGGAGCAGCTAAGGTGAAAGCTCCTACAGAAGAGAGAGACATGCGAACCTATCCTCTGTAATGGAGGAAATGCCTCAAGCTAATGAGAGGCTAAACAAGCGCTGCTTGGGAGGCAACCCAAGGATAAGTATTTAAGTATTTCAATTCAGTATTTTCATTTCATTATTTTCAATTCAATAATGTATGCCTAGAATTCCGCATGTCATCTTCATCTGTCAACAGCCCTTATTTCAAACTTACAAAAAAAATTAAATAACTGTTTGTTGTTTATTATCTAGTGCATGACTAACCGTTATAGGTAAGATTGCGGCGAAATGAGTTATAAATCTTGATGAGACGAGTTTCACACCTTCATACAGAAAACCAAAGGTGATTGCTCCGAAGTGCGAAGTTCGGGAGACAGAGAGACGAGTGATGAAGCTGGTGTCCGTGAGACAAGTGTTCAATTTCAGTTATACCTAAGCCATGTGAGGATTTGAGTCAAATATTTCCAAACGGTATTACCACTTTCTTTCGATCTACTATGAGAGTACCGTGCACTTGTTTATTTTCTAGAACTTGCTCTAATTCTCTGCTGACTGGTTAGTTTGATATTATATGCATTGAGGCAATTGTTTGTTATAACCCAGAGTCTTTTCAAGCCACCCTTTATTATATTATTATCCTTTGCTAGCCAATTTTGAGCCGTAAAAATATACTATCCCTTTTGTTTCGGTGACAAACCACGATACAAGCCTATAGACCAGAAAAACAATGAAATTACCCTCTTTGTAGTTAGGTAATAGTTCTCAAAAGTCTTGGCAACAAAATAAGTTTGGGGTTGCTCATGGAACTAGCAACGTTTAAGTTTGGGGTGGGTATACGGAGAACTATCACTTCAAAAAGAAAAAAAATAAATGAAAAAGAGACAGGAAAACATCAAAAATTCCCTAAAAAAATAGTCTCTTAAAAAAAATGAATGAAAAAGAAAGAGCCAAAGGGCAAATAAAAGAGCCAAAGGGCAAAAGAAAGAGCCAAAGGGCACAAAAAGTGATAGAAAAGAACCACACAAAGATACATCCGGTGCTTCATCTCCGATACCGACACAAAAAGGCACCCTAAGGAACACAGGTTGCGCACACAAAAAGGAACATCAAAGTAGAACTTAACTCCAAAATTTTAGCCTACTATTCCCAAGAATGTCCTACATTGACCTAAGCCACGTTATAACCCTGAAATGACCTCCAATAATGCATGTGTATTGAATTTTGACCGGTTGCTTAGAGTTCTTGCAAGCCTATGGTAAAATGGCAGGTTGTACGATGATTGAGAGATAACCCTTTCAATTATGAGCGAAAAATACAAATGTGAGAGAGAGAAAAATTGGACATGGACTCTTGCGGGCATTTATCCGATTTGCTACTATTGATGCCTCTTGAGCCTAGCAGGACTGAGCATGATCGCGGCGGTAAGAAATCAACGGTACCATTGCTGAAATATAAAAAAGGTTGTGAAATTCCTATCATTATTATTTATCTCTTATTTCTCTAACGATCTTGTCTGACAGCATGTTACTTGAGGACAAGCAACAGTTTAAGTTTGGGGTTGTGATGACAGGAATTTCTACGGTATTTTTAGTATTATTATTAGTAGTAAAATGACCAAGACAGACCCAAATACGAAGGAAAACCTACAAAAGCATAAAAAAGCATCAAGACAGAGTTCAAGATGCAAAAAGACAAGAAAAAGCCAAAAAAGTGAAGAAATTAGCATTTCATCGCAGCACGATGGCTCCCATCGTGCCACGATGGGAGCTGCTTGCTTGCTAAGAAATCAGAAGAATAAATCTGGAGAAACTTGACGACCAAGCTAATGAAATGCACAGGATCAGTTATAAATTTGAACTGAATCTTCACATCGCAGCACGATGGCTTCATCGTACTGCGATGCCTTGCTAAGGCCCATTACGAAAACTATAAATAGAGCCTCCCATTCATTGTTTAAATCATTCAGAAATAGTAGAACACTCTCTACTATGAGGAGAGGTTCAGAGGAGCTCTATTGGGCATAGTTTTCTCCCCTTACGGGAAAACTAACTCAGCAAGGTATGTTTCTTTAGGCTTTTGTATTTAGGTTATATTTTTGTAATTTAAATATGTAGTCTTTATATTTATGCCTTAGGTTGTGGTGGAGAAGATGAACTCCCCTATGAATATTTGGAGTCTGTGATTGAGTCTAAGTTATAATAAATGATATTTAGTAGTTATGTTTGTTATTTACTTTCGTGCACTTTAATAACGTATTCTCGTAACCTGGCCGGATAAGCGGGAGCGCCCATAGAATTGATATTAGGTTTTGACTTGATATGGTCCGGAACTCGTAGTAAATAATGCTAGATGTATAGAGACGGTAACATCCTGAACTAGTCGTGAACTGAGCGGTTAGAGGAGGAATCATGCACTAGGTGTGATCTGAGCACTTAGAAGATGAACAGCCCGATACTAGGACCTAGAGGTTAATTGGTGAAGAGCATAATGCATGTTTATAAACAACTCACTTAGTAATTAGGGTATGTGACTCATCGAGGTTATGCTCTCGTAGGTACCTTAGTTGTTAATGTAGGGAAACTTTAATAAACATAGTGTAATAGTAAGGTATTACTACAATAAGGATAATTCACCGCCGAACATAATCTAAGTAACTATGTTATATACCGGTCATGCCAAATATGAAGAAGGGAGGGAGTCCAACCACCATACCTAGCCTCTATATTTCTTGAATCTATTATTTATACATTCCGCAATTTATATTTCTCAAAGCATTACGCTTATTTTATAAAAACCTTTTTCCAAAACCCAAAGCGAATGCAATCTATCACAAACTTAAATAACGCTAGTGAAGCTTCGGCACGATCCCTGTGGATTCGAACTCATTCTACCCGTAGAGTGTGAATTATTACTCGACGACAGACTGGTGCACTTGCCAGACCGTAGTCAGATACCTTCTTATGAAATATACTCACATGGAATGATATGTGCAAGTTAAAATCATTTGAATCTCCAAGTTAAATTTGATTTTGAAGTGAGCTTTTATAATGATGTTGTAATCTATTATCATCTTTGTGTGGCTAAAAATGATTATTTATTGCACTCACTCTCTTTTTTGAGCCTTATTCAAAATCATTTTATTCTTCTTATCACTTCCATTTTATTCTTCTTATCACTTCCACTTTTTACTTAAAAAATGCTTCATTATATTTTGCTAGCTGTAACCTTTAAAATAACTAGTTTTATCATATACATACATATATATAGGAGAAAGTAACTTGGGAAAAAGATTAGACAGACAAAGTTAAGGCAGTATTCAATAAAAGAGCTTCCAAACGTCTGTCTTCCTTGCTTTATGAAGCACGCAAAAAGATTGCAAAAGATCCATCAAAACAGCCGCCGTTATGGATCGGAGGTAATTCAGTACCTGACTTGAGGAAAAAGTGGGATACACCAGAGTACCGAAAAATATGTGCAAAGGCAAAGCAAAATAGAAATTCTGATAAAGGTTCTTGCGCTCACAGTGGAGGCTCTACATCTGCTTCCCCCGCTCGCATCAGATTCATTAGGAAACATGGTCGCGTACCAACCCTTGTGGAAATGAATAATCTGCTGCATAGGTATAATGATGGTACATGGATCAAGAATGGGTCAAAGGCGCAAGAAGTTGCGGTAAATATTTATTTATTTGTTATAAAATTAACATTTGTACGGATATTTCTAAAATTAATTACGTTTAATTAATAATTCCTGTTTTTAATTTTTTGTAGAGGTTGACGGCTATATTTACAGAAGTATACGATGCTGAGCAGAACTCCCTACCAGTTCATCGGCGAGATTCTCCTGCAATTCGCCAAGCGATAATTTCTCGTGCTTTTGTGAAGTATGCTGGTGGAAAGCATAGAGGTCGTGCTTTCGCTGTTGGGTTTGCATCTTCTTTTTACCAACAAGACCCAAGTGGCATAATAGATACCGGTGACACCTCTTATGGTAGTCATATGAGTACAGGACGATCTCGAGCTCCACAAGAGACCCCAGCTGAGCAAGATGCACGACTCAGAGCCGAAATACGGGAAGAAATTCGGGATGAAGTACGAGAAGAAATGGAACAAAGCTTGGACCAACGTGTGCAACAACTTGTTCAAGCTCATGCAGCAACACAAAGGTCTTTTACCTATCAACGGTCATCATCTTCCCAACCTCAACAATCCAACCACCACAATCGTCCTAGTAGTTCACGAGGTTACTTTGCCGGTACTCAAGGATATCAACCAGATTTAAGTAACCTATCAAGGAATAATATTGATTTGAATCATGGTCTTCCAGAGTACCAAGAAAATTTTCCAATTCAGGACTTTAACGTGGATGATTATGATTTCTCCCTTGATGGTGTACAAGTGTTTTTGCAAACTGAAAATCCCGCAATGCAGACAAGTGGCAGTGGCGGAAGAGGAGCTGGAAACATCAATATTAATCAAAACTTCCATCGAGGTTTCACGGCGTATCAAGGCAACCCCAATCAACAAGGCAACCCCAATCAACCACGCAACCCCAATCAAAGTGTGAGGGGTCGTACCGGTGGGCAGCAAGTGACTCTCCCGCCATTAACAATTAATGAGGGAGGTCGAGGCAGATCAACAACAACAAGGGGCGTAAGAAATGTTTCAAGAGGAAGAGGGGGCAACAATCGGGGAAAAGCTATACTAGTTGAGCCTGAGCTTGAAGAAGAGTATGAATCTGATGGATTCTGATGATGTGGTAATTTTATCCTTTGTTTAATTAGTTGTATTCGACATTTAAATATTTGTGTGGTTTGTACTCTACTTTTAATTAACTAATGACAATCTTCTTATGTCTAATGATAGGTGGAACTTTGTTTTGTGAGAGAGACTTTTTGTGTGGGAGAATACATCGCTGACTCCTTAAAGATATTCACCAACATGCTTGAGCTGAAAATAAATTATTGCAACTTATTATCATCTTGTTGAATATAGCCTGCTTGATTGAACATCTTGATATTATTGTTGGCTGCCAATTATCAAGGCATGAAGAGTTTGATTAAATTTTTATGAATGTATTGAGTTTGAGATCAATTTATCTTTTACCCAATGTTTTCTTGGAGTAGCTATTTTTATTAAGTTAACCAGATTGCTTTATGTAATCATCTTATGCCCTTTCTTAAACAACATACCAGACAAGACAAATTCTTTTGGTTCAAAACCCCATATATCTGTTACACTTTATAAATAGTCCATGTGGGAAGTAGCAACATATATGATATTTTATAACAAATGAAAGTTCTTCTGGATAAATGTTTCCATTTATTTAAGTACATACTATTTTTTTTGAAGCACCTAATATACTTTTGGGAATCAAATTCTGTTATGCCTAGATTCCGGGGACAACTATAACACGATAGATTGAGGGTGACATTCACTGACCTCCATCTTTAAAGACTTCCAAACACGATAGTTTTACTTATAAATTAAGTCTACTCTAGAGGGAGTAGCTAATTATCATCTCCCTCAACATTTTCCTTGTTAAAATTTGTTGACAGTAAGACTATGATAAATGTTAGCTACAATTTGTCCTTTTATCCCACTTTTAATAGGCAGCTTAATCATATCAAAGATAAATTATACCAATATTTAAAAAATATCAAGGTTTATTAATAGGTAGCATTTCTTAATTGTTTGACTGGTTCATTACATTTTTGTACCTTATGGCTCATTAGTCATGACTCAAGAATGTCTTCATTTGTTTTGTATTCTACACTAAGTTGAACTTATGCATCTTCTGACTACATTGTGAATTGTGATTGGATTTATCCTATTCTCTTCACTTTTTGTGTTAATAGTAATACACATAGATTGTGAAATGATTAGGTATTATACCAAATGATTTCGAGCTTGGGTTCCCTCCATTTATTCTACATTTGGAGAGAGATAGACACATTAAAAATTAATGGGACCCATTAATTTTTTCTTGTGTCTATCTATCTCCAAATGGAGAATAAATGGATAGATAATAAATGGAGGGAACCTGAACTCAATGATTTCATAGTATGGTTAGCTGAAATTGTATCATGGAAAACTGAACTGTTGTTATGATATGATGTCGTGTTTGGCATAAATCTTTTGATACGATCTGTGCTGCTGTTTGTTGGAATATTTCGAGATGCCGCAATTCTATTTTGTTCGTGGTGGTGGTATGGTGCGTTGGGGCTGCTGGTGTGTTTTTTACTGGTGTGCAGGTTTTTGCTATTGATGTTGTTTACTAGTTGCTGGTGTACGTGTTTTGCTGGTTTTTGCAGCTTGGTTTTTCTGTTTTTAGGCTGTTGTATGCTTTTGGCTTGCCCTCTGTTTGCTGTAGTTTTGTTGCTTTTTTGCTGCTGTTTCCTTCTAGTTTTGGGCAAGATGTGCCCTCTACTTGTATTCACCTAAGTACTTCTTGTGCTTATTAATAATCTTAATAAATTTAGCCTTATTCTAAAAAAGAGTAATTCTTTTTTGACGTATTAATCACGTGTATATTTGTCTAATTTTTTTATCTTGTTTATGATATATGAATTTGAATGTTTTTGACATATCAGGCAACCCCTTTTACTATTAATGAAAGCTTTTGTATGGTCCATGTTTTGCTGTGTTCTGCTGCGTGCGGCGAAAGTAGCTGTGTTCTGCTACGTGTGGCGAAAGTATGCTGGCGAAAGTATGCTGTTCTGCTGTATTTTTTGCTCCCTGTTGTTCTGTCTGTTTTGGTTGGTGTAGGTAGAGGGAAGGAAGTGGTTAATTTATGGCAGTAGAAGAATTTATGAACTTCTATATGTAATTGAACTTCTAGGATTTGTAAATTCATGGCAGTATAGTAGGATTTGTGAACAACATAAATCTTTTCCTCACTCAAAACATGTCTTATGTTTTTGTGATTGTAAATAGAATTTTGATGTAAATATATATATAATTTTGCAGTATTAAAAAAAAGTAGTTTATAATTAAATTAATTGTTAATAAAATAAATATTATTTAAAAAAAAAATTCTGATTTGAAAGAGATAATTAAATAATTTAAAAATCAGATTTTTTTTAAATAATTAATTTATTTTTATTAATTAAAGATACATTATTGGCGGCTGCAGGCTGTCAGTAAATGTTCCTCGAAATCATTATTAGTGCTGCAGGCTGTCAGGCATATATTAAGGGCTACATGCTGCCAATAATGCATAAAATTGCTAAGATTTATTATTGACAGTCTTAGGCTGTCAATAATGTTATTGAGGGTCCTGGGCTGCCAATAACCAGTTACCGACAAGCCTTTTTCTTATGGTCTTCGGCCCTCAATAATGGCTTCATTATGGACGGATTTTAGTCATTCTTGAGGGCTTTTGGCACTCTATAATTCATTGTTAGTGAAAGACTATAAAGAGTTTAGTTGATAAAAGAAATCATAAAAAAAAGAAACAATAAATATATTATAAAAAATTAAATAAATTAATAAGATGGATACCCATAGAAAGTTGTTGAAAAAACAGAAATAGTAATTAACATTAAAGAAAGTTTAGTGAATAAAACAAATATATAAAGAATAATAAGATGAATACCAATGAAAATAAAATGAAACAAATATATGAGGAATACTATATACTCACCAATCTATAAAACAAATTTTCTCTTAATAAAATAAATTTATGCATTTCATAAATTTATATAAAACTGTATAATAGTTTCACTTATATTTTAAAAACTAGTTTTGAAACTCGTGCATTCGCCCGGGTCATATTGATTTTTATTTATAAAATCATGTTATAATATTAGTGACGTCATTCTGCTATTTAGTGTAAAACTTATTAAATTAAATAAATTATTTTATTAAAGCAATTATCCTGTGTATGATTTTTGTGTAATAAATTATAGTAGTTAATAATAACAAATTTATTATTCAATTGCTTAAAAAATTGAATTTATTATTCAATTTTTATTAAACCAATTGTCCCGTGTAAGATTAATTTTTTTTTATTAAAGTAATTATCCCGTGTATGATTACAGGTGTAATTTGATCTCTCCCCTATATATATATATATATATATATATATATATATATATATATATTATTCTGGCTTATTCAAAAATTTATCCCTAATATGAAAATAGTAGGAACTAATTAATATGAGTTTTATTTTTACCAGAAACTAAATTGTCCAATCTAACATTTATGTAGGATCAAAATGCCAAAAGACAAAGAAAAAGCAAACATGTATAACCTTGATTCAGACAAATCTTTGGGTAACTTTATACAAACAATATTGAGCCAATTCCAAACCTTTGATTCGTTGATTCTTCACATAACGGTAATTAAGCGAGTGAAACTTAATTTGAATAATCCAAGACAAAATTTGATTGATATATAATCTTACCCACTCCATATCTAGCTAGTTGCGGCCATGCATGCATTTTTCTCAAAATCTTATACATCATATCATTATCATATCTTATGTTATATACCCTAGCTTATCGATCTAGTGAACCAAACCAAGACTTCAACATCTGTGCGAGATAACCGCCCAACAAGCATCACAACCTAATTGTTGTCTGGCGCTTGAGATTGCAATTTTTCTCTCTAATGATCAATTAAAAAATTAAAGAAATTAATTAATACTTGTCAAATAACGTAGAGCTGTCAAAATGGGCCGGTCCGAATAGCCCGATTTTTTCCCGAGTTTGGGCCTTAAAAATCTAGCCCGAATTAACATCCGGGCTTTTAAGCCCGGTCCGATAAAGCCCACAAAAAATATGGGCCGGCCCGAATGGGCTGCACCCCGCAAGCCCGAAAAAATTATAATAAAAAAATAAAAATAAAAAATATGAGTAAATAAGGAAGGATGTTTATAACATTTTTACTTGGGCCACCAATATAAAAGCTCACACAAACATAATAAAGTTAACAACATGGCAGCAACACAACACACACGTCACACACACCTTCCAATTCCATCAAACGCACATTTAAGAGAATAAATATGCATTAGTAACACAAATTATATACATGCATTAGTAACGCAAATTATATACATAAGGAAATGAAAATAAGCTAAAAGTAAAAAAAAAAACTTATCGTGTCATTAAAATAAATAAGATAAAAATATAAAACCACGGTCGTGAATTATTTTTTTACGTAATTAGTCATAAACTTTAACTAGTTTAAATAACTTTACATTAATTCTAACAAATTTCAACCTATTTGTAATTAATTAATGTTCTGATCTCTCTGTAATTTGTTGTATAACAAGTCTCTGAATTTGTCAAATTTATTGGGCACTTAAATTTCTTCTTTTTTCATTACCCTTCATCTATTTAATTTTGCTTTAAAAAAACGTTTTTTTTTAATAAAAAAACTGGCCGGCCCGAAAGCCCGTCGGGCTCGGGCCTTGTTTTTCAGCCCATTTTTTTATCCGGGCTTTTTATCCCGGCCCGATAAAGCCCGAATGGGCCGGACCGAAACGGGTCGGGCCGCCCGTTTTTACAGCTCTAAAATAACGGTTATATTTATATATATATATATAACTAGTTTTGAGACCCGTGCATTCGCACGGGTCTATTGACTTTTATTTATAAATTATTGTTAAATTATAAATGACGTTATTCTGTTATTTTTTCTATAATATATTAAATTAAGTCATTTTTTTTAAAGTAATTATCGCGTGTATGATTTTTGTGTAATAAATTATAATTATAATAAAATATATTTAATATTCAATTTCTTTTTTTATTAAAGCAATTATTCCTTGTATGATTAATTTTTTTTTATTAAAGCAATTTTCCTGTGTATGATTAAAAAAAATTTACTAAAGCAATTGTCCCGTATATGATTACATTTTTTTTATTAAATCAATTTTCCCGTATATAATTACATTTTTTTTTATTAAAGCAATTGTCCCGTCTATGATTAAATTTTTTTTATTAAACCAATTGTCCCGTTTATGATTAGTTTTTTTATTAGAGCAATTGTCCCGTGTATGAATAATTTTTTTTATTAAAGAAATTGACCCGTGTATGATTAAATTTTTTTTCTTAAAGTAATTGTCCCGTGTATGATTAATTTTTTTTATTAGAACAATTTTCCCGTGTATGATTTTTTATATATTAGTGATCAATACTTTCTCTTTTTTTTACAAAATTATTGATTAACACTTGTCCCGTGATGTTTTAAGTATAATGACAAATATTTACCCCGTAATTATTATAATATATATTCATCAATAATGCACTTCTTCTATATTTTTTATATAAGAGTAAACAAAAAAATAGTAGAATTTAAATATTATATAATAATATATTAAATTAAAAAATATAATTTTTTTTACGAAATAGAAGATTTGAAATATTTTTTAGAATTGATTAGGAGAAATTAGAATTTTTAGTAGTAATACCTTTTAATATATTGGGCCTGTTTGAATTTGGCTTATTTTTAAGCTTATGAAAATAGTTTATGGTTATAATTTATAAATAAATTTTTATGTTAATTCATAAAAAGAATTTACGCATATTAATTCATAAGTTTTCACTAACAAAAATTATATCTTTATAAATTATTTTCATGAACTACCTTAAAAAACTTATTTATTTGCATAAATTATTTCGCATAAACTCATAAATAAGTCAATCAAAACGGGTCGATTGTGTTTTTGTTTCTATTTTTATGGTCTTTTATTTTTAAGCTCTTAAATAAGTATCTTCTTTTATTAGGTTATTCTATTTTTATTTTTTATATATAAGTTTATATATGTTAGATTGAGTTAGTATTCTTCATTAAAAAAAAGTTACTATTATATTTACTAATATATTGGGCCTGTTCATATTTTTATATGTAAATTTTTTTTAATTAAATTTTTATAGGAAGATTTATTTGATGCTTATCTTCTTCTTTTTTCATGTTTTTCTTTTGTGTGTTTTTTTGTTTAGAGTTGTGGTTTCTGATGCTATTTTTATGGGAAGATTTATTTTATGCTTATCTTTCTTTCCTATTTTTTTTTGTATTTTTTTTATTAGTTTAGAGTCAAAATTACATTTAAGGGCGTCAAATTTGGAACACTGTTAAAAGTAATAAGGACAAACTTAGATTTTTAATAGTAATTTCTTTTAATATATTGTAAGTAGATAAATTAACTACGGGCCACCATTTGCTTTCTTATGTTTAATTCCAAATCGAATTAATTGACTTGTGTAATGAAACTGTAAATCAAGTCTCCGGCTCTTAAATCAACCGGCCTATTAATACCTAAACAATCTTTAGTAGCCCTTACCACATCCACTATTTAATTATTAATTAATAATGGTTGTAATTTAGTGTGGATTTACCTAATCAATCAATATATCATTTGTATGATCCTTGGATTGAATTTCTACCGGACGACCTGCTTTGCATCCTGATGTCGCTAATTGTTCAATCATATGCTTCTTGCGTATCTTTTTTTTATTTTCACCAACAGTTGCAGGGATGAACCGTAGTCCTTTCTACCAAGTTCGGTGTTAATCATTACTGAACCAACTAACAATTAGTTGTTTCTTGCGTTTCTTGTTACTCATTGATATTGTCGAATTTTTTGTTCCTATTTATACTTGTTAATTTTAAATTTTAATGTAGTATTTATTACTTCTTTTAATCTTTTTTATAAGAGAAATTCAACCTTTATTCTAGGTGAAGTGTATCTTATAAAAGGAGAACTAGATGACATATTATTTTGTCAATGATGTCCTTAAGTATTTATCGTAAAGAGAAGAATAAATAAAATAATAAATGATTCAAGGTATCAAAAGTAATAAAGATATCAAAAATAATTTGAGGGTCCGTTTGTATTGACTTATTTTTAAGTTGAGCATTGTTATTTGTTACGAGAGAATTTGAGCAAGAAAGACAAGAATGCTTACATGTAATGCTATTAGTGGTGTGTTAAAATGTAACTCCCCTTTTTGAGGAGATCATGGGTGAGTTGGTATTGAAATTGCTCCCTTAATTTTGTCTTATTGTATATCTTCTCTTTCACTTCTCGTAACAACAATCATTTTCCTTTTAAGTTTATGCGAAACAATTTATACAAATAAATAAACTTTTACATATTGTTATAATTTTTTCAAAGTAGCTTATGAGAAAACAACTTATAAAAATACAATTTTTGTTAGTAAAAATTTATGAATTAACATAAAAGTTTATTTATTTACATAAACTATTTTCACAAGCTCAAAAGTAAATCAAATCTAAACGAACCATGAGTTCGTTTGCATAAGCCAATTTTTTTAAGTAAATAAGGAAGATTATGAGTTTGAACCCCAACTTTCTTTAACACTTATATATAACATACAATATTTTTACCCTATTCCCATATATCATACAAATATGTATCCTCTGCATCTTTTAATTATCTCGATTTAATTAGGGTTTCTTGTTTTTGAAATAATCATTAATGCATCTAATAATCTAAAAATGACATGAAAATTTTACAAATAGAAATTTACAAAGAAAAAAGAAAAAAAATAAAGAATTAAACGAATACTCCAAGATATGCAAACGCTGGAAATTTAATCAAAAATAAAACTTTGAATTTTTCAAGAAGGAATCTCAAAAGCATGTAAATCAAAGTTTTTTATATATATGAGAACAAATATCTTATAGTACAAGTGAACAACTATATTTATCCCCACTAATAAGGCTACAATTGCTACATAGGAGCAATGTTTTAAATAAATGTCCGCGATCGCGAAAACGGCCGCGATAAAACGGTTTTGGAAGATGCCGATACTGTTATCGTTATCACTATTTTTTATATTAAAGAACAAATTGTGATTAATTCACACCGCGACGACCGCACAATTAGTGTCGTAACACCTGTACCAACCAAAATCGTGAAAATCTTTACGTAACCGAAACGCAACAGCAACCATTTTTTAAAACCTTCCGTACGAGTACCTAAATAAGTACAAACGTGGGTTGCCATTGATCAATGATCACACATGTTTTACGGCGTTCCATTAATTGATAGTAGTATTTCGGATTTGTGCATTACAATTCATTCATAAACTTAAAAACTCTCCCTTCATATAGTACACAAAATCAAATCAATAAATTTTTTGTTGTTGTCAACGACAGCAATGCCACTTTATATATCCAGTCTCATTTCTTTTCATTTAAAACAAAATGAACTAATTAATGATTTTATTTTATGACTATGAACTTATAATGAATTTATAATTAATCCCTAAGCACCTTTTCTACAAAAAGACAAGTATATATGCATGCATGGCTAGGCTATTGATCATAGCTATAGACCCATCCAATAATTTTTTCTATATGTTTACTCGATCAAAATGTGACAATTATGTGATCAATCAATGATATATACGGCCTTTAATTTTGCTGGAGATTTTGTGTACGATGGTGAGAATATGTGGGGTTATATGTTTTTTGGTTAACATTGCGCGCTTGAAAGGCCAATATATCTATCTTAACATATTTAGGTGTTTATTTGTGAAAGTAGGGATCAAATTAATATAATAATTCACCATTAAATTTCTTTTCCCTCGAATTAAAAATTGGGACAACAAATTACCATTTGTATGTGTAAAACCCAGATAGAGGCAAAAATTACAATAATGTATGAAACTTGAGGACTAAAACCACAAATTTAAAATAATATTTAAGCCTTTATCATTACTTAGTGATCAAAAATAATTAGGTGTGTTCGTCTATTGCGAAATAGAATCTCATTTAGAGGTGAGATAAAAATTTGTAAATGCAATGGAGTTTTGAAAATAAATGATTTTCAAACAATATATTGGTTTAATTAGTGATGATTTTTTCCATCGCAATTTGTGACAAATAGAAATTTTTTTACTACAACTATTTATTTTGATACTCGCAAATTTTCTGAGGGGGTATTTTCTAGCCCCCACCAGAAAAAATTTCTAGATCCGTCACTGACAGATACAATACTCAAATTAGATACCATGCACTTTTAAATCCGCCACTAAATAGTTGTGATGGAATTTTAACAAATTAGTGACAGATTTTTTCCTTCTCTAAAATTATCTATTTTAGTAATGGAATGTTTTAGATATCGAAATAGTCTTTTGCATTAGTAGGTTTTTTTTAATTAATTTTAATATTTTCTCCGTCACCAGAACTTGAACTACTATATTAGAGAGGTTTTTGGATAAGTCTTGAAGTCTCTTTAAACTTTTTAGGAATAATCCTCCCTCTTCTTATACTAATATAGTTCCTCTTTGGTTGTTTGGATATCTTTGGTTTTTTTATTTTCTTTTATTTATTTGCATCTTCTTATATTCTTCTATTTTTTGGTACATCATCTTCTTATATTCTTTTTTTTAAGAGATATTTTTATATTCTTTATTCTTAGATGCTAACTAACTTGCTCTTTATACTTAATTAATAGCGAGTTATCAGGGTTGAGTATCTTTTATACTCTGATAATGTGTTGAATTAATGTTTATTGATCAAAAACTCAATTAGTTCTTAATTTGTTTTCAACCACCCACATGCATGTTGATCACATATATCGATCAATTGTCAAAAGTACTAAAGTAGATTTGGACATCGCAGCTTTATTTACTTATTTATATTTCGTGATTTCAATGAAGATATATACACATCTTCACAATTCAGTTCACACCATACAAACACATGCAGAAGAAGACACACTACTTGTTGTTTATATATAAAACACATATATATGCTTTACTTGTTGTATTTACGCATAAAAACAACCACAACATGCCACAACGTACTGTACTGCATGTCTACTAATAGTTATATATGAATTATTTTTCAATAACAATATTTAATAAATCCACATAAAATTAATATAGGTCCCACTAAAATAATTACAAAAATTTTGTCTAATTTCTTGTTTGCTACAGTACCGTTTGTTACACTTAGGAGCATCTTAAATCCTAACCACATGATATTAATCTATTTGTGATCTATAACAACTGACAATTAAGATGCTAGCTTATGTATAATATAAATTAATTAATGTAATGTTAATGAGACAACATTAACAAATTATATAACAAGAATTAATCCCAATGAATGGAATGAAATTGATTGTTAAGTAGCACTCTTCTCATTTTCAACGTATCTATTGCTACCATGAAAAACAATAGTACTTTTTTTTGAAGTATTCAAGCAAGTGCCAGTTGGGTCTAACGTTTGATTTATATTTATTTTTTTTGACTGAAACGTTTCTTTTAAATTAATGTTTGTTTAGATAGCCCAATATACTATTATATTATAATAGTGCCAATCAATTAGTACTCTATTAATCAACTTGGTGGGAGAGGTGTTTTTCTAGCTTCAAAATTCTAGGCATGTTTGGGGTCAACATGTGTACGTGTTTCTTAATTGCCAAAAAGAAGTTTATGTTCAAGTATTTGCATTTGTTTTCACCTTGATGTAATTTTTTTAGGATTTGGATTTGATGTAGTAGCTTTTCACACCGTTTTCACACAATTTTAAATCTTGACTGTTGATTACAGAACGGACGGTCCAAATTAATGAAATTATAAAATCACTTAAAATAATTTGGATTGTATATTTCACATCGGACAGCTGTAATCTAAAACAATATTAAATTGTGGGAAAAAAAACTTCAAAAAACCTATTTCTATTTTTTTAGGGAGCCTCCCGAATAATATAGGTAAATATATAGGATGAAGCTTGCTTGCATCTTAAATATAATTTGTGGATAAATTTTTTGGTATTTTCTGTTTCTTCTATGAATGAGAGGTGCACCATATTTTGCACTAATAGTAATACCTTTAGAGTTTGTTGGAGTGTGGAGTGTGGAGTTTGGTCTCGGTGGTTCTGGTTGGATGGAAGCTCTCTTCGTATCTATCTTGCCTTCATGGTTGGTCATTTCTTCTCTTCAACGAGAGACAAGTCTTGTGGTTGATGTGTTGGGGGTTTTCTTGGTTTTTGGCCGTCGGTGTGCTGGATTTGTTGTTCGTGTTGGTGTAATTTTTGGTGTTTTGCTTTTCGAGTTTTTTTGTAGCCTTTGCCTTTTATAGGTGGCGGTTTTCGGATTGTTCGTATATTCATTTGTATTTTGAATTTTTTATTATCCTTATTTTGTTTGTAATATTATATTTTATCATTAAAAAAAAACTTATGTAAATAACAAATACCCTTTAGATTAGTAAAAATAACCCTTTAGTTTTTTTTAGTTACTGTTTACTGTGAAATTTGGTAAACAACGCTAGTTTAATTATTACAAGAGAGACCAACTAGTAAATCTCGGGACATAGTGCTTTTGTTTATATTTTCAAAGTAAATGATATTCATTATTGTTCTTATGTTCACAAAGTATTGTTTTGTTTTATGTGTTACTTGAAATACAAGAAAGAATGTTTATTCTAATGAATAAACAGAATGGAAGAAAGAGTCGAAATAAAGATTAATTGGGATAGAAAGAAAAGAACTGTAAATTTGCATTCAAATGTAAATGTTTACAGAAAAAGAAATGGTACACAGAACATACATTTTCCCTTTCGAACTCGTTTCTCTCGTTAGCATGGGTACTTTGAGTTTTATAAGGATTTTGTATAATGATTGTGACCCCTATTTCGATCACAGAACTAAACTATTTATAGACACTAATTCCTAACTGCTAATAACGCCTAAATAACTACAGAGAGGACGCGTGTCCTTGACACGTATTTTGAATTTGAATCCTTTCTTATCTTCTGAATTAGCCGTTGTATCCATCGAAGTCGAAATGATAACTCTTTTCTTTGAATATTTCGCTAAGTCCACAATTTAATCTTACACTACTGGGTGCTTCGACCCTACTGACACTTCGACCAAATCGAAAGAACCCTGAAGAATACGCAATTTTAAAGAGAAATGTTCAATAATAGAACATTTATTATATGTTCATGCATGATTGATCATTAAATTCATTGGCTCTGAAAACCAAATATATTTAATGACTTTTAAAATAATTATATATTTAAACATAATTATTTTAATTATCCATTTAGAACATATTTTTACTTAGTAAAAATATGGGCTAACAAATTGCTCCCAAATGCCTGTTTCGATCAAGTGGTCGAACGAGAAAGGAAAAGGCATTTTAAGCTCACGTGCTTGACACTGTTACCAATGACGGCGCTTATGTCACATTCAGAAGTAACTGTCACCTTGATTCCCACGATCCATCATTGTTCCTAGGTTTTAGCATGGTGGATGACGTGGCACACGTAGAAGTTGAAGAGAATTTATTTGAATTTCTTTTTGATTTATTTTTTGAAGACAGACGCGTTCCCCTATAAATAGTAACAAAGGAACAAAGAAGCACTTTTTACCAACTTCCAAAACTCAGAGCTTTCTTCACGAACAACACTGTTCATCTTTTGATTTTTGGCAGCTCTGATGAATTTACTCTTCAGCAGCCTTTCGATCTCTTCTTTGATCTTGGACATGATTTCTGGTGCAAACCTTCTTGGCAATTGTTTCACTGGTTTTTTACCTGCCTTGATTGGTAGCTTTAGTTCGACCATTTCTCTACTGAGTCCAGGCATTTCATTATAATCCCAAGCAAAACAATCACTAAATTCCTTGAGAAGTAGTACCAATTTTCCTTTCAAATCAAGACTAATATTAGCACTAATGTATGTTGGCCTTTTTACTGAGCCATTTCCAATGTCAATTTCCTCCAAATGGTCTTGGGCTTGCATCTTAGGAGTTTCATTCAGTGGATCCTTTTCGAATCCCAAGGGTTCTTCATCATAGATGCAATCAAGCCTTTGTGCTTGTGGCATAGAAATGCCATCACTTTCGACCTTGGCTTCTGTAGCCATATTTTGATGAACATCAGCTTCCAAAGCCGTATTTAACTTAGTTTCCGCCATATAAGCCGTAATCCTGGCCCATGCACTGGACTCAGTCATTGTAACCTTCATAAACATTCCACCCAGATGGTGGTACAACTCCATCTTCTGAGGACACAGCATCTATTTCCTCTCTTTCCCATATAAAGCCTTGGGTTGGGTGGAGTTTCACAGAATGAATCACATTATCAGAGGGTGTGAAAGCATTCTCTCTATCATAACATGGCGCAATGTTCGCCAAATTCTTGTCAAAGGTTTGTTGATTTATGGTATCTACCTCTGACATATAAAAACTTTGATCAGCTTCTATATTTTCAACGCAGCCGTCCTCCCTCCAAAGTATCAACTTCTGGTGAAGGGTCGAAGGAACAGCTCCTACTCCATGAATCCACTCTCTCCCTAACAGCAAGTTGAAATTTGCCTTAGATTCAACCACTAGGAACAGAGTTGGTCGAACTATGCTGCCCACAACAACATCCACTTGGATTGCCCCCCTTGAATGTCCTGTTTTGCCTTCATAATTGGACAAAACAATGTTATGGGCTGACAAATCACAGTCATATTTGCCAATCTTGGGTAACATAGATAGAGGCATTAGATTCACAGCAGATCCTCCATCTATCAGCACTTTGTTAACTCCAACTCCTTCAACTTTTGCTCTGATGAAGAGGGGTTTGAGATGATTCTTCATGCCTAAGTCTGGCCTTTCGAATGTAGCATGTTGCTCTTCGATACAGCCATTGTTCATGACATAATAGCATATTGGCTTAGGATCAGCCATTTCTAACTGGTCGAAATCAGTTTCGAGCTCAGTTACTTCTGATTGAACATCATATTATGATGGCAATATGGAAACCACACATATTACATCAAAATCTGGCTCAGAGTCCAGCAGATCATCATCTTCCATTTTGTTTTCTTCTATAGGAGGAAGGATCCTTTCTTTTGCTGGCCTTCTAGCCACTTCTTTATATTTGCATGTTTGAGGATTAGTTGCAGCCAATTTCTTCTAGCGTTGGAATCTACGCCATTGAGTCCTTGTCATTGGATGTTTACCCTTATAATTATTCCTGTAAGAGTATTTGTTAATATCCTCTGAGTAGCTTAGTTTGGTGCCACTAGAGCCACCAACTTCCATTGCACCTTTGTTGAATTTTATGGTTCCTTGGTGCATCCAGCGTTCCACAGGGATCGAACTAGAAGGAAGGAAAGTGGACCTTCGATCAGCTTGGACTCTATTATTTGGTCGAGTTAGAATGCCCTTTCCTTTATCATGAGGTTGTTTTGGGTTTGCCCCCTGCCTATTTGCCATTGGTTGGAACTTCATAAGGCCTGCAGTAGCCTCTTTATCACAAACAGCACTGCAACGAGCACAAAGCATCACTCATTTGTTCTGTAGCTTGCATCTGTTCAGAAAGTCAATCAAATCCTCTTCAGCTCAAGGATATACCACCTTCATTTTTTCAAAGTATTCCTCTTCAGGGATTTTCTCCACTTGCACCTCTGTAACCTCCATGGCTTCGACCATCATGATAGCCTGTGGTTCAGCATAGAGGGTATCAGCATTCTGTGAAGACTCTGGATCTGCCTTTGTGGCTTTGGGTTTTTCACCAAGTTTAAGTCTTCCTTCGTTCAAAGCTTTTTGAACCAAGTCCCTGAAAAGTACACATTGTGAGGTTCTATGTCCAAGAAAATTATGATATTTACAATAACCTCTTTTCTTTCTCATGTCTAATGGAGGTACTTTAACACCTTTTGGAACCACTATTTGGCCATCAGTAACCAACAAATCAAAAATCTCATCACATTTTGTTATATCAAAAGTGTAAGTCTTTGAAACATATTTATCATTTTTTGGTTCAACAGGGTTTTTCCCATTTGAAGGTTTTAAAAGTTTACAAGTGTAAGGGGGACCAGGTTTTAATTCTGCTAGGTCTACTTCCCCTTGTTCAACATCCTCATAAGAGATATCATATTGTTGGTCGCTATCATGTGTTTCCACATAAGCAACTTTTTCTTTTTTATGATACTTAGAATTTCTAGCCTTTTCTGCTTTCAAGCGTTCGACCTGTCGAACCCTATCAGCCAATTGGGCCATATCTCTTAGATGCTGAGTATCTAACTTCTTTCGGATCGAATAATCTAGGTCACCAGCAGCCATTTCAACCAATTCATGTTCAGGCACCTGAGTAAAACATCTAGCCTTAAGTAAGCGGAATCTATTCAAATAATCATCCACAGACTCAGGAGTTTTGCGCCTAACACTTGCTAATTCTTTGAGACTTATTTTAGATTGTCCCATGTAAAATTGCTCATGGAAAACCCTCTCCAATTGATTCCAATTGAAAATTGAATGTGGAGGGAGGGTAGTAAACCATGTAAAAGCATTTTTTGTTAGAGAATTTGGAAAATACTTCATTCTTAAATTCTCATTATTTGCTAAATCACCTGCCTCAGTTAAGTATCTTGCTATGTGTTCAACAGTGGATTCACTAGTATCACCAGCAAATTTAGTAAACTTTGGGATCTTCCAACCCCTTGGTAGTTCTGCTTGAAGCACATATTCTGACAAGGCAGAGACAAAATGAGGCCTATGCATGCCTATGTTTAAACCATTTTGTACCAGGATGGTTTCGACCAAATTGGCTATGTTATTTTGCCCAGCAAGGTTATTATTCTGGACATTTCTCACTACATCATCAGCATTTTGGTTCCTATTTACCAACACAATTCCAGGATTTTGCTCGACCTGGGGCAAAGCCTGTTGTTGTGCCTGAATTTGCACTTGTGGTTCGACCACTGGCACTGGCTGTTGGATTTGGTTTAAAGGGTTTACAACATTATTTGGTGCTGGCATAATGGCATTATTTGGTGCTTGTGCAATTTGCAAGGGCACCACATTTTGAATTTGGGGAACTTGTTGATTAGGGACTTGAGGAGCCCCAAAGAAATCAGCAATTCTTCCCATTTGATTAGCCAACAATTGGTAACTTTGGTTTGTATTTTGAATTAATGGGTTAAATACTGTACCAATTTGTTGTGTTAACATATTGACCATATCATGATTACTTTCATCCATTTGTTGCCTTAAAGCACTCAAGGCATTGTTGGTTAAAGAGGGGTTAATGTTTCGAGTAGCAGAACCAGAAACTATCTGATTATTAGGGACAAACACGCCTGGTGCTGACTCTGTAAATAATGATGCACTTGTTTGCAAACCCTACATCATACTGGTAGGCATACCATATGGGTAGTTCCTACTTGTGCCTTGACCCACATATTGGGAAAAGGGTAATGAGAAAGTAGAGGAACTAGCGTCACCCCCATTAACATTTGACCTATTTGGAGAGAAATTTCCCTCCATAGCATGGGAAAGAGTCAAGATAGGTTCTGTAGTGGTCGAAGGTACCACCGTAGACGTTGGCATTGTCATTGTGGCACTTACCACAGACGATGTTGGGGCAGAAACTGTTGCCCCACTAGCGTTGGGCACAATCGCACTGATTTCAGGAGAGATTATGGCCTCAGAAACGCTCGAAGCGGTTGATGCATTCGAACCGTTATTATTATTGTTTCCGTTTGGATTTTCCATATTTTGTCTTGGGTTACTTCTGGGTGGTGGTCTAACCATTTCAGGGAGTGATTTCCCGTTCCTCAAAAGCATACACTACACACAAAACTTTTGGAAACAATTCAAAAAATGCAGAAGAAATTAACTACACAAACTTTGAAGAAATTTAAACACAAAGCACACAGTCCCACTGGGCGTGCCAATTTGTTTACTGTGAAATTTGGTAAACAACGCTAGTTTGATTATTACAAGAGAGACCAACTAGTAAATCTCGGGACATAGTGCTTTTGTTTATATTTTCAAAGTAAATGATATTCATTATTGTTCTTATGTTCACAAAGTATTGTTTTGTTTTATGTGTTACTTGAAATACAAGAAAGAATGTTTATTCTAATGAATAAACAGAATGGAAGAAAGAGTCGAAATAAAGATTAATTGGGATAGAAAGAAAAGAACTGTAAATTTGCATTCAAATGTAAATGTTTACAGAAAAAGAAATGGTACACAGAACATACATTTTCCCTTTCGAACTCGTTTCTCTCGTTAGCATGGGTACTTTGAGTTTTATAAGGATTTTGTATAATGATTGTGACCCCTATTTCGATCACAGAACTAAACTATTTATAGACATTAATTCCTAACTGCTAATAACGCCTAAATAACTACAGAGAGGACGCGTGTCCTTGACACGTATTTTGAATTTGAATCCTTTATTATCTTCTGAATTAGCCGTTGTATCCATCGAAGTCGAAATGATAACTCTTTTCTTTGAATATTTCGCTAAGTCCACAATTTAATCTTGCACTACTGGGTGCTTCGACCCTACTGACACTTCGACCAAATCGAAAGAACTCTGAAGAATACGCAATTTTAAAGAGAAATGTTCAATAATAGAACATTTATTATATGTTCATGCATGATTGATCATTAAATTCATTGGTTCTGAAAACCAAATATATTTAATGACTTTTAAAATAATTATATATTTAAACATAATTATTTTAATTATCTATTTAAAACATATTTTTACTTAGTAAAAATATGGGTTAACAGTTACATGAAAGGGTTGATAGATGTTGGTGCCCATCTCTTTTGATGGATCAAGGCCACTTATAAAATCTTGGATTTCGCCTAGTATACATTATAAGTTATCTCGTAGACTTTGTCCCAAATTTAGCTAATAAGTAGTCAGCACACAAATTATCCTCTTTAAGCGTATGACAAAGTTGAAAGACAGAACTATGTATTTTTTCCTGTTGTGATGAGTGAAAAAGTTTGTGTGATTTACCAAATGAATATAGTATGCATAGAGTGTGGTAAATAATGTTTCTCATGTGTTGAGGCTTCACCACTATACAAATCTTTTAGAGCGCATTCAAGTATATTTGATTAAGATTTCTTTTCAATTTATTTCTATTTCATTTACACACACCCCCTCAACCCCCCACCCCCACAGAAAAAAGGCAACACTGCACCGTCATTACTCACTAGCTATAAATTAAGGAAATTTAATTACGTGTTGCGCAATTAATCAGCTTGAATAATTTGTATGTTGTAGCCTCGTAGATTAATCAAAGATAAAAAAGGAAAAAAAAAATAGCCTGAAGATTACCTTCCCTATTTTGGAAGATTTTGTTGTTTGTGTTTGTTCTGAAGCATATGTTTTTTCTACGAATTTCTGACACTAGTGGAAGCATGCTGCTCCCTCTCTTGGAACAAAATTCTTACTCCAAACTTTTTATGCTAGCTACCTTTCAAATAATAATGCCTCAATATATATATATATATATATATATATATATATATATATATATATATATATATATATATATATCATCAATAGGCCAAAAGTTACTATATAAAATATTAATCATATATAATGACTTTATAACAATAAAGATTTCTATAACTTTATCTAGCTTATAAGGTTTGCATCCATTACAAGCTTAAAAGGTTTCGCTTGTTTTAGCCTCTAGAACCACAGCTTTTGGAGGAAGGAAAAAAGCTATTAATTTCTCTTCACAATGGTCCATTTTATAAGCCAAGCAATAATAATATGATCAAATAAGTACAACGGCAATAGACGAAGTAAAAATTAAAGTCTACATCACGAGAATGAGGGTTTTTTTTTATATAATTAACTCTTTGAATTTTAGATGAAAAGTTCTGATAGGTTAAAATTGCGATAAGTAATTTTACTACATATTGAATTTAAATTCTTTTGAATAATGAGTTCTAAGATGAACTTATTAACAACTTGAATTCAATAATTTGATTAGAATAATTGTTGATTTGTTTTGAATGTTGAATACTAACTGTTATCGTTGAACATACATGAGATTAAATTAGATGCATTATCTAATCTCTAAATATACCACTTAAATTTAAATTAAGAAAAAACACCTGTTCAATTTTTCCATCATAAAATTATAAAATTTCATTTTTTTTAAAAGAAAATTAAGAATAAATTAAGATAGCATTATATACATGTATTGTAGTTCTTAACTTTTTTTACTTTTTATAAAAACAAAATGTTGTGACCATTGTAGATATATACATAAAATTTTTGACTTTCAATAACTTAAATATTCATGTTAGAGATTTTAACTTTATATAAATCACAATTTTTTAAAGGATATATCTCCAGAATAAATTTAATAAAACAACAAAATAGCTTCTTAGATTAGATTCTTTTTGAAATTTTATCTTTAAAAAATTTTATAACAAAAAGACGAAATATTTAAAATGAAATTTTAAGATAAGTTATTAAACCAATTTTCATTTCAATCTTTTATAAAAAAATTCTTTGTTAAATTTATTTTAAGAAAAAAGCAATATATTTTCAAATTCATTTTCATAAAAAATTACTAAAACTAATTAATTAACGAGCTCTTAATGTATTCTTAGTTTATCTTAGAAAATGGTTTAAGAGTATTTTCTTTAAAAGAAATTAAATACTACCTACTAATCAAACGAGACCATAATAGCTTCCTTAAATATATACTATCTTAACAATTTTTCCCCTAACAAAATACTATCCACCGATAAAATATAATTTCATCGTAGGTTTGATTCCCTTTTAAAAAAGGGTTTTGTAGTTCAAAAATTTAAAAATTAAAAAACTTGATTGATATTTCAATTTTATAAAAGTGTTTTCAAAAACAGTTTTCCGTTTATCAATTTTTGAAGCTAAAATAGTAAATCTGGTTCAAGAAGTTTGATTTTCTCTTCTTAAAATTCAGTTTTTTAAAATACTTTTATAAAAGATATTTTAAAAACTAAACAAAATTTATTCGAACAGTGTCTTTCTTATATTTTATAAGCCTTTTCACTATTACATTTATTTATCTTAATCCACCTTAGTTAATTACTAATTTACATATATTTTCCTATTACTTTAGAATATATAACACACACACACACACACACACACACATATATATATATATATATATATTAATGAATTGGTTTAAATAGTAAAAAAATTTAAATACCTTTGAAATTTGCATATAAAAAAATTTGGTCAAGAGGAAATAATCTACTTATCCAACAAATTAATTAACAAAAATTAGATTTATAGAGTTGTGCAAATTGCAGTGGTGACTGTCTTCTCTTTGTACCCCACAATTTTTTCGAAATAGATTTATCATCGTTAATGGTCTAATAATTAATTCTTTTAGGTATCAATACACATATAATAATTAGATATATTTTTACCTTTAATTTATTTAATACAAATGAAATTAATTTAATGTATATATTTGATTTTTATAATAGTACAAAAAGAAAAGTATCATTAATTATGTCCTAGTTTTATATAAGTATCAAATTTTAGGACAAAAATAAAATGTTTGAAAAACCAAAGATGATGAGAGAGTAATGTTAATAAGTGTGCTTATGTCATTTTCCAATATTTGAACTAGTTGTGCAATATGTGTCCTGACGTGAAAGAAAATTTAGGATCAGACAATTGATGAATTACATTAATCTAATTTAAAACGATAAATAAATTGAATTCAAATTGAACTTAGGACAAAAATTAGAAGGAACATAGAATCAGTCTCGACGCGTCTATTGTGACAAAATAGTATTAATCTATTTTTTGTACTAAAACGAAATCTATCAGTTTTAGTAACATGCATGTATCGTAGCATCAATTAGTTTTTTTTTACAACATATAGCATCAATCAAATATAATACTAATACTGTAACCAAAAAAAATAAAATATAATACTAATACTATAACTTTTACAAGTTATTAATTACAAATAATTAGAGAATTATTACAACCAGCATTTGGACCGATCATACATTCCAACAACATTTTTGCGTGTATAAGGGAAGTGATTTCATTCATTATGTTTTTTCAACATGTCATATTCATTCAAATACAAACATGACCGCAAGTGTTGCAAAAGTGATGAACATGTTGTTTTATTATAAAGTTCAGTTCATATGCACCTACCACACCATAACCACAATCCTTCTTCTCTTATACCGACAAAAGGTACTCTAATGTATTTTACAAGTTTTTTGTGAAGGACAGTTTAAAAAATAAGATACTTTATATAGTGACCTTAAGGTAACTAATTAATTATATTACCAACTAACAAATAATCACAACTAGCTTATCCAAATATCTTGATCAAGAAGGTGTATAGTATAAGAACGATGCTTACCACCGCCATTACGACTGGGTGGGAGTTGCTGAGTGTTGGTTGTTAAGTCTCATATTGTTTAATTTTTTAAATAAAAGAAGGAGGTTAAAAATTAGCTATCGGAGAAGTGTCACATTGTTTAGTGTGGCAAAGCAAGGGAAAACCAAAGCTATATTGAACAAAGGTTCTTTGTTTTTAGATGTCTCAGTCGGTAACACTTTAACTAGATGCCAAAAAGTGTGTCCTTATAGTATTTCTAATATACCATACACAATGACAAGTTATTGCACAACACACGAAAATTGGTTGACATTGATGCAATGTGTGTGGTCAGATGAGTCGAAAGATGAAGAACTTTGTTAAAAGCCAACATGAGAAAGTGAGAACCGGGAAAAATTGTATGATTTTTAAAGTGGATTTCGAAAAGGCTTACGATTCCGTGGAGTGGGGATTTCTTGAATATATGCTTAGGAGGTTTGGTTTTTGTGAAATGTGGATTGGGTGGATGAAGGCATGTGTGTTTGGGGGAAACCTTTCGGTGCTAGTTAACGGTTGCCCAACGGGGCAAATTGATATACAAAGAGGCTTGAAACAAGGAGATCCGTTAGCCCCCTTTTTGTTTTTATTGGTGGCGGAGGGTTTCGGTGGTGCAATGAAGAAAGCGGTTGAGATTAACCTTTTTAATGGGTTCTATGTCACTAGTGATGGTCCTTGTATCTCCCATCTTCAATATGCGGACGATACTTTATGTATTGGTGATGCGTCCATCAATAACCTTTGGACTTTGAAGGCAATACTTAGGGGGTTTGAACTAGCCTCCGGGCTCAAGGTTAATTTTTGGAAGAGTTGTCTAATGGGCATAAATGTTAGCGACAATTTTATGGAGATGGCTTGCAATTTCCTTAATTGTATTCAAGGAAGCTTCCCGTTTAAGTACCTTGGCTTACCGGTAGGGGCGAATCCGAGAAGATTGTCGACTTGGGATCCGTTGGTGATTAGCCTTCGGAAGAAGTTGAATTCTTGGAGGCATAAGCACATTAGTCTTGGAGGGAGGTTGGTTCTTATTAACTCGGTGCTAAACTCATTACCTATTTTTTTCCTTTCCTTTATGAGAATACCGGTGCAAATTGCTAAGAAGGTTACCCGGATCCAAAGAGAATTTCTTTGGGGTGGTGTGAGGGGCGGAAGCAAACTTAGTTGGATCAAGTGGAGGGTAGTGTGTCAACAAAAGTGTAATGGGGGGCTTGGAGTGCGTGATGTTAAAGCGGTTAATCTTAGTCTCCTCACGAAATGGAGATGGAGGCTTCTTAATAGCGGTGATAGGGGTTTGTGGAAGGAGGTTTTGGTGGCAAAGTATGGTTCTCAAATTGTGCATAGTGAAAACCTTTCGATTAGGCCGTACTCTTCTTGTGCCTCTATTTGGTGGAGAGACTTATGTAATCTTGATTATTGTGTTGACTCAAAAAATTGGATATCGGAGGTGTTCAAACGCTCTCTTGTGAATGGGGTGCTCACCCGATTTTGGTATGATTTGTGGCACGGGGACTCGTTGTTAAGTGTGAAGTTTCCCCGGCTTTTTTCTCTTTCTTTGCAAAAGGAGGCAACCATAAGTGAGTTGGTGGTAGTTGATGGAGAGAGGAGGAGTTGGAATTTGTTATGGAGGCGTTCCCTTTTCACTTAGGAGGAAGAGAGTGTCACGCAACTTTTGGGCTCTCTTGAGAATGTTCTCTTGTCAAATGAGGAGGATTCTTGGTGTTGGCCTCTTGAGTCGGATGGATGTTTTTCGGTTAAATCCGCTTTTAGTTCTCTTACGAAGGAATTGGTTATTGGTCCGATATTGTCTTCTTTTGAGTTGAAGGTTTTCTCTTCCATTTGGGAAAGCCCGGCCCCCTCGAAAGTGGTTGCCTTCTCTTGGCAACTACTCTATTGTAAGACCCAATATTTCCACTGTACAGGTGTTTCTAAGGAACTTTAGTGTCGGCTAAGTTTTAGGGTTTTTGGTGAAGCAGTTTCGTGAGTATTGTCGCGTTAATAGGATTTTTGCTGAAATGGAGCCTGTTTTGTGCTCGTGCGCTGGAAAGGCACAGACTTTTGGGTCGTAGTCTTCTTTTGAGTATAAGAAGGTTTATGTGTAGTCAGAATCGCGAGTTTTGGTTTATTCTGGTTTTTGGAAAAACGAGTAGGAATTTGACCCGCTGTTGGAAATTTTTACGATGTCTGAATTCCGTAGAAATTTAGATGGGAGTTTTATATATCGGCGTGAGTTAGGATATATTGTCAGAATAATTTTCTAGTGTGTGAAAGAAAATTACAGTCGGGGAAAAAGATTTAGCGATAATATTTGGAAACAGTTTACGACGGACGTTTATTTGGTAGATTTTATATTTTTGTGATTTCCGTCCGTTAGCGAGGTGCGACTCGTTTACGAGCGAACGCGAGAGCTGAGAGGTGAGGAAGCTTAGAAAATATCTTGGGAGGATAAGCTTAGAATTGATCCAATGGCTAGGATTTAATCTTGCAACTTTAGGCACTATTTGATCCAATGGTGGATATGCAACAAGACCATTATTTAGGAGACTTAGAATTTGGAATTCATTTCACTCCTTTCTTTCTCTTGGCCGTGAGCTTCTTCTTCCTCACCATACCATCACCAAAATTCAATCCTTCACCATTTGTCTTGATCATAAGCTTGTTGGAAAGCTTGGAGTTGTGAGATTCTTCTTCTAAGGTAGCTAGAACTTCTTCCCTTCTTCATAGCTTGCCAAACTCTTAGAGATTCATGAGATTTTTGGTTTATGTTCTTGAGAGAAATTTGTGAGAAATTGTTCATGATTGATTCTTATTGCTTAGAAGTTGTTTATAAGTGATTATCTAACATGTTTAGGCTTAGTAGTGATGCTTACCATGGTTAGATGTGATTCTCATGAGATTTTTCTTAGCAAGGGTTTTGGAGAAAATTCTAATTGATCAAGAACATGGAAAATTGTTTTAGCTTTTGTGTTTAATGAATTGTTTCAAGACTTTTAGAGAAATGGATGTGTGAAAAATAGTTTTGTTTTGAAAAACAAGAAATTTGTTCTTGAGAGTTCAAGAGAAAACTTTTATGAATTTTTGATTGGTGTTGTGAAAAGGTTTTGATTGTTAAGTTTAATAATTTTAGGAACTAAATGAATTCTTCTATGCTTTTGAAATGAAAGAAAATTAGAACTAGCTATATTGTTGTTGTTTTGGCCGTGGCCTTTGTGTGTGTTTGTGTCCATGATGTTTCAAATTTTTAAGCCCTATGGGAAGGCATGATCATGGTTTTAAAATGAAGAATTAATGTGGTTTTGTTTTGAAAGAAAACTAGTAACTTGTGTTCTAAGTAAACAAGTTAATTGGTAATGTTTTGAAAAGTGTTATGCTTTGATTTGAAATGGTTTTGGTGTAAGAGCTTGATCACTTTTGAGAAATTAATAATGGTTTAAGTATTTTAAACTATGTTTGATTTTTGAAAACAATGTTTTAGGTGTGATCTCAATTCTGGCCGAGATTGAAAAGGGTATTTAGGTCCTTTTAAAATTGTTTTTGTGACTTGGAAAATTAACTATTTGATCCGTCTTTTCGAGACGAAGATTTCGGTGTATGGCTCGTCTCGATCGGATAAAGAATGAACGAGTTATGGCCATTTTTTTTGAAAGAAAAAACTTGTAACTTGTGGCGCAAGTAAACTTTTATTTTTGTGAAAATTTTCAAAGAGTTTTTGGTTTGTTTTCAAACGGTTTTAGTATGTGAAAATTGATTGCCTTGGAGTTAGGAATCAAAGTGTTTCTTAGTTTGTTTTGAAACGAAACTATATTGCTTATAGCAAAAATAGTGTATTTAACTTCGTGAATTTTTAATCACTATGGGGAGAACTGAGAATCACTATCCGAGAGTGTTAGAAAGTACCTTAAACACCTCTAGAATTTTGGGAATAGGTTTCGTTTCAATAGAATACCGTGAGAGTATTTTATTGATATTACGCTGCTTATTTTTTAGGAAGCGCGAATTGTAGAGTTGAACGAGACTTAGTAACCGGAAGCTTGCTAGGTAAGGGCATCACTTTATTTCTGTCTTTTCAACTGGTTATGACATGCTTGGATTTCTGCTGTAATGCTTTGCTATGTGTTTGGCATGTCTAGTTGATGTATTCTCGTGATGAGAACGTGTTTAAAATACTTACGCTGTTTACATATGATTATGAGAATGTATGTATGAACAGGTTGTTAGAATACATATGGTTGGAAATGTATGTATGTCGTTGTGTTTGATTTACATATATCTGTGTGATATGTAATTGTTGCATGAGCATGGATGGAACGTGTATGTCAGTTGGGACTACACGGGTGGATGTGTCTGTGTGACTCCGCCGGGGCTGTGTCTGTGTGACTGCCCTATGTATATGCGTTTCTTAGTTGGCGATAGCATCTGTGTGGCTATGTTTGCCTGGTGTTAGCATCTGTGTGGCTACACTTTTGAGGGGGTGACAGCATCTGTGTGGCTGACAGCATCTGTGTGGCTGGTAGCATCTGTGTGGCTATTTTCACCTGGTGATAGCGTCTGTGTGGCATCACCTGATCCTTGTGGCTTTTTTTTGAGGGGGTGACAGCATCTGTGTGGCTGACAGCATCTGTGTGGCTGGTAGCATCTGTGTGGCTATTTTTCACCTGGTGATAGCGTCTGTGTGGCATCACCTGCCCTCGTGGCTTTAGTGGGTTGGACCTACGATTCCGGAACTCATGCATTGTGGTAGCTAGGGTTAGTACCACGCATTGTAGAAGTCTGCATTAGGCTTGGTGTGCATTATATATATAAACCCGTTGGTGGGAATTGCTTTGGTGGTTAAGAGCTTTCTCTTGTGTTCGTGGAATTATTGTTATGTGTACAATCTTTCTCACCGGTTATATATATACATACTATATATTTTGTGGTGACCCTTTCTTTCATTTGCGGGCTCATCCCACCCAGATGATGGGTTAGGTCGTGGTGACGACGGTGGCTGTTCCAGGCCCCATTGAGATGTTGGAGCGTTGGCTTAGTTAGACTATGCGCCGGTGTGGGTTGTGCACCGTGCTTTTTGGGTTAGGCATAGAATTCTAACTTGTGCTGTTGTAAGTATTTGAATACTTAGACTTGGATTGTAATTATTCAGGAATACACTTTGCTTGTCGAAGCACCTTATGGTAATGAGTTCTTTTGTATATTTGAATGCCGGCTCATTTAAAATCTTTTATGCGTAACTCTGATGTGTACAAAAAAAAATAATGCCTTGTCTGGCCTTTGAAAAACAGGTTGTTACATCTATGATCGAATCCCGACAAGGGATAATCTTCTCTTGAGAGGTGTTCTACCGAGTCAAAGTGGTGATTTATGCATGTGGTGTGATGATTTGCGGGAATCTCCAATTCACTTGTTCCTTCATTGCAAGGTTGCGTCATTGGTGTGGTATGAAGTTTTTAGGTGGCTTGGAGTTGTAATTGTTTTGCCTCGTAATCTCTTTTATCTTTTTGAGATTTTGAGTGAAGCGGCTAAAAACAAGAAATTTAGGTAAGGTTTTCGTTTGGTTTGGCACTCGGTGATTTGGTCGATATGGAAAGCAAGAAATAATCACATTTTCAATAATGTGATTACGGATCCTTTGGAGTTGGTGGAACAAGCTAAAATCCTTGCTTGGAGATGGAGTGCGGATAGGTTGAAAATAACCCCGTGTCTTTACTATGAGTGGTGTTGGGATCCCGGAAGTTGCTTTGACCGGTAGCTAGCTAGACTGTTTCGGGTTTTGTTGCAGGTGCTGGCTTTGTTTCTCTGTTGCTGCGGTTTTGAGGTGCAGTGTTTTGGTGTTTTTGCGCTGCTACGGGCTGATCTTTTGGCCCTCTACTGTTCGGCGCTTTTTCTTGTTCTGTTGCTGCCTTTTTGGTTGTTTTGTTGGCTTGCTCTGGTTTGGTTTTTTACCACCTGTAGCTTCCCCATATTTGTATCACTTGTTCCCTCCTTTTGGTATTTCTTATACCATGGGTGTGGCTTATTAATAAAGTTTGTGATTCAAAAAAAAAAAACATGAGAAAGTGAGAGGAGTCTATGTGTTTTTTTAAAAATTTCACACAGTAATAATTCTCTAGTTGTGTGTTTAGACAACTGTTGTGATTTTTTCTCCGATTTCAAAATTCTCATTCTTATGTTGTGTTTTTCTTTCTTTCTTCAGTTCTGTTATTTACTAGCAAGAATTGCTTCCACTGTCATCACCTCAAGGATGACGAGTAGGATGTCTTAATTATCTGGTTGTATATTTACGCTTCCTTGAATCTTGAGATTGGTCTTTTCTTAGTTTCAATTTCTCCATTCTCGATTGAGACATTTGTGGCGAGTAGGAGGATAAAGAGATAGATCTTTGTTAAAAACAAAAAAGTTCCCATTATTGACTGATGGATTTGAAAGTTTCTTCAGATTTTCGACGTTTTAACAAATACACTAAAATTTTATGTGAGTGATGATGATCGTCTTGATCTAATCCTGTTTTTCTTACACCTTGGTGAGGTAGAGGTTTTGTTCCTCTATCATTTGTGATAATATAAGAATAATTTAGCAATATCCCAAGTAACAAATATATTTTGACGATTTATGTAAAAAGGTTAAATAAATTTTTGATCGATCTTTATTAATATCTAAAATTTCATTTTAGTCCGTAATTTTTTTTTAATACATTTTGATCCTTCAAATATTTAATTTTTCATCACAACTTTTAGTCCTTACTGCTAACCTTATAATTGCTATCTTTTTTCCTCTTAGAAGTGGTGTGTGCCCAATGGTTGCAATATTTGTTCATCTTTATTAATCTATAATATTGTGGGTTCCTTGGAGGAGTTTCATGTCACAATTCTTAGTTACTACTTTTAAGTCAACTTATGAGTATCATTTGAAATTTTGATTTTTTTAATAAAGGATAAATTAAATAAATTTTTTTAAGTTTTTGGTGCTTAATTTCTTATCTAATTCATCTTTTGTTAAAAAAAATAAATAAACTTTCGTGGTAAATATTCTTATAATATTATGAATATGAATACAAAAACTTATTCAAAAATGTAAAGAGTGTGCATGAGTTGCTTGAAAGCAGAGACTAAATGTTTGTAAACATGAAATTATGATATTCATTAATATGTTTTTCTTAGGATAGTTTACCTCTCTATCATTTGGTGCTTTCATTCATGAACTTAGTCTTTCTCATGGCTAATTTCACGTTTATCACTCCACATCCATATCCATATCCATATCCATATCCTAGCTCCTTATCTCTCAAATTAAGTATATAACACTATACACACCTAACTCATTTTTAACCGGTCTTTGTTTATCTTGTGTGGAGACTTAATCATTTTAATAATATATTTTCCATGAAATAAAACACTATACACACATGTTGGATGACTGATTATCACATATTTTCCTTTAAACATTAGTCGTCTTAAAAATTTGTTTATGTAAAAAAAAAACATTGAAAATTTGTTTAGAGTAGTCACATACTCATGCAAGTCTATAAAAATATTCATCATCCTTAGTGAATAATTAAGATATAATTTAGTACTATAGTTTAAAATGTTGAATCTTTAAACTCAAATTATAGCAAGTTGTAGATTTGTAATGACATGAGTTAATATTGTTACTTAGTCTTAAATAGTAACCAATACTTTATACTGATTGCAATTGTTTTGATTTTATCTAACAACCATCATTCAATTAATCTTGGTAAATTATATCTTTATTATTGTTATTTAACTGTGTAAAGTTAATAATATGTATTAGATTTAATTTAATAGAATTTCACGTGCAAAAATCACTGTCCATTGTTGTATCCTTGAACAAGTCCTTTATAAGCCCAAAAGCACTTTATATTTTCTTCATCATCATCATTATCTTCCACTCCCCTTTGAAAGGATATACAAAAAAATTGATTGATTGTTATGTGTTTACCTGAAGAGGAAAGAGATAGAGTAAAAGATATGGCACTAGAAGCAGTGGTTTATCCACAAACACAAGACCCTTTTGGTTTTGGAATCAACAAAGATTTTTACAACTTCAACTTCAACAACCTTGTTGCAAAAGAACATGAACATGAACAAGAACAAGAACAAAGATCTTTCTGTTTTGTAGAAAACCAAACAGAGAACAATTATCCTTATTATGGAGATTGGAATAACAATACTTTTTCACCACCCCATTTCAATGAACTTCAAGAAACTACTACTACTGATCCAAGTAGTAACAACACTCAAAACTTCGATACCTCGCCTTCCATCAACACTTTTGTTCGTCCGAAAAGGCGCAGAGCAAGAAGCCGAAAAAACAAAGAAGAAATTGAGAGTCAGAGAATGACTCACATTACTGTTGAACGCAATAGGAGAAAGCAAATGAATGAGTATCTTGCTGTTCTTCGTTCTCTAATGCCAGAATCTTACATCCAAAGGGTACTTACTACTTACATATAATAATCACTTAATATATTGACGATGAGTTTGATAGAATCACGTTGAACACTGTGATTTTGACAAACCTACCATCATACACTTAATTAGTATATGCTTTTATTGAATGTAATTTTGGCAGAATTGCGGTGTCACTGTGATTTTGGTACATATTTTACTTTATATTTTCAAGAAAATTGTGATGTTATTATTTATGATTTCTGATTTTGTCAAACTCGCCCTGATTACAATACTTACATGTTCTTGGTATGGTTCCTACTTGAACATTATTTTTTTTTTTATCTGAGCTGAGTGAGCTTCATATGATGTCAAATCGTTCAGGAGAACTTGAATTCAAATTATGGCTGAGAACCAGACTTTACTTATCTTTTGACTAAAAAGAGTGAGTGTGTTTGTTTGTTTTGTTATTGGTGAATTCAGGGTGATCAAGCTTCTATAATTGGAGGTGCTATTAATTTTGTTAAAGAACTTGAACACAAGTTTCATTTGCTTGGTGCTAAGAAAGAAGAAGAGGTGAAATCTGAGGATGTTGGTGGATCAAACAAACCATTTTCTGAGTTCTTTACATTTCCACAGTATTCAACAAGTAGTAGTAGTAGTTCTAATTCTGCAGCAACCATTGGTGAAAAAGTTGGTGAGATTCAGTCTTGCATAGCTGACATAGAAGTGACAATGGTTGAAAGCCATGCAAATATCAAAATAAGATCAAAAAAGAGACCAAAACAGCTCTTGAAAATTGTATCTAGTCTCCATAACATGCATCTCACAATCTTGCATCTAAATGTTACCACTACTGGTGAAATTGTTCTCTACTCTCTCAGTGTTAAGGTTTGTGTTTTTCTTGTTTACTCACTTTTTTTTTTTTTTTACATAAACGAAATGGTAAAACCATCATGTACTCACACACACACAAGTGAGAAGTCGAAGTTCAAAACCTAGTCATGATGTCCGACCTAGAACTTTTGTTGACTTATTTCTGACTTTTTGTTGTAGTAGATTTTGATTTTTTGGACAATTTTGGAAGAGCTTTAAAAGTGAAAATGCATTGAATAAATTTATTTATTTTTATTTAGGTTGAAGATGATTGCAAGTTGGGATCAGTGGATGATATAGCTGCAGCTGTATATCAAATGGTGAATAGGATTCAACAAGAACAGTGTTGAATTATAAGATTCAACTTCATTTGGTTTTTTAACATTATAACTTATCTTCTATTTCTTTTCCTCTTACAAGAGATGTGCCCAATTATTGCAATGTTTGTTCATCTTTTATTAATCTATAATATTGTGGGCTCCTTGGAGGAATTTTTTGGTTTATTCATGCTTATGTTGTTATTAATATGTTGTTATAATTAGTTCCTAGATCCTTTGTGGTTGGATTGGAGAAGGTTATTGTTTATTGTGCTTGAGACAAATCTACCATGTTTTTTGGTCAATTCTACCTACCTTTGTTGGAAATTGGTATAGTATTTGTCTGCTTCATAACCATAAGCCAAATTGTCAAAGTAGAAAAAATTGACAATTTCTCAAAAGAACATTGAGAATGAAAGATCAAGATTGTTAGGCTCTTGTTACATAAATAAATTTAATAGTCTTTTTTGTTTTTTATTTTTATTTTTTTGGTAAAAACCTTATTTTTTTGTTTTCTTTTATTTGGCTTTCATGGTTTAAAGAATTTATGACAACAAACCAAAAAATCTCCCCCATATATTGTTTTTGACTCATGATTCTTGTCTCTTAGTAATATCTGAAATCTGAAATAACAAGCATCAACTTGGAATTGATAACTGACATGCATGTAGAGCTGTCAAAATGGGCCGGGCTAATGGGCTGAGCCATTAGCCCATGGATTTGGGTCGGGCCGGACCATTTAAAAAGTCGTTAAAAAATATCCGGGCCTTTTTTAGCCCAGCCCAACTAGCCCAATTAAAAAATGGATCGGGCTGGGCTTGCCCACCGGGCTTTGGGCTGGCCCGTTTAAAAAAAAAGAGTTTTTAGTTAAAAAAAAACATTTTGGGCTAACCCATTTTTTTAAAGTAAGCCCACAAATACTCGGAAGTAGAGAAGATATACTTGTATGCCGAATCAAGTGCTCAAGGGGCTTAGGCCAAGAAGTTAACTATTTTGTAATATATTTTGATTTTGATTTTGATTATCTAAGGATGCACTTTGTATGTTGCCACAAATACTCTTACATGTGCATGGATCTTTATTTGGTAGATATGTTTTGTATGAATGTTGATTTGATGGTTGTTTTATGTGGTAATTATTTTGTCAGTTGTGTCATTGATCCTTTTTGGCGTGCGCTAAAAAAAATATATGGGCCGGGCTAGCCCATCGGGCTGCATGGTCCAATAGGGCTTGGGCCGGGCTAGAATTTGGCAGCCCATATAGAAATCGGGCCAGCCCAGGCCCGCCCACTTATACGCGCTGGCCCGCCGGGCTGGACCGGGCTGGGCCGGACTGGCCCATTTGACAGCTCTACATGCATGTCATAAGATACTAGTAGGGCCTAATTGATTCTATGTTTTTTAGATTGTCACAATTGATGATGAATTTTGCAGAATTACGATATTTTATTATAATTTTAATAAAAATTATACTTCAAAATTTTAACAAAATTATAGCGTCAATGTAATTTTGTCAGATTCGCTATAACTTTGAACATGCATTTAATGCACTAAATTGGTTGCTATATTATTGAGTAAAATTAAATTAAATTAAAAGAAAATATTTGTTCATTTAAAAAATTACAAAAATTATATTGAAAAATAAAAGAAAATATAATAATAAAAGTCTTGTATTATATTATTATGTGTTGGACTTGTATAGAAAGTATAACTGTCAAAGGAGACACACCTACTCTGTAGTTTGTACTAAGTAGTAGGATTGAACAGCAGAGGAAAGCTGCTGAGGAAGCTCCAAAAGAAATTAAGCTTTCTCTGAAAATCAATTAATCAATTAACTATACTAAAAGTAGAACATACTTTTCAAAATCCAACCCTAACTCCAACCCTAAAACTCCCCCAACCCTAATTCCAATCCTAGAACTATAGTTGCTATCCAACCCTAGAGTGACTCCAACCCTAATTCCAACCCTAGCTCAAACCCTAGATGAATTAAATAAAAGAAAATAAATAAAACCGTAAATCATGTGCTATGCTACTATTTATTCCACTATTCATCATCATTAATTGGTTACATCATCATTGCTTTGTTACATGTGTTTTCTAACTAAACAACAACCAAAAAGACAAGTGTCATTTTGCATGAATATCAATTACATGTTATAGAAGAGAAGAGACAAGTGTATATGGAAGGCAAGACATAAGTGTCATTATGCATGTTTGTCAATAAACATGTGTCTTTCATACATCAATCCATCAATCCTATATAAACCAACTCCTCCTAAAACCACACCACTCACACACTTCATTTTCACTTTCTTTTACTCCCTCCGTTTCTTCCTTTACATTCAATTTATTGTTTTTTATATATATTCATTTTCTTTCTCTTCTTTCTCATATTTCTTTTTTGCTACAAATGCTAATTTCTATTTATTAATTTTTTTTAGGATGCAACTTTTGGTATGTTTTCATATCTTCTTCAGATTAATTATTCATCTCAAATAATACGAGGTATTATTAGTAGTAATTTGTTCTTTTCTACTATTGATGTGATGTCTTTTTTCTGGTCCAATAGACAACCACAACAAAAAAAAAAGACATTATGCAAAAAAAAAAAATCCAAAAAATTAGAGTAGATTTTTTTAAAACAACAAAGCAACTTCACATCCTTATGAATAATCATTTTTCTTATGTTCTTTTTTATTCAATTTTTTTTGCAGGTGCTGAGAAAAAGAAAAGAAACCAAAAGGAGAATAGGAGATGAAACTTCTTTCCTCTTTTTTTTTTTTAACAAAGGAAGGAGATGAAGTTTTGATAATAGGTCAATTACATAAATAATAGTTTTTTCCTTGGTTGTATGTAATAGCTGTAATAAAACTAATAAAAGAAATAATAATTTTTTTTTTGTTGTTCTTCAATAATTGTTGTAGATCTAGAAAATAAATAGATGAAAAATAAATCCAAAATTGCATAGAAATAGGACATCCAAATTGTTGTAATCCCTGATTTAACATTTTTTATAAAAAGAGAGAAAGTTCTTAATTTTATCGATAGATCTACCTAAAAAGATCTATTAAGAAATTATTTTATATAGTCTATTTAGATTTAACAAAAAAGAAAAAATAATATAAACATCTCAAAAAATCATAAAAGATCTTTTCCATTTTTAAAAAGGTTAAATATCCAAAACAAAAAAAAAAGTTAACTCAACAAAATAAAAATAAAGTTCTTCCTAAATAACAAAATTATTTATTTTCTACTATCCTTGCCTCTATCACTTAGCAGTAACCTAGCACAAAGATAAAGAAAAGGTAGCAGTCAGAAAAAGAGAAGAACAGAACATAAATAACAAGAAAAGAAAACAAAGATAATTAAACTTACCTTCTCTGTCTTCCAGAAAAAAAAAATCAAATCTCTTTTCATTCATGGACTTATTTTGTTCAAAAAAAATTTAACAGCTTTTGTGCAAAAAAGAAAGAAAAATATACAGAAAGAGTTGAAGATGAAGAAGAATACAACACAAATTCTTTTTTTTTTTTTTACAGTTTTTTAAAATAGAAAAGGTTGAGATTCAAAGACTAAATCACTATTTGTTGCTACATGTATGATAGAACATAAGAAGTTGAGTGGTTTGGTGCCAAGATCTTGAAACAAAAATGTCCAAAAAAGAGCTTACATGGTAGCAAGAATACAGATCCAGTCATAGAGGACAATCTTTTATGGTGATGATTTTTTGAAAGGTCTGTGGTGATCAAAATCTAGATCTAAAAAAATTGGAACTTTCAACCTAACAACAGCAAAAAAGAAAAACAGAAGAAAAATGAAGAAGAAGGTTCAATAGGAAAATAGAGGATGAAATTTGATGGTAGCAAAATCAAAATGGAGGCGTTGGATTTGAGGGTGGCGGCTAGGGTTTGTTTGTGGGTGAGAGAGCTTCTCCAAATCTCTTTGTTGAAGAGAGAGAAAGGAATTGACAAATGATATGGATTAGAAAAAACTTTACGTAAAAGAGAAGAGAGTTAAGGATATGGACTTCAAAACAAAATTTAATTGAATTAATTTCAATTTTTAATACAATGAATTTAATGCAGTAAAAAAAATTAACGGAAAAAGGGGTGTGTCCGTGTGTATCCCTCTGCTCCTTTGATTTTCCATTTTTTGTTATTTTAGGATTTATAGATTATTAGCTGAATGTTCTTAAACAAACGCGCAAGTAGCTCAGTTGGTTAAGCCGCGCATCTGGAAAAGAAGGGGACGGGGTTCAAATACCCCTGTGATATTTTCCACCATTGTTTTTCCTTTTTGCTGTTTTATTTGATCGTGGGCTTTAGGCCCATATTTGCCACTCACACCCCATTTTGCTTGCTGTTTGCACCCCTGTTCTTAGTTATTTTTACTTTTCCATTTATTTGTTATATTTTTATTTAATATCATTTAATTTATTTGCACATTATTTCCATATTATGCCTTATGTTTAATCATGTCAAAAAGTACTAAAAAATATGCAGTGCTTTGTATTTTATTTTTAGTTTGTATTATTATTTTATTTTGTTTATTCATTATATGTCAAAAAATGCAAAAAAATGTATTGTCTATGATTAATTGTATTTAAGTCAAAAAAAAAAGGGAAATGTTTCGTTAACCCCAGCGTTTAATACAATTTTTATTGCCTATAAAAAAAATTAAAATCACTATCGCATAATCTCAGGTAAAAAATTTAAATAACTATTATAAGTTATTATAATAAAATTTTAATTCACGGGTAGATGACTATTTTTTATCAGCAATTAAAATTTTAAAATAACTATTATAAGCTATTACTAAATTTTTTTAAAATTCACGGGGAGATGACAAATTTTATTGCCTTAATTTACGCACATGTGACATTATTTAAATAATTATTATAAGTTATTACTAATAAAATTTTAATTCACGGGTAGATGACTTTTTTTATCGCCAATAAAAATTTTAAAATCACTATTATAAGTTAATACTTAATTCTTTAAAAATTTACGAGGAGATGACAATTTTTATTGCTGATGAAAAATTTAAAATCACTATTACAAACTATTATTGATACAAAATTGTAATTTATGGAGAGATGACATTTTTAATCTCTGTTAAAAAGGTTAAAATAACTATTATAAGATATTACTAATAAAATTTTAATTCACGGGCAGATGACTATTTTTTATCGCCAATCAAAATATTAAAAGCACTATTATAAGTTATTACTGAATTTTTTTAAAATTCACGCGGAGATAAAAAATTTTATTGCCTATAAAAAATTTAAAATTACTATTACAAACTATTATTGATATAAAATTATAGTTTACGGAGAGATAACATTTTTAATTCACGGGCAGATAACTATTTTTTATTGTCAATCAAAATTTTAAAATCACTATTATAAGTTATTACTGTATCTTTTTAATATTCACGGGGAGATGACAATTTTTATTTCCTATAAAAAAAATTAAAATCACTATTACAAACTATTATTGATGCAAAATTATAGTTTACGGAGAGATGATATTTTTAATACTAAAATTTTAATTCATGGACAGATGACTTTTTTTTATCGCCAATCAAAATTTCAAAATCACTATTATAAGTTATTATTACTGAATTTTTTTAAAATTCACGGGAAGATGACAATTTTTATGCCTATAGAAAATTTAAAATCACTATTACAATCTATTATTGATACAAATTTTAATATTGATTTTTTTTATTTATATGGTTTTGGTGTTCCGTCAAACCCGTGCAACATCTATACTAAAAGTAGAACACAACCCTATTTACATGAAAATAACATGTTCACAAAAAAAAAAATCTATAAATCAAACATACAAGAGGTATAAACACTGAAAATATTTTTATAATTAATCAAAATCTAGATTGAAAATAGATAGTACCATTACTATACTACAAAAAACTCATCTCCAAATACTTGGAGGTTTATAGCTTGATTTATATGGCTTGGTGATCCGTCAAAATCGTGCGTAGCACGGGCAGCCTACTAGTTATATTTCACACACAACAACAAAAAATGGGTCTACCCTTATCATCATTTTCAAATTTACTAAACTAAACCCAGGAATCTTTTTATTTTACTTTTTTCTTTGATAGAAAATTCCAAGAATCTTTCTATGTATGTAGTATAGACTACAGACTATAGAGGAATTCTCAATTTTTGTGTCTAGAATTATTTTCGCAAATAATTGTTTACAATTTGGTAAAAAAAGAAAAAGTTTACACCATGCACAATTTTTTATATCCTTAAATCAATTTGTCACATTATATTACGCTTAATCTAATTTGTAATTTATTGAGTCAATAATATAAATAATTTTTTGCATGTAAAACCATTTAATTAGGGGCCTCTTAACATAATAATGTGATAAAAATTGCATGTAAAAATAATTTGCTTTTGTTGAAACTAATTTATGGATTTTTTTTTTGGTACAATAATTTATGGAATTTTATGAGACACAAAAACTAATTTATGGAATTTTATTATTTGTGGGCCTCTTAACATATCCTCTCACACACTATTTGGCTTGGTGTGCGTCCAATAGTAAGACTGCAAGTAGTCTAACAAATCTTATAGAAAATCCTAATTTCAAATTAAAATTTTGGGTTGAACATAATTCAATCTATCTTACAAAATAAATTTATAAAATAAATTTATTTTTATTTATAAATTTATATTCATACTATCTCAATATCATGTGTGACTCTTAACAACTTGTTACATTTGGAAGCTCATATTTAAACATGAGATACTTACTTCGGTTGTGGATTATACAATAACTCATTTAAAATATGCAAATCATTACCATATTGGAAGAATTATGGACTCATAAAGTACTTACACGATAGTCATATATCGGATCCCTATGTAAACGTAAAGGGAACTTTTTATTTTGATGGAAAATATAAAGGGAACTTGAATAATGGTGGTGGGGTTATTGAGTATCTCCAAGATAAAGTTATATATTATATATATAAGCATGCACACTATGTACTAAATTTTGTGTTCAACTTATTAAATGGTATGATGTGAAATGATTATTTGAGTATATAATAACCAAGTGCACCAAGCTCCCTATAATATAAGTGAAAGTGTGTAAGGATATATAGTTTCAAGTTCTAACTTCTAACTGTGAATAGTAAATTGATATGAGATAATTAGCATGTTTGTTTAATCTTTAAAAAAAATAGTTTTTTTTCCTGTATTTTTTAAAATAGTTTTTGTAAAATCGTTTTTTAAAATATTACAAGTTTTTTATATCTGTTTTTTATACATTGAAATACTAATTTTGACATCATATAATATAAATATACATTATTGAAGATCAAAACGTACATAGGTAAAATCGCAATTTTTTTAGAAAGTTGTATTTTAAAAATGAATACCTAAAATAACATTTTAAAAATAACTATTCAAACCAAAATTTTATTTAAAGCTTTAATAAAAAAATTATTTGGAAATTTTTTTTTAACAAAATTATTTAACACTATAAAATCAATTTTTAAAAAAAAGCCAAAATAAATGGACCCATTATATGCGAATGAAGGAATTTGAGAATATTCATCCAAAAATATGATTGTGAGTTTGAGTAGGGACTTCAACAAATCTGACTTCTTTATTTTAGGGTTCAAAAATATGTTTTATCTCTATTTTATCACCCTCATGATATAATCCTTTCATTTTGAAATTTAATTTTTTTATCCTAAATTATCACATTTGTTGCATTTAAATCCCAACTTAGATTTTGAACCCTAAAATAGTTATTTTTGGGCAAAAATATATGTTGTACTTATTGTAAATTTGAAAAGAAAACACCAAGGCCAAAAATGTCATTTTTAAGTTAAAAGTTGTCATTTTAAAGTAAACAAATGAGTTCAGATCAAAATAGCAACTAAATTAAGAGACCAAAAATGCAATTTAAGTATATATATTTTTTGAATAAGTCAAATGAATATTAAGAATAAAATTGTATCTAGCTACAAGGTGTGCAAAAATAGAAAACAAAGTTATAGTTAGGAATAAACAACTGAAAATAACCAAATCCAAAAGAAACCATAACAAACACAAAGAAGCAAGATTAAGCCAGAAAGAAAAACAAAATTAATCAACCACAATCCAATGAGTGAATCCATCATTGGTTAAGAAGATATATTATTGAAATCGATAGATTTTGCTTTCATTCAACACCAACAATGAAGCTTCACGTTATCAACAATATGTGCATTATTGAAGCTTCTTTTTGCTAAAAAAAATCTACTTTTTCGCTCTTTCCAAAAAAAGAAAAATATTTGATATCCAAATTAGAGATGGCTAGGGTACTATAGTTGTTGTGTATGACTCAAAATTATTAAGCTACTTGTTTCTCAAGACACTTCGGCCACAAGGATATGTCTTGAAGTGCAAGTCTAGCAATCTTGGTTAGCAAGACATATGCCCAATAGGATACTTTCTTGGAGTGCAAGACTAGCAATCTTGGTTGACAAGTTATAGTCCATAAAGTGTTGTCTTGGGGTGCAAGACAAGTAGATTGATGGCTATAAATACACAACATAAGCATTAGTTTGAGGGTGTGAAAAACAAAGAAAGCAATCTTAGAGAGATCAAAAGAGGGAACTTTTAGGATTAAAAGTTGAGTGCTTTTGGGAAATTCTAGAGTTGGGAACCACATTGTATTCACCTTGGAAACACTTGTTGATTGAATCTCTTGGTCACGGGGAGAGATTCGGAACTAGGGTAGAATTAGGAAAACTCTCATTCTTGTAACTCTTTTGAGAATCTCATTGTAATCAAGGTTTCTATTGATAGTGGAACGGAGAGACTGCTCTCTCCCCCAGACGTAGGTTCATTAGCACCGAACTGGGTAAACAATAGTTTGTGTTCTTTATCACTTTCACCATTTATTCTTGTTGGTTGATTATTATTGCTTGGTCCATTGTTGTTTGGTTGCTTTGTTTGTTTTGCCCCACACACTAAAGTATTATTGGTGTGGTTCTATCAATCGAATTCACAACAATAGTATTCATCTCTATACCCGTAGTTTGGAAAAATACTTGTACCCATCCCCATACCCGCATGGGTAACAATATTTGTCCTCGTGCCCATATTCTATGGGTATCTAAGTACATATACCTGTACCCGTTACCCGCATTTTTGCTAAAAATAAATTGATCAATTATAAAATATTATATCATTTTAATATAATTAAAAAAAAATTTAAAAATTGTAATGTTGACTCATGAAAATTATAAATAAAATTATTAATAATATCATATTAAAATTCATTTCTCCGTTGAGATATTTATATTATGTTATAAATTATAAATAAATATTTTTATTAAAAATGTGTAATTATGTTGTATTTTTTAAAATTGATTTACACATTATTATATAATTATTATATAATAGTATAATTAAAATAAATAAATATATACTATGTGGGTATAGCGGGGTGGGTACTAAAGTACCCTTACCCAAACCCATACCCGCTCAATTTTGTGGGTAATTACCCTGCCCGTACCCAAAATACGGGTTTTTACCCTACCCGTTGTGGGTATTTTTTGCAGATACCCACTAGGCATGGGCAAATTGTCATCCCTAATCCAAATCACTTGAAGCCTAGTACCGTAAAACACGAGAAATTTCTAGCCATGCAATTTAAAATAGCATACCAAATACTCTCGTAAAAAACACACTCAACGAAAGAATTAATATTGCATGCAAATCTACATATCTTACGCTTAAAGTAAGTTTAAAATATTATTTTATTCATTACTCTCCCTCAATTTAAGAACTTTGATTCGATATAAGCCCGGTTCTAAGATAACTAAAAACTAAATTTCCACAATCAATTCGAAGATTTGTTCAATAGCAAATCCAAATGATCTAAACTGCAGTGTTACCTAATTACCTTATGGTGCCTGTAGAAGTCAAAGATCCTTATTATGTTTGTTTAAGAAAAAAACTTACTATTCTAATTGCAATTGAGTAAACAACATCCCTTGTGTCGAATACTACAAAACATTATAGATTCATAATTGTTTTTCTAATTTTATAATGAGTAAACATTTGCATAAGTTACCAAACTATAACATGTGATATTAATATTATACGAGTGTTTTTCTGAAAGAATTTGTATTTTTCAATTTTTATTTATCTTGTGCAAAGATCAGTTATTAATTCCGTTCAAAAAACACATTATACTAGTGTTGTTTTAGTGTTGTTAATTTTTAATAATTTTTAGTGTTGTTTTAGTTAGGTTCAAATTTCATTTGTAAAATATTTATTAGTGTTGTTTTAGTTAATAATTTTTAAATTCTCGAATTTTTAATATATATATATATATATATATATATAACTCTTACCCTATGGTTTTTCACCATCTCATTCACCTATTTTTAATGTCAGATTTCACATGAATCCTTCTACTACACAACCCTACAAGGGTCATAGTGTCCTATTGTACAGCTGAGCAAAATATGATATAATATAAATAGTAGAGATTCATCGATTGTTGAAGAAGCTCCTGAATTGTAGCTCAGAAGATTCCAATTATCAATACACCTGTTTGTTTTCATCTTCTTGTTCTCTTGTGCTCACCTTGTCGTTCATGTAGATTCCAATCCCCTCTCTCTCTCTCTCTCTCTCTCTTGCATTATTTTTAAGTTTGCTTCATCCTCAATATAATCCTAATTAATTATAAGAAGAAAAAAAAAATATCAAAATTAATGAGCATTATTTATTATTCTAATTTTTAACAATACTACAATATCAAATATAAATACAAATTGGTCGAAAAACAATGATGTTTCGGGTTTAAATTTTGAACCAAATACATATATACCCTATTACTCTCATGCTATGGGAAATGAGAAATTTTGAGATATTAAATAACTCACTAATGTATATATATATATATATATATATATATATATATATATATATATATATATAAGAATTGGGAAAAAAAATCTTATAAATGAAACTAAAAAATCTTTAATAATGAAGATTAGAGAGGGACACTCTATGCTTGTACCAAATAATCTTTAAGCTATAAAAATGACTTTTGAACATGTATGGTTGGTTGAATACTTGAATTAGTCATTTTTCAGCCTTCACAACTGGCTATGTGTGGAAAAAACGATTTGTAACTGCATAAGGTTAAATACTATGGATCTTTGAGGCTTGGATTGCAGCTCTAAGAGATGCATAAAACATGCATGCATATAGAAAGAAATGCAATGCAATAAAAATAGTCCTCGAATATTGCTGCATGTAAGCCAAAAACGTGAAGTAGAGGGATCCCATCCTGACGGATGAGCCGCTCCCTCCCCCGGTTAATATACAGTCCAATAATATTAATATAGTATGGACTATGCGCACACTACATACCGTACGTGACAATTATCATCCCAAAACATCACTAGAAGAAAAAAGATAGAATATTATAGTCGAATAGTTGATAAAAAAAAAAAGGAACCAAATCCAGAGTGAATATATACCCCATGTTAACCCATGAGAAGTGGTGCATAATGGAATTTTAAATTGGATGGACGTTGTTCTTCCTCTCCTGGATTGCTAACACTAATAAAACTTTTCAAAAGATATTTTTTAGTAAGATTTACCGTTTCAATTTTCTTTTTTTTTTGTTGGTCCATGGAAGAAATATGGAAACAGATTTCCTGTTGTTACAGCAGGACGCTGTAACAGTTAAGGACCGTCCGATCATAATCGTGTGGCTGAAATCGTTTTTGGTAATTTTATAAATGAATTGTTCTGATCAGTTCGATATGATAATGGATGGCTAAGATGCAAAGTAGTATAAAAAACTGTGTGATTCCCAACAACAGAGAATCCATATCAAAGAAATATGGAGGAATTCTGATCAATTTAGAAGTGAAAGAACAACCGTCTTTAAATTGTCACACTATTATTGATAATATTATCACCATACGCTTCTTTCTCAACACAAGGAAATGAGAGGACCCTTGAAAACTTGGTTATACGTGCCAATACTATAGAATAAAGTAGAGCAAAACGACAGCAGATTGAGTCAAAGAATGTTTTATTGCCTTCATGAATTATGGTAATCATAGTATCATGTACTTGGAGGTGAAGCTGGCGATATATAACATTCTTTTCCACATTTGCAATAATATGGACTTTTTTAAAACACTTCTTAGGAGAGAATCAATGATTTTAATTACTATCTATTAACATTATAAGAAAGTTTAGATTTTATTTTCAATTAATATCTCATCGACATCATGTATTATACAAATGTTTTTTTTTGACTAAAAATAAAGATATTTATTCATTCAAATTGACGGAGTACATCGATGCAATACAGATTCAATTTGGCTAAAAACAAAAGGGATAAATCTGCGAACAAACTCACAGTATCCGTGTTAATAGCATAAAACGGCAAATTGCATATGCCTACAAATATGACTATATTAAAGTCTCCGGAATAATCATGTATCCGGATTTGTAGCGTTGATGGCACTAAAATGTTTTAAAAAGTAATATTATAAAGCTTGGCTCAATTGGTTGGACATTGCATTATATATGTAGGGGACCAGGGTACCCTGGTCATCCCACTTATTCACCTTAAGGGTGGAATTTCAAACCACTAGGCTACTTGACCAAATAAAAAAGAAAAAACAAAAATAATAGTCCGTATAGAGTTGTAAAATTATAATCAGTTGGCACCGAACATTAATTATTAAACAAATGTTAACAAAAGAAGAGAACAAATTAGCACCAAACATTACTCATAAATATTGCTTTCATTTTGATTCTTCAAAAAGTAATAAATATTTAATTAAAAAAATAGCTAACAACATTAGTTTTCTTATTTAAGTTCATACATAGATTAACCAAATGTTCAACCAATTTAAGTAATAACTAACTCACTAACTAGTTAACTTTTTGCTCTTGGCGTGTTGATGTGATTGGTTTAGGAGTTCACCAACTAATTGTAAGGTGAAAACCAATGGGAGAAATCTTAACGAGTGCTAGTGATGAGGCCATCCAGACCACTGAACCAGTGTGATGTATCATGTGTGACAATATGCCTTGGAAGCAAAGTGTGACTTGTAGTAAAGAATCCAGTGCACAACAGAGGGTAACTCGTCGTGGTAGTGATGCTAGTGGTTGTTGTGACCAAGACTCTGTTCGAGCAGTGGGAGCATTGTGGCTTTTGGACACTAACACAGTGACGGCGTAGGCTCATGGTCCATGCAGGCAAAAACCCATAAATTGGGGACAGTAGAGGTCAAACTCATGGTCGAGCTCAACGAGATGATCCTTCAATTTCCTGTGGGATAGTTGCAAGCTATCAAGCAAGGCTCGCGATGTCGTGTGCCAGTCCAGCCACAAAGTCACTAAACTACCCAACTCCTGTATATAGCATACAATCTCTACCATGGAGGAGCCTGGTGAACCCACCGCAAGAGAGGATATGAACAAGGGAGAGAGTTTGATTTGATGTGGAGGTTGCATATACAAAGTGGTGGTTCATATTAGAATTTGCTATAACTGTGTAGGAAAAATTGAAAACAAAAGTTTATAACTTTGATTCCTCAACATACTATTTTTATCAGTCATTGGAATTTTTTATTATTTGGTTAGTGATTGTATGAATCAAATACACCATTCGGTTAATCTTATATATTTCTCACATGTATATCTAGAGGAAGAAAAATAATCAAGATACTATATCTAGATAGACACACAAAACATACAAGGAAGATAACTGATAAAATGGAATGTTTTCCAAATTGCATTAATAAACTAATAATTTTATGCATTACTTATCTGAAACTAAAAGTTAGAATATGAAGTAATACATATTTATTCTCGATTGAAAAATCGAAGACAATAAGATTGGTAGCAGTGGCACACCAGCCATTGACCATTGTCCCTTAAATCAAGGTTCCGACTGCATAGTTGAAGGCGGCGATCAAATTGTTGAGCTAAGTAGCTCTTGTCGGCTCTCGAATGCATTTGTTTTTATTTATTTACAACAACATGGACATGTGATTTAATGAGAGGGATCTCATTTGTTTCTTGATTGCTATTGTATACTTTTACATGTTTATCTAGAGGAAGAAAAATAGCAACAGATAAAGATACTATATCTAGATACACACACAAAGCATACCAGGAAAGATAGGAATAGCCTTTCTGTATAACGAAAGTTGTGTTTCAAACTGCATTCTTATTTATAAACTCATTTATAAACTAATAATCTAATCTAGGGCCGAAAGGTAGAGTAAATGAAGTAACAAATGGATTCTTATTTTCTCGATTGAAAAATTGAAGAGCTAGGCTAAGATTGGTAGCAGTTGCACACCAGCCGTTTTCAATTACTTCCAAGTTCCAACTGCATAGTCGAGGTATTTTTTTAAAAAGAAATACATTAGGATTGTGAAAGTAAATCCAAATATTTTGGTATTGGAAAGTATAAAAAGCACAAGAAAAATATTGCATACCTTTCAAGTCTAGAGGTAGTTCTGTATTGGCACGCCGGACTCTTCAGTCAACTTCTTATAAACGGCTTGCAGTTTTCTAGTTATTGGCCCTACTTTTCCATTACCAATTGTGCGACCATCAACCTTCACGACCTGGAGGTGGCAAACAATTTTTTTGCACATCAATATGAGAAAAGTACTATCTACTAAATGGTTGCAAGAAGCTAGCCAAGTTAATTGAACATCAAATTTCTGTGTTATTGTGTTAATAACAAGTGTAAGAATTGGCAAGGTATAAGGCACTTACTGGGCTTAATTCTCCCATTGTTCCTGTTGTCCATACCTGCAATGCAGCCTTCTAGTTATAACTTGACATAAATTTGAATATTCAAACCAATGGAGAGAATATAAGGCTATTCATTGCAAATAGAAGAAATTAACAGATTCGTAATACTATATCCGTATTACAATCATGTAATGGAAATAAAACTACTGAATCCCATATCGAAGTGAACTTAAAATTTTGCTACCATTCCTAGATAGAATATAAAACTCAGAAACCAGTTAGTTACGTCAAAATGATAGGAGTAAGTTATTAATATATTGCTGCTATTTTTTAATGAACTAGCTTCAATTCCAAAATAATTGCAGTCTTGTGTTGCGATCTCACAGTGTGGTTATAAAAGGTCTAGAAATATAGGAGTACATTTGGCTATATATTCCTCATTCCATAAGTCAGTTGCAAATACTTAATCAATGAAAATAAACAGTTTTTATTTTATTCTAAAATTAATAGATTTACAGGAAAAGTATATATTATTATTGATGAACCTCATCTGCGGTATGCACTTCTGACAGGCTGATTCTCCGCTCTTCCAAAATAAACTGCTCCTTCACGACAAGATCCATAACCTTAAATTGTGAAACAACTTAGTTCCGTAAATACCAAAATATAATACTAATTTCCAGAAAAGAAAAATGCGCTAATACACAAATCTCATTTATAGAAAAGGAATTTGTCAACCAAAAAAAAGGAATTTGACACCTGAATGAAAGTATAAAGTTTAATTTTTATATTTTCTACTCCTTTTCCTTCGAAAGTTTGTTTTATCTACCAAAATGGTGCGTTTTTGTTCACCTGCACCTTTGCCGTAACTTAATATTTTTAATAACGAACTACTTTTTTAAATTAAATGAAATAGAATAGCGATACCAACCAAAAATATTGATCTATTTTTATCTTAACTCAATATTTATCTTATGAAATATAATTTCGTATAAAAACAAAGTGAGTATACATAACTTACAGTGGCTCGAGTAATTCCAGGAAGACAGTAATCAGCGTGTGGTGTCAAAACACGGCCTTTCTTAACTATGAACTACATAAAATCAGCAATATATTAGTTGAAATGTACATGCAGTCTACCGATGTCAGTTTCTAGCAAAACCATGTGCAAAAATAAACACAAGAAAAATCTTGTAATCCTTGTCAATTCCTAAATAACAATATTTAACAAGATTTTATTACTGTTTTGGGTAGAACACTTAAATTGTCAAGGAGACGATTTTGCATAAGTTATGCATTAAATTGACCGAGTATGTAATCAATATAAATTGTCAATACTGTGTAAATCAAGAGTCAAGGAGTTAAATTCCAAGAATCACCTCCCTGCTTCTAGTATATCATTAGCAAATGGAGGACAAAGAACAGTTGAGTCAAAGTTCACTACGTACAATGTTTGTTGCGTTGGTTTCAGATACAAAACCATCTTTGTCAAGCATGATTGCATCGTCGGCGTTTGCATTATTCCCTTCAACCTGCACAAGACCAAATAAGGACAATTGTTCGATAAGCTGTATGAAATATTATTCAGAAAGACATGATATTAGCATGAAAAGATGTTAAAACGATGGTTTCCCCATTGTTCTACTCGTTAAATTTTCATGTACTACAAGTCCTTCATTGGTAATAAGTCATTAATGTGTGTTTCTGTACATATAATAAATCATAAAGCTCCTCCCAAATCAACAGCAAATCTCGTGGTTAGGTAAATTACATATTTTAATATTAATTATTGCCCACTATATATATATATTATGTGTGTGTGGATATTGATCTAAGAATTAACCTATCCAAATTCATGATTAGCTCAAAACAACAACCGTGTTCTTATGTAGACAATCTACTACAAATAGTACTGCTCATGACTTATTCCATTTTGCATTAATATATGTAAAAATTCATGAGATGAATAGAAAATTACCTTCGCAAGTATGTTATTCAGAAGATTGTTGTGATGTATCTTTGAATCCAAATTCTGGTAAAACAAACAGATAAAAAGGAGAACAAAAAGTCAACTAGACAGACCAGAAAAGAGTGTCAACCAAACAGGAAGTTTGCTGGTTTTGAATTACTGATTAAAAGCTATATCTCAAACAATCCTTCAATTTTAATTATCATAATGAAGAAAATCGGAGAGTTTCATACGCATCATGACAACAATTAGAGCATAGATTATTGAAATAACAACTTCCTCCTTCAAATGAACAATTATACAAACAAGAAACTTACATTTGGTGAGTTACGGCGGGTGGTGGCAGTTACAAGAACGATACCCTGCTCATTATCATAAACAGGGGGCTTCCATTCAGCAAGTACTACATAATTCATGAAGGACCAATTTGAGTATAACATTGCTTGTCCAGTTGAAAAGCATAATGTTGAGACATGAAATAATTAAGGTTAAAAATTTAGAGCTTAACTTATTGCACTTAGCATGCCAAGTTCATTAAATGACTCAATTAACTATCATAAGAAATTTCATAAATCTCTAGAAGAACACGATGTAACCCATATTTCCTTGCAAGTAGATAATCCATCGTGTCAAATCACATAAGACAATTGTTTTGGAACCAAAACATAAGTACTTTAGAACTTATTGATACTATTTCTTTCAGTGGTCCCCTTGAATGCTAAGTCATGCATGCAATCAATACACCAATAAAAAGAGTTTTCGTCCCACTTATTGTATTTTAGTACATGGATCAGATTATACCATTGTGTTTTGTCAAGAAACCAAATCTGCAGAGACCATTTAATAAATTTCTAAGGGTTATCACTAGAAGCTTTTGAAAATTTTCCTCTACCTCTAACTATTAGGTTATCCCTCATCTGATCAATTCTTTTGAGTGGAGTTTTAAACATTTTCTCACTTGTCCGAACCATCCTAGGCATGAAGCCATGAACTTAACATGTCTTCCTTAATAAGTGCCACTTATAATTTCTAACTAATGCATTCACTTATGATATTATGTTTTCAGTGTCCCAATTTATTCAATGTAACATTCTCATATTTACAACACTGAATCCCTGGTTAGAACTATGTTGCCCAATGCCCATAATTCCATTCAATAAATCATTCATAATCATATGGCTGTGTGCATAAATCTTCCTTTTAACTTGAGAAGCACAACACCTTTTGATCACAAATAACTCATGAAGCATTCCTCCGTTTCAACCACCTAGGTTGGATCCTATAATATATAACACCGCCTATTTGTCGATCACACCATATGGTAGATCCAGAATCACAAACATCATTCCCGTGAAAAATTGGATATGATAGAACAGATTTTGTTAGATCAATCCAAACAAAATTTCTAATTAATGTGAACATTGATATGCATATATTATGTATAGAACATAAATATTTTGGTCAAGTATCATTGTTATTCAATGAAGGATAGGTTGTTACCAATTAATGTGCATCCATACAGATTAAATGCCGGGCTCATCCCAGAAGTAACCTAGAAAAGAAATTAACATAGATATGAGTGATGGTGTCATTACTTCGCTTGCAAATGGTAAAAGATTTAGTAAGCAGTAGTGAAACAATAGGCTACTATGCAGCATATTGCATAATTCATTTATATTTATATCATTATTAAGATTTCAGGTCAATATAATAAATGAACACTATGAATACTAAACTGTTTTAGAGGTCTTTGGTGAGCATATAACCTCTACCATTACAATATAATGTTTGCTATTTCCATGTCAAATGAAGGATCTAATAGAATTTTAGAATTATAAATAATCATAGAATTTACATTAATTGAAACAAAGAGTTTGAGAGAATAAAACCTTCTTTCCTCGAGTTAGAGAAAGTCGGATGTGGGCATTGTCAAACATCCCATTCCTAATTAGGGTTTTGAAAATAGCTTCCTTAATCTGCAATGTATGTTACAACTACATCGATCACTTGGATTATGAAGAAGTAAACAAGAGGAACGACAACTGAATTTAGCACTTGGTTTTCAGTAAGATCCAGAAACATCAAACACAGAGCCCATCAGGATAAAAAATGAGGCAAGACTCTCAGAGACTTGTGACGGATGAATAGAAAGCATCTTCAGACTCACCTCATCTCGAGATGGGACATTTTCAAAAGCCAGAGCTTTAGCTGAATCAAACATCCTGGCAAGATATATGAAAATCAATTACATTAATAAAGACAAGATGTTTTTACAAATAAAATCATATTATCAGTACAGAATGAATTACCAATCAACAAGGTTAACCAAATTGATACGGAATGATACCAAAATTCATAACTGAATAAAATTAAATCTGTGCTCGTTTAGTTAATCAGCTATATACATCATGTATAAAACGATAGCACCATACATCAACTTTCAATTTCTGATGTTCGTAACACTACATACCTGTCTAGATGTTCCTCAAGTTTAAATATCTTTCTTTTATACACTCGAAGACCCTCCCAAACTGAGTCGCCACCTTGGACAACTGAATCAAACACCGAAACCTGATATATCACAGAATAAAAATTTAAAAACACGAGAATGTGTGCTCAATAACATAAATCACATGCCTTATTCTATTTACAGGAAACCTTAAAATGTTGTAAGATAAGTACCTTAGCACTCTCACGTGTCACAATCTCATCACCGACCCAAGCAAGCAATTTCTCATTTGCAGGAACTGGAAGGTTGGGAGAAGGTAAAGGAGAGCTCAAAAGGGATAACTTCTTCTTTACATGACGCCGAAGCATGTTGTAAAGAGGTAGACTTTGCTCCAACAGATTATAGAGAGAAAATGGAAATGGCTGAAAAGGGAATAACAACATAGTATAATATCAACCAGGAATTCCTCCAGGCCCCAACCAAACATAAGGAAATTATATCGGATTTAATCTTTTACATGGAAAGAAGGTATAGGGATAGCTATAAAAGATCAATTTTTTCTCCAATATTGATAAAATTAAGCTATACTAGTCATAGACAATGATGCAAACAATGAAAAAGATATTTGTTGTTGGTGCAAATGATATAATGGCTTAGACTCTTTACAATAGGAACTAAACTGAAGGCAGACACAAGAACTGCATACCTGAGGATACTTTGTTTGTTCCTTAAAACAAGTAGATTTATGTACATTTTTATACCACCAAGGAGCCCACAAGCCATCTATTGGTTTTGGACCTGCTTCCCAACTGTCAAGTTTAAAAATGGAGATGTCACTTCAAATGTATGCATAAACATTGTTGTATAAACAGTGTCGATATAAACTAAATTTGTAACATAAAGAATACTTCAACACAATGTCAGGACTTGCAAGATGAACGCTCTGCATACCTGAGCATTGCAGGTTGAAAAGGAATCTCCAAATCATCACAGAGACCCCGTAAAGTAGTCTGCAAATTAACGAGATAAAAAATTGAAGCAAGATTAAAGCGGAATTCAGGTTTGCATATTTTAGAATTTTGGGTTGGGACTAATTCAACCCTACAAAGCTGGCATGAGGATTGCCTCTATGCCCAACACTATTGAGGGGGTTGATAGTTTTGTTTATTAAACTATAAAAAGACAACAGTTATTGAGATAACAATAGATATGATAGAATCAGAATTGTTTCCATTCTGCTCATTTATGGGTATGGAGTATGGACATTCTATTTCCACGGCCAACATCAATGAATTGGCTTAAAGTACTAGAGAGAAATTACTCTCAATCTTGTTATTTATAAATTAAACCAAGTAATTACAATCAAATCCGTTAATTATAGGGATGAAATCAACAAACCTTACCTATAGAGATATTACATAACTCAAGACAAGCAAATACATATTTTGGCTAATTCTGAGTCCTCGTTGGGTTCATTTTCATCACATTCCAATGAAACACAACTTGACCTTGTTATCATACTTGATTAAAGTAATAAGAATCAAGCATGTTCAAAAAGCTCAAAAAACTCATACCTCGGGATCTTTTTGAAGTTCTGAAGCATCAATCACAGGCGGTGGTTTTCCCAACTCAGAGAGTTCATTATATATAGAAACAAGCTCCGCTAAACCCAACTCAAAGAACGATGGGGGGACAACTTTGTCAAAGGATGGCTGGAGGACACACAATCAGATCATCAGCCATTGAAGTAGCATATGGGAAACAATGCACTGCACTGGCCTTATAATTTAGTGATAAAATCCCAGAAATAACTGAAATAACATTTTGCCTTTTCTGATTCATAAATAGGAAACTAGAGTTACCAATATGTCAAGAGGATTTCTTATGAGAATGAAGTGTTTTCCTTTCTTCAGTAGATCCTCAGGCAAACCAAGCACTCTTTGTTTTGATATATGCTGAAGGCCACAAAGTAATGATAAGTGATCTGGTTATAGATATCACTCACAAATCTAATAACTACGAACAAACATTTGATTGGATTATTTCTCCTAAGACGTGCCTTTAAACAAAAAATACAATAAAGGAAATAATTGGTATATAAGAACCCACAATTTAAGCAAAAAAAAAAAGAGTATCTAGAATTTAATTGTTCATTGATTATTTCATAAGTTGAAGCAGCAGCTAACAATTGATTAAGTATGGATGAGCAGAAGTAACAGGTTAGTTTCCCCTCTCTCTTAAGAGCATCCACAATGGCTCTCCCAACTTGGCTGCTTAAACGAATCACTCGTGTAGACATCACTCATTATCCTAGTACTACAATGTCAAAAACACTTGCAACCATTTTACTTATTTCCGAAAAAATACATTGATTAGAAATACAAATAATTTCTTTTACAGTATTAATAGTTAGATGCATTACATAGCTTGAAGATCATTTGATATGCATGATTCAAATATGAAAAGTTTACATCTTGTTATTTGCAATTTAGTTTTGCAAGGCTTCAGACAAGAGCTTTAGAATTAAGAAGATGGCAAAGAAAAAAAGTTTAGTTCTCTATTCCTATATGTTTTCATATCAGGACTCTGATTTGCTTCCCAAGTCCTATATTTTCCAACTGAAGAGCAATCCCTTTGGTTGCAGGTTTGGAGTTCAGCTCACTGGATTTTGAGGTCAGTCCAATACTTTCTTTATGCTTTTGTATATTTACCTCTGTAGCACTGACACTTCTTATCAAAGGTGTACTCCAGTGCTCGGCATGTGTCAGTGTCCATGTGGCTACATTGAATTATATCATCTTCTCAAAATTTTATCGGTATTGACATGTCATGTCAGTGTCTGTCTATGTCGGTGCTTCATAGAGATATTTACATTCACGTGTTTTCAATTTAGAAATAATTTTCCAAAAATGTTCTCACATTGTTCATTTGACATAACATAACATTGTTTCCTTTTGTTTTTGTTAAGACAATTAAAAAAAAATGTAATCTAGTTCATGATTAATTGCATATATATCTTGAAGGAAAATGCAATTTACCTTACAAAATCTATACTTGTTTTTTCCCGGACTATAAATTAAGTCATTCACAACCTTAATTCCATCAGATTCCTGTTACAATTGAAATGAGAATTTAGGTAATTGAAATGAGAGAAAAGAAAGTGACAGAGATTGAAATAAATACCATATTAGCGAGTAATTCATCTCTGTAAGGACGATCAAAACCACTAACTCGAAGGAAATTCGCGTAAAGAGGCTCATCAAGAACTTCAATGTCATCTCTCTAAGTTCAAACAAACACAATTCCACATATAATTGAATTGAATTAAGAAAATTGAAAACAAAAGGAAGAAGATGATGATAATGAATACCTGAGAGAAAGAGTACATGAGACTTGTACTGAGAGATCTTGGAGCAGACCATGAGTGAATCACCTCAACCTCTTCCATATTGGATTAGATTTTCACTGAAAATTCGAAATCAATTATTTTATGGTTTTTTGATGAATGGAATCGCGGTAATTTAAGCAACGCCAACACAGAGGAAAAAGAGGATAATAATGAATGCTATATTGAATCCTCATAAATAGTAGTACCAGTAGTAGCGTTTTTTTTTTTTGTTTTTTTTTTTTTTGGGGTAGAAATTAATAGTTGCGTCTCAATTACTCATTTGGAACAATAAGTCAACTACTTAGAGAAATTGATGAAAATCGTTTTCTGTAAATCATAAAAATCAATTCGAGCATAATCTGATTTTATTTTACCGCTTAAATTATACAATGGAACTTAATAAAAAGTTTGGATTTGGAGATGTTTTGTTGAATATGAAGACAAGATTAAAATGCAATGTGGAGTTTTGTAACCTATTGAAGAGCTTTTTTATGCATGTTCAGTTACTTTCACTCCTTCTACCTTGCTGTCAAGCTTTCAGTTCCACGTGTTGTTCTACTCCCAAATTTTGCATATGATATAAGATGCAGCAATGAAGGATGGAAATAGAGTAAGATGAATGAGGAAATTAGGGATTTTGACAATTATGATTTTTATTTAATCCTTCAATTTAAAGAATTGGTTGAGTTGATGTTCAATGGTCATGTCACTATGTGACACATGTATTTATGTTTGCTATTTATGTGTTTTTTAAACGATGACTGATGTCAGAGACCAAAATCAAACAATTTCAAATTTTCAAGGACTATTTCCTACAAAAAGCGCAAACTTACAGGGAAGAACTGCTTATTTAGGGCTAAAAGTTTTGACAAATTTTATATTATAACAAAATGATATCATATTTTTTTAATTGATCAGTTTATTCTAAGTAAAATTGTGGGTAATAATGGGTATGGGTATCAGTAATCTAATACCTTAAAAGTTCTTATACAGGCAGGTATGAGTGCAAATATTGTTACCCACGCATATATTTATACTATATATAAAGGAAAAAGTTAATTTTTGTGTAGCTTTTTTTAAAAATTCTCACAATACCCTTAACGATTTTATTTTTTTAAACTCTTCTTAACTTCTACATTATTTTAACACTATTTTTAATTACTATTTTAATAACTTCCATCTTAATAACTTCTTTCCTCAAACAAAAAAGAACTTAATAATTTTATGTGGATCACACAAACGGACACAGAACGTATCCGTTTGGTCTTCTAGTGAGTTATAATACAAATTTATTTACTACTGAAAGTGGTATTAATTACCCGTGCTTGGCACACACTCCATGAAAATTCATATTTTGTCACATAAAAAATCATTAGAATAACAAAAACACTAAAATCCAGTTCTTAAGTTAACTCTCATTTATTATTCTCCTTTAATTGTTGCACAAAACTAAAGTTGTCCAAACAGACTATCCGGCACTTAACGGGCCGACCCAGTTGGGCTTTGAGCCTTATCGGGCCGGGCCAAGAAATTCATATTTAAAACGGATTTTTTCAAGCTATGCTAACAAACTTTAAAAATATTCGGACTAATATTTTAAGGCCCAAGCCCTGCATTTATTTGTGCTCGGCGGGTCGGTGCATACAGACTAATCCATTTTGACAATTTCAAAGTTGTTAAAATGGGCCAAGCCAAAAATCCCATATTTAAATCGGGCTGGGGTAAACCCCCTAAAAAATTTTAGGCTAATATGTTAAGTTCCAATCCCTAAATTTATTCCGGCTTTACAGATCCGCCCATCTGGGCTAGCCCATTTTAATAACTCTAAAACTGTATCTCAAAAAGAGTTAATGTCGTTAATGATTAACATGACCGTACAAAAAATCATCAGAACAACAAAAACACTGAAACATTCACTACAATCTTAAAAACATCATATCAAAACATTTAAAAACGGATAAAAACTATTATTGAGTTATGACTGAAAATCAATAACATAAATAACTAAATTATAAAGAGATAAAATAATGTAAAAGTTTACAATTGACAAATTGACCTAACGGTCACAATAATTTTAGTTCACAGTTAAATATGTTTTATGCCCATAAAATATATCAACTTATACATTACATGATGGAGGATAAGAGATGTTTTGTTGAATATCAAGACAAGATTAAATGCAATATGTGGAGTTTTGTAACGTATTAAAGAGCTTTTTTATGCATGTTCAGTTACTTTCATTCCATGTACTTTGCTGTCAAGTTTTCAGTTCCATGTGTTGTTGGATTCGGATGAACATTTTAGGTGAATAGTCCTTGCATCTTTTTATGGTGAAAAAAAAACCTACAATTTTCTTCATCATTAAAATGAATCTTTCCTGATTGTCCAAAAAAAAAAAAATGAATCTTTCCTATTAATTGTTTAAACAAAATACTGACGTGGCAAGTGTGGACCTATTATTTTAATGAGGTGACCAATTATACAGTGACATGCATGTGTAATTTTTTTATTTTAAAATAATAATAATGGTAATAATTAACATGAGAAATAATACGAAAAAATTGTTAATTGATTTAATGATGATTGACGCTAACCTTTGTAAGGAGGACTATGATTTGATTCTTGCAACTGCGATTGAGAGAGGATTTGATATCCACAACAGCGATTTAGAGAGGATCGAAATCACTTGATGCCAGAATTGACTCTTGATTCAGATTAAACTGGTGCTGAAAGAAAAATAAAATAAATAACTTCTTTACTGCTTTGAATTGTGTAATGATAATCAATAATCTTGCCAAAAAGGAAAGGTGAAAATGCTACTGTAGATTACATCCAACCATGTCACGTTGGATTCAATAGTGTGGGCCAGGTTCTTGTTGGAATAAAAAAAATTACCGTAGATTTCATTTAGGTTGGAATATTTCATTTGTTTGTTTTTTATGCTTCTTCTCCTCAGCCCACATAACCATTATGTAATTTTTTTTAAAAAAAACTTACTCATATAAGCTCTACCGGTGGAGGTATATCTGGTGTGAAGATTTTCCCTCCTAAACAAGATGACAATAGTGAATATATTTCATCCAAATTTTAACCAAATAAATCCAGTTTCTTTGACTAATTTTTTCTTATATTTTGGAACAGATGGAGTAGGTCATTTTATTGACTATGTGAATGAATATTTCTACTTTACAGTAAATTATTTTACTTCATTTTTTGATATATATAGTAAAAATAATTGCAACCAAAGACAAAAAAATAATCATCTGTGCGTTGCACGGGTTACAAAACTAGTAAGAGCATCTCCAATAAAGTTATCTAAGAGAGTTTCATAAGCTAATAAACTAGTAAGAGCATTTCCAATAAAGTTATCTAAGAGAGTTTCATAAGCTAATTATACGTATCTTATTATTTTTATCATTTGAGCTTCATGACGTGACATATAGAGAGTATCAAAATTGGTGATACCGGTATCTTAAATAAGGTACCGTATCATCAATTTAATGTTACCTTTTTTTTTGTCTTAGTTGAAGTGGTAATCCACTGGAAATTAAACTCACATAAGTGTGAGATCCCAGGTTCGAACCCGGGTCACGACGTCCAGCCTAACAATTTCGACATATTTTGCCAGTTGAGTTAGGACTTATGGGACATGTTACCTTTTTTTTGTTTGATCATTAAATGACCATTTGATTATTTTTTTACAACATTTAATTATCTTTCATATTTTTCTATATTACACAATTTTCTATTTGTTTTGTTCTCAAGTCGTATTTTAATTTTTTCTATCAAATGGATCCTAATATATACAATAATAATATTCATGCTTACATAAATTTGTTCCAAAATCAATCTCCTAAACAAGATGACAATAGTGAATGTATTTGGTCCAAATTTTTAACAAAATAAATCTAGTTTCTTTAACTCAGTTTTTCTTTTTTTTGGGACGGAAAGAGTAGGCCATTTTAATGATTTTATTGATTATGTAAATCGATATTTCTACTTTACAGTGAATTATTTTAATTTATTTTCTGATATATGTAATAAAAAATAATTGCAACCAAAGACAAAAAAATAATCATCCGTGCAACTACAAAACTAGTAAGTGTACATATACATTGCCACATATTTCTTTTTTTTGGTATAAATACATTGCCACATATTACTTCCTCCTCACATGTATTTATGAATTATGCAGGGGTCGTACCCGTAATAAATGGTAGTGAACGGTTGGCACTCCTGTGCTTCTCAAATATCTTTCATCTTTATTAGTACTAGTCATTGAAGGTGTGAAAAACACAAGAAGAGGGGGTTGAATTGTGTTTTGGGTAGTTTGAAAAAATTCTGCTAAGTTATAAAAACTTATCAGAGTTTGCAGCGGTTTAGAAAACAAAGCACAATCAAACAGCAACTTAAAAAGTACGAGAGAAAGGGAGAGAGATAGAGACAGAGTTTTATACTAGTTCCTCTCACAAACCGAGAGTATGTCCAGTCCCCATGCAACCAAGGGAGTTCACTATAATCAGACTAGATTACAATTGTTCAAGCATGCAGGCAAGAGACTTCCAATGCTCAAGTAACACTTACAAGAGACTTACTTTGCTCAAGCACAAAAGCAAGAGACTTCAAACAACTTTACAAGAAAAACAGAGTTTGTGAACACTGATATACAAATCAATGTTCAAAAGAATAAGTAAAATACAACTCAATTACAAGACTTGTCTTAGAATCCTAATAAAAGAAATCTAAGGTTCAACAACTGTATGAATCATAAGCTGAAGCTTGAGTCTTGGATTTTCAAATGAGTTCAAGTTGTATTCAAGTTGTTTTGTGCACAGAATGATTTTTGCAGAGTAACAGCTCTTTCAAATTGTTCAATTGTTGTGTGTACAAAACTTCACTACCACTCCTATTTATAGTGAGGAGTGGAGCGCCTTGAATTTGAATTCGTTGCAGGAGATTGTGCCAGCTGGTAATAGTACGCTCTTGAACCATATCAGGTAACCTTTGTGTACGAACAAACTTGAGAATGAAGATTTGCCTAAAACTGGTAATAAGTTCGTACAATAGTACTAACGTCACTATTCTGAAGATAAGGTTGACTCTCCAGCTTTTGAGTTGTCAGAAGATGATGAAATTCAATCATTGTAGCAGAGAATGTTCTTCTGACAAAACGGCCTTTACTGCAAGCATCAGAACATGATGTGTTCAAAACGTAGCTTCTGATGGCTTAGCCTCTGATATGCAGCTTCTGACGAGACTTTGACATTGCATCTTCTGATGAGCATGTTCTGGTCAGAATTTGCTTCCCATTTCAGAGCTTCAAATGTACTCATAGTGATTATAAAATTTTAGCTTATATTGAAGGTGGAAAAACACAAGAAGGGGGGGGTTGAATTGTGTTTTAAAAATTAAAACTTTTTGCCTAATAGCGACTAAGTATGCAGCGGATGAAAACACAAATTAACGAGAGGATGCTGAGAGAGAGAAAGAAAGACACAGAATTTATCCTGGTTCCCCTCACAAATCGAGAGTACTCCAGTCCCCTTGTTACTAACAAGAGATTTTCACTATAATCTACTAAAGATTACAAATTGCTCAAGCACACTTGCAAGAGACTTCTCAGGTGCTCAAGTTTCACTAAACAAGAGACTTCTCAAATGCTCAAGTTAAACTTAACAAGAGACTTCTCAAACAAACTTAAGAATAAGAATGAATGTTAAGGAACACTTGATATACTATCAGAGGTGTTTACAAAATACAACTCAATTTGTTCTAAGACTTAGAATGACAGATTTAAAATATGATGTCAGAATGCTTCTTAGTCTTTGAACGCAGTAATAGAACAGTAGTAGGAACAGTAGTCATTTCTTCCATTTGAGTCTTCTATTTATACTTGGAGGAAGATGATGACCGTTGCAGAGAGAGAGGTGCCAGCTGGAGTTTACTCGTACAATTGATAGCTGTATATTGCCTTCTTTGGTAAGGAATTCCAATTCCACTACCTAGCTATTCAATTTATCACTCATCCATTTTGAGTAATAATAGTACGATAGTACAATCCTCAAATGCGCTCCACTTATGGATAAGGTTAACGTTGTACCAACGAATATTCCTTCCTGTGGATGTGACAGAGCCTTGAAGTGGATTGTTCTTCAATCATTGGTTCTGTATAGGTCAGCTTTTGAGTGACGTAAATTCTTTTTGCTTCTGATGTTCTTGTCATAGCTTCTTAAGATCTTCAGCTTCTGAACTTCATCAGAGCCTAGCTTTTGGTCTTCAGAAGTGCTATCTTCAGCACGCAAAAATTAAGCTTCTGATGAACAGCAATACTCTTTCAGAGCTTGTCTTGGCTGGCTTCTCTGCTACTATTCACAGTGCTTCTGCATGAATTTTAACTTGTAATTCTGCACACTAGAATAATCATTAGTAATACCAATTGTAATTTTAATACTTTGTTATCATCAAAACCACTTAAAACATTAGAGGTTCATGTCAGACCCACTTTGTTCCAACAATCTCCCCCTTTTTGATGATGACAAACCAAAGCATTAAAATTCAATTGTTGTTGATTTAATTTAATTATGATGACTTCAGGTTTCAAAGGTTTGCAATCTCCCCCTGAGTCTGATAATCCATAAGGGTAGGTTTGTAAGCTCCCCCTAAGTTTTATCCATAATTAATTAAAACAGTTTAAGAGTTGATTTATTAACTTAAAATAAATTTTCATATTTAACTCTCAGAAGCATAGTTTTGCAAGCTTTGCTTCTTAGAGTTTGATAATGCTCAGAAGCGGTTTGCAAGCTCTTCTGACATTGTCTATGAATTTTATTTTAGGTTCTTAAATTTTCTCCCCTTTCAATAATCGTTCAGAATGAGAAAGAATCATAAGAGATAAATATTGATTCATAATGCTTTTAACATTACAGTTTCAGATTGAGCAGTATATGAATGAATCAACATTAATTTTAACGCTACTCTTACTCCCCCTTTTGGCATCAGTCAAAAAGACACAGAAAACCAAGCAGTCAAACGCGTCATAACAAGGCAGTCAAGTCAAAAAGTGATGACAACTAAATTCATTTAATGAATTGTGTTGAAAACTGTCCTGACAAAAGAGCTTGATGACACTATAAAAAGGGATGATTCCTCTCATTTTACTCATCCAGAGTAATCAAGTAACATCAAAAGAAAAACATACAATGGAAAGGCAGGTTACCAAGGATGCTTCAGGCTCAAAAGAAGAGAGCAAGAAGGGAGCAGAGCCCTGGCGCTGCGAAGAAAACAAGCTTCGCTACGAAAGGAACAAGCAAGAACTGATTTTGACAGAGTCAGAGGAAGAGGAATTGGGCTCTGATCTGGAAGAATTTTTATGGACATACAATGATGATACTCCATACGAAGAGTACGAGGCCGCTGTTCAGAAGAACACTGAAGAACTAGTGCAAAAGGCTACTGCCAACTTGCTTTCTTACATTAAGGAGAAACATAAGAAGCTAGATGCAGAGTCTGCTGGAGTTAAGCCTAGCTCTAAGTAGAGTCTTATCATTCTATGTAATAGAAATTCTTCAATAATATTAATAAAGAAGTTTATGCTGTTAATTCCCTTTGTTTTGAGCAAGTTTCTTATATATATATACCTCATTTCTATTGTCAGAAAACCAGTTACCAGACACGCCTCATTCGGTATTGGTGCCCCGTTGTTAAACAGGCTTTAATACTAAGAAGCTATTTCATGAGTAAACAGGAGTACTGATGAGAGGGACTCTTAGGTTTTGAAAATCCTAGGCTTATTAGTTTAAAAACTAAGATGCTCTTCAGCATCTTTCACTAGAGTCAGAATTCTCAAGAGTACCAGACAATATTATGGTATATAGAAAAGTTAAATTTTGAAAAACAAATATAAAACAAACATATAAGCAAATAACAGACACACAAATATGGATAATATAGATATGAATTAACGAAAAAATTATCCAAAAGAAGCATGATTACAAATAAGTGCTCAGACATGAGGGTTAAGGTTTGGGTTGCTGTTGAGTAAGCTTCAGAAGAAGTTCCATCATTGCATCTATCTTCTTGTTAGTAGCTTCACCAGATCTGTTCATGTCTTCTCTTATGTCGGCCCTGAATTCATCCATTTCATTTCTTAGTTCCTCTCTTATGTCATGCTTGATTACATCCAGAGCTTCTTGCATAACAGAGGGTATAGCAGATGAAGAAGAGCCTTGGACAAGTACTGGTGGAAATCTTGGAGGAGATGAAGCAACAATGGGAGTTTTTCCTTTATCAGAATCTGGTTTACTAAGGTTCTGATCATTCATAACAGTATCTTCTGCAGCTCTTTGATTCTCAAAAATCTTATTAGTCTCAATGGTAGCAATGTGAACAGCTCTATCAATCAATAAGTTTAAGGCTTCTTGTTCAGCAAGCCTCTGACGTTCCATTTCAGCAGCTATCCTAGCCTGCTCTTCATCAAAAGATCGTCTCATACTTTCATCAACAGCAGCTAAAAAGGCTAACCTCTGACATTCTTCTTCATGGTTGAAAAAAGTAAGTCTCAGAGCATGAGAGCGTTCAGCAGCATTCATAATCTGAGACAGAGTTTCCATTCCTCTTCCCTCAATCCTTCTTTTCACATAGCCTCCCAACAACCTCAGAGACTGACTGAACTTCTCCTCTAATTCCCTGATCTTAGCATCAATATCTGAGGGAAATATCAATACTTCTTCTTCCATGCTTTTAAAATTCCTTAGACTAATATTAATAGCACTTTCTAGAAGCTCAAGGTTTGGTTCAGAGTTGTAGTTGAAGAAGGGCTGTTTTCTATTGAAAGGAATGGTGGGTTCAGGCCTTTTCCTTTTGAGGGGAATTATTTTGATTCTTTTGATTTTGTCAAAGGGATCAATGGTTATGATATCATCATCAACATTAATTTCTGCTTTTAGCAGATCCTCCAGAATTGGTAGGGCAAAGTCAATGGGTAGACAGAGTTCTTCTACGGTTAAGGGTTTGTAAACTGAGCCATGGATGGGTTCTGATAAAGGCGTTTGTGGTTCTGGTGTTGGTTCAGGAGTGGAGAGTTCAGGTTGTGGTGTGGGTGGTTTAGTAGTGATATGATCAGAATGAGTCATGACTTCATCCTGAGCTGGTGTGAATATGGGTGGATCTTCTTGTTCTATGTCAGCAAGAGAGGAGGGTGGAGATTGAATTTGTGGTTCTGGAAGAGGTGGATCACTAGGTAAATTAGAGGTAGTATTTACAAAGTGAAATTGGTCAGGTGATGCTGTGTTGGAGTGAGTGAAGGCATCACCAGATAGGTGAGTGGACAGATGATCAAGAATGGTGGGTGATTTTATTGTTGTTGTGTTGGTAGGTTGGTCAAGGATGGAAGTATCAATGATAGTGGGGGATTCTTCATCAGAAACGATGAGGATGGGTTTTTTAGTGATTCTTTTGGTAGGTTTATGTACAGGTTTCTCTTTCTCTAATTTGTCAAGTTCAGCAATTAACTCAGTAGAGTCAATGCTGGAGTCAGAAAGAGTTTCTTCAGATGATGATGATTTAGGGGAAGGTTGGATCATTCGAATAGGCTGTGTATAGTCTATGGGAGGTGATTGGGTAGAGGGATGAGCACTAGCAGTACTATCAATATTAGACATAGAATGTTTACCTGAATCTGTAGTCTTTTGCTTGGATACAACTGACTTCTTTCTTTTTGTGGCTCTGACAGGTTGTTCCTCCTCAGCATCTGCAGGCCTATCCTGCCTTTTCTTTGTTCTTCTTTCTTTCTGAGCAGCCTTTCTCTGAGCAATCTTAGCTACTTGCTCCTTACTGACTTCTTCTGTTTCTTCAGTGATTATTCTTTCAGCACCATCAACCCTTTCTTCAGATTGTTCTTCCTCAACAATATCTTGTTCAATTGGTTGAGGTTTTCTTTTAGACCAGGTGATTTGCTTGGGTCCTTTGAAGATGTCCCAGTTTGGTACACCAACCACCATACTCCTGGGCACACTTACACCAGAGTCCAATCTAACCAACTCCAAGAAGTTCTTGATAACATCATCATTATCAAATTCTGATATGGTTGGGAAACCGTCACACCAGAAGTACTTCTCATAAACTTGCTCCAGAGGGCTCTTGGCTGACTTCAGCTCCTCTTTTGTCTTCAGATGCATGTTTACCAAAACACTTGCATCATACTTAGCCGTGTTGAAAACCCTTAGTTTTTCTTTGGTACTGATAATTTGAGTAAGCTTCGTCTGTCGAATGATTTCAGAAATCAACCTTGGATGATGAATCATTGAAGGTGATTTGGATCTGCTCTTGGATATAGTAAAGCATAGGTGATCAAACAGAAGCTTTGGCAGATTTATCTTCACCTTCTTGTACAGGAACCAGATGAAGTGACGATGTGGTAGAGAAATAGTATCATATCCTCCTTCTCTAGTTATGATGGAGGCCAGAAACACTTTGAAGGCAAAGCTGAAATTTAGTTTCATGAATTTAGCTTTTCCAAAATCATTGTTAGCACAGCCAGGCAGGAATAAATCCTTCTTAATGGATTCAATGTGTTTGCTCTTCTCACCATATTCATCCACATTCTCACCTTCATTGTCCAGACCCAGAATTTTGGCAATATGTTCTTGAGTGATAAGAACATTGATACCCATGATATTTGATCTTATCTCCTTTCCTCTAAAGGGTCTTAAGCCAAGTTGAGTTCTGGTTTTACCTTTAAGAGAACCATCCTTCTCTACCATCTTTTTAACCTCTTCATCAGAATTGAACTTGTCAAAGATGGTGGCTTTCTGCCAGAAGTATTTCACAATGTCATAATAGACAAACCCATTCAGCATCTCGAAATAATTCTTCCATTGTTGATCGTAGAATAAACTCTGAATGTCGATTCCATTTACCTTCAAACTTTCAAAATCAACAAACTTTTCCGTTATAAACTCAAAGGAGTCTGGACCAGCGACGGTTTCGTTATCTTTGAATACAAGTTTTTCTTGAGACTTGAGATCAATAACAGGTGGTAATACTGGGTTGAACGGACGTTGAACGATTTCGTTTGACGATCTAGCAGCCATGATTTCAACGCAGAGCAATTTGGGAGTTTCTGAGTTTTTAGGTTTGTGTGGGAAGTGATTATGTGTAAAAGTTGTGCAAAGTGAGTGAAGTGACTTATAAATAGTAACTAGCACACATACACAGAGAAAGTAAACATTGGGAGGGAGCGCGAGCAGTTTTAAAAATTAAATAATATACTTAACTGCCATAATCATCATTAACTGTTCTCTGCCCGTCAGGATCTAGACACGTGTTGAAAAAGTTTAATCATAGCTGACGCGTGTATAGACAACTGTTGTACACTTACACGAACTGAACGTTTCATTTCTAAAAGGTTCAGAGCCTCACTCATTTGTATCTGACACCTCATCAGAACCTGTTACTCTTCAGAGCCTAAATTATTCAGAGCTTCCCAAGGGATACTCTAAGTTATAAGAGGTTCTGATAGAGCTTCAGATGCTAATTCTATTCTACTTCTCAGAGCTAATTTTCTTCAGAGATATAGTGCATGTTCAAATTCTTTTTGATAAAATCAAATCTTTCAATAGCTAAAGGTTTAGTAAATATATCAGCCCATTGATGTTCAGTATCAATGAATTGAATATCTATTGTACCTTTCTGAACATGATCCCTTATAAAATGATGTTTTATTTCAATATGTTTAGCTCTTGAGTGTAGAATAGGGTTCTTAGACAAATGAATAGCAGCAGTATTGTCACAATATAGTGGAATACTCCTTTCAGCTATGTTATAATCTTCCAACTGATACTTCATCCAGAGAAGCTGTGTGCAGCATTTAGCAGCTGAGATGTATTCTGCTTCTGCTGTAGACAAAGCAATAGTTGTTTGTCTCTTACTGGCCCAAGATATGAGATTCTCACCAATGAATTGGCAATTTCCACTAGTGGATTTCCTCTCAATCTTATCACCAGCATAGTCAGCATCACAGAATCCAACTAGCTTACTATCTAGGGATTTTTTATAAAGAAGTCCTAGATTAGTAGTTCCTTTCAGATATCTAAAGATCCTCTTAACAGCAGTTAAGTGAGGTTCTCAAGGATCTGACTGGAATCTTGCACACAAGCATACACTATATAGAATATCAGGTCTAGATGCTGTAAGGTAGAGTAAAGAACCAATCATACCTCGATACAGCTTCTGATCTACTTTGCTTCCTATCTCTTCTTTGCTTAAGCTGCTGGTAGGATGCATGGGTGTAGACATTATCTTGCAGTCATCAAGGTTGAACTTCTTCAGAAGCTCTTTTGTATACTTGCTTTGATGAATGTAAGTGCCATCTTTTCCTTGATTAATTTGGATTCCAAGGAAGAACTTCAATTCACCCATCATACTCATTTCAAATTCATCCTGCATAAGCTTAGAGAAATTCTTGCAAAGAGAAGCATTAGTTGAACCAAAAATTATATCATCTACATAAATTTGAATGATTAAGATATCTTTCTTAGATGTCTTTCTGAATAATGTATTGTCAATTTGACCTTTTTGAAAACCATTTTCTAAAAGAAAATTACTCAGTCTTTCATACCAAGCTCTTGGAGCTTGTTTGAGACCATAGAGTGATTTCTTAAGTTTATAAACATAATTAGGATTTTTCAAATCCTCAAAACCTGGGGGTTGTTTGACATATACTTCTTCAGAAATAACACCATTAAGAAAGGCGCTCTTAACATCCATTTGGTACAATGTGATTCCATTGTTAACAGCATATGAAAGAAGTAACCTGATTGCTTCCAGTCTTGCTACTGGAGCAAATGTTTCAGTGAAGTCTATACCTTCTTGCTGACTGTAGCCTTGTGCTACCAGTCTAGCTTTATTTCTTACCACTTCACCTTGTTCATTCATCTTGTTTCTAAATACCCACTTAGTTCCAATGATGTTCTTATGTGCTGGTCTTGGCACTAAGTCCCATACATCATTTCTTTGAAACTGATTGAGCTCATCTTGCATAGCTACAATCCATCCATCGTCAGTAAGTGCTTCATCAACATTCTTTGGTTCTATCATTGAGATTAGCCCCAGAAATGAATCAAGATGTTGATAGTCTGATCTTGTCTTTCTTGGACTTTCTTTGTTTCCAAGAATTAAATCTTCTGGATGTGATGATCTATATTTGAACTTCCTTCTTGGAGCTTCATCAACATCAGCACTTGGTTGAGTGTCTTCTTCTGAAGTGTCATCATGTTCTTGTGATGCTTCTAATTGAGGTGCTTCTTCAGCATCTTCTTCCAATACAGCTTCTGAAGCTTCAACAGCTTCTGATGCTTTTTCAGGTTCTGAATCGATGTATTGGTATGGAACACCTGCATAACTATTATCTTGCTCTGACATTTTACTGTCAGGCTCTTTATCATCAAATCTAACATGTATAGATTCTTCCACTGTATTGGTTTCAGAATTATACACTCTGTATGCCTTTGAGCGTTCAGAGTAACCTATAAAGATTCCCTTACAAGCTTTGGCATCAAATTTTCTTTTGTAGGCCTTGTTGTTTAGAATGTAACATGTACATCCAAACTGATGAAAGTAAGAGATGTTGGGTTTTCTTCCTTTGAAGAGTTCATATGTTGTTAGATTCAATAGAGGTCTTATGTAGATCCTATTTTGAATGTAACAAGCTGTGTTTACAGCTTCTGCCCAGAAGTGCTTAGCAAGTTTTGTCTCATGCATCATGGTTCTTGCCATTTCTTGTAAAGACCTGTTCTTTCTCTCTACAACACCATTTTGTTGTGGTGTTCTAGGAGCAGAGAACTCATGGACAATGCCATGATCTTCACAAAAAGTTGCAAATGGTTCGTTTTCAAATTCACCACCATGATCACTTCTAACCTTTAAGATTTTGAGACCTTTCTCATTTTGCACTTGAGTGCAGAAGATGCTGAACACATCATATGCATCATCTTTCACTCTTAAAAACTTTACCCAAGTCCATCTACTGTAATCATCAACAATAACTAATCCATATTTCTTCCCATTGATTGAGGCAGTACTTACTGGACCAAACAAATCAATGTGAAGTAGTTCTAAGGGTCTTGAGGTAGAGACAATGTTTTTAGGTTTAAAAGAAGTTTTTGAAATTTTGCCAATCTGACAAGGACCACACAGAGCATCTGAATGATATTTAAGATTTGGCAGGCCTTTAACCAACTTTAGTTTGCTAAGCTTAGAGATTAATCTCCAGTTAGCATGACCTAAGCGTTGGTGCCAGACCCACTTTTCATCATTCAGAGATAGAAGACAAACTATCTTCTGCTCAGTGAGTTCTGACAGATTCACCTTATAAACATTACCTCTTCTTAATCCTTTAAACAATATGGACTTGTCAGAATCATTGATTACTGTACATGCCTCTTTATCAAATTTAACAATAAATCCGCTATCACAAAATTGACTAATGCTAAGCAGATTATGTTTGAGGCCATCAACTAACCAAACATTTTTAATTGAAAGAGAAGAGTTACCAACTATACCTGTACCAATGATCTTCCCTTTTTGGTTTCCTCCAAACCCCACAGTACCTCCCTCTTTCAGAGTCAGGGTTTGGAACATATGCCTTTCTCCCGTCATATGTCGTGAGCAGCCACTGTCCAGGTACCAGCATTGCTGCTTTGGCCTTCTTAGTGTGCAAACCTGAAGCAAATATTATTTGAGATTTTGGTACCCATATCTTTATGGGTCCTTTTGTGTTAGTCTTTACAGGTCTAGGTGGTCTTTGTTTGAAGGACCTATCAGAGCTTCTAGAGTTAACCACCCTTGTTGAAAAGTTTTTGGGTTTAGTATAGCTCTTGGGCTTTGTTCTTGAATGTGTCAGAGCTTCTTTAGATTTAACATTAGCTTGAGGCTTAACAATCTTAGGTTCTGAGGTTTTATCCTTCAGAGTCTTTGATTTTTGAGCCTCTGGCTTTGATGTTCTATTAGAAGCTGACTCATTTAGAACTTCTGATTGACTCTTTACAAAGACAACCTTAGGTTTTGATTTATCTATATTAGAGGACTTTGAAGATAATGGATTGTCTTTAAAACGTGAGAATCCAAGACCTTCTCCTCTATTTCTACTTACATGATAAATCAAAGAGGCTATTTTACTTCTTTTCATTCCATTGATAAGGAATTCCTGAAGAGCAAATTCATGTTCTGGAGGAACCTTATCATCAAGAACATAATGAGTTTCCATAAATTCATTTCTTGATTTTAGAGACTCATTTTGTTCAATTATTTCATTTGCCTTTTCGGTTAGGTTGTTATAGGCCTTTTTAAGGACCTTACACTCACCTGCCTTTTTGGTTAAAAGTTTTAAGGCATCTTTTAATGAATCTATTAATTCAGAACGAGAAAGTTTAGCAAGTACCTCATCTTCATCTTCTGAATCTGAGTCATCTTCGTGCTCAGAGTTCTCTTGGTCAGAAGCGGTTGCCATCAAGGCTAGGTTTGCTTCTTCTTCCCCATCAGAATCTGATTCCTGATCCAAATCATCCCAAGTGGCAAGAAACCCCTTCTTGAGCTTACTTTTGTATCTTTCTTTGTTAGAGGTTCTCTTGGATGATTTACTCAGGTTCTCTGGACAGTCAGCAATGAAGTGTCCTGGTTTGTTGCACTTAAAGCATTTGTTTTGTTCTTCCTTTTTATCCTTGGAAGTACCAACCTTCTTGGAAGAACCTCCAAACTTACCAGCATACTTCTTGCTTCTCTTAGCCCATTGCGATACTCTTGCAGCCATCAGAACCATTTCTTCTTCTTCATCAGAGTCCATCTCGTGACCTTCTTCAGAAGCTTCTTCATCAGATACTATAACCTTCGCCTTCAGAGCCTTAGAGGAACTCTTGGTGCTTAGTGCTATCCCTTTTAGCTTCTTAGTCGATTCATCAGTCATGAGTTCCATCTCATGACTCTTTAGAGAACTAACCAAGCTTTCAAGAGACACAGTATCTAAATCCTTAGATTCCTGAAACGCTGTCACTTTTGGTCTCCACTTTGGCGGCAAGCTTCTGAGTACTTTCCTTACATGATCAGCCTCAGTATAGCTCTTATCTAAAACTTGAAGTCCAGAAACAAGAATTTGAAACCTAGAGAACATTGTCTCAATGTCCTCTCCGTCCTTCATTTTAAATAATTCATACTGATGTACTAACAAGTTGGCCTTAGCCTCCTTAACTTGTTTGTTTCCTTCATACTTGGATTTAAGAGAATCCCAGATAGACTTAGCCGTTCTCTTATCTCCAATTTTCAAGTACTCATCATGAGAGATGGCATTTGTCATCATCCCTTTTACACTGTGGTGCTTCTTATATTCAAGCTTTTGAGTGGGTGTAAAAGCCTTCCTGTCTTTAGAGCTAACAACGCCTTCTAGGTCCATATTTTCAAAGTTCACTCCATCTTCTACCAAATCCCACAGATCACAATCAATCGCCATGATGTGACTGTACATCTTGGTTTTCCAGAATGGATAACCAGTCTCAGTTCCATTGAAAAAGGGAATTTTGTCAGAAGACCTTCTGTCTTTAGAATTAGAATCATAGTCAAATGGAACTTCATTGAGATTCTTCTCAGCAGACATGTTTTTCCTCCCTGAATCTTAACTGTTTCACTGATAGGTGAGAGTTAGGCAACAGCCCAGCTCCTGATACCAATTGAAGGTGGAAAAACACAAGAAGGGGGGGGTTGAATTGTGTTTTAAAAATTAAAACTTTTTGCCTAATAGCGACTAAGTATGCAGCGGATGAAAACACAAATTAACGAGAGGATGCTGAGAGAGAGAAAGAAAGACACAGAATTTATCCTGGTTCCCCTCACAAATCGAGAGTACTCCAGTCCCCTTGTTACTAACAAGAGATTTTCACTATAATCTACTAAAGATTACAAATTGCTCAAGCACACTTGCAAGAGACTTCTCAGGTGCTCAAGTTTCACTAAACAAGAGACTTCTCAAATGCTCAAGTTAAACTTAACAAGAGACTTCTCAAACAAACTTAAGAATAAGAATGAATGTTAAGGAACACTTGATATACTATCAGAGGTGTTTACAAAATACAACTCAATTTGTTCTAAGACTTAGAATGACAGATTTAAAATATGATGTCAGAATGCTTCTTAGTCTTTGAACGCAGTAATAGAACAGTAGTAGGAACAGTAGTCATTTCTTCCATTTGAGTCTTCTATTTATACTTGGAGGAAGATGATGACCGTTGCAGAGAGAGAGGTGCCAGCTGGAGTTTACTCGTACAATTGATAGCTGTATATTGCCTTCTTTGGTAAGGAATTCCAATTCCACTACCTAGCTATTCAATTTATCACTCATCCATTTTGAGTAATAATAGTACGATAGTACAATCCTCAAATGCGCTCCACTTATGGATAAGGTTAACGTTGTACCAACGAATATTCCTTCCTGTGGATGTGACAGAGCCTTGAAGTGGATTGTTCTTCAATCATTGGTTCTGTATAGGTCAGCTTTTGAGTGACGTAAATTCTTTTTGCTTCTGATGTTCTTGTCATAGCTTCTTAAGATCTTCAGCTTCTGAACTTCATCAGAGCCTAGCTTTTGGTCTTCAGAAGTGCTATCTTCAGCACGCAAAAATTAAGCTTCTGATGAACAGCAATACTCTTTCAGAGCTTGTCTTGGCTGGCTTCTCTGCTACTATTCACAGTGCTTCTGCATGAATTTTAACTTGTAATTCTGCACACTAGAATAATCATTAGTAATACCAATTGTAATTTTAATACTTTGTTATCATCAAAACCACTTAAAACATTAGAGGTTCATGTCAGACCCACTTTGTTCCAACATATATATCTGCACACTAGAGTAAATAATTAGTATACCCTATTGTATATTAATACATTTGTTATCATCAAAACTTAATTGAGTCATGTCAGAACCTCTTTTGTTCCAACAATCTCCCCATTTTTGATTGATGACAAACCAAGTATTAATTTACAATGGTTGTTGATTAATTATATCATGCTTCTCTCAGGTTTATGAGTTTTGCAAGCTCCCCCTAAGTTCAGCAATGATTAATTAAATCAGTTTAAAAAAATTTATTTGAATTTTGAACTAGACTTATACACTTGACTATCAGAGGCTAGGTTTGCAAGCTCTCCCCCCTAAGTCTGATACTTATAAAAGAAAATTGCACTCTTCTCTTATATGTACCATGTATAATAAGTTCAGATTTCAAATAGAAATTTTCCTTCATACAAGTCAGAACTTAAAAAAAATTATAGGCAAAATTTGGAATATTTGGCTTCAGGTATAGCGTTCCAGAAAATTTAATATACTTTTACTCCCAAGTTTGAAACGGACAAAGAGATAACAAAAATGATAACAAAGAAACGGACAAGAACATAAATGCCAAGTTTGAAAAAAAAAGGCAAAATTACATTATCGGTCCTTTATCTTATTTTTTTGTAACATTTTGGTCCTTTATCTTTTATTTGTAACATTTTAGTCCTTTATCTTATTTTTTGTAACACTTTGGTCCTTTATCTTTTATTTGTAACACTTTGGTCCTTTATCTTATTTTTTTGTAACACTTTGGTCCTTTAAAGAATATGAAAATATGAAAAAATTGATGAAGATGATGAACATGTTCATCAAAATTATGAGTTTTATTTAATTTTAATTAAAAGGTATTTAAAAAAATAAAACTCAGCATTTTTTAAATTAAAAAAATATAAAAAAAGGATTTATATGTGAATGTTATAAAAGGTAAAGGACCAAAATGTTACAAATAAAAGATAAAGGACCAAAGTGTTACAAATAAATAAAATAAAGGACCAAAGTATTACAAATAAAAGATAAAGGACCAAAGTGTTACAAAAAAAAATAAGATAAAGGACCAAAAATGTAATTTTGCCAAAAAAAAATTGTCAAAGGGAGATTTTCAAGACAGTCAATGTTTAAGAAAGTGGTTACAACTACATCAAATAAATGACTTGTCGTAAATCCATAAACATGTCTGTTTTGAAATCCTATATAAAGACCCAGAAACCTTTGTCATTTCACTCAACACTTCCATTTCAAGTTGAAAAACAACAATGGAGAAGGATTGAAGAGTGATCGAGAGTAAGAAATCACAGGAGAAGAAGAAGAAGAAAGTGAAGATTCAACAAGACTCAGAGTCTAAGAGGAATCCTCAGAAAATGAAAGCATGAACTTCTGCTCCTATCAGAGCCAATTATCAAACAAGATCCAAGACCAAACAAAAGAGTCATCTTCTGAGTCAGAATCTGAATGGGATTCTGACTGAAAAGAATTCCTGAGTACATATGTTCCTCCTAGGGAAGAATACTCGTCCTCACCTTCTGATTCTCATCATCTAGAATCAGAACAAGCTGTTTCTGATGTAGAATCCAAGTGAAAAGGTGGATAAGAAATTATGTAATCAACAATTATTTCTTTGGAATAAAACTCTTTTAATTTTTTTTGGAATCTTGTGTTTTGATATTTGTCTCAAAAATATTTGCATGCATGAATATAAATAACCTAATAAAAAAAATTAACCAAGATAAAACAAGTACTTAAAATATTGATCAAAATAAATAAGGTCACAAACATGATAAACAACAGAATCTGAAAAATAAATTACAAAAGTTATGAATAACAAGTGCATAGATTCCTAAGGTTGAGGTGGAGGAGGAGGGGGTAGTCTTTCATTGATGCTTTTGAGAGTCTCAAGAATGTTAGCTAGAATGCCAGAGTGTGCATCAACTTTTTGCTTCAGTTTATCTTGATCATCTTTCATAAGAAGGGCAAACTCTGGTGCATTATTTGCTAACTGTTCAAGCCTTGCCAGTTCAGCAGCAACTCTTGCTTCTTCTGCTAACCTAGCTTGTTCTCTAGCCAGAGCCTCTAACCTCTCTTTCTCTAGCCAGAGCCTCTAACCTCTCTTTCTCTCTTTTCTTGTTCTGCCTTGAGTCTAGCCAGTTCAATACGAAATTCCAATTCTTTCTTGTAGGAGACTCTGATTGCCCTAATCATGTTTTGCAGTCCAACTTCCATAATCTCATATTCCTTATCAATCTCTGCTGTCTCAATAGATCTAGTAGGAATAGTATTTTGGATTCTCCTAATATTCTTGTCAACAGCTTTCAGCATTTTAGAGATGTCCTCTTTGGTTTCATCTATTGGTTCATTTAGGATCCTAGAGGGTAAGAAAGGAGGGACAAAAATGCAATCATTTGAGAGTTCTTGCATCAGATTATCAGGATTGGTGATGTGATTTGGAGGTGGTTGTTGGTTGTTTGGTAACACTACAGTAATAGTGTTGTCCACTACCACATTTTGTGGGGATTTTTCAGCATTATTTACTGGAGAGTTAGGTTTATGAGAGACCTCAGAGTCTGGAATGATATTTTATTTTGGATCAGGTGTTTTGTGAGAATCTGTGGGGGGAATTATTTGTTCAACAATAGGTGGTGACAGTGGTGGATTGTCTTGGTTATTTTCTGGAGGTGGTGAATGTGGTGGATTTTGATGATCATTTGGTTGGTGTTCTTCAGGTTATGGAGAAGGTTCCAGAGTTGAGATATTTTTGTTTGTGAGTGATTCATGTTTTTGAGGAGGTGGGGAGGGTGTGCGATCAGAGTCTTCAACCTCATTCACTTCGTGAACGACTGGTGCAGTACTTGTAGTTGCTTGTGCTGCATCATTACATATTGAATTAGCCTGAGATTCTGATGGGTTAGTTTGAAGTGTGTTAAACAGCTCAGATAATGGTTGATTCTCAGAAAGATCAAGATCTTTCTTAGAATTAACTTCTTTGAAAATTTTATCAAAAACACGTTTAACTGGGATCTCTGAGGGAAATTGAAGCCTTTTAAAAACATTTCTAAAAGCTGATTTGTTACCAAGATACGTAGGATTCTTACCATCAGCTGGTCCATATAGGGTCTGTTGAGCAAGCACATCGTCAGGAACATTCTTTTGAGAAAGTTTGGAGTACATATCCTCAAATACCTTTGGATCAATTCCACAATCATATCCATCCTTTAGTAATACTTCCTTCTTCTGGAGTGCTGCAACCTTGGCAATAGCTGCCTCAAGGTCAGCTTTATCCTTTTCTTCATTAGTCAAATCAATCAACACCAATTTCCTTTTCCTTGTAGTCCTTGGTCCAGTATTCTTCTTAGTTTTAGCAACCTTTTTGCTTTCAGTGACTGCAGGACTCTTAACAGGTTTTCTTTTTGATAAGATTTTGGTTGGTTGAGTCAAAATCCTTGCCTGCCTCACAGTCAGATCCTGAGATTCTCCAGTACCAACATCAGCTCCTAAACTCTTCAAAAATCCAGCATGAGCTTCTGCTATTCTTCTAGCATCTCTATCACTCACATGGATGAGCCTACATTCATCAATGTTTTCTTCAGTTTCTCTGAGTAGCAGAGGGTGTGTAGGATGAACAACCTTTTTACCCTTCAACAGTTGTAGATACCTCAGAGTAGTACTATTGATGATTTTAGAACTAATCAGATAAGTACCATACCCAGGAAAGAAAGGTTTGATAGCATCCATCAGTCCACACTGAGCAAACATGTGACTTAGTAGTCTCCCATGACGAATAAAAGGTTTGCTAGCAGTTATAGATTCAGCAAGATGGTTGAAAATAAATTTACCAATGTCAACAAAGTTTCCTTTTCCAACATGGAATGTAAATAGCTTCTGAATAGTAGAGATTTGATCAGTACCACCTAGCTTAGTAATAATACTGGTGATAAGAATTCTTTAGATAACCTTGCTTAGGTCTTTCCACTCAGCCTTGTCTCCAGGATTTACCTTAGGTTTGAATATGAATTCATCAACATCTGCTCCAACAGAGTCTGTAGATTTGATGAATAACCCACCATCTGATAGCTTCAGAGCCTCATTGATGTGATCTTCTCTGAATGCAATTCTAAATCCAGCAACATACGATTCAATTTCTGTTGACACAAAAGGCTTTAAACCCATCTCAGCAAGAGTTTTTCCAATTAACTCAGGTTTTTCTTTAGCCAACTCCACCATTCTTTCAAGATACTTAGATTTTGTGATAACAGACGCTTTCATCCAAAATTCCTTGACAACCTCACCGTATGTTGGTCCATTCAACATATCAAAATAGTACATCATACTTTGCCTTTCAAAACGAGTTTTAACTTCTGGAAATCCATTTACCCTTAGACTCTCGAAGTCTACAGGATTTTCTATGGCGAAAGTTAGGTCATCATAGTTATATGGCCTTTGATCCTTTGCAAACTTATCTATTACAAATAGGAATTAGAACGTTGATCATCATAAACCAACTTCTTTGTCCACTTGCAACAAGACACGCAAATTAGAGATTTATTAAATAACTGACACGTAAGTGAAGAGAAAAAATGAACCGTTTTTACAAAAGATTTTACTTACGCGCCAGAACCATCTCTTTTACAAAGTCTGATAGTTCATCAGAAGATGGTTTCATCACAACTTCTGATACAGAAGGTTCTGATGACCTCAGCTTTTGATAGCTATTAGATTCTTACAAAAATCAATTTTTCACCAGAGTCTTAGCTATTCAGGGATTTCCATCATATTCAGATTCTTTTTGATAAAATCAAAACGTTCAACAGCCAAAGATTTTGTAAAGATATCAGCCCATTGATTTTCTGTTTCAATGAACTTAAGATCAATTACACCCTTTTGAACATAGTCTCTGATGAAATGATGTTTAATCTCAATATGCTTAGCTCTTGAGTGTAAAATGGGATTTTTGGAAAGGTGGATGGCTGCAGTATTGTCACAATATAAAGGAATATTGCTACTGCTTATTTGATAATCTTCTAATTGATATTTCATCCAAAGTAGTTGTGTACAACATTTTGCTGCTGATATGTATTCTGCTTCTGCTGTTGACATAGCTATGGTGGTTTGTCTTTTACTAGCCCAAGATATCAAATTTTCACCAATAAATTGACAATTATCACTGGTGGATTTTCTTTCAATTTTATCACCAACATAGTCAGCATCACAGAATCCAAACAGTTTGTAGTCATTGGATTTCTGATACAGTAATCCAATGTTACAAGTAGCTTTCAAATACCTAAAGATTCTCTTCACAGCAGTGAAATGAGATTCTCTAGGATCTGATTGAAATCTTGCACACAAGCATACACTGAATAAAATATCAGGTCTTGAGGCAGTTAGATAAAGAAGAGATCCAATCATACCTCGATAGAGCTTCTGATCAACTTTGCCTTTAGATTCTTCTTTGCTTAAGCTTGATGTAGGATGCATTGGAGTGTTCATGGGTTTGCAATCTTCCAAATTGAATTTCTTCAGAAGATCTTTTATATATTTTGATTGATGAATGAATGTTACTTTCTTTGTTTGATTTATTTGAATTCCAAGAAAGAACTTCAATTCTCCCATCATGCTCATCTCAAATTCATCCTGCATAAGCTTAGAAAAGTTCTTGCACAAAGTGGCATTAGTTGATCCAAAAATGATATCATCAACATAAATTTGAATGATCAAAATGTCTTTCTTTAGGGTCTTTCTGAATAATGTATTATCAAACTTGACCTTTCTCAAAACCATTGTTTACTAAGAAAGTACTCAGTCTCTCATACCAAGCTTTGGGAGCTTGTTTGAGTCCATAGAGTGATTTCTTGAGTTTGAACACATGGTCTGAATTTGATAGATCTTCAAATCCAGGAGGTTGTTTGACATATACTTCTTCATAAATAACACCATTAAGAAATGCACTTTTCACATCCATTTGATAGAGAGTGATACCATTATTAACTGCATAAGATAAAAGTAACCTGATTGCTTCCAGTCTAGCTACTGGAGCATATGTCTCAGTAAAGTCAATTCCTTCTTGTTGACTATATCCTTGTGCAACAAGTCTTGCTTTATTTTTGGTTACTTCACCTTCCTCATTCAGTTTGTTTCTGTATATCCATTTTGTTCCAATAATATTCTTATGCTTGGGTTTGGGTACCAGATCCCATACATCATTCCTCTTGAATTGATTCAACTCTTCTTCCATAGCAACTATCCAAGCATCATCTGAGAGAGCTTCACTTGTTCTCTTAGGTTCAATCAAAGATACTAATCCAAACAATGATTCTTCATCTCTGAAGTTTGATCTTGTTTTTCTTGGACTGTTCTTGTTTCCAAGGATAAGCTCTTCAGGATGTGATGATTTGTACTTGAAAGTATTTCTTGGAATCTCTGTTGCTTCAGAGTTATCATCATTTGTTTGATGTTCTTGAGCAGCATCACAAGGTGTTGCCTCATGAGTTTCAGAGTCTTCTACAGATTCTATATAGTTGTTGTACTCTGGAGCTTCATCTTCTGAGTCATCAGATCCTGATACATCTATAACAGGCTCTGACTTTTTATCATCAGGCTCTTTATCATCAAACTTTACGTGCATTGATTTTTCCACTATATTAGTTTCAGAATTATACACTCTGTATGACTTAGAGCGTTCAGAGTATCCAATGAAGATACCCTTACAGGCTTTAGAGTCAAATTTCTTAAGATGGACTTTGTTATTCAGAATGTAACATGTACAACCAAATTGATGAAAATAAGAAATATTGGGTTTTCTTCCTTTAAAGAGTTCATATGTTGTTTTGTTCAAAATAGGTCTTATATAGATTCTATTTTGAATATAGCAAGCAGTGTTAACAGGTTCTGCCCAAAAGAATTTTGCTAAATTATTTTCATGCATCATGGTGCGTGCCATTTCTTGTAAAGATCTATTCTTTCTTTCTACATCTCCATTTTGTTGTGGAGTTCTAGGAGAAGAGAATTCATGGAGAATTCCATGTTCTTCACAAAATTTTTCAAAAGGTTCATTTTCAAATTCACCACCATGATCACTTCTTACTTTCAAAATCTTGGAATCCTTTTCATTTTGAATTTGGGTACAGAAGATGCTAAACACTTCATATGTTTCATCTTTAGTTCTCAGAAATTTAACCCAAGTCCATCTATTATAATCATCCACTATGACCAATCCATACTTCTTACCATTAATTGAAGCAGTGCTAACTGGTCCAAAGAGATCAATATGTAAGAGTTCTAAGGGTCTGGTAGAAGAGACAATGTTCTTGTTCTTAAAAGAACTTTTGACAATTTTCCCTTTTTGACAGGAACCACAAAGTGAGTCTGAGTGATATTTAATTTTTGGAAGACCTCTGACAAGATTGTCCTTACTAAGCTTAGAGATTAATCTCTAGTTAGCATGACCTAATCTTTTGTGCCAGATCCATTTTTCATCACTTAGTGTCAAAAGACAAAGCACTTGTTGTTCCTTTAAATCAGAAAAGTTGACTTTATACACATTGTCTTTTCTATTACCCTTAAAAACAATAGATTGGTCAGAGCTTCTGACTACAGTACATGAATCCTTATTAAACATGACATCATAATTACTATCACACAATTGACTTATGCTAAGTAAATTATGATGTAGTCAATCTACTAACCAAACATCAGAAATTGACAAAGAAGAATTACCAACTGTACCTATACCAATGATCTTTCCCTTCTGGTTGCCACCAAACCCTACTGTTCCTCCCTCTTGCTGATTCAGGGTGTGGAATAAGAGCTTGTCTCCCGTCATGTGACGTGAGCAGCTAGAGTCCAGATACCATGAGCTTTCTTTTCTTCTTTGGGTGCATACCTGCAGCATACACTATTTCAGATTTTGGTACCCATACTCTGATGGGTCCATTTTGGTTAGTCTTATGAATCTTATTCTTCTTCTTAGAGTATTCAGAGGATCTAGAGTCAACTGAGCCTTTGGAAAATAGTTTAGGCTTATGTTGTCTCTGAGACTTTTCTTTTGAGTGTGTCAGAGAACCAGTTACCAAGTTTGCTTTAGAAGTACTGGTGCCCCGCTTATCAACAGGCTTTGGTACTCTGATAGCTTTAACTTGAGTAGACATGGATACTGATGTGAGGGGAACCTGGGTTTTAGAAGACTTAGGTTCAGAAGATGAGTTATCTTCTGATGCCTTATCTTGTGGTTCCAAGCTCACAAGAGTATCAGACACAGTCAGAGGCTCTGCTCTACCCTTGGTGAAGTTAGAATAAGCTTCTGATGGTGACTTGCTTAGACAGACAATATTGTTTGATTTTCCTACATCAGAAGATGTAAGAGAACCAAGTCCTTGTCTTTTATGATAATTGCTAAGCCCACCATGAATAATAGAAGACATCCTAGTTTTGTCAATGTTATGGTATAGAAACTCTTGAAGAGATAGTTCATACTCATCATGAGGTTTTTGTCATGTTCTGCATCCATTCTCAAGCACTTTAATTGTTTTAAGAGATTTTTGATAGTTTGCTTGAGTCTGGTTGAGATTTTCATTGAGTAGCTTCATTTTTTGTTTACAATAATCTAGCACACTCAACTTTTTCATGTACTTTGCCATAACATCTTTCAAAGCCTTAGTCATTTGAGTATTAGACATTTTAGAGATTACCTCTTCAATATCATCTGTGTCAGACTCTGAATCACTTTCATTGTCTGATTCGCCAGTGGCCATGAGTGCCAGATTTGCTTCCTCAGAGTCTTCATCCTCAGATAGCTCATTTATGTCTTCCCATGTTGCCATCAGACTCTTCTTGGCTTTATTCTTGATTGTACTTTTTCTTCCTTTACCCTTGGAGTTGAGTTTAGGACAATCAGCCATAAAGTGTCCAGGCTTATGACAATTGAAACAATTTTTTGTGTCATCCTTCTTCTCTTTGCTATTGTTGTTTCTTGATCCAAATCCTCTGCTTGGGAAATTTTTGCCTTTCCTTACTGACCACTTTTGAAACTTCTTGGACAAGAGTGCAAACACATCATCATCAGATCCATCTTCTTGGTCATCTATGAAAGATTCCTCTGCTTCAGATTCTGCAACTTTGGCTTTCAGAGCCTTAGATGAAACTGAAATGGATGGCAAAGCCACATATTTTAGTTTCTTCTGAGGCTCATCAGAAGATAGTTCAATCTCATGACTCATGAGTGAACTTATCAATTCCTCCAAGCCAAGTGTGTCCAAATCTTTAGCTTCCTGAATAGTTGTTACCTTAGGCCTCCACCTTGAAGGTAAGCTTCTCAGAATCTTTCTTACATGATCAGAAGTTGTATAGCTTCTCTTTAGAACTTGGAGACCAGCCACTAGAATTTTGAACCTAGAATACATAGATTCAATATTCTCATCATCCTTTATTCTAAAGAGTTCATAATGTTGGATCAAAAGTGTAGCCTTTGCCTCTTGAACCTGTTTGTTCCCTTCATATGTGGAACACAAGGAGTCATAAATGCTTTTGGCAGTGGATTTGTCTGTGATCTTGAGATATTCATCATGAGTTATACAACCAATAAGAAGATCCTTGACCTTGTGGTGTTTCTTGTAAGCCTTCTTGTCTGTAGGAGTGAACTTCTTTCTTTCTTAAACAGATAACTTTCCCTTTTCATCAAGTCCTTGAAAAGTTACCCCTTCTTCAACCAAGTCCCAAAGCTCATCATCTAAACCAATAAGATGACTGTAGATTCTATCTTTCCACCAGAAAAAGGTAGAAGCATCTCCATTGAACTTTGGTGCTTTGTTGTTTGTCTTATCTTCAACATCATTGTCATGAGAAACTGCTTTCATGCTCCCACTTGCAGCTGCGTCAGTCATGGTGTTTTTCAACAAGAAACTGTCTCACTGTTAGGTGATTAAAAACAGAACCGGGCTCTTGATGCCAATTGAAGGTGTGAAAAACACAAGAAGGGGGGGTTGAATTGTGTTTTGGGTAGTTTGAAAAAATTCTTCTAAGTTATAAAAACTTATCAGAGTTTGCAGCGGTTTAGAAAACAAAGCACAATCAAACAGCAACTTAAAAAGTATGAGAGAAAGGGAGAGAGATAGAGACAGAGTTTTATACTGGTTCCTCTCATAAACCGAGAGTACGTCCAGTCCCCTTGCACTTCCAAGGGAGTTCACTATAATCAGACAAGATTACAATTGCTCAAGCACGCAGGCAAGAGACTTACAATGCTCAAGTAACACTTACAAGAGACTTCCTTTGCTCAAGCACAAAAGCAAGAGACTTCAAACAACTTTACAAGAAAAACAGAGTTTGTGAACACTGATATACAAATCAATGTTCAAAAGAATAAGTAAAATACAACTCAATTACAAGACTTATCTTAGAATCCTAATAAAAGAAATCTAAGGTTCAACAACTGTATGAATCATAAGCTGAAGCTTCAGTCTTGGATTTTCAAATGAGTTCAAGTTGTATTCAAGTTGTTTTGTGCACAAAATGATTTTTGCAGAGTAACAGCTCTTTCAAATTGTTCAATTGTTGTGTGTACAAAACTTCACTACCACTCCTATTTATAGTGAGGAGTGGAGCGCCTTGAATTTGAATTCGTTGCAGGAGATTGTGCCAGCTGGTAATAGTACGCTCTTGAACCATATCATGTAACCTTTGTGTACGAACAAACTTGAGAATGAAGATTTGCCCAAATTTGGTAATAAGTTCGTACAATAGTACTAACGTCACTATTCTGAGGATAAGGTTGATTCTCCAGCTTTTGAGTTGTCAGAAGATGATGAAATTCAATCATTGTAGCAGAGAATGTTCTTCTGACAAAATGGCCTTTACTGCAAGCATCAGAACATGATGTGTTCAAAACGTAGCTTCTGATGGCTTAGCCTCTGATATGCAGCTTCTGACGAGACTTTGACATTGCATCTTCTGATGAGCATGTTCTGGTCAGAATTTGCTTCTCATTTCAGAGCTTCAAATGTACTCATAGTGATTATAAAATTTTAGCTTATATATCTGCACACTAGAGTAAATAATTAGTATACCCTATTGTATATTAATACCTTTGTTATTATCAAAACTTAATTGAGTCATGTCAGAACCTCTTTTGTTCCAACACTAGCCGCCTTTCGTGCCTGTTTGTGTGATCGATATTCTTTTTTTATTTTTGTGATCGATATTCTCTATTGTGCAAATATAAATAACTACTTAATCTCCTTTTTTATTGGACTTAGTTAATTGATAACTACGTAACATCCTTTTTTGTTGTGGCTAGTTATTAAGAAGAAAAAAATATATTTTTTCTTTTACTATAAAAAACTGAAAACCTACTTTTATGTGGAAGTTGTGCTTAGTTATTAAGAAGAAAAAAAAATATTATTTACTAAAAAAAACTGAAAATATATTTTTATGTGGAAGTTATTTTTTAAGCGTAAGATAGGAATAATGAAAAAGTCATCCTAAAAATTTGTATCCTCTTTATATATAGTTATAGATGCAGGCCAAACAATCATTTTGGTTTTTAAAAGTGTAATTGCTATTTGTAAAAAAAAAAAATATAATTGCTATCATATTGTTTTTGAATGAAGAATGGATTGAAATTGTAAATACATGCATATCCTTATTTTATAGTAATTTAACTACCGAATTGACCCACAATTGAATTGAGTGTCCTTGTTTTTTTTTGACAAAAGTGTGTCCTTGTTTTTAGTAAAAAATAAATAAATTAAGAACACATTTAAAGACTAAATTAATTACCAAAAAATATATTTAAGGACAAAAATAATAGGTGAAGGCTAGGGTGAGGAAGCTTACAGGTCCTTCACCGGTGAGAGACTTCAAAAAATTATTTTCAACCATTAAGATTAAATTAACGGTTCAGATTAAAATGAGAACATGTACACTTGTCAACATATGATCCTATAATATCTCCTTCTTTATACATCTTCATTCCACCAACACAATCCCGGCCACCACCACCACTGACGCCGATCACCAACACAGTCCTGGCGACCACCACCACCAATGGTGAATCTTACTTTTTTTTGCTCAAACAGTATCAGTTTTAAAATTGTATAAAATTTATTATTTGTTCATGTTCCCTTTCCTTTTCCACTATTCTTGAGTTGGGGTAATTTAGATCCTTTTAAGGAAATTTCTCATGGATGTTTTTAGATCCTTCAGCTAAATTACTCACTCAAAAGAGGACGCGTACGTTTGATAGAGAACAAGAGCACGACGGCGGCGCTAACGGAAAGGCGGCGCCAGGGGCGGAGCCACCCATGGGCTGGGTAGTGCCATGGCCCGCCCCAAGTTTCCATTTTTTAATTTTTTATAGGTGTATTTAGACATATATTTGTTTAGATTTATATATTATATATTTGTGTTTGCAAAATTATAACAACAATTGCGTGTGTTGCAGTGGTTATGATCTCGCCCAGATGAATGAAGGAACCGTGCTCGAACCTCATGTGGTTCATTTTGCCATTTTATTGCTATTTTAATCAAAAGAAATTAAAGAATACTATAAAATTGCAATATGTGGCACTTGAACTTAGATCTTGCTCGTAAAAACACAATCAACAAACCACTGAACTACAAATGATAACTATCATTATTTACTCAAAATATATATAATCATATTATACACAAGGAAATATAAAAAAAAAAGTTACGGCCCCCCCCCCCAAAAAATTAAGTCTAGCTCCGCCACTGGGCGGCGCGGCGGTACTGAAACAGAACAGTTCGCGGCGGTGGACTCACGAGCAGTGTTGTGTGGTCGTTGCGGCGAAGAAAAAAAAAGAAAACTGGGGTCATTCATGACCCGATCCGGTTGTTTGGGCGAAGAAGAAAGAAGGGAAGAAAAAAAATTCATGCGCTGGCTTGTGTTTGGCCTATCAATTCCTTTCCTTTTTTGTTTCTTTTGTCAAATACTCCTGATTTATTATTTATCCCGATCAGTTTAGCATAATTTATTTTGGATTTTTTTTTCGAGATATTCCTTTCCTAATTTATGCAACTGTAATATAGTAGCTCATTTTCTCAATTAATGTGTCATTAATAAATTGATTTTGCTCCAAAATAAATCAATTTGATTATTTTTTTTGTACAGATCAATTTGATATTCTGAATGAAATAAAATTATGATTTTATTTATACCTTGAATATTTAGTTAATTTGATATTCCGCTAATTTTTTTTATAAAAAAAAAAAAAAGTTAGAGGAGCCACAAACTTTTTTAAAAAAAAAAAGAAAGAAGATATCGGTTCCAGCAAATGTATAAATTTATTTAAAAATAACCCAAATTTTTTTATTTTTAAGTCAACTTAAACATAACAATCTTGAGGAGCCTCTAAATTTTTTTCTAAAAAATTAGAGAAGCGGCTAACTTTTTTAATAATAAAAAAATGAAAATAAAAATTTGAGGAGCCTCTAACATTTTTTAATAAAAAAACAGTTAAAAATAAAAAATAAAAGTTAGAGGAGCCTCTAACTTTATTTTATAAAAAAAAATTTAAAAAAAGTTAGAGAAGCCGCTAAATTTTTTAATAAAAAAAATGAAAACAAGGATTCCGACGAGACAATTCTTACAATTTGTCTATGCATTCGAAGTTCGATAAATTTCAATTCTCAATCGTTTGTCGGTCCAATTAGGTGATATTGAATAATGGCTCAATTGGCATGCGAGAATCCAAATTCGAGTATTATTAAGTCAACTTATATGTGAAAACCCTAATGGACTGGGCTGTGGCCCAAAAATAAATGGTATAGGCCCAATGATCAAATGGTCCAATTATACAACCCATTAAATTCAAACAGATAACTTGGCGGGAAAGCAAGGCAAAGGCGACGCGCCACAGAGGCGGCGCCCTCACCCCAATTACAACTGTTATCCTGGAGATTCAGCATGCATAACAATACGTGGAAGGAGCTAACCACCCTTCATCACCATGAAAATCAGAAGATATAACCACCCACCACCACCACGTGGGACGATAGAAACATGGAGAAACCGCCGTGATCATGTGGTATCCATGATCATGATCAAGAGTAACTACCATCTGTAAAAGTCTATAAATAGGAGTTCATATCTCACAATTTTTTATCATTAAGGAATTATTCATTTCTTACATACGATCCAAATATTTATCACCCCCCTTATTTGTTCACCAGAACACCTAACTTGAACGAATCATGACTCAATTGGTATGCGAGAGCCCGAATTCGACTATTGTTGAGTCAACCAAGACATAAATACCTTAAATTGAACGAATCATGACTGAATTAGTATGCGAGAACACAAATTCGACTTTTATTGTGTCAACTTAGATATAAAAACCCTAATTTGAACGAATAATGGCTCAATTGGTATGCGAGAATCCAAATTCGAGTATTATTAAGTCAACTTATATGTGAAAACCATGCCATGAACGAATCATAACTCAATTAGTAAGCAAGAACCCGAATTCGACTATTGTTGAGTCAACTTAGACATAAATACCTTAAATTGAACGAACCATGACTGAATTAGTATGCAAGAACTCAAATTCGACTATTATTAGGTCAACTTAGACATAAAAACCCTAATTTGGACAAATATTGGCTCAATTGGTACGCGATAATCCAAATGCGAGTTTTATTAGGTCAACTTATATGTGAAAACCCTAACTTAAACGAATCATAATAAAATATTAAAAAACAAAAGTTAGAGAAGCCGCTAACTTTTTTAATAAATAAAAAATAAAAACAAAATTTAGATGAGCCGCTAACTTTTTTTTATTAAAAAAAAATTAAAAAAAATCGAAGTTATTTTCCTATCATATATTTTTTAGTATGTGAGGATCCGAATTCGACTATTATTGAGTCAATTTAGACGTAAAAGCAATAACTTGAACGAATCATGACTCGATTGGTATGCGATGACCCGAATTCGACTATTATTGAGACAATTTAGACGTAAAACCAATAACTTGAACGAATCATGACTCAATTGGCATGCGAGGTCCTGAATTCGACTATTATTGATTCAACTTAGACATAAAAACTTCAACTTGAACGAATCATGATTCAATTAGTATGCGAGAACCCAAATTCAATTACCCCACATTCGACTATTATTGAGTCAATTTATACATAAAAATCACGAATCATAACTCAATTAATGTGCGAGAACCCAAATTCAACTATTATTGAGTCAAATTGTAATATATTTTTGACACAGTCAAATTGTAAATAAAAACCCTAACTTGGACTAATTATTGTTGGAACAAAATAGGTTCTGACATGATCCAATTGAGTTTTGATGATAACAAAGGTATTAAAATACAATATGGTATACTAATTATTTAATCCAAGTGTGCAGATATACAAGTTAATTCCTTAAATTTACTAGAAGCACATTGAAAGCTCTGATATGTCAAAGCAAATTCTGACCAGATTCTCAAGGCATCAGAAGATGCAAATTATGTTCGTCAGATGCTAGTATCAGACTCTGATAAGAGCAGTGAGAGCCGTTTTGTCAGAAGAACATTCTCTGCAACAATGATTGGAAATCATCATCATCCTCTGACATTCCAAAAGCTGATGGAATCAATCTTATCCACAAGATAGTGACGTTAGTACTATTGTACGAACTCATTACCTGATTTGGCTAAAACGTTATCCCCAAGATTGATCGTATACAAGGTTACCTGATTTGGTTAAAAATGGTACTATCTACAGTTGGCGCTATCTCACCGCATCAAATTCAAATCAAACACGCTCCACCCTCGTCTATAAATTAGAGCAAGTTTGAAGTTCTAGGAGACGACACGTGAACAATTTTGAAAGAGCTGTTATTCTGTCAAAATCATCCTAGAGCACTAAGAACTTCAAATACAACTTGAACTCATATTCAAATCCAAGACTCCAGTTTCAGCTTCTTTTAATTCATTAGTTTAACCTTAGAATTTTTGTATTAAGATTCTAAGTTAAGTCTTGTATCAAAAGTTGTATTTATTTGTAACTGAACATTGATCTTCATATCAATTATTCAGACTCTATTTTCTTATATTTATTTTGGAAGTCTCTTGCCTGCGTGCTTGAGCATTAGGAAGTCTCTTGTTTGTATACTTGAGCATTGGAAGTCTCTTGCAAGGTTGCTTGAGCATTTGTAATCTTTGGTGATTATAGTGAACTCTCTTGGTAGTACAAGAGGACTGGATGTACCCTTGGTTTGTAAGGGGAACCAGTATAAAATCTCTGTCTCTATCTTTCTCTCTTTCTCTCTATCTTCAACGTTCTGATCAAATTGTGTTTTGTCTTTTCTAAACCGCTGCAAACTCTGATAAGTTTTTCATAACTTAGAAGAATTACCTTCAATTGGCATCAAGAGCCCGGTTCTGTTTTTAATCACCTAACAGTGAGACAGTTTTCCTGTTGAAAAACACTATGACTGAAACTCCAAGTGGTAGCATGAAAGCAGTTTCTCATGACTATGATGTTGAAGACAATAAGACAAGCAACAAAGCACCGAAGTTCAATGGAGATGCATCTAACTTTTCCTGGTGGAAAGATAGAATCTACAGTCATCTTATTGGTTTAGATGATGAGCTTTGGGACTTAGTTGAAGAAGGGGTAACCTTCCAAGAACTTGATGAAAAGGGAAGGTTATCTATTGAAGAAAGAAAGAAGTTCACTCCTACATACAAGAAGCTTTACAAGAAACATCACAAGGTCAAGGATCTTCTCATTGGATGTATAACTTATGATGAATATCTCAAGATCACAGACAAATCTACTGCCAATAGCATCTATGATTCCTTGTGTTCCACATATGAAGGAAATAAACAGGTTCAAGAGGCAAAGGCTACTCTTCTGATCCAACAGTACGAACTCTTTAGAATGAAGGATGATGAGAATATTGAATCCATGTATTCGAGGTTCAAAATTCTAGTGGCTGGTCTCCAAGTTCTAAAGAGAAGCTACACAACTTCTGATCATGTAAGAAAGATTTTGAGAAGCTTACCTTCAAGGTGGAGGCCTAAGGTAACAACTAGTCAAGAAGCTAAGGATTTGGACAAACTTGGCTTGGAGGAATTGATAAGTTCACTCATGAGTCATGAGATTGAACTATCTTCTGATGAGCCTCAGAAGAAACTAAAATCTTTGGCCTTGCCATCTATTTCAGTTTCATCTAAGGCTCTGAAAGCCAAAGTTGTAGAATCTGAAGCAGAGGAATCTTTCGTAGATAATCAAGAAGAAGGATCAGACGATGATTTCTTTGCACTCTTGTCCAAAAAATTTCAAAAGTGGTCACTAAGGAAGGGCAAAAATTTTCAAGGCAGAGGATCTGGATCAAGAAACAACACCAGCAAAGAGAAGAAGGATGACACAAAAAATTGTTTCAATTGTCATAAGCCTGGACACTTCATGGCTGATTGTCCTGAACTCAACTCCAAAGGTAAAGGAAGAAAGAGTACAATCAAGAACAAAGCCAAGAAGAGTCTGATGGCAACATGGGAGGATATCAATGAACTATCTGAGGATGAAGACTCTGAGGAAGCAAACCTAGCGCTTATGGCCACTGGTGAATCAGACCATGACAGTGATTCAGAGTCTGACACGGACGATATTGATGAGGTAATATCTAAAATGTCTAGTACTCAAATGACCAAAGCTTTGAAAGATGTAATGGTGAAGTACATGGAAAAGTTGAGTGAGCTAGATTTTTACAAACAAAAAATGAAGCTACTCAATGAAAATCTCACCCAGACTCAAGCAAACTATAAAAAATCTCTTAAAACAATTAAGGTGCTTGAGACTGGATGTAGAACATGTCACAAACCTTATGACGAGTATGAAATCTCTCTTCAAGAGTTTATTCACCATAACATAGATGAAACTAGGGTAACTTTCGTAATTCATGGTGGGCTCAGCAATTATTATAAAAGACAAGGACTTGGTTCTCTTGCATCTCCTAATGTGGGAAAATCAAACAAACCTGTCCTGCTGAGCAAGTCACCATCAGAATCTTATTCAAACTTTACTAAGGGTACATCAGAACCTCTGACTGTGTCTGGTACTCTTGTGAGCTTGGAACCACAAGATAAGGTATTAGAAGATGACTCATCTTCTGAACCTAAGTCTTCTAAAACCCAGGTTCCCCTCACATCAGTACCCATGTCTACTCAAGTTAAAGCTGTCAGAGTACCAAAGCCTGTTGATAAGCGGGACACTAGTACTTCTAAAGCAAACTTGGTAACTGGTTCTCTGACACACTCAAGAGGAAAGTCTCAGAGACAACATAAGCCTAAACATTTTTCTAAAGGCTCTGTTGACTCCAGATATTCTGAGTATTCTAACAAGCAGAATAAGATTCTCAAAACTAACCAAAAAGGACCCATCAGAGTATGGGTACCAAAATTTGAAATAGTGTATGCAGCAGGTATGCACCCAAAGAAGAAAAGAAAGCTCATAGTATCTGGACTCTGGCTGCTCACGTCACATGACCGGAGACAAGCTCTTATTCCACACCCTGAATCAGCAAGAGGGAGGAACAGTAGGGTTTGGTGGCAACCAGAAGGGAAAGATCATTGGTATAGGTACAGTTGGTAATTCTTCTTTGTCAAATTCTGATGTTTGGTTAGTAGATGGACTACATCATAACCTACTTAGCATAAGTCAATTGTGTGATAGTAATTATGATGTTATGTTTAATACGGATTCATGTACTGTAATCAGAAACTCTGATCAATCTGTTGTCTTTAAGGGAAATAGAAAAGGCAATGTGTACAAAGTCAATTTTTCTGATTTAAAGGAACAACAAGTGCTTTGTCTTTTGACACTGAGTGATGAAAAATGGGTCTGACACAAAAGATTGGGTCATGCTAACTGGAGATTAATCTCTAAGCATAGCAAGGATAATCTTGTCAGAGGCCTTCCAAAAATAAAATATCACTCAGACTCACTTTGTGGTTCCTGTCAAAAAGGAAAAATTGTCAAATGTTCTTTCAAAAACAAGAACATTGTCTCTTCTACAAGACCCTTATAACTCTTACACATTGATTTATTTGGACCAGTTAGCATTGCCTCAATCAATGGTAAGAAATATGGATTAGTCATTGTAGATGATTATAGTAGATGGACTTGGGTTAAATTTCTGAGAACTAAAGATGACACATATGAAGTGTTTAGCATCTTCTGTACCCAAATTCAAAATGAAAAGGATTCCAAGATTTTAAAAGTAAGAAGTGATCATGGTGGTGAATTTGAAAACGAACCTTTTGAAAAATTTTGTGAAGAATATGGAATTCTCCATGAATTCTCTTCTCCTAGAACTCCACAACAAAATGGAGTTGTAGAAAGAAAGAATAGATCTTTACAAGAAATGGCACGCACCATGATGCATGAAAATAATTTAGCAAAATTCTTTTGGGCAGAAGCTGTTAACACTGCTTGTTATATTCAGAATAGAATCTATATAAGACCTATTTTGAACAAAACAACATATGAACTCTTTAAGGGAAGAAAACCCAATATTTCTTATTTTCATCAATTTGGTTGTACATGTTACATTCTGAATAACAAAGTCCATCTCAAGAAATTTGACTCTAAAGCCTGTAAGGGTATCTTCATTGGATACTCTGAACGCTCTAAGTCATACAGAGTGTATAATTCTGAAACTAATACAGGGGAAGAATCAATGCACGTAAAGTTTGATGATAAGGAGCCTGATGATAAAAAGTCAGAGCCTGTTAAAGATTTGTCAGGATCTGATGAATCAGAAGATGAAGCTCCAGAGTATGACAACTACATAGAACCTGTAGAAGACTCTGAAACTCGAGAAGTTACATCTTCTGATGTTGTTCAAGAACATCAAACAAATGATGATAATTCTGAAGCAACAGAGATTCCAAAAAATACTTTCAAGTACAAATCATCACATCCTGAAGAGCTTATCCTAGGAAACAAGAACAGTCCAAGAAAAACAAGGTCAAACTTCAGAGATGAAGAATCATTGTTTGGATTAGTATCCTTGATTGAACCAAAGACAACAAATGAAGCTCTCTCAGATGATGCTTGGATAGTTGCTATGGAAGAAGAGTTAAATCAATTCAAGAGAAATGATGTATGGGATCTGGTACCCAAACCTGAGCACAAGAACATTATTGGAACAAAATGGGTATACAGAAACAAATTGAATGAGCAAGGTGAAGTTACAAGAAATAAAGCAAGACTTGTTGCACAAGGATATAGTCAACAAGAAGGAATTGACTTCACTGAAACCTATGCTCCAGTTGCAAGACTGGAAGCAATCAGGTTACCTTTATCTTATGCAGTTAATAATGATATCACTCTTTATCAAATGGATGTTAAAAGTGCATTTCTTAATGGTGTTATTTCTGAAGAAGTATATGTCAAACAACCTCCGGGATTTGAGGATTTAGCAAATCCAGATCATGTGTTTAGACTAAAGAAATCACTCTATGGACTCAAACAAGCTCCCAGAGCTTGGTATGAGAGACTGAGTACTTTCTTAGTCAACAATGGTTTTGAAAAAGGGCAAGTTGACAATACATTATTTAGAAAAACACTAAAGAAAGACATTTTGATCATTCAAATTTATGTTGATGATATCATTTTTGGATCAACTAATGCCACTCTGTGCAAGAATTTTTCTAAGCTTATGCAGGATGAATTCGAGATGAGCATGATGGGAGAATTGAAGTTCTTTCTTGGAATTCAGATAAATCAAACAAAGAAAGGAACATTCATTCATCAATCAAAATATATAAAAGATCTTCTGAAGAAATTCAATTTGGAAGATTGCAAACCCATGAACACTCCAATGCATCCTACATCAAGCTTAAGCAAAGAAGAATCTGATGGCAAAGTTGATCAGAAGCTCTACCGAGGTATGATTGGATCTCTTCTTCATCTAACTGCATCGAGACCTGATATTTTATTCAGCGTATGCTTGTGTGCAAGATTTCAATCAGATCCTAGAGAATCCCACTTCACAGCAGTGAAAAGGATTTTCAGGTATTTGAAAGCTACTTGTAACATTGGATTACTGTATCAGAAATCCAATGATTACAAACTGATTGGATTCTGTGATGCTGACTATGCTGGTGATAGAATTGAAAGAAAATCCACCAGTGGTAACTGTCAGTTCATTGGTGAGAATTTAATTTCATGGGCCAGTAAAAGGCAAACCACCATAGCTATGTCAACAGCAGAAGCTGAATACATATCAGCAGCTAAATGTTGTACACAACTACTTTGGATGAAATATCAATTGGAAGATTATCAAATAAGCAGTAATAATATTCCTTTATATTGTGATAATACTGCAACTATTCACCTCTCTAAAAACCCTATTTTACATTCTAGAGCTAAGCATATTGATATTAAACATCATTTTATCAGAGACTATGTTCAAAAAGGAGTAATTGATCTCAAGTTCATTGAAACTGAAAATCAATGGGCTGATATCTTTACAAAACCTTTAGCTGTTGAACGTTTTGATTTTATCAAAAAGAATCTGAACATGATGGAAATCTCTGATTAACTTAGACTCTGATGAAAAATTTGAGTTTGTAAGAATCTAATAGTAATCAGAAGCTGAAGTCATCAGAACCTTCTGTATCAGAAGTTGTGATGAGGACCTCTTCTGACAAACTATCAGAATCTGATTAGAAGGTAAATAGTTCTGGCGCGTAAGTTAAAAACTTTTATAAAAACCCTTTCGTTTCCCTCACTTACGTGTCAGTTATTTAAATAATCTTTTGATACACGTGTCTTGGTGCAAGAGGATAAAGAAGTTGGTTAATGATGATTAGCATTTCTAATTCCCATTTGTGGTAAAAATACTCTACTACCCCTATGTGTTTGTACTTGTTATTGCGCGAAACTTTCTATTTAAACACACTAACTATTCACATTCACACTTTTGCACTCTCACAACCTACACTTTCATCTTCTAAAACTCAGAGCGATTTCTTTCTCCCTCATTAGAAACCCTAACCCCCAAACTCCATCAATGGCTTCAATAATTCCAAGGGATTGTATCATCGACATTGCAAACTCCAAACCTACTAAGTTTGCTAAAGATCAACGACCGTACAAGTATGATGACCTAAACCTTGCGATTGAAAATCCGGTTGATCTAGATGGGTTAAGAGTAAACGGATTCGCTAATGTAGTCAATTTGTTCAAAAGACAAGGTTTGGAATACTATTTTGATCTACTGAATGGTCCAACTTATACTGAGATGGTGAAAGAATTCTGGATGAAAGCAACGATTATCAACAAAGACGTGTACGTTCAGAGAATCAAGAATATGGTTGAAGAGAATCCTGAACTTCAAGGTAAAACTCCAGAACAAATGGGTTTGAAACCTTTTACATCTACAGAGATTGAATCGTTTGTGGCTGGATTCAGAATCTCCATCAGAGTATGTAACATTTGTGAGGCTCTGAAGATAGACCGTGGTGGTCTTGTACTCAGAAACTCTGATAAGGTTGGTCCTGATGTTGAGGAGTTCATATTCAAACCTAAGGCTGATCCCAATGAAAAGTTTGAATGGACCAACACCTGCAAAGTTATCTACAAGATTCTGATTGACAGTATTTTGTCTAAGTTGGGAGGCACTGATCAAATCTCAAATCTTCAGAAGCTGTTTACATTTCATGTTGGTGAAGGAAACTTTGTAGATATGGGTAAGCTTATCTTTGATCATCTTGCCACTTCTATTCTCTCTTCCAAATCTATTGTGCGACACTCAAGGCTACTTAGTCATATGTTTGCACAGTGTGGTTTATTGGATACAATCACTCCGTTTCTCCCAGGATATGGTTCCTTTCTGCTTAGTTCTAAATTCGTAAATAGCACTATGCTAAGGTACATGAAACTGGTGAAAAACAATCAGATTGTTCATCCAACACACCCACTGCTGATCAGAGATTCTGAGAAAGACATTGATGAGTGTAGACTTGTGCATGTCAGTGATAGTGCTGCTAAGAGAGTTATAGAGGCACATGTTGATCTATTGAAAAAGCTAGGCGCTGATGTAGGAGATGGACAACCTACAAAATTGACTGTAAGACAATCTAGGATTCTGGAGCAACCAACCAGAGTCCAACCTATCAAAAGAAAAGCTGTTAAGAGTCCTGTAGAGAAGAAGGTTACTAAGAATCAGAAGACTACAGCTCCTAGATCTCAAAAGAAACCAAGGGCAAGGAAAGTTATACTGGAAGATCTCACTGAAGAAGAGAAAGAAAAAGCTGATTTGGAAGCAGCTTTGGAAAAGATAAATAAGTTTACCAAGAAGCAAGCAGAACTGAAGGATGGATATGAGTGTGGTATTGATGAATCAGCATTTGATGAGATGCATAAGAAGCTTCCTAAAAGGAATGATCCTCATAATCTGCTGGAACAACAGACTCTGTATGGAAATGAAACTGGTAAGTTTTCTAATTTTGTTGGAGGCAGCAAAGCATTTAGTGATTATTTCAGAAGACTTCAATTCCCTTCTGAAATCAAAGTTAAACACACTCTGAATAAGATTTTAAAAGGAGTTAATTATGAGAAAGACAACACTCTTTCTGAGAATCAACCTACTTCAGAGCAGTTTAACCCCATCCTAACTAAACCATCAGAATCTCATGCTAATCCTATATGTAATGATGCAGCACAAGCTTCCACAAGTACTGCACCTCTCACCACCGCCTGAAAATTCCCCCACACACCATGATAACCAAATTCTCAAACCTACCCCAAACTCTGAGAATGTTGAACCAGAGTTAACCCAAGAAAAGTCATCACCTCCACCAGAAAATGAACCACACCCACATTCACCTCCACCAGAACATACACAGCCAGAAAATGAAAAACCAAAATCACCAGAACCTACAATGACATAAGTGGTTAACCCTGAAGAACATGCTGTTGATCAATCCCCACATCATGTGGATATGGACAACTCATGTACTCTACCCACACCAATCAAGCAAAAATTCAAGCAAATTGATGAGTCTCTGAATCAAGAAGGACTTCAGAAAACCCCTCCTCACCAAACCAATCATCTCAAGACCCTAATGCAGGATCTACCTATGGACTGCATCTATGTTCCACCTCACTTACCTTTCAGAATTATGAATGAACCCCTAGACCAAACCCAGGATGATATCACTAACTTTCTGCAAGCTGTTGACAAGAACATTAGAAGACTGTCCAGCGTCATTCCTAACAGGTCTATTGAAACAACACATATCAATAAAGAGTGTGACCTTATGGAACAGAATCTGGTGTATATGATCAGATCAGTGAGAGAAGCTTACACCAGGGATTTGGACGTCATGAATGAGATTGCTAGAAAGGAAGAGGAAGATAGGTTGGAAAGAGAGAGATTAGAAGCTGAGGAAAGGGAAATGAAGAGGTTGGAAGATGAGCGCATTGAGAAGGAAAGGCAAGAAGCTCAAGCTATAGAGGAAGCTAGACTAGCAGAAGAGGCTAGAAGAGCTGCTGAACAAGCAAGACTTGAGAACATTGCCAGAAAAGCACCAGAATATACTCAACACATCAGAGAAAATCAAGAGAATATTCATAGAAGGATTGATGAGCATTCATCTATGCTGGCTGCAATTATGACTACCACCTCAACCTTAAAACCTAGGATTCTATGCACTTGTTACTTTTAATTCATTATCATGTTCTGTCTTTTTGTTTGTAACTGACTGAATTTTATTCGTTTAAATACTATGTTTGTTGATTATTTATTGTGTTTGGTTATAATTTATTTACTTTTTGAATCTATTTTATGCTTTCATAAATTTTTTTGAGACAAATATCAACACAAAGATTTCAAAGCTAAATAAAGAGTTTATTCAATTGAAAATTGTTGATTACATAAGTTTTTATCCAACTTTTCACTTGGATTCTACATCAAAAACAGCTAGTTCTAAATCTAGCTTATTAGAATCTAAGGGAAATGGAAGAATTCGCTACATTCTCTTTGCTTCCTTATTGGGAGATCAATGAGACGTGATCTCATTGATTATGAAGAGGGGTATTCTTCCCTAGGAGGAACATATATGTACTCAAGAATTCCTTCCAATCAGAATCCCATTCAGATTCTGACTCGGATAAGGACTCTTGTTGTTTGGTCTTGGATCTTGTTTGTTAATTGGCTCTGACAGGAGCAGAAGTTGATTCCTTCATCTTCTGAAGGTTCTTCTTAGACTCTGAGTCTTGTTGAATCTTCACTTTCTTCTTCTTCTTCTCCTGTGATTTCTTACTTTTGATCACTCTTCTATCCTTATCCATTGTTATGTTCTACAATGAAATGGAAGTGTTGAGTGAAATGACAAAGTGATGGTCCTTATATAGTGGATTCAAACTAGACAAGTTCATGGTTTTACGACAAATCATTTAATTGGTATAGTCGTACCCACCTTGACTGCATTGAAACTCTACTCTTGACCATTTTTTTCAAACTTGTCATTTAATTTCCTTTGTCAGTTTCATCTTTTTGCTTAATGACAAAAGGGGGAGTAAGAGTCGTAATTAATTTATGCAATGCTAAACTGAAACCAAATTCCATTTTTCTATTTATTAAAATTGTGTCTTCGTATGATATGATTTTGAGGAAAATATTAGTTGAAATTTGAACTTCTGATACATGGTACGCATAAAAGAAAAGTGCAATTTTCATTCATGGGTATCAGACTTAGGGGGAGAGCTTGCAAACCTAGCCTCTGAGAGTCTAGTGTATTAGTTTAGTTCAAAATTCAAATAATTATTTTTAAACTGATTTAATTAATCATTGCTGAACTTAGGGGGAGCTTGCAAAACTCATCAACCTAAGAGATGCTTGATAAATTTTATCAACAACCATTGTAAATTAATACTTAGTTTGTCATCAATCAAAAAGGGGGAGATTGTTGGAACAAAATAGGTTCTGACATGATCCAATTGAGTTTTGATGATAACAAAGGTATTAATATACAATAGGGTATACTAATTATTTAATCCAAGTGTGCAGATATACAATTTAATTCCTTAAATTTACTAGAAGCACATTGGAAGCTCTGATATGTCAAAGCAAATTCTGACCAGATTCTCAAGGCATCAGAAGATGCAAATTATGTTCGTCAGAAGCTAGTATCAGACTCTGATAAGAGCAGTGAGAGCCGTTTTGTCAGAAGAACATTCTCTGCAACAATGATTGGAAATCATCATCATCCTCTGACATTCCAAAAGCTGATGGAATCAATCTTATCCACAAGATAGTGACGTTAGTACTATTGTACGAACTCATTACCTGATTTGGCTAAAACGTTATCCCCAAGATTGATCGTATACAAGGTTACCTGATTTGGTTAAAAATGCTACTATCTACAGTTGGCGCTATCTCACCGCATCAAATTCAAATCAAACACGCTCCACCCTCGTCTATAAATTGGAGCAAGTTTGAAGTTCTAGGAGACGACACGTGAACAATTTTGAAAGAGCTGTTATTCTGTCAAAATCATCCTAGAGCACTAAGAACTTCAAATACAACTTGAACTCATATTCAAATCCAAGACTCCAGTTTCAGCTTCTGTTAATTCATTAGTTGAACCTTAGAATTTTTGTATTAAGATTCTAAGTTAAGTCTTGTATCAAAAGTTGTATTTATTTGTAACTGAACATTGATCTTCATATCAATTGTTCAGACTCTGTTTTCTTATATTTATTTTGGAAGTCTCTTGCCTGCGTGCTTGAGCATTAGGAAGTCTCTTGTTTGTATACATGAACATTGGAAGTCTCTTGCAAGGTTGCTTGAGCATTTGTAATCTTTGGTGATTATAGTAAACTCTCTTGGTAGTACAAGAGGACTGGACGTACCCTTGGTTTGTAAGGGGAACCAGTATAAAATCTCTGTCTCTATCTTTCTCTCTATCTTCAACGTTCTGATCAAATTGTGTTTTAACTTTTCTAAACCGCTGCAAACTCTGATAAGTTTTTCATAACTTAGAAGAATTTTTAAACTACGAAAAACACAATTCAACCCCCCCTTCTTGTGTTTTTCACACCTTCAATTATAAGTCATATAATGTGCGAGGATCCAAATCCGACAATTATTGAGTCAACTTGTACATAAAAACCCTAACTTGGACTAATTACAAGTCATGTAATGTGCGAGGACCCACATTCGCCTATTATTGAGCCAACTTAGACATAAAAATTAAAATAAAAGTCAGAGGAGTTGTTAACTTTTTTTTGGTCCGCATGATGTTTATTACTTAAATTTTTTTTATGCTTTTATTCATAATTTTGGAAGAGATTTATTAATAAAAAAATCAACATAGATGAAAATCAAACAAAATTACTATTTCCACAATCTTAAAGCTTTAATTGATAATATTTCATATCAGTTTGTTACTGCTAAAAGAAATTATACAAAAAAAAAATATTTTAGACTCAAATATATTAGTATATATAATAGTTATTGTAAAAAATGTAAAAATAAACAAATTATGTATAATAGTGTATACAATTCTCAAATTTAATCAACACCAAATATATTAAGATTTTTTATAATAATCTCAATTTCAAAAACAAAAAATATAGAATTCAATTAACTAAATATTCGGGGTATAAATAAAATTATAATTTTATTTCATTCAACGAAAATAGAATATAAAATTTTCACAAAAAATAAATATTTAAAATTGATTTATTTTATTGTCAAAAAAAAAATTGATTTATTTTGGAACAAAATCAATTTCTTAATGACACATTAGTTAAGAAAATGAGCTGTATATTACAGTGTCATAAATAAGGAAATGAATATTTGCAGGTTTGGAAAAAAAAAAACAAAAATCAGGATAATAATGAATAATTATTTGGCAAAAGGAACAAAAAGGGAAATGAATTTATTGGCCAAACAGAAGCCTGATAACAGAATTTGTGGTTTTGAAACAGTGAATTTGTTTTTCTTCTTCTTCACCCAGATAACAGAATCGGATTCTACATGAACTTTAATCCCTATACTAAATATTTCTAGAATCATCAAGTGAGTAGATAGAAATTGTGTGCCAAAAAAATTGGGTTTTCATAGCAAAACTGTGATTCATCAAAATAAGATTAGAAAACAACATATCAAAGCCGGATGTCTCTTCAACGTGCTCACAGAGTTAGATTTTGGTTGTTTTCTTAAATTTGTTCTTTTCTTCTGATTCACCGAGAAATTTGCTCCACAATTTATTTTTCTTCTGATTCACCTCACCTTAGACGCTGCCCAAAATAATAACTAAAAAAATGGACATATATGAATTCATATGTATACTAATAATAAGTTCACCATGCCATGTCATGCCATACTTTAGAACATCACCTCCTCCTAAGCAAATGAATAAAACTTTCCGGATAAAAATGTGAAACATAATTATCTTTTACTTATAAAAGGAAGTTCTTCATTAGCTTATAAGCCTCCATTTTGCCTATATGACATGCTTAAGAAAGCTTCTTATATCTATTTAGAATTGCTCCACAATTTATTTTGTGTGTCCATTCATCCTCCAAAGTAATTATTTATATGTTACAATAATAATGACTCCTAATTTATTTTATTTTTAAAAATTTAACAATAATGCTACAATTGATGTTGATAATTATGAGTGAAAGTTCAAGTGACAAGAAAATTAGTAGCAAGTATAACATATACCATAAATTAATAGTAATAATATATGAAAAAAATATTATAAAAGAAAAATGAATAGATATATGTGTTCATTCCTCTTTTACACTATAACATAAAAAATAAACCATGCATGCATAATTATAATATGAAAAAGGTTTATTAAGTAAATATAAACCAAATAAAAAAATTACCCGCAAAAAAAATTTTGTTTGACCAGCTAAATAAATAAATTTTATGAAAAATACTTTAGTTATATTGTGTATTAATTACTATTGTGCTATTATTCTTTTAAAAAATAACTTTGTCACACCAACCTTTAAACTACCATTCTTTCATATTCTTTAACTCTTATATTCCTTAACTATGATAAATAAATTTATCTTTTCTCATCCCTAACCTGCATTGTGTGTATAAATATATGATTTCTCATCATCACTTTCCTCAAGCAACTATTGGATGATAGCTTTTCAATTTTGATTTATAGGTTCTTTCTCTTTTTCCTCTTGATCTTTTCATCTCTTCATAATTTATTAGTTTCTATATAGCAACTATGTTCCTCTTACATTGTGTGAAAATTTCAGACTTCCTTTTTTATTTTTTTTATTGATATAATGTTTGTTAGCCTACTTTTCTAACTTATTTTTTTAATGTAGATATGACAATTTTTTCATGTGAATTGGGAGAAGAGAGACTTTTATTTTTATCTTTATTGCATGCTTGATGCTCAGAGTCAATGAAAAATGACAGTATGTAAGTATATGTTACAATAATAATGACTTATGTTATTCCTAGACCTCCATATTTTACCTATGTGGCATATTTTAGAGAAGTTTAATTATTATTATTTTGACATTTAATCTATATTACTTTTTTAAAATCAATAAAATAAGGATGATTAATATTTGTGGCTCTTCTATTTTCTATAGTTTAACTCTATATACACCGAGGATGATTAAAAATTAAAAAATTAATACTAAAATGATCTTATAATTATTGTTATTTCCACATCTACTTCATTGTGTAACTCCCAATTAATATTGGTAACCGCTACTACATATAAGAAATAGAAGGAATCACACATAAAATCTCATAAATTTGTCTATATGTTGGTTTACATATGTTATACATGTTAAAACTCTACCCAAGAAAGATTTTAAAAAATTAATAATAATATATATTGGTCTACATATGTTACAAATAATCAATTTATTCTTATATAATAATATAAAATAATAGTAATAGTTTAAATATTATTGAATTATAGAAATTCTATATTTTTACAAACAAAAAAATAAATCTATTTAAATTGCCACAACCCAATTTAACTTCTTCGGTTACAAATTCCAATTTAAAACAAGGAAGCCTTGAAGACATTATTATGGTGCTCTAATTACTTGAGTCTAGAGTGAGAGAGATATATATATAATCCAATAGCTCTACTCACCACCACCACCACCATGAGAACATAATTTTCGAAATTTAATGTAAAATCATTGACATTGTAAATACATTTAAGTGCTTCTGCCACATTGAGAGAAATGGATTAAGTATATGCCGAAAGTTTGTGTTTACAAAAACCAAATATAATAGCAATTAATATTCTATGCATCAAATTTTTTATATATGGTTCATTTCATGCTTTTGTGGTGCTATGTGATGTGTAGGCTTACTCTTACTATGAAAAGTATTTGGCTTAATCATTAAGAAGTTTGTATACTAAGGTAAATATTGTAATTTATTTGTATTTGTAAATTGTAATTATTTAACTCCCCTCATTAACTTACCGTAACTTTTTCTATATTTTTCAGGTTACTATCATCAATATTTCTTTATAAACAAAACTTGAATTATTTCTAAACTCCCATTGTACCCATCTGACATGAGTTAGAGAATAGAGAATTGTGTCTATCTATAAAATTAAGTTCCAATTATATGTGGCGACTTTAAAGCTTATATGTCCGCTCTAAAACAACAAACTGCATTCTTTTTACAAACTCAATCAACTCAATTGACTTTATGTTATAAAAATTCATTTTTATCGGTTACTTTTTTAATTATTGTTATTCTTTTTATTCATTAAAAAAAAACTTTTTTCTATTATAGAGCACTATATAGACCATTTTATTAGTTTATTAATGTTTGCTTTTAATAAAATATATTAGTTAAATTTTTATTGATTGCTATTTATTTAAGAATTTAGCATATTAAAAAGAAGATACAAACCAAGTAACTAGCTAAAAAAATGTTCTGGCCAATAAAAGTTAAGATATATTTCTGTACCAAGTGAATGTTTGAGATGTATCCCATAATAAGAATAAACCTAACTAAAAAGTACAAGTATGTACATATTATTAAATAATTGAGAGACAAAATAAAATAAAATATAAAACAGGGGATATAAATTTCACAAAGGAAAAAACCAAAAAAAAAAAAAATTAAGCAAATTAAAAAAACATAAAAGTTTGAAAGAAAACTATAAAAGAAGTCGATATATCAGCTCAAGAATTGCATTTGAGTTAAATATAAGAGACCTTAAGTTACATTGAGGAGAATAAGTAGCTATGTTATTTGATATGCAATTTCAAGGAATGTGACCAAAAGATGAAAAAGATAAAACTACCATATATGAATCACATACCAATTAACCGGAGCTTAGTAGAAATAAAACGGTCAAAAGATATTTATTTGTTTAATTGATATATTTGATTTTATATATTATAACCTATTCCATCATTTAAACAACTATAAAGAGAATTTTGTTTTCTACCAAAAAAAAAAGAAAAGAATTTTGTTAACAATAAAATTTGTTAGAACAATATTCAAAACATAGAGAATTTTAAGTGTGTATTTTAATCAAACTCGTGCAACGCACGGGTTTATTTCTAGTTAAAATTAAAAATCAAATGATCTTTTGTGTAAGGTTCTTTACCGTAAGTATAGTACAAATAATGAATTTCGGATTGCTATTTTATTACTGAGTAGTACTCAGCCCTACGACTCCCCTTTATAAAAAGCATTGACAGGTATTTGTAACCAGTTCCAATAGTACGGTTTGGCAGATGATGGGAGATTATTAACAAATAAACTTCAATAGTGCCTATAATTTGCAGCTGGGGAGCGACCATCCCATTGAGTGAAATTTGAAGAGTTTTGGAGTTGAAAAAAGCCATCACATATGTGGACTCTTGCTCATGAGCAACTCTTAACGAATTATTATTGTACAAGTAAATGGGGAAGCTTCCTCTGCTCATTCCCCACCCCGTTGACATCCCTATCCGCGTCCAACTTGTGGAAATGAATCATCCATGCTCTATGAGGTTGCGTGCAATCAACATGAGTATGGCTTGAGTAATTGGCCTCTAATCAGATTACTAATTTCTTTTCACTGAATTGTAGTGAATGGTTCTTTGACAATTTTAATTAACAGCAAGAGGATGAAAGCAGACAAGAATGAGTGGCAAACTATTTATGTGGTCAGTTGTTGGCACTTGTCGATGTGGAGGAACAATAATATTTTTGACGAGGATTTCCATCACCTCCTTAATCCAACTCAGGTGATTCTCATCAATATGGCTTCGGAGATTCATAACTGCGAACAAACATACGTAACTTCTAAATTTAATCCTTAATTTTTATTATAATACAAATAAACATTGATTAAATAATAAAAAAACAGTAATCATAGCAGTAAAGTGAGTATTTAATGTTTACAAACTTAAGAGGGTCAATTTTAACATTTTTCGAACTTGAAGAGCCAAAATCGTCAGACTGTGAAACTTAGAGGACTAAAAGTATTATTTTCAAACATGAGGGGCACTTTTTTGCAATTGGAGATGAAGTTAAGGGACCAAAAATGCTATTTTCTAACTTGGGGGACCAAACTTGCAAGATTGTGAAACTTTGGGGGGCCAAAACTGAAATTTAGCTTTTTTACTTTATTAATGATTGTTGGTCCAATTACATTTAGGCAATGATTACAATAGCTTCCAATACAATATATTATATATATAGAATTATATAATTATAGCAGGTTGTAAATGAAACCAATGGAGATATATAATAATATAACCAAACAATACATTCACTATTTTAAAAACATATATAGAACAACTGTTTACAAATTCTGTCACTACGATATGTAGCAACAAGAATGGCATGAGAAAAGATAGGTGCTTTACATTGCGCAAAATGGTGAGCAAAAAAGATAGTTTCAATTATATATAAATGTTCATTTTTGAGTTGTAAATGCAAAAATACCAACTTGTTTTGGTTAATAGAACTATCGCTTTCAAGGAATAGTAAACTCGGCTAAAATTCCAATAATATGCGCTTTCAAATATCATAACTCAAAGCAGGTAGTATTTGCTTGCGTTTCAAGAAATATCCTCTTCAGCGGGCGGTGAACCATGAACAACTGGAACAAAACCTCTACCACCAAATATAGGTCTCATAAACTTATCATCGAATTTCCTCCAAAAGTAGTGAACCGTAGTAGTAGGATTACGTATCATCAAACTCAGGCTACTTTGTCTGCGATATGTCTGATTATTGCTTTGGTTGTTGGAACAATTGCTTTCAAGAAATAGTAATCTCAGATCCTCTTGAATATCAGTGGAGTCATAAATGGATAGTTTTGAATGCCTTAAATTCACAGCCTTAATCAAAGGCTTCGTTATAGAACCAAATACCTGTTTGCATTTTGTGAAGCTACCAAATTAGTATTTATTTGATCCTAATGCAATTCATATTATTTACAAGTATTTCACATTTATGTGATCCTAATGCAATTCATATGAAACTTACCACAGTACTGAATAAGACAAGGATTATAGTTGAAGTGATCATCAAAGAGTCTTCAGCCGATGATATCTTAGATTTTGAAAACTGCATTTGAAAGCAGCACAGATCAAATGCCTAATTTACAATTACAACAGAATTTTCAGCAAAGAATGAATTTATCGCGTGTGCTTGCCTGGTTATAAGACAAGGCAATGGTTACTGCACCTCTCATCAGGCCTGCCCACCAAATTATAAACTGACATTTTGAACAGTTAAACAGAAATTCAATGAGATTAGGTGAAAATGTTGAAACTCGAGGGACGTAGAAGCAAAAAGTAATCAATGAAGATGAAGCACTAACACAAACACAGACAACAGATATGATACTGACACGCCAACACTGATAATATTTTATGAAAATAGAAGTAATTGAAGGTAATCACATAAGTTCGTGTCGGACACTCCTTCAATCTAAAGTTTCAGAGTTAGTAAGACAGTAATCACCTGCGAACGAAACTCAATTTTGGTGCTCTCTCTTGTTTTGGTGCAATTTGCAATGTTTGCCATAGGGAAAACAAAAGCTGCTCTTCCAATCAAAACTAATGCAATCAAAGTTGAGCTGACAGCAACTGAAGTTCCAATGCTGCTCCAACATAATAATGTGTTAAGAAAATGATTAACATTGAAAACAGAATAATTAACCGTTGGTTTATTATTTTGTAGTGTACATTAAGAAAAGAATTTGAACTTTATGAACACTTGAGAGAAACTTTAACCTACCTGGCTTTGCTCCTTTTCCATTTGTCAATGTCGAAAGCATCCATGCCAACATATAGAAATATAAAGGTTTCAGCTATGAATGATATAGTTGCAAATGAGTGCCTGAAATTCATATAAAGGTCTCAGATTTTACTAAATTTAATATTATGTTCGTAATTGGCATTACTTTCACATCTTAACAAATTGATCAACATTAATATGTACTAATTTGTCTCAGATAAAAAGTTTAAGATTGTGCCTTACTTTGTTGTTGTCCTTGAGCTTTCGGTAACGTTGTGCCATGTGTAGTGTGACATAACAATGCCACAGAAGAAAATTGTCAAAATTCCACTGAGATTTAGAAGCTGCAAAAACCACACAAATGTATATAGATTTAAATTATAAATTGAATCATTGCATTTAGGATGCTATTTGCCAGTTAGGATTTTTTCCTCTTACCCTCTTTTTAGAAAATAAAATAATATAATGAAGTATTATAATAAGCAATTAAAATGTTTTTGTAGTTAGTGATTTTGTACCTCGGCGATCATATATGATAAATATGCCATTAACATCATAAGTGCAACTTCGCGATCGGTAGAGTGCCTGAAAATGAAAGGAGCAGTGTCAAGTAAGTTGAGCATCATTGAGACTTTGTTAAGCATTTGTTACTCTATATAGGACCTATTTAAGAATTCAAGTAAACTGTAACGACGACTTATAAAACTGCGTATTCTATCAAAACCGTCTTTGCAATTAATCCGATCTCTCAAACTAGTATGCTTTTCGCGTTTTTTATATCTTTCTTATTAATTTCCCTGTTAATTATTTTCATATCAATATTATGCAGTTTACCAATTACCATAGATTCAAAGTGTCTTCATATGAACTTTTACAAGTAAAGGAAACTCATACCTTCCAAAGTAAAGTGTCTTAATAATATAAGCACTTAAAAGGCCAACCTGAAAAATCCATCATATAGTAAGTCAGAATAGAACCGCGACTCCACTCCCAACAATTTGATATTTCAAATTGAACTTACTGCTATGCCAAGGGCAGTACTAGTGCAAAAGAGGTAAAGGAATGTCCCCAACAATTTCAAAACTGTAATAACATTGATGCTGCTGATGTCAAGTGATTGAACTGAATTGAAAAGAACAATAGATGTAGCATCATTTACTACTCCTTCGCCAAATACAATGCTGTAAAGAAATGGTGTTTCATCTTGACTCAGAACCTTCGTCACAAAAGGAAACGAAAGGCATTAAAATATCAACATATAAATTTTGTTATGTAAATTTATTATGTTTTAGCTGAGGTTAGAATATTATATACCTGTAATGTACAAACTGAGTCAGTTGCTGATAATATGGCCCCAATGGCTTCACATGTAATGTTCACGAACAATCAGAAACGGAAGACAGTGATTAGATTGAGAGAGAAAGAGAAAGATAAACAGAAATTGCTTTTAAATATAAAGCGTCTTACCTAGATGATCTTTTATGTCGAGGTTAGTTATTCCAATCATATTAAAGAGCAGAAAGGCACCTAAAGAAATTGAAGAAATTGAAAACTATGAGTATTTATAGTAAATGTTTATCATAAGCTTTTGGTTTGAGGTTCAGAATGATATTGAAACAATTTGAAATTCAAGAGGGTTGCGAGAAAATGATCTTACCAAGAGATATAAGGCAGAAAGAAATAACTGTTCCAAGGACTCCAAACAGAAGTATAGTAGTGAAATTCCTGAAGAACTGTTTCTTCTTGACTTGGAAACTGAAATGGAATTAAAAAATTATTATGCAGAAGAAATAACATAGGAAGTAAATAAAGAGATAGAGAATGATGATATTTATCAAACTTACCCGGCATTGAAAATGATTGGTGGAAGCAAGTAAAGAAAGAACAAATCTTCGTTGAATATTAGAATCTCGGTACTATTGAATTTGGTCACCAGCAACACCACTACTCCAGAACACAAACCCTGCATCGAAAAATATTTTGAGATAGAATTAGAAAGTCTCATAATTGTTGTAAGTGGATAGAAGATGAATAATGAGTAAAGAGTGTGTACAAGAAGGAGAGAAGTGATGGATTCATTGGCCCATCGATTCTCTTCAAGAAGGTGGCCAACGATGATGCAAGCGCAGAGGAGTGCGAAGAATACACAAAGTGCAACTACCGTGGTTGTGCTCAGATATGAAGTTGAAGAATCAAGTGATGAGAGTAACATAGCTATCTTAAGCCTTTACTTACTCAGGTTAAGACTTAAGAATGAGTTCCATTTCATATTGATCATTATGATAAATAGGGGAATTGATGAGTAAACATTTTGTTTTTAGATGATTATTAGAAAATGGAATGAGTTATTAATAATGTTAGTTCACTTGGAATGAGTTATACTACCAACTAAAATAACTGTCATATGATTAAGAATTTGAATTTTTCATAAATGAATGATGTGTGATAATGGTGTAGAGTTTGGTTGTTGAGCATGACAAGGAACAACCAGTCTTATATTTTTCTTTTATTTGGTTGAAATAAAATGTCTTTCAAAATATTAAGAGTCGTCTAACATTCTGATTTATGACTAGTGTGGTGTAAACAAACTTGATATTTTGTATCTCCTTTTCTTATTAATAATGTTACTACTTGCCATACATAACTTGCTGGCATTGATATTGTTATGCAAGTTGTTTTAGTTTGTTCCAAGACGCGACACAAAAGTGATCATACCATAAATCTGTAACTTTGTGCAAGTTAACAAGTCCTGCTCCGAGTACATTATTATCGTACCATTAGAATATGAAAAGTAAACAATAAATACATTTATACACAATGGGCAATTTAATAATAGTAACACAACAGTTTGATTATGGACCGTCTGATCAAAAAGTAATGGCTGAAATCAAGATTGTGTTTAAATTACACTGATCGTTTGATTGCTTTTGGACGGCCGAGATTGCTTACTGCATATAATTGCGTGAAACAGTTATAACAGTCAATCCACATCCCTGTTTATCACATTAATAGCTTAAATAGATACTACAACATTCTCAACTCTCTTCAGCTTCAAACTCAACTTTAGACTGTGAAGCAGGTGAATAAATATGCAACTGTATTCGACTCTCAGCACCAAGGAACATTTTTTGTTAATATAATATATAATTGTTTTGGAATACATACACACTACAAAAATAAATAACCTCATTACAAAGAAATTGGTGATCTTCTATACTCCGTCATGTTGATGTATGAATCTCGACTTAAAATATCGAACAATGTTACATGATACAAAAATGTTGGCATACCCGGTTACAAAATTTCAAGACATGGCTACAGAATTGTCAATGATATAGCAGCAGAACGGAGTTTTACACCATCAGTGTCCCACTTGGACTGTGGTGCAGTTGCACCAGCAATAATAACCTATAGAATAAAATGACACGATAATTTATTTTGCTGTATATTTTATGTTCTTGAAAATATAGAAATGATATAGGCATGTATCACCAGAGTTTGGATCCCCTTATGTGGGGATTTCACACGAGGGATCAGTCAAGTGGGGATCGACCATCAAAATCAACGAGTTTTAATGGTGAGATCCTCCATTTGACCGCTTCATGTGAAACACTCACCTAAGGGGGATTCAAATCCTGTATCACCACAGAAATAAGAGAATTTTGCTTTATTGGTAACTGGGTCGACTAGCAAGAGTTTGTGACCTATGATATAATCATGGTCTTGTATACCTAACTTGATATGGATGTGTTAGTAAAGTGCATAGCAACAAACCTTTCCACCTCTTGCGCCTGCCATCAATGCTAAGTGCAGATCATCTTTACCAAATTCATAGAAATAGTAAGTCCTGAAATTAGAAAAGTTGGCACTTCTTTGGAATTTGGTGCAACAGAAAAGCTCAAAGTGGCAAGTCCAGATGACATAAAAATTGCTTAAAACTTAAAAGATTAATACGCGTACAAAGGTTTCTAAACTAACATTTTGACAAAAAAGGAGAAAGCATATCCTGAAATGGTGTATATTTATAGGCCAGGTGTTATTTTCTTGGATAATTTGTTTCCTTTTTTATTTTTTAAAAAAGGAAACTACTTTATGTAGTTTGTCCTCGGAAATAATTCAAGTCAGTTGAAAATTAGCTTACCTAAAACCACTCTCTTCCTTAATTTTTATTGATCTTGCAGAGTAAACTGTTGACCCTCCTGCATGTACATAGTGGGTGAAATGAGACACCGAAGTCAAGAACTATGAGTAAAGAGAAAGAGCAGTGAAGTAATCACATTCAAATCATTTACGTAAGTAATTGTTGGGGAATAACAATCTATAGCATATAGATATAAACTTACAGTAAAACTATCTTCATTAAGAATCTACAAAATCGTGCGGAAGTTAAAAAAAAATTGTACCTGGAATAAATAATTTTGCTGCTTCCTTCAAGGAGCCTAAACCGGTTATATCCTGAGCCTACTACAATGAAGAATATGTAAGTTCCTTCCTTGAGCTTATATCAAGATTAAAAAGTAGGACTACTGGATCTAATCTATGTTACAGTGACTTGAGGCATATTAAAAATCCAACGGCACTGATATATATACATGTTCTCCTTAGAGAATGACATTATGAGAGACTATGAAAACTAAAATTACACAAATCACGATCTGTTGTCACAAATTACAAGAACATGATCAGTTTGTCCATAATTTAATTTATATAAGCAAGGAATTTAACATCAGAATCAAAAAGTTTGTAATCCTGGTCAAAGTTCTTGAAAATCAGTAAAAGGAAAAGTTTCCAAAAGAAACGAGTCAAATGATAACTCGATATTAAATTACTAAAATTAGAAAGAAATCAAATGATAAGGCGAAGCCTATGCAGAAACATCACATTGACTTTGTATAGTAAAATGTCTTGCTTATCTTATTTGTTACCAAACACTCAGACATGGTCAAAACTTTATGCCTTACAAACATAAAATGGAGGACGAATATATTTGTGTGCGTGAGTAAGTAAAATAAAACGTCTTTGACTGTCTGATTACCTCTAAGAAGGTGATTTTAAGCTGACTGGATGGCCGAGTAATAACATTCAAAACCGCTAATCTGTAACAATCATGGACAAGATGCTTATGTTTCCTTCTAAACATATAGGTAAATGCACAATAAAAAAGTAGGGAGTTCGAAGTTTGATAACACAAATTACCCATCTGATGATACAAACCGTGCTACGACTTCTTTCTCCTTTGCCCTGTCCCCATAAAGAGACATTCCGGCACTAAAATCCTACAAGAAAATTGAAGATTAGCTCACAAAACTGAAAATTTCATAATGCTTCAATGTGATTTTTTTTTAATATGCAAGTTCTGCAAAATGAATTCCAAAGTTGCTATCATTAGGTTTCTATCATTAGCTTGTAAAGTTAGTTTTCTGCTAATTGAGGTTGGTTGGTAAATTTAATTACAATTAGTTGATGGGCATATCTATAAAGGCTCTGTTTGGCAAAAAATAGCGGATAGCTGATAAGCTAGCTTATAGCGGATGAGCTTATAGCGGATAGCTTATAAGCTAACTTTTGGCTTATAGCGAATAAGCTAGCTGATTGAATTTGTAGTGTTTGGTAAACTTAGCAGTTGAACTAGCTTATAAGTGTGAAATGACATAAAAAAGACTCCGCCTCAAAGCCATGGTTCAAAAAGGAGGATTATCCAATCCTCCTATATAAATCGCCTCATACCAAGTTCGTGACTCCAGATGTGGAACTCCAAGTTGGGTTCATGAAGCCCTCCTTACTAGGGATGGACATGGTTTGGTTTTTGAGAAAAACTGAATCGAACTGAACCAAACTGTTTTCAAAATTTATAATAACTGAACTGTTTGTCTTTAAAATTGAACTGAACCGAAGTGTTAAAGTGGTTCGGTTTTATGGTTTTAAACCAAACCATAACTAAATTTGCACTAGAAAAACCGAACCATTAAACCGAACTGAACCGAACCGAACTGTTAATCATGAACTGAACTAAATTGTTTCAGTTTGATTTCAAAACTGTTTGTTATGGTTCAGTTTTTTTTGGTTCGGTTCGGTTTAGTTTAGCAGTTCGGTTTCGTTTTCTGGTTTTTTTGCCCACCCCTACTCCTTACACATGAAAATCGATAACATTATCAGAACTCAATCCAATCCAATTAGAAACACTTCTGATACTGTATTATCAGAAGAAGTGTTTCTATAGCTTCAATTTGCACACTCTACAACCCTATATCATCAATCTAAACATACCCTATATACACTTAAAGTTTCTATTCATTACAAATTTCACAAAATTGAACATAATAAGAGTTGATGAATGAAAAACAAAATTACTAGCATGAGAGTGATTTTAGGAAATAAATAATTATGTACCTCTGGTTCCATGACATCTTGAAACTCTGGTGGGACTCGAAGAGCGAAACCATTGCCATAAAAACGGAACCAAGAACTAGTGTTTTCAATGCTAGAAAGAATGGATTTGGGTGAAGAAGATGGTTGAGGTGAAGATAGAGCAGGTGAGAGTTGAGGAGTTAAGGAAATGGCAATGGAGAGTAAAGAAGTTTGGAGAATGAGGTTGCGTTTGGAAGTGTTGTTGTTGTTGTTGTTGAGGGTGCAAATGATGGGCTTTGAGGTGAATGAGATGAAGGATTTGGAATTGGCAATGCCAGCAAGATTAAGAAGGGCCATGAAAGGAAGAACATGGATGGATTGGAGACAATTATCATCACTGTTTTTTGTTATTAAAAGATAGGGTAGTAGGATATTATGATTTAAGTTAAAAAAAAGACAAGTAGCTTTTTGAATATTAGTTTTTTTACATCAAATTTTTTATGTATAATATGATTTTTCTTTTAGTTTTAACCATATTTTTTTAATACTTTAATTTTAAGCATATTTTTTTGACTACTTATAAGTTGTATAAGATAAAAAATAAATGAGATGTAAGATGTTTGTATTTTGATGATCACTAGTTTTTTAACCCGTGCAATGCACGGTTGGTTTTATTTTATACAGTCATTACAAAAAGAAAAAAATAAGATACATGTAATATGAATCAAAAAAATGATAATATATAGAGTTAAAGACACCATACATTTTAAAATTAATCTAATAGTAAAACGGGCATACAATATCAAATGGACCACTAAAGAAATTAACATGCCAACTAATATAATATAATTTATAGCCATTGATATATTTTATTATTAATTATTAAATGTTTGTAAAAAAAAAGATTTGATTAGTGAATGAAATTAAGAATAATTAATTTAAATTAACGGACATATGAATATTTAAAAATAAGGAGATATAATTTAGTAATAAACTAAATCTTAAAATATCAAGAAGTCAATAAGTAATTCAATAATAATAAATAAATTAGCAAATAAATTATTATTAATATTATAAAATGGTACATTTAATAAAAACTAAGAAGAATTCTCTTTAGACATCCCACATTTCTTTTTCACCTCTTTGATCTCCTGTTTTGCTCTTCAATAAAAATTTCGGTTTCTATAAATCGATTTTTTTTGTCTTAAAAAACAACTTCGGTTTTTAGAAACCGAATTTTTTCCGAATTTGATCTAGAAAAAATTCGATTTCTGCAAACCGAATTTTTTATCAAGGCAAAATCGAATTTTTGGAGGGTGAAAAAGATTCATGAGCCTAGAGAGAATTCTTCAAAAACTAATATACACACATATTTACATATCAATAAGGATTTTTTTAAGGATCGATAGCCCAACAAACCGGAAAACATATATGAATATATTTTCTTTATGCACCCTCTGTAACTAACACCAATTGCATATATAAATTTGAAATGTACGCTAATTAGAATGACAGAGCTACCAAATAGTAAGGAATCATTTATTGAACTTTAATTTCACATGCAACTCGAATTTGTTTGTTTTTCTTATATCGGTAGGCTACTTGCAGTTGTAGGTAATTTGTAGTGAACTTAAAGATACGAAAGTTAAAGCTATTTTTACAAAAATGTGCTTTTTCTTTATTGTGCTAACAATTCAAATTGGTTTACAAAAAAGACATAAGTCATTCTCATTCATATTCAACATGGCATGATTTTACACTTTGATGTGTTTGGTTCTATGGTGGTGAAAATTGATTTTGATTGAATCGATTTTGGTGAAAAATGAGCTAAGATAAAATTATTTATATTTGGATATGTTCACATGAAAGTGAATTGAATAACTTTGGAGGCAAAAGCTACCAACTCTAGCTTAGAATCAATTCTAATCATTAACTCCCAAAATATACTAAAATCAATTTCAAGTCTTCAAAATCACTTATAACTCTCTCAAAAGTAAATCCAAACATTCACTTAGAATTTCAACAATATTACAGTGTCATGATAATTACATCAACTCATTGTCAATGCATAAAAAAAAATTCTAGATTAACAAAACAACAAAGAAGGAAAATGGAAAAGTACAACATAAAAAAATTAAATGACCCTTAATTAAAACATCTGAGAAACAAAAACAGAAACCTTAAAAAACACAATCTTAATATGTTAGCATGAATGACTCTTCATACTTAGAATTGTTGCAACCAATCTTCCAAAACACAGCATAAGACCATTGATTCCTATCACACAAAGTCTTCAAAACTTCTTTCAACAAAAAACCCATCTTGAAAATTCTCAAAAAACCACTCTTACTTTAATTTTCTCAAACCTAATGGAAGAAAAAACAGCATTCACAAACAGAAAAATCAAAAGGGTAAGAGTCAAAGTTGTTGATTTTGCATTTTCAAGCAAGTTTTTTTTTTTTATTCCAAATTCTAACTACCACGACATGACCCTCTTCCTGCTTGTTGTGTTCTTAATCCTCCACTTCTCTTTGGATTCAAGTTAACAGTGCTAAGTTTTTGGCATGTCATTCTCTGTTAGAAGAACATTATAATTATCTGCAGCCTCAGCTAGACCTTTGAGTTTGATCCCTACATAAGAAAATCTTGTAAGTACATATTTATCCATCATAAAATAAACAATAGATGTTAAATCATGAGAATTTCAAATATTGCGTCGTACCAAAATACTTGTATTCCTCTAAGTAGCTTCTTTTTGTTTACACTTCATCTTTGACAGATTTCATGACAGCTTTCAATTCCTATAAATCATCAATGATCAAACTACATGGTAAATAGAACAACATAAAATTAGCAACCATAAAGCAAACAGCAAAACAAAGAAACAAACCTTGAAGGCTCCAAATTGTTGATTTAAAAAACTTTGATAAGTATGCTCTTTATTCTTCCAATTCAAATATCTGGATTCCAAAAATGCCTCCGGTTCCTTCTTCACTTGCTTCCTCGCATCTACCAGCTGACATTTAAGTTCCCGTATCCTTTTCTAATTTTCTTATTTGTTCCACACCCAATTATCGCACCATAGGACATGAAGATGTTGGAAGGAAGCACCATAACCACACCAAGCCATCTATTTCAATTCACAAAACATAGAATGTCACATGAAGCACTATCAAAGCTCTCAAACCAACATCTACCTCAGACATAAATTACAACAAATTAACAAATTAAATGATTAAAATAACATATGAAGACAACTTCATTATATTTATATACACAATTAATTACTCACCAACCAAGAACTCATATTCATGGGTGTGGCTAGCAATTTCTGAAATTTCAGTAAAATTAAAACCATATTTAGATATATCAGAGCTGCTACATGGTTTAACATTTGTCTTAAGCTGGAACAGGAGCTTGTATGGATGGAGAGTTGTAAGGTAGAAACCACTTTGAGGAAATATAGAAATTATGACATATCATAAACGTGACCCTCCTCTAGCTTGGATTCAAACATATAGATCAGCTGCTTCCTAACTGAAGCATGAATTTTTCCCCCCTGAAAATCAAAGATTAAAATATATATTAATACTGCATGATACAATATTCAACAACACCAGAAACAATATGATTTAAATATATGAAATAATAATTAACCAATTTGAAGATAATAATACTCACCTTCTCATCAACCAACACCATTTCAAGAGAAATTGAATCGGATGGATTGACAAAAGAAGGAACCTTCCAAAGACGAACAATCTGAACCCTGATTCGAACATTTTCTTTTCCTGCTAATATGTCGGCCAAATCATCCACTTCCAACTCAACCTTACGTTTCTCATTATAAACCATGATTGAGGCTTGCGATGAACACTCCAGACACTCAATGGAAATACAATCACAACACAACAGAAATGACATATTTATAACCATAACGATACGGTAGAATGGAATTAAATTAATCAAATAAATTCAGGGGATTTGAATTTCAAAATCGAACTATGCAACTTTGGGGGGAAAATCTAAGAACAGATAAAATCTAAACAATAGAAGACACCTCCACCAAAAGAACAATTTCGACTCATATACGAATCGCAGTACATACCTCCACCAGAAGATTTCACTCGAAACACATAAATCTTCACGCAATTGAGACATTGAGACACGCAAACAGCCTCGACGATGAGCAGATGGCAAACGAAGTATATGAACCTAGTGAATAGGGGCGGCTACGAAGACGGTAAAGGAAGAGAACAAATATCAAAAGAATAAATTAATAGTCCCTCCGTTTCTTTTTAATTGTCTTTTATTATCTTATTTAGCGTTTCTATTTAATTGTCCTTTTTGTATTTTAGGATATGATTTGTCAATTATACCCTTTGTTAATTGCTCTTATTTTTTTCCATAAAACCAACTAATGCTATATATTTGGAAAACTAAATATTTTTTTTTTTTTATTTAAAATTTTTGTTGGTACATAACATATTAAATTTTGTTTTTTTTTTTATATAATATATTAAATTTATTGGAAAGAGAAAGTGTAGGCAAAAAGATAGGAATTTATTATGGATTAAAACGAGGGTATAATAAGAAGATAACGTGCAAAAATACACTTCCTTAATTTGGTGTTATCATTGTAAAAGGACAATTAAAAAGAAACAGAGGGAGTAGTTACTAATAGATAATAGCTACACAGTGAAACAAAAAGAAATTAAAAAAAATAAAAATTAGATGTAATGGCATGGATGTAATTAACACACCGTTTGGGTTAAGTTTGTTAGGTGAGTTGGCATATAGGAAGTGAATCTACAGTAACGTTTTTACCATGTGTATGTGTTAAGAGTATTGATATAACTAACACAACTTTGAATAAAAAAAATATAACTAACACAACCCAAAAATATTATCAAGAAAGAAGAATTTTTTTTTTAGAGTTATTAATTATATAAGGTTAAACTGTTCATTTAGTCCCTTACGTTTATTTTAGGTTTTAATCAGGTTCCTTACGTTTTAAAAGTTTGAATTTGGTCCCTCACGTTATCAGCATTTGCATTAGTTAGTCCATTCCGTCAAATTTTTCACGAACTCTGTTTGATCCTTACACATGGCTGACGGTTTACACATGTGGAAGTGATTTTGGACACGTGGAATGCCATTTAATAAACAGAACCTTCGCAAATAGAAAAAAAATACGACAAAGACCTTTACAAACACTAACTTTTTTTTTTTCTATTTGTGAAGGTTCTGTTTATTATATGGTTGTCGACGTGTCCAAAATCACTTCCACATATCCAAACCGTCAGCCACGTGTAAGGATCAAACTAAATTAGTGAAAAATTTGACGGAATGGACTAGCTAATGCAAACGTTGATAACGTGAGGGACCAAATTCAAACTTTTAAAACGTAAGGGATTTGATTCAAACCTAAAATAAATGTAAGAGACCAAATGAACAGTTTAGCCATTATATAATTAATAAAAATTTAAACAAATGTTTGGGTCATTTTATCAGATTAATCATGTCTATGAAGGAAAGAAAAAGTTTTTCTTTATTTTTTTTTACCAAATGAGAAAAAGTTATATAGAAAAGAGTTGGTAAATTACTAAACTCCTTTAACACTATTTTTAGTCTTGACCTTCTCTTTTCCAAGAAAATAGACCCTCTTATTTTGAAGCTTAATTAAGGGTAATTAAACTCTAATTAATAATTTTTCAAGAAACTCTTGAGCACATGGATGCAGGTTTGCTGCGGTAGATATTCACATTGTTTTCACACTATTTTGAATTATGGCCGTTGATTGTAGATCGGACAGTCTAGACCAGCACAATTATAAAGTTAGTTAAAATAATCTTAATCATTCATTTTAGATCAGACGGCTGTAATTCAAAACAATGTGAAAACCGTGGGAAAATAGACTGCAAGAAATATGCTTCCGAGCACACGTTATACTTACTTTTACTCTAAACTCTAAAGTAATTACATTTTAAAACTGTTGGTGGAATCTTGCTAGAGATGCTAAGTGGGGGTTCAAATGTGTATATATATCTAGTGTTCATTGGATAATTCCACTTAGAGCATTTGTAGTGGAAGCAAGTAAAGTGGGTAAACTAAATTACTTGTTGTGGGGTCAAAGCATTATTTAGAATTTAAGCAATCTATAGTTGATTTTGAAGTAGCAAAGTTATACTTAAAAAACAAACTCTGTAAGTTAAGAAATAAATCTGGCCGATTTTCAAGATAATCCGAGAATGATCTTGAAGACAGATTTCAAGTAAACAATAATAATTTAAAGAGTGAGAGAGTAAGAGAAATGAACACCAAGATTTATAATGGTTCACCCTTAACCTTTTGGGTTACATCCAGTCCCCACCTTCTGTGAGTTTATCCACTATAATCTTCTGATCTTACAAATCCAAGATTACAATACTTTCCTTTGATCTAAACATAAGACCAACTTCCAAGCACTTACAGTTTGACCAAACCTTAGTCAAACCAGACTAAGTACTCAATCAATAAATGCTTATTGACTTGAGCTTGTTTACAATGATAATAGATTTTGGTTCTAAGCTTGATTACAAATCTCAACACAAGGTGAGAAGTTGTAGTCCTTTGTTTTGGTAGCTGGATGTGTACTAAGAAATAAACCTAGTTGTACTTGCCTATTTGCTTCATAAAAGAATGTTTCTTTGTTGTCCTTGTCACAAGTACAATCTAACCCTGAATTAAGGCTTGGCTGTGATATTGTGATGGTCTAGAAAATATGTAACAGAGTTGTGATCTCAGATTCTATCTTTAAGACCACGTGCCTTGTAAATCTTTGGCTTTTCCCAAAAGCTTAAAATGACAAGTCTTTTAATGGAAGCTTGTGATTGTCAATAAATTCCTTGCTTCAAGTGGATTAAATCCTATAGAGATTTGATTCCCTATTCTTCCATAAAGTGCTTATCTGTTTTTATATGTTTGACTTAACTGATAAGCCATTTAATTCCAAAACTGTGTAAGGGTTGTCTGTTATGTTTGTCCAGAAGAATGATCTCAGATTGATCTTATTTTAGTATAATTTTATGTCAAAACTTAGCAGATTGATTCTTTGGATATGTTTCTTGCTTATAGTCACTCAAAAACACTTGTTAGACAACAAAATGATCAGAATCAATTTAGAGTTTAATTAAAGATGTTTGTAATCTTTAAAACATCAAAAGTGGATTTTATCTCAACAGATTTAAATCATTTTTACTTTTTGTAAAAAAAAAAAGTAATTTTTACTCTAATGGTGGTTGTTTTTAAAGCATTGATCAATGAAGTGGTGGTTACTTGCTTGAAGATCATTGATTAAAATATTAAATGTGGTAAAATTTTATTTGAACTTGTGCAATCAGCACCGGGAGACTAGGATGGAGAAGTTGACTATCAACGTCAGACTTATCAGATCCTAAAAAAATTGATTCAATAAGCTCAATATACGCAATATACGCGGGACTTCTATCAATCCATCTCTTAGACACAGAATTTCTAAGAGCATCAATATCGCATGTCGTAAGAAGTTCCTACACACAAATCAACAACACTTTCTTCCAAACTTGCATCGCTATACTTCTCGCCGTCGACCTTGTACAGGGCATCGCCTCCATCTCTCACCACTGTAGTCCTTCGTTGGATAAAAAATTTGTTTGGTTTGCATCTCTTTGAGTTATCCTTTCTTTTTCCTTAGGAATTAGTGGTTAATTCTTTCAATTTCTATGTGTTGATTTGTTCATGTTGCTGGATTTTGGTTTTTCTTTGTTCAACTTGGTTTCTTCCATGTTGCAGGTCGTGGATTTTGTCTCCAGTTTGTTGATTTGACCCATATAACAATTTGTGTGTGTTTTTTGGTTTTAATTTTGTCAAGTGAGAGTAATTATTTGGTTTTGATTTGTCACCGATGGAAGTGACGGCGAGCAAGATGGTAGTGGAGAGCAGACAACACCGGAAGTGGGTGGTCACCGTCCGACAAAGAAATAAAAGGAATGGGTCGTGTTTCATTCGAGGAGCGGGTTAGTGGAGAGAAGACAAAATACTTTTTATTTCATTTTTTAAAAAAAAGTAGTAATTGTTTATGTGTTGTCAAAACTTGATTGGATGTGCCCAAAAATTAGGTGTTGGGTATGTGCTCAACTAAGACTTTCTCTTGTTGTTGTTATTTGCGTTCTCTAATTCTCTAATTTTTCTCTGCTTGTAAGTGGTTCTCTCATGCTTTATAGCAGTAAGAAATAATATAATATCAAAGTCTTAATGTAAACAATATAAATGTAAAAAATATTGTGGGATATGATGGGATCTCTTTTAGAGTTTTTGATAGAGTGTATGGTATTTAAAAAATATATTTGAGTTGTTTATATAATTGAGAAGTCACGGGTGAAAAATATACATTTTAAATGAGGTGTTTTAAATAAATCAGTTACATAAAATCAAATTTAAAATAACACGGCGGCAATTTTGTAAATAAGTGACCAATTCACAAACTATGTAATGATTTTAAACCAGTCCAAATTATTTGGAATTATTTATTTTTAAATAAAAGAAAAAAACAAGATTGAAACCTTAATTGTGTCTCTATTCCTTCTCAACCCTCACACAGGCCTCTCTTTCTTCACCGGTCACAATCTTTTTTCTCTTTTCGTAACTGTTCCGGCGTGAAATCCCTCATCCTTCTCTCGTGAAACCCTTGTGAAGACCACCCACCCACCCACCGTTGCCACCCACCGTGAAGTCCAAAAGAGATGTGACGGAGATCGAATTCGTGGTAGCGACTCTCTTCCCCTCTTTCTCCGTTTCAACTCTTTCTGGATATCTTTCACATGTCAGATTCGTGGTAGGCTCTTTCTCTTTCATTATGCTTGTTTCGAAATTTGGGGTTTGATTATAAATTGGGGTTGGTAGTTGTGGTTCTGAATCTGATTTCTAGGAATAGGGTTCCAAAGTGAGTTTTTATATTTACTTGTTACTAGGGATCGTATAAATTACTTGAGTTTGAAATTGGGAATTTGAGAAATTAATGTTTTGCATATGATTCCAAAAGTTGTGTCTTTAGACTCTTGACTCTTAGTTAGTTGGAATGCAAATGTTGTATTTTGGATTTCACTTATGCAATTGACTCTTAATTGAGATAATTTGCTCTAAGGATTAAGATAGTATCTTGTGGTTATTCTCATGTCATCTTTCTATTTCTAGATTTTTTTTTTTGCCTAATCAGCTTATTCATGAGAGAGGATTGCATGCAATTTTTGTTAATCGGATGCTAACTAGTTGATGTGAACTTTGAATCTAATGTTTATGTTTATGTTATGATATTGTTGACCATTTTGAGGTTTAATTTGATGTATATGTTCTCATTTGATTTAGATTGTCTTGTTATGTATATGAATTTGAATTTTCATAATTAAGAATCAAATAGATGCTATAAAATCTGTTGGATATCTTCTCATTGTCTTCTAGCTTAACAATTTATGCCTTTCCTACATATCATCTCTGTTTCCTTTTTGGATTGATATTTGAAATCTTTTAGTCCTATCTTCTTTGTCATAATTTGAGGGAGTTAATTAGAGTTGGTCCTATTTGTACAAATGTTTATCTACAACATAAAGCAAAATGATACCATAATTTGAGGTAGTTTTGAAGTCATCATTTCAAAATAACAATGCCTATTATGATTGCTCTACAGCCTTGCAGAAGTTGGCTTACCATGAAGGTATTGTATGATCAAACGCATTGGTATATCTTACATTAAGATATTGCCACTGTTGGAACAAAAGAGGTTCTGACATGACTCAATTAAGTTTTGATGATAACAAAGGTATTAATATACAATATCTACTCTAGTGTGCAGATATATAAGCTAAAATTTTATATTTTCTATAAGTACATTGGAGGCTCTGAAATGGGAAGCAAATTCTGACCAGAACATGCTCATCAGGAGATGCAATGTCAAAGTCTTGTTAGAAGCTACATATCAGAGGCTACGTCATCAGAAGTTGTGTTTAATCACATCAGGTTCTGATACTTGCAGTGAAGGCCGTTTTGTCAGAAGAACATTCTCTGCTTCAATGATTAATTCTTCGTCATTCTCTGACAACTCAAAAGCTGGAGAATCAACCTTATCCACAGAATAGTAACGTTAGTACTATTGTACGAACTTATTACCAGATTTGGGCAAATCTTCATTCTCAAGTTTGTTCGTACACAAAGGTTACCGGATATGGTTCAAGAGCGTACTATTACCAGCTGGCACAATCTCCTGCAACGAATTCAAAATTCAAGGCGCTCCACCCCTCACTATTTTTTTTTTATACTTACTTTGACACTTCGTCAATTTTTTTTTTTAAGCAAAAGGGGCACAGAAGAATCTGCAACACCCTAAATAGATTGAAAATAAAAGAAAGAGAAACAAAGACCGGGGGGACATAAAACCAAACCCGGAGAAATACAAAAAAACAAACAACCTAACAAGGTAAAGTAGCCACAAATCCTAAATTAGAGCAGTCAACCACACACCACTAGCACAATCCAGCGAGTTCGTGCGCGGACCCGAAACCAAATTGCAAAAAAAAAGAGAGATGTGTGAACTGACAAGCACCTAATCCGGATTATTGAAAACGGCAAATGAACCCGACCGCCAGCACGGTAACGAATTCAAAAATCAACTATTTATTGTGAAAACAACAACAACATAGTAAAGGCCATTTCTAGCCCAACTATCCAAAATCAATCAGCAGGATTGACATGGATTCAAGACCATCCCAAAAACCTCTGTCATGATGAATGCATCGCTGAAAACATTGGCGTCTGCAGAACTCAATAGCTCTGAAAAAGAATCAGAAAACCAAGTCTAGAAACACAAACCATCTGAACCAAGAAGTGATGAGACCAAACGAAACCAACCCCACCGGAAAGGGTATGAAACCACCGTGAGCAACCCAAAACCAGGTCCGACCTCAACGGTACAGAAGAACCAAACGAAGAGCTGCAGGAGACGAGATGAACCAAGATCCAAGATGACAACCTAAAAACTCTCGTGAAAGAAAACCACCCCTCACTATAAATAGGAGTGGTAGTGAAGTTTTGCATACACAACAATTGAACAATTTGAAAGAGCTGTTACTCTGCAAAAAATCATTCTGTGCACAAAACAACTTGAATACAACTTGAACTCATTTGAAAATCCAAGACTCAAGCTTCAGCTTCTGATTCATACAGTTGTTGAACCTTAGATTTCTTTTATTAGGATTCTAAGATAAGTCTTGTAATTGAGTTGTATTTTACTTATTCTTTTGAACATTGATTTGTATATCAATGTTCATAAACTTTGTTTTTCTTGTAAAGTTGTTTGAAGTCTCTTGCTTTTGTGCTTGAGCAAAGGAACTCTCTTGTAAGTGTTACTTGAGCATTGGAAGTCTCTTGCCTGCGTGCTTGAGTAATTGTAATCTTGTTTGATTATAGTGAACTCCCTTGGAAGTGTAAGGGGACTGGGCGTACTCTCGGTTTGTGAAAGGAACCAGTATAAAACTCTGTCTCTATCTCTCTTCCTTTCTCTCATACTTTTAAGTTGCTGTTTGATTGTGTTTTGTTTTCTAAACCGCTGCAAACTCTGACAAGTTTTTATAACTTAGAAGAATTTTTCAAACTACCCAAAACACAATTCAACCCCCCCTTCTTGTGTTTTTCACACCTTCATTTGGCATCAAGAGCCCGGTTCTGTTTTTAATCACCTAACAGTGAGACAGTTTCTTGTTGAAAAACACTATGACTGACGCAGCTGCAAGTGGAAGTATGAAAGCAGTTTCTCATGATTCTGATGTTGAAGATAAGACAAACAACAAAGCACCAAAGTTCAATGGAGATGATTCTACCTTTTCCTGGTGGAAAGATAGAATCTATAGTCATCTTATTGGTTTAAATGATGAGCTTTGGGACTTAGTTGAAGAAGGGGTAACTTTTAAAGGACTTGATGAAAAGGGAAAGTTATCTGTTGAAGAAAGAAAGAAGTTCACTCCTACAGACAAGAAGGCTTACAAGAAACACCACAAGGTCAAGGATCTTCTTATTGGTTGTATAACTCATGATGAATATCTCAAGATCACAGACAAATCCACTGCCAAAAGTATTTATGACTCCTAATGCTCCACATATGAAGGGAAAAAACAGGTTCAAGAGGCAAAGGCCACTCTTTTGATCCAACAGTATGAACTCTTTAGAATGAAGGATGATGAGAATATTGAATCTATGTATTCTAGGTTCAAAATTCTAGTGGCTGGTCTCCAAGTTCTAAAGAGAAGCTATACAACTTCTGATCATGTAAGAAAGATTCTAAGAAGCTTACCTTCAAGGTGGAGGCCTAAGGTAACAGCTATTCAGGAAGCTAAAGATTTAGACACACTTGGCTTGGAGGAATTGATAAGTTCACTCATGAGTCATGAGATTGAACTATCTTCTGATGAGCCTCAGAAGAAACTAAAATCTGTGGCCTTGCCATCTATTTCAGTTTCATCTAAGGCTCTGAAAGCCAAAGTTGCAGAATCTGAAGCAGAGGAATCTTTCATAGATGACCAAGAAGATGGATCAGATGATGATGTGTTTGCACTCTTGTCCAAGAAGTTTCAAAAGTGGTCAGTAAGGAAAGGCAAAAATTTCCTAAGCAGAGGATTCGGATCAAGGAACAACCACTACAAGAAACTTGACTTATAGCTACGGCAAATTTCCGTAGGTAAAGGCCGAAAAACCGTGGGTATAGGCCTTAAAACCTATACCGACGGACGTTTTCTTCCGTCTACTTTATCTTGCTGTACCCACGGAAATTTTCCGTCGCTATAGCCTATAGCTACGGTAGATTCTGCTGTTGGACAAAATCTCAAAGCTATACCTACGGTCAAGGATACATATTGAATTGTTTTTACCCACCACTTTTGCCGTTGGTATAGGTATGACAATTTTTTTTTGTGCAATTTTTTTTTCTCACAATTTTTTTTTAAATAATAAAATTTTGTCAATATTTCTTGCACACACCAACTATAATTATGAAATGTAATGAAATAAAATAAAACTTAAATTAGATTGAAAAACTAACGAGTCTTACAACACATCAAACTAATGACAAAGTACATGAAAATACCAAAACAATATCTATCCAATTCTTCCAAAATTTAACTACACTGAATAACTTAGAGCTTAACAAACCGGTGGAGACTTGAAAACAATATTAAAGTAATTGCTTACTTCTAATCACCTCCCTTAGCTACCGATCAATAAATTGTCCCACGACTTACAACTAAATCTAACTATATAACATAAGCCACTAATCTGAATCTCCTAAGGCCACAATAGCCAAGTTTAACAGACCCAAGATTGTTAAAGGTTGGAGCAATTTCACCGCCAGATATAAGAGCAATTGATGATTAAACTTGATCACTTTTCTATATGTTGCAACCAACTGTTAAAAAATAACAAGGAGAAAATTCAGTATCAAACAAAGCTGAAATTGTCATGAAAAAAGAACAAATTGACGAACTTGCTGAAGGATCAGGTGAGATTGTGATGAAAATTCAGTATGAAACAAATATGATTATTATAAAAAATATGTCAATGAATTAATCAAAAGTGGAAGGTAGATTGGAAATGGTATGAAATCTTCTAGAATTGAAAATTGATCTAAAATTCAGATGCATATCAGAAATATAAGGCAGAAGAAAATATGAGCAAACATCAAATCTAAATCTTAGAAGATTAGAAATTTTAAGAGGAAGAAAGAGTTTAACCTAAACGGAGAAATTCAGTGAGAGTCAAGCAAGAAACGTAACAGGATCGAAGGAGAGAAGTAATGACAATGGGCAAACATGTAAATGTAAAAGCATCTCAACAAGTTGTTCCACATTCAAGAACATATTACAATATTATAGTAGAGGGTCTTCATCATAATGGCATTGTGAGAGCATAATTAACAAGTCTATTAATTGGACACATAATATCACTATCACGTGGGATATTAACTTAGTAATATATATAGGTGTAAACTTACCAATCCACCTTCGTCGTCATTAAAGTCAGCAAATTTTGCTATTGTATCTTGGCTCCATACATGATCTGTTACAAATGAAACCTATTTGATAAACAACATTTGTTACAAATATAAGGGAGCCTACATTGATAGCATTACATACCTTGCATTTTCCTCACTATTGGCCATATCAAGTTCATACGGACTCTGCATACTATAAGTGCTAAGACGCTGGCCCAAATCCGATTTCTCTGCAAAATCAATAATCAACATAACTTAAGACACATAATTTACACAATAGTCACACTAATAAATTCGATAAAAAAGTGGCAATCGAGGAAGCCTTACAAAATAAGGCAAAAGAAAGGACATATCTAGAATTAGAAATATGTGTATTGTAAGATACTAATAACCATGTTTACTATTTGTTTATTTTCTCACATTGCTATCTTCTAGCCATGAGAGAACAAATCACACTTTCTCCCCACAAGAATTAATTAACCACAAGAATTCAACACTTCTACTATCAAACTAAAGATCAAACCTGCCATATAACCATTATTATTACTCAACATAGATAAACAATTAACAATCATATTCAAGACTTGCAATAGTAATCAAATACACAATAAACTTCTTAACTTCTTATAAATGTAGTCTAGTAATTAATAATGTCAAACAAAGTTAATAGATTAAACTGGAGTTTGCATCTTATAAAAAATAATATCATTACCTATTCTTGTAGCAATAAATTTTAGTATCATTTTTCAGTAGCAGTCCAAACCTCTTGTATAAAGAATATAAGTGCTGAGAAAATGTTTTGTATAGAGTATATTAAAATTAAATTTCCATAATGGCTCTTTTTTATGTGATGTCTTAAAATGACATCTATCTAAAAAATAACTCCTTCATATTCATAATAGTTTAATCACTAGCTATTTTAAGCATAGGGATAAACTAGTTTAATCTCTAACAATATTCATAATAGTCTCAATATTTCATGGAAACTCCATCCAAATACTCATCTTACAATAATTTTTAATTTCATTTTTTGAAATCTAACAACAATATATTTTAGAAATCACAATAATTATAGTAGTTTCTCTACTTATTCGAACATACAATGTAATCAATTGTGCTAAAAGACTGAGAGAGGTGGAGCAACACTAGTATACTACAATAGTACAGTCAGTATCAAGATAATCTTTTTTGCATTCTTTCTGTTCTCTTGGTATGATATTGTCCTATACTTAATTACCATTAAGAACTTTTATCAAACAACTTATGTGCACTCAATAAAACTCAAAAATAAACAAAGTACAAATTATAGAAAAGGAATAAATAAATATAATCTGGATCTACTGAAACACATACGAAGAATGAAAAATCAGAAATCAAAAATCAAAAAATAAGATTAGCGAACCTGGAAATCGAACAGTTGAATAAGCTTCTGTGAGTTCATCGGCGGAGATGACGAATAGTTGAATAGTTGCTGTGAGTTGCTGTGAGTTAACAGGAGGAAAGTTTCGCCGGCAGCTGAGACGACGGATGGAGAGCTACGTTATGAGACCGCGGAGGGATCGAGAGCTACATTTTGAGACGGCGAAGGGATCGAGAGCGACGGAGGGATTTGAATAAAATTCCTACAATAAGTTGATCAAGAGCTACGTTCAATAAGCTGATTCTAGTGGGATTTCAACAACAATAACTTATTGCAGGGTAATTCATATCCAACCACAAAAGAAGCAAAAATATTTTAACCAAAATAATAATACAATAATTATTCTAAATTATCTTCATACTTACCCAATCCCAGATACCCCTTTTTCCACAATCCCTACAATAATGAAAGACACAAGCAGAACCATAAAGAGAATCAAGTTTTCAAAGGTTCCTATTATAAGAAATAGAAACATAAAGTATAAACTAACCATACATAAAATTCCCATCGACTTGTATATTCGGTGCTTTTTAGAGACGATAATGGCGGCAATCCCTGCAAAGATGCAATTAAAGAGATGAAAGGAGATTTGAGAGAAACAGAAAAAGAAACGATTTGGGAATTCGAAATTTGGGGGAACTTTGTTTCGCAACCTTATTTCCCTTTATCATCTCAGATTTTGTATTGATATGGCTGGATTGGGATTATATTTATATTTGGGTTTGAGATTTGATACATGGTTGAAGAAGAAGAAAATTTGACGGAGAAGAGAATTTGATGAAGTTAGGGTTTGAGATTTGATTTTTAATTTGAGGAATTGAAAAGTAAAATCAAATGAATAAAAAGTTTATATGAGGAGAATAGCCCCGCGCGGTCAAATATTCAATGACGCCGACAATATAAAATATTTTGTCCTATACCCACGGAAAACAACACCTATACCCACGGCTTAAACAACTGTGGCTAAAGGTAGCCGTAGGTATATGTCATTTTTCTTGTAGTGAACCCTAGCAAAGAAAAGAAGGATGACACAAAAAATTGTTTCAATTGTCATAAGCCTGGACACTTCATGGCTGATTGTCCTGAACTCAACTCCAAGGGTAAAGGAAGAAAAAGTACAATCATGAACAAAGCCAAGAAGAGTCTGATGGCAACATGGGAAGACATAAATGAGCTATCTGAGGATAAAGACTCTGAGGAAGCAAATCTGGCACTCATGGCCACTGGCGAATCAGACAATAAAAGTGATTCAGAGTCTGACACAGATGATATTGAAGAGGTAATCTCTAAAATGTCTAATACTCAAATGACTAAGGCTTTGAAAGATGTTATGGCAAAGTACACGGAAAAGTTGAGTGAGCTAGATTATTGTAAACAAAAATTGAAGCTACTCAATGAAAATCTCAACCAGACTCAAGCAAACTATCAAAAATCTCTTAAAACAATTAAAGTGCTTGAGACTGGATGCAGAACATGTCAAAAACCTCATTATGAGTATGAACTATCTCTTCATGAGTTTTTATACCATAACATTGACAAAACTAGGATGTCTTCTATTATTCATGGTGGGCTTAGCAATTATCATAAAAGGCAAGGACTTGGTTCTCTTACATCTTCTGATGTAGGAAAATCAAACAATACTGTCTGTCTAAGCAAGTCACCATCAGAAGCTTATTCTAACTTCACCAAGGGTAGAGCAGAGCCTCTGACCGTGTCTGATACTCTTGTGAGCTTGGAACCACAAGATAAGGCATCAGAAGATAACTCGTCTTCTGAACCTAAGTCTTCTAAAACCCAGGTTCCCCTCACATCAGTATCCATGTCTACTCAAGTTAAAGCTATCAGAGTACCAAAGCCTGTTGATAAGCGGGGCACCAATACTTCTAAAGCAAACTTGGTAACTGGTTCTCTGACACATTCAAAAGGAAAGTCTTAGTGACAACATAAGCCTAAACTATTTTCCAAAGGCTCAGTTGACTCTAGATCCTCTGAATACTCTAAGAAGAAGAATAAGATTCATAGGAATAACCAAAATGGACCCATCAGAGTATGGGTACCAAAATCTGAAATAGTGTATGCTGCAGGTATGCACCCAAAGAAGAAAAGAAAGCTCATGGTATCTGGACTCTGGATGTTCACGTCACATGACAGGAGACAAGCTCTTATTCCACACCCTGAATCAGCAAGAGGGAGGAACAGTAGGGTTTGGTGGCAACCAGAAGGGAAAGATCATTGGTATAGGTACAGTTGGTAATTCTTCTTTGTCAATTTCTGATGTTTGGTTAGTAGATGAACTACATCCTAATTTACTTAGCATAAGTCAATTGTGTGATAGTAATTATGATGTTATGTTTAATAAGGATTCATGTACTGTAATCCGAAACTCTGACCAATCTGTTGTTTTTAAGGGAAATAGAAAAGGCAATGTTTATAAAGTCAACTTTTCTGATTTAAAGGAACAACAAGTGCTTTGTCTTTTGACACTGAGTGATGAAAAATGGATCTGGCACAAAAGATTGGGTCATGCTAACTGGAGGTTAATCTCTAAGCTTAGTAAGGACTATCTTGTCAGAGGCCTTCCAAAAATTAAATATCACTCAGACTCACTTTGTGGTTCTTGTCAAAAAGGGAAAATTGTCAAAAGTTCTTTTAAGAACAAGAACATTGTCTCTTCTACCAGACCCTTAGAACTCTTACACATTGATCTTTTTGGACCAGTTAGTACTGCTTCAATCAATGGTAAGAAATTTGGATTAGTCATTGTGGATGATTATAGTAGATGGACTTGGGTTAAGTTTCTGAGAACTAAAATGACACATATGAGGTGTTTATCATCTTCTGTACCCAAATTCAAAATGAAAATGATTCCAAGATTTTGAAAGTAAGAAGTGATCATGGTGGTGAATTTGAAAATGAACCTTTTGAAATTTTTTGTGAAGAACATGGAATTCTCCATGAATTCTTTTCTCCTAGAACTCCTCAACAAAATGGAGTTGTAGAAAGAAAGAATAGATCTTTACAAGAAATGGCACGCACCATGATGCATGAAAATAATTTAGCAAAATTCTTTTGGGCAGAAGTTGTTAACACTGCTTGTTACATTCAAAATAGAATCTATATAAGACCTATTTTGAACAAAACAACATATGAACTCTTTAAAGGAAGAAAACCCAATATTTCTTATTTTCATCAATTTGGCTGTACATGTTACATTATGAATAATAAAGTCCATCTTAAGAAATTTGACTCTAAAGCTTGTAAGGGTATCTTCATTGGATACTCTGAACGCTCTAAGTCATACAGAGTGTATAATTCTGAAACTAATACAGTGGAAGAATCAATGCACGTAAAGTTTGATGATAAAGAGCCTGATGATAAAAAGTCAGAGCCTGTTAAAGATTTGTCAGGTTCTGATGAATCAGAAGATGAAGCTCCAGAGTATGACAACTACATAGAACCTGTAGAAGACTCTGAAACTCAAGAAGCTACACCTTCTGATGCTGCTCAAGAGCATCAAACTAATGATGAAAACTCTGAAGCTACTGATATTCCAAGAAATACATTCAAATACAAATCATCACATCCTGAAGAGCTCATCCTTGGAAACAAGAATAGTCCAAGAAAAACAAGGTCAAACTTCAGAGGTGAAGAATCATTGTTTGGATTAATATCTTTGATTGAACCAAAGACAACAAATGAAGCTCTCTCAGATGATGCTTGGATAGTTGCTATGGAAGAAGAGCTAAATCAATTCAAGAGAAATGATGTATGGGATCTGGTACCCAAACCCAAGCATAAGAACATTATTGGAACAAAATGGGTATACAGAAACAAATTGAATGAACAAGGTGAAGTAACAAGAAACAAAGCAAGACTTGTTGTACAAGGATACAGTCAACAAGAAGGAATTGACTTCACTAAAACATATGCTCCAGTAGCTAGACTGGAAGCAATCAGGTTACTTTTATCTTATGCAGTTAACAATGATATCACTCTTTATCAAATGGATGTTAAAAGTGCATTTCTGAAGAAGTATATGTCAAACAACCTCCTAGATTTGAGGATTTAGCAAATCCAGATCATGTGTTTAGACTAAAGAAATCACTCTATGGACTCAAACAAGCTCCCAGAGCTTGGTATGAGAGACTGAGTACTTTCTTAGTCAACAATGGTTTTGAAAAAGGTCAAGTTGACAATACACTATTTAGAAAAACACTAAAGAAAGACATTTTGATCATTCAAATTTATGTTGATGATATCATCTTTGGATCAACTAATGCCACTTTGTGCAAGAATTTTTCTAAGCTTATACAGGATGAATTTGAGATGAGCATGATGGGAGAATTGAAGTTCTTTCTTGGGATAAAGATAAATCAAACAAAGAAAGGAACATTCATTCATCAATCAAAATATATAAAAGATCTTCTGAAGAAATTCAATTTGGAAGATTGCAAACCCATGAACACTCCAATGCATCCTACATTAAGCTTAAACAAAGAAGAATCTGAAGGCAAAGTTGATCAGAAGCTCTATCGAGGTATGATTGGATCTCTTCTCTATCTAACTGCATCAAGACCTGATATTTTATTCAGCGTATGTTTGTGTGCAAGATTTCAATCAGATCCTAGAGAATCTCATTTCACTGCTGTGAAGAGAATCTTTAGGTATCTGAAAGCTACTTGTAACATTGGATTACTGTATCAGAAATCCAATGACTACAAGCTGATTTGATTCTGTGATGCTGACTATGCTGGTGATAAAATTGAAAGAAAATCCACCAGTGGAAACTGTCAGTTCATTGGTGAGAATTTGATTTCATGGGCAAGTAAAAGGCAAACCACCATAGCTATGTCAACAGCAGAAGCTGAATACATATCAGCAGCAAAATGTTGTACACAACTACTTTGGATGAAATATCAATTAGAAGATTATCAAATAAGCAGTAGCAATATTCCTTTATATTGTGACAATACTGCAGCCATCCACCTTTCCAAAAATCCCATTTTACACTCAAGAGCTAAGCATATTGAGATTAAACATCATTTCATCAGAGACTATGTTCAAAAGGGTGTAATTGATCATAAGTTCATTGAAACACAAAATCAATGGGCTGATATCTTTACAAAACCCTTGGCTGTTGAACGTTTTGATTTTATCAAAAAGAATCTGAATATGATGGAAATCTCTGAATAGCTAAGACTCTGGTGAAAAATTGATTTTTGTAAGAATCTAATAGCTCTCAGAAGCTAAGGTCATCAGAACCTTCTGTATCCGAAGTTGTGATGAAACCATCTTCTGACGTACTATCAGACTCTGAAAAGGAAATGGCTCTGGCACGTAAGTAAAAATCTTTTGTAAAACCGGTTCGTTTTCTCTTAACACGTGTTCTGATGCAAGTGGAAAGAGAAGTTGGTTTATGATGATCAGCGTTCTAATTCCTATTTGTAATAGGTAAAAGACTCTGCTACCCCTATGTGTCTGTACTATGTTTTTGCGCGAAACTTTCTATTTAAACACACAACTGTTCACATTCACACTTTTGCACTCTCACAACCCACACTTTTGTTCTTCTAAAACTCAAGCAATATTTCTTTCTCTCTCTCAAACTAGCAAACCCTAACCCCCAACTTCATCAAAAATGGCTTTGTAAGTGCACCAGTTCATCCTCATGTTTTAATAATTGTCAAAACACATGAAAATAGAGTAGAACATATTTTGGCAATATTACAAATGACCTGGCAGCGAAAAACTATTTTTAAAACCTTGAAAAATTGATTATTAGGTATTCTGTATCGATACATAATCATGTGTATCGATACATATGTCTTGAAATTACTTCAGACTGATTTTGTGCATTTTGTATCGATACATACATCACTTGTATCGATACAAATATGTCTCTCAGAGGCAGAGCGTCATCTGTGTATCGAATCATGCTTGCATGTATCGATACACACCTGTATCTCTCAAAAAATCAGTTGGTACATGATGTATCGAATTATGCTTGCATGATTTGATACATATCAGTCAAGATTTCAAGAAACTGATATATGTATCGATACACATACGTGTTTGTATCGATACATAGGTCAAATCTTTCAATTTGAACGCTGGTCAAAGGGTTTGTATTGATACAAACCATCATTTGTATCGATACACGTATGTTAAATTTTGCCTAAACTTGCTCAATTCTATTTTCTCTTTAAATAGCAATATGCTTGTTCATTGTAAAAAAGAGAAAACCTGTGAGAAAGTGAAATAGCTTCAGAAAACACTTTGGGATTCAAATTAGAGAAAAATTTGGATCAAAGGGGTTATTCTTCACAAGATCATCATTTTCTTTCAAAGTTGCAATTAATTGAAGATTGACTATGGGATCATTCGAATAGAGATTGCACATTTGATCGATAACGTTCGATACGGCTTGCGGTGAATCAGAGACGTGATCGATTTGGTTTGTGAAGAAGGTTTGGGTTTCTCTCAAGGGTTCAAGATTGTGCGATATCTTGGAGGATCAACAACAAAGAAGCGAGGTACTCAGCTAGACGATCGGTGCGAGGATTTGCGCACGGGTTCAGATTGTTGGAATCAGAGGGAGAAGTTTCTTTGGTTGTTGAGGTTTATTCGCATAGTTTACATTTGATTCAATATAGGTTTATTCGAGTCGTTTGTAAATTGTGCACTTGTGTTCATCATTTTTAATCAATATACTCTCAAATAACCCGTTTGGTTATTTGGGGGGAGACGTACCCGGCCGACCGCGAGGACGACACGAAAGCCGGGGAACTCCCTAATCAAGTGTTTGTGTCTTTCTCTTTCAATCTTTTATTTCACGCAATTACTTTGATTTGTGAGTCAATTGAATTTTCGTGTTCGTACGTGTGCACAAAAATTCAATTGACATATCTTGATTGAGATTGGATTCGATTCAATACTAAGTAACTTGCTTGGGCTGTTTTTAATTGAAGCGTTTAAATTCGATTAATTTGTACACGATCATTTCTAAGTCTTTTCATACGTTCAAAGGCTATACTACTTTTTCAGTGATCAATCGGGTGCAAAGAGACTACCGATCCGGTGGTGCTTCCGCGCGTATCTTTTAAACGAAATATTTTTAAAAACCGACATTGTTTAAAAGGGCCACTTATTCAACCCCCCTTCTAAGTGGTAGCAAAGTAGTCTAACAGGCTTCAACCAATACTAGTGGATGTATAATCGACATTGAGAAGTCAATCCCAGATAAGTTCGCAAAGGATCAAAGACCATACAAGTTTAACGACCTAACCTTCGCCATAGAAAATCCTGTAGACTTCGAGAGTCTAAGGGTAAATGGATTTCCAGAGGTTAAAACTCGTTTTGAAAGGCAAAGTATGATGTACTACTTTGATATGTTGAATGGACCAACATACGGTGAGGTTATCAAGGAATTTTGGATGAAAGCGTCTGTTATCACCAAAGCTAAGTATCTTGAAAGAATGGTTGAGTTGGCTAAAGAAAAACCTGAGTTTATTGGAAAAACTCCCGCTGAGATGGGTATAAAGCCTTTTGTGTCAACATAAATTGAATCGTATGTTGCTGGATTTAGAATTGCATTCAGAGAAGATCACATCAATGAGGCTCTGAAGCTATCAGATGGTGGGTTATTCATCAAATCTACAGACTCTGTTGGAGCAGATGTTGATGAATTCATATTCAAACCTAAGGAAAATCCTGGAGACAAGACTGAATGGAAAGACCTAAGCAAGGTTTATTGGAACAAAATAGGTTCTGACATGATCCAATTAAGTTTTGATGATAACAAAGGTATTAATATACAATAGGGTATACTAATTTTTTAATCCAAGTGTGCAGATATACAAGTTAATTCTTTAAATTTTCAAGAAGCACATTGGAAGCTGTAACACCCGTATTAGAATAAATAGGATTTTAAGCTTATTTATTATTTATGTGTTTAATTATCTATTTGAATGACATTATTATTTGTTTGAATTATCTGATTATGTGAATTATATGGTTATGATGTTTGCGAGGAGGTAAGAGTATTTCTAGTAATCACATAGAATTAATTAGACTAAGTGGAGAGTAATTAGTTAATTAATTAGTTGCGTTAATTAATTGATTAATTATGAGAAGTAGTAGAATAATGGTTTATGTCACTTAGTAAGATATTAAGTAATTGGACTTGTTGTTAGTAAGTGGGCTAGGCCCAATAGAGAAGGATAAGATAGAAAAGGGTATAAGTGGTAATCTAATTGTCATTAGGTTAAGATAAGTAAGATAGAAACTTTCATTTTTGAAGAAAAGAGGTAGAAAGAGAATAGAGAATGAGTGACCCTTTTCCTTGGAGAAGAAGATAGAACAAGAGGAAGAACTAGAGATAGAAGGACTAGAGAATTCAGAATTTCTCAAGGTAAGAGAGTAGTATTTCATTCTAGAGTGATCAAAAGAAAGGGAGAAAATCTATTTTCTCCAACCCCAACTTCTCTCACTCTTTTCTCTTTAGAAGGGGGGAAATTGATTAAGAAAAATGATAACTTTAGGATGTTATAATCTCTTGTTAATGTCTAAATCATGTTACACGAATTTGGGATAATAAATGGGAATGTGTAGATGTTTGTAAGGAATTTATGTGTTGATATGAGTTTTTGAAATGTTATGCAAAAATCTATGGATTCTTATCTCTTGGTGTTTGATCATGTTTTAGACTGTACTCTCATGTTGTATTTGGTTATAAACACTTAAAGTTGGAACCTTTAATCTTTGAAAGTAAGAAAAATGATATTTTTATGAGTTGTAGCATGAAAATCACGAACAAGGGTGAATTCTGGGCAATTTCGCGCACGCGAGGACCCTGTTTCGCGCACGCTAAATTGGCAGAGAGCACACCTCTTGTCAGTTGTACTCTTCGCGCACGCTACTTGAGTTTTCGCGCACGCTAGACAGTTTAGCGCACGCGAGACATAAGTTCGCCTGCGCGAGAAGTCAACCCTTCCAACCCATATATATTGACTTTTCTCTCCTTTTTGATCTTGGCTTGAAACATGTCTTAATTATGGTCTTTTGATTATAGAATGGCATGATAGCTTATATACGAATGACTTATTGAAGATAACATGATTGAGTGCTTAAGCTAGTATTGAATCATGAATGAATAATTGTGATAATGTTATTATTGAATATGTATGCTTGATTACTTGCGAGATTTATTGGATATGATTTAATCGATGGGATTGTATATCTTCAATTGAGTTATTGAGATATGTTGTGTGTGATATCCTTATGGGATGAGATGATTAAATTATATGATTGGTAATCTAGCATACATGCATCATTTTGTATGATGAGCATATACTTTAGAGGGGATCCTAAAGTATGGCAGATATCTTAGTAGCTGCGGTTGACTAAGATATATTTGGAATAAGTTTTCCAATAACTATGAGGTACCACATGCACTTAGTATATTACTAGGATGCATAGCATGAATGTGACATTAGATTGCATTAGGAGATGAAGGTGAATATTTGTATGAAATAAATGTTAATTGTCATCATTGTGTATCCTTGGGCTTTGGTGATTAATTGTGTATGCTTGGTTCATGACCTTGGTTTATATGCCTATCTAGTACTAATGTTTATTGTGTATATATGATCATGTATCTATTGTGAGTGTATTGAATGTTTCTCAATTATTTTGTATGAAGTTGTATAGTATTGCTTATACTTGCGCTTATTTTGGAGTGTTATACTAACTCTCTACTTTGTGTTAATTTCTGAATCTTTGGGGGTTCAGAGGTGCAGGGTGAGGACGTATCCCTTGAGGAGTAGCTTTGGAGATTTGTTTAGCTACTAGTGGTAAGGAGTTAGCATTATGCTTCTCCTAGACTTTTATTAGTTGGGTTGTAATAATTAGTGCTCTGGTACTTGTAACATCGTGTCGGGTAGTTAATTCCGTTTTGCGATGTATTGAGCTTATTTACTTCTATGACCTTGCTTATAACTTATGTATGATTTCTCATATTCGGATTGTCTTGAAAACTATTGATCTTCGTCTAGGGATTTTTATCCGTATGTGTATGAAGACTTTTGGATGTCATGATATGATAATTAAATCCGCTGCTATGTTTCTAAATCTAACATGATATGCCTTGTTATTTAATTGAATACACCTTGATGCATGTACATTTATTTATTTATTTATTACGTATATGGGTTAGGGTGTTACAATATTGGTATCAGAGCAAGGTCGGTCTATGAAAGATCAACTAGGATAGATTACCCGTATGTAAGACATGTGTGGGGTACACTGTTGATGCATTAGTTCTAACCTTGGTAGGATTCTTTGATGTGTTCAGGTGATGACTACTAATAGAGCAATCACGGATGCCTTGGCCATGATGGCTAATGCAATGAACCAAGAAGCGGCTAATAGGAATGCAGAAAGAATGGAAAGGGAAGCTAGGAGGGGTAATGAAGTGGAGTCAAGACTTGAGAGGTTCTTGAAGAATCAACCAACTACCTTTGCCGGAGGTTTTGACCCGGAAGGTGCTTAAAAATGGATTGAGGATATTGAGAGAATCTTTGCGGCTATGGGATGCACGGAGGAACAAAAGGTTGTGTTGGGTACTTACATGCTAAGGGATGATGCGGACTATTGGTGGAAGCATGCTAGCCTAAGATGTGGAACGGGAGGATTGGCGTTGACTTGGACCATGTTTAAGAGGGAGTTCTTGAATAGGTACTTTCCTATGGATGTGAGGAACCGCAAGGTGATCGAATTCATGGAGCTTAAGCAAGGGAACATGACCGTTGCGGAGTATGCCGCCAAGTTTGAGTCTCTTTGTAGGTTTGCACCACACTACAATACTCTTGAGGCCGAACATGACAAGTGTGTGAAGTTTGAGAATGGCTTGAGACCCGAAGTGAAGCATCTTATTGGATTCTCGGAGTTTAGAAATTTTGCTACCTTGGTGACTAAGAGTCGGATTTGTGACGTTGATGGAAGAGCCAAATCCGAACACTACAAGATGGTTAATGACAAGAAAGGAAAGGATGCGAACCGTGGGAAGCCTTATGACAACAAGGCAAAGAAGAAAGTTGGTGAGAGTAGCGGTAAGAAGCCGGTTGGAGGTTATGACAAGGAGAAGGTCACATGCTTTAGGTGTAAGAAGCCCGGTCATAAGTCTTATGATTGCACCGAACCGGTGAGTTGCAACAATTGTGGGGAATTGGGACATAAGAGTCCGGAATGCAAGAAGCCTAAGAAGAGTGGAGGAAAGGTCTTTGCTTTGGATGGAGGTGCCTCGGGAGCAACGGATAATCTTATCAGAGGTACGTGCTTCATTCATGATACTCCTTTACGTACCATGATTGATACTGGGGCTACCCATTCTTTTATCTCTTTCAACTGCGTGAAAAGTCTTAATTTGGAAACTTCTGTTATGTCAAGATGCATGGTTATAGAAACACTCGCTAGTGACTCAGTTACTACTAAACTTGTATGTGTTAATTGTCCGGTAACTATTTTTGGTAGACATTTTGGTATGGATCTTGTATGTATTCCTTTGAGTAACATTGATGTGATTTTTGGTATGAACTGGCTTGAGTTTAATCGTGTTCATATCAATTGTTGTACTAAAACGGTAGTTTTCCCTAAGCCGGATGAGGATTTGGAGTTAGATCTTATGGATAGTAATGAAGTGACTAAGTCCCTGAAGGAACATGCAGAGATGTTTGTGATGTTTGCTTCCTTGAAGTTAGGAGGAGAATTGGGGGAGAGTCCGTTACCCGTGGTGTGTGAGTTTCCCGATGTATTTCCAGAAGATGTGTCTGATTTGCCACCAGAGAGGGAGGTTGAGTTTAGTATCGAAGTGGTACCTGGTACTAACCCAATTTCTATGGCACCTTATCGAATGTCGACATCAGAGTTAGATCAGTTGAAGAAACAATTAGAAGAACTATTGGAAAAGAAGTTTATTAGACCAAGTGTATCGCCTTGGGGTGCACCTGTGCTTTTGGTGAAAAAGAAGGACGGAAGTATGAGACTGTGTATTGATTATCGTCGGTTGAATCAAGTGACAATTAAGAATAGGTATCCATTACCGAGGATTGATGATTTGATGGATCAGTTGGTGGGGGCTTGTGTGTTTAGTAAGATTGATTTGAGGTCCGGATATCACCAGATTAGAGTCAAGGCGGAGGATATTCCGAAGACTGCTTTTAGGACAAGATATGGTCACTATGAATATTCAGTTATGCATTTTGGTGTAACCAACGCACCCGGTGTATTTATGGAATACATGAATCGAATCTTTCATTCATATCTAGACAAGTTTGTTGTGGTGTTCATAGATGATATTTTGGTTTACTCTAAGACGAAAGAAGAGCATGCGGAACATTTGAGGATAGTATTGAAAACTTTGAGAGAGAAGAAGCTTTATGCTAAGTTATCCAAGTGTGAATTTTGGCTTAAAGAAGTAAGTTTCCTAGGACATGTGATATCTAAGGGAGGGATTGCGGTAGATCCTTCTAAGGTTGATGCGGTGATGAAGTGGGGAACTCCGGAATCGGTTTTTGAGATAAGAAGTTTTCTTGGTTTGGCCGGATACTACCGGAGGTTTATAGAAGGTTTTTCGAGGTTGGCTCTACCTTTAACTTGATTGACTAAGAAGGGATAAGCCTTTGTTTGGGATGATCTTTGTGAAAAGAGTTTTCAAGAGTTGAAGAGGCGTTTGACGTCGGCACCGGTTTTAATTCTACCAAAACCGAATGAACCATTTGTTGTGTATTGTGATGCATCTTTGATGGGATTGGATGGTGTTCTTATGCAAAACAGACAAGTGGTTGCTTATGCTTCTAGACAATTGAAAGTGCATGAGAAGAACTATCCAACACATGATCTTGAGTTGGCGGCCGTTGTTTTTACTTTGAAGATTTGGAGACACTATTTGTTTGGTTCAAGATTTGAGGTTTTTAGTGATCACAAAAGTTTGAAGTACTTGTTTGACCAAAAGGAATTGAATATGAGACAACGACGTTGGTTAGAGTTCTTGAAGGATTATGATTTTGGACTAAGTTACCATCCCGGGAAAGCGAATGTGGTTGCAGATGCTTAGAGTAGGAAGTCTCTACACATATCATCACTCATGGCAAGAGAATTAGATTTGATCGAACAATTCAGAGATCTCAGTTTAGTGTGTGAAACGACACCTCATAGCATCAAGTTAGGAATGTTGAAGCTCACCAATGATTTTCTTGATAAAGTAAAAGATGGTCAAAAAGCAGACTTGAGTCTAGTGAATCGTCTTGCGTTGATTGACCAAGGGAAGGAAACCGATTTTAAAGTTGATGAGAAGGGAGTTATAAGGTTTAGAGATAGGGTTTGTGTGCCTGACATACCCGAATTAAAGAGGATGATCTTGGAGGAAGGGCATAAGAGTGGATTAAGTATTCACCCCGGAGCAACTAAGATGTATCAAGACTTGAAGAAGTTGTTTTGGTGGCCTTGTATGAAGAAAGAAGTCACCGAGTTTGTGTATGTTTGTTTAACTTGCCAAAAATCTAAGGTTGAACATCAAAGACCCTCGGGATTGCTACAACCTATGTTTATACCGGAATGGAAGTGGGATAGCATCGCTATGGACTTTGTGAGTGGTTTGCCAAGGACTACAAAAGGGAATGACTCGATTTGGGTTATCGTTGATAGATTGACAAAGTCAGCACATTTCATTGCTTTCAAGACCGGAACACTAATACCAAGATTGGCAGAGATTTATGTAGACCAAATTGTGAGGTTGCATGGAATTCCTTCTAGTATTGTATCGGATAGAGATCCAAGATTCAAGATTTTGGGAAAGTTTGCAAGAGGCCTTGGGGACTAAGCTAAGAATGAGTTCCGCTTATCACCCACAAATGGATGGACAATCGGAAAGGACTATCCAATCACTTGAAGACTTGTTGAGAGCTTGTGTTTTAGAAGGAGGAGGAAATTGGGATAGTTACTTGCCTCTAATAGAATTTACTTACAATAATAGTTTCCATGCAAGTATTGGGATGGCACCTTTTGAAGCCTTATACGGTAGAAGATGTCGGACTCCTTTGTGTTGGCATGAATCGGGAGAAAGTGTTGTATTAGGGCCGGAGATAGTTCAACAAACCACAGAAAAGATTAAGATGATACAAGAGAAGATGAGAGCATCCCAAAGTAGACAAAAGAGTTACTATGATAAGAAAAGAAAGTGTGTGGAATTTAATGAAGGTGATCATGTGTTCTTGAGAGTGTCACCTACTACCGGTGTTGGTAGAGCTTTGAGATAAAGAAAGTTGACTCCTAGATTTATTGGACCCTATCAAATTCTTGGGAGAGTTGGGAAGGTGGCCTATCGGATTGCTTTGCCACCATCTTTGTCAAATTTGCATAATGTGTTCCATGTGTCTCAATTGAGGAAGTATGTTTCCGATCCGACTCATGTAATTGAAACGGATGATATTCAAGTAAGGGAGAATCTTGTGGTTGAAACCTTACCTTTGAGAGTCGAAGGAAGAGAAGTGAAAAAGTTGAGAAACAAGGAAATCGTGTCGGTTAAAGTCGTTTGGGGAGGACCGGCCGGTGAAAGCGCTACTTGGGAGCTTGAGGATGAGATGAGGAAGTCCTATCCAGAGTTGTTTTCAGGTAATTTTCGAGGGCGAAAATTCTTTTAAGGGGGGTAGAGTTGTAACACCCGTATTAGAATAAATAGGATTTTAAGCTTATTTATTATTTATGTGTTTAATTATCTATTTGAATGACATTATTATTTGTTTGAATTATCTGATTATGTGAATTATATGGTTATGATGTTTGCGAGGAGGTAAGAGTATTTCTAGTAATCACATAGAATTAATTAGACTAAGTGGAGAGTAATTAGTTAATTAATTAGTTGCGTTAATTAATTGATTAATTATGAGAAGTAGTAGAATAATGGTTTATGTCACTTAGTAAGATATTAAGTAATTGGACTTGTTGTTAGTAAGTGGGCTAGGCCCAATAGAGAAGGATAAGATAGAAAAGGGTATAAGTGGTAATCTAATTGTCATTAGGTTAAGATAAGTAAGATAGAAACTTTCATTTTTGAAGAAAAGAGGTAGAAAGAGAATAGAGAAGGAGTGACCCTTTTCCTTGGAGAAGAAGATAGAACAAGAGGAAGAACTAGAGATAGAAGGACTAGAGAATTCAGAATTTCTCAAGGTAAGAGAGTAGTATTTCATTCTAGAGTGATCAAGAGAAAGGGAGAAAATCTATTTTCTCCAACCCCAACTTCTCTCACTCTTTTCTCTTTAGAAGGGGGAAAATTGATTAAGAAAAATGATAACTTTAGGATGTTATAATCTCTTGTTAATGTCTAAATCATGTTACATGAATTTGGGATAATAAATGGGAATGTGTAGATGTTTGTAAGGAATTTATGTGTTGATATGAGTTTTTGAAATGTTATGCAAAAATCTATGGATTCTTATCTCTTGGTGTTTGATCATGTTTTAGACTGTACTCTCATGTTGTATTTGGTTATAAACACTTAAAGTTGGAACCTTTAATCTTTGAAAGTAAGAAAAATGATATTTTTATGAGTTGTAGCATGAAAATCACGAACAAGGGTGAATTCTGGGCAATTTCGCGCACGCGAGGACCCTGTTTCGCGCACGCTAAATTGGCAGAGAGCACACCTCTTGTCAGTTGTACTCTTCGTGCACGCTACTTGAGTTTTCGCGCACGCTAGACAGTTTAGCGCACGCGTGACATAAGTTCGCCTGCGCGAGAAGTCAACCCTTCCACCCCATATATTTTGACGTTTCTCTCCTTTTTGATCTTGGCTTGAAACATGTCTTAATTATGGTCTTTTGATTATAGAATGGCATGATAGCTTATATACGAATGACTTATTGAAGATAACATGATTGAGTGCTTAAGCTAGTATTGAATCATGAATGAATAATTGTGATAATGTTATTATTGAATATGTATGCTTGATTACTTGCGAGATTTATTGGATATGATTTAATCGATGGGATGGGATTGTATATCTTCAATTGAGTTGTTGAGATATGTTGTGTGTGATATCCTTATAGGATGAGATGATTAAATTATATGATTGGTAATCTAGCATACATGCATCATTTTGTATGATGAGCAGATACTTTAGAGGGGATCCTAAAGTATAGCAGATATCTTAGTAGCTGCGGTTGACTAAGATATATTTGGAATAAGTTTTCCAATAACTATGAGGTACCACATGCACTTAGTATATTACTAGGATACATAACATGAATGTGACATTATATTGCATTAGGAGATGAAGGTGAATATTTGTATGAAATAAATGTTAATTGTCATCATTGTGTATCCTTGGGCTTTGGTGAATAATTGTGTATGCTTGGTTCATGACCTTGGTTTATATGCCTATCTAGTACCAATGTTTATTGTGTATATATGATCATGTATCTATTGTGAGAGTATTGAATGTTTCTCAATTATTTTGTATGAAGTTGTATAGTATTGCTTATACTTGCGCTTATTTTGGAATGTTATACTAACTCTCTACTTTGTGTTAATTTCTGAATCTTTGGGGGTTCAGAGGTGCAGGGTGAGGACGTATCCCTTGAGGAGTAGCTTTGGAGATTTGTTTAGCTACTAGTGGTAAGGAGTTAACATTATGCTTCTCCTAGACTTTTATTAGTTGGGTTGTAATAATTAGTGCTCTGGTACTTGTAACATCGTGTCGGGTAGTTAATTCCGTTTTGCGATGTATTGAGCTTATTTACTTCTATGACCTTGCTTATAACTTATGTATGATTTCTCATATTCGGATTGTCTTGAAAACTATTGATCTTCGTCTAGGGATTTTTATCCGTATGTGTATAAAGACTTTTGGATGTCATGATATGATAATTAAATCCGCTGCTATGTTTCTAAATCTAACATGATATGCCTTGTTATTTAATTGAATACACCTTGATGCATGTACATTTATTTATTTATTTATTTATTTATTTATTTATTACGTATATGGGTTAGGGTGTTACAGAAGCTCTGATATGTCAATGCAAACTCTGACCAGATTTTAAGGCATCAGAAGATGCAAGTTATATTCGTCAGAAGCTAGTATCAGACTCTGATAAGAGCAGTGAGAGCCGTTTTGTCAGAAGAACATTCTCTGCAACAATGATTGGAAATCATCATCATCCTCAGACATTCCAAAAGCTTATGGAATCAATCTTATCCACAAGATAGTGACGTTAGTACTATTGTACGAACTCATTACCTGATTTGGCTAAAACGTTATCCCCAAGATTGATCGTATACAAGGTTACCTGATTTGGTTAAAAATGGTACTATCTACAGCTGGCACAATCTCACTGCATCAAATTCAAATCAAACACGCTCCACCTTCGTCTATAAATTGGAGCAAGTTTGAAGTTCTAGGATACGACACTTGAACAATTTGAAAGAGCTGTTATTCTGCCAAAATCATCCTAGGGCACTAAGAACTTCAAATACAACTTGAACTCATATTCAAATCCAAGACTCCAGTTTCAGCTTCTGTTAATTCATTAGTTGAACCTTAGAATTTTTGTATTAAGATTCTAAGTTAAGTCTTGTATCAAAAGTTGTATTTATTTGTAACTGAACATTGATCTTCATATCAATTGTTCAGACTCTGTTTTCTTATATTTGTTTGGAAGTCTCTTGCCTGCGTGCTTGAGCATTAGGAAGTCTCTTGTTCGTATACTTGAGCATTGGAAGTCTCTTGCAAGGTTGCTTGAGCATTTGTAATCTTTGGTGATTATAGTGAACTCTCTTGGTAGTACAAGAGGACTGGACGTACTCTCGGTTTGTGAGGGGAACCAGTATAAAATCTCTATCTCTACTTTTCTCTCTTTCCCTCTATCTTCAAAGTTCTGTTCAATTGTGTTTTGTTTTTCTAAACCGCTGCAAACTCTGATAAGTTTTCCATAACTTAGAAGAATTTTTAAACTACCCAAAACACAATTCAACCCCCCCCCTTCTTGTGTTTTTCACACCTTCAATTGGCATCAAGAGCCTGGTTCTGTTTTTAATCACCTTACAGTGAGACAGTTTTCCGGTTGAAAAACACTATGACTGAAACTCCAAGTTGTAGCATGAAAGCAGTTTCTCATGACTATGATGTTGAAGACCATAAGACAAGCAACAAAGCACCAAAGTTCAATGGGGATGCATCTAACTTTTCCTGGTGGAAAGATAGAATCTACAGTCATCTTATTGGTTTAGATGATGAGCTTTGGGACTTAGTTGAAGAAGGGGTAACCTTCCAAGGACTTGATGAAAAGGGAAGGTTATCTATTGATGAAAGAAAGAAGTTCACTCCTACAGACAAGAAGCTATACAAGAAACATCACAAGGTCAAGGATCTTCTCATTGGATGTATAACTCACGATGAATACCTCAAGATCACAGACAAATCTACTGCCAAGAGCATCTATGACTCCTTGTGTTCCACATATGAAGGAAATAAACAGGTTCAAGAGGCAAAGGCTACTCTTCTGATCCAACAGTATGAACTCTTTAGAATGAAGGATGATGAGAATATTGAATCCATGTATTCGAGGTTCAAAATTCTAATGGCTGGTCTCCAAGTTCTAAAGAGAAGCTACACAACTTCTGATCATGTAAGAAAGATTTTGAGAAGCTTACCTTCAAGGTGGAGGCCTAAGGTAACAGCTATTCAAGAAGCTAAGGATTTGGACAAACTTGGCTTGGAGGAATTGATAAGTTCACTCATGAGTCATGAGATTGAACTATCTTCTGATGAGCCTCAGAAGAAACTAAAATCTTTGGCCTTGCCATCTATTTCAGTTTCATCTAAGGCTCTGAAAGCCAAAGTTGTAGAATCTGAAGCAGAAGAATCTTTCGTAGATAATCAAGAAGAAGGATCAGACGATGATTTCTTTGCACTCTTGTCCAAAAGTTTTCAAAAATGGTCACTAAGGAAGGGCAAAAATTTTCAAGGCAGAGGATCTGGATCAAGAAACAACACCAGCAGAGAGAAGAAGGATGACACAAAAAATTGTTTCAATTGTCATAAGCCTGGACACTTCATAGCTGATTGTCCTGAACTCAACTCCAAGGGTAAAGGAAGAAAGAGTACAATCAAGAACAAAGCCAAGAAGAGTCTGATGGCAACATGGGAGGATATCAATGAACTATCTGAAGATGAAGACTCTGAGGAAGCAAACCTAGCGCTTATGGCCACTGGTGAATCAGACCATGACAGTGATTCAGAGTCTGACACTGACGATATTGATGAGGTAATATCTAAAATGTCTAGCACTCAAATGACCAAAGCTTTGAAAGATGTAATGGTGAAGTACATGGAAAAGTTGAGTGAGCTAGATTTTTGTAAACAAAAAATGAAGCTACTCAATGAAAATCTCACCCAGACTCAAGCAAACTATCAAAAATCTCTTAAAACAATTAAAGTGCTTGAGACTGGATGTAGAACATGTCACAAACCCTATGATGAGTATGAAATCTCTCTTCAAGAGTTTGTTCACCATAACATAGACAAAACTAGGGTAACTTCCGTAATTCATGGTGGACTTGGCAATTATTATAAAAGACAAGGACTTGGTTCTCTTACATCTCCTAATGTGGGAAAATCAAACAAACCTGTCAGTAGATGACTGGTTCAGAAGTCACCATCAGAATCTTATTCAAACTTTACTAAGGGTACATCAGAACCTCTGACTGTGTCTGGTACTCTTGTGAGCTTGGAACCACAAGATAAGGTATCAGAAGATGACTCATCTTTTGAACCTAAGTCTTCTAAAACCCAGGTTCCCCTCACATCAGTACCCATGTCTACTCAAGTTAAAGATGTCAGTGTACCAAAGCCTGTTGATAAGCGGGGCACTAGTACTTCTAAAGCAAACTTGGTAACTGATTCTTTAACACACTCAAGAGGAAAGTCTCAGAGACAACATAAGCCTAAACATTTTTCTAAAGGCTCTGTTGACTCCAGATCTTCTGAGTATTCTAACAAGCAGAATAAGATTCTCAAAACTAACCAAAAAGGACCCATCAGAGTATGGGTACCAAAATCTGAAATAGTGTATGCTGCAGGTATGCACCCAAAGAAGAAAAGAAAGCTCATGGTATCTGGACTCTGGCTGCTCACGTCACATGACAGGAGACACCCTGAATGAGCAAGAGGGAGGAACTGTGGGGTTTGGTGGCAACCAGAAGGGAAAGATCATTGGTATATGTACAGTTGGTAATTCTTCTTTGTCAATTTCTGATGTTTGGTTAGTAGATGGACTCCATCATAATTTACTTAGCATAAGTCAATTGTGTGATAGTAATTATGATGTTATGTTTAATAAGGATTCATGTACTGTAATCAGAAACTCTGATCAATTTGTTGTCTTTAAGGGAAATAGAAAAGGCAATGTTTACAAAGTAAATTTTTCTGATTTAAAGGAACAACAAGTGCTTTGTCTCTTGACACTGAGTGATGAAAAGTGGGTCTGGCACAAAAGATTGGGTCATGCTAACTGGAGATTAATCTCTAAGCTTAGTAAGGACAATCTTGTCAGAGGTCTTCCAAAAATAAAATATCACTCAGACTCACTTTGTGGTTCCTGTCAAAAAGGAAAAATTGTCAAAAGTTCTTTTAAAAACAAGAACATTGTCTCTTCTACAAGACCCTTAGAACTCTTACACATTGATTTATTTGGACCAGTTAGCACTGCTTCAATCAATGGTAAGAAATATGGATTAGTCATTGTAGATGATTATAGTAGATGGACTTGGGTTAAATTTCTGAGAACTAAAGATGACACATATGAAGTGTTTAGCATCTTCTGTACCCAAATTCAAAATGAAAAGGATTCCAAGATTTTAAAAGTAAGAAGTGATCATGGTGGTGAATTTGAAAACGAACCTTTTGAAAAATTCTGTGAAGAACATGGAATTCTCCATGAATTCTCTTCTCCTAGAACTCCACAACAAAATGGAGTTGTAGAAAGAAAGAATAGATCTTTACAAGAAATGGCACGCACCATGATGCATGAAAATAATTTAGCAAAATTCTTTTGGGCAGAAGTTGTTAACACTGCTTGTTATATTCAGAATAGAATCTATATAAGACCTATCTTGAACAAAACAACATATGAACTCTTTAAGGGAAAAAAACCCAATATTTCTTATTTTCATCAATTTGGTTGTACATGTCACATTCTGAATAACAAAGTCCATCTTAAGAAATTTGACTCTAAAGCCTGTAAGGGTATCTTCATTGGATACTCTGAACGCTCTAAGTCATACAGAGTGTATAATTCTGAAACTAATACAGTGGAAGAATCAATGCACGTAAAGTTTGATGATAAGGAGCATGATAATAAAAAGTCAGAGCCTGTTAAAGATTTGTCAGGTTCTGATGAATCAGAAGATGAAGCTCCAAAGTATGACAACTACATAGAACCTGTAGAAGACTCTGAAGTGCAAGAAGCTACACCTTCTGATGCTGCTCAAGAACATCAAACAAATGATGATAACTCTGAAGCAATAGAGATTCCAAGAAATACTTTCAAGTACAAATCATCACATCCTGAAGAGTTTATCCTAGGAAACAAGAATAGTCCAAGAAAAACAAGATCAAACTTTAGAGATGAAGAATCATTGTTTGGATTAGTATCCTTGATTGAACCAAAGACAACAAATGAAGCTCTTTCAGATGATGCTTGGATAGTTGCTATGGAAGAAGAGTTAAATCAATTCAAGAGAAATGATGTATGGGATCTGGTAGCAAGACTGGAAGCTATCAGGTTACTTTTATCTTATGCAGTTAATAATGATATCACTCTTTATCAAATGGATGTTAAAAGTGCATTTCTTAATGGTGTTATTTCTGAAGAAGTATATGTCAAACAACCTCCTGGATTTGAGGATTTGGCAAATCCAGATCATGTGTTTAGATTAAAGAAATCACTCTATGGACTCAAACAAGCTCCCAGAGCTTGGTTTGAGAGACTGAGTACTTTCTTAGTCACCAATGGTTTTGAAAAAGGACAAGTTGACAATACATTATTTAGAAAAACACTAAAGAAAGACATTTTGATCATTCAAATCTATGTTGATGATATCATCTCTGGATCAACTAATGCCACTCTGTGCAAGAATTTTTCTAAGCTTATGCAGGATGAATTCGAGATGAGCATGATGGGAGAATTGAAGTTCTTTCTTGGAATTCAGATAAATCAAACAAAGAAAGGAACATTCATTCATCAATCAAAATATATAAAAGATCTTCTGAAGAAATTCAATTTGGAAGATTGCAAACCCATGAACACTCCAATGCATTCTACATCAAGCTTAAGCAAAGAAGAATCTGAAGGAAAAGTTGATCAGAAGCTCTACCGAGGTATGATTGAATCTCTTCTTTATCTAACTGCATCAAGACCTGATATTTTATTCAGTGTATGCTTGTGTGCAAGATTTCAATCAGATCCTAGAGAATCCCACTTCACAGTAGTGAAAAGGATTTTCAGGTATTTGAAAGCTACCTGTAACATTGGATTACTGTATCAGAAATCCAATGACTACAAGCTGATTGGATTCTGTGATGCTGACTATGCTGGTGATAAAATTGAAAGAAAATCCACCAGTGGTAACTGTCAATTCATTGGTGAGAATTTAATTTCATGGGCTAGTAAAAGGCAAACCACCATAGCTATGTCAACAACAGAAGCTGAATACATATCAGCAGCTAAATGTTGTACACAACTACTTTGGATGAAATATAAATTAGAAGATTATCAAATAAGCAGTAACAATATTCCTTTATATTGTGATAATACTGCAACTATTCACCTCTCTAAAAACCCTATTTTACATTCAAGAGCTAAGCACATTGAGATTAAACATCATTTTATCAGAGACTATGTTCAAAAAGGAGTAATTGATCTCAAGTTCATTGAAACTGAAAATCAATGGGCTGATATCTTTACAAAACCTTTAGCTGTTGAACGTTTTGATTTTATCAAAAAGAATCTGAATATGATGGAAATCTCTGATTAACTTAGACTCTGATGAAAAATTTGAGTTTGAAAGAATCTAATAATAATCAGAAGCTGAAGTCATCAGAACCTTCTGTATCAGAAGTTGTGATGAGGACATCTTCTGACAAACTATCAGAATCTGATTAGAAGGTAAATAGTTCTGGCGCGTAAGTTAAAATCTTTTGTAAAAACCCTTTCGTTTCCCTCACTTACGTGTCAGTTATTCAAATAATCTTTTGATACACGTGTCTTAGTGCAAGAGGATAAAGAAGTTGGTTAATGATGATTAGCATTCCTAATTCCCATTTGTGGTAAAATACTCTACTACCCTTACATGTTTGTACTTGTTTTTGCGCGAAACTTTCTATTTAAACACACTAACTGTTCACATTCACACTTTTGCACTCTCACAACCTACACTTTCATCTTCTAAAACTCAGAGCAATTTCTTTCTCCCTCATTAGAAACCCTAACCCCCAAACTCCATCAATGGCTTCAATCAATCCAAGAGATTGTATAATCGACATTGCTAACTCCAAACCTACCAAGTTTGCTAAAGATCAACGTCCGTATAAGTATGATGACCTAAATCTTGCGATTGAAAATCCGGTTGATCTAGATGGGATAAGAGTAAACGGTTTCGCTAATGTAGTCAATCTATTCAAGAGACAAGGTTTGGAATACTACTTTGATTTATTGAATGGACCAACATATACTGAAATGGTGAAAGAATTCTGGATGAAAGCAACAGTTATCAACAAAGACGTGTACATTCAGAGAATCAAAGATATGGTTGAAGAAAAGCCTGAACTTCAAGGTAAAACTCCAGAACAAATGGGTTTGAAACCTTTCACATCAACAGAAATCGAATCATTTGTGGCTGGATTCAGAATCTCTATCAGAGTATGTAATATTTGTGAGGCTCTGAAGATAGACCGTGGTGGTCTTGTCCTCAGAAACTCTGATGAGGTTGGTCCTGATGTTGAGGAATTTATATTCAAACCTAAGGCTAACCCCAAGGAAAAGTTTGAATGGACCAACACCTGCAAAGTCATCTACAAGATTCTGATTGACAGTATTTTGTCCATGTTGGGAGGCACTGATCAAATCTCAAATCTTCAGAAGCTGTTTACCTTTCACGTTGGTAAAGGAAACTTTGTATATATTGGTAAGCTTATCTTTGATCATCTTGCCAATTCTATTCTCTCTTCCAAATCTATTGTGCGACACTCAAGGCTACTTAGTTATATGTTTGCACAGTGTGGTTTGTTGGATACAATCACTCCGTTTCTCCCAGGATATGGTTCCTTCTTGTTAAGCTCTAAGTTTGTTAATAGCACAACTCTAAGGTACATGAAACTGGTGAAAAACAATCAGATTGTTCATCCAACACACCCACTGCTGATCAGAGACTCTGAGAAAGACATTGATGAATGTAGACTTGTGCACGTCAGTGATAGTGCGGCTAAGAGAATTATAGAGGCACACGTTGATCTATTGAAAAAGCTAGGTGCTGATGTAGGAGATGGACAACCTACAAAATTGACCATCAGACAATCTAGGATTCTGGAGCAACCAACCAGAGTCCAACCTATGAAAAGGAAAGCTGTTAAGAGTCCTGCTGAGAAGAAGGTTGCTAAGACTCAGAAGACTACAGCTCCAAGATCTACAAAGAAACCAAGGGCGAGGAAAGTTATACTGGAGGATCTTACAGAAGAAGAAAAGCATAGTGTTGCGTTACAGGCAGCTTTGGAAAAGATTAATAAGTTCAACAAGAAGCAAGAAGAACTGAAGGATGGATATGAGTGTGGTATTGAGGAATCAACATTTGATGAGATGCATAAGAAGCTTCCTAAAAGGAATGATCCTCATAATCTGCTGGAACAACAGACTCTGTATGGAAAGGAAAATGGTAAGTTTTCTAATTTTATTGGAGGCAGCAAAGCATTTAGTGATTATTTCAGAAGACTTCAATTCCCTTCTGAAATCAAAGTTAAACATACTCTGAATAAGATTTTAAAAGGAGTTTATTCTGAGAAAGATAACATTCTTTCTGAGAATCAACCAACTTCAGAGCAGTTTAACCCTATCCTATCTAACCCATCAGAATCTCATGCTAATACTATATGTAATGTTGCAGCACAAGCTTCCACTAGTAATGCACCTCTCATTCACACTCTGAATGAAGATTCTAACCGTACACCCTCACCACCGCCTGAAAAATCCCCCACACACCCTGAAAACCAAATTCTCAAACCTACCCCAAACTCTGAGAATGTTGAACCAGAGTCAACCCAAGAAAAATCACCAAAACCACAACAAGAAAATGAACCACACCCACAATCACCTCCACCTGAACATACTCAACCAGAGAATGAAAACCAAAAATCACCAGAACATACAGTGACTGAAGTGGTTAACCCTGAAGCACATGCTGTTGAGAAATCCCCACATCATGTGGATATGGACAATTCATGTACTTTACCCACACCACTCAAGAAACAATTCCAACAAATTGATGAGTCTCTGAATCAAGAAGTAATTCAGAAAACCCCTCCTCACCAAACCAATCATCTCAAGACCCTAATGCAGGATCTGTCTATGGACTGCATTTATGTTCCACCTCACTTACCTTCCAGAATTATCAATGAACCACTAGAGCAAACCCAGGATGATATCACTAATTTTCTACAAGCTGTTGACAAGAACATTAGAAGACTGTCCAGTGCCATTCCTAACAGGTCTATTGAAACGGCACATATCAACAAAGAGTGTGACCTTATGGAACAGAATCTGGTGTACATGATCAGATCAGTAAGAGAAGCTTACACCAAGGATTTAAACTTCAGGAATGAGATTGCTAAAAAGGAAGAGGAAGAGAGGTTGTTAAGAGAAAAATTAGAAGCTGAGGAAAGGGAAAGGAAAAGGTTGGAAGATGAGCATATTGAAAAGGAAAGGCAAGAAGCTCAAGCTAGAGAGGAAGCTAGACTAGCAGAAGAGGCTAGAAGAGCTGCTGAACAAGCCAGACTTGAGAACATTGCCAGAAATGCACCAGAATATGCTCAACACATCAGAGAAAATCAAGAGAATATTCAGAGAAAGATTGATGAGCATTAATCTATGCTGGCTGCAATTATGACCACTCTCCAGAGCATCAATGCCAGATTACCACCTCAACCTTAAAACCTAGGATTCTATGCACTTGTTACTTTTAATTCATTATCATGTTCTGTTATTTTTGTAACTTGGCTGGATTCTATTTGTTTAAGTACTATGTTTGTTGATTATTTCTTGTGTTTGGTTATAATTTAATTTATTTTTTGCATCTATTTTATGCTTTCATAATTTTTTTTTGAGACAAATATCAACGCAAAGATTTCAAAGCTAAATAAAGAGTTTATTAAATTGAAAATTGTTGATTACATAAGTTCTTATCCAACTTTTCACTTGGATTCTACATCAGAAACAGCTAGTTCTAAATCTAGCTTATTAGAATCAAAGGGAAACGGAAGAGTTCACAACATTCTCTTTGCTTCCATTTGAGAGGCCAATGAGAAGTGATCTCATTGATTATGAAGAGGGGTATTCTTCCCTAGGAGGAACATATGTACTCAAGAATTCCTTCCAATCAGAATCCCATTCAGATTCTGACTCGGATAAGGACTCTTGTTGTTTGGTCTTGGATCTTGTATGATAAATGGCTCTGACAGGAGCAGAAGTCGATGCCTTCATCTTTTGAGGGTTCTTCTTAGACTCTGAGTCTTGTTGAATCTTCACTTTCTTCTTCTTCTTCTTCTTCTCCTGTGATTTCTTACTTTTGATCACTCTTCTATCCTTATCCATTGTTAATTTTTCACAATGAAATGGAAGTGTTGAGTGAAATGACAAAGTGATGGTCCTTATATAGTGGATTCAAAACAGACAAGTTCATGGTTTTATGACAAACCATTTAATTGGTATAGTTGTAACCACCTTGACTACATTGAAACTCCACTCTTGACCATTTTTTTCAAACTTGTCATTTAATTTTTTGTCAATTTTATCTTTTTGCTTAATGACAAAAGGGGGAGTAAGAGTCGTAATTAATTTATGAAATGCTAAACTGAAACCAAATTCCATATTTTTCCATATTTTAATTATGTCTTCGTATGATATGATTTTGAGGAAAATATTAGTTGAAATTTGAACTTCTGATACATGGTACGCATAAAAGAAAAGTGCAATTTTCTTTCATGGGTATCAGACTTAGGGGGAGAGCTTGCAAACCTAGCCTCTGAGAGTCTAGTGTATTAGTTTAGTTCAAAATTCAAATAATTATTTTTAAACTGATTTAATTAATCATTGCTGAACTTAGGGGGAGCTTGCAAAACTCATCAACCTAAGAGATGCTTGATAAATTTTATCAACAACCATTGTAAATTAATACTTGGTTTGTCATCAATCAAAAAGTGGGAGATTGTTGGAACAAAATAGGTTCTGACATGATCTAATTAAGTTTTGATGATAACAAAGGTATTAATATACAATAGGGTATACTAATTTTTTAATCCAAGTGTGCAGATATACAAGTTAATTCTTTAAATTTTCTAGAAGCACATTGGAAGCTCTGATATGTCAAAGCAAACTCTGACCAGATTTTAAGGCATCAGAAGATGCAAGTTATATTCGTCAGAAGCTAGTATCAGACTCTGATAAGAGCAGTGAGAGCCGTTTTGTCCGAAGAACATTCTCTGCAACAATGATTGGAAATCATCATCATCCTCTGACATTCCAAAAGCTGATGGAATCAATCTTATCCACAAGATAGTGACGTTAGTACTATTGTACGAACTCATTACCTGATTTGGCTAAAACGTTATCCCCAAGATTGATCGTATACAAGGTTACCTGATTTGGTTAAAAATGGTACTATCTACAGCTGGCACAATCTCACCGCATCAAATTCAAATCAAACACGCTCCACCTTCGTCTATAAATTGGAGCAAGTTTGAAGTTCTAGGATACGACACTTGAACAATTTGAAAGAGCTGTTATTCTGCCAAAATCATCCTAGAGCACTAAGAACTTCAAATACAACTTGAACTCATATTCAAATCCAAGACTCCAATTTCAGCTTCTGTTAATTCATTAGTTGAACCTTAGAATTTTTGTATTAAGATTCTAAGTTAAGTCTTGTATCAAAAATTGTATTTATTTGTAACTGAACATTGATCTTCATATCAATTGTTCAGACTCTGTTTTCTTATATTTGTTTGGAAGTCTCTTGCCTGCGTGCTTGAGCATTAGGAAGTCTCTTGTTCGTATACTTGAGCATTGGAAGTCTCTTGCAAGGTTGCTTGAGCATTTGTAATCTTTGGTGATTATAGTGAACTCTCTTGGTAGTACAAGAGGACTGGACGTACTCTCGGTTTGCGAGGGGAACCAGTATAAAATCTCTGTCTCTACTTTTCTCTCTTTCCCTCTATCTTCAAAGTTCTGTTCAATTGTGTTTTGTTTTTCTAAACCGCTGCAAACTCTGATAAGTTTTCCATAACTTAGAAGAATTTTTAAACTACCCAAAACACAATTCAACCCCCCCCTTCTTGTGTTTTTCACACCTTCAAGGTTATCTACAGAATCCTTATCAACAGTATCATTACCAAGCTAGGTGGTACTGATCAAATCTCTACTATTCAGAAGCTATTTACATTCCATGTTGGTAAAGGAAACTTTGTTGACATTGGTAAATTAATTTTCAATCATCTTGCTGAATCTATAACTGCTAGAAAACCTATCATTCGTAATGGGAGATTACTAAGTCACATGTTTGCTCAGTGTGGACTAATGGATGCAATCAAACCTTTCTTCCCTGGGTATGGTACTTATCTGATTAGTTCTAAAATCATCAATAGTACTACTCTGAGGTATCTACAACTGTTGAAAGGTAAAAAAGTTGTTCATCCTACACATACTCTGCTACTCAGAGAAACTGAAGAAAACATTGACGAATGTAGGCTCATCCATGTGAGTGATAGAGATGCTAGAAGAATAGCAGAAGTTCATGCTGGATTTTTGAAGAGTTTAGGAGCTGATGTTGGTACTGGAGAATCTCAGGATCTGACTGTAAGGCAAGCAAGAATTTTGGCTCAACCAACCAAAATAATTGCAAAAAGAAAAGCTGTTAAGAGTCCTGCAGTTCCTGAAAGCAAAAAGGTTGCTAAGACTACAAAGAGTACTGGACCAAGGGCGACAAGAAAGCCAAGGAAATTGATATTAGAAGCAACTGATGAAGAGAAGGAACAAGCTTTAAAGGATGATGCTATTGCACAGGTTGAGGCTCTGAAGCAGAAGGAAGAATCACTGAAGGATAGTTATGACTGTGGAATTGACCCAAAGGTATTTGAGGATACGTACTCCAAACTTCCTCCAAGGAATATTCCTGACGATGTGCTTGCTCAACAGACTCTATATGGATCAGCTGATGGTAAGAATCCTCCTACTTATATTGGTAATAGATCAGCTATTAGAGATTATTTCAGAAGACTCCAACATCCTTCTGAAATCCCAGTTAAACGTGCTCTTGATAGAATTTTAAAAGGAGTTTATTCTAAGAAAGATCTCATTCTTTCTAAGAATCAACCATCATCAGAGCAGTTTAACCCTCTTCAAACTAACCCATCAGAATCCCAAACTAATTCTATATGTAATGATGCAGCACAAGCTACTACAACTACTGCACCAGTCATTCACTTTGTGAATGTTACTGAAGATTCTGATCGTACACCCTCCCCACCTCCTCAAAAATCCCTCATAAACAAGGATATCTCAATTCTGGATCCTACACCAGACTCTGAAGATATGCAACCAGAGAATGATCACAACAAACCACCAACACCAAACCTAGAGAATGATCACAACAAACCACAAACACCACCCCCAGCAAATAACCAAAACAATCATCCATCACCTCCACCAACTTCAAAACAAACAATGCCTACCTCAGATTCTCACAAATCACCTGAACCAAATGCGACTATCAATCCAGACTCTGAGGCCTCTCACAAAAATACCTCTCCAGTAATCAATGTTGAAAAATCCCCACAACATGTGGAGGACAACACTGTTACTGAAGAATTACCAAACAACCAACAACCACCTCCAAATCACATCACCAATCCTGATAATCTGATGCAAGAACTCTCAAATGATTGCATTTTTGTCCCTCCTTTCTTACCCTCTAGGATCCTAAATGAACCAATAGATGAAACCAAAGAGGACATCTCTAAAATGCTGAAAGCTGTTGACAAGAATATTAGGAGAATCCAAAATGCTATTCCTACTAGATCTATTGAGTCAGCAGAGATTGATAAGGAATGTGAGATTATAGAAGTTGGACTGCAAAACATGTTTAGGGCAATCAGAGTCTCCTACAAGAAGGAATTGGAATTTCGTAATGAACTGGCTAGACTCAAGGCAGAACAAGAAAAGAGAGAAGTTGAAGAGCGTGAAAGGAAAAGATTGGAAGAAGAAAGGATTGAGAAAGAAAGGATAAAGGCTCTGGCTAGAGAACAAGCTAGGTTAGCTGAAGAAGCAAGAGTTGCTGTTGAACTGGCAAGGCTTGAACAGTTAGCAAGAAATGCACCAGAGTTTGCCCTTCTTATGAAAGATGATCAAGATAAATTGAAGCAAAAAGTTGATACACACTCTGGCATTCTAGCTAGCATTCTTGAGACTCTTAAAAGCATCAATGAGAGACTACCCTCTCCTCCTCTACCTCAACCTTAGGAATTTGTAACTTATTTTCAGAATCTGTTGGTTATTATGTTTGTGAACTTATTTATTTTGATAAATATTTAAGTACTTGTTTTATCTTGATTAATTTTGTTATATATTTGGTTATTTATATTCATGCATACAAATGTTTTTGAGACAAATATCAAAACACAAGATTCCAAAACAAATTAAAGAGTTTTATTCCAAAAATAATTGTTGATTACATAAGTTCTTATCCACCTTTTCACTTGGATTCTACATCAGAAACAGCTTGTTCTGATTCTAGATGATGAGAATCAGAAGGTGAGGACGGGTATTCTTCCTTAGGAGGAACATATGTACTCAGGAATTCTTTCCAGTAAGAATCCCATTCAGATTCTGACTTAGAAGATGACTCCTTTTGTTTGGTCTTGGATCTTGTTTGATAATTGGCTCTGATAGGAGCAAAAGTTGATGCTTTCATTTTCTGAGGATTCTTCTTAGACTCTGAGTCTTGTTGAATCTTCACCTTCTTCTTCTTCTTCTTCTCATGTGACTTCTTACTCTCGATCACTCTTCTATCCTTCTCCATTGTTGTTTGTCAACTTGAAATGGAAGTGTTGAGTGAAATGACAAAGGTTTTTGGGTCTTTATATAGGATTTCAAAACAGACATGTTTATGGATTTACGACAAGTCATTTATTTGATGTAGTTGTAACCACTTTCTTAAACATTGACTGTCTTGAAAAAATCTCTTTGACCATTTTTTTCAAACTTGGCATTTATTCTCCTCTCCGTTTCTTTGTTATCTTTTTGTTTAATGACAAAAGGGGGAGTAAGAGTATATTAATTTTCTGGAACGCTATACCTGAAGCCAAATATTCCAAATTTTGCTTTTATTTTGTTAAGTTCTGACTTATATGAAGGAAAATTTCAATTTGAAATCTGAACTTATTATACATGGTACATATAAGAGAAGAATGCAATTTTCTTTTATAAGTATCAGACTTAGGGGGAGAGCTTGAAAACCTAGCCTCTGATAGTCAAGTGTATAAGTCTAGTTCAAAATTCAAATAAAATTTTTTAAACTGATTTAATTAATCATTGCTGAACTTAGGGGGAGCTTGCAAAACTCATAAACCTGAGAGAAACATGATGTAATTAATCAACAACCATTGTAAATTAATACTTGGTTTGTCATCAATCAAAAAGGGGGAGATTGTTGGAACAAAAGAGGTTCTGACATGACTCAATTAAGTTTTGATGATAACAAAGGTATTAATATATAATAGGGTATACTAATTATCTACTCTAGTGTGCAGATATATAAGCTAAAATTTTATATTTTCTATAAGTACACTGGACGCTCTGAAATGGGAAGCAAATTCTGACCAGAACATGCTCATCAGAAGATGCAATGTCAAAGTCTTGTCAGAAGCTACATATCAGAGGCTACGTCATCAGAAGCTGTGTTTAATTACATTAGGTTCTGATACTTGCAGTGAAGGCCGTTTTGTCAGAAGAACATTCTTTGCTTCAATGATTAATTCTTCGTCATTCTCTGACAACTCAAAAGCTGGAGAATCAACCTTATCCACAGAATAGTAACGTTAGTACTATTGTACGAACTTATTACCAGATTTGGGCAAATCTTCATTCTCAAGTTTGTTCGTAAACAAAGGTTACCAGATATGGTTCAAGAGCGTACTATTACCAGCTGGCACAATCTCCTACAACGAATTCAAAATTCAAGGCGCTCCACCCCTCACTATAAATAGGAGTGGTAGTGAAGTTTTGCATACACAACAATTGAACAATTTGAAAGAGCTGTTACTCTACAAAAAATCATTCTGTGCACAAATCAACTTGAATACGACTTGAACTCATTTGAAAATCCAAGACTCAAGCTTCAACTTCTGATTCATACAGTTGTTGAACCTTAGATTTCTTTTATTAGGATTCTAAGATAAGTCTTGTAATTGAGTTGTATTTTACTAATTCTTTTGAACATTGATTTGTATATCAGTGTTCATAAACTCTGTTTTTCTTGTAAAGTTGTTTGAAGTATCTTGCTTTTGTGCTTGAGCAAAGGAAGTCTCTTGTAAGTGTTACTTGAGCATTGGAAGTCTCTTGCCTGCGTGCTTGAGCAATTGTAATCTTGTTTGATTATAGTGAACTCCCTTGGAAGTGCAAGGAGACTGGACGTACTCTCGGTTTGTAAGAGGAACCAGTATAAAACTCTGTCTCTATCTCTCTTCCTTTCTCTCATACTTTTAAGTTGCTGGTTGATTGTGTTTTGTTTTCTAAACTGCTGCAACTCTGACAAGTTTTTATAACTTAGAAGAATTTTTCAAACTACCCAAAACACAATTCAACCCCCCCTTCTTGTGTTTTTCACACCTTCAGCCACTACATCCAATGTTTTGCTATATTGTTATCATGAACATTTTGTTAATAAAGAACTTTATTCCTTATGTATGACATTGGAGTTTTTTTTAGTACAAGATAAAAACTTGTAAGTTAAGACAAAGTATGCCATTTTTGTGCAATAGAATATGCCACTGCTAAAGTAGCAACAACAGTTGACGCCATCGTAGCGCCAAAATTAGTTGAAAGATATTTTTCCTTTACCTTTTTCTTTTGTAAATACTGTGAAGATGTGTTGCTACTCTTTACACTCTTATCCACCATGGGATCTTCTTCTCCCTCCCCTTTCTCTGGTACACTCTCCTTTGCAAATCCATCATCAATGCCTAGACTCCAAGCTTCACCTTTTTCTGTGCTAAACACAAGAGCTATGTCCAAAGATCTTTATTTTAACCATGATGGTTCAACCACAAAGAAACTTCTTGTATAATTTATTCTAGACCTGTTTTTATTTTAAGAAATTTAGTTTGTTTATTTATTTTTACAAGAAATGATTGAGTGAGTGAATTTTTATATTTTGCTGCAGGCAGGGGAGGACTCAGTGGCAGAGCTGCTTGGTGTTACATTGGGTCCTAAGGGGAGAAATGTTGTGTTGCATAAGTATGGACTACCCAAGATTGTAAATGATGGAGAGACCGTTCTCAATGAGGTTTTTTACTTTCTTTCTTTTTAGTTATTCACTCATTACCCATTTGCTTCTTCCTTCTAATTATGGTAATTGTCTTATGAATTTATTTAGTAGTGGAATTGTAAGTGAAAAATTCACTATTTACCTTGTTTATTTGAGTTCAACTTAATTTTGAGATATGTTATTTGAATTTAAGTTCGATACATTGTCGGTTTAAATTTTTACACTTTCAACAAACCACAACGACTGTCAAACTCAAACCCACGTGTATTGGCCTGATGGTGAAGGCTTAGCATTTTGGAATGTGCTTCTATCAAGGCCTCGTGTTTGAATACTTTTGATTCCACTTTTTGTGATGGGCCGATCTAACATATTTGAAGGTTTTAATGGAATATAACATGTGTAAATTTTTTGGTCTTTTCATTCTTTTGTAGGTTATTGCAGCTGGAAATGAATCCTGTCCAAATTGCTCGCGGGATTGAGAAGACAACAATAGCACTTGTTTCTGAACTTAGATTGATGTCTAGAGAAGTAAGCTCTACTATCTAGTATTTTTTTTTTCAATTGATTTTTGTTATAAGAAACTCGCTGGATGAATAAATGGATGATTTTAGAATCATAATGAAAATTATCTGGTTTCGTTTTTTAAAGAAACAATGGGAGAAAGAGGAAATCAATATTATTTATATTGGCGTAAAGACTATTTTACAACCTTCATCGAGGGAATTTGAAGTTCATCCCTTGAGGTTACAATGTCGAATTCTAAGTATTGAACTATGACCTCATGAACAAAATCATTTTGACACCAGATGGTGATTTTTGTTATGGATTTTGCTGTTGTCATCTTAGTATAGAACTATGACCTCATGAATTCCATTCTACCCTTCACAATGCTATTAAGTCGCTATAACACATTTATATGTATTTTTCATTTGTAAGAGTTTATGCTATAAACACTTATATTGTTGCTTATGTTTAAACTATTTCCATAACAAAACATTCATATGGAATTAGGATGGTATACATGGAAATTTTGATAGTCTAAATACAATTTGAAATATGAATGTTTGTTTGAAATGCAAGCCGAGACTTGATAATGATGGTTGTCTGCCTTGGTGTCTTTGAACCGGAATTGAGTATATGTCTCTCGATGTCCCTAAATTGATTATATGGCCCTCAATGTCCCTAAATTGAGTATATTTCCCTTGATGTCCTTAAAATTGATGGCTTCAATGGAATTTCAATGTGAATGTGGAGATGACTCATGGTGCCAAAGATGCAAAATAGTATATATGTCCCTCAATGTTCGTAAATTGAATATATGTCCCTCGATGTCCCTAAATTGATTAGATGGCCCTCGATGTCCCTAAATTGAGTATATGTTCATCGATGTCCCTAAATTGAGTTATATGTCCCTCGATGTCCCTAAATTGATTATATGGCCCTCGATGTCCCTAAATTGAGTATATGTCCATCGATGTCCCTAAATTGAGTATATGTCCCTCGATGTCCCTAAATTGATTATATGGCCCTCGATGTCCCTAAATTGAGTATATGTCCCTCGATGTCCCTAAATTAATTATATGGCTCTTGATGTCCCTAAATTGAGTATATGGCTATATGCCCCTTGATGTCTTTAAAATTGATGGCTTGAATGGAATTTTAATGTGAATGTGGAGTGACTCATGGTGCCAAAAATGCAAAATAGTATATTTGTCCCTCAATGTCCGTAAATTGAATATATGTCCCTCGATGTCCCTAAATTGATTATATGACCCTCGATGACCCTAAATTGAATATATGTCCCTTGATATCCCTAAATTGATTATATGACCCTGGATGTCCCTAAATTGAGTATTTGTCCCTTGATGTCCTTAAACTTGATAGCTTCAATGGAATTTCAATGTGAATGTGGAGTTGACTCATGGTGCCAAAGATGCAAAATAGTATATATGTCCCTCAATGTCCGTAAATTGAATATATGTCACTCGATGTCCCTAAATTGATTATATGACCCCCGATGTCCCTATATGTCCCTCAATGTCTGTAAATTGAATATATGTCCCTCAATGTCCCTTGATGTCCTTAAAATTGATGACCTGAATGGAATTTCAATGTGAAGGTGGAGATGACTCATGGTGCAAAGATGCAAAATAGTATATATGTCCCTCAATGTTCGTAAATTGAATATGCGTGTCTCGATGTCCCTAAATAGAATATATATGTTCCTCGATATCCCTACCTTGAATATATGTCCCTTGATGTATGAATGAAATTTCAATGTGAATGCTTAGATGATTTTGTGGTGAGTGACCTTAGATTCGGAAGTTGAATACCCTAAATTGTTGGCCTAAATTCAATTTCAATATCAATCAAATTTTATTCATAACTTGATATGCATGTCAAGACGACCTTTGATACACTAACTCTATAATACTTTCTTAATAATGATAAATTGGCATGATGGTAGTGTGCTTTTGGTTACCTTAGGTGCAAAATTGAGCATATGTCACTTGAAGACTTTGAATCCAGAATTATATATTTGATCCTTATAACCCCTAAATTATTGGCCATTAATGTAGAAATTGAAAAGAATTCTAAATCGGTGAAATTTATTTTTTTGATGCCTAAGAAGGTTATTTGGGCCCTAAGAAAATGTGTAGTTGCTAAAAGAATTCTTAAGACAAATCTTTCCTGGGATGTTGTGTTTGGATGACCTAATGAGATGATGTTTTTTTACCAAATATAGTGCTTACTATATGAATTCTTTATTCATATGGAATCAGGATGGTACATATGAAAATTTTGTTGGTCTAAATGCTATTTGGAATATGAATGTTTATTCAAAAAGCAATTCGAGACTTGATAACAATTTTCTTAATAAGGTATATTGTGAAGAGGGTGTGTGCCTTGGTGCCTTTGATGCGAAATTGCCTTTGATGCGAAATTGGGTATATGTCCCTAAATTTTGATGGTCTGAATGGGACCTTCAATGACACTTGGTGCTATAGATTTGAAATTGAATATATGTCCCTCGATGCCCCTAATTGGAATATATGTCCCTCGATGCCCCTAACTAGAATATATGTCCCTAAATTGATGGTCGAATGAATGCATTTTCAATATATGTCCCTCGATGTCCCTAACTAGTGTGTGTCTTGGTAATCCTAGATGTAAAAATTTAATAGATTTCTTTGATGACTTTGAATACAATATTCGATATTTGAGTCTTCATACTCCGAATTGGTGGCTTAAATGCAATTTTATGCTTTTTGAGTGCATAGGGTCTCTGCATACTCTAATTTGTAGAAGAAAGCCCCGGATTATGTTATTCAAAAGGCATAATGTCCTTAGTAAAAAAAAGGCATAATGTTCGGAGCCTTTTCTGCACAAGGTACATCTTAAATTACAATGAAGTGGTAAAGGTTAATGTACCAAATCTTCAAAGAATTTGAGAAAGATGTTATTATGTCTATTATGTATATGTTCTTAATTGTTTTCAAATGTAGTAGAAATCAGTTGCTATTTGCTTGACGGAGGTCGTAACATAAAAAAATAGTAGGAAATATTGTTCATCATACTATTCTTCCTATTTGGTCGGCAAAAACTATTAGATGGTTCTTTCACTTTAATAGTTGTTGACTTGTTTTCTGAATGTGTATGACATCTTTCTATTCATAGCTTGCCTAACCTATGTGGGTTCCGAGATAGTAAACATAATTGTTTGATTGGGACATAGCTTAACTATTCCATATTTAGACTGGTTTTCATAGGGTATAAATTGACCTAAAGCTAGTGTGAAGGTATTAAGGTGAAAAATACTTGAGAAGAAGGGGAAGTTCTAGTATGTAGGTGATATGGAATTTGACCAAGCAAGAAAAGACTCTTGGCTTGCCGAAGGCTAGGAATTTTAAAAGGTGCATTCTTCTGATGTAAACTCCGACGAGAGAATAATTTAGCGTGTGCTTAAACAATATAGTAAACGGAACAAAATTCTTATTTGATTGACGGAAGTGCTTGTTTGAAAGACATGAGCTCGAAATTGAGAGACTTGAGATAGTAAATAGAGGCTATACATCAACCATATGTATGTGTTCACGCTTAAGGTTGTTTATGTTGATGAGTGTGATGGAAAATAGGCTAATGCAAAATCCTAATGTTAGCCCGATATTTTAAGAAAAGGCTTAAATTCACCCCTAATTTGAGGCAACAAATTTTTCTGAGAGGATAAAGGAAAAAAAAAACCCATTTTTTGTTTAACTACAGTTCAACAAATGACTAAATTATTTTTTGTTTGAGGCTTTTATTTTTTCTGCTGATCCAAATGCTGGTGGAAGATTTGGGTGAATGGAAGGAGGGGCAATGACTTTTGGGTTGGAAGTGGCCGAGGGAATAATTTTTGGAGGTTGGGGGATATTGGCAATTTGAAATGGTTAGCTTATTCAATGAAATCAGCATATGAGGTAATTTCAAATGGTGCTATCCATCGGTCTACTATGCTCTCTAAATTGTGAACCAACTTGTTGATGTTGAACAAAGTTAAGTGCCTACAAAGCACAATCTGGTTGTTAGAAATTCCTCACTAGTATCTAAATGGACGGCAGATGTGTCTCCCAGATCAGCTAACCATTCCTCACTAGTATTTAATGATTTTAGGAGTCACTTTCTTTAATTTCATGGGTTTTTGCACTTTGGGAACGAGTATTGGGATGCTTGGCAATCTATATGGTTTGTTGTTATCTCAACTATCGGGTGATCTCGCTTCCAAAAGGTGTTTAAATCTATCCCTTTTCAACTTTGCACGTCGTGACTATTTTTTAGGTAGTTAAATTGAAAGTATGGAGTTGGTTAAGTGCAAGAAATGCTTGGTTCAAGTATCATGTTTCATCATGGTTTATTAATCTGACAAGTTACTCAGGTATTGTCTAAATTTCATATGCATGTGTGGGATGAAATTATTGTCTGACAACTCCTATTATGCAGATTTTCTTGGTTGCTATTTGTGGTGTTGGAGATGTATGTTGTCATGGCATGTTGTTTGGTTCACCTCAGTAGTCTTGTTGGATGCATATGTATGTCGACTTTTTTAGAACCTAAAAAATATATGGATGTATATTAGATAAATATATCTAAAATAGAAATGTAATCTAAACATATTCCAAAATGAATCGAAAAGAGTTGATTTCCACAAGTCACTAAACACCAAGTTAAGAGGAGGCCGGCGAAATTGATTCACTGCATTTGAAGGAACCATGCAACGTTAGCTCTTTAAAGGATACAAATGTTTCATCTATCTTTTGTATCTTATTATCAAGTTACTCAATTATGTTATCATGCCCCTCATGCTTGTTAATTTATGGTTCTTAATTCTAATATTTGATAAACATGACAGCATCAGAAGAACCTTCAAGTTTGAAATTATTGAGCCAACATCTATAGGAGGATATATCAGTCTCGTTTTTCATAAATCTCAATTCTATAACATCTGAATACACATCTTCATCAGAGATTGATTAGGATTCATATTTTCTTGAGAACCATCGTTTGCTGGAGAGAGTTGTAACTCTTCAAGGAAAGGATAGTTAGGAACATTTGACAGTGAGATTGATGCTGCTACGGCTTATGATCGTGCAACTTTCATAACGAGGAGGAGACAGAAAGCTTTACTGAATTTTCCTTTGGAGTCTGAAGCTAATCCAAAGCCTAATAACCGTGGCAGGAAAAGGAGAATTCATCAAAGAGATGTTATCACATGTTAATCAATTTTTAAGAAATTGAATCAAACATTGAATTGATGAGACTTCTAAATTGTAGTTCAACTGCTAATCAACCGTGGGTGATTTGAATAGATATGATTACATTTGGAGTCTTGGATCAAGCTTGGTTGATACTATGTGAGGAAGTTAAAAGTGTTTAAGAATCTTGGATCAATTTTGGTGTTGGGAGGATGTTGCTTAGCCAAATTGAGGGAGTATGTATAGGTTGCTATTTGAAGAAGTGAATTTGTCGGTATGAGAAGATAGAAATCAGAGATTTATTTATGTACGCCATATGTCCCTATTAAGTGACATTTTTGCTAAAATAATTTGCCTAACTTGTTCAACTTTTAAGGTAATTCTTATTTTATTTTATTAACCTTTATAAAATGTTTTGTTCAATACAACTTTGACCTAGTGTCAGTGTAATGCTCTCCTTTCCAATGGCAATAGAAGTCAAGCCTTCTATAACATTGACATCAGAATGATTGACATTTATCATCAAAATCATGACTTTCAGATGTTACTTTGATGACCAATGATGTTGTGGACGTGCATTGATGGTCTTGACTTTGAGCTAGGGACTATATATACTCCTCTCATTTAAAGAAGCTGGGTAATATTATTTCGTATTCTAAAACCTTCAGTTCACGTGAATTTTAACTTGAGCGTCAAAGTATCTGCAGGTACAATCCCCCATCACTACCATTGTACTGAAGATGAGCTCCACCGGCCATATCAATTCTAATCAGGTAAGATCAAGTATGTTGTACATTTCGCAAAGAAATCCTCAATATAGCAGCACAACCATAGGAAATTGGACGACACAGACAAGTCTTTTTTTTTTTTAAGAAATTTGTCTATAAAATTAAAAACTGGAAATTTTATCTTTAAAATATAAATAAAATATATGATAAAGTTATAATTACGTTATTTTTTACAGGAAAACTATCTATTTTGACTTTTTAAACAATATGCTATGAACACTTAATAACATTCTTAATTAATTATATGTAAAAAAAAATCTTAATTAATTATAATTATTCTACTTAACTTTTTGTGTTTATTGTATGATGACGTCTCTTCTTCCTTCGATTCACACCCATCTAATTTTGCCATTTGTGAAACGAGATGCTTTGCATATGAATTTGATTATAATGTGCTCTAAAAAAAAATCATAATTTTCTCTTATATTAATGATCAGGGTAGTATTGTTGATATCATATTAGTTATAAGATTTTTTAAAACAATTAGGCGAATTGAGAAATTAGTACACTTATAAATAACTAAAAATAATCAAACAACCTTGCCAAAAATAATAATAATAATCAAACACCTTTTCTTTTATGAACGGGCTAGATATAGACAACACTCCAATGAAAACTACACATTATAAAAACGTGTTGTTGGGAAAAAACCGGTATAGAGAAAAGAAAAGAATACAATTAACAACACAAGAATATAACGTGGAAATTCCAAAACCGGAGGAAAAACGACGGCCGTTGTCTAAGCCTACAACCAGAGAATAAGCAACTATATGAAAATTGTTACAACATAGAGACTTCACTCTCAACCACCCCATGACTCCAGTACGCCCACACTCTTCAAAGTAAATATTTGAACTACATCTCAAACACTCTATAACAAGAGCATAAGAGAAAAAGAAACAAACACAAATATAAACTTAAAACAAACTGTTTGGTGTGTTGAAACAAGGAAATTGAGGTCTCTAATATATAGCATTGAGCTCCTCCACTCTTCACTTCTCTAAGCGATGTGAGACTTCTCCACTATAATTTTCTTGACTTTTTTTCCTTCCTTAGCAATGTGAGACTTACATTGCAATCAACCCCAACAAATGGTTTCAACTGTTGAATAATTAAGTCCCACATCGACTATGTATGGGAAGAATGTTGGATTTATAAGAAAGGTGACACATTAACCTAACACCTTAAGGTTTTGGGTGGATATGTGGTGTCAAAGTCTCTTGTGGTCCTAGAGCAATGGCCCATGGTGTTTCTCTCGAGCTTCCCCGGACTCCCTAACACGTGCTCCATTATAGAAACCGACAAACCGTGTGGTTCTTTTATTTTGTATAACTAGGGTCTGATATCTCAGTTTGTACTCCGATTGGATCAGATGTGAACCTATAAAGGTCTGATACCTCCCAGAAAGGGTCACTCACCAGTTTGGTTATGTGCACACCATTTTGGTGCCTTCACATCACCCCGCTCCTGTTTGTGCATTTGTGACTTTAGCGGACACAAATGAGATTGTCCTATAGTGCTGACAAGACCTGTGGTGGTCAATTAAAAACTAGTGGTCCCATATTTATATCTTTGTTTCCTGATCAGGTGCAAACAAGTTAAAGGTTTCAGTCGAAGAGGAGACACAATTTCACAAAAAGAGCTTGTTTACTTTATTTAATTGGAAATGAAAATCCTCATATGCGAGGAACCCATGCTCTGTATCCGTGGCTCATGGCGCTTAATTACATAACGTGGTATATGAAAATTTCACATCCTCCTTATTTTGAACCATTGCTAGCAGGGGATCTGCCCAAACCAGGAGAGGTTGATGGTATCATCCATGACGAGACTAGCCAGAGGACAAAAACTTTTGTTTAAAAAACAATGCTTGACATCCGACAAACGATAAGAGCATTTATGGCCATCAGGAATATACCACAGGACTCCCGTCCTTACTGTGCTCTGCAGCAGATTGAGAGGAACACACATTTCTTTTACCAATATCGGAGACAGAGTGATCGAGGGGGTCCGTCTACTCAATGGTGTTTTATGCCTGCCTATAATAATATTTGGATTATGTTTTTTGTTTGGATAATTAGCACATGTTTGTATGGATAATGTTTTTTTATTTTGACTGTAATGATTTTTTCGGGTATAACTTCGTATTTATTTTCTGCATAATTTAAATTTTTCAAAACAGTTTCGGTAAGACATCGGAATAAAAGTTTATTAACATAATTTACATTCGGCTTAAATTAAATTTTGTTTTCGCGTTTAATGGGTTCACATTTCAATTGGAGAACAACTGGACCGTTCGCATCCTAGACGACGTGTAAAATAATATAAAAGAATAAATGGAGCTCATTTAAAGGACGTATATGGATTCCTCAGATAATGATGTTCTAATGCAAGTTCTTTATAGCTAATGTCATTTATAAGAAACTTCTGCTTATTGAATTTGCTGCTTTTAATGATTATTATAAGTTTAATGTTGATGCAACATGTTTGATAGATGGAGATAAGTAAGGTAGAGGTAAGTGAGGTATTGGTGTTCTAGGTTAATGTTGATGCAACATGTTTGATAGATAGAAGAGGGCTTAATAAATAATAAAGAGTTTAATTCTTAACCCAAAAAAGAGAGCTTAATTTAAATGGGAAAATTTGAAAATGAGTCATTGTGTGTGGACCTATGAAGCCCGATACGGGACATAGTATTGATACGACACGATACTGAGACGAGAAATTTTTTAAAATTCCCAATCCGATATTGTCGCGATATGTCATTTAAAAATTAAATATATAAATACACAATATATAAATATGACTAAAATCAATAATATTAATAATTTTTTTTTGAATAAAATAATATTAATAATTAAAAGCAGAAAACATATATTCTTATATCAGAATTTTGAGACAAGCTCAAATGTTTAACAACCTGTTATATAATAGAACACTATAGTTTTTTTTTTTTTTGTGAAAAATAAAAAATTATATTGACAAAGGAAAAACACAAGTGCTAAACATAAAAACAAGCAGGTTGATACAGGAGTATCATAATAAGCCAAAATCAATTAATACTAGAAACTCCCAAGGTTTGATACATGAGAACATCTTAAGTTAATACTATCTCAAAAAATAATGATCACAAGTACATCTTAAGTTAAGTATTTTATAAAAAAATATTATTAATACTATCCAAAAAAAACATCACAAGTACTATCCAAAAAATAATCTCCATATTGGACACGTAGCTATATACATTATCCACTTCCAAACAGTATCGAGTAACGAAACATATCAGAGTATCAGTATCGAGTACGTATCGGATAAAATATGTCACCATTTTTTGAACATCGGAGCTTCACATGTGTGGATTCAAACATGAAAGATCCACGTGGCTATATACATTATCCACTTCCAAACACATCCACAAATTGGAACCACTCAAAATCTAAACCAAAATCAAACAACATGATGATGAGAATGATGTGGAACAAACAACAACTGAGGAAGGAAATTCTCACACATTCCAAGTCTTGTTCATCTTCCTCATGGGAACTCTTTTTCCTCCAAACTCTCTTTCACCACTTCTTAACATAAAACCTTCACCTTCTCTTCAACCCAAATCAAATTCACTCTTTTACTACAAACCCATTGTTTCAACTCTCAAAAAGAATGAATCTTTATCTCTAAAACCACCTTCTCTTCCTTCATCATGTACAACATGGTTCACTCATGCTCAACAGGGTCTTGCAGCTTTTGCTATTACCTTAGCACTTAATTTCAGCCCAGTTATGCTTAGTGGTGATGCATTGGCATCTGAATTTGATGTGATTAATGAAGGGCCACCTAAAGATTCTTATGTGGTTGATGATGCTGGTGTTCTTAGTAGAGTCACTAAGTCTGATTTGAAACGGTTGTTGACTGATTTGGAATCAAGGAAGAAATTTCATATCAATTTTATTACACTTAGAAAACTCACGGTTAGTTACATAAGTTATAACCATATGTCATTGAATTTAATTGAGTGTTAGTTATCTACATGCTACTGTTTAGTGTTTATGCTAAGTAGTTCTATTTATAGACTATTAAGGTCCTGTTTGGATAAACAGAAAAATTAAGCCCTTATTATAGCATAAGGGCCTGTATGGATTTGCTTATTTTTTAGCTTATGTAAAATAGCTTATGCAAATAAATAAGGTTAGCTTGTCGAGATAGTTTATGAAAAAACTGCTTATGAATATACAACTTTTGTTAGTGAGAACTTATGAATTAACATAAAAGCTTATTTATTTGCATAAGCTATTTTTCATAAGCTAAAAAATAAGCCAATGAAAACGGGCCCAAGTGTTATCATATAATTGCTTATGAAAAAATTATTTCTATAACAAAAGGTAAAATAAAGTCAAACTGTTTTGATATAAGCTGTAAGCTATAAGTTGTTTTCATAAGTTATCCTAGAGAACTTATATAAATAAGCTAAAAAATTGTTATAGATATTATGTCATAAATTATTTCCATAAGCTCTATTAAACAATCTCACAAATACTCAGTAGATAAGTTCAAATTAATAAGTCAATTCAAATAGGCCCGAAATAGACAATCCATATCTTAAGTTGCAATTGGATAAGAGTAATAAGTAATAACAGCACACGAGTGTTAAAAAAAGTTGTGCGCTTCAACAAACTCTTAAAATGGTGTGCAAAAGAAAACGAAAATTATGAATATTTTGATAACGTTGGTTGTGGTTGCAGAGTAAAGCTGATGCTTTTGAGTTTGCGGACCAAATTTTGGAGCGTTGGTATCCTTCTGTCGAAGAGGGCAATGAAAAGGGTGTTGTGGTTCTTGTAACAAGTCAGAAAGAAGGAGCAGTTACTGGTGGACCTGCTTTTGTTCAAGCTGTAGGAGAAAATATACTTGACGCTACCGTTTCAGAGAATCTTCCAGGTACTTCCTTCCTTATGGCTAGTGAATTTGGATTCTTTGTTGTTTTTCTCTAGCATGTTGGGAAGAGAATGTCACTATTTTTATCACATAAAAGCTTTTCATGATTGTGGTTTTTACTATCCAACATAGTTGTAGAAGTGATACCGATCTTGATCATGATTGCGATACTCATTGTTACTTCCTACCATTTGTTATATCTATTACCTGATGATTCCAAAGGACATATGATAATTTGGATTCAAATGTCTTTTCTTGAAAATCAAATGCAAGGGTAGGGACTATGAACCATTGTGTCAGCATGTGAATCACTTGCACATATCTGATTTTTTGTATGCAGTGTTGGCTACGGATGAGAAGTACAATGAAGCGATTTACAGCACAGCTAAACGACTAGTTGCTGCCATTGACGGAGTTCCAGATCCTGGCGGTCCCTCAGTTAAAGACGACAAACGCGAGTCTAACTACAAAACAAAGCAAGAGACAGAAGACAAGCGTGGACAATTCTCTCTTGTAGTTGGAGGTTTGTTGGTTGTTGCATTCGTTGTTCCTATGTTACAATACTTTGCTTATGTAGCCAAAGAATAAGAGAATAATGGTTATGAAACTAGACTTGTCTTCCAAAATCACTCTTTGAATTCAGATGTATAATCCGCGGTTGTAACCGAGCTCATGTTAAAATTGAGTTTGAGAAAAATGACAAATAAGAACACGGTTTTTTGGCTTGTAAATGTAATTCCAAATATATTTATTGGACTATTTTTACATGCCAGAATTGTCCGAGCATAAAAGCATTTGCAAAAGAAACAGGTTTATTTTATTACGCATACTATGTCATACAACTCTAATCAAGCATATAAAACTTCGATAAGATCGTAGAGGAAAATAGACTGGATTAGGTTTTAAGCTAGAGAAGGAATGACATCTTTTCTGACGAACGAGTGTTGATGTAATTTCCGGTGAGAATTTGTGATGCAACATGTTGATTTGCAGCCTCGGTATAATGTGCCCCGTCCCAGCTTACATACACACTACTGTCATTGCAACCTGTTGCTGTAACTATGGTCCCATTCAAGACCTTTGTTTCTCCACAGTTAATTCTACTGTCATAGTTCAATGGCGGACCTCCATATCCACAACAAGCCATAATAGGTTGTTCAAACCCTGCAAACATATAATCATACAATTTCAACGACTGTCGTGAATTTCTGAGGCAATAATGAAATTTTGATAGCTATACGTACCATGTTGTGAGTGGTTTGCAATGAGGTCTAATTGTATGGTAAAGATATCAACATATGTAACATTTACATCTAGATACTGTCCCTGCAATTTATTGCACAAATCTTGTAGATGTAGATTAAAGGCTATAGCAGCTAGGTTGTGTCCTCGAACACATCCTAGTTCATCAAGTTTTGATGGATCAGTGCCAAATTGAGCAATAAAATGAGCCGAGCATCCGAGTGGCCTCGTGTTATGTATCCAAAATTTTCTAGCCCCGCTATCATACAGTCTCTGTCGCATAAATAAGAGAGTGAATGTTAGTTTTAGCAAAACTAGTTTTATATTCTTGAGATCAAGAATTTTTTAGGGTAAAATATGTACCGATTAATAACTATTTTGTTATACATTGTCACCAACCTTTATTCCGGCTTCAAATTCTAATATAATTATTGGAATTAAGGCAAGTATTTGGTCTAAATCTTGTGAATACAATGCAACAGTAAGATCATTTTGACCTATGTCAAAAATGTACAACCCCTTCTCGAAATAATCTTCGGCCGGGACATATTTGTCAAATTTATTGCCTGAAATATGATTGTGATCATTTTTATTTTCACATGAATGAATATTATGAATTAGAGAACCAACAAACTTGGTTTTGACACAAATGATGTAAATATATTTGAATTAACTTATCATATACCTCCAAGCAATTCAAGAACTCGAGCTTTGAATAGTTGAAACTGAGATACTTGAACCCCGAAGTTGAACGGACTGATCCTCCCTGCAGTTGTTGGAATGATAGTTGAACCTGATGCTGCAAAGTTGCATCCTCGATGGAAGTTTGGCAAACCAAGTGAATCCATATAGGGATTTAAGAATGGCAAGTTTGTTGCATCCACTGCAATAATAAACCAAAATTTCATTGAAGGGAACTATCATTGAATGGAACTATGATATTCTCTATCAAGTCCAGCATCATTAACCACTGGACCAACTAATGAGTAGTTTGAAAAGTGTTGGTGTGTATAAACTACCTTTAATTTTGATTCTCAAACAATGAGGCATTTCCTTATTTGTATCAGTAACATATAATAATTCAAAACGTTTTACGAAAGGATTTGAAACTTACTTAAGAAGTCCAGTATGAGACGACCATCACAGAATCTTCCGGACGGAGTTTTGAAGTGATTTTGTCCATAAGGTGGGGGGAGTTGATTGCCGAACGCTGCAACACGTGTACCTGTGTCAGCGTTTGAATCACCAAAGCTGAAAACTGCTGGATAATTGAAGTCAATGGAATTTGCCACAGCCAAAGAGATGTAAAAGAACACAACTGCAACAACATACTTAGAACCCATGTAACTCAACTTTCACTTGTTATGTGCAAGTGCAACACAGCCAAATAGTAGTGTTAGATGACAATATTTAGAATTAGGTACATTAGAAGATGCTAATTTTATAGTATAAATCTCAAATGTGAAGTCCCAAAATTAAAGAAATTTATAGAAAAAAAATGATATTTTTGCATTTGGATGCACAATCTGCTAAGATTCTTCCTAGTTTTTGTTTATTATATTAATTTTGTACAACACATGAGCCACGTTACATTAGATAATTGTAATTATGTGATATATGTCTTTTAAAAGACGTATTAAGAAGGCTACAATACACGAGCCTTTTATTTTCATTTATTTATGAATAATTTGGGCTACTTGTTGAGCATTGTGTCATGCAAGTAGCAAAAATTGCCCTGTCATTATAGGGGTGGGTGATTCTATCCGAACCAATCCAAAAGTAAAACCGCAAACCGAATCAATCTAAACCGAAAACTACAAAAATCATATTTAGTTTGAATTATTTTTTTACTAAACCGCACAGTTTGATTTGGTTGACGGTTTTCATTTTAGAAAACTTAACCAAACCGAGCCAAACCGCAATGTTAAACGTAAGTTTTTATTATACTCCTATTATATTCCAATATACACATTCCAACAAACAACTTTTATTGATAATGTGATGTTATTTTGTAATCATGTAATGTTATTTTGGATAAACAATTTTTATTGGTGGTGTAATTTTATTTTGGAACTTCATAAACTGTGAAGGAATCATCTTTGATATGAATATGGCCATAACATAAACATGTCATGCATTGAGTCTAAAGTAAAGGACATAAGATAATTTGGATTCAAATGTCATTGCTTGAAAAGCAATTCCAAGGTTAGGGACTATGAACCATTTTGTCAGAACATGAATCACTTGCACATATCTGGTTTTTTGTATGCAGTATTGGCTACTTTTTTGTATGCACATATCCTTAAAATTAATTACTTTTATTAGTTAAATATGGTCCGATCTGGTTGAAACCCAGTCTGAAAACCTTAAACCAATAAACATTTGTGTATTTGCGGTTAAAATTGTGCCCAGGAGTAGCCACTGGCTACGGATGAGAAGTACAACGAAGCGATTTACAGCACAGCTAAACAACTAGTTGCTGCCATTGATGCCTGACGTGTTAACGTAAAGAAGAATACAAAGAGAAGAGACAAATAGAGGCTAGGGTTTCATTAGAATACCAATAGTTTATGAGTACAAGAGTTACTCTTACAATATATAGAAAAACATAAATAGACTAACTTACTATTAAGCCCAAAACCCAATTACAACCAAAAGCCCATTATATTATTAAATCACTAACATATTATCTAACATCTCCCCGCAAACTCACAATGCCTTAACACAAAGTATTGAGAGTTTGTCAAACAAGACATCAAACAAAAACAACTAACATAAAACCAACATAAAGATAAGCAACAACCAAAAAGCTTAACCACCATAGAGAGAATCAGCAGCCGGAGAAAAGAGTCATCATAAGGAAGAATCAAACCAAACCATTTTTGTTGGAACAAAAGAGGTTCTGACATGACTCAATTAAGTTTTGATGAAAACAAAAGTATTAATATACAATAGGGTATACTAATCATTTACTCTAGTGTGCAGATATATAAGCTAAAATTTTATATTTTCTATAAGTACACTGGAGGCTCTGAAATGGGAAGCAAACTCTGACTAGAACATGCTCATCAGAAGATGCTATGTCAAAGTCTTGTCAGAAGCTACATATCAGAGGCTACGTCATCAGAAGCTGTGTTTAATTACATCAGGTTCTGATACTTGCAGTGAAGGCCGTTTTGTCAGAAGAACATTCTCTGCTTCAATGATTAATTCTTCGTCATTCTCTGACAACTCAAAAGCTGGAAAATCAACCTTATCCACAGAATAGTAACGTTAGTACTATTGTACGAACTTATTACCAGATTTGGGCAAATCTTCATTCTCAAGTTTGTTCGTATACAAAGGTTACCAGATATGGTTCAAGAGCGTACTATTACCAGCTGGCACAATCTCCTGCAACAAATTCAAATTCAAGGCGCTCCACCCCTCACTATAAATAGGAGTGGTAGTGAAGTTTTGTACACAGAACAATTGAACAATTTGAAAGAGCTGTTACTCTGCAAAAATCATTCTGTGCACAAAACAACTTGAATACAACTTAAACTCATTTAAATATCCAAGACTCAAGCTTCAGCTTCTGATTCATACAGTTGTTGAACCTTAGATTTCTTTTATTAGGATTCTAAGATAAGTCTTGTAATTGAGTTGTATTTTATTTATTCTTTTGAACATTGATTTGTATATCAGTGTTCACAAACTCTGTTTTATTTGTAAAGTTGTTTGAAGTCTCTTGCTTTTGTGCTTGAGCAAAGGAAGTCTCTTGTAAGTGTTACTTGAGCATTGGAAGTCTCTTGTAAGTGTTACTTGAGCATTGGAAGTCTCTTGCCTGCGTGCTTGAGCAATTGTAATCTTGTTTGATTATAGTGAACTCCCTTGGAAGTGCAAGGGGACTGGACGTACTCTCGGTTTGTGAGAGGAACCAGTATAAAACTCTGTCTCTATCTCTCTCCCTTTCTCTCATACTTTTAAGTTGCTGTTCAATTGTGTTTTGTTTTCTAAACCGCTGCAAACTCTGACAAGTTTTTATAACTTAGAAGAATTTTTTCAAACTACCCAAAACACAATTCAACCCCCCTTCTTGTGTTTTTCACACCTTCAATTGGCATCAAGAGCCCGGTTCTGTTTTTAATCACCTAAAAGACAGTTTCTTGTTGAAAAACACTATGACTGAAGGATCTCCAAGTGGTAACATGAAAGCAGTTTCTCATGACTGTGATGTTGAAGATAAGACAAACAACAAAGCACCAAAGTTCAATGGAGATGGTTCTACCTTTTCCTGGTGGAAAGATAGAATCTACAGTCATCTTATTGGTTTAGATGATGAGCTTTGGGACTAGGTTGAAGAAGGGGTAACTTTTAAAGGACTTAATGAAAAGGGAAAGTTATCTGTTGAAGAAAGAAAGAAGTTCACTCCTACAGACAAGAAGGCTTACAAGAAACACCACAAGGTCAAGGATCTTCTTATTGGTTGTATAACTCATGATGAATATCTCAAGATCACAGACAAATCCACTGCCAAAAGTATTTATGACTCCTTATGCTCCACATATGAAGGTAACAAACAGGTTCAAGAGGCAAAGGCCACTCTTTTGATCCAACAGTATGAACTCTTTAGAATGAAGGATGATGAGAATATTGAATCTATGTATTCTAGGTTCAAAATTCTAGTGGCTGGTCTCCAAGTTCTAAAGAGAAGCTATACAACTTCTGATCATGTAAGAAAGATTCTGAGAAGCTTACCTTCAAGGTGGAGGCCTAAGGTAACAGCTATTCAGGAAGCTAAAGATTTGGACACACTTGGCTTGGAGGAATTGATAAGTTCACTCATGAGTCATGAGATTGAACTATCTTCTGATGAGCCTCAGAAGAAACTAAAATTTGTGGCTTTGCCATCTATTTCAGTTTCATCTAAGGCTCTGAAAGCCAAAGTTGCAGAATCTGAAGCAGAGGAATCTTTCATAGATGACCAAGAAGATGGATCAGATGATGATGTGTTTGCACTTTTGTCCAAGTTTCAAAAGTGGTCAGTAAGGAAAGGCAAAAATTTCCCAAGCAGAGGATTTAGATCAAGGAACAACACTAGCAAAGAGAAGAAGGATGACACAAAAAATTGTTTCAATTGTCATAAGCCTAGACACTTCATGGCTGATTGTCCTGAACTCAACTCCAAGGGTAAAGGAAGAAAAAGTACAATCAAGAACAAAGCCAAGAAGAGTCTGATGGCAACATGGGAAGACATAAATGAGCTATCTGAGGATGAAGACTCTGAGGAAGCAAATCTGGCACTCATGGCCACTGGCGAATCAGACAATGAAAATGATTCAGAGTCTGACACAGATGATATTGACGAGGTAATCTCTAAAATGTCTAATACTCAAATGACTAAGGCTTTGAAAGATGTTATGGCAAAGTACATGGAAAAGTTGAGTGAGCTAGATTATTGTAAACAAAAATTGAAGCTACTCAATGAAAATCTCAACCAGACTTAAGCAAACTATCAAAAATCTCTTAAAACAATTAAAGTGCTTGAGACTGGATGCAGAACATGTCAAAAACCTCATGATGAGTATGAACTATCTCTTCAAGAGTTTTTATACCATAACATTGACAAAACTAGGATGTCTTCTATTATTCATGGTGGGCTTAGCAATTATCATAAAAGACAAGGACTTGGTTCTCTTACATCTTCTGATGTAGGAAAATCAAACAATGTTGTTTGTCTAAGTAAGTCACCATCAGAAGCTTATTCTAACTTCACTAAGGGTAGATCAGAGCCTCTGAATGTTTCTGATACTCTTGTGAGCTTGGAACCACAAGATAAGGCATCAGAAGATAACTCATCTTCTGAACCTAAGTCTTCTAAAACCCAGGTTCCCCTCACATCAGTATCCATGTCTACTCAAGTTAAAGCTATCAGAGTACCAAAGCCTGTTGATAAGCGGGACACCAGTACTTCTAAAGCAAACTTGGTAACTGGCTCTCTGACACTTTCAAAAGGAAAGTCTCAGAGACAACATAAGCCTAAACTGTTTTCCAAAGGCTCAGTTGACTCTAGATCCTTTGAATACTCTGAGAAGAAGAATAAGATTCATAGGACTAACCAAAATGGACCCATCAGAGTATGGGTACCAAAATCTGAAATAGTATATGTTGCAGGTATGCACCCAAAGAAGAAAAGAAAGCTCATGGTATCTGGACTCTGGCTGCTCACGTCACATGACAGAAGACAAGCTCTAATTCCACACCCTGAATCAGCAAGAGGGAGGAACAGTAGGGTTTGGTGGCAACCAGAAGGGAAAGATCATTGGTATAGGTACAGTTGGTAATTCTTCTTTGTCAATTTCTGATGTTTGGTTAGTAGATGGACTACATCATAATTTACTTAGCATAAGTCAATTGTGTGATAGTAATTATGATGTTATGTTTAATAAGGATTCATGTACTGTAATCAGAAACTCTGACCAATCTGTTGTTTTTAAGGGTAATAGAAAAGGCAATGTTTATAAATTCAACTTTTCTGATTTAAAGGAACAACAAGTGCTTTGTCTTTTGACACTGAGTGATGAAAAATGGATCTGGCACAAAAGATTGGGTCATGCTAATTGGAGGTTAATCTCTAAGCTTAGTAAGGACAATCTTGTCAGAGGCCTTCCAAAAATTAAATATCACTCAGACTCACTTTGTGGTTCTTGTCAAAAAGGGAAAATTGTCAAAAGTTCTTTTAAGAACAAGAACATTGTCTCTTCTACCAGACCCTTAGAACTCTTACACATTGATCTTTTTGGACCAGTTAGTACTGCTTCAATCAATGGTAAGAAATATGGATTAGTCATTGTGGATGATTATAGTAGATGGACTTGGGTTAAGTTTCTAAGAACTAAAGATGACACATATGAGGTGTTTAGCATCTTCTGTACCCAAATTCAAAATGAAAAGGATTCCAAGATTTTGAAAGTGAGAAGTGATCATGGTGGTGAATTTGAAAATGAACCTTTTGAAAATTTTTGTGAAGAACATGGAATCCTCCATGAATTCTCTTCTCCTAAAACTCCACAACAAAATGGAGTTGTAGAGAGAAAGAATAGGTCTTTACGAGAAATGGCACGCACCATGATGCATGAAAATAATTTGGCAAAATTCTTTTGGGCAGAAGCTGTTAACACTGCTTGTTACATTCAAAATAGAATTTATATAAGACCTATTTTGAACAAAACAACATATGAACTCTTTAAGGGAAGAAAACCCAATATTTCTTATTTTCATCAATTTGGCTGTACATGTTACATTCTAAATAATAAAGTCCATCTTAAGAAATTTGACTCTAAAGCCTGTAAGGGTATCTTCATTGGATACTCTGAACGCTCTAAGTCATACAGAGTGTATAATTCTGAAACTAACACAGTGGAAGAATCAATGCACGTAAAGTTTGATGATAAAGAGCCTGATGATAAAAAGTCAGAGCCTGTTAAAGATTTGTCAGGTTCTGATGAATTAGAAGATGAAGCTCCAGAGTATGACAACTACATAGAACCTGTAGAAGACTCTGAAACTCAAGAAGCTACACCTTCTGATGTTGTTCAAGAGCATCAAACTAATGATGAGAACTCTGAAGCTACTGATATTCCAAGAAATACATTCAAATACAAATCATCACATCCTGAAGAGCTCATCCTTGGAAACAAGAATAGTCCAAGAAAAACAAGGTCAAACTTCAGAGATGAAGAATCATTGTTTGGATTAGTATCTTTGATTGAACCAAAGACAACGAATGAAGCTCTCTCAGATGATGCTTGGATAGTTGCTATGGAAGAAGAGTTAAATCAATTCAAGAGAAATGATGTGTGGGATCTGGTACCCAAACCCAAGCATAAGAACATTATTGGAACAAAATGGGTATACAGAAACAAATTGAATGAACAAGGTGAAGTAACAATAAAAAAAGCAAGACTTGTTGCACAAGGATACAGTCAACAAGAAGGAATTGACTTCACTGAAACCTATGCTCCAGTAGCTAGACTGGAAGCAATCAGGTTACTTTTATCTTATGCAGTTAACAATGATATCACTCTTTATCAAATGGATGTTAAAAGTGCATTTCTTATTGGTGTTATTTCTGAAGAAGTATATGTCAAACAACCTCCTGGATTTGAGGATTTAGCAAATCCAGATCATGTGTTTAGACTAAAGAAATCACTCTATGGACTCAAACAAGCTCCCAGAGCTTGGTATGAGAGACTGAGTACTTTCTTAGTCAACAATGGTTTTGAAAAAGGTCAAGTTGAGAATACACTATTTAGAAAAACACTAAAGAATTTATGTTGATGATATCATCTTTGGATTAACTAATGCCACTTTGTGCAAGAATTTTTCTAAGCTCATGCAGGATGAATTTGAGATGAGCATGATGGGAGAATTGCAGTTCTTTCTTGGAATTCAGATAAATCAAACAAAGAAAGGAACATTCATTCATCAATCAAAATATATAAAAGATCTTCTGAAGAAATTCAATTTGGAAGATTGCAAACCCATGAACACTCCAATGCATCCTACATCAAGCTTAAGCAAAGAAGAATCTGAAGGCAAAGTTGATCAGAAGCTCTATCGAGGTATGGTTGGATCTCTTCTCTATCTAACTGCATCAAGACCTGATATTTTATTCAGCATATGTTTGTGTGCAAGATTTCAGTCAGATCCTAGAGAATCTCATTTCACTGCTGTGAAGAGAATCTTTAGGTATCTGAAAGCCACTTGTAACATTGGATTACTGTATCAGAAATTCAATGACTACAAGCTGGCTGGATTCTGTGATGCTGACTTTGCTGGTGATAAAATTGAAAGAAAATCCACTAGTGGAAACTGTCAGTTCATTGGTGAAAATTTGATTTCATGGGCAAGTAAAAGGCAAACCACCATAGCTATGTCAACAACAGAAGCTGAATACATATCAGCAGCAAAATGTTGTACACAACTACTTTGGATGAAATATCAATTAGAAGATTATCAAATAAGCAGTAGCAATATTCCTTTATATTGTGACAACACTGCAGCCATCCACCTTTCCAAAAATCCCATTTTACACTCAAGAGCTAAGCATATTGAGATTAAACATCATTTCATCAAAGACTATGTTCAAAAGGGTGTAATTGATCTTAAGTTCATTGAAATAGAAAATCAATGGGCTGATATCTTTACAAAACCCTTGGCTGTTGAACGTTTTGATTTTATCAAAAAGAATCTGAATATGATGGAAATCCCTGAATAGCTAAGACTCTGGTGAAAAATTGATTTTTGTAAGAATCTAATAGCTATCAGAAGCTGGGGTCATCAGAACCTTCTGTATCAGAAGTTGTGATGAAACCATCTTCTGATGTACTATCAGACTCTGAAAAGGAGATGGCTCTGGCGCGTAAGTAAAAATCTTTTGTAAAACCGGTTCGTTTTCTCTTAACTTACGTGTCAGTTATTTAATAAACTTTTAATACACGTGTTCTGATGCAAGTGGAAAGAGAAGTTGGTTTATGATGATCAGCGTTCTAATTCCTATTTGTAGTAGGTAAAAGACTCTGCTACCCCTATGTGTCTGTACTTTGTTTTTGCGCGAAACTTTCTATTTAAACACACAACTGTTCACATTCACAGTTTTTGCACTCTCACAACCTACACTTTTGTTCTTCTAAAACTCAAGCAATATTTCTTTCTCTCTCTCAGTATTAGCAAAACCCTAAACCCCAAACTTCATCAAATGGCTTCAATCAGTACTAGTGGTTGTATAATCGACATTGCAAAGTCAATCCCAGATAAGTTCGCAAAGGATCAAAGGCCATACAACTATGATGACCTAACCATCGCCATAGAATGTCCTGTAGACTTCGAGAGTCTAAGGGTAAATGGATTTCCGGAGGTTAAAACACGTTTTGAAAGGCAAAATATGATGTACTACTTTGATATGTTGAATGGACCAACATATGGTGAGGTTATCAAAGAATTTTGGATGAAAGCGTTTGTTATCACCAAAGCCAAGTATCTTGAAAGAATGGTTGAGTTGGCTAAAGATAAACCTGAGTTTATTGGAAAAACTCCTGCTGAGATGGGTATGAAGCCTTTTGTGTCAACAGAAATTGAATCGTATGTTGCTGGATTTAGAATTGCATTCAGAGAAGATCACATCAATGAGGCTCTGAAACTATCAGATGGTGGATTAGTTTTCAAATCTACAGACTCTGTTGGACCAGATGTTGATGAATTCATATTCAAACCTAAGGAAAATCCTGGAGACAAGGCTGAATGGAAAGACCTAAGCAAGGTTATCTACAGAATCTTTATCAACAATATCATTACCAAGCTAGGTGGTACTGATCAAATCTCTACTATTCAGAAGCTCTTTACATTCCATGTGGGTAAAGGAAACTTTGTTGACATTGGTAAACTTATTTTCAATCATCTTGCTGAATCTATAACTTCTAGCAAACCTATCATTCGTCAAGGGAGATTACTAAGTCACATGTTTGCTCAGTGTGGACTGATGGATGCAATCAAACCTTTCTTCCCTGGGTATGGTACTTATCTGATTAGCTCTAAAATCATCAATAGTACTCAAGGCAGAACAAGAAAAGAGAGAAGCTGAAGAGCGTGAAAGGAAGAGATTAGAAGATGAAAGGCTGGAAAAAGAAAGGTTAGAGGCTCTGGCTAGAGAACAAGCTAGGTTAGCAGAATAAGCAAAACTAGCTGCTGAAAAGGCAAGGCTTGAAAATTTGGCAAGAAACGCACCAGAGTTTGCTCTCCTGATGAGAGATGATCAAGAAAAACTAAAAGAAAAAGTTGATGTACACGCTGGCCTTCAGGCTTCTATTCTTGAGACTCTCAAAAGTATCAATGAGAGACTACCCCCTCCTCCTCCACCTCAAACTTAGGAATCTATGCACTTGTTATTTATATATTTTGTAACTTATTTTCAGAATCTGTTAATTATTATGTCTGTGAACTTATTTATTTTGATAAATATTTAAGTACTTATTTTATCTTGATTAATTTTTGTTATATTTGGTATTTATATTCATGCATGCAAAAAATTTTTAGACAAATATCAAAACACAAGATTCCAAAACAAATTAAAAGAGTTTTATTCCACTAATAATTGTTGATTACATAAGTTCTTATCCACCTTTTCACTTGGATTCTACATCAGAAACAACTTGCTCTGATTCTAGATGATGAGAATCAGAAGGTGAGGACGGGTATTCTTCCCTAGGAGGAACATATGTACTCAGGAATTCTTTCCAGTCAGAATCCCATTCAGATTCTGACTCAGAAGATGACTCCTTTTGTTTGGTCTTGGATCTTGTTTGATAATTGGCTCTGATAGGAGCAGAAGTTGATGCTTTCATTTTCTGAGGATTCTTCTTAGACTCTGAGTCTTGTTGAATCTTCACCTTCTTCTTCTTCTCCTGTGACTTCTTAGTCTCGATCACTCTTCTATCCTTCTCCATTGTTGTTTTTCAACTTGAAATGGAAGTGTGGAGTGAAATGACAAAGGTTTTTGGGTCTTTATATAGGATTTCAAAACAGACATGTTTATGGATTTACGACAAGTCATTTACTTGATGTAGTTGTAACCACTTTCTTAAACATTGACTGTCTTGAAAAACTCCCTTTGACCAATTTTTTTTCAAACTTTGCATTTATTTTCTTGTCCGTTTCTTTGTTATCTTTTTGTTTAATGACAAAAGGGGGAGTAAGAGTATATTAATTTTCTGAAACGCTATACCTGAAGCCAAATAATATTCCAAATTTTGCTTATAATTTTTTTTGTAAGTTCTGACTTATATGAAGGAAAATTTCTATTTGAAATCTGAACTTATTATACATGGTACATATAAGAGAAGAGTGCAATTTTCTTTTATAAGTATCAGACTTAGGGGGAGAGCTTGCAAACCTAGCCTCTGATAGTCAAGTGTATAAGCTTAGTTCAAAATTCAAATAAAATTTTTTAAACTGATTTAATTAATCATTGCTGAACTTAGGGGGAGCTTGCAAAACTCATAAACCTAAGAGAAGCATGATGTAATTAATCAACAACCATTGTAAATTAATACTTGGTTTGTAATCAATCAAAAAGGGGGAGATTGTTGGAACAAAAGAGGTTCTGACATGACTCAATTAAGTTTTGATGATAACAAAGGTATTAATATACAATAGGGTATACTAATCATTTACTCTAGTGTGCAGATATATAAGCTAAAATTTTATATTTTCTATAAGTACACTGGAGGCTCTGAAATGGGAAGCAAACTCTGACCAGAACATGCTCATCAGAAGATGCTATGTCAAAGTCTTGTCAGAAGCTACATATCAGAGCTATGTCATCAGAAGCTGTGTTTAATTACATCAGGTTCTGATACTTGCAGTGAAGGCCGTTTTGTCAGAAGAACATTCTCTGCTTCAATGATTAATTCTTCGTCATTCTCTGACAACTCAAAAGCTGGAAAATCACCCTTATCCACAGAATAGTAACGTTAGTACTATTGTACGAACTTATTACCAGATTTGGGAAAATCTTCATTCTCAAGTTTGTTCGTACACAAAGGTTACCGGATATGGTTCAAGAGCGTACTATTACCAGCTGGCACAATCTCCTGCAACAAATTCAAATTCAAGGCGCTCCACCCCTCACTATAAATAGGAGTGGTAGTGAAGTTTTGTACACAGAACAATTGAACAATTTGAAAGAGCTGTTACTCTGCAAAAATCATTCTGTGCACAAAACAACTTGAATACAACTTGAACTCATTTGAATATCCAAGACTCAAGCTTCAGCTTCTGATTCATACAGTTGTTGAACCTTAGATTTCTTTTATTAGGATTCTAAGATAAGTCTTGTAATTGAGTTGTATTTTATTTATTCTTTTGAACATTGATTTGTATATCAGTGTTCACAAACTCTGTTTTATTTGTAAAGTTGTTTGAAGTCTCTTGCTTTTGTGCTTGAGTAAAGGAAGTCTCTTGTAAGTGTTACTTGAGCATTGAAATCTCTTGTAAGTGTTACTTGAGCATTGGAAGTCTCTTGCCTGCGTGCTTGAGCAATTGTAATCTTGTTTGATTATAGTGAACTCCCTTGGAAGTGCAAGGGGACTAGACGTACTCTCGGTTTGTGAGAGGAACCAGTATAAAACTCTGTCTCTATCTCTCTCCCTTTCTCTCATACTTTAAGTTGCTGTTCAATTGTGTTTTGTTTTCTAAACCGCTGCAAACTCTGACAAGTTTTTATAACTTAGAAGAATTTTTTCAAACTACCCAAAACACAATTAAACCCCCCTTCTTGTGTTTTTCACACCTTCAATTTTATCCAATCCAAATTGAACAAAACCAAGTCAAATCAATAGAGGGAAGAGCCAAACCAATATAGAGAAGAGTCAGACCAGTAGAGAGAACCAAACAGAGAAAATATCAACCAAACAATGAACCAATAGGAAGGAAAGTAATCAAACAGAAGAATCAACATTAAGGAGAGCAATCAATCAAAAGAGACCAGTTTTGGGAACTCGACAGCGGAAGCACCGAGTGATTCATGGCGGATCAAACCATGCTCTGATGCCATGTTAAAGTAAAGAAGAATACAAAGAGAAGAGACAAATAGAGGCTACGCTTTCATTAGAATACCAATAGCTTATGAGTACAAGAGTTACTCTTACAATATATAGAAAAACATAAATAGATTAACTTACTATTAAGCCCAAAACTCAATTACAACTAAAAGCCCATTATATTATTAAATCACTAACATATTATCTGTAACATCCCACACAATTAAATAGAGTAGTAATTATTTAATTAAGTGGGTAGTTAGAACATAAGGGAATTATTCTCAATTAACCAAACCAATTCTACAAATTACACTAGTTTATTACCATGGCATATGAGAAAATCAAAACATTTTCCCTCCACCCACTTTCCCTCTCTCACCGTGCCCCCACTCCTTCTCCATAAACCCCCATCACTATCCAATTTCCTACTTAAAGACATGCAAGACAACAACAATGAGTAACCTTCATTTCCATTTCCATTTCTCTTCTCTTTCCTTCACGCACACAACAACACACATGAGCTCTTTCATTTTCTGTCTTTCTCACCGAAATCATCATCATTAACTCATCTTCCTCAATTCTTATCCAAAAATCAACATGCAATGGTTCCACCTTCTTCTCCAATACATTAATAACATAAAGAGGTAAGCTCCATGCCTTGATTCTTCTCTCTTATCTCAAATTCGTGCTCTTACCTTCAACCCTTATAAACATAAACTCTGTTTTGGTCTTTCATGTATGAGAACCAAGTGGGAATGGGTTGTCCTTGAGCATAATGAGTGGAATCAAGTTTTGTGATAAAGAGGAGATTTCATGGAATTCCTTAGAGCTGCAATATTGAAGACAGAAGCCAATGCATGGTCCAATGCTCTAATATCAGGCGGGTTCTTAAGTTCTTAACCATAGAAATTATTTTAGAAAGCTTAGAAATCCCCAAATATGATTATGCATGCAAACATTAGGGTTTAGGATTAAAATCATTGAATGAGCAGGAATAGATCCCAATTCCTATTCCTATATAATCAATTTATTACTGTAAAATATGTTTGAACAAGTTGCATGGAGATTGTAGGTGAAATCTTTAAAAATCGTGTTTTGGTATAAAACAGGGATCTATTCTGCTATACTCGCCATAGCGAGGGTTTGCTCGCTGAAGCGATGTTCGTGCCCTGTATAGCTCGCCGGGCGAGTTCTAGACTCGCCATGATGAGCATTACATGTCCTGATATGAACCCTCGTTGTGGCGAGAGTGAGCTCGCCGTAACGAGTTTAGCAGGTCAGAACCTGCATAATTTCATAAAATTTCTATATCAGTCGTTTTATTCTGAATGCAACTTGGCTTTCATAAACATGTTTAATAGTACCAGGTGGGAGACTGACAGTTGGAGCCGAGCTTGGATTTTCAGACTAGAAGATTTTAGTCTTCTTCTTGTTTCATCTTTAATCTGTTTATTTGGCATATTATTTCTCCTTCCGCTGTAATGTATCAGTTTACCAAGTTGTGCGTGAATGGTTGTAATTCATTTAATTTATTCTGTAATTTTAATGTACTCAGATTTAGTTATTTATGTCTCGACTAAATATTCTAGACAATTTAGTTGGGGCGTTATAATTGGTATCAGAGCAGGTCGATCCAGTATCGGACCTTGCCATGAGTCATTAAATCCTTTCCTAAGTAGTACGGACCCTTTCGATCTGGACTGTTTACGCTGAAACCATCGCGTGCTGAGCCCGAACAACTCAGTATTGTGCATGGTATGCAGGGTATTATGGTTGAGAACTGAAGTGGATCATGGAGGTTCAAGTAGTAAGATCGTAGTGAAGGTGCAATTAAGAAGCTGTCGTTGGTGAAAGTTCTTGTAACTGGATGATGGAACTGTAACAACTGGTGCCACAGAAACAAGTTGCGTAACACCAGTAAGTGGTGCAAGGAATTTAGACGTAGTAAATGGATTGAAACCAGTAGTAGGAGGTAAGCCTGGAGATTGTAAGGAAACAGTTGACAAGATCATAAGGATTGAGAGCAGTCCGGTGGATGTAATAATCTTGTGACGTAACAAGTCAGGAGTAGAGTATACTAGAAGTGGAGTTATTTCTTGAAGGAATGTGAGCGTACCCTTATAATGGAATGTTTAGTGTGTAACAGTATTCAACTCACACTGTGTGTTAGGTAAACTTTTGAACCATATGTAACCTCACCCTACTGAGAGCCTAATTTATCCAAGCTTGGTGAACCGAGTAACACCCAGCAATAGTAAGTAGTAAACCAAAACTCCTTCCTAAATATTTAGTTGTTCAATGCAGCCGAGAAGTTCACCTAAGTTAGAGAAACCTAGTTAGACCTCACACGTGCTCCATTAATTTTCTAATGACAACTTCTTAGACTACCCCAAGACTACCAACCTCAAATGTCCTCAATGGAATAAGTACACCTTCCAAATAAAAACCAGTAATTATACTGAACCACTAGAGATTTAGCCTTAAGTAGTACAATGATTAGGATCCTCTCTTAACAATATCTGTACCCAAGAATACACACTAAGTACCATCATTCCTATGTTCCTAAATTAGTAACTCAGTGGAGTTGTCTGGACAGGTACCTTGTATTAGAACTTCAAATCAAACCACCTATGCTAGAGAAACCATTTTAGGATACAATCACATACCAATATTCTTCAATATTACCTGCGAGAAATTTGAGAACTCGAGTTTTGCGTAGCAGAAACTGAGATACCTGAACGCCAAAGTTGAACGGACTAAATCCTACCTGCGGTTGATGGAATGATAGTTGAACCTGGTGCTGCAAAGTTGCATCCTCGATGGAAATTTGGCAAACCAAGTGAATCCAAATAGGGATTTAAGAATGGCAAGTTTGTTGCATCCACTACAACAATAAACCAAAATGGCATTGAATGAAACTACCATGAGAGGGCAATCCTTCTTTCTTATTTTCAAGGCTAAATTACACGTTTGTCCCTTAATTTTCCTAAATTTACAATTTTATCCTTTAACTTTTATAATAGCATTTTGGCCCCTAAATTTAGCCCATTTTGCAAAAGGATGACCCCCACTAATTTTAACCAAGTAAACACAGTAAGTGACTCGCATGCCATGTCAGCATGTCTTGTCACGTGGGTAGTTACTCACGTGCCACGTCAATATGTTTTGCCACGTGGGTAGTAGTTACTCACATGTCATGTCAGCATATGTGGCAAGAGATATTTTGCATGTGCGTCACTGCCACGTGTACGTTGACTTGGTCCAAATTAGTGGGGTGTCGGTCTTTTGCAAAAGAGGCTAAAGTTAGGGGGCCTAAATCGCAAATTTGTAAAATTTAGAGGGTCAAAAGTGCAATTTAACTTATTTTCAAACACCAATTATGCATGTTTACTTACCATATGTTTGTAACAAATTTGTACTTAATGCAAAAAAAAATCCGCGGAGTTAGATAAGTTGGTGGTTGTTGAATCGAGATCAAGTGATTCATATTTCAGGATTGGAGTTTCAATATGCATTGAAATTTGGATCACCTGATCTTGATCAAACAATCACTGACCTCTCTTGGTGTGTGATTGAGTGGATTGCTAACTACAACAAATCCATAGTAACATCAGGGTATTCTTTTGTTGGCTTCGTAGAATGGAGAAAATAACTCATTTATATTCTAGCAATAATTAACTGTACAACCTTTAACATTTCAAAGTTGAAATATGAAGATCTGAATTGCATGTAGTCAGAATAGTATGCAATTATGCGGTCAATAAAAATCTGGTTGTCCAATTAAAATTAGATAGTTTAGATTTAAAACAGTCCTTTTCTCTTTATTTAAATTGTTTCAAATTTTGACTGCCGACCTTAATTGAGCAGCAAGATCTTCCCTAATTACATGACTACATGCAATTTTACCACATGCAATCCAAATCTAAAAATTAGGTCAAACCATTATTCATGCAAAAGAAGTATGTAAAGGCAACAATTTTTTCCGTAGTTAAAATAGATCCGACGTAAGTTGGTGTTTATGAACTATCGTAAGTTTTGATTCTTAAACAATATTAGACTTTTTCTTATTCATATCAATACTAACTTGTATTTTTTTTTTCAAACAACTAAAGTTAATAATTAATTATTAATATTAGTATTTTTTCTTTATCGAAACTTGAATTATGATCTTTTTTATTCTTAACTTTATTAAATTTTTATTTCAAATCAGTTGAGATATTCAATCCACATATCAATAATGTATAATAATGACGAAAATTTTGAAACTTAAGAAGTCAATTATGAGACGACCATCAGAGAATCTACCAGACGAAGTTTCGAAGTGATTTTGTCCATAAGGTGGGGGGATTTGATTGTCAAAGGCTGCAACACGTGTACCTGTGTCTGAGTTTGAATCACCAAAGTTGAAAACTGCTGGTAACTTACAGGGGCGGAGCCGTTTGTGGGCTGAGCCGGGCCCAAAATTTTTAAATTTTTGTCATGGGTATATTAATTAGCGGCGGTTATAAACCCCCGTAAAATAGCTTCTGTAATTTTACTACTTTCTGATTAGCGGGGTTTCAAACCCCCTCTATATGGAATCTGACATTTCTAATTTTTATTTTACTTTTTGAAGCATTTCTTTTAAAGTTTTATTGTTAATAATTAATAGATGTTTTAAAAAGTATAATTTATTTTGTCAAAGTGTTCAAATATATTTTTTTGAAAAAAAAGTACTCAAATTTTTATTTAAAATAGAATTTTGTATATACAAATTCATGTTTGATCAATTTTTGTTAAATTTTTTATTTGTATTCGATTTATAACTGTAGCGACCCTCCTCAATTTTTTGAGCTTGCTCCGCCACCGGTAACTAAACTCAATGGAATTTACCACAGCCAAAGAGATGCAAAAGAACTAGGGGTGTGCATGGTCGGTTATTTTGCCAAACCAAATTATATCCAAACCAAAACCAGATATATGGATTTGGATACATGACCATAACCATTATTTTTTATAAATCGGTTATATAACCAGTTATAAATTTGGATACGGATACATAACCGGATATTTTTATAAAACCGGTTTAAAAGTGGTTAATTTTTAAATCCAGTTTTAAATTGGTTATTTTTAAAACTGGAATAATAAACGGTTAATTTGGTCTGATTTTTTTTTACGCAGACGAAAAACATATTAAAAACCTTAAAAAAATACACTTTTCTTTTTTTACTCTTTGCAGTAATAATCAGCTTCAAGCCAAATTGCTTCTGATATGTGTTTGAAAGAGATGGAAAAAACATGTGAAGAATAAAGAGGAGAAAAATTACAAAGTTTCTTTTTGCAACTTCACATTACTGAAATAAGAATAAAGAGGAGAAAAATTGCTTCCGCGTTAAATTAACTAATTGTGAAGAATAGAGAAAGGAAGAATACCTGATTAGAACGGTTGGAAGCAATTGGAGCGAATGAGTGTGGTTCGATTGAAAGAGAATATTGCCGATTAGGGTTAAATTGGAGAGATTATTGTAGATTTGGGATGTAAGGTTCATCGCAAATCATAATTGTTCAGGTCACACGCACATGGTGATGGTTTGTGCGTCAATTAATTTTAATAAAAGTTAAAAGGATATTAATCTATTGTAAAAAAAAAGGATATTTGTTTGTTTTGTCAAAAAAAGAAGATATTTGTTTGTTTTTTTTTTGTTTTAACAAAACAAATTTGAAAAGGATATAATAACCAATTTAAACCAAATCCGAAAATTTAATTTGGATGGATAACCGACCAGATGAAAATGGTTTGGTTATTAACCATATACCAAAATCCGGATTTTTAAAAACGGATTTGGATCCGGTTATGAGTTTGGGCCTTCTAACCGGATATTTTGCACACTCCTAAAAAGAACACAACTTGAAAACCAACAACATGCTTAGAGTTAGAACCCATTTTACTTAACTTTCACTTGTATTGTGTAACACAACTAAATTGTAGTGTAATTACAATCAGATAATAATAATTAATTAGATACATAAAACGATACTAATTAGAGTTTGAATGTCTATTTTTATAAAGATAGTTTGAATCTCTAATGTGAAGTCCCAACATTAAAGAAATAATGAAAAAAGGTTGGTTATGTCGTTTAAGAAAAAAACAATAATTTATCTTGCATTTGGATGCACAATTATATAAGTGTAAGTATGTGATATATATATTTATGTCTTTTAAAAGACATGTTCGTCAAGAAGATACAAATCAACACGAGCCTTTAATTTTAATTATTTATGATTAATTTGGGCTACTCGTGACCCACGAGTCGTGAGATTAATGTTGAGCCATGTGCCATGCATGCCATAGCATAAATCGTCTTAGAGACAATTTAATGAAGATGTTATTTCTCCATCTTTTGTAGTTAGAGATGTCAATGGGGTAGGAGAATATACGGAGGATGCTTCTCTGCTCCCTGCTCCACCCCAAATTTGTTTCCTGTCTCCAATCTCCGCCACAGCAAAATATTCTTCTCCATCCCTATCACCACATATTCCCATGATATATACGGAGATCCACGAACGTTGAAAATTAATTATTTTTTTTTTTATTTTTCTTTCAAAAGCATGACATTAATCCCTTGTTATTTCTTCCTATTAAAAAAATCATATATTTTGCATTTTTTTCAAAAAAAAAAAAACATTTTGTATCAATAACAAAGAAAATAAGAGGAGTATAAAGTGTGTACAATGTGTATGTACTTGACGCATTCTTTTAAGGTTAATGAAATTAGAAAATAAAATGATATCTATGAATTATTTTGCTCTATCCAATATACTTTATATTGAGTAATAATTAAAATGGTTGTCCGGGGCTGAAAATGAGTTGGGTTGAACTTGTCTGAGCTAGACTCAACTCGATATGAACTGGTTCGGCTTGAAATTCAGCTTGAGTTTGACACGAACTCTATTTTCAGCTTGAGTTCGACTCATTTAGAGTTTGCGATCAGTTCGGCTCGACTCGTTAGGTTCAATTCGTTTTCAACTCGACTCAACTCAAGAATTCTACATGAATTTTTTTTATTTACTCCATTTTTTATATACACTTCGATGCGAGACTATTTATTTTTAAAATTCATAAAAACACATCATTGTGCATGACGTTGTCTATCAATTTTAATATTACTGTCGTGCCGCGAAAAATGCCCGAGCGTAATGACACTCGGAATGACACAGAGTCGCCACCGAATTTTTTTTACTTAAAAGGGAAACAGCGATAAAACCCTTTGAAAGATGGAAAGGAATGGTCATCGCAACCATATCCGAGTTCGGGAGTTGGTTATATAAGGGGAAGGTATTAGCACCCCTCACATCCGTTGTACTTAACGGGAACCTCCTAATTAGTTAAAGGTTTGAAGTTTAAAATTTGTCTACTTGCCTTTATTATTGAAAATTTCTTTTATTTGCATGTTATTATTATTTTATGAAAGTATTTACAAAAGGAGAAAAAAATTATTTTTTTTATTAGTGTGTTTGATGGTTGTTGGATTCCGCTCCTACGTATTCCCAAGTGCAATGAAAAAATCAAAGCTACGTAGGTCTTTGTAAAAAATACTTGTTGGTTGGTTGATTTTATTTTTGAAAATGATTTGTTTTGGTTTGAATTGCACGGGGGCAAAAAAAAGTTGATTTGATGAGTTGATTTTAGGGAACGTTGTTTTGATCGCATTCTAGTAGTTAAACGCTGCTTGTATGCTCGCACAATGGAGGCTTAAGCGTTATTTGTATTACGATAGAACATTGTTCGTTTATGAAAAGAATTTTATTTTATTTTTTGTTTTAATTGCACAAGGGCAAAAAAGTTAGTTTGATGAATTGAAATTGTTTTTTAGGTGTGGAAGACGAATGAAGCGAACGCTTAGTTCTCGATCATTCGAGAGACATGCGGAAGTCCATCCGGCCATCTCTTTTTTAATCCAAGTTTATTATTAAGAATTTGTTTAACATTAATTAATTATTTTTTAGATACGGAGGACGAATAATCGTTAGGAGTAAGCGAACGCTTAGTCCTCGACTATCCGAGAGACAGGTGAAAATACATCCGGTCATCTCTTTTTTAATCCAAGTTTGTTAAATTAAACTCATAAAAAAGGCTTATTTTTTTGTGATACTTATTTTTGTGTTTTCGTTAAGAGTAGATTAAAAGGGTATAAATAACGAGAGAGCAGCTATGCTCCATTTTAAAAGGCTCCATTTACTCCCTGTTCATTTCACTGATGAGTGACACGTGACAAAATTAAAATTTAACGGTTGATATTTAAAATGTTAGAAAAGAACCACTGCGTCTACTTCCTTTTGTTTCTCTTGATGAACCTTTTGTTTCTCTGATATAAAATAGAAACCTCCCTTTCATCTCCACCTCTCCTCCCTCTTTCTCTCGCCGCCACATCTACCGTCGCCTCTTACTTTCTGTCACAGTAGCGTTCGTCCTCCTATTTTCTCCTCACACCGCCACAGTACTACGCAAACAGCTGAGATTTAATGGTTAGAATAAAATAGCTTTATTTTAATAAAAAAGAAACAAGGCGCTAGTTTGTCTTTGTCTTTGATGTCTCACCGTCGTCTTCTATTCCAACAACGGCGTTCTTAAATCCTAATTAAAGAACAAAGGATTTTCCAAATCCAAATGAGAAGAATTTCAAATCTGGACAAAGGGATTTCCAAATCAATAACCAAAACTTTATTCTTTGAATATCAAACATTTATGAAATCCATTCAAATAGAAAAAAGAAGAATTTCTAAAGAAGCATTTGCGAACTGAGATGAAATTGAAGCATAAATAGTGGTTGGTGAATATCTTGCTGCACTTAAAAATCTTGTAACAGTGTCGAAATGGCTGATACAGGTAGTGATGTCGGCAACGAAGAATTGTTGATGACGACGGTGGCGACGGAGAGGCGCCAGCGATGAGAGGAGTGAGGTGTGTACTGTGGTGTACTGTATTAGAGAAGATGGAGAGAACACTTTTTTTCTTTTTATTAAATTAAATAAAATTAAATATTAACTACTAAAAAACCTCAGCCTTTTGATTTATTTTAGACACATGTCACCCATCCAAAGAGTGAAAAGGAATAAATGGAGCTCCAACAAATCGAGCAAAGCTCCACTCATAAATAACAAATGAAAAGGTTTGAGTTCATATCAACACATATCAGCCCACTAATTAAATAAATACATGAATAAATAAAATAAATGAATAAATAAAACAAATAAACAAAAAGAAAGACATGGAAACCTATGTTGCCTAGGTACGGGTACGGTACCGGTATCCGGTACGGGTACGGTACCGGTATCCGGTACTGGTACGGGGTACGACATTTTTAGAAAAATTAAGGTACGAGTACGTCTATAATTTTTTTTAATATAATTATATAAAAAAAATAATAGAACTATATTGTTAAAAAAAATAATTAAACATAAAAAATACCACATAAGTAATTCAAATTATACAAAAACATCAATACATCAAGATTTGTATGAATAAAATTAGATTGAACTTATTTCTTTCCGATGAATGAGTGAATAAATCCAGCTACTACTTTATTATTGCTTATTAGTAAAGTTGCTACTTTTATATTAAACAAATAAAAAACATAAATCTTCCTATAAACAAAAAAATGAATAAAATAAAAAAATTCAGTTTTTTGGATTCGTGTACCACAGGAGTACCACGCGCGTACCACAGGAGTACGACGCGCGTACCACAGCAGTACCACGCGTGTACCCGTTGCAAAATAAAAAAATAGGTACGTCATCGGTGCGTATCCAAAGAGTACCGTACGCGTACCGGTACCCGGGTACGCGTACCGGTACCCGGTATGTACCCGGTACCGGTACTCTCTCTAAAATGGAGTACCCATGCTTCATAGATGGAAACAGAACCAAAAAAACGTGTGAGAGATATGCAGTAACTGTGCGAGAGAGCGGGATCGACAGGGCGAGTGGCTGGCCGGCGGCGGTTCTGCGATTGTTCACGGTAGTGATGAACTAGCGACGGTGCTCCGGTGACGTGTGGTGGCTCTTATTTCTCTCTTCAGTTCGTCCTTGGTCTATTTGTTTTTTTTTTTAATGTTTTTGTTTTTGATTTAGAGATGGTTGTTGTTTAGGATAGTGATTGTGGGGTTGAAGTTGATGTTGCATGTGGTGATTGGTGATGATGATATTGTTGATGAAGTAGTGGTTATGGTTGCTCTTAATTTGTGATGAGGTGGTTATGGAGGTTTAATTTTGGAGTAGTGTGATGAAGATGATTGTTGTATGTTGAAGGTGATTGAAGTTTTGGATTTATGGGGTTTGAATGGTGTTAATGATGATGAATGATTATGAAAGTTATTGATAAATTATGGTTTTGTGAAATTGATCGGTGAAAGTGGAGGTTTATGGAGGTTTAATGGTGGAGTGAAGTTTGTGAGAGGGATGCTTGGTTGAAGAAGAAGAGGCGTTTTCTTGTTTATTTTTTTGGTTTTCTTTTGTGGATTTTTGGTCGATTTTTGCTACTCACACGCCTAAAAAAACCTTGTTACACCCAGGGCCGGTCCCGAGATTTTGGAGGTCCGGAACAAATAATAAAAATGGACCCCTAATAAAAAAATAATTAAAAGAAAACATCATTTATTTAAATTGTAAATAGCATCAATAACAACAAAAATAGTTATTTATTCATGTAACTAACATAAATAAAAGGTCATTCCACAACGTTGAAAATGAACCGATAAATAAAAAATTAAGCGATATATTATTCAAAAATGAACCGATAATTTTTAAAAAGGAGTAATCTTTTATTTAAAATACAAACAACATCAATAATTAAAAAAATAATCACTTTCAAATCAATAATAACAAAATACACCTTCAAGCTAATATCATTAAAAATTGATAGTATTTTTAATAAAAATTGCAACTTAATATTAGAAATTAATTCTTCATTTTCAAAAAAATAATAAAATGTAGTTTTTTTTTTTAAAAAAATAAATAAATAAAGTAGTGAAGTTATTTATAAGTTATAGAAAAAAAAATTATTGTATTTCATAAAAAGAAACACAATTTTGAAATAATTTATGCAATGTAATGTTTAATATGAATGGAATGGATACTATTCTTCCATTTTTCAAATATCTTAATTAAATAAGAGAAAACCAAAAAGTACCACCACTAGGACTCGAACCCATGTCCACGCATTTACAGGATCAAGATGCACTCCACTAAACCAACATCAATTTCTTGTGATTTTCTATCTTCAAATAATACTTGATCTATTTTTCATATGATGGGATTAAAAAAAAAATTTGAGGCCCCATAAATTGTGAGGCCCAGTGGTATAGCACTTACTGCACTTGACCATAGATGGCCCTGGTTACACCCCAAATTGACTAAAATACTCTTAAAATAAATTAAATTTTCAATTCATAAAAAAACTTTGCACGTTTCTACTTCCATTCATCTCCGCCATTGCTGTCTTCTCCGCTCAAAACGCATTCATCTTTGCCGCTCAAAACGCAATCATCTTCGTCGCTCAAAATGCGTTCATCTCTTCCGCTCAAATTTGAAAGGTAAGTTTTTCAATTACCAGTTCATGATTCTGCAACTTCTTTATGAAATTATGTTGATTTTGAATTTCATCTCTCAGTTTTGAGTTGTGTTTTGATTTTCTGGGTTTGAAGTAGTTAACATGAATTTATTTCACGTTCATTTAAATTCACGTAAAATGTAAACCTCTTAAACCAACGAATGTAAGTGTGAACTAAGTTTACATAAAGTTATGTAAACTCAATTTACATAGACCCCTTAAACTGTCAAATATAAGTGTGAACTAAGTTTACATAAGGTTATGTGAAATGAGTTTACTTAGTATATGTAAACTCACTTTACAATGGTTTGCAAATCTATTTTCCACTACATGAATTTAGATTACATTATCATTAACGGTTCACTAAACATAAAATATAAATCGCACAAGAAAACATAAATCGAATGAAAAATAGAGAATGCTATAGAATTGAATGAGTATAAATTTAGTAACATATGCAATAGAGTCTTGATAAAATACCTTCAAATTCAATCTTTAATTGAAATTAATGACAAGTTAAAGGGTTAGAGAGAGAACACATTAATGAGGTTTATCATGGAGAAAACCGTGGAGGAGCATTAGAAATATAATAAAAGATGAAAAACTGTTTTTAAAAATATATATAAGGAAGGACAGTTTTGGTATTATGATTAAATTTTTATGAAATTTGGGTGTAAATAGCATTATTTGGGGTGTGAGTAGAAAGATCTTTTTGGTCTGATGATCGTGTGTGTCTAGTGTGGGTTTTTTTTTTTTCCTCCAATGTGTTATTTATAAGCATGAGAACTAGGTTAAATCTTGATTGCTCTAATTTGGAATGAAATCATGTGATTTATGACTGAATGAAGATGTTCCTCTTTGGAATTGATTTGTCTTAATGTAATGATTTGTTCATGAATTTTTTTATTCTTTTTCTTTTTTGTTTGACTTTTGTTTCTTATTCACAAAGTTAACTATTTAAATTAAAAACTAATAAAAAAAATAAAAATTACAATTTAAAATAATGAGTTTTTGTGATTTTTGAATAAAGATAAAAATTGAGTAAAACACAGAGAAAAATAAAAATAAAAAATTGCAAAATGATGATAGAGGTGAGATTTGAACCCAAGACCTTCTACTCGCAACTATTTGTACACTCTATTCACTACCAAATGAGTTAAGTCACATATTAAAAAAGAAATGGGACAAAACCCAATATAATAAAAGCGGGGCAAAATTTAGGGTACAACAGTTACTCATTTATTTTATTTTATTATTGTTTGGTGTTTGTCTTAATTTCATTAAAGTATTATACATATATATTATTTATTATATATCTAAATGTATAAAATCACTTATATATCTTGCAAAAATATCAATTATATAAAAATAAATGTATAAATTAAATATATAAATTTAAAATTATTTTTGAAGTGTTATTTAAAAATATATTTTGAATTGTTATATATATATAATCTAGTCAGCCTGTGAACCAAACGAGCCGAACTATATATAGTTCAAGTTCAGCCCATTTAATTAAGGAACTTAATATTAGCTAGAGTTCGGCTCATTTGATTTATGAACCAAGTTCAACGAATCAATTATCAAATCGAGTCTCGAACTTTGTTCGAGTTGGTTCGATTCATTGTCAGTCCTATATCCGGGACTTAAACCCAAAACTAGTTTGATAGAGTAGAAATGCATTGTTTAATCAAATAAAACAATAAAAATTCCCTCCCAATGACTCTTCACGTACTACAAGGAAATTGTCATATACCAACGGACACTTTTAGCTACGGTCTTTCAAGCCATAGGTATAGGTATTATATTCCGTGGGTATAGGACTGCATAAAATAACTTAACCGCTGTTAAAAAAATTGATTGGGCTGGTTATTCCCCTCCTATTTTTTTCATTATAATTTTTGTTTCCCCCTAGTTAAAATAGAAACCCAAACCCTAATGTCAAATTCTACCATTCCTTCTACCACTGTATCACCAGAAGTCCAATCCAGCCATGTCGTTTACCCCGAATTTTCCTTTTTTCGAATTAGAAACGACTGAACGAGAAAGAGAAAGAGACTGAGTGCGTCTAAACGACTGACTAGAAAGCCCTAGTCGTCGTGCCTTCGCCATTCCACCGTTCGCGTCACTGTTTGTGTCTGTCGTTCTGCCGTCGTTGTTAGCTTCGGTGAGTGCCTATGCTTCCTCTTACGTAGCTGTTTCTGTTTCTCGTTCTTGTTTGGGTTTTTTATTTTGAAATGCAATTGTGATTTTGGGTTATTGTCAGAGTTTTAATTTATGTCTGCAATTAGGGGCGTGGTTGTTTATTATTAGAGTTTTGATTTTTATCTGAAATTGGAATTGTGGCCAATTCTAACTTATTAACTTTTTTTTTTCTTCTTAGAATTGAAAGTTGGATCTAACTCATTGATACAAAACTAGTAAGGTGAAGACTACCCTAACTTATAAAAACATGATAGTAGATAGTCCAATGGATCGAAAAAAAAACACTGATACCATCTTAGAATCGAGAATTGAACCTAACTCATCATATTATAGGGGCCACATCGAGTATATTAAATCGTTCAATATGGTACTTAAGCCACGAGGTACTCCCACCTATTGGACTAGTCTTTTGAGTTGAGATTTCATCATGTTGTGCTTAAATCTCCTAACTCATATCATTACAAAACTAACTTGTAAGATGAGGATTACCTTAATTTATAAATATATATTCAGACCATCTTGTAATCGATGAGACTCTTAACATTATTCAAGCTTTGTCGTTTAGTGTTCTTGAAATATATACTCTCGGGCATTTCAATGGAAAACTCACCTATTGTATTTAGCTTGTGTTTACATGCGTGAACAATGTCTTTAACTCTTGCTTAGAGAATTTCCCATGACAACATATTCCTAGTAAAAATTAAGAAGCTGGTAATCCTGGTATATATAAAGATCTGTTGTTGTGTATGACTCAAAATTATTAAGCTACTTGTTTCTCAAGACACTTGGGCCACAAGGATATGTCTTGAAGTGCAAGTCTAGAAATCTTGGTTAGCAAGACATATGCCCAATAGGATACTTTCTTGGAGTGCAAGACTAGCAATCTTGGTTGGCAAGTTATAGTCCATAAAGTGTTGTCTTGGGGTGCAAGACAAGTAGATTGATGGCTATAAATACACAACATGAGCATTAGTTTAAAATTGTCGAAAACAATGAAAGCAATCTTAGAGAGATCAAAAGAGAGAACTTTTAGGATTAAAAGTTGAGTGCTTTTGGGAAATTCTAGGGTTGGGAACCACATTGTATTCACCTTGGAAACACTTGTTGATTGAATCTCTTGGTCACAGGGAGAGATTCGGGAGTAGGGTAGAATTAGGAAAACTCTAATTCTTGTACCTCTTGTAATCAAGGTTTCTATTGATAGTGGAACGGAGAGACTGCTCTCTCCCCCAGACGTAGGTTCATTAACACCGAACTGGGTAAACAATAGTTTGTGTTTTTTATCGTTTTCACCATTTATTCTTTTTGGTTGATTATTATTGTTTGGTCCATTGTTGTTTGGTTGCTTTGTTTGTTTTGCCCCATACACTAATTATTGGTATGGTTCTATTTATCGAATTCACAACATCTCTTAATGAGGACTTGGATTATGTTTTTAAATTGCTTAATGTGGGGTAAAAATGTTTGGTTTCGCTCTCCTATGGATGTTCAATTTGAGGTTCCCTCCTCTTATTTCATACCTTTGGCTTGTCAAGAGATCATATATCTCGTATTCTATCTTATGCTATGGAATTTGATTAATTGATTTGCTCATAACAACTCTTGTTTTGAGCGAAAACAAATTATTATGGAGGATATTGTCCACGAACATAGGGATGCTCTTAAAAGCAAAACACCAAGGTATTAAACTTTTTTTAAAAAAATAATTTTGTTCTAAATTTTTTTAAAGCTATTTTATGTTTGTTTAATATTTAAAAAACAATTTTTTTTAAAAAAATGTGTAGCCCTTCCACCTATGTTTTTTGTTTTTAAAAAAAATAATAGAAAAAGCTATTAGAATTAACTTTTCATTTCAGGGCTAAAAATAATTTTTAAAAAAATTAAAACAAATACTATTAAAAAATGGCTTAAATATCATTTTCGTCTTTTTATGTTCGTGAATTTTTGGCTTTAATCCATGTATCTTTTTTTGTTGCAAATAAAATCTTGAATGTATAAAATATGTTGGTTTTAGTCCATGCCGTCTGCTACCGTTACAAAAAACGCTGATTTGTCAAATGTTTGCACACGTGGCCACTATGATGTGTCAAGTTAAGCAGATCCAGTCATAAATAAAGGACCAAAAGTAAATCTTGGTGAAGATTGAAACAAAATTATGGTGTAAACATGCATTTTCTTTTTATCCTAAGTGTGATTTTGGTCCTTCATGTATGACCAGATCAACTTAACTTGACACATTATAGTGACCACGTGTGCAAACGTTTGATAAATCAACGTTTTTGTAATGGTAGCAGAAAGCAAGAACTAAAACAACAAAGTTTGTACGTTTAGGGATTTATTTGCAACAATAAAATATACAAGGACTAAAATCAAAATTTAGTGAACATATATGAACCAAAATGATATTTAAGTCTTAAAAAATAAATAGATTTTTTCCCTAAAATCTAGTAACAAAGGCACCCAATAGCTGACGTTATACTTAAAAAAAAAATAGCTGATATTATGTTGTCCAATTCTCCCGACTCCCACTTCTTGAAAATCCCCATCCTCCATTGTGCTACAAAATCAACGTTGACGTCGTGAAGTTATTATTATTATTATTACTACTAGCCGCGTGCCCGTTTGTGTAATCGATATATTTTTTGTTTTTGTGTGATCGATATTCTGTATTGTGCAAATATAAATAACTACTTAATCTTCGGGTAAAGTTATTATGCATAAGGATTTTCCTTATGCATGGTGCATAAATAAATCTCCACCATTTATACTCCAAAATACTTAATAATGTCAAAACCACTTTGGAGTATAAATGGTGGAGATTTGTTTATGCACCATGCATAAGGAAAATCCTTATGCATAATAACTTTACCCCTTAATCTTCTTTTTTTATTGGACTTTGTTAATTGATAACTACATAACCTCATTTTTTTGTTGTGGTTAGTTATTAAGAAGAAAAAAAAATAAATTTTTTTTACTATAAAAAAACTGAAAATCTACTTTTATGTGAAAGTTGCGCTTAATTATTAAGAAGAAGAAAAAATTATTTACTAAACAAAACTGAAAATCTATTTTTATGTGGAAGTTATTTTTTAAAGGTAAAATTGGAATAATAAAAAAGCCATCCAAAAATTTGTATCCCCTTTATATATTAGTATAGATTACTATTATTATTATTATTATTATTATTATTATTATTATTATTATTATTATAGATTTTGATGTTTTTTTTAACTATATTGAAGAAAAAAGAGTGCAGAGGCAACAATAGAAAGAATCTTTGAGATACATTAACAGAAACGATAATCATCAAGCTTTGACTTAATATGGTTAAATAAATCTGAAACATAAGATCAAGGGATGGAATCCCACCAAACAAACCATTACTTTGAAGTCCAATGGAAGCAATTTTGTCGGCACAACGGCTGCCTTCTCTGAAGATATGAGAAACAATTCAACTATCTGTTTTCCAATCTCGAAGAAACAAAACCACAATCCTTAACAATTCAACTAGCCGTTCTCCCAATTTATCAAACAGTAATAATCTCTTTCAATATAATTATTTTTTTTTCTCTTCTTTTATTTGGTTGCAAACATGAATTGGACTTCAATCTTCCTTTGGTTTCTGTCAGATCAGGTTCTGATAGTAGTTTTAACCTTAAGAGCTTCCATCCTCATTTGTTTAAAAGCAACTCTAATCAAGCATAACACTTTGAATAAAACGTCTATAATAATAACAATATAAATAAACTGCATTAGAACTTGAGCAAGAGAGTGAATGGCATCTTTTATGACAAATGAGTGTTGTAGTAGTTTCCGGTAAGAATTTGTGATGCAACATATTGATTTGCAGCCTCGGTGTAATGAGTCCCGTCCCAATTTACATAAACACTACTATCATTACAACCTTTTGCTGTAATTGTGGTTCCGTTGCTCAAGATCTTTGTTAGTCCACAAGAAACGCGACTGTCAAAGTTCAATGGAGGACCTCCATATCCACAGCAAGCCATAATAGGTTGTTCAAACCCTGCCAATGAGTAATCATACAAATTTAAGCTGAATTTTGATGAGGCAATAATGAAATTTTGTAAGTTAGACTTACCATGTTTTGAGTAGTTTGCAATGAGGTTTGATTTTATGGTAAAGATATCGACATATGTAACATTTACATCTTGATACTGGCCCTGCAATTTACTGCAGAAAGCTTGCAGATTTAGATTAAATGCTTTGGCAGCTTGGTTGTGCTCACGAAGACATCCTTCTTCATCAAGCTATGATGTATCCGCGCCAAATGTGGCAACTTTCTGACCCAAACATCCGAGCGGACCCGTGTTATGTATCCAAAAATTCCTAGCCCCGCTGTCATACAGTCTCTATCGCGCAAATAAGAGAGTAAATGTTAATTTCGGAAAAATAAATGTTTTATATTATGGAGTTCAAGAATATATTGAATAAAATAATTGTAACAAATTCATTGTTATTTTGTTATAGATATGTGTCACCAACTTTAATTCCAGTTTCAAATTCCAATAGAATTGTTGGAATTAAAAAAACGTATTTGGTCCAAGTCTTTTGAATAAAATGCGCCAGCAAGATCGTTTTGGCCTATGTCAAACATGTATAGCCCCTTCTCGAAGTAATCTTCAGTCGGGACATATTCATCAAATTTCTTGCCTGAAACATTATAGGGAAAATTTTCTTTGACATCAATGTAGATAGATATCTAGCAAACTTGGCTTTGACACTTAGGTATTTGAATTAAGTTTTCATGTACCTGCAAGTGCAAGTAATTCAAGAACCCGGGCTTTGAATAGCAGAAACTGAGATACCTGACTGCCAAAGCCAAATGGACTGATTGACGCTGCATTTGCCAGAAGGGTAGTTGAACCTGCTGTTGCATAGTTACATCCTTGATGGAAATTTGGTAAACCTAGTGAATCCAAATAGGCATTTAAGAATGGCAAATCCATTGCATCCACTGCAACAATATAAGACTAGTTTTAGGTATCCAGAATATATAATAGTTACAATTACTCTATAAGAAGCTTTTTTCAGGAAATATTAGAAATATACTTAAGAAATCAACTATGAGACGGCCATCGCAAAATCTCCCAGATGGAGTTTTGAAGTAGTTTTGTCCGTTTGGTGGGGCGGGTCGAAAGCCCTTCACTGCTGCAAATTCACCTGTGTCTGAGTTTGAATCACCAAAGTTGAAAACTGCTGGGTAATTGAAGTGAACAGAATTTGCCACAACCAAAGATATGCAAAAAAACACAACTTGTAAAGCAACCTTATACTTAGAAGCCATGCCACTCAAGTTTCACTTGTTTGTTATGTGCAATGCAACACTGCAAAAGAGTATTAATATCAATCAGATAATTAATTAATTGTTATGTCCCATGAATTGTTCCTCGAAAATGTATATCTTTTCCCAGGAAAGCAAAGTTCGTCACAAACGCTCCTTAGAAATGCAAAGAATTCTTGTGGTGTATCAACTAGTGTTCGATCTCGTAAAATAGAGACAAAACATAGGTTCTTTTAAATAGAAAACAAACAAACTGTTTCAGGAACTAGAATTGACAGTAGCAAATCCAGATATTCCTCCTAATTGATAATCATATTGTACTTTATCGTGTATGTTAACTCTTTTATTTTTCTTTTTTGATAATTCGTGTAAGTTAGCAATATGGTTCTAGACATTGTCTTCTACATCTAGCAAATAAAACCATACTTTTTTATGTTCAAACTTGTTAGAATATGATGCACATTTCTAAAAGTTTCTAGAATATATTAGTAATTTGTAGAATATATAACTATTAGTTATCAAGTGTTCATGTAAACTTGTAGAACTTTCTAGATTACTTGAGTAGTTAGTAGAATAAGTAAATACTAGATTTATACTAGGACATATCATGAAAAATCTAGAATAAAGGATCTAGAATATGCTATCCGCGCCTATAAATATGTAATCATGGCTCATTTGTAAAGTATCAAAGTGAAGAGCAATACAAACTATTCTTGCTCTAAGTTCTCACACTACTTACCACTACTATATTTCAACTATCAACTAAAACCATATACACTATCCAACTACATTCTAAACTATATCACTACCCTCAACTACTAACAAAACTCTCACTCTTCATCAGATACAAAATCCGGTTTTGTGGAACTAAAAAAATAAATTCAACTTCTTCGCAAATTGCAAATCTTTCATCTTGCTTTCCCACAAATGATAATTTTTTTAATCAATTCCACAAATGATAATTAAAACCATTTAAAGATAGTATCTTCATATTTGTATTTAACTCCATTATTCAAACAAGTAAAATAGCCCTCGATCAAGAAATCTGATGTCACTTTGATAGAGAATTAACACAATTACAATAACATACCAATATGCATACAGCAAAAATAAAATTTTCCAAACATGTAAGAGTCTAGGATTAACAATAAATATATGCCTACAAACAGAACAAATTAACGGCGCAAGTGAACAACAATATTTTAACACGGAAAATCCGTTCATGTGAGAGTAAAATTTACACTTCGTTCAGACCAAATAAAAAACTCTTATAATCAAATGAGGTTAAAAGAGAGTCTCAAAACAGTGCACAACTAGTGTCAACAACTAGGCGGACAGCACCATTTTTGCCTTCCCTTTCGTGTTTAGGTATCGCTGTACTTGCCTCAATACAAAACTGGAGTGAAAAATAAAACCTCAATCCTATATCTGATTGGGTTCGGGTATCTCCGCCCCATACCATGTGAACTTGTGCTACATTTTGTATTTTTTATTGAAAAATTAAAGTAAAACGCTCAAAACTACGTGGAGCTAGAGAATGAATGGCATCTTTTATGACAAATGAGTGTTGGAGGAGTAGTTTCCGGTAAGAATTTGTGATGCAACATATTGATTTGCAGCCTCAGTGTAATGAGTCCCATCCCAATTTACATAAACACTACTATCATTACAACCTTTTGCTGTAATTGTGGTTCCATTGCTCAAGGTCTTTGTTAGTCCACAAGAAACGCGACTGTCAGAGTTCAATGGCGGACCTCCATATCCACAGCAAGCCATAATAGGTTGTTCAAACCCTGCAAACAAATAATCATACTAATTTAAGCTGAATTTTGATGAGGCAATAATGAAATTTTGCAAGTTATACTTACCATGTTTTGAGTAGTTTGCAATGAGGTCTAATTTTATGGTAAAAATATCAACATATGTAACATTTATATCTAGATGCTGTCCCTGCAATTCACTGCACAGATTTTGCAGATGTAGATTAAAGGCTTTAGCAGCTTGGTTGTGCGCACGAAGACATCCTAGTTCATCTAGCTTTGATGTATCCGCGCCAAATGTGGCAACATACTGACCCAAGCATCCGAGTGGACCTGTGTTATGTATCCAAAAATTCCTAGCCCCGCTGTCATAAAGTCTCTATCATGCAAATAAGAGACTGAAAAATGTTAATTTCGGTAAATTCATTTTTATATTCTGGAGTTCAAGAAAAATTTGAATAAAAAATATAACAAATTCATTCACCAACCTTAATTCCAGTTTCAAATTCCAATAGAATTGTTGGAATTAAGGAAAGTATTTGGTCCAAGTCTTTTGAATAAAATGCGCCACCAATATCGTTCTGGCCTATGTCAAACATGTATAGCCCCTTCTCGAAGTAATCTTCAGCTGGGACAGATTCATTATATTTCTTGCCTAAAACATTATTTTGAAAATTTTATTTGACATGAATGAATTAGAAAACCAGCAGATTCGGTTTTGACACTAAAATAATGTTTAGATATTATAATCAACATTTTATATACCTGCAAGCAATTCAAGAACCCGAGCTTTGAATTTCAGAAATTGAGATACCTGAACACCAAAGCCGAATGGACTGATCGATGCTGCATTTGCCGGAAGGATAGTTGAACCTGCTGCTGCAAAGTTGCATCCGTGATGGAAATTTGGTACACCCACTAAATCCAAATAGGCATTTAAGAATGGCAAGCCCATTGCATCCACTACATCAATAAATCAAATTACCATTAGTCTCGATTCTTAAACAATGTGAGACTTTTTTTTTATCGAGAACATATATAATACTATAAAGAAGCTTTCATGGGAGGATAAAAAATTTACTTAAGAAATCAACTATGAGACGGCCATCGCAGAATCTACCAGACGGAGTTTTGAAGTAATTTTGTCCGTAAGGTGGAGCGAGTTGAAAGCCCTTCGCTGCAGCAAGTTCACCTGTATCTGAGTTTGAATCACCAAAGTTGAAAACTGCTGGGTAATTGAAGTGAACAGAATTTGCTACAACCAAAGATATACAAAGTAACACAACTTGTAAAGTAACGTCATACTTAGAAGCCATGCCACTCAATCTTCACATGTAATACGTATCAGATAATAATTAGATGTTAGAAATTGGTGCTTTTATACAAGCTAATAATTGCTTCAAGTTGATGGTTTTTTTTTTGTTTGTATTGCAAAAGTGATATATTTTTATACGAAGAAAAATTTCTTATTTTAAACTTACTCTATATATTATGACAAAATATATTTCTAAATTATATCTTAAATAAAAAACAAATCTTAAAAATATTTGAAACAAAAACTCTATTGATATCTTAATAATATTTTATTTTAAATAAATATATATAAAATCATTGAACTACTTGATGTTAGAATTAACTCCCGAACCAGATTCAACTGGTGGTGGTGAAAACCAAAAATAAAAATATAAAATCATTTAAAAAGATATTTAGAGGCTGGCATGTTATTCTCAACTAGCTTTGAAGTATCAGCATCAAAGATGAAACAAAGAAAGGTTGGTTATGTCGTTTAAGAAAATTAAAAAACATGTTTATCTTGCATTTGGATGCACAATTAATGTTCATTTTGTCTTGACTTGCATATGCATCACCTCCATTGTCTATCTCCCCCGTGAATCTCTTGAATTCAACAATTATATATTAACTTTGCTAAGACTCTTCCTCTTTTATCTTATGTAATTTATTATATTAATTTTGTGTAATACATGAACCAAAATATACATAGATAATTATGTAATATATGTCACATGAAAAGATAAGCTACAGCACCATCCTTTATTTATTTGGACTTTTCGTGAGTTTGTTGAGATACACCACATGCTAAGCCGGTAGCAAAAAATGTCAAATGGTGACAAAGTATAAATACATGGATTTATGAATGTTTAATAGGGTTTTTTTTTGTTTGTTTTTTGTCAATAATAGTGATTAAATTGAGAGCGTTCTGAGAAATGTTACAGAGTCAAAAACCAGATTAAAAGTCTTATTGTAAGTACCAAATTGTCAAAAACCATTGTGTAAAAAAAAATCGTCGAAAACCACATTGAAAAAATTGGGATACAAATAGCAACTCCTAGCAGAATTGTTCAGTAGTGCTAGATGGAACGACATGTTTCCACCGACGAATGGCACGACAAGCCAAATTCAAGTTCCTTTGGATTATGCCACACATATTTTTCTTAATTTCTCTAAAACAAATTAAAAAAATCAGAAGATCCATTTTGTTTCCTTGCCTGACCCATCCTCAGATATATGACCGACCCACCATCTCCTTTTTACCACATGGCGGTGTTCCTCTCGCCGCTATTCAGAGCATCGCCGCCATCTCTCGCCGCCGCCGTTCTTTACAGTGTAAAACAACAATATTTATCATCGGTAGTTTTCGAGTTTCTTATATTACATCCAACAACACCAATTTCATTATGAACTGTTTAGTGACATTTGGTACAGAAATTGAAATTGCAGGGCAATAAAATTCATGAAAATTAGAAAATATGGTGCACATAATTCTTCGCTCATGAATTGCTGCAACCGCTCCTTAAGAGCAGGACCGTGACGGCAGCCACTACGAGGATTGATAAATACAACCACAGGTGAACTCTGGCGGCTTCATCTCCATCAACTCCTCCTTGTCAATACTCCGGCGGCGAGAACGACGGCGGTGGATTAGTCAGGAATGAATGGGGTTGGTGAGAAGAGAAACAGAAGCACAACAAGTTGGTGATTGAAGACTTGGGAAAACACTTAGATCGGAATAGAGAGAGAAGGGTGATGTTTAATAAGTTGCCACATATGTCGTTGTATTTGCACGACAAAAGTTGTCGTGCTTACCAGCATTTTCCAGAATTGTTAATGATGGTTTCTCTCCCCACCCCCTAAATTTCTATTTTTACGCAGAAAAATTCGGGAAACGTTTCCCAAAGTTTTTTCAATGAAATTTCTCTTTTTCCCTCCAAACTTTTCTTTATTTATTGGGGGTGGAGAACTTTTTCTGCTTTAAAAAAAAAACTTTGGAAAACGTTTCCAGAAGTTTTTAGAGTGAGAAAAGAAATTTGGAGGTGGTAAGATAAATTTTTATTGTTAATTGACAAGAACGGGCCCAATTAAAGAATAAATGGGCCTAAAGTTTTCCAGCCCACTAAATTATACATTCATTCATTTCCATCTTCTAAAGGCTTAAACCCTGGAAAAACCAGAACAAAACCTGTTTCTGTATTTTGATTTCAGTCGAATCAATCAAATAATCGTTCATCATTGATCACTAACTGTAACGTTCATTCATGAATCGAATTTGAAAACGATGTCTTTGAAACGATTACAATTAGCTCGCACACTCTATCGTTCATCTCAGATTCAACCACAATCTTCATCCAATCTGTGAGTTACACTACCTTTGCATTATACACATTTGATTTTCATTTTTTCAATTTCAATTAAATGACATTTTGCAAAATTTTCTTACTATTATTGCGTTGTGTTTGGATTTTGAATTTTGAATTTTGAACTTTCAGGTTTGGTAGCTGCAGAAGCTATTCCAATGCTTTATCAAACGGTATTCTCGTAATATCTTTAGATATCAATTTTTTTCCCTGATTTTATTTAGCTTTGAACATGAATTGGACTTAATTTTCTGTGTTTTGTGTTTGATTAGGTTCTGATTGTAGTTTTAAGAGTTTCCATCCTAATTTATTTAAAGGCAATGATGGATTTTCATTGACTAGTGTTAAAAATTTGACACTTCGATCTACAATGGTAAATAGTGTTTTTGTAAAAGAATATTGTTGTATTAAGATAGAGTTTGATTTTTTGGGGTTTTGGCTTTGGTTTTCTGATTTTTGTGTCTGTTGTTTTTTCTTAGGCTGTGGAGTTTTCCAATTTCATGAATGATAGAAGGATGTCAACTGCTGTATCACAAAGACCTTCTGCACAAGTGCGGGGTGTGGTAGGTTCTCTTTAAATTTCTTCTCTTTTGTTAGAAATTATTAGAAATAAGTATGGGCCTAACTCATCTCACAAAACCGGCTTGGAAGGTGGGGACTACCACTTGCTTATAAACACTTGTCAAAGCCATCTTATATCCGATGTGGGACTTTTTAACACACCCCCTCCACGTCCAAAACTGAACAAGTTGGAACGTGGACTGAACAATAATGGGTGGCCCAAATAACGGGTAGTCCTATAGATCTTATAGAGAGGTTCTGATACCATGTTAGAAATTATTAGAAATAAGTATGAGCCTAACTCATCTCACAAAACCGGCTTGTAAGGTGAGGACTACCACTTGCTTATAAACATTTGTCAAAGCCATCTTATCAAAGCCATCTTATATCCGATGTGAGACTTTTTAACATTTTTTTTTTAATAATAATGATCGAAGTTTTTTCTATTATTCTTCATCGGCTATAGTATATATTATGTACATTACACCCAATGTGTACATTTTGTATTGGATTAATAAAATTTATAGGACGACTTTTGTTTTGTGGAGGATGGTAGTTTTTTTTTATTAAGTTCTTACTAGTTATGGTTTGAGGGAAGATATTAGATTAAATTTATAGGATGACTCCTGTTTTCTATTATTTTTTTATGTTTAAGTTCTTACTAGTCATGCTTTGAGATATTAATGGCAATGCTGTGATGTTTTCTGTTGATTTGTTACTATATCTTTATCTCCGACTAATTCCCTTCTTGTAATCCATATTATGTATCAGTTGTTCTTTTATATTTTAATTGGCTTACTAGATTTAATATCTCATGTTTCCAATCTGTTCAAAATTAGCAATTCAAGTGAAGGGTTTATTCTACAATTAAAGCATCAAAAACATTTTATAACATTCAAATATTCTGAAACTCTTATAAAATATTAATAGCATACTAGCATTTTAAATGGCAAACCACATGAGAAACCGCTGTCTTTTCAAATGGACGGTAAAGTGGACATGCTATATGTAAGTACATGCACCATATATGCGTATTGTGCTCTAAAGTCTAAAACAGTCTTCCAGAGAGTTAATGATTTAGATGGTCTTTTAGGAAACTCTCTCATTTAACAATTGCTTTTCCATTATAATACTCTGTAAAAGATTAGATAAAATAAAATAAATGAAATCAATCTTGGTTGCTGCCAATGATTTTTTTTTTTTTTTAATTTGCTGACCAGATATTAATTTTCATGCTTTACTGACATATCATTATTGCAGGGAGCACAGATAGCCTTGTCAAGTCCCGGTTTTATCCATGAACCTTACGAACCTCGTGAGAAAATCCCATTTTGGCGAAGGTTAGGCCACAATGGTTTTGCTTCGAGTAAATTACCAATTTGGTCTCTTTCTGTGTAACTCACTCTTATATAGGTTGCCGAATCTTCCAATATCTCAAATTAGTCCATGTCTCTCTCAAACATTTCTCAATTTGAGATATTGAAAGAGTCAGGGACGTATTTGAGAGCGAGTTACGGAGGCAGGGACCAATTTGGTAGTTTACTCACTCTGTTTCTCTATGGCTTTAGTTTCTTATCTTTATTATACATTCCTTCCTCTAGGTAGCCTAAAATAAATACTTCCATATATTGTTATATATGATATGAATCTATTCCCTGAAATGTAAGTTAGCATATCTTTTTGTGGTGGGATTTACATCTTTTCTAGGTATTTTCTTTCCACCAATATGATGTGTCTTCAAGACTTGTATAGCATTGCGGTCACATATAGACTATTATATGTATCCATCCTGGTCTTCTCTATAACTTCTATGATATTTGATGTATCAGGATGTTCACTAGAAGTGGTTGGAAAAGAACGAAAAACGACATGATTCTGGAGGTAATGTTGCATATAACTTTTGTTACTTTCTTTTATCTCCCAATTTTGGAACCTAACTATATCTATGTAATAATTTCTATTAATCCAATATTTTCATCCCTACTCCCTTTCTATTTTACACCCAATCTTGGAGAACTGCAGCATACTGTTTCTCTAAATAATAATACTCCCATCCGTCCCTATTTATAAGAGCTAATTTGACAAAACACGGGTATTAAGAAAGTGAGTTTTAGTATTAAATTGATTGACAAATTATACTGATTTTACATGTTTACCCTTACAATTAATTGTAGTACTTTGTATCAAACAAAAGAAAATTTAATGCTATTAAAAAAACTATGCAAAGTAAATAAGGGTAAGTTTGGAAAAAAATAATTAATGTCATTGATAATTGTAAAAGGATCTTATAAAAAGGGACAATTTTTTTGTCAAACTAGCTCTTATAAAAAGGGACGAAAGGAGTATTTATTATAGAAAAAAATGAAGTTAAAGTCATGCAGAAAGTACTGAATCCTGGACAATGGGCAATGGCCCTTTCTTCTAATCAATTTTTTGCTTTTGCTCTGCTACAGCTCAAAAATGCTTATGCCATTGCAAAATTAAGAAAAACAGGATATTCAAAGAAACAGTTCTACAGAGAGGCTGTCAGTTTGTACAAGGAGGTATATAACTGCTATATTATATGACATGCACTCTCTGCCTAGCTTTATTTTTTTATTACTCACTAGAGGTGTGTTTCACTAATCAAACAAAGTCATTGTGTCCTGTCTACAACTCATTCTTCCATACATTAATAATATTTTACTGATTGCCTGTTACTAATCTATGCAATTAATTAGAAAATCAAGGTGGACAACATTGTTGAAATCCAAACTAGGGAACCAAAACCAAACTTGTTTAAAACCAGAGGGATACAATAGAACAACAGCAGTCAAACATTTTGCCATTAGGTGAGGTCAGCTAGAACCAATCAACTCCATGAAGTTGTCATGTTTTTGTTCCCAGAAGATAGACCATTTACCTCTAGATTTGAAACTAGAGGAATCAAAATTGTATTAATTTAATTTTCTACTAGTGAAAAACAATTCATAACAATCATGAAAGATAAATATTTTTCCTAAAAGATACAGTTTTGAAACACACAAACTCTTTTGATTGTTCATTTATTTCCATATAGTGATGGATTCAAATCCTTAGCTATTTGAAGAGATTATCAGTCTGATGAAGCAGATACATAAGTGGCATTTCATTGTTTGTTCAGTAAACAAATTTACTTCATAAATTTTTGAGCACGAAGATTTGCTGCATTTTGTTTCTTTGGCAAAAGAGCTGTAAATTTGATATCATTTAATAGACTAGTAGAAACCATAAAATAGAAGCGAAAACTGAATGGAACTGATGCTGAAATTTTTTAATTCTTAATAGATTGGTCTGTAATTTCTCTCTCTCTCTCTCTCAAATTTCCATTTTTCTCCTCTGTCTTCATAATAGGTTCATATATTTTTATCAGCCAGACTTAACTGGCCGGAACAACTTATCATGATTAGTTCTTGCTGATTTCCTTTTTTTGCCTTGTAGTATGCATTTCATTCTATTTTGACTTTCTTTTGCTCCATGATTTCATTTGGCATATTTTTTTTCTCGCTGCTAAAAATTTTTTTTTTCTGCAGATAAACACACTAATAGCTAATGGTGACAAAAAATCATTAAGGAAAGCAGTTACTGAGAAGATGTTTTCTGTATGCTTCAGTTCCTTATTGTTATTTTATTTAATGTGTTTATTATTTTAGCTAAGTCACAGCTATGTACATTTTCATCAATAATTTTCAGATGTTTGTATAATTTCCAGACACTTAAGAATGAAATTAAACAAAGAGAAACTACTTGGAGCCAGGTTTATTGGGAAATGGTTGAGCCTGTTGTTATGGTACGAACTCTGCGTGCTCGTATGGTTAGTATTCTTCTCCTTCACTTAACTGTGTTTTATTTACTATTTTAGTCAAGATGATGTGGCAATTTCAAATTTAGCATGACTATGAAACATGAGAAAGAACACATGCCTTTACTGCATTGGCTCAACTTGCCTGTGAGGCATCATCATAGGCTGGTCCGATCGGATTGAGTAGTATTATTAGCTTTGCTAGGACCACAGGGTCTATTTTATGAGGTTTTTACAAATAAAAACTTTGAAGTTAATCTCTTAGGTTACTTGTCATTTTTCTAATGTGTCCTCTCGATATCTTCTCTGTTTTATGTCTCATAGAAGCAAAAACTTATTTCTATGATTTTTTCAAAGAGTCTGCTGCACAGAACCTTTCTGGGATAAATATACTAATATAATTAAGATTCAATTTAATTCGTGTTTTCTTGCTTGAACATGATGTCAATTCTATATATATGAATTGGCTAGATCTTGTTACTTGTTACTATGCATGTCTGTTTAACCTGTTAGGGCTATGCAGAAGAACAGATATATTTGACGCTCAATCGTACTCATTACATACAAGCACACATGCCACATTACATATTCTGAAAATAATATATATCTTTTCTCTGTATTATTGATTTATGGAGATTTCTTTGTCTTTACAGATTGGAGTTGACCGGAAAGACATGAATAAAGTATTTTATCAGCTCACTCTTGAGATTTTGGCTAAACAAGTATGCTTTTTTACACATTAAAATTAGTCTCATTACTGAAAATTATACACTTGGTTTCATGAGTATTGGGACTTCAAAAACTTATGACAGTGAATTAATGTTATTTTACTTGCAGAAATTTGAAGCATATGACTCAAAAGGTTCTGTTGTTGCTGGAGATAAAAACAAGGAGGTAATTTTACTCAATTCCTTTGCTTCCATACTTGTATTGTAGTGTTTTAGATATTCATTTTCTCTTTTTTATTTCTGCCAATTAGCAGAATGCATTAGATCATCAAGGCAAAGATAATCTGTTCTTTCTTTATCTTATATATATTCTTCCACAATTATTGTACGAAAGGAATAGTTTATATTTAATATTGTGGCATGAATTATTCTATGAAATGGCAACCTGCTATAGCTGAAAGAACTTTATACAGTGGGTGCATCCATCAGTTTGCATATTTTTACGCCAATATAAACTGTTTTCTCAAGCTCAGTGTCCTACCCTTTTTTTAAGTGCTTGTTGCCTATGTTTTCCAGGTTCTTGTCCGTGATATATGGGTATTTGAGAAATCTACGTTTCATCCTGGAGCACACTGGCGTCTTTGTGGACGGATATCTCCAAAAGAATCATAGCCATATCTCCATGAAAGAAGGGATCAAATTTTATGGTAGTTATATATGTTCATATATTGTAACTTATTACTGTTGAGCTGATTTGCCACAGAAACCTTTTACTTTGTTCCTTTAGAGTCAAATTGATCTTAGAGAAGTTTTGTTTTAGGAATAAAATATAGGTGTGTAAACCTATTCCAAATTTTGTTTTTTTAATGAAATTGATTTGGAGATTTTCCCCTTTCTTTTATTCTCCTTACAAGTATCTTTTATTTATTATACTATAATATGTCAATCAAAAGAAACCTTGAGGGAAAGGTTTTTGCTAACATCAGCATAGTAAGAATTGAATAATAAACGTGGAAGAATGGTCAAAGTGATGCTATTCTTCAAAACCCACGATTCTTTCCACAAATAGTAATTAATAATTCCGTAACATCACAACCTTGCTAATGATTTGGAAGGATTAACTAAAACAAAGCTTAAAACTTCTTGTTATTGTATTAGTGCTGATTAATTTCATTGCTCAAGTGTGCCCTTACCACGCCATAAACATAGAGTATGGAAGATGCAAACAATTACCAGTGATGCCTTTTTTATATTCTTGCTTTCTACTGCCAGATTCAATAGTAACAAAGACTTCTTGATTAACATCCCTTCCAAGAAAAGCAAAGGATATCTTCCAAAGATTTTCAATATCTATTTCCTAATTTAGCCATCTATATTCTTACTACCATGCTTGGGATTTAATCTATATTTTTTTTCCACCCTACCCATTAATACAACTCACCCTTTTGACACCTTTATTTATCTCTTGATAACATTTTAGCAGATGGACCAAAGAGAACTCCATCTTCAACATCTGGGCATCTGCTATAAGCTCTATAATTTCATTACTAAAACTCTGGCTTCGCAAGCGTTGAAGACGGTCACTTTAGGGTGTTCTACACGTTATAGTTCAACTTCAACTGGACCAAGAGGTACTGATTCTGAAGCAGACAAGGTGGTAAGGTCAAAGACGCCATATAATAAGGCTGATGGTAACGATTCTCCATGCATTAAAACTAACGAGATGGTTAGAGAAGACATGGCAAGATTGCCAAAAAGGATATCTCTAAAGAAATCTGTAAGTATAAATGACAATGTGGAACATATTCTGCTAAATAAAAAGAACAAAAAGAGGAGCAAGTCCTTCCAAAAATCAAGTTCCCTAGATCAAGACGAAGAAGAGGAAGAAGAGGAACCAAAGCCTCTGCGTTCAATTCTAAAAGTTAGTTCCAATCTCAAGGATAAATCCAATTAAATTTGTGGATTATATATTACTATATCGGTTGTAATAATATTAGCAGTAACAATATATGTTAAGAAACAGCAGAGTAGCTGTTATGAATGTGGTGCGTGCGTGTGACCTTAATGACAACGAGAAAGGAGGGTTACGGTGTGAAGAGAACTATCTTGAAATAAGTAAACATCAAATATAACATCATCAACCCTTAACTAACTTGAAATAACTTGCGTAACTTAAGGGACCAACTTGATTTGTTTCGAAATCATAACGATAAGACCAAATTATTACTACATGGAGAACAACACTTGGTAATTATTATGCATCCGACACACGAAACACCTTTGATCTTACAAATAGAAGATAATCAAAGTTACAACAATATATAATGACTTTGACAATGAAACACTTGGAAAGAACATTAAAACGAAAATGCTATTGGTTCTAAAAGAAGTGGTTCTTTCTTCGTGAGAGCAAGAGCGAATACCTCGCTCATATCTATATGTTGCATACTTGAACTTGTTTCAGGTAGCTTCCAATCAAACCAATAGAGAAGGCTAAGAAGCACATATTCAACAATAGCTATCCCAAAATTATATCCAGGACATCCCCTTCTCCCAAAACCAAATGGGATAAACTGAAAATCTTGACCTTTAAAGTCAACTTGGTTGTGTTGAAATCTATCTGGCATAAACACTTCAGGACTTTCCCAGATTTTAGGGTCCCTTTGTATTGCCCATGTGTTTACATATACCATTGTTTTTGCAGGAATGTCGTACCCTTTCAGTTTTACATTAGATATTGTTTCTCGAGGAACCAAAAGAGGACCGGGAGGATGTAATCTGAGAGTTTCTTTCACTACACGCTTTAAATAGTGCATTTGATTGATGTCACTTTCTTCTACTTGTAATTTATGGCCTAAAACACATCTTACTTCTTGTGTTTTCTTCATTATGATTGGATGTCTCATGAGCTCTGAAAATGACCATTCTAATGTTGTTGTGGTTGTGTCAGTTCCTCCCACAAACATGTCCTGAAAATTGTAGAGAGTTAATTTTTTAGCACAGCTATTCATAGCGAAGCACCCTTTCGTGAATCCAGCGAATGTTGATGTGTTTAATGTTAAAGAAAGAAAAAGCTTAATGTTTCGCTATTCAAGAAAAATATGGCGGGCATTAACCAATTAAAAAAAATTGCTAGGCATTCGCGATGTCTCGCGACAATAAGCATGTCCCTTAATTTTTCTTTGAAGAAACTTGTTAATGCATGATTGACCACTTGCAAAGGAATGAAATACAACAACAAAAAATAAAGACTTGTATTATCTTATAAAATTGATCATTTCTTTCGCAATATATGTTAATAAGTCAAACAACCAAAAATTGCTTCATTTTAGATGCCGTTTCAAAAATTGCTTCATATCTGTTGTGAAATGACTTGAATGAGTGTTTATAATTGAGGGAAATCATCGCCTTACAAACCAGTTTTATAAAGTAAGTTATAATTTCTATTTCTCATACAAAATTAACTTTTAATTTGTTTTGAGATCGGTTTGGTTAGTTTGTTTTGGAAAGTTTTAGGTATAACCCGATTTTGTATCACTATTTTTCCTATAACACCCCTAAATATGGACCTCTAAAAGATTCAAAGTAGGAGTATATATATGAATGCAAGTATGTGATTTAATTTTGAGTGAGTAAATGAAAGAATAAAAAATTATAGAAAATGTCTCGTGTAAGCTTAACTCAATTGATGGGACATTGCATTATATATATATATGCAGGGGATCGAAGTTTGAACCCTGCTCATCTCACTTATCCATCTTAAAGGTGAAATTTATAGTAACTAGACTACTTGACCAAAAAAAATTATAGAAAATTAAAAGTAAGAGATAAACCGTTATAATTGCTTTAATATCATTATTGGAGAGCTCAAACTCAAGCATGGTATTCTCTCTTAGTTGAAGGAGAATATCAACAAACCCTTTCTTTTTAAATTCTTCATTTTCTATCTTCTTTACTGCCAAACACTCTTCAATCACCTTATCAAACAAATCATTTAGTTCTTGAAAAGTTTCCTTGAATTTTCCAATTTTTCCACTAAGAATATCAACCCAACCCAACAAAGGAAAGTAATCTCCAACAACAAATTCTGAAATATGAAACAAAATCTTCCTTGATAACTCTTTCACGTTGTTGTCTTCATACTTTTTACCAATAGCACATTTACAAACAATATTGTTTATTGTTGAATTAAGCATCTCACTTAAATTAACACATGCATCATTTGAGCTAATTTCACGTATCTTATTCACCAATTCTTCAACTTCTTCTTTTCTATTTTGACCAAATGATTGTACACATTTCATGCTCAACAGTTCTACAACACTTATTTTTCTTTTTTGTCTCCAATTTTCTCCATAATGTCCAAAAACAATATCTTTACAACAGTACAACAAAATTTTACACGCTATATTTTGGGGTCGGTTTGAAAAGGCTAGATCATGAGTTTTCATTATTTCCATGACTACATCTGCTGATGAAATCACTAGAGTTTGTCTTTGTCCCAATTGCAACAACATCATGTTGCCATATTTGAGTGATAGGTCTCTAAGTGAACGGTGTGGAAGTGTCCCTAGCTGATGAAGATTACCAATGATTGGTAATTTTGGTGGAGATGGAAGCTGATTTAGATTGGCTTTGGATTTGGGTTTTATAATTGCAAGCTTAAACATGAATAACACACTTACAAGGAAGAAAAAAGATAGACAAAATGGAGAAGCAAAAAATTCTGCAATTTGCTCTTTTTTGTGAGCCATTTGCTTTTTCCAAAGACAACCACCCAACAAAATACATTTTATACAAGGATACAGAAAATTTCTTTTGTCACTCTACTTATTTTATCGCGCAAAATGTGTTCTCAACACACAACCAAAGCTCTATTGTTGGGTCCAGCCATGTGAAGCATTAGTTACATTCACATGGTAAAGAATTCTCCATAACATTAATTACTTTTTTTTTGTTAGGTGCAACAAATGTAAGCTTATCATTCAGAGTGAAATTATCAATATTTTTAATACTATTTGATTTTACATGAACAAATATAGATTTGGGGATAGAAAAAATAGATTGGAGTGTGTTCCCATGAGCTATAGATTGGAGTGTGTTCCCATGAGCTTAGCTCAATTGGTTAGGATATCGCTGCAGGAGCCGGGGTTCGAACCCCAAACACTCCACTTAACCATCTTTAAGGTGGAATTTCAAGCCACTAGGCTATTTACCAAAAAAATAAAATAGATTGGAGTGTTAATATAGTTGGAATGTCTTAATTGCTACCATTGTACTTTTTTTGCCTTTTAAAAAAAAAGAACTAGTCTATATAAAGAATTCAAATTCTCCTTAATAATTACTCCCTCCGTTACAAAATATAAGCAAAAGTGAGTCAAAAAAATTTGATGTATTTGATTCAAAATTTAGATCAAATACATTCACTTTTGTAAATTTTGTTGACCGCAACTTTTGTTTATATTTTGTAATAGATGGAGTAGTTATTAATGAAACTCATCACCAGTTGAAGTCAATCACTCAATGTTAACATGTATCACATGGGTGCCTATATTCATAATGTATTCATGATGTTTTTATGATTTTGGTGGCCTATGGCGATTTTATTAATTTTAGCCTAACTACTAAATAATATAAAAAAAATTGAATTTCTATAAAATATTGAATTTTTCATTTAATATCAAAATATTCATACAAAACAATTCCTACGAACATTTTAATAAGATGCAAAGTCACTAATAATTGTTTCTATATATCAATATGTTCCATCATATCTTTCGCAATACATAAAATGACAATATCATTCAATCTTTCTTATGACATTGACAATCTCAAGTAGTTTTTTAATAATTTAAAACTTACGAATTTTGGTTTTTTTTTTTTTGGCATATATAATATACCCCTAAAAATAATTATTTGGCGACTTTGAAGAATGTGAACCAAAGCATTTAAGGCATGTCATTCATTTTCTCTGCTCTCTATCTTATAATAAGTGATTCAGTTGCAAATGCTAATATATAATTTTGACTATTAATATCTTTAATATATTAGTAAAAATTATAAATGATTGATATTTTAAAATTATTCATTGAAACAAATCCAACAACATCTTATATATTAATAAAGTTTGTCTAACATGTGCAATATTGCACATGTTAAAGTAACCAAAAATGGTAACTTTTTATTGAAAAAGAATAATATTTGCTTTTATTTTTGTCAAAAAAATAATATTTGCTTCTATTTATTGGTAGAAAAATATGGACAAAAAACAAGATACATGATACATGAATAGTATGCACATGGTCAAACCAAGCCACTCATTATGGAACGAAGGGTGTATTAAGAAAGGGAATTGATTATAGGGTAAATAGGTTGATACCCCCCTGTAATATAGACGAGTTTTGTTTTTTCCTCCTATAATTTTTTTTCTTTTGATTCGCCCCTTGTAAAGTAAATTTTTTTGGTTTCCCCCCTTGGCTGCAAGGAAATTGCACTTTTTAAATCGGTTGAATATATTAACCGATTTAAAAAACATCACTTTTTAAATCGGTTTGAACAAAATAACCGATTTAAAAAGTGCACCCAAGGGGCGAGTCCAAAAAATTCAACATTGCAAGGGGCGAGTCAAAAGAAAAAAAATTACAGGGGGGAAAAACAAAACTCGCCCACATTACAGGGGGTATCAACCTATTTACCCTTGATTATATCTATTAGAATATTCTCAAATTTTTTATTCTTAGGATCGTCTGATAAGATTGACAAGGAAAATTAGTATTAAAAAGAACAATCCGTGACAATTGTACAAGACATTTTTATTAATTAATGAACAATTTTTTGTGTTATACGATGTTTGGAGGGCTATTTTTTTAGTGCATATTTTAGACTAAAAGTTGGAACAAAAAATGTCTCGGACAAAAATTCCTTTTTTTGTTTACGGATTATATATATCCCATTTGTTCAATCTCATATATCCTATTTGTTCAATTCCAATAACAGTTTTAAAATCAAACACACTATAATTGAATTGGTCCAATAAACCATATAAGTTTTTTAATTTTGTCTAACCTCTTAATTATTTTTTTTAAGATCTTATCAGTTTTTCTTGACGCGTTTCAATTATCAAAGTTGATTAAGAAAAAAAGAAAGACAATTATAAAGTTTAATTAATCCGATAAAAAAAAGGTGAAAACCAAAACAGAGACAAAATTATAAGGTTTAATTATTCAAAGAATTGGTCCAATAAACCATTTTTTTGTGAAAGGAGTATGTGGGGTTGGAGTGAGGCAGTTGAGGGAGTTTAACCTTGCTCTTTTAGGTAAATGATATTGGGGGATGTTGATCGATAGATGGAGTTTATGGTTCAGAGTTCTGGTGGTCCGTTATGGGGTAGAGGGAGATTGTGTGAGGGAGGGAGAAGGGGGTCCTCATGGTGGAGGGAGATTGCGAGACTTCAGAATGGTGCAGTAGGTGTAATGGGGTGGTTCAGGGAGGGCGTTGCGAGGAAATTGAGAGATGGGTCAGATACATTCTTTTGTACTGACCCTTGGTTGGGTGGAATTCCCTTGAGTAAAAAGTTTAGGCGTCTTTTTGGCCTGACGGAGCATAGATCGAGTTCGGTATAGCTGAGATGTCAGCATTATGGTGGGAGGTAGGTGGGGCGGAGTGGGTATGGCGGAGACATTTGTGGGTGTGGGAGGAGGAGATGCTGAGGGAGTGTCAGGATTTACTTCGTGATATCTTTTTGCTGGCTCAGTGTTCCGATACATGGATGTGGCGGCTTGACCAGATCATGGTTACTCTGTGTGTGGTGCATATCAGCTTTAGACTACTCAACAGACTGTCACCTTGGGGGAAGCTGACGATCTTACTTGGCACAGACAGATCCCCTTGAAGGTTTCTATTTTTTACATGGAGACTCTTGTGAGACATGTTACCAAAAAGAACTAACTTGGAGACTCGAGGCATCATTACCCCCATAATATCTTTCTTGTGTGGTGGCATTGAATCAGCTCAGCACTTGTTCCTATCATGTAGCACTTTTGACTACCTTTGATCGTTAGTCTGGTCTTGGATTGGTTTCTCGGCAGTCAACTCTCACAATCTTTCGGATCACTTTCTTCAGTTTACCTACTCCTTGAGAGGTCGTAGAAGACGACAGTCTTTTTTGACACTCATTTGGCTTTTGTGTCTGGGTCATGGGAACGAGAGAAATCAAAGGCTGTTTAGAAGCTCAAAACAATCCCCTCCTTTGATACTGGACAAGGTCAAGCTTTACAAATTACAACCACTACTCTTTTGATTCAATCTCATATTATTATTTTTTTCCAATTTAGGAACATAAATACAAATTAGTTGTTAACTATGAGGCATACTCCAAAAATGGTGAAGTACTCGTACCAGGTACGTGTATGGTACGCACCAATCTGTACCTATTTTTATTTGGTTGATTTGGAATGATAAATATGAAAAAAAACATATTGATGGTTGAAAACTCTTTTAAAATATTTTGATTTTTTATTATATATCAATTATATCTCTCACTTTTGATGAAAATAGTTAAGATGGTTGACAAAAAAATTAAATCTCCAAAAGTTGAGGATAATATTTCACTTAAAAAATAATTTTTTTAATAATATCATATTGCGTATAGACAACATAGGTTGTTAATGATACTATTAAGTAAATTGTTAATTAGTACTTTAGTTAAAATATTAAATATAATAAAAGAGTTTTAAAATTTATGTATTCTACTTTTAAAAATGTAAAAAATATTTTTTTAATTTAAAATTTATTTGCTCCGTTTAAAAACACAGCATCACTCTATTACTTTTTTTGACAAAGCATCTGCATCACTCTATTACTAAATAGAATTTGTTCTAATTATCAAAATAAAACAAAAAAAAAAAAAAAACATTATTGTAGTCATGCAAATTGCAATAGATAAATGTACAAGTCTAATTTTACAATCAAATTAATTAATACATAATGAATCAAACAAAGGTTATCTATTGTAATCTCTACTAAATTCTCAAATTCTTCAATCTATTGAAATTTGTTCTTTTGAGTTTTCAATTCTTCATCATTCAAACCTATGTGTATAGTGAAAGAATCTAGTTAGTTAGTTTCATTTTCAGTTTCACCTTCACCTTCATCTTGAATAGCTTCATCATCATCATCAGATTCAGATTGAGTAAGAGGATCAAAAAAAGCATCAAGATACCAAGAACATTGATCATTCCAAGCACCTTTTGGTGCAGTTGCACGCCATTTCTGATCAGCAATCATATCAGGTGACAATCCCCATTCAAGCATCTCTTCCTCCGTATGATGAACTGCCAAACTATACTCTCCACCAGTTCCTTGCTGCATCACACGAAACTCACAGTTTCCAAAATTGTTTAGATGTTCAAATTGCTCAACCGTCCATTTGAACCATTTCATCAGAAAAATCCGTGACGTTAATCCGTGTGAAACTATCACCAGATTCAGATCGTTTGATTGATCGATGTGAAGCCGATTCAAATCAATGTCTCTCCATAAAGATTCAAAAAAACCTAACAATTCAAATCAAATCAAATTACTCACATGTTGTGATTAAATTTTCAGATTCAAAATTAAGATAACCAGATCGATGAAATTATTCAAGGAGAAAGAGGTTTACCGGAAATACGATCGAAAACATCGGCGGCGGATTCACCTTCAGGAAACCGATAAAAGAATCTACCAAATCGTTCACGAGTTTCCTTGATGATTTTCATGCGTTCTTGAACTTGGAAGTTACCGAAATCTTGTTCACGAACACGCGATTCTTCTCTGACACCAATCACGCGTTTCTTCGAGAAAGATCGACCGAGTTCGCGAAGTGTAGATCGGGTACGGGCGTAAGGAGAGACATAGAAGTAGAGACGCCAGTCAGGGGAACAGCCTTCGCCGGAAACGACACGGCGGAGATTATCGCCGGCGAGGCGGGCTTGTTGGATGCCTTGCGGTGTTAACGGAATGCTGTGATCTGGTGTGGTGGTGTATGCTGACGTGTCAAGGTTTCCTTGAGACTCGCCGTGACGCATTAGTATAATCCTCTTTGGAAGAACACCCATGTTGATTCTAATTCTAACTAACACGCTTTCTTTGTTTTCTTCTTTATATTGCTATTTGCTTTCAATTTTTCATTGTCTTTTTCATTTCACTCAATTTATAAATTTATTTGCTAACTTTTAATAACCTAATAATCCAGTTTCTGTATGGGAAAACATTTTGAGAATCGATTCTGGTCAAGCTGCGGTAGGTGTAATGGGTAAACGCGGACGAATAATTTAATCCTTTTTTGAAATTGAAAGTCAATTTTAATTTTTATATGATGACTATAGTATGATGATGCTGTTTTTCATCATATTTCAAACAACTAGTTGCCCTTCTAGTCTAGTTTTAGAATAAAGTTGTGATACAAGTACGTTTCAAACATCTATGCAGCAAAGATCTATGTTGGGTAACATAACAAAACAAATTGAATTCTATTGGTCAAAAAGTTTAATATGTTTTTGTTGTTAAGGCACAAGTTGAGATTTTTGGGTCCAGGTTGATTTTTTTGTGGCAAAGACAAATCAATTCATTTCATTACGAATAATAATATCAATACAATAAGAGAATTAGAGAAATTAATTAGAAATGAGAGACCAAGAAATTGATTTTCAAAAATATTGGAGCTATATAAAAAATAAGCGTTTGCTCTAGTTACATTATGATGAACAACTTTATTAGTTTGTCTTCTAATAAAAGCTAGATTGTAGCTAGCATTGGATGAAATAAGGGACTTGCAAGTTAACACAATGCCTAATTCATTAACATATGCATCACCATTTGTTATAATGTTAACCACAGTTTGACAATCACTCTCAAAATTGATTTGAGCATCACCACTTTCTATTGTAATCTGGAGAGCAACAAGAAGAGTAGAAGTCTCACATTCAGCAGCAAGAGCCAGATGAGAAAAACATAAGGTACAAGCTTGCATCAAAGTATGGAAATGTCATGAAAACAAATGTTTGCGCTAAAACACCCTTCAGCTGAAAGAAAAAAGTGTACAATCAACATTACACTTTATTTAATTGCTACATGGTTTCACCTAAGAAATACTATTACCTAAAATAAGGAGTTCTTCAAGGCTATATTGTACCAATTGTAGTCACGAATGGTGTCATGTGCGAGTAAATAAGATCTAAGAACGTCGAAAGGATTGTGATCCCACAAAAGAGCATTGTGATTGCGCCAAATACTCCATAGGGTGGCTAAAACACTAGCCTTGATATTGTCATTTGAACCTGCAAACATAGAGAAAAAGACAATTGAGAGATTGATTTCTTGTGGTATGCAATTCCAATAATTAGTAGCATGATGACATTTAAGGAATAGATGCATTGTGCATATGCACTCCTCATTTCCACTCACACAATGAGACCCACGAGACGGTTATTCATATCATTCTCCATACATACGCATATCAACATATCCTCAAGGTACACCCAATTCACCCATTTCATACACTTTTATCTTGAATTGTTACTAACTTGAATGTTGGAATGTTAACATTCTTGCAAGTACTCTTCCCTAGCATAGAACCATATAGACTAGTTACATCAGATCCACTAGAGGAACCATATAGTTCTATCCATTTAGAGCAAGGTATATTACATGGTCAAAAGAAAGATTTTATCAAGAAAATGACATCACATTTTTTGAAGACAAAACACAAAGCAAATGAAAACGAAAAAAATTGAATATTTTAAAACTGGATTTCCCTTCCGGGTTCTATTAAAATCACGACATTACAAGAACTAGGTAGTGACACGATCACTAGTAGAACTTAGATGGCCACGTATTAAAATTTCCAAATGATGGCGCGATTTAGAGAGGAAAATCAACTAAAGCATTCTACATAGCAGAATTTCAAGATTTTTACCATTGAAGAACACATTTAAGTTGTATAACTTTTTTTTGGTTATGTTAGTTATTAGTATGAGTAAATAATTCTCTCAGGTTAGAAACTGTAGATGATTATCTTTGAAACTATCTGAAGCATGTAACTATAACGTTATTTAGTTAAGTTTGTGTTTAATGCTTTTCGATTCTTGATCACTTTCGAATTAATTTTGAAAGATAAATTACAATTGAATAAGATGATAAGTTGTATAAACTAAGTATTCATGAGTTTTTGGTTTTTATAATAATGTTTATGATTTTTTTTTTTACCGAAATATTCACAAGTTTTAATATATTTTTTTGAGGCAATTTGAGTTTTTGATGAGAATAAATTGTCAATGTATTATAAAATGGAAAATGCTATTTAGCAAGAATTTTTTGATGCAAGAAAGAGAAGAATAAATCCTCACCCTTGATTACATCCATAACCACCCATGTTTTCCACTAAAAAAGAAGATTAAATGACATCATCCTTTAAGATTTTGCCATGTGTTAATTCTTGCATTTCTTGTGTAAAAATTTCATGCTAAATAGCAATGCTCTTATAAAATACGTTAACATCCGCTTGTCTTAGTCAAGACTAGAAGGAGAGAATCATCATCTTATAAAATATTTTAATGTAGTATTTATTCTATTTTATTGACGAATGTAGTGTGTTTTTTATATATAAAAAAAAATTGATCAAGTATTTCATATAAATTTATGGCTTAATTAAGATTTTTGCAATTTTGAATTTATTTTTTTTGGATATGTTTAGAAATTCTGGATTTGAAGGATAAAGTTATGAAGAACATGATGAGTGAATGAGGAAGAAGATGAAGAAATAGAAACAAAAACTAGTTGGTGATGGTGCACTATTATATCTAGTAGACAAGCAAAATTTAATAGTTTCTTTCTTCTCAAAAAGATCAAATGGTTAAGATTCAAAAATTTATTAAGGTATACGATATACCACCTATAATGTTGATTCACCTAATATATTTGGGGTTAATAAATTAATAGAATGAACTAATGTGATAAACGGTGATTTCTTTAAGGAACCAAAACAGAACTTTTATCCAATAAGAAACCAATGTAAAACCAATTTTTTTAGGAGACCTATAAACTAATTAAACTTAAATTAAATTTATCTATCAGAATTAAACCACATAACTCAATTGTCAGTCAGTGTCAGTACAATTCTAAGAAATGTCAGACATTAAATTAGATGGCAATCTCTTCTCCAAAAACTTTAGATAGAATTCTGAATGTTGGTGATTAAATACGTTAAATAATATCTGTGTGAGATTTTAAACAATGGGTCGATATGTCCGAGTGGTTAAGGAGACAGACTTGAAATCTGTTGGGCTTCGCCCGCGCAGGTTCGAACCCTGCTGTCGACGATTTTTTTTCTTCTGTAAATAACTCTTTTCTGATTACAGCCAATCTTTTGTGATGTGTATGTCATTTTTGGACTTCTCTGATTTCCTCTTAGGCTGCTACATAAAACTCCCTCTAGAAACAAAACGATATATGTTATCAAATGAAGTAAGAGAAAAATTATACTCCCTCTCTCTATGAAGTCCCCATACAGATACGATATCGATACACCGATAAATGAAAATTTTAAAAAAATTATATCCGATACTGGTGCGATATGTTGTTTAAAAATTAATTTTAAAATTAAATATATAATTGCACGATATATAAACATGACTAAAATCAATAATATTAATAATGATAATTTTTGTTGGAAGACAAAAAAAATTATTATTATTATTATTATTATTATTATTATTATAAACGTCAATAGTTCATTGTACGATGAGTACAAACAAGCCAATAAGCTTGTACAAGAGCAAAACAGTTTGAGGCTCAACATACAAGGTCTCCTCAGTCCTAACTAAAGACATATAATAGTATCGGGATATTATTTTTTTATTTAAAAATAAAGATTTAACCGATACTTTTCCGATACGAGTATCAGAATGTATCAGACGAGTATCGGTATCAGATACGTATCGGACACAATACTTCATCTTTTTTAGAGTATCGGGGCTTCATAGCTCCCTCTGGCCATACCATAATTATAAGTAAACCTTCATTTTTAAGGTTCACCAAATAAATGAGCGTATCTAGCCTATATTATTGACTAAATACATAATTTATTCAATGAATCTAGAAAGCAAATTTTTGCTTATAATTGTGGTCGAAGGGAGTATTATTTCTTTCTAAATAAAGTATATATAGGGTGTTTTTGATCTGTTAAAAAATAAATGATTGGACAGGACAACTTACTGTGTTTGATTTCAAAATTATTCCTGGACCAGACAAACCGAATGCCAAGGGACTCGACAAAAACCTAAATTCTTGTTTTCCACCAAACCACGGGACAATTTTTTATCCCGCGCACAAGTTGCCTAAAATACCAAAATAACCTTTTGTCCATCAAACATTGTATAAATACAAAATTTGTTCAACACTTTAAACTTTGTCTTGTATTGTTCTGTCTTGTACTGTTCTGTCCAGTACTTATATTTTGCATATCAAACGGATCTAGACTCATTTTTCTAAACTACCTTTTTATAATTTGGGATATTTACTTATCGATCAATTAATGAGAATAAGTCGCATAAGTAGATTTGTATGTGATCCCAACAAATTTGTTACAAAGTAATTGTGGAAACCACATATAAATTTATTTATATGGCTTGTTTTTCGATGGACAAATACCCCAAATTATGAAGGAATAAAGTATACCTCACAAAAAAATTATATACTTTCCATTAAAAAAGGATATCAAATAATAAAAGTATAGATAAATTTATCATCAAAATTACACCAGTGTAATTTTAAAATAGTTACAATCATTGATATCCATTGATTTTAGGGTTAATAACTTAATATACCCCCTGCAAAATATGTGAATTTTGTTTTACCCCCTATAAAAAATTTCTTTAAAATTTTAAATCGGTTTTTTCTGTTCAATCGATTTAGAAAGTGTACCCAAGGGGGTAAACAAAAAAAAATATTTTGCAAAGGGGAAATCTTAAAGAAATTTTTTATAGGGGGGTAAAACAAAATTCGCCTATTTTGCAAGGAGGTAAAAGCCTATTAACCCTTAATGTTATTTTGATCAGATGACTATTAACGACTCACTTATAAACTTAGCAGTTTCTATTAATAAATTAAAGGATCTACTTTTGGATAGAAACCTTTTCTTTGAACAACAGATTAAAATTACATGCATTATGTACAAAAAAAGAAAATTACATGCATTAATGGAATGGATATTATCAAGTAGCATGAAGATTTGAAGTGGTGATTTTGAGGAACATAATAATGTATTACTCGTATACATTAAAGCAAATACTGTTTAAAAAATTGCTATTCATATTTATATACCTTTAAATTACTATATTTTAAAATTTCAATGTATCAATACACTTGATGTTTAAATTAATAAACTATCCATTTTAAAAACATTATACTAATTTTTTACATTTTTATTATGAGTGGTGAAAAAATTTATTTTATTCATAGTTTTGGTAACTAAAAATATAGTTATTATAATTTTTTTTGAAGAAGCTAAATATTCCACCTAAATTGGCACCATAGAGAATCGAACATGAGACCTTAAAAGGAGCACACTCTTAGGTTCCAAGCCAATACCTAGTTATTATAATTTTTTAAATAATAGAAAAAGAAATTTCTTTCCAAAATACTCATTCACCTATTAATTTAAAGATTACACATAAATATAAATTCAAAAGCTCATTTTTTTTTTGAATAAAACTACAATATTTTTATCAATAAAAAATTTACAGTTTCCATTTTTCCAAAAACAATTACAACTATTTTCAATTAAGAACAATCCTTTTCTTTTTGGTATAAATGTAATATAATAAATATATAATTGTTTATTATCAACTTTGTGCAAGTATTAGTTCAAAGTCAATTGTTAATGATTTCAAGTCACTTGATACACAAAATATTTTTTTTAAGGTATTTAAATAAATATTTTGATAATTAATTTTATGCTTATTATAACTTAAATTTTTGTATTTAATTATATATTATCATTTTTTAGTGGCCCACCCGAATATTTTTTCCTGACTCCGCCACTGATGGATAAGGCATCCTTGAAACTCGTCTATATATATATATATATTCATCAACCATTTGAATCTTTGGCGCAATAGTACTTACACTTTTTTCTTTTTTTCTATACTTTTATCGTTTGATATCTTTTTTAATAGAAAATATGTAATTTTTTATAGAAGGTCAACTCTATTCTTTCATAATTTGCGGTATCTATCTATCAAAAAACAAGCCACACCTAAGTAAATTTATATGTGGTTAACTATATTGTAAAAAACTTGTTAGCGATGATTAATTTTCATGAGAATCCTCTCCATTTTTTTCTCTCAATTTTTCTAAATTTTTACATCTTAACCTTTAACCAACTTCTTTCATTTTTTAAAATTCCAATCCTATCCTTTTATTATAATATAAATAATCTAGATTTCATAATACTCGCTCAATTGTTTTTTCCAATTGAGATGATCCATTCTCAATTTTCATCAAAGAATTTGTGGAACACATAAGTTCTTTCCTTTTTATAGCACATCATGCACTTGTTGCTGCCCGACCTTTAGTCAATATAGATTGTGAGATCGATTATGAGCCAAGTTTGATTGTATATCAGCATTATCCTAGCTAGTCGACTTATATTTTTGTTTGATATTGGTATTTTTAAAGATCTCTCTATCAAAAATTGGTTGTTGCATAGTTCTTCATTTTTGGATTTCGGCCCTCATTATTTCTAAAAGAAATTAAATTAATTCGTACTTTATTCAACATGTAAATCACATCAAAATGCCCTTTATTTATTATGTACAAGTCAAGTACAACATAGAACCTATGCTAGTTTTTATCAACAAGAAGAAAAAAACTGTTTAGTATTCTTCTCTGACAAATTACAAATTAGAATGTGAAAGTTGAGACAAAGCACCAATATGAAGGAGACAAAATGAATAATATAGTTAACTTTCATAATTGAATTAAATTGAAAGTTAAAACAAATTATTTAAAATGAAGCCACAATGTATCATGCAATACCAACTCCACACATGAGCAGGTTGCTATGGCTTCCATGAATATGATTCACTAGTTGCTGGTGACACTTCCTTCTATACTGCTTATTCCATTCTCTAACCCTATCATCTTCCTCATATCTACTCTCTTCAACCATTTCCTCTTCTGATTCTGATTCTACTATAGTACTTTCTTCTTCTTCGTCGTCATCTTCTTCTTCATCTTCAGACTCCTCTTGTTCCAGATCATCTATGTAGCATTGATCTGGAACAAGATACAATCTCAACCGTCCATCTTGTCGACTAGCGTAGAGAGGTTTAGGTCTCTTTACTTCCACTTTGTTGAGTTGTAACCTTCCATTCCTTCTCACCGGTAACATCATAAAACTCGGTTGACCGTTACCGTCTAATGATGAAAGTGGCGGTGGAAACGTATTATTACTATTTACACCTCCCTCCACCGTTGTTATCCTCTTCCTCCGACAATATTCACCTTCATAGTCATCATTTTCATATATGAAATGATCTACTTGCATTTCATCAATGCTCTCGAATCCAACACTCTCTGTACAATTAACAAATTGTTTCATTTCACGAATCTTCGGCCGTGTTGGAATAGAGATGTCGGTTGCAGTGGTAGTGTTGATCAAGGTGAGAAGAGTGATGAAAGAGTTAAGGTGTTTTTTGAAGTTGAAAAAATGGAGAAGAAAAGAGAAAAAAAGTGAGAGAATAATTTGAAAATATAAAGAAAAAATCATAAGTGAGAAGATGTTGTTTGTAGGTAGGAAGTGATTGGAAGAGGGCGAGGATATTAAAAATATCCTCAACCCTAAAGATAAAGATTTAGAGAATTACATATGGTAATGATGAAACTTATTATCAAAATGAAAATGGTGAAGAGAGTGAAAGAAAAAAATGGAATGGAATGAAGTATGAGATGTAGTGATGATGATGGCCTATGAATCCTCCCAAAATGGCGCATTGCCCTTTTTCTACCGCATTTTTTTAAGACCATCCTCATCCTCACTTTTTTTATTGGTTACTACTGCTTTGCTTTGGCTTAGTGTGCATGTATGTGCGTGTGCGCGATAGTTACCAAATTGTGAGGTGTAAACATTAGTTAGTTATTTGTTTTTAGCTAATTTTAGCAAAATTATCTACTACATTTGCATTGTTTTCAAAGAGATATCACAATAAAGAATATATATTCTTGAGATTTTTACTTGTATTTATCTACTGCATGCACTTTCAATATTCTTTTAAGAGTTTAACACCAAAATTCACATAGCTAAGATTTCAAATTTCATAAAACTGTAATTGAATCGTGAAAAGTTGCATGTTTGACTCGTTACTCAATGTATAGAATGTTCTATTGTGTTTTACCATATGAATTATACTCACATAACTTAAATTTCAAATTCCATAGAACTATGATTTTTCATGAAAAATTAGTCTATTCTTTGTTTATCGAACCAAAACTAAAAAATAAATAAATGATAAGCACTATACAGCAATATTAGATAAGAAACAGTAAACTAAAGAGTCGAAAGAGTTTGAGTAGTTAAAGAAACCGGGTTTAAACTCTTGTAAAGAAGAAAATAGGTTAACAAAATAATTAATTATTATCATTTTATCTATCTAAAAAAATAATTCCTTGTAGAAAAGTGCATGTGAATTAATTTTTGAATTAAATATTGTTCTGGATACACCAAAATAGTCCCACATCGCTTGGTACTTGAGGCAAATGGTAGTTTATATACAACACTCGCACCTTTCAAACCAATCGAGGCGCCTTTTCTACAAAGGACAAAACCGTGACGGGTCAACCCCAAAGCGGACAATCTCTCGGAGATGTAGACTTGAGTTCAGATCTGAACAGTGGCGCCGTCGGTGGGAAACGACGGCAAATATGTTTTTAATCTCTCTAATATACTAACTTTCATTTTTAGTCTTCTAAATAATATCTTCAAACTTGGTGCATTTGAATTTTCTATTTTCAATTATAGTCTTTGCTTCTTCACAAAAGTTGATGTAGTATATGTTTCAAATTTTTTTTTATAACATATCATTATTAATAGTACCTTCAAAATTCTGGTGCCAATTTAGTGGGTTATTTACCTTCTTCAAAAAAAATAAAGTACCTTCAAAATATGATTAGTTTTAATAATAATTTAACTATTTAATCTTAAATTTAATAATTTAATTTTTAATTTGAAACTATAGATAAATTAATAAAGATAAAAAAAATCTTTTTGTTCTTATTTGTAATAAAAATCACTTGCAACATGACTTTTAGAAAAAATAGAGACTAAAATTGAAAATAAAAAATTTAATCGTAACATAGTTCACTTGGTTCTTCCCCAAGTCATGGATGGGGATCCAATTCACGCAAGTAACACCTAAGGAACCAAAGTTGAACAATCACAATATTTATGAAATGAAAACTGTAATTAAGCGAACCTTTAAAATAATTTCACAATAAACTTTACCAACTCTCTAATTGAAATCAATTTTATAAAATCAATTTCTTTAGAAATCATGATTATTAAGTGCTGACGGCACACAGAAACTATAATGTTCATTTCTGCAGACTGACTCAATATGTTAAAAACTACTAGTACTCTTGTTTGTGGTATCACAAGGGCCAAAACAAGAAAAGTCTAACATGCACAAACAGGAATTGAATTTCATGTTGTGTGACGCAATTTTGGCTCTCGGTCGTGTTGAATATGGAAATTGATTTTGGGCCTTTGGAATTAAAAGCCCAAAGTTGTGTTGTAGTAGATCTAATTTCTAGAATTCTATTCTAGAGAAATCCATAGAGCTCTCTAGAAAATAAGGATAAGTTGAGTCTTTGGTAGAATAGTAGAGAAAATTCTAGAGAGTGGCTTATAGCCATTAGATTAAGTTTGTGGTGGCAAAATCCTAGTCATTGATTTAGGAATGCCACTAGTATAAATAGAGGTCATGTAGTTGAGTTTGTATCAAGCCAAAAATTATAAACACTAAATAATACAAGTAGTCTTCCTTTTCAAAAGTTCTCTATCCTCTCCCAAATACTTAAACACTTTTTCCACCTACCCAAAACTTCCTTCCAACAAAAGTGGTATCAAGAGCTTGAAGATCCTCCTAAAGATGGCAAATAGTGGTGTTCCCTTCCAAGTTCCAATGCTCACAAAGAGCAACTATGATAATTGGAGTCTAAGAATGGTGGCTTTCCTTGGTGCACACGATGTGTGGGAGATAGTTGAGAAAGGCTTTGTTGATCCAGAGAATGAAGGCACTCCATCTCAAACTCAAAAGAATAGTTTGAGAGACTCAAGGAAGAGAGACAAGAAGGCTCTCTGTCCAATCTATCAAGGAATAGATGAAGATACGTTCGAGATGGTCTCGGGAGCAAAGACGGCCAAAGAAGCATGGGAGAAACTTCGAACCGCTTACAAGGGAGCCGATCAAGTGAAGAAGGTACGTCTTCAAACACTAAGAGGAGAGTTTGAAGCTTTGCATATGAAAGAAGGTGAGCTTATCTCCTATTACTTCTCAAGAGTTTTGACGGTTACTAATAACCTAAAAATAAACGGAGAGAAGTATGATGATGTAAGAATCATGGAGAAAATTCTTAGATCGGTAGATCCAAAGTTTGAGCATATAGTCACCGTCATCGAAGAGACAAAGGATTTGGAGGATATGACAATGGAGCAACTTCTTGGGTCGTTGCAAGCTTATGAAGAAAAGAAAAAGAAGAAGGAAGATATCGAGGAGCAAGTACTCAAGACACGAGTCGATTCACCTAGAGAAGAGCATGGTCGGAGCAACCAAAGACGAGGTGGTTATCGAGAACGTGGACGCGACGGTCGTGGTTATGGATGCGGACGAGGTTGGAGGCTTACTGATGACAACAACCAAAGAGGAGAAATTTCATCAAGAGGTCGTGGTAGAGGAGCTCCAAAACCAAGGTATGATAAGTCACGAGTCAAATGCTACAACTGTGAGAAGTTTGGACATTATGCTTCCGAATGTAGAGCTCCTAGCAATCGTAGAGTTGAAGAGAAAGCCAACTATGTTGAAGAAATAAGCCAAGAAGACGGGACATTATTGTTGGCGCACAAAGACAATGAAAGAGGTGGAGATAATCAATGGTACCTTTACAGTGGTGCAAGCAACCATATGTGTGGGCGAAGAAGCATGTCCATAGAGTTAGATGAATCGGTGAACGGGAACGTGGCTTTCAGAGATGAATCAAAAGTGGCGGTGAAAGATAAGGGAAATGTTCTCATCCGATTGAAGAATGCAGATCATCAATTCATTTCCAATGTTTACTATGTGTCAAACATGAAGAGCAACATCTTAAGTCTTGGAGAAAGGTAATGGTATTTAATTGAAGGATAATAATCTTTCTATAAGAGATCGTTCAAGCAAAGTTATTGCTAAGGTGCCGATGTCAAGAAATAGAATGTTTGTCCTCAACATTCAAAACGATGTTGCGCAATATCTCAAGATGTGCTACAAAGAGGAGTCATGGCTTTGGCATCTTCGATATGGGCATCTCAATTTTGGAGGGTTAGAGTTGCTCTCTAAGAAGGATATGGTTAGAGGATTGCCTTACATCAATCACCCCAATCAAGTATGTGAAGGATGTATACTTGGAAAGCAGTTCAAAATGAGCTTTCCTAAGGAGTCAAGCTCAAGAGCACAAAAGCCATTGGAGCTCATTCACACTGATGTGTGTGGACCGATCAAGCCAAGATCACTCGGTAAGAGTAACTACTTCCTTCTCTTTATTGACGATTTTTCAAGAAAAACATGGGTGTACTTTTTGAAGGAGAAATCAGAAGTGTTTGAGAAGTTCAAACAGTTTAAAGCCCATGTTGAGAAGGAAAGTGGTCTTATGATCAAAGCCATGAGATCCGACCGAGGAGGAGAATTCACTTCAAAGGAGTTCTTGAAGTATTGTGAAGACAACGGCATTCGGTGACAACTGACAGTGCCAAGATCCCCCCAACAAAATGGAGGAGCAGAGAGAAAGAATAGAACAATCCTTGAGATGGCGAGAAGCATGCTAAAAAGCAAGAGGCTACCAAAGGAACTGTGGGCAGAAGTTGTTGCGTGCGCAGTCTATTTATCAAACCGGTCTCCAACAAGAAGTGTATTGGGAAAAAACACCACAAGAAGCCTGGAGTGGAAGAAAGCCTGGAATTTCTCATCTAAGAGTCTTTGGAAGCATCGCTCACGCTCATGTACCGGATGAGAAAAGAAGCAAACTTGATGACAAAAGCGAAAAGTACATCTTCATTGGTATTGGTTATGATAGCAACTCCAAAGGTTACAAGCTCTATAGTCCTAATACGGGGAAGACTATCATCAGTCGAAATGTTGTTTTCGATGAAGAGGGAGAATGGGATTGGAGATCGAGTAACGAAGACTACAACTTCTTCCAACAAGTTGAAGATGTTTTAGAACCAGAGGAACCAAGAGAAGATCCTGATACCCCGCCGAATTCACCGACCCCGAGTTCTGAAGAAGGAGAAAGTTCAAGTGAAAGGACTCCACACTTTAGAAGTTTGCAAGAGATTTACGAGGCAACCGAAAATCAAGACAATCTTACTCTATTTTGTCTATTTGCGGATTGTGAGCCCATGAACTTCCAAGAAGCATTCGAGAAGAAGTCTTGGAGAACTGCCATGGACGAAGAAATTAAGGCAATAAAGAAGAATGAAAATGGGAGTTAGCTTCACTTCCAAAAGGTCACAAAGCGATCAGTGTGAAGTGGGTGTATAAAGCAAAGAAGAACTCTAAAGGAGAGGTTGAAAGATACAAGGCAAGATTGGTGACAAAAGGATACAGTCAAAGAGTTGGCATCGACTATGACGAAGTATTCGCTCCAGTTGCTCGATTAGAGACAGTTAGACTAATCATTTCATTGGCAGCTCAAAACAAGTGGAAGATACATCAAATGGATGTCAAGTCAGCCTTCTTAAATGAGGTCCTTGAAGAAGAAGTCTACATTGAGCAACCACAAGGCTACGAAGTCAAAGGAGAAGAAGAAAAAGTCTTGAAGCTAAAGAAGGCACTATACGGGCTGAAACAAGCCCTAAGAGCTTGGAATGCTCGAATTGACAAGTATTTCCAGGAGAAGAGCTTCATCAAGTGTCCATATGAGCATGCACTCTATATCAAAGCGCAAGGTGGATATATTTTGATTGTGTGCTTGTATGTAGATGACTTGATCTTCACGGGGAATAATTCAACCATGTTTGTATAGTTCAAGAAAGAAATGACAAAGGAGATCGAGATGACTGACATTGGACTCATGTCTTACTACCTTGGCATTGAAGTGAAACAAGAAGATCATGGAATCCTAATCACTCAGGAAGGTTATGCTAAGGAGGTACTCAAGAAGTTCAAGATGGATGGTGCAAACCCAGTCAGCACGCGAATGGAATGTGGGATCAAGCTGTCAAAGCATGATGAAGGAGAAAGTGTGGATCCATCACTCTTTAAGAGTTTGGTTGGAAGTTTACGATATTTAACATGCACGAGGCCTAACATCTTGTATGCAGTTGGAGTTGTCAGTCGATAGATGGAGCATCCAACAATAACTCATCTGAAGGCGACAAAGAGGATCCTTCGCTACATCAAAGGTACAACAAACTTAGGCTTGTACTACTCTGTTTCTGATGATTACAAACTCGTTGGATATAGTGATAGCGACTGGGGAGGAGATGTGGATGATCGAAAAAGCACAAGTGGCTTTGTTTTCTTTATTGGAAACATAGCTTTCACATGGATGTCAAAGAAATATCCGATTGTCACTCTTTCCACATGTGAGGCGGAGTACGTGGCGGCCACATCATGTGTTTGTCATACAATCTGGTTGCGAAATATGTTAAAGGAGTTGAATATGCCGTAAAAGAAGCCAACCAAGATATTCGTGGACAACAAGTCAGCAATAGCTTTGGCAAAGAATCCAGTCTTCCATGATCGGAGTAAGCACATTGACACACGTTATCACTATATTATAGAGTGTGTTGCTAACAACAATGTGAAGTTGGAGTATGTGAAGACGCATGACCAAGCAGCTGATATCTTCACCAAGCCTCTCAAGCACGAAGACTTTGTCAAGTTAAGATATTTACTTGGAGTAGCAAAATCAAGTTTAAGGGGGGGGGGGGGGGGGGGGGGGGGGTGTTGAATATGTAAATTGATTTTCGGTTTGTTAGTTTTTGGGCCTTTGGAATTAAAAGTCCAAAGTTGTGTTGTAGTAGATCCAATTTCTAGAATCCTATTCTAGAGAAATCCATGGAGTCTAGAAAATAAGGATAAGTTGAGTCTTTGGTAGAATAGTAGAGAAAATTCTAGAAAGTGGCTTATAGCCATTAGATTAAGTTTGTGGTGGCAAAATCCTAGTCATTGATTTAGGAATGCCACTAATATAAATAGAGGTCATATAGTTGAGTTTGTATCAAGCCAAAAATTATAAATACTAATTAAAAATAATACAAGCAGTCTTCCTTTTCAAAAGTTCTCTATCCTCTCCCAAATACTTAAACACTTTTTCCACCTACCCAAAACTTCCTTCCAACAAGCTGCCCAATTTAAATTGACGGCTGAGATTGTATACTGAATAATATTTTTTGCAATATAAACCGTCTGATCTTAAATCAACGATTGATATTTATTACTACGTAGAACTACGTGAAAGCTTAATTAACCGTAGGTAATCATGATCCCACAAAACATATATGAAATTGGATTATACACTTTTATAGTTTTATTACTAAACCCAATTTTGGAGAGCGGGTTGTCTCCCCTCCGGTGGTGGTTTCATGGGAGGGAAAAATGTGTTAACCCTTAAATTTTTTTTAATTATTGATTTGCTTTAATAGAAAAAGATATAACAGTTTAGATTCAACCGAACTCTCCTATGACAGGAGAGGATTAAGTCTCCCAATTTTGAAATCCGAATTTTAACTAGATTTATGTTGTCAATTTTGAACATTTCTCATTGACCATATACATATGTAATGTGTGTTTGATTTTATGTTAATGTAACATTTCTTATTGGACAAGGAATAGAATCCAAACAATAGTTCTAACATGCATGGATCAACAACTGATTGTTTTAAGCACGGCACAATATTCAAATATAGGTTAATTATTATTTAATCATAATTATAACATGACGGGTGCTAGGAACACACCCTCTAACATACTCTTTTTGACACACTCTCATAACATATATAACGATAAACCGAACCAATTTAAAAATAATTTGAGACTCGATTTAGTAATTAATTCGTTAAACTTGCTTGTTAAATAAATGAGTTAAAGTTAAGCTATATAGTTTGATTCGTTTAATTCATGAGTCAATTCGATACATATAAAAATTAACTATAAATTAATAATAGGAAAACAATGTGCGTTTGTAAACAAAACACTTTCAAATCACTAAGAAAAGTCCCACATTAGTGGTTTTTGAACAATTGAGACCAAGAGCTAGTAAGCGGAAGCTAAAATACTCCCCAAATCACTTGATCATTAGTCTTGAGACGAGAATTGTGCATGTTATTGTTTGGATATATTTGTATTTGGGCTTATATTTTTACTTCAATAAAAAAAAAATTATTCAGTTAATTTGGATTGTCTAGTTGAAGTGAGTTGTTCGTAAACTTTAAACAAGTCGTACTTGAGCCGGAAAAAAACAATTCATATGGAGTTTAAACCGAGTTTCGAACTATATCAAATTGAGCCCAGACGAGCTCGACTCGACTCATTTTCGGCCATACCCATATGATATAAATAATCACAATATGTTCTTAGAAATGCCAAAACTGATAAAAAAGAAATGTCAAAAATTGATAAGTACTTAACTTGTGAGGCACGCATGAATGAATATAGATAATCCAAAATATTAGTATTATCTTATCCCAAACAAAAAATTTGAATTGCCTGTTGTAAATAAAGCACGCGGTTTCACGCTGTTTTACATCTCAGCCGTTAATTTATGATCAGACATTTTAGATTAAACATAAGAAAAGTAACAGAATAGTATCATCCGTCAGATCTGATCGGACAATTGAGATTCATTACTGCGTCACAGAGTAACTGCACCGAATCTGATTCCCAATCAAACCCAAAGGTTGTTTCCTCCTACGTCGTCCACTTTAATCTTGGTCGAGAGCATAACTCGCTATAAAACTACTTTTGTTTCTGCCACGTGTCTCCCTCTACAGAATCTACCAACTCATCATCATGATCATGTAAGAAAAATTAATGTCAATTTCCTGTAATAATCCTCAATATGGATCACATTAATCAATTCCCATCACTTCAATTTGCAAATTATAGAAACCAATAACAAAAGAAACAAAAACAAAAGATTCTTAGTTTTTATTATAACTTTCATGGCAAATGTGGGTGATGATCCCCTGCCAGAGAATTGTTTATGGTATGCATGCATGTCTTTCCCTTTCATATTATTATTCTTTATATGTATCTATATAATGTCATTGTATTATTAATCATATATGTATTTTTATATGTTTTGGAGCTCAAATTGCAATATTATTTTCTGTTTATGGTTTCTAATATCTTAGATTATGTTCATTGTAGGAATCATTTTAGAAGTTTTGATAGTAAATCGATGAACAGTACTATGGGTGAAGGTTTTAATAATAAACCTAGGACTCTAGGATCTCTCTTGGCTAGTTCTTCTTCTGCTCAAGGTTCTTAATTTTTAATTGCATACTTTTCAATCCTAATTATATATTTTCTTTTATTTTTGGTTTCAAAGATGCCGGGGTGAAACTCGCACACACAAAATGTAGAGAAATGGGGATTGCAGGTTTAAACCCACACCCCAGCATATCAAATTTCTCTGTAGTCTTTTAACATATGGGAATGAGGTGTATTTACGGGACTTTTCAATCTCGATTTACTTGTGTAATGTTTGTGCTTATAATTTTCATTTTATGAAATAGACTTGAGAAATATGGACCTTGAGAAAGAGAGAGATGACGAGGCGTCTCCAAGAGGAGTCTTAGAGGCATGTGTTAGAGGTTTTGATGCTCAGCAATCACCTGAACCAGAAACCAGTTGTTCGAATTCGAGGGCACGGTCACATTGGGGCAGATTTTTCAAACTGTGGAAGAGAAAATCGGTGAAACGCCTAGCTTCTATCCCTCCTATTGGTGTGCCAAGGATGCCAAAGTGGAAAAGCAAAAGCACTAGGGAAAATTGTGTTATGAGTAGTAATCTACAAAATTTTAGGTCTTCTTTGGTGACTTTTAGCCTCTCTGACCTGAGAAATGCAACTGACAATTTCAACCAAGGTATGTAATCATACTCCGATCTTGAATTATGTTAACATGCTGAGCCGAATTATATCATAACTCGATATTTTAAAGCTCAATTTGATAATGCTAACTTAATCCATTATTTAACTTGTAGAAAATATTATTGGAAGAGGTGGTTTTTCTGAAGTTTACAAGGGTTCTCTCCAAGATGGACAACTTATAGCTATAAAGAAAATGACTACAGGAAGCACAGATGAGAAAACAGCCGGATTTCTATCTGAGCTAGGAATTATTGCTCATGTTGATCATCCTAATACTGCCAAGCTTGTTGGATGTTGTGTAGAGGGAGAAATGCATCTTGTCTTTGAACTCTCTACATTGGGAAGTTTAGGATCTGTTCTTCATGGTTAGTAGTTAATTTAAACTCTCTCATGACATAAGTGCTTATGTATAATCACTTATCATATAAGTGCTTATGTATGATATATTTATATAAAAAGATAAAATAAAGTCAAATGTTTTCATAAATTTTTATGGAGAGATTTGTGGATATAAGCTGAAAACAGCTTATGGAGACATGTCATAAGTTGTTTCCATAAGCTCTTTCAAGCAAACTTATGACAGTAGATAAGTTCAAATAAGTAAATTCAAACAAGCTCTAAACGTATTTAGTGCTTGTTTGTTCTATTATGATGTATTCCAGGTTCAGATAAAACCAAAATGGATTGGAGTAAAAGGTATAAAGTTGCTCTTGGAATAGCTGATGGTCTTCTCTATCTTCACGACAATTGTGAAAGGCGGATAATTCATAGAGATATAAAGGCAGAGAATATTCTGCTCACAGAGAATTTTGATCCACAGGTTTATATTGAACTTCATTGGATAGAATGATGAAATAAATGTATCTTCAGTGTTACTTAATACATGAAATACTATGTTTCATCTGCTAAACATTCTGTTTATGCCTAGTTAAACATTCCTTTTCAAGGAATGTATCCAATTTTATTAGAGTATAATTTTGATGCAACCTTTCTTCTTTCTTACTCCTTTATTAATCAAGATTTTATCCAGATTTGTGATTTTGGGCTTGCAAAGTGGTTACCAGAACAACTGAGTCACCATAATGTGTCCACATTTGAAGGCACATTTGGGTATGTAAACCAAAAAATACTAATGGTAGAGTTTTGTAGGTTCTTATGATTTTAATATATTCGACCAATTACTTGATTGGCAGGTATTTTGCTCCTGAATATTGCATGCATGGCATAGTGGATGAGAAAACTGATGTTTATTCTTTTGGTGTTCTACTTTTGGAAATCATAACCGGGCGCAAGGCTATAGATCATAATCAGAAGAGCATTGTAACATGGGTAAATCACTTTCCTAAATAACTTATTTCTTATATGACCCAGGAAAAAACATGCTGCCTTGTAAGTTATTTAACTGTATGAGATTAGCCTTTTAAGTTTTTTTTTCCCCATATAGGTCCTTTAAGTCTCATTATGCATACATTGTTACCCATTTTCACATATTTCGTTACAAAAATACACAGGTGTCTTTTATTTTACTTGCGCAGTAGGAATGGAGTTGTCACTTATCCTATGTATGATAAATGGCCAACCATATTTTTATCACGTCAATAATATAACGAACACATGTAACTTTTGAATGAAATGTGTGAATAAGGGTAACAATGCACGCGTATTGGGACTTAAAGGATCTATGTGAGAGAAAAAACTAATTTGATACAATTTAAATAACTTAAATTACTGCAAGATGTATTTTCGTCTATTATCTAATGTATCACTACTTGATAGTCCTCAGAAGTGTGTTATTTTTTTATGTATGGTAGGCAAAACCTTTACTTGATGCTAATAATATCAAGGACGTTGTCGATCCATCTCTTGGAGATACCTATGACAAAGGACAAATGGGATGTCTTGGTTTGACTGCAGCAATGTGTGTTGAGCAGTCTCCTATCTTACGCCCTCGAATGAGTCAGGCAAGTGCACAATGAGCTAGATAATTACACAATTGTGTTCATTTGAATCGAAACTTCGCTTAACAGTACCATCAGCACAAAGATGTTACATGTTTGGTAACTGAACTCTGTATCTTTCCTGATAAGTAATGTGACACTGTTATTTTGATTAGGCCAAATAACAAGTTAACTTAGAAAAATGAAGTTAACTGAGTAATCATATTTTTTTTGATGAGTGCAGGTTGTAACATTGCTAAGAGGGCAAGACGCTGTCCTAGCCGCAAAAGCATGCAGCAGGAGGCCTCTCCGAAGAACATATTCGGAAGAGTTACTTGATGCACAAGAATACAACTCCACAAAATATCTACGAGAACTCAATCGACACAAGCAAGTTGCCTTGGGTCTTGACTGCATGTAAATGAACTATGTACATTGATTATTACCACAAATTAGATTTTCATTGCAAAATATAGGCTATACCAAAATTTACATGGATCAACTTGTATATATACTTGTGTTGGCAACTTGGTTTTATAGTTCCATCTGTAATATTCATTAGAACTTAATTGTGTACCTCTTAATTGCCCAAATGCATTTGTGTATATTGTAATGATATTGAGGATGAGTAACAACTAGTGACTGAATTTTAATTTTCTCAACAAAAAAATTGTCATTTTTTTATCAAGTGGTATAGTGCTAGACTCGTACACTTTTAAGTGTTGAAATGTGAGAAATTTTGGATTTGATTTCATGCCCTTGAAAATTGATGTCTCTTATAACTACCGATTAAACCGTACTTCCAAGAAACTGAACTTGAACAACTTCTAGAAAAAAGATATATTATACAAGTACTGTTAAGCTTGAACAAAGAAACACAAACTTGAAAATGGTAAATTCAAATGCAAGTGAGAAAATTAGTCTTCAGATCATTAGAAATTTCTATTTAGATTTAGTATTTATAAGGAAGGAAATACTTAAGCAAACAAATTAGCTAATGCAGATTATTTTGTTGATGGGTTAGTCTGGTAGGATCAATTTTGGAGGGATTATAGAAGAGCGGTTTACATTCGAGTGCCAACATAGTTGGGATATGATGTATCACAACTTTGATGTCATAATGATGCCAACATAGTTTGCGAAAATCAATTAGAAATTGTTTGAATCATTTTTTCCCTATCAGATACTCTAGGTTCTAGCAATAACAATAAAAGATAAAACTTTAATAGTCACAATAATTTAACAAAGTAAATCGAGTATAATTCTTTGGTTAATTGACCCCATTATATAATACTAGCCGCCAAACGGGCACGTTTGTGTGATCGATATTCTTTATTGTTCAAATATAAATAACTACTTAATCTTCTTTTTTATTGGACTTAGTTAATTGATAACTAGGTAACATCTTTTTTTGTTGTGGCTAGTTATTAAGAAGAAAAAAATATATTTTTTTTTTACTATAAAAAAACTGAAAATCTACTTTTATGTGGAAGTTGTGCTTGGTTATTAAGAAGAAAAAAAATATTATTTACTAAGAAAAACTGAAAATCTATTTTTATGTGGAAGTTTTAAGGGTAGAATAGGAATAATGAAAAAATCATCCCAAAAATTTGTATCCTTTTTATATATAATAATAGATAACACTCTAATTTCTTAAGTGAAACTCATATTATCATAAACGTAAATGAACGTTAAATTCTATCCCAAGTTACTAACTGTTCCATATTCCTAAAACAATTGAATCTGCAAACATATAATTTAGTTCCGGCCATAAAACTTAGGGTCAGTAGCTATATATCCCTTAAATTAAACAACTTTCAATATTTGCAGGATAAAGAAAAAGCCTTAAACGTGAAATTAACTGAAAAACTATTAGTTTTTATTGCATAAACTATATACTCGTAGTTGCATGGTTCACATAGTTTAAAAGAGAATATGTACAATTTCTAATCTCGAGAAGTTTAGCTACTCATAATAATAACTAAACTCAGAAAAGATTTTGAGAGTTATACATGATATATTGAAGAATAACACACTTCAATCTTCTCTCCAATGGTGAAGATTTGAATTTTTGGTCTTGGCCGGAATGCTCTGACTGTATTTTGCTCTCTAAAATTTGTAACCCTTAATTTTGTTTTGAAAGTCACCTTTTATAGGCCTTCATTATCGCGCCTTGATTTCCCTTTTTGTAGAGTTTATTTCACTATTTTTATGGTACGCTAACAAGAAAGATAAAAACTTAATGTGGCTATGTTTAACACTTACACATTATAATCATGGTGAACACTTACACATTTTATTTGAATATGTACCAATACACCGTTAATAAGGACAAATAAGTCTATAAAGAGTATTTAATATAGAAAAATTAGTAAACACTATTTATGAGCCTATCATAGTTCTTCTCAACAAGTATAAAATTGTGCAAAATGTAAAATGATGTCACACGTGCAACTTTGATTTTATTTAATTTCTTAAAAAACATCGATCCTACATACCGAACCTCCACTCACGATTTTAGTACCACCGGTCCACCGCTAACAGTCCACTTCGATGTTCGCTACTTTTTTTTTACTTTTCGTTTTGCCATCCTATGGCTTACTCACGCACCCTACGAAATGACCAAAATACCCTTCCATGGATTAAGTCACAGATGTAGAAAAAATGAGTAATTTTGAAAAATAACATTTTTTCTACATCCGTGACTTAAGTCACGGATGTTATAACCGTAAGATGTTTTCGGGGGTGTCCATAGCACGAGTCATTGACAGGGGCATTTTGGTTATTTTGTAGGGCGCGTCCCAAAAATTATAGGTGGCAAAACTAATGAATTTTTTTTATGAGTAAAAGGGGCATAGCCCTATGTTCGCTACTTGATACCACTATTGTCATTGCAATAGATTGCTATTCTCATTCTTGTAGACTTGTAGCCATAGAAAGGCTTGTAGTCGTAAATCCTTTAAAAATATCAATGTATATGGGGATGGATAGAGAGGGATAGAGAAATTATAGGTGGCAAAAGTAATTTTTTTTTTTATGAGTAAAAGGGGCATAGCCCTATGTTCGCTACTTGACACCACTATTGTCATTGCAATATATTGCTATTCTCATTCTTGTAGACTTGTAGTCATAGAAAGGCTTGTAGTCGTAAATCTTTTAAAAATAGGGGAAACCGTCATTTTGGTCCCTGAATGTGTAACTCGCTGTCATTCTGGTCCCTGACTCGAGAAAAAAATACAAAATAGTCCCCGACTCTACAATCCATAAGTCAGTTTGGTCCCTACCGTTAAAAGTTACCATTAACTTTACAAAAAAACTGACGTGACATTTTTTAAGGCCACGTGGCATGCTGAATAGACACATTGAGTAGGCTTATATGGGCAGGGACTAAATCAACGGTACATTAACAAATTTTTTCAATCTAAATCCCTATTTCCCAAATCTATTTCTCCATTGTTATCTTCTCTATTACTCTTGTTGATGTTGTTGTTCTTCTTTTGTGTTATTCATTGTTGCTAGTACTACCACTACCACTTCTAATTGGTTTTAGAATTGTAGCTAACCAAACTCCACATGAAAAATAGAGAAGAAGATAACAATGAATCAAACTCCACATGAACAATTTGGTTACTAGATGAAACCATTGTTGTGGTGTTAAATAGACCCATAAAGCCACCATCAGCATTGAGAGAGATTTCAAATCCAAAAGGAACCAAGAAAAAGGCAAGATCGTGACCATATGAAAGAGCTACTTTGAGTCCCAAAGTAAGACCTTTAGCCTTTAGGGAGTAGACGATTTTTCCCACTTGACATGTATATGCATATTGATGTTAAAATCAACTTCTCCATCACTAGGTGTTGCAGAACCTTGGTACACTATGTTGGAATCACTAGGATTGAAATATGTTAATGAGAGCAACAATGAAGAATAGCAAACCACAAAAATAGATAAAAAGAACAATAGAGAAGAACACAGAAGAAGAATAACAATAATGACCAAAACAATAGAGAAAAAAGAAGAATTGAGTAACTGTCAATTTAGTCCCCGACCATATATGCTTACTCAGGGTGTCTATTCAGCGTGCCACATGGTCCCGAAAAATGCCACGTCTGTTTTTTTTGTAAAGTTAACGGCAATTTTTAACGGCAAGGACCAAACTGATTAACGGATTGCAGAGTCAGGGACTATTTTGTATTTTTTCTCGAGTCAGGGACTAGAATGACAACGAGTTGCATATTCAGGAACAAAAATGACTATTTCCTCTTAAAAATATCAATGTATATGGGGATGGACAGAGAGGGACAAAGAAAGAGAAATGAAGTACAACAGAAAGGAAGGGGTGTGGCAGGGACATCATGGATTCTTAGAAAATATTACATGTCTTTTATCTTTTTTTTAACACTTTGTTATTTATCTTTTATTTGTAACGCTTTAGTCATTTATCTTATTTTTTTGTAACATTTTAGTTTTTTAGAAAAGATGATATAAAAGATAAATAACCAAAGTGTTACAAAAAAATAATATAAAAGATCTGCAATATAATTTTATTATTATCATTATCATAAATGGAATATGTCACACTTCATGTAATTCTTGCGTGACTTTTTTGTAACATTCATCATTATCAATACCAAATAATTCACCTATAAGTACTCTTTTTTTAATATGATTAGTCAATTTTTTATTTTTTTTTGTAAGAAAGCGAGAAAAAAACTAAAAAGAAAAATTATTCATAAAGAAAAAAGGATCCCGTTGCATCAAATTTCTTAATTATATGGATTTCTTCTTTTTTTGGTTAAATATTTTTTACTAAATAACAATATTTATTCTAACTACCGCCCTTTTTGAAACATTACGAATACACACCATTGTTGAAGTCTCAAATACCTAGTGGACTGGACTACGACCCAAAATTTTGTAACATAGACCCAATAACAAGATGACCCAATTGACTAACTCATATAATTCAAATTGGATACTTGGCGGGAAAGGCAACATGAAGGTGCCACGTCTCAAAGGCGGCAACCTCGCCGAAGGGGTAACTATTTTGATAGTGGACCGGTCATTGATTTCACTATTACTAAAAGCACAAATAAAGAAGCGAAGCGGCCCAAATATGCAAGAAACAGCCCAAATAAGAACAACACAAGGGCGGGAAAGATCTTCCCATCATCTCCACGCATCACCCCATGTTCCCCACTAAGTATTAAAGTAACCGCTCACCACTCATGTATTTCACTATCTCCAGGGTAGTTATTTGATCAAAATATCTTGACATTATATCATTATACTGTAAAGTACTTTATAACCTCCCTTATTTGTTCACCAGAACACCTAGCAAATATCCCAAACAGTTCTTATTCAAAATTTTACATATAACAATTATATATTATGTTAATGTTATATATTTCTTTTCAACCACCAATATCCGCTCACTGAACCACTTAACCTAGTTTGAAGGTCGGTTTTGACATCAAATAATTCCAGCCTCCTCTCGGTGGAGGTTTTGGAGATCGAACCGTAATCCTCCCTACTAAATCTAACGTCAATTACTACCAGACTAGCTAACGATTATGTTAATGTGTATATTAAATCATTTCTTTAATTAATTGTTTTGATAGAGTAAACCATTTATCGTCTTATAGATCCTAGCTCAACTGTAAAAATATGTCGAAATTGTTAGGCTGTACATCGTGACTTGAGTTCGAACCCGAAATCTTAAAATTATGTGAGTTTAATTTAGTGGATTGCCACTTAATTTAAGACAAAAAAAGAATAAACCATTTTATATTTTTGGTCAAGATAGAATAAACCATTTTTCTGGTCGATTGTTATTATGTTTGTGTGTAGTACAATGTTTAAAAGTAAAAGGCATTAAGCCAATAGGAAAAGGTTTCACGTTACATTTGCATCCACTCTAACTCCACCTACAATTACGACTCAATCATTATCATTTTCTTGATGAACAAGTACAGGTTGTAACTTGTAAGGCCATTTCAAAATTATTTAATATTGGTTCGCATCTTAGATTAAGATATTCCCCTTGCTTGTTTGTCGTTTCTAATCAATATTTCTATATGCCTTGTTTGTGCCCTTCATTTTTTATTATTCCTCTAACCCCTTTCTCTTCTTCATAATCATTTCTTTTCTCCTAGTCCTCTAAAAAAAATCATACTATATTTTTAAAAATTAAATTAGAGTGAGATGAAACGAATAATGTCTCAATTTAAAATAGAGAAAGTTCTAAGACTAAGCAAATATTTATAAAAGTATTTATATTTACCTGCTTTAACGCACTAATAATACTCAAATTTATGACTTCTCAGATTTAAAATAAAATTTATTTTTTACTTTCAAACTTGATTGAAATTCCTTTGTAATCATGCTATACCAATGTGAAATTGAATTACACACAGTCTGTGGTTCTAAATCGTTTGATTAAAATTAAACAGTTTAAATTTTAAGACAATTTTTTTTTATTTAATATAAAATTCTCAGATCATATCTAAACCACCCGATTAAGATCGAATAATCTAAAATTTAGTGATTGCATAAGTACATCAATTTTCGTCCATAGAGAATCCGGGTCCATACCATTGTATCAAAATTCTCACCATAAAATAAATTCCTCATAACCCAATTAATTAGGCCCCTAGTTTTTATTTCATTATTATCCCAAAAATAAAATACCACACGCCACCCACGTGCTTTTCAAGTCTAATGTCCATCTTGCCCCTCAAAGGCATCAGCCAATGATTCGCTTCAAAGCATGAAACAACCCTCCAATCTCACCTTAGAAATTGAGATTGAGATAATGAGAACATATATACACAACAATTAAATAAAATTTAGTCAAAAAAAACAATTAAATAAAATAATTATTTTCTATTTAATAAATATATAGAAAATAGAAGGACGAGAGCTATGGGGTTTGATGGTAATTTTGAAGGGTGGAGCGAAGTTGAAGTTTGAAAATATTAGAAGAGGACATAGAAGACATTATCGAAGATGTCACGGGATCTAAATGACAATTAAGCAAACTAAGACTTGTGATTAGAGCAGAAAGTAGAAACAGAATCGCGGCACTGTCTCTAAACTTGAAAGAAGAACCGTCTTTGTTAAGGTCAAAAAAATTTCTTCAACAACCAATTAAAACCGAACACCGGAATTTTTTATCGCCGCCGTGTAGGGCAAATTCCGACGTCTTTAACTCTTATGCTATATCCGATCGATTGCGTTCCGCGACTCTCGTCGTCGGCGGGGACGGAATTCCCGGTCACTCACCGGTGGCCTTTAGAAAATCGTGTAGTTTATTGTAATTATTATGAAGAAGCAAGGAAAGAACAACGGTTCCAAGACCAATGGATTTGTTCCTTCTTCTTTTAAGTTCATTTCGTCTTGCATTAAGACTGCTTCCTCCGGCGTTAGAACTGCCGGTGCCTCCGTCGCTGCTTCTATCTCCGGCGATGGACACGATCATAAAGATCAGGTAGCATTTGAATTTTGAATTTGTGATTTGTTAATGCTGTTTAGAAATGAGAAGTGAAATACACGTGAATTTTTATGAGAAATTTTACTTTCTGAGAAAAGTTGCTAATTCTAGGTTGCTGAGTTCTAACGCCTCTGTAGAAATGTTGTTCTTATTGTGAAGTGCTGAGAGATACTGTATTGGGCTTTATCAAGTCTGTAATGATCGGTTTATCGTTATTTCTTATGTTTTGCCTTTAAATATTTGATTTAGATTTATTTATTCTGGATTATTCAATGAAGATGAAGATGTAATCCACTTGGTTATGGCTTAATTTTTTGGAAATGTAATTCAAATTAGTTTTTTCTGATGATGAAGTAGTTAGACAAGGATTGAACTCCTCTTGAGAGAGTAAACTAAAATAAGCAATCTCAAAGGTTGATGAATAAATTAATAATTAATATTACTTGCACTTGTTTTGCAATAGAGTGCGGAAAAAAACTATTTGAGACGAAGAGATAGATGTACGAATGATGCATGAATATATATGGCAGTTTTTAATTGTATCATCAGTTACCCACCTTCATGTTTTCCGACAAAAATATGTTTTAATTGGCTACTACTGTTTCGTCACATATTTGTTTTAGACTTTATTGTACCAAACAGTGGTACTCATAGAGTATTTCTATACGTGTTATAATTGTTGATACATCTTATTATTTAGACTAGGACTAATGAGACTGGTTTGTTTGCATGACAGTAGAGTATTGTTGATTGATACTTCTTATAATTGTTAATGTGCTGCGATAGTGTACTGCATTGATTCTGGCGTCATGTTTGCTACAAAAAATTTTACTGACCCCGGACTGTAGTGGTGGACTTGCATTATTTATAAACCAAGATGCCAGAATTATTGACATATATTTTTTGTCAAGCAGGTGCTATGGGCTTGCTTTGACAGGCTAGAGCTTGGTCTGTCTTCTTTCAAACATGTCCTCTTACTCGGTTATTCCAATGGCTTTCAAGTTCTTGATGTGGATGATGGCTCTAATATCAGGGAACTTGCCTCAAAACGTGATGATCCAGTTTCGTTTTTACAGATGCAGCCTGTCCCTGCAAAATCAGAGGGCTGTGAAGGATTTCGAGCATCACATCCTTTACTCTTGGTTGTTGCATGTGATAAATCAAAGATACCTGGTACAGTGCAAAATGTTAGAGATAGCCACAGCGAAGCTCAAGCTGAAAATATTATAAACTCAGCTACAACGGTTAGATTTTACTCACTAAGGTCCCATACATATGTACATGCTCTAAGATTCCGTTCAACTGTCAACATGGTTAGATGCAGTCCTCAAATAGTCGCTGTGGGTCTTGCTACTCAAGTAAGTTTTTGAGTCAAGTATGTTTGCAGTTGATTTTTAGCACCTATACTTTTTCAATGTTATCTTATTGAGGAAATTGAGTTTATAATTGTTTTCAGTTAATATTGGGTAGGTTTTACCAACTTACTCCATTGGGTAGGTCTTACTCCACTCCACTCCGTTAATTTTAAAATATCCAAACATGTGCTTAGACATATTACAAGCTTTCTCGATACTGATACTTCATGAGGCCGAATGGATTACTTATGTGTTCTGTTTATAAATTTATCGTAATATGCAGGGAGTAGTTTTTATTGACATAGCTTATAGCTCTCTAATTTGTTATTTTCATTTTTAATTTTCTTGCAGATATACTGTTTTGATGCTCTTACTCTTGAGAATAAATTCAGTGTTCTCACTTATCCCGTGCCTCAGTTGGGTGGGCAAGGAATGGTTGGGGTTAATATAGGCTACGGTCCAATGGCTGTAGGGCCACGTTGGTTAGCTTATGCCTCCAACAACCCATTGTTTTCAAACACAAGTCGCTTAAGTCCTCAAAGTCTGACTCCTCCTGCTGGCAGCCCATCAACATCACCAAGCAGCGGAAGCCTGGTAGCTCGATATGCCATGGAATCTAGCAAGCACTTGGCTTCTGGGCTGATCAATCTCAGTGATATGGGCTACAAAACATTGTCTAAATACTATCAAGATCTACTGCCTGATGGATCCAGTTCCCCTGTATCACCAAATTCAAGTTGGAAAGTTGGCCGATTTGCTTCAAATTCTACAGAAACAGACACGGCTGGAGTGGTGAGTATTCTGTTTGATGACACCGTAACATTATATTTGATTTTCATTTGCAATGATTCTGGACTGCTGACCAGATATTTTCTTTCTTAAAGTAATATTGGCATATGTATTACAATTTACATGAGATCATCTATTGGTTCAGCGTAGCCATAGAAGAAGGATTTTCTAAGGTAGATGATAGTTTATGTCAGTGGCAACTGGAAAATAATCATTCTATATGGTATTCCTGTTGACTACTGTTTGCTAATTTTCTGCAGGTTGTTGTCAAGGATTTTGTTTCTAGAGCTGTTGTGGCACAATTTAGGGCCCATACTAGTCCTATATCTGCGCTATGTTTTGATCCGAGTGGAACACTTCTTGTTACAGCCTCAATTCATGGTAATAACATCAATATATTTCGAATTATGCCTTCCTACTCAAAGAATGGATCAGGTTCTCAAAGCAATGATTGGAGTTCTTCTCATGTCCACCTTTACAAACTCCGCCGTGGCATGACATCTGCTGTATGCTGCTATTCTCCATTTTTCTTTAAAGCCTTTGTGTTTAGAGCTTAAATTTGATTACCTGTTTCACACCATCATCTAATAATGTTTTGAGAGAGTTAACCTTCTTAGCCAGTGGTATTGTTAGTCAAACTTATTTTTGGATTTGGCAAGATATATTTAAATGATGGTGTAAAGAATGGGAGATCAAAATTAAATCCTTATTTTTCTATTATTGCAAAGGATGTTACTCAATCATGTATATTATACAGGTAATACAAGATATTTGTTTTAGTCATTACAGTCAGTGGGTGGCCATCATTTCCTCCAAGGGAACTTGTCATATTTTTGTCCTTTCCCCTTTTGGTGGTGAGACAGTTCTTAAGATACACAATAAGGATACAGAAGGACCTGTTCTTTTGCCAGTTTCCCCTCTACCATGGTGGTTCACTCCACGTTTTACTGTAAATCAGCATCAACAGCTTAGCCACTCACCACAACCTCCTGTTTTTCTTTCTGTTGTTAGCAGAATAAAAAATGTTAATGCCGGGTGGCTCAATACGGTTAGTAATGCTGCATCTTCTGCAGCAGGGAAAGTCTCAGTTCCATCTGGTGCTGTTTCTGCTGTTTTTCATAGTTCTGTTCCTCTTGATTCACACAATGCATACGCAAAAGTCCATGCCATGGAACACTTACTGGTTTATACCCCTTCTGGCCACTTAATTCAATATAACCTACTACCATCATTGATGGCAGACCCAAATGAAACTGCTTCAAGAACAGCCCAAGTTCCTTCTCAGATGCAAGAAGAAGATTTACGAGTGAAGGTTGAACCTGTTCAATGGTGGGATGTCTGTAGGAGATATGACTGGCAAGAAAGAGAGGTGTATATATCAGGGAGTACACCTGGTGGACCGGAAGTTGCTCAAATGATATTGGATGCTTCATCTTGTGAAAATTATAGTGTTGGGAATGATGATTCTTTAAAACTTAATCAGGATTGTCACTTCTCAAATGCAGAGGTTCATATAAGCTCTGGGAGGATACCAATATGGGAAAAGTCTGAGGTATTCATTTGATTTATGCATTGAAGAATCATGTTAGTCTCCTTTCTCAATATTCTTATGTTCATTCAATCGAACTATTTTCTCCTCAATTTTTAGGTGTCTTTTTTTGTGATGGGTTCTTTTGAATCTGGAGAGCTGAATAAATGTGAATTTCTAACCAATGGAGAAATTGAAATAGAGGATATTCCTGTTAATGAGGTTGAAATAAGACAGAAGGTTTTGTTACCCGTCTGTGATCATTTTCACAAAATTCAGTCCACTTGGGGTGACAGGTAACCGTCCCTTATTTGCCTTTTTGTTGTTGGGTCCAGTGGGCAAGTTTTCTAAGTTCTAATACTGGTGAATAAGTTGAGTCACCTCTTCAGGGCTATTTAGGATTATTTTTTAGGTGACAGTTTGCATATGGCTGCACTTTCTACATCCTTGCAATTTTTAGTTGAAGTATGGTTCTCCCGTTTACATTTGACTTCTTTTATTTGCTAGGTTTGATTAGTTTCTTTTCTGTCATTAAAAACACAGCTCTGCTTTACGTTCTAGAGGGAAATGCTTTATTTGAGTTTATTTAAATATTATAATTAAGAAATCATGGGAGTTTCTATACCTTGTTTTTGTGTCGAGGAACTATTTTATTATTCTTCCTGTGCATTGGTATCTTACTTTTACATAATTTATATATAGGTCTAATATGAATCGTTTCTTAGTGGAGGTTTAGACTTTAAAGTTTCTCTTTTCCTTGTTCATCCCTTAAATTTGGAAGGCTGCTTATCATTTTTTCCTTATGATGAAATTTTAAGAACATCTGTGTAACTGTCCTTATAATCACACTGTAACAAGTTCTACAATATTTGTCAGAGGTCTTGTTCTAGGAAGATGCTCTAGCTCTTCATCAGATTCACATGCAACCGACGAGAAGTTGTCAGAAGATGCTGCTATTTCCCATCCAAAGTTAGCTCCTGGCTTAACTGAAAAAACAAATGTTGGTAAGATAAGCAAACCAGTCTGAAAGCTTCTAATATACTTTTTGAGTATACTTTTTGAGTTACCTGTATAGATGGTATTGTGTGTGTGTGTGTGTGAGAGAGAGAGAGTGAGAGAGAGAGAGAGAGAGAATAAAGGCTAAAGTATGATTGTGATTGATTGTTTTATGACAAAAAGATTAAGTACTTACCCATATTTATAGAGATGGGTACAGGACTCCTAATTCTAATTGAATAGGAAAGAAAATCAAGATAATAATTACTATGGAAAATATCTTCAGATAAGAAAGTAATCATATGTGACAATTTCAAGATTATATCTAGATATTATATGATATTTTTCTAAAATTCTACCACTCCTTAAGTTTGCTACAATTATACCTTTTAAAATTAGAAATTAATACCAAAAGCACAACAAACCTTCATGAACAGCAAATAAACCAAACTGCAAGTGGAAGATAATATCAAGATATTGTAAGATACATTTTTCTTACTCCCTCCGTCCCTAAATATAAGACCCTTTTTAGATTTTTCTTTGTCCCTTTTTATAAGACCCTCTTTAGATTTTTCTTTGTCCCTTTTTACAAGACCCTTTTCAAATTTTCAAGGGCATTAAATATTTCTTTACCAACATATCCCTAATTAACGTGCATCTTTTTCTACAATCTATAATAAATACTGTAGAAAAACAAAAACTCATTCTCTTTCTTGAAGGATAAAACTGTAAAAACAATACCAATTGTCAAAAAATTTAATATCAAAACTCATTTTCTTAATCTCCGCAATTTTCTCAATGGGGTCTTATAATTAGGGACGGAGGTAGTATATTTTATCACTTACCTCAAAGCTAAAGATTACTACTAGCTTTAACTTTAAGCTTGTTAGAAATACACTGTTTGAGACAAAAACAAGCACCAAAAAGATAACTAACTTTCATGAACAACAAGCAAACTCAAATTGCAACGATATTAACCCAGCACTTAAGTGGGATTTCATTTGTGAGAAAGAGACTACCAGAGACTATTAATTGTGTGTTAACTACTAAGACCAATGATTAGAGAGTGCCATTGGAGACTAACTCGAGACTAGAGAGTGCCAAAGTAGAAAGCACACTGGGATAACCTGCCTTAGACAACAATTGGCTAGGAAAAGCTGACAGAGATGTCAATGAACAACTTGGAGGAAAAAAAAGTTCAAAGTCGGACTAGAGAGAAATGCGCATTAACAAGCAGAAACAGTACATAATAGAGATTGTAGAATAGGTGGCTTGACACTGCTGAGATCACTTCAAAAAATCAGAATAAGCAGCTTCTGATGGTTGGGGTTTCATAAGTGACAGAAAGTTACTAGACAAAGCTGAGCATATTTTCTAAAATAACTATGAATTACAGTCCCAAACTTTCAGGAACTCGGCAGCAGAATACTAATGAGACAAGTGACGTAGGATCGAACCTAACTCAGATACCATATTGATAAAGTAACTTGATAGTAGCTTGTTACAAAAACTAAACACTAACCTCTTTTTATAGGGATACAAGACTTCTAATTCTAAATAAATAGGAAAATCAGAAAACAAATAGTAATAATAACAACAACAAAGTAATATAGAAAATAATCCTATGAGATAATCTAAGATTACAAACTGATTTTAAACTAAGATACTATAACTTAATATCATGATACTATATGATATTTTCTTATATTCTGTCAATATTTTTTTACTGTTTTTTCATGCTTGTCTTGTCAGCATATTTTTCTTTATCGGCTAACTTATTTGTAATTAGTTTAAAATTTGAATGCAAGAACAAAGAGTTAGTTGTAGTGTGTTGGCATCACCTTCTAGCCTGGAAACTATTAACACAATTGAGGTTTCAGCAGGTGCCTCGAATTTTGCTGATAGTATAACAAAGGTTAAATCATCAGAACATGGTCACAGGAGCAATTCAAGTTTTAGTGGTTGTGATATGAATATGCATGTTACTTGTGTGGAGTCAATACGTGACTCACTGGACTATGAGCAATTTTTTCAAGAGGGTTATTGTAAAGCATCAGTTGACTGTCATGAATCAGCAGAAGTTACTACTGACGTGGATTGTAGCAGTCCCTCTGGCAGGGAGAAATCTGATGAAGATGGTGATGATGATGACATGCTTGGTGATATATTTGACTTCTCCGAGGAAGGTATGAATATGAAACAGTTAACCTTTTGATTTTATTCAGATTCAGCTTTAGTACTTTGTGTGTGCGAGCGCACATGTATGTTTAACACTTAAAAATGTGTATAAAATAAACAGAACGTATTGAGAACAGTTTATTCTTCTCATCTTGTCTGCTTCATTCATACTTTTCCTTAAAACTACAAAATGTTTGTATGCAGGTTGATGACTGCTTTATTTTATGCTTTCTTCCCGTCTTCGAATTGTTGTAAATTGGTGGTGTAAAGGAATTTAATTAACAAATGCAGGTGATTTCCTTGCAACAAACTAAATGCTACTGACCATTGATTCAAGGAATTTAGTGTTCTTCACTCCCAATATTCCAAGTCCAGTGATTCTTCTGACCTTCTAATTTTCTTGTAAATGATGTATATTGAAATTCATAACTACAAATTATTTGTGTGGGCACTGGGTGGGTTTCTTTATATGTTTTTATTATTGTATTATTTCTTCATAGTTCATAGGGTGGAGGAAGAAAAGAAACCATGATTATGAAATTGCTCGTTGCTCATGAGTCTGCTCTTATGTATATTCATTCATATGTGTCTGCTACACTGTAGTTAGATTCAAGAGATTTATCTGTCCAGTGGAAAAAAATGGTAAAATTAGGTGGAGTTTAACATGGGAAAGTTTTATACTTTCCCACCATGGACCACATCAGATCAATGGTCGGATATTTTAGTTCTAATTACTCTTATAATACACCCCCACATAATATTGTATCTTCTCTTTCTCTCTCCTGTCTTTCATATCACTACCACCACCAGGTCCACCATTCATGGCTTTCAATTGTTTTGCTGCTACATTAATAACAACATACCATCTCAAAAATGACTAAATTTATACTTTCAAACAAAATCTTGACCTGGTATTGTAATCGAAAATTTTCAAATAGCTATTCTTACAATACAAATATAAAGCTTGTATAAATATTGGCATGTTGGAAAGAAAAAAATAAATTAAACTTGTTAGATCTCCAACTGCAATATTAGAAAGCTTGAATCTTTTAGTGGAATAAAATTATTATAAGATTTTGATGATAATATGAACTTCAAAACTTTGAGTGACATAATAAAAGTGGGTTGATTTGCAGCAATTTATGATTACTATGAGGAGAGAAAAAGTGGGTTGATGGGAATTGACTCAAGCATGAACATGATGTTAGTTGTTGTTGGAGAATATGTTCTGGGAGAATTGACTAAGTGAGTTGGTGGGCAAGTTTGTGTTGTTGTTCATGGGTTAAGTGGGTTATGGAAAGAGAATGCAGTGGTGGGAGATGATTTAAAAAAGAATCTGGTGTTTGAGTTACTATAATAAAAGTGTGCTCCATTAACTCATCGAATGGTCAAAAGTAACTTGTGCATGGTGGGAAATTTATAATATTTAAAGGATCGAACATTTTAATATTTAAAGGAATAATAATGTAATTTTCTGTAAGTTTGAAGATTAATTTGATACTCAAAAAATTTAAAAGGACAATCTATTAAAAATATTAAACTAATGATAAGTTAATTTTTTTTAATGATAAGTTAATCTTTTACTATACTATCAATTGCTACTTATTAGAGCATTTCACTTTTATGTTGAATTTTTTTTTACAAAAAGATGGCCAAAGTCCAGTTGAAAAAGATATTACTATTAGGGTTACTTAAGTTTTTCATCCTAAAATATTTATTGAATTTTAATTTAAGTACCTAAACACAAAAATATATTATTTTTTGTCCTTCCATTATGTTTTTATTTCTTAGTGGACATAATTGACATCTCCTTGATATTTTCTGAACATAATATAAAAATAAAGAGATTTGCCATGGAACGCCATAATATGAGCACATCCTAAACATAAAAAAGCTTATAATTTGGCAAAATTATACAGATACAGCGGATCCTTTATCTAAGTTTTTTGTAATATTTTGGTCATTTATCGTTTATTTGTAACACTTTGGTCTTTTATCTTATTTTTTTGTAACATTTTGGTCATTTATTTGTAACACTTGGTCCTTTAAAGAAGATGCAAATATGAAAGAATTGATGAAGATAATGAATTTATTCATCAAAATTATGAGGTTTATTTAATTTTAAGAAAAATGTATTTTAAAAAATAAAGTTCAGCATATTTTTAATAAAAAAAATATGAGCAAAAATGTTTATTTGTGAATGTTATAAAAGATAATTGACCAATGTGTTACAAATAAATTAATAAGATAAAAAACTAAAGTGTTACAAATAAAAGATAAATGAACAAAATGTGTTATAAAAATCTAAGATAAAGGACATGCAGTGTAATTTTGCCTCACAATTTTTTCAATAAAAAGCATTCTATTTTTATTTTTGAAAATAAAATTTACCATATATTTTAAAAACAAAAAACGTATTTAACTCTTATTATTATCTACCAAAAAGGGCCTAACTATTTAAATTCTTCCCTTTCTCCTCAATGACAGTGATCCATGAAGCAAGTGGATTGTGTTGCCAAGAAAAAAACAAAGAATGTCGCCCCATAATTGGCCCCCTATAAGTTGTAAGCCAATGATATAGTCTCCTATGTTCATGTCTATTGGAAGGTAGTAGATTATTGCCTTTGTTATAAAAAAATAAGATCATTTTGGCTTTATTGCTTGTACTTTCTAGTTAAAAAAGGGTCACGTATTTATCTTTTTTATTCTATTTGGACGTAAGGGTCACGTTATTGCCTATGACACTTGTATAAGGAACTTAAAAAAAGAAATATATTTTTTCTTAAAATACAAGTTAAATATTTGTCAAAATAATAGATACTTCTTTAAATAATTCTCCAAGGATTTAAAAGCATTTCTTTAAAATAATAAAAGTTTTTCTTTAATAAGAAAAATGAATAGAAGTTGTTTTTTGTTGAAAGAGAAATTTTATTCATTCAAGAAGCTAAAATGTCAAACATATACCATATATAGATCACTCACTTTCCACTATGCATCTACAATATTATAATCCATGTAGATAAGATCGATAAATTTTAAAAGATGATGAGGGAGGATGGTAAAAAAAAGAGAAGAAGGCAATAATTAGTTTTTAGATCCATTAGTTTTTAGATGGAAAGATGAATGACACGTGGCATTAGTTTTTAGATCCATTATTATAAAAGGTTAAGCTCTGTCATTTAGCAATAGGTTGGTGAAGAAGCAATGAATAGAAACACAATAAGTGACTTACTTTAAATACTCTTACTATTAACAGAAAAAATAAAATAAAATTTTCCATTTCTTTTATTATTTGTCACTTTTTGTAAAAAATAATAATTTCTATTTACTCATTGTTTTTAAAGGTTTTATTGACAAGTTTTTTAAAATTCAATAAAATATTGATTATTGTTTGATTTTGCCTATAATATCATAGTAATTATTTATTGTTTTATCAGAAAAAATCATAATTATTTAATTAGAAAAAATGAATAGAATGAAATAATAAATATTAAGAAAATGTCATATAGAATAATAAAATTAATTATTTACCTTACAAAACACATTATTATTATATTATATACTAACAATAAAAAAAAGACATATCAGACTATTTTCCTATTTTTATTTAACCAGTCGGTAGTTAATTTCTTAACTATCAATTTATTAATTTTTGTTAAAGGTAAAAATCAACCACCCTTATACTTTATTCCGGTTATCAAATCATCCTTATAACTCCGCTATTTTTTTTTGTCTTTAAGAACAAAAATCACATTATATAAACCTGTTGAAATGTGTGCCTAACCAAGATACTAAGCGTTGGTTTAAAATCTGAGAGAAGAACTAGTAATGGAAGATGGTATGGTTCAGCTTCAGAAACAACTTTTTGATTATACTGCTTCCCTATTCCAAGAGGTAAATTAATTAATATTTAAGCAAATATATGCTTTAAAAATACAATTGAATATTACATTATTATGGTTTATAAAGTAGAGAGGAAAGCCTCATAATTAAGCTATATATATATATATATATATTATGTTTCTTGTATGACTAATATTCTTTGTTTTTGTATTTGAAAAGGGATTTCTAGATAATCAATTTAACCAGCTTGAACAACTTCAAGATGAAAGCAACCCAGATTTTGTTGTTGAAGTAGTCACTCTCTTTTTTGATGATGCTGAGAGACTTCTTAATGAGCTCACAACATCACTGTAAGTAATTAATTAGAACACAATTATGAATTAATTAACAATTTCATTATTTTTTAAATATGTCTTTAACTTAATTAACATTTCAATATTTGATGCTTCCATAAACAGAGGCCAAGAAAACATTGATTTTAAAAAGTTGGATGCTCATGTTCACCAATTGAAAGGTAGCAGCTCCAGGTAATAATTTTTTATAACTAGTTTATCAATTAATTAATCTCAAACCTTTTATTTTAGCCAATTAACCTCAAAATTAATAGTACTATACTATTAATTGGATGGAATTGTGAAATATTTTACTCTACCACTACAAGTATACATGTGCTTTCAGAGGGAAAAAAATCCTCGGAAAAACACTAAATAGTAAATATCACTAAAACTCTCAGACAAACAATATCGACATTGTCCATTTGGCTAGGACTTATGGACTTTTCCCTACAACTTTTTTCTATCTTATTTATTCTTGTCACATAATATAATATTGTTTTTACAACTATTATGATGATTATTGGAGAAAATTATGCAGCATTGGTGCACAGAGAGTTCATGAAGCCTGCATTCCTTTTCGCAACTTTTGCACGGAACAAAATGTTGAAGGGTAAGGTAGCATTCTTACATGCAATGAATATGATATGTATGAATCTAGTCAAATTATCATGTGTCCTTCCTAATTGTGACTTGTGTCTATGGAAAATTGATTGTATTTTAGGTGTTTGAAAAGCTTGCAACAAGTAAAACATGAGTATTCCTTGGTGAAAAGCAAGCTTGAGACTCTTTTCAAGGTAAGGAAATGAGAATTAATTTTGCATAGCGCGCTGTTTGGATTGACTTGTTTAAATTTATCTACTAACATAACAACTTATGATTTATGACTTGTCTGTAAGTTGTTTTCAGCTTATTTTCATAAGTTTTTCATGATTTATGAAAACAGCTTATAGTACGTTTGTATAAAAACAGTTTGACTTTATTAATTATATCTCTTATATGATAAGCGCTTTTAATAAAACTGTTTATCCAAACAGACTTTAAATAACTTAATTTGTCTCTATATCTGATTGTAGATGGAGGAAGAGCTTTTGGCCTCACGCTTAGCAGATCTCAAGGTAGTATGATATAAGAGGCAATGATGTTTGCTGCATTTGTTATATGCAAACAACACTTAATTGGAAGAAACCATCTCTTAGTGTTTTATTTTTAAGTTGTTTAAGATTTTGTTCTCTAGATTTTGGTCTTTAAATTGGATTTATCATATAAGCCAATGTGAATAACTCATGCTTCTGTGGTTAATTTACAGAAAAAATGTGCAAATTATAATTAACTATCTCTATCTTTTCTATCCTATCAATTTGACAGGTTTCATTAACTGTCTATAACTATAAAATTAATATTAATATATTCAGATTTGAGTGTAGTTGCCATCTTGCACTTGATGCAATCACAGCCGGTAGAAAAAATAATCATCTATATGTAATGTAGTTTAACATGTACAAAACGTGAATCCCGCAAAATTAATATTAAAAATTTGAATATATCAAAAAATTTCAACTGCTAAGGCTTTGCAACTTGCAAGTGTTAATTGCAAAGAACAATATCCACTTAATTAAGTATGAACAATATTAAGCTAAGATTCAATGAATAGGGTACTATTTTACTAGCTAGGTCAACAACTTCTACCATATACTCCCTCCGTTCCTTTTTATTTGTTGTTTGAGAAAAAAAAATGTCAAATTAAAAAAGTCTATTTTTACATTTTACTTTCATATTATACCCTTTTTGTTGGAAAATATTATGCTCTAATTTTAATCCACAAAAAATTCCTATTTTTTTGCACACATTTTATCTTTTCAAAAATTTAAAACCACCAAAAAAATTAAAGGCGGATTGTAACAAACCAGTTTTTTTTTTTGCCTTTTGAAAAAAATAAATAGGATTATATGAAGAAGTTTAGTAAAAAAAAAATATAATAAAAAGATTATATGAAATTTAGTCAAAAAATTAAAAAAATAAAAAGGAGGGTATAATAGACAAAATATAACCTTAAATTATCAAAACATCAAACAACTAGAAACAAATTTTGTTTTCTAAAACAACAAACAAAAAGGAACGGAGGGACTAGTTTATTAATTAATTAAGTTAGATGTCACCTAGTCAACATTTCATTTGCAATTTAGCTAGCTGTAATGTATTGTGTGTCTAATGAGTAAAGACAGAGTAGCCTGATGATAATATATTCCTACCACCAAGTAGTAACAATTTAAATTTACAAACAACATATGTAATTTTACTGGCATATCATAAGGAGTAGCCAGTTTCGACCAAATGTATTGGGATTATATTTTATTAGGTTTCTGCTATCCGATTATCAATTATTTATATTCATACACTGAATTCGATAGTGATGAGTGTGAGAAAGTGCGTTAATAAAATATGATTTCTAGATATATTTATAAACGGGAGCAATCCACCTATTATAAGTTGATTTTGTATGATTGAGTTCAACTCATATTTTAAAATGGTATCAAAGTCTTTTCAAAATTTATTAGACCACCTGCCATCAGGTTTCTTATATCGAATCGTCTGCTATTTATATTCATGTATATATTAAGTTCAATATTACATATCACATGAGAATGTGTCCAGACTTTCACATTATAAATATATAAAATAAATTTATAATTAGTGGAGATAATTAGGGATGTCAACGGAGCGGGAAATGAGCGGAGGAAGCTTCGCCGCTCCCGCCCCCCCAAAATATTCTCCGTCCCCGATCTCTGCCACAAATTTGTTTCCTTATTTGTCCCTACTGATGGATACAAATTGACATCTCTAGAAATAATTAGACGTAATACAAAATTATGACATTAATAAATTCTGGCCAATGTTTGCTAACAAAATTTGTGGCTATACATATTACTGCAGGATTAATATAAGCATGTGCATGAATGAATAAAATATGTAAAAGAGAAATTAGGAGGCTACAATGTCCCATGCAATGCAATGAAGATATATACTCCTTTTTAATGAATTGATGTTGTAACAGCCACGTGTTGCTAAGAGAGTTAAACGTGGGTGTCCATATCAAATCATATTCAACAATTGACAATGTCTAGCAGCATCTATCTCTCTTTGTGTATGTATCATGTATGTACTTATCAAAGTCAAGTACTTAGGATATGACATATTATTCTAGATCTAGAGTTTCTCCCTCATTCGTGTCGTTAATGTGAGTGGTGTTTTGTAATGACCAAATATAAGGTCAAGATAATAGAATATGCACACCTAGCTTAAGAAATATCACGAGTTATTTTTATAGACGAATTTAGATAAATTATTAAATTTGATTTGATGATTTATGGTTAGTTTTGTAGGATACACCAATCTCTATCTCTATTATAAACAAATACAATCTTATTCATTGGAGAGAACAAATTATAATTGTAATTTACAAAAATTCACCGTTGGATTGAAAGTTTATATCGTATATATCATCTATGTTGAGTTTTACAAAAATCTAAAATCGTTAGATATGTTATTGAGACACAACAAGATTAACGGTTTATGCGTTTTTATTGAATACCGTTAATCTTGATGTGTCTCAAAAATATGCCAAACGATTTTAGATTTTTATAAAACTCAACGTAGATAATCTATACAATATAAATTTTCAATCCAACGGTGGATTTTGTAAAATTTGAATTCGTTAAAGCGTTATTGAGCGGTGTAACATTACTGAAATGTTACACCGGTGTAATTTGATCCCTCCCCATATTTTACGGTTTCTAATTTATAGTATTATGTAAAAATAATTCATTCTCCTTTGTGTGAATTCAACAAATAAATCATTTATGTAAAGAAGAAAACATTAAAATCCACTATTTTAATCACAAGTGAAATTCTTCCACAAAATATTAAATAAAAAGTATTCTAAGTTTATGTTTTACATTATATTTTTGTCGGTTATAGGAAAATATTAATATGTAATTTAACTTTTTCAATAATAATAAATGTGACATAATAAATTAGTCGTTACAAATAAATTATAATTAATAAATAAATGATTTGATATATACTTAAATGTGAAATAAAAAAAGCATTGGTTACATGCAAGTCTTATTTATTAAAATAAACGTTACATATATTTTTAAATGTAACATAAAAAAAAATCGATTACATGCAAATCATAATTAATAAAAGGGTTTTCTATCATGTGCAAATATGCGCATGTTAATAAGTTCAAAATAGTATGTTTAATTTGTATTGAAATTTGTGCATTTTATATTAAATGTATAATTTTTTAATAAATAATTGTTTTTGTTTAATAAAAAATTACTACTTTTGGATATCGCACATGTTAGACAAACCATTAATAAAATAAAAGTTTACGTATATTTATTAATAATAATAATTTTTTTAAAAATATTTAAAGTCAACATTAAAATTTTGGCTTAAATATGAAGATTGTACCTATAAGTTCGCGCCTTTTGGGTTACATCCCTCTTTTTTTTTTTTTTTTGAAATAATCCTTGAAAGATCATAATTGTCTGTGTAAAACCCCAAATCTTATATTTTATTATATTTGATTAATTGTGTATATTAATTTGTATGTTTTTGAATGTATTAACTAATTTTTACCTTATGTTTGTTAGTAGATGAACTTTTATGAGTATTGGGCCTAATTAGAATGGATAAAGTTTATGGTAGAAATAAGGGCAATATAGTAATTTAGTATGAATTAGTGGATTGTATAGAGATAAGAGTGACATTTTGGTTATTAACTAAAATGATAGAGTATCTTGGAGAGGAAGTAGTGACAATTGTGTAAATAGTACGAGAATTTGTTGTAAGAGTAAAGTTGAGATTGTGAGTGGAAATTGTAGAGAAAAGAAAGGTGGAGTGGAGATTTAACAAAAACCTAAGAAAGGGTTATATAAAGAGGTGGTTTATGAGAGGTAGTGTTGTTGTTGTTTGTCACAAAATAGTAGAGAAAGAGAGGTAGAGAGATAAAAGAGAAAAGAAGAGAAAAAGGGTTTGAGAAAGAAGCTTAGAGAAAGGAAGAGAGAAAGAGAAGAAAAGCCATAGATAGAATTGAAGATTGGGAATTCTAGAAGTGTGGAGCTTAGAGGAGCTTAAGCTTAAGGATTGGAGCTAGGAATGGAGGAGTAAATAATCCAACTAATCCAAGGTAAGAGGCTTAGTTAATATAATTTTGAGTGATCAAAGAGAGGGGAGTTTGTCTATGACTCCACACCCAAACTCTCTTCACTCTTTTTGGGTTTTGGGAAGAAATGGGTTTTGGAAATGTGTTTATAATTGAAGCTTGATAATGATTCATGTATAATATGCTTCTACTTATGATTGTTGTGTAAAATCTATGATAAAGTTGATCACTTGAACTTTGATTTTGATTGATTATGTGATAAATGGGTTTTATGAGTTAATACATGAAAATCATTGGCTTGAAATGATGTTTGTTGATGTTAAAGTTTATACTTCTAAGTTTATACATGATATATATGCTTAAAGTTGATAACTTTAGGAGTTTATAACTTGAAAAAAATGTGATCTTTGTGCAATTTCGTGTGGAACCCGTGAGCAAGCATCAATTTCCGGGCATGCTCGCTGGAGCGAGTGACCCCTCGCTGAGCGAGAACTCATGTTCTTGCTTAGCTACCCAGAATTTGAATACTCACTCAGCGAGCGTTGGCGAGCGATCCTTCGCTAGGTCTCGCTGGGAGCGAGGACAATTCTGTGATTCCTCGCTAGTACTTCGCTGGAGCTCGCTAAGCGAGCGTGATCTGATTGAGAATTATTCTTAAGGCTTGCATGATGAGTATAGGGTTATAATACGATTAGTTTTAATCTTGTAACATGCTATAGGCTTGAATTGATTGGATCTTGAGATTAGATGAGAATGATATGCTTATATATGTATAGTTGATTGAAATTGAGGATGATGACTTGTGATTAACTAAGTTATTAAGTGTTGTTGTACCTTGCTTGAATGTATACCTTAATGATGATATGATAATGTGATTTGATGCGAATTGAGAAGGATTAATATGGATGAGTGACCTATTATTCATGAGTAGATGTGTAGTGTTATCATCATTATGTGGTATGTGTACATTCATACATTCATGAGTCAACTTGAGAAGAGTCCCCCATGACTGAAAACTGACTTGAGCGATGGATATATGTTTATCCAGAACATTGAGACTCCAAGGGCTGCAGTTACTTGGGGGGTGTTCATTTTGAGCGATGGATATATGTTTATCCAGAACATTGAGACTCTAAGGGCTGCAGTTACTTGGGGGGTGTTCATTTTGAGCGATGAATATATGTTTATCCAGAACATTGAGACTCCAAGGGCTGCAGTTACTTGGGGGGTGTTCATTGTTTTGATGCGGGTACCACATGCATTTAGTTATGTCTAGGGTGACATGACATGAGATTTGTGACATTAGTTTGCATTAGGGTAATTGTGCACTCTAATTGGTATTTGGTAATTGTCATTGTTTCCATTATGATCGTGAATGGTTGAATAATGTGATACTTGATACTTGGAATTGATTGATAATCCTTATTAACATGATTGAGCGTATTATGAGGTGTGTAATAATGATTGATAATATATGATGATGTGCATACTTGTCAATTAATTGAGAATGTGATATTATTATGATGCATTGTACTTTATATGAATATGACATATGATTGATATGAGATTGATATTTGTTATGGAATGAGTTATTAGACATGACCATGCTATGTCCTAAGTATTAAATGTGTTCTTATACTTAGTTTCTTTTATAGTTATATTATCTAACTCTCTGTTTTGTGTATGTGCTGAACCTTTGGGCGTTCAGGTTCTCAGGTTATGTTTGTGATCGAGTTGTCGGTGAAGCTCCGCTCTGATGTGACACGTGGATGAGATAATTTCTATAATGTATATTTAGAGTCTTGCTTCTTATTTCCAATGTATTTAAAGATGTACTTTTCTTAGAAACTTATTTCGTACTATAATTGTTTTACTAATTAAGTTATTGGTAAGTTTTTATGTGTACGATGTAATACTCGAACCATCCATTTTATAAACCCAACTTTTATTTTTCGCTGTGTATTATGAAAAATAATTTATTAAAGTAGTATTTTATTAAAGACGGGTTTGGGTGTTACAGTCCGATTTTAGTCTCTGACGTTATAATTGTCTGTTAAATAAAGATGACGTGGGTGTCAGAGTCACACTTGGCAATGATGACGTGTCTTTTCATTTGCCACTATAAATATAAATCATTTGCCACAACAAAATTCACAAAGTCATTTCATTTTTATCCATATTTAAAAATTTGTATTGTGGTTGTTTCTCCATATTTATTATTGACATATAATTAAAAAAAACAATCATGGATATTAGTTGTAAGAGTTTTGCGTGTTTGAGAGATTTAATATTGCAAGAACAATAAACTTCTATTTATTTTATTTTTAAAAAAAATTTAGATTATGATGATTTATAGTAATAGATATATGATACTTCGGATATGGATAACGAAATCATACGTACTGTATATACATTAATACCGTATATATCCTACATATATATGAAACATCGCTTTTTTTATAAAAGAAATATAGACGGAGATGAGTTGTATTATTCTAAGCCCATAATTATTTTATTTTAAATTAAAATAAATTATAAAGGGTAAAAGTGGATTTTAGTTAAGACAATGAGGGTAAAAATGGAAGAAAAAATGATAAGCTATAAGCTCATAAGCTACTTGAAATAGCTTATGAAAAATAAGCTATAAGTCAGTAAAATAAGCTATAAGCTCTTCCTTGAAAACTGTTACCAAACAGGTCTTTTAGCTTATAAGCTATAAGACATAAGCTATAGGTCAGTTTTTATCCTTGCCAAACAGACCCTTATTCTTTGTTATGTAGGGAGATATGATTGGAGATTTTGCGCGAAGAACATTGATCTGCAAGTTCAAAGGCCAACTTCAAGGGATATGGTTTACAAGATATCTTCATTAGATGTTAGTTCTATCGATATTTCTAATTTTATTGTATAACAATATTCTATGTTAATTGTATTTATAAACTTTATACTTCACACTCGAAAGAAAAAAAATTCATACGATGTGTGTGTGTGTGTGTGTAACTTGACTTAATATATGTGTCAATCTAAATTTTTGATGATAGGATGTAGAGAAAAATAATCCCAAAAGTTGTAAAAGGGGAAGAGATTTTTAACCTGGAGTGTGTCTTTACAATTTCTGTTAAAAAGAGAATGTTTTCATCAGACGAGACATAAGTAACATCTAATGCAAATCTCCAAGGGGGCAAAAAGATTATTAAAATAAAAAAAGACCGATATTAAATTTTACAAATATATTTCTTTTGAATTTAGGTTTAATGTTTCTTGATTGGAATTTCAATTTAATATAAATTTGTGTTTTCAAATATTATTCTTTACGAGATTATGTGTCAATTTAACTATATTATTGTTTCTATAAACTTTTTCATTTTATTTGTTTCAAGAGAAAGTGGAAGGAAGGATAGTGAAAGGATGGAAAGTGGGTGGAAGATCAATCATTTCATTGTTTGGAACAACAACCAAAAGGCAAAGAAAAGAAAGTTATGTTAAGTGATGAAGTATCAAAGTAAGTATAAAAATTATCGATTCCACAGGGATTGTTCCGATTGAAATGCGAGTAATTGGTATCATACGAAAGTAAATTTGCAATTAAATAAATTGGGGGGAGTTTTTAGGTTTTAGACTTTAAGAAAATAAACGGCAAGAAAATATGGTTTTTCTTTCAAGATGCGAAGGAGATTGGACCTTTTCGGTTCATCTAATTACTATTGTCTTGGTATTCCTCGCGTGTTGACAAACTACGAACTTAGTTTCATGATTCGATTAAATTAAATAACTATGTCCAATGTCTTGGTACATAATCCTCTAACTTGATTATCAATCCCTAATATCTTAGGATGACCTATAATCAATTTAGGTTTTTGCCCTTTAATCCTTGAATTCTCAATTAACAAACCAATATGTCTAAAGTACAAGTTAATTGAACAATTATCCCTAGGTCAATCAATTTGTTTCTAATGTCTTAGTAAACAAACAATTATAATCATCACACAATTCGCGACTTTGTATAAAGCATTAAGAATAAGAGACAATTGAATGAATACTAACTTCGTAATTCGATTAACAAATCATAAGAAATACATAGTTCAAGACAATAACAATTAGAATCCCCTAGGATCCAATCAAAAGAGTCTAGCTACTCATAATCAAAGCATAAACAATAAATAGAGTGAAAGAATTCATTACAAGAAGGAAAACTAGGTCTGGACTTGATCTCAAAAGTTGCCTTTTTTCGCCGGTAAAATTCTGTAATCCTAATTGTGACAGAAATTTGTATTTATAGACCTAAGATGCGTAATGGCGCCGCGCGCCAGCCCGACCGCGCCAGGCGCGAATTAACAGAAACGTCAGGCCTTTCTACCTGCTCCTGGGCGCCGCGCGCGTACTGTCTGCGCCGGTGCGCCAACTGCCTGCGCCGGTGCGCCAACTTCAGCCTTTTTGTCTTATTTTCTCTTCAAATCCTTGCGTTTAGAGCCAATTTGTCATGATTCTTTTTCTCCTTATTTCTTACGGAAAACATAACAAATACTAACTAAAATGCCCTGTAATGTGGTTAGAAACACAGTAATGACGTGAAGTCATCATTAAGACCCATGCAAAAAAACTTTCCTCTCAGATATCGATGGAAAGGGGGCCGGGATTGTAGAGGTGGGAATAGGTTAGATCGGCCTACGGGGCCTTAAAGCCTAGCCTATATAGGGTTAGTTCAGGGCGACCAATCTTTTTAAATAGAGCAGGCCAAAACTTTTTTATAAGCCTATTTAAGTAAATAGGCTAGGCCGCATGACATTAGAAAAACCATTTAGCCTATTAGGCCGGCCAACTTAAGTTAATATGAATAATATTTTTGTAGAAAATAATATGTGAATACTGAATATTGTTCTGTGTTATTCCCCAGCTCAAGGCTGGTTTAAATAGAAATAATACAATTAATTATCTCATTGCATTAAGGAGAAAATAGTTATAAAGAGAAATAGTAGAAAGGTTCAGAATCTCCTAGAAACAACTAACTAGGAAATTAAATATTTTCCAACACCCCCCCTCAAGTTGGTGCATAGATATCTATCATGCCCAACTTGCCTATCAAATGCTCAAAGGTGGGTTTTGCCAAGCTTTTGGTTAAGATATCAGCAGTTTGCTGACTTGAAGTTACAAAAGGTAGACATATGATTCCAGCATCTAAGTTCTCTTTTATGAAATATCGATCAATCTCAATATGCTTGGTTCTGTCATGTTGAACTGGGTTATGAGCTATACTAATAGCAACTTTACTGTCAGAGTATAATTTCAATGGAAGCTCAATTTTCATCTTAAGCTCTTCTAGGACTCTGTGGATCCATAATCCTTCACAAATACCTTGAGCCACAACTCTAAACTCGGCTTCTGCACTACTTCTTGCTACAACTCCTTGTTTCTTACTCCTCCATGTCACAAGGTTACCCCAAACATAGGTACAATATCCGGAGGTTGATCTTCTGTCAGTGACTGAACCTGCCCAATCAGCATCGGTGAAGATAAACACATTCCTCTCACTAATACTCTTAAAAAATAATCCCTTTCCAGGATTTGCCTTCAAATATCTCAGTATCCTATAGACTGCCTCAAGATGTTCCTCAAAAGGAGAATGCATAAACTGGCTTACTACACTAACTGAGAAAGCAATGTCAAGTCTGGTGTGTGGCAAATAAATCAGTTTCCCAACCAATCTCTGGTATCTTCTAGTATCAACAGGAACACTACCTTTTTCCCAAAGTTTTGTATTAGGATCCATGGGAGTATCTGTTGGTCGACATCCACTCATTCACGTTTCTTTCAATAAATCTAGAATGTATTTCTGTTGGGAAACTACAATACCATCCTTTGATCGAGCAACCTCCATACCAAGAAAATATCTCATGGATCCCAAGTCCTTGATTTCAAAGTCTATTGCTAATTTCTCTTTTACTTTTGCCATTTCAACTATATCGTCTCCGGTAAGGACGATATCATCAACATAAACAATCAAGATAGCGATTTTCCCATGTGGGGAGAACTTTGTGAACAATGTGTGGTCAGCCTGTCCTTGAATGTATCCTTGTTTCTTTATGGACTGAGTGAATTTTTCAAACCAAGCTCTAGGAGACTGCTTTAATCCATACAAAGATTTATTTAGTTTGCATACATTTGATCCAAACTTGTCTTCAAAGCCAGGAGGAATGTCCATATATACTTCTTCTTCCAAATCACCATTGAGAAATGCATTCTTAACATCCAATTGATGTAGGGGCCAATCCAGGTTAGCTGCAAGAGATAAGAGAATTCTGACGATGTTCAATTTTGCAACAGGAGCAAAAGCCTCTAAGTAGTCTATACCAAAGGTCGGAGTAAAACCCTTAGCTACCAAGCGAGCCTTATACCTTTCAATTGACCCATCTGAATTATATTTCACGGTAAATACCCATTTGCATCCAACAGTCTTCTTGCCATCTGGTTGTGTCATAACACTCCAAGTTTTGTTCTTTTCAAGAGCTTTCATCTCCTCAAATACAGCTTCCCTCCACTTTGGAATTTCCAGAGCATCCTGTACATTCTTTGGAATCTCTACACTAGACAATTTGGAGGTGAAGGCAGAAAAAGATTAAGACAAATTTGAGTATGATATAAAATTGGACATAAGGTGTTTAGTGCAAGATCTGACAGGTTTTCTAACAGCTATAGGATCATCTATATAAGGATACAACATACGACTTTCAGAAATAGAGATAGACTTACCTTTCCTTTTCTTAGGAGACTGATCATTCCCCGGTTCGGATTCATGGCAGTGTTGGGATGTGGACTCATTACCTTCTTTATGGTTCTTCCTCATAAACACCTTTCCTTTCCAAATCTTATTTTCTACTTCAAGTTTATTTTCCTCAAGTGACTCATCATTATGTGGCATTTTAATTAGTTCTTCATTATCACCATTTTCACAATTCTCATTATTGTTTTCATGAAATAATGTAGGCTTAAATACCAAGACTTATCCTTAGCCAGAATTTCCACAGATCAAAATCCACAATCATCAACAAGATTTTTAAATTTTAAATTTTTTTTTGTATTTTTGAAATATTTTTGCAAACTTAAATAAATCTAATAAGGCTTCGTAAACACAATCCCCGGCAGCGGCGCCAAAAACTTGACTAGGGTCTGGCAAGTGCATCAGTCTATCGTCGAGTAATAATTCACACTCTAGTGTATAGAATTAGTTCGTATCCACAGAGATCGTGCCGAAGCTTCACTAGCGTTATTTAAGTTTGTGATAGTTTGCATTCGCTTTGGTTTTTTTGGAAAAGCTTTTTATAAAATAGCATAATGCGTTGCAGAAATATAAAAGCAGAATGTATAAATATAATAGATTCAAGAAATATAGAGGCTAGGTGTGGTGGTTGGACTCCCTCCCTTCTTCATATTTGGCATGACCGGTGTATAACATAGTTATTTAGATTATGTTCGGCGGTGAATTATCCTTGTTGTAGTAATACCTTACTATTACACTATGTCTATTAAAGTTTCCCTGCATTAACAACTAAGGTACCTACGAGAGCCTAACCTCGATGTGTCACATACCCTAATTACTAAGTGAGTTGTTTATAAACATGCATTATAACCTTCACCAATTAACCTCTAGGTCCTAGTATCGGGCTGTTTATCTTCTAAGTGCTCAGATCACACCTAGTGCATGATTCCTCCTCTAACCGCTCAGTTCACGACTAGTTCAGGATGTTACCGTCTCTATTCACCTAGCATTATTTACTACGAGTTCCGGACCATACCAAGTCAAAACCTGATATCAATTCTATGGGCGTTCCCGCTTATCCGGCCAGATTACGAGATACGTTATTAAAGTGCGCGAAAATAAATAACAAACATAATACTTTAAATATCATTTATTATAACTTAGACTCAATCACATACTCCAAATATTCATTGGGTAGTACATCTTCTCCACCACAACTTAAGGCATAAATAATAAAGACTACATATTTAAATTACAATAAAGAAATTATAACACATAAAAGCCTAAAGAAATCATACCTTGCTGAGTTAGTTTTCCCGTAAGGGGAGAAAACTATGCCCAATAGAGCTCCTCTGAACCTCTCCTTATAGTAGAGAGTGTTCTACTATTTCTGAATGAATAAAACAATGAAAGGGATGCTCTAATTATAGTTTTCGTAATGGGCATCAGCAAGGCATCGCAGCACGATAAGGCCATCGTACTGCGATGTGAAGATTCAGTTCAATTTTATAACTGATCCTGTGAATTTCATCAGCTTGGGCGCCAAGTAACTCCATCGTACTGCGTTGTAGGGCATCGTACTGCGATGGAAGATTTTCTCAAGATTTATTTCTTCTGATTGCTTGGCGTGCAAGGAGCTTTCATCGTGGCACGATGGCACACATCCTGCTGCGATGGAATGCTGATTTTCTTCACTTTTTGGGCTTTTTCTTGTCTTTTTGCATCTTGGACTCTGTCTTGATGCTTTTTCTTGCTTTTGTAGGTTTTCCTTCGTATTTGGGCCTGTCTTGGTCATTTTACTACTAATAATAATACTAAAAATACCGTAGAAATTTCTGTCATCACAACCCCAAACTTAAACTGTTGCTTGTCCTCAAGTAACATGCTGTCAGACAAGATCGTTAGAAAAACAAGAGATAAATAAAGATGATAGGAATTTCACAACCTTTTTGTATTTCAGCAATGGTACCGCTGATTTTCTTACCGCCGCGATCATGCTCAGTCCTGCTAGGCTTAGGAGATGTCAATAGTAGGAAATCGGACAAATGCCCGCAAGAGTCCATGTCCAACTTTTCTCTCTCTCTCTCTCTCTCTCTCTCACATTTGTGTTTTTCGCTCATTAATTGAAAGGGTTATCTCTCAATCATCTTGCAACCTGCCATTTTACCATAGGCTTGCAAGAACTCTAAGCAACAGGTCAAAATTCTATATACATGCATTTTTGGAGGTCTTTTCAGGGTTATAACGTGGCTTAGGTAGAACATTTTTGGGAATAGTAGGCTAAACATTGGAGTTAAGTCTTACTGTGTTGTTCCTTTTTGTGTACGCAATATGTGTTCCTTAGGGTGCCTTTTTGTGTTGGTATCGGAAAATAAGAACCGGATGTGTCTTTGTGTGGTTCTTGTCTATCACTTTCTTTGCCCTTTGACTCTTTCTTTTTCATTTATTTTTTTGAAGGGACTATTTTTTTTGGGAATTTTTGATGTTTTCCCGTCTCTTTTTCATTTATTTTTTTCTTTTTTGTAGTGATAGTTCTCCGTATACCCACCCCAAACTTAAACGTTGATAGTTCTATGAGCAACCCCAAACTTATTTTGTTGCCAAGACTTTGAGAACTATTACCTTAACTCCAAAGAGGGTAATTTCTTTGTTTTTCTGGTCTATAGGCTTGTATCGTGGTTTGTCACTGAAATAAAAGGGATAATATTTTTTACGGCTCAAATTTGGCTAGCAAAGGATATAATAATAATAAGGGTGGCTTGAAAAGGCTCTGGGTTATAACAAACAATTGCCTCAATGCATATAATATCAAACTAACCAGTCAGCAGAGAATTAGAGCAAGTTCTAGAAAATAAACAAGTGCACGGTACTCTCATAGTAATTCGAAAGAAAGTGGTAATACCGTTTGGAAATATTTGGCTCAAATCCTCACATGGCTTAGGTATCTGAAGTTGAACACTTGTCTCCCAGACACCAGCTTCATCACCCGTCTCTCTGTCTCCCGAACTTCGCACTTCGGAGCAATCACCTTTGGTTTTCTGTATGAAGGTGTGAAATTCGTCTCATCAAGATTTATAACTTATTTCGCCGCAATCTTACCTATAACAGTTAGTCATGCACTAGATAATAAACAGCAAGCAGTTATTTAATTTTTATAAGTTTGAATAAGGGTTGTTGACAGATGAAGATGACATGTGGAATTCTAGGCATACATTTATTGAATTGAAAATACTGAATTGAAATTACTGAATTGAAAATACTTAAATACTTATCCTTGGGTTGCCTCCCAAGCAGCGCTTGTTTAGCCTCTCATTAGCTTGAGACATTTCCTTCATTACAGAGGATAGGTTCGCATGTCTCTCTCTTCTGTAGGAGCTTTCGCCTTAGCTCCTCCCTCTTTCTTGTTGCTTCTTTCGTACTTCTCTGGGTTCTGTTTTTCTTTGAAGGTAGCAAAACAGAGTTGTCCATCATCTTCTGAAGGTACTGTTTTTATGATGGACTTCCCTTTGCCTTTTGGTGGATGTTCCTTCTTTTGTTCTTTTGGTGCATTAACCCAGCTTTTCTTTTCTCTTTCCTCTTTTCTCTCAGCAGCAGGCTTCTTCAGAGGTGGCGTATTCACCATAAACTTAGATTTTTTGGCCACCTTTCGGTTTCTACCCCATGCTTTGACCCATGTTGCTCGGATGTCCACTTCAATGGTTAGCCTCTTAAATTTTTCAGTGAGTTCTTCGGGTACCTCCTCTTCCTGAGCTGTATCTATCTCTAGCTGCGCCATTTCATTCTCCAGTTCTGTTATTGTAAGTGCACCAGTTCATCCTCATGTTTTAATAATTGTCAAAACACATGAAAATAGAATAGAACATATTTTGGCAACATTACAAATGACTTGACAGCGAAAAACTATTTTTAAATCTTTGAAAAATTGTTTTTAGGTATTATGTATCGATAGATAAACATGTGTATCGATACAAATGTCCTGAAATTACTTCAGACTGATTTTGAGCATTTTGTATCGATACATATATCACTTGTATCGATACAAAAGTGGTTTCTCAGAGGCAGAGAATCATCTGTGTATCGAATCATGCTTGCATGTATCGATACACACCTATGCCTTTCAGAAAACCAGAAAGATCATGATGTATCGAATCATGCCTGCATGATTTGATACATATCAGTCAAGATTTCAAGAAACTGATATATGTATCGATACACACTCGTGTTTGTATCGATACATAGGTCAAATTTTCAATTTGAACGCTGGTCAAAGGGTTTGTATCGATACAAACAATCATTTGTATCGATACACGTATGTTGAGTTTTGCCCAAATTTGCTCAATTCTATTCTCTCTTTAAATAGCAATGTGGTGTGTCATTGTAATCAGAGGAAACTAGTGTGAAAGATCAGAAAACGCTTTGGGTTGCAAATTGAGTGAGAATTTGGATCAAAGGTTTCATTCATCACAAATTCATCATCTTCATCAAGGATTGCAATCAAATTGAAGTTTGAGTATGAGATCAATTCAATAGAGATTGCATTTTTGTTTAATAACGTTCGATACGGTTCGCGGTGAATCAGAATCGTAGTCGGGTTGAATTGTGTGACGAAGGTTCTAGTTTCTCTCAAGGATTCAAGATCGTGCGTGTCTTGAAGGTTCGACAACAAGAAACGAGGGACTCAGCTGGACGATCGAGTGCGGATTGGCACGGGTTGGATCGTTGGAATCAGAGGGCGAAGTTTCGTTGTGTGTCGAGGTTTTGTTGCATAGTTTACTTTTTGTCTCGTTATAGGTTTATAAGATTCAATTGTAAACTGTGCACGTGTTGTTCATCATTTTTGATCTATACACTCTCAAATAACCCGTTTGGTTATTTGGGGGGAGACGTACTCGGACAAACGCGTGGACGACGCGAAATCCGGGGAACTCCCTAATCAAATCATTGTGTACTTCTCTCTCTCTCTCTCTCTCTCTCTCTCTCAATATTTTACTTGTTATAATTTCATTGATTTTTTAATCGATTGAATTTTTCATGTTCATATTGGAACATCAAAAATTCAATTGTTGTGCTTGATTGTGATTGTGTTTAATTTGATATTGTAAACTTGCTTGGGACTGAAATTATTACATAGTTTATATTCGAATTTTTGAAACGCTATCATTTCAAATCTTTTCATGAAACATTCAAAAGGCTAATACTCTTTTCCTTTGGTCAATCGGTGCGTAGACTACCGATCCGGTGGCTCTTCCGCTCGCTTGATTAATTTGAAACATTATTTTTTAAAAACGCAATTGTTTCAAGGATCACTTATTCAACCCCCCCTTCTAAGTGATAAGCCTCGTAGTCTAACAGTTATCTCTACCTTTACCTGTACTTCTTGATTTGGAGTCGGTGGTGTAGCTTCCCTGTCTTTCCACTCTAGCATGAAACACACTTCCCTCCTGGTCTTGGAAGTTTTGATAGTTCTTTCCTCTGCTCCACTTCTTAGAGTCAACTTAGCGAGCTCCACATTAATGAGTGCCCTGCTAGTTGCTAAGAATGGTCTTCCAAGGATAATGGGGTGTTCTTCATCTTCTTTGATATCCAGGATCATGAAGTCTGCTGGAAATTCCAGGTCTTTGATTTTCACCAAGACATCTTCAATTGTACCTGCTGAGTAGATTGTTGACTGATTTGCTAAGACGAGTTCCCTTTCTGTACTTGCAGTTGGTCGTGCGAGTTTTAACTTCTCCGCCAGAGATAATGGCAAGACATTAACACTTACCCACATCACACAATGCTAGGATTTCTGCTTCCTCAATCTGACAGAGTATGGTGACGCTTCCAGGATCTGTCTTCTTGGGTGGCAGTCTTGTTCGGCTTTCTCGGTACTCCCTTAGCTCTCTCATGAACTCGTCATAGGCTTCATCAGGAGTCATATTGAACAGCTTGTATTACTCTTCGTAGTCTTTTACCTGTTCGTCTCTTCGTTCCTGTTCTGATTTTTGATTTTTCAGGACTTTGCACTCCTCCTTTGGATTGTCCACCGTGTTACCTGCAATATCTTTAGAAACATGAGTGCTTACCAGTTTAGAGAGTTGACCAATCTGGGTTTCAAGACTTTTTATCGTCGCCCCCTGGTTGGCTAATGTCATCTGGATATTTTCAAAGTTAGTTTTGCTCATGTTAGCAAATTTGTTGAGTAACTCTTCCAATGGAGATGGCTTTCTTGGGTGTGGTGCAGCTTGAGCCTGGTTCCCTGTCTGGTCCCAGCGTAAATTTGGGTGTTTGCTCCAACCTGGGTTGTAGTTGTTTCCCATGTAATTTACCTGCTCTTCGCTCCCTCCTGGCAAACAATGTCCATTAGGGTGATCTTCTAGGCAGAAATCTTAAACTCCTTCTACCTTTTTAACACTGGCTTTCTTCACAGCTTTCTCTTTATCAGCAAGTTGCCTCATTAGTAACTCGATTTCTACTTTGTAGGCAATCTCCTGTCCACCTTCAAAATTCCAGGTGTCTTTCCAGCTCGATCATGACGCATGTTGTATTCATTCTGCAACATCTGCTCAACCAGATCCTTAGTCTCTGCGTAGGTCTTTACTTTGATGGACCCACCAACTGAGGCATCTAGTATCATCCTGTGTTGCATCTTCATACCAGCAGTGAATAGTTGCATCTGCTCCATAGCACTAATGATGTGGTTAAGACACCTTCTCATAAGCAGCTTGAACCGTTCATAAGCCTCGCATAACGTTTCAGATTCATGCTGTTTGAAACTCAGAATCTCAGACTTTCTTTTCTGGAATAGTGTATGTGTGAAGAATCTTTCCAGGAACTTGTCTTCAAGCTCCTTCCATGTTAAAATCGTTCCCCTTGGCAAGCATTGAAGCCAATCTTTAGCTGGACCTGTAAGAGAAAAAGCAAACAAACGCAACTTCTTCTGGTCATCAGAAACGTTTTCCGGCACCTTCTGGATCTGACATGTCTCTGAAAACTTTGCAAGATGATCCCAAGGATCATTGTTGGCACGTCCGTCAAACTGGTTCTCCCACAAACCTGTAAGAACATTACCCTTAATATCAAAGTTAGCTGGATTCACCGGCTGGAATCCCAGTGAGATCTGATCTGTGTCAGTCCTCTTGCAGTAATCTCCCATTGTAACTCTTTGCTCGTCTCCCATGGCTTTGGTGGTAGGCTCTTCTTCTGTGTTAAGATTACTGGATTTTGCAAGCCTTTGTGCTCGCCTTCTTGCCAAGAACGTTCTTTCGGGTTCAGGATCGTACTTTAAATCCAGAATACCTGTTATCAAGTACAATAAATGAATACCTTCAGTAGCACTGGCAAATTAATTGTGAAACTATTTTTGGTTTGTCTCATGTGTCTTTGTCACCATGAAAATTCCCAGGTAAGTGAGGTGGATCACACCGGATCGCTTAAATACCAAGACTTATCCTTAGCCAGAATTTTCACAGATCAAAATCCACAATCATCAACTAGATTTTTGAATTTTTAATTTTTTTGTATTTTTGAAATTTTTTTTGCAAACTTAAATAAATCTAGTAAGGCTTTGTAAACACAATCCCCGGCAACGGCGCAAAAAACTTGACTAGGGTCTGGAAAGTTATTTAGTAGCGTTATTTAAGTTTGTGATAGTTTGCATTCGCTTTGGTTTTTTTGGAAAATGTTTTTATAAAATAGCGTAATGCGTTGCAGAAATATAAAAGCAGAATGTATAAATATAATAGATTCAAGAAATATAAAGGCTAGGTGTGGTGGTTGGACTCCCTCCCTTCTTCATATTTGGCATGACTGGTGTATAACATAGTTATTTAGATTATGTTCGGCGGTGAATTATCCTTGTTGTAGTAATACCTTACTATTACACTATGTCTATTAAAGTTTCCCTGCATTAACAACTAAGGTACCTACGAGAGCCTAACCTCGATGTGTCACATACCCTAATTACTAAGTGAGTTGTTTATAAACATGCATTATAACCTTCACCAATTAACCTCTAGGTCCTAGTATCGGGCTGTTTATCTTCTAAGTGCTCAGATCACACCTAGTGCATGATTCCTCCTCTAACCGCTCAGTTCACGACTAGTTTAGGATGTTACCGTCTCTATTCACCTAGCATTATTTACTACGAGTTCCGGACCATACCAAGTCAAAACCTGATATCAATTCTATGGGCATTCCCGCTTATTCGGTCAGATTACGTGATACGTTATTAAAGTGCGCGAAAGTAAATAACAAACATAATACTTTAAATATCATTTATTATAACTTAGACTCAATCACAGACTCCAAATATTCATTGGGGAGTTCATCTTCTCCACCACAACCTAAGGCATAAATAACAAAGACTACATATTTAAATTACAATAAAGAAATTATAACCTAAACATAAAAGCCTAAAGAAATCATACCTTGCTGAGTTAGTTTTCTCGTAAGGGGGGAAAACTATGCCCAATAGAGCTCCTCTGAACCTCTCCTTATAGTAGAGAGTGTTCTACTATTTTTGAATGAATAAAACAATGAAAGGGAGGCTCTATTTATAGTTTTCGTAATGGGCCTCAGCAAGGCATCGTAGCACGATAAGGCCATCGTACTGCGATGTGAAGATTCAGTTCAATTTTATAATTGATCCTGTGCATTTTATCAGCTTGGGCGCAAAGTAACTCCATTGTACTACGTTGTAGGGCATCGTACTGCGATGGAAGATTTTCTCAAGATTTATTTCTTCTGATTGCTTGGCGTGCAAGGAGCTTTCATCGTGGCACAATGACACACATCGTGCTGCGATGAAATGCTGATTTTCTTCACTTTTTGGGTTTTTTCTTGTCTTTTTGCATCTTGGACTCTGTCTTGATGCTTTTTCTTGCTTTTGTAGGTTTTCCTTCGTATTTGGGTCTGTCTTGCTCATTTTACTACTAATAATAATACTAAAAATACCGTAGAAATTTCTGTCATCAGCAGTGTTGGGATGTGGACTCATTACATTCTTTATGGTTCTTCCTCACGAACACTTTTCCTTTCCAAATCTTATTTTCTACTTCAAGTTTATTTTCCTCAAGTGACTCATCATTATGTGGCATTTTAATTAGTTCTTCATTATCACCATTTTCACAATTCTCATTATTGTTTTCATGAAATAATGTAGGCTCGGATTCACCCAGTTCCTTACTTATAGCAGGAGTAAGTTCAGTTAGTGAATCATGACCATTTTCTATTGGTATTAAACTCACATAATTGTGGGATTCCGGATTCGAACCCGGATCACGACATCCGACCTAACAATTTCGGCATATTTCATGAACTTAAAAAAGTAAATATGTATATTATAACATGAGTATAACATATACAATTTATTTATGATATATTCAATGAAAACAACAAAGGAGGAATACACACAACAAAAGACTGCTTGATTAAGGACAATGCCACAACACACAGGTATAATAACGTATTGGATACAAATGCAACATACTACAATAAGAATATACCGCCAGACCTTAAAAATTAAGTGGAACAAATACGTTGAAACAGACTTTGGCTCCAGTACGTTAACTAACACGCTAAACTACAACATGATTGGCAAATGTTACAACCACATTACATTCAGCCATAGAAACAATGGACACCATGACCACCAAAAGACAAAATAGCTTCAATCCTTCTTGATCTTAACACTTTTCAAACGACCACCCTTATGGCCCTCAGCAACTTTATCAAACACCTTTGATAAATTCCTTTTTACAGTAGCAGGGGCATCACTTCCAACTTCATCTTTTCCACGTGTCATTGGAGGTGTTACAATGAGATCATCAACAAAGTCCATACACCGTAAAACATCATCATAATCAGAACCATAAGAATCAGCATCATATTCCACATCAACAGCATTAGACAATGCATGAAAGGCAAACAAAATAAAACTCAATAAGAATAAGTGTCGTGTGCAACAAAGAACAAACAAATAAAAATTCTCAGTGATAACAAAACAATGGCACAAACAACTCAGACATTTGATGGACTGAAACTTGGGCATTGGGAGTAAAAGGATCGAATAGTAGTAGGATCCATACAAAACTCTTTTCACCCTATAAGAACCATCTGATACAGTTTGCTGCTTTAAGGATGTATCAACAACAAACAACATCTTATGTCCAACCAAACTATCAAATTCAACTGGGTGAGGACCAGAATTTTTGCCCTATGAAATTTATGAGTTTACAGAGTTATATAATGTTAAATAGATAAATAACAATAAATTGAACCAATATATACCTTGGATTGAGCAACAAAGAAAGAACAGGACTTTTCCATCATATAACTCATCAGAATCAAAGAGTACAAACACACATGTAGCTTTACCATTTGTGATCTCCAATTTAACCCTAAACCTATGGATTATCACCAGCAATAAAAAATATATAAAATCAGATTACAAAACAAATATGACTTTACAAATGTATAAAAAAGAACACAATGGCTGAACACCTAACTATACCAATTACCTTGGGATAACATTAAAAACATGTCGGTCGCATGCACTACCGAAATATGCACCAGAATCAGCTACAACACTTTTGTGGCACCTGCATGCAGGATACCACCAATCCTGTCCATCAACAATTTGGACAACCTCAGCGCAAACAGCAAACACTCCATCATCAAATATGCTAATCAATTGATCAATTTTTTTTTGAGATGCATACGAAGAAACTCTTCTTCTAAAGAAGGCTTAGCAGATTCACCTATGAAAGGAACTGTAGAATCATTCTCAATTCCATGCACAACAATACTAAATTACCAGCAAAAATAAGTACTATACAAAATTGAAAATAATAAAATCAGCCTCACCAATAAATGCAATATGAAACAAACCTGTCTAAATTTGAATGATTCAACCTCAGGAATGTCTGGATTAATTAGTATCCTTGTGGTGTGGAGAACATTTTGGATTGATGCATTTTCTGCACATCATCAAGTATATCGGTGGAAATTCCATGAATTACACTTCAAACACAATTATACATTACCATTTACCTCTAAATATTTTAACTTTTGCAAACTGTACAACAACAATAGGCAAACCACTAGAAGATTTTCCCATTTTCTTGTTCAGCTTGTCAACATAAACACCAAACAAAGCACATTCACACTTACCACTGTCTATCACAACCACAACCAACATAAACAAAGCATAAAATTCTAGCAAATTAAATTACTTATTGATCACATTATCAATAACAATGCATGCAACAAATATCCTACCTATGATCAATTAGCTCAATTATAACCATCTTAAGAACTTTACCATCCCTAATATACTCTCGCACAATGGACATACCGGCCATGATCCCAATGACATCTGCAACACACACAAACAATCAATTCTAAAAAATATCCACCACATATCCACTTAAAATTACAACATAAATAATACTACTCACCAACCAAATATTCATAGTCATGAGTATGAGCACAAATCTCAGCAATATTAATAAAATTTAAACCAAACTGAGATATATCAACACTTTCAAATAACTTCAAATCTGTCCTAGTATTAAACACAAGTTTGTATGGATGAAGAGTGGTGTGATAAAATCCACTTTGGGGGAAAATTGAAAAATTGGACATCTCATATATCAGTCCTTCCTCTAGCTTGGATTCAAACATATAAATCACATGCTTCCTGACAGTGACATGAGTTTTTCCACCCTAATATATAGTAACCAAATCAGATTCTGTCCAATACACTATAATTGAAAATATAACGATCCATTTATTCAATATAAAGAAATATATGATACAACATAGTATAAATCACTAACCTTTTCATCAATCAATACCAACTCAAGTGAACTTGACTCACATGGATTAAGGAAAGCTGGAACCTTCCACAGACGAATAACCTTCACCTTGATATGAACATTTTATTTGTCAGACAATATATCAGTAACATCATTAAACTTGGAATCAACTTTCTCCTTTCCATTGTACACCATTTTTTGCGAAGCCGATATCAAATCGTTTGAAGAAAAATATTGTGGATGAAGCCATATTTATAGATGAATAACGACGAGATAAAGCCTCCATCAGATCAACCAAAATTCTAAATTCAAATTGATTACTGTTCACTTTGGAGGGAAAAATTGTTCAGTAGATACACCTTCACCAGATAAGCTCTCATGAATCACTCCCCTATATGCCAACAATTGGACCAAATACGGTGAAGATTTTAACCCCAAATCCTATCTACTAAACCCTACGACAGTACCGCCGCTCAAATACATTACATTTGTCAATATCAGGCATTTAAAAAATAATAAAAAACCATCACACGGTTTTGGTTACATTTGTATATCATCCAATAATTAAATAATAAATAATAACTATCCATAATAAATAAATAATTGGGCCGACGTGGCATAGTTGAAACGAATCTACAGTAGCCTTTTTGCCATTCAGATGTGTCAAGATTATGGATATATTATATCGTGTCATCTTCTCTTCCCTTCTCCTAATTGTTTTACTTGATTTATTTATGGTTTAACTTTAGTTAAATCTTTTGATAAAAACTTAATTTTTTAATTCATTTAAGAAAGAAAACATATAAAATTGGTCAACACAATTCAAACCTTTTTCTTTTCCTTTTCATGCACTTTCAATTATATCTACAGGGTTTAGAACGGTACAAAAAATATTAATCTCTTTTTATGGTTTACCCTTTTCTATCATGAAAGAATATAAGATAATGAAACATTGTTAAAAAATAATAAAAAAGAAATACACAATCACAATGTAAAATAATTTTACATTGTCAACCAATAATCATCATGTTTTTTGCTACTTCACCTCACTTTTTTAATATGACATTACAAATTGTAATTTTTATTGAATGACCGTGTAAAATTATTTTACAAGTCAGTGCATCTTCATTAAAAAATTAAGAATGAATTATCTTTATTTTGTAAATTTTTATATATGACCTTCTTACTAATAGTGCTAATAGGGCAAATAACACATTGTTGTACTTAAGAGACATATAATAGTTATAAAAAAAATTATGAAGTCTTTTTACACAACTCTATAAGTACTATAAATTATTTATTATTTAAAGGAGAACATGAGCTTTATAAATCAAAAAGTGATAAAATAAATTTATATTGATACATTTCAAAGGGTGGAAAATATGGCTAAAATTTTCAAATTTGTTTATGTTATGTTAATCCTTCTTTTCCCATTTTTTGTTTCAGCGCAATTTAATTGTAAGCCCTTTTTATATTCTTTTCAAATTTCCTTCTTTACTAGACAATATTTTATTTCATTTGAATGATTTTTTTTTCTCTTTTTACATTATAGCTAAAATGGCATGTGTTCGTGATCGTGATTGTATAAGTGGAATTTGGTGCCCACGACCTAATAAAATGAGGTGTAGAAAAGGTTATTGTATATGTATACAAACTACACGGTACATGTAGCATATTCCATAAGTTGTTATTTAGTTATTGTGATCACGATCAATAATTTCATTTAGCTTTTATAATTTCACAGACCTTGTTAGTTTTGTACTTTAAAGTTATGCAAGTGAAATGAAATAAAACATGAAGAGTATTATATATAGTTTCTTCTTCTATCTTAAGAGTAAGGCATAACCCTAAATATAATATATTTGGGCACACATACACAAATGAAAAAAATAAAAAAAAAAGTTAAATAGTTTTGTCATATCACTTATATTAATAAATCATTTTATCTTTTAACGTTTTGAATTTATGTGAATGTGTTTAACATGTATAACAAATCGTGTGTGTGTGTAAGAGAGAGAGATAGATAGATAGATAGATAGAGAGAGAGAGAGAGAGAGAGATTACTATATTTTTTTAATCAAAAAAACAACAACATCAAATCTCAATAACTGTTTTTTTTACGAAAATTGTTTTTGAGTTCTTGCTTTTTAATTCTGTCATTTTTTTAATTGAAAAATAATAATAATTAGGTTAATAAGTGACGTGGAATAAAAACTAAAATATAAATTAGTTTATTTACACGTGTACTTGTGACATCATCATCTTGATACAGTTAGATATTGTGTTGTCAGGACAAGGGGGTAAATAGGAGAATCTTAATATTACAAGGTGTTTTTTAAAACAAAAATTAGGCAGGGAGTAAATCGAAACTCGCCTATTTTACAAGGGGTAAATGGCTATTTACTCATATAATATATTTGGGCAGACATACAAAAATGAAAAGAAAAAAAAAGTTAAATAGTTTAGTCGCATCACTTTATATTGATAATCATATTAGCTACAAATTTAGAGAACTCTTATGTTAAGTTCATTAGGAGAAAAACAAACGAAGTTGCGCCTAATCTTGCTCGGGTGGCTGCATCTTTAGTTAGTTTCCATAACTTTATCGATATTCTAACATGTATTTACGATATTAATTTTTTGGTTTTAACTCTTTGGTTCCAAGGGGAACGATACCCTAGTAGTTTAGAGTTTGCCTGCGAGGTGAGTAAAATCTGACCAAGAAATTGTTTCACCAAACAATCGAACTCGGATTCTCCCGGAATTTGTCCTTTGGTGAATGAAATCTGTCATTTTTTGAATTATAAATCAATCCAAACTGGACCGATTACACTTTTTTTTTGTATATTAACCTTTTGATTTTCGAGATAAAGGTGTCTCGATAATCCAGATTTTGATTGCAAAATGAGTAAAGTCTGTTCAAGAATTATTTTCAGCAAAATCAAACTTAGATTTTTCCAAATAATTCATCCTAAAAGAGTTCGTTAGTCATTACGGTTAAACCGAGTATATTATTCATTACACCCCCTTATTTTATAGTTTGAAGTCTCACGTGGTGGCCAACAAAAGCAAGGACATATAGTGTATAGTTAGCGTTGATTGATAGTGAACATATGGAAGAAGAGCGTTATAAACACTTACTTACAACACAAGCTACTGAAGCTTTTAGGAGCCAAACTTAGTTGTAACCGTCTAACTAACTTTTAGATGAGTTAGTTATGATCTAGTACATATAGTGTATAGTTAGCTATGATGGAACTACACAAAATTAGTATATAAGTGAGTTCTACATGGTAATAATACTCTTTTGCAAAGAATGAAAGTTGATTTTCCCTATTTTCTTGTTTTCCAATAGTGTTCTTCTCAAAGAAACCACCAACCACAGAAACTGCATTCAAACTCTTCTACACTCTAACCACGCTGCCATGGAAATCGCTGATAAAAATCTCGCCTTGGAGATTGAAAACTCAGTTTTCTTAGTTTTTGCTAAGACCCAGATGACGGAATTAAAGTTTCTCTTCGATAAGGTTGTTGAAGAGAAAAATGAGATCGACTACGAGGTTGTGGCTCAGAAGGAGAAAGCGGACAGCCTAGCATTACTCCTGGAGAACGAGAAGAGAAATGTTGAGAAGTTGCAGTTGGGTGCACAGAATCTGTTTGATGATAAGCTTGAGAAAGAAAGAAGGGTTCAAGAACTTGAAAAAGACAGGGATTTGGCTGTGACGAAGTCGTATGAGTCTGTCAGGGTGATTGACGAGTTAAAGGAGAAGATTGATATGGTGGTGAAGGAGAAGGATGAGGCTGAGAATGTAAACAGTACTAAGGGGACGGAGATTTTGAATCTTGAAATTGAGCTGCAGCATGTTAATGATCTTTTGGAGAATTTGTGGAATGAAGAGTCGATGATGCGTGCTAAGGTTCGTGAGATGGAAGGAATTATTGGGTTGGCTGTTGAGAAAGAAAATGAAATGATGGTGGAAAACAGCAAATTGGTTGCAGAGAAGAAGGAGATGGAGAAGAGTATTGAGAGTTTAACTGAGGGGAGAGATGGTGTTTGTAGAAATCTTGATATGGTTCAGAGAGAGTTGGAGAATAGGCAGTGCAAGGTTGATGAAGCGAATAGAGCAAGAGATGAGATTGAGAAGGTTAAAGTTAGCTGCGAGAATGAAATTGTTGAGTTGCAAGGTGAAGTGAGTCGACTGAGGGATATTGTTGATGAGTTGAAATTGTCCTGCAGAGAATTTGAAGAGAAAAACAATGGATTGCTCTCTCAAGTTAATGATTATAGGAATGCTGTTGGGGAAGTGGAGCTTGAGCGGGATAGCATCAGAAAGGGATATGATGAGGAGAAAAACAAAGTGGGGAACTTGGAATCACAGGTTGCTGAATTGAAGCTTAAGAATGATATCATCGTGAAGGAATTCAGGGGGGAGAAGAACAAGGTGGAGAATTTGGAGTTCGAAATTGTGGGACTGAAGGAAAAATTTGAGAATGCTGCAGCTGAGTTGATCAAGATGAGAAGTGAGAAAGAGAAGGTCAATGAGACAAACAAGGAGCTGGAAAGCAGCCTAGATGCTTTGGTTACCGAACAAAATGCTATACGTCGTAGCCTTAACGCAATCAAACAAGAGCGGGATGATTTGAGTGCTAAGTTTGAGTCATCTTGCGTCATCTCAAAGCAGACCTTTGAATTGTTGAAGAGTACTGCTGCACGTGTGTCGAAGGAAAGTGTGGAAGTGACTCCTCGTGTCGAGAAGAAGCAGCATGAGGAAGAAATTCAGCCTTTTGCTGAAGAATTGGAGGCAATAGAGAAAGCATTCAAAGTTAGGAATGAGATGGTGGATTATATGAAGAAACAAGTTGTATCACTACAGAAATCTGTGTCTGATGCACATAAAGGTAAGAAAGTGTGGACTGGGATATCCTCTACTGCTATTTTGGCTGCTGCATTGACTGCTTATATTGCTAAACGGCGCTGAAATTTTGTCCTTTTATCTTTCTATGATGAGTTCTTACAATAGGGTCAAGATATACCTAGGTTTAGCTAAACATCTTTGATCTTTCTTAATGAATAAGTTTTGTTTATACATGTTGCTTGATCTTTACTTGGTCTATATTGCATTTGACAGAAAGAATGAAACTAGTGAAAATGTGTTGGCTAACTATAATAAAATGAACTATATTCTGTTTGGTCTTAATTTGTGTTCGATGTCTACATTTTGATGGGAAATAGAACTGTTCAATACATTTTGATTCATCATTCATATAAGTAATCACAAATAGCACTGTTTAATGCATTTTGGAATTCTGCGAATTTGAATGAAAATATCGGAAACAAATGGTGACTAATTCTATGGTGCATTGCACTATGTACAAGTTTTTTTCACCCTCTTACAAATCTTCGTCCCTGTTTGCACTGCTACCTTGCATGGTAACCTCTTGTTGTTCTGGTTTTTTTTCACCGTGGTCACCACAACTTTGCCTTCACTGCCACCATTCTGTTTTTGCACAAACATGATACACACAAAATGATATTGATACTCTTCTATTTATTCACTTTGCTCACATCCATTTCCACGACCAATGTCTCTGTCATTGCTGTGGATCACCATTTCCGCAGAGTTGTTGGTCAATTGATTTGTATCAATACGTTCAGGAATCAGGGTCAAACATCTACCATAACTATTGATATTATCGTTAAACATTATGATTTATTTGATGCTATTTTAGTCTGCAAAACAGTTGACAAGATTTCAAAAGAATGAAACACAATAGTTGTATTATATGATGGTTTTCAGTACCAATGTAAATAAGTTCTTAGCAGTAATAATTTTTTAACTGACATATTATGGCTGGTATCTGCAACTTTAGCATAATGCAAAAGTGTCATGAACCATATTTAAGCCATCCAAATGCCCTCTTGAGTGCACCTAAATTGTGGGGGTACTTGTTGGGAGTGAAAAAAGAAGCTCCAATTTGTGTGGTTTTTACTTTTACAAAAGAGACAATTATAGGATCTTCTGCTTTCATAACTTCTAAATTATTACTAATTAAATATTTAGTTTTGTCCGACTTTAAAGAGAACTTTTCAAACAAATTATTACTAATATGTATCTCTCATTTGTTTAGAGTGTTAGTTTAATCATTTGCTCCCTTTCTTAATCCTCATTCTCTCCTCCATCCTCTTCCTCTGCCCCCTCCATCTCCACCTCTTGAATTGTGATGTTTCAACTATGGTGGTCGCAATGCAATTAAACCACATCAAATTTGCAATATGAGTAAGTGTTCAATTGATTCTATTCCTGATGTGAAGAAAATTTTGCTCGCGCTTTTAGGTTTTTATGATTATAATTTTTTTTTAGTTGAAAAAGGCTGGGAGATGGGTGGCTAAGTGGTACTACGACCCACCGCAAAACTAGACTAACTTTTATGAGAGCCAAATATATAAATAAAATAAAATATTTTTAAAAATTAATGTTAATTATAAAGTTTAAATATATTTGCAAAAAACTCGTGCCTGTTTTATTACAATTTTGTCTTGATAATTTTTATTGTCGAATAGACTTTCTTTATAGTTGTAAAGACCTAAACTGACAAAATAAAATGAATAAATTTATCAATTAAGTATTGTCAAAATATATTATCCCATCGTTCTACAAGACTACGACATTTGTTGGAAGATGATAAGTTTAGCAGTTAAGGGCAAGGATTTGAGTTTTCTCCTTTACTTCCTCCAAAATCAAGATTTCATTGGAGAGAGCAAGTGACTATAGCTTGTAAGCTTGCATAGTTTCATGTATGTTGTAACATCCCGGATTTATGACCCGAGACATTATGACTAATTCTCTTAATTAATAGAAAAATCTCTACACTTTTTCTCTTTTTCATTTCAAAACGAGTCATATCAGAGTTCTCTCAAAAATATTTAATTATTGTAATTATTTAAGAAATTCATTAAATCCAAAAATACTACAAGTCATCCACTTAAATTATCTTAAGTTTACAATTATGGACTAATAAAATTGTTCAGAAGCCTTATTTAAATTTACAATTATATCCTAGTAAAAGCTCTTTTTATTTATCCCCGCGCACGTACAAGCAATACATCAACTTCATATTTCTTTGGTACCTACAACCATATTTAATGTATGGGTCAATTTTTTTATCCAAATTGAATCATACCGAACGGAAGGTAAATGTCATAAAATAATAATAATAAAATGTTTGGCCAAAAAGAAGAAATCAAATAAAATCGATTCAAGAAACTATTTATAATGACGCCTTATACCAATTAATGATGCATGAAATGCAACTAGACAATGATCCGGATATCAATATCTCCGCAGAGCAAAAAGTTCCCCTTGGACAGTGTCCCACCTGGACACAATACCCCCTTGGGTATTAAGGTTCGGTACCCCTTGTTGGGTATTAAGATTCGGTACCCCCCTTGAGTATTATTCTGAGCCAACCTATCAAACCGCTATATGTCATGCTATGCATCCTATATATATTCTCTCATTGAATATCCAACAAAATCAAAACCTCTCTAAATCCACCTGATTAAGAGACAAGATTAACACATTTGGTAACCATTGGTACCAACCGTAAATTCCACTAAACATAAACAACCAGAAGTCATAAAATAATCCACAACCACAATACCAACAACGACAATCAGCCACACACACCACTTACGGTATATTAAAATAGCATAAAATGTAATAAAAATAATTCTATCATTCCTTTTATCATCATTCCTCCTTATCGGTTAACTATTTCATTATTAATCTATAACATAAACCTTAAGTGCATGAGTGTATGGGGAAAAAGCTCTTACCTTAGCCGCTTTACTTCCTAGCGCAATACTTTATAAGCCTAAATTCGCAGCTACAAGGAACTACATGCCGAGAAGCAAGTGAATTGGATTAAAGTTGATGATCACTAATTGTGGCAGAATGGCCGTGAGAGACAAAGGACATCATCATGAAATTAATTTGAGTCAATGAGGAACTTGGAGAGTGAAACGCATGGAACATACAAGAGGAAAATGGTATGAACGCGTGACCCTTTGATGAGGGAATTAATACTGCCAAATCACCTTTATTTGCCTAATTTTCAAGAGAGGGTTGTACCCTTGTACTGATCATGCGCAAGGGAGAAGAGGAGAGTTATTCATGTGTTGATAGTGTTATAGATGAGAGAATATACTATAGGGAATTGGATGAAATTGACGGTTTGTCCCTCATGTGAACTTGCTAAATTTAAGAGTACATGGAGGAATAATCAAATGGCACAATTATGGGAGAATTGGTTACATGAGACTTATACATGAACGTGGCTATATGACTAAGCTTTTCAATTATGACCTAGGGTGTGTTTGGTAATACAAATAAGCTAGCTTATAGCTTATTGTATTAGCTTATAAGCTTGTTTCAAAAAATTGGAGGTGTTTGGTAACAAGCTTTTTTTACTAGCTTATAGCTTTTTTTCAGATGCTATTTCAAGTAGCGTTTGAGCTTATAGCTTATAGCTTTCTACCTTTTATTCCAATTTTACCCTTATTATTTTTATTTTTTAATTAAAAAACTACCCAGTCAAAAAAAGAACTACCCACTCACATAATACTTTTATGTCATTTTATAATTACAACAGCTAAAGTTATCAAACACTTTAATTTAATTCTACTAGCTTTTCAACTATTAGCTAAAATCTAGCTTATCAGCTATAAGCTAGCTTATAGCTTAATTTTACCGAACAGAGCCCTAGTCAAAATTGATTTACATTTCTCCCATCCTAGACTAACACAAATACTTTGCAAACCTTATAAATTAATTAGATATATATTTGAAATAACCATCCTCTCATCAAATACTATATTAACATAATTAAAATATAATTACTACAGAAATTATTTCTCAAATAATTAGTCAAGCAAATGTCTATCATATCCTTTCAATCCCAAATTGATAAACAAAATAACATAATAGAATTAAGTGTCCCAATTTAAATAAACTTAAGGTGGCCTAATTTTCTTAAACTCTTTACACATAAAATAAATTGATAAATAAATAATAAATTAGGAAAATTGCTAAAATGACATATATAAAATATTGGGGTGTTACATATGTTGTCAAGTGATTGTTATTAAAGTGGTGACTAATTGGACTAGCTATTTTTAATTAGAAAACCAAGCAAATGTTCCCCAATCAAAAAACAACACCTGTATAAATTTTCCACATCACCTACTCTTTTTGTTAACTGCATTTCCTCTCTCTATTTCGTGCATTCCTACCTCTCTTTCTATCCTGTTTCGTGCTCCTGTTTTCTCTCTTCGTCTCTGTTTAACGACAATCAAACCGCAAATTCAAATCTTTCATGTACCCATTAAAAATTAGCATATTAAGGCTACTTTACTCCCATTATCTGCAACTGCACTCATCTTCTCTCTCGGTTGGTTTAGTGTGGAAAAACGTTCATTCCTCTCCTATATGTTCTGAGTCATGGGAGTTGGGATCAATACGTTGCAACTTTCATTTTCAATTTTACTTACAACACACATATCTCATTCAAACTTCAAAGCATTGGAGAGGCATTTTGCAACAATCTATTTGAGAACCGATGTTCCGGGAATCATTTACGAAGAAGATCTAACAAAAGAAAACTTGATCCTTTTCAAAAAGTTGTGAAAACACTCAGGTTGATGTATAATCTATGACTATGTGGATCTGACACTTTCAATTGAAGATTTGTTGGATTTTCAACACGCGTCAGTGTCGGTGTCGGTATACGACGGACGTCGACCCGTGCCGGTCTTCGACATTCACCCGGCACGACATATGTATTTATATTCAATAATTCAATTTTCTCAAATTAATATCAGTATTGTGATCGGTGTTTGTTATGTCTAAAACTCATCTTACTATAGATATAAAATAGCTCATTTGATACTCTTAGCTACTTACTTTGGTAGTGGGAAGTTTATGGGAAGACCATATCAGGTCATAGTGGCTCAAGGAGTGGTTCTTCTTCTACTCCAGTTCATAATGCACAGGAAAATGCTACTGGTGCAAAGCCTCTCAAATCCTTACTTGTAAATTGAATTGAACTTGCAGGTTCAACCTTTGATAATTGACAAATTTCTAGTGTTGATAAAAATGTCAATTTACTACTGTCTTATTGTATCATCTTTATTTGTATATTACTAGTATTCGACCGCACGGGGGGCGATTAATATTTGGATGTGCCCATTTTAGTAATTTATGCATCCAAAAGAATATTTTTTCTAAACTATCCAAAAATCACTTTTGATGTGAAGGTATCCAAAATAAATCACTTTACCTTCAACTCACTTTCAACTATAATTAATTCTTTCAAAATCAATTCCGTCAAAATCAATTTTTGTCACCGTAGAACCAAACACGCGCTTAGTACTCGACTTTGTTGCTTATCTGTATTTTAAAAACAATGATATCTACTAGTTGGAAAATGCACATTCAAATTAGTTGGTGCACATCAGTGCAGTCTGCACAGAGAAACAAAAAATAAGATGATCCATCAATAAACTAAGTTATTGTCTTTCTTACTGTCAAACCAATTACTTTACTAATAATAGTAGCACTAGTCACTAGTATAACTTCCCCTACTTAACAATGGTCTCAAATGCACAATAAAAGATTAGATGTTGCATAACTATTTTCTTTGAAGCTAAACAACAATATGACAGTGTCTAAATCTCAATTGATACACAAAAAATTAAAATAATATATATAATTTGTAGCCAAACATCTTCCAATTAGTGTGGAGACTCATTTCAGTTGGTTGCCATGTTTCCATCCCAAAATATTAAGCCATCATGTCGGCTAAATTCCTAACCAACAAAAAAATGTACTACTGATTAGATAATTTGGTTGTAGTGACATTGTGACAGCATTAATGATAAAGTATTGAGTGGATGAAAATACCGAAGGACTTGGTTGAAGCTCTGCAGACGGGCCTCAAGCTCTACATTTGTTGAGTTAAACACTGGACTTTGACTTAGATGCTCTTGCCCTTGATAAGCATAAGTAGAAAGGCCAAATTCTTCCTTGTGTTCTCCATTTTTCTTATTCTTGTCATTAGATTATATTTGAAGGGGATATGAGTATGACACACATATAAAAACCAAGCAGAAAAAACAAAAAACAAAAATGACAAACAAATAAATTGTGTGGTAACTAATCTAACCTGTGTTGTATTAATACCAGCTACTACTATATCTTGGTATCTATGTGAAAATGGAAAATTCTGCACATAAAATGAAAAGCATATTTGATAAATAAAATAGTATTAAACAAAATTATTTATAGTTTAAACTCACAAAGAGACATTGTCCCATAGGTTTTTTCTAGTTTGTAAGCTATAACTACTATTTTTATGAATTTATAAGCTTCTGTCAGTTATAACTAGAGTGTTTTATTAAAATTTTATTTATGACTATATGAAACTTTAATTTGTGTACATATAATTTGTACCATCCTATTTTAAATTCAGAGAAGAAATATCAAGGTAAGTGTTATTCTATAGAAAATATCAACAAAAATATATCAGTGACAAAGACACCAAAACTGGTACTGCCTCAAAACAAAAGCTCATTACCAACAAACAAGGCCCCAAAAACACGCCCACACCAGAGACAAAACAAGCTCATAAAAATGTCAGATCCACACCCAACACTCACAAATAATACAATACCAGCAAAATACAGCCACATGACAAGGAAAGGCAATACAACGCAACAAAATAAAACAAAATACCAAGTGACAAACTGTCATAACCAATACCTACAACACAACCAAAATAGTGGTATGTTCAATTGTGAATCTCAATTTCTTTTATCAATTTGTACCATATCTGACCTATTAACTAATTCCTAAGTTTCAATCTCTCAAAATTCCTTATAAACATTGAATAATTTGAATAGAAAAATACTCACCATTAGAATTCAAAATCACAGGAGATTTATCATCACTCCCTAATAGTTCATTGACATTGTTTGTAGCAAAATTTGAAATTTCCATCTTGGAGTACCTTTCTAAACTAAAAAAACAAGGGTCTTGCTAACATGTGCCCGGGCACATGTTAAGGTGCATTAAATATATTATGGTTCCATTAATTTTATTTTAAAAGGAGCAATAATATACTTTAACAATTATTACAATTAAATGCTTTCATAATTAAAAGCAATGATCAACTATATTTAATTACTTAAAAAAAAAAATTGTAAGGGATTGCTTAAAAGAATTGGTAAGAAAAAAAAAGATAAATCCACATGATTGCCACATATATATGTTTGTTTACCAATTCTTTTAAACGGATTGGTCCTCAACTTATCATTTATATTCAAATACAAGCATCTTAGAACAAATATGCAAACATTCAACCTTGTGTCAGTTGTGTGGCATTAGAAAACTGAAAATATCTTCTTTCTTGACAACCTGAAAAATATCTAATGCATACATACATAAAAACATTAATACAAACCCTACCATTACAGCTAAAAGTAATTAAAAAAAATTCATTTATTTACATTTACAAAGACTGTCAATTGCCAAACAAGGAGGACAATTCAAGATACAACTACAAGAACATAAAATTAGCTATATAGAGAAAAGATGAACAGTACTAAAATGCACATATACTAACATAGCACAGACGTATATATAATCAAACAGCTAGCACCAACATATATGATTGATACTTTCCCTATAAGAGTTCCCAAATTAGTTATATATATATAACACTTGCCATACAAGGACAAGCCCCACTGATTGGCCATCAAAGATCAGAAGTCCTTAAATAGAAAACATTGTCTCCCTCTCCTCTTTTTGGCTGAAAGTCAAAGTGGGTAATCACAACTTTAGTGGTTCCCATAAACATGGCCATAGCTCCCCTTTTTGTCCTAAAAAAAACTTTCAGCTATCTGCAACACCCACTTTCATGATGGTATGTTCCAGAAAACATAATATAGCTAGCTATATGCTGATTACATTACACCATTTCTTGCAACACAAGTAATATCATTTTTAAGTACCTACCTAATCATGGGAGCAAAGTCATAAGAGGCCAAAATGTAAACAAGTTAATAACTGGCATAGCTATTACCTACACAGTCTTTCTAAAAAACCCTTCATGTGTAGCAAAAGCCAAAAGTTAAGCCTATGAACAGTTAGAGTTGACAAATTGTTTTATCTCATCCATGACAAGAGAGAAATGCTCATTATTTGGAAGAAGGTAAAATCCAATCGTGGCTTGCTCCAGAAATAGCAACTTCACATTTTGACCAGCTTTCTCAAGCCCTTTGGCATAACCCAATTGCCAATCCTGAACAAGATCCAAACCAGCAACCACGACAAGACTCTTAGGAAAGGTAACCTCTTCAAGGGTTCGTCCCTTGGGACCAAAAGGGTTACACGCGTGATGATCTCTGTCTTCCCCTTCGGGAAGAAAAGCTCTCCAATACCAGTCTCTATCTTTAACTCTAACAAAATACCTCCCGTCGAGACGCTTTTCAGATTCTGTTCTTTCTTTCCCACCAAACAATGGATTGAGCAGTATATTCCCCAAAACCTGAATTCCAGAATCCAAAGCTTTCAAGGCAACATGGTGCACAATGTTCCCGCCTGAGCTATCACCAACCATGTAGATGTGAACCTTGTTATCCTTTTTGCTCTGTAGCCAAGCTCTAGAACTAACCCATTCAAGAGCTTTCCAACCATCTTCATAAGCACAAGGATACCTATTTTCAGGCGCACGCCTATAATTCACAGAGACAACAACGGCATTACAAATACCAACCAATCGACGACACAAGGTATCATATATAGCACTATTAGCCGAAGAATGTGCAAAACTTCCACCATGGAAGAACATGAGGACAGGAAGAACCTCAGTGGTAATAGGCTTCTCAAGATCAACAATGTTCACATGATTTTCATCTCCCTCAACAGGACGGTAGATTCGAGTAAGGAGATTAGTTTCCCTGTCAACAATGACATCAAATGAGAAAACTCCATCCACGGGGTTGGCATTCGCCGGAACTTTTCGATCAAGAAACTCTGCCAAGTCACGGTTGAATGTCCCATCAGGACGACGAAGAAGATTGTATGCTAACTTAAAATTAGAGATCAAAACCCACATGTTCAACGGAACCACCATCTGCATCAAGTTTCATTTATTTATTTATTCATTCATTTATCTAATTAACAAAAACACATTATGTCCCTGTGAACTTAGCTCAATTGTTAGGGATATCACATTTTATAGTTAGGAGCCAGGGTTCGAACCCCGGACATCCCATTTATTCAACTTTAAAAGGTGAAATTATGATCAGAAACTATCCAGAAGGAATACCAAATATAAAATATCTAAAATGAAATTTTAAACCCAATAAATATAATTTAGTGAAATAACCAAATAGGCAAACCCTAAACTAAACATAGACACAGTCAAAGATAGAAACAGGGAAATGAAGCAACCAAAACTAATATAACTATTACAACAAAGTTTAATCCATAAAAACAAAACATTAAAATTAAAAGCCCAAAACCATTACGAGGATGAATGAATCATAAAGACAATAGTGATTATTTAATTAATTAATTAATTTGAAAATAAAAGAAAATTATACAAGAGGTAATAACATACAACTTAACTAAAAGAACAAAAAAATGAAAAGGCGAAAAAGAAAGGAAACAAAACATAAATTTGTATGAAAGGAAAGAAGAAAAAAAAGATTAAATGTAATAAGTGTTGTTACCTTGGAATCGTTGGGGTTGAGTTGTTGGTTACTACCAGCCATTGGATTGATGGTTATAGAGTGCAGATCCGTACGTAAGAAGGTTTGTTTGATTGATTGTTCAGGAGGAGGATGAGAAGCATTTGATTTGAGTAGAGTGTAGTGATGAAGATCGAAGAGAGTGTGGAGAGTGTTGGTGAAGGATAAGAAACGATGCGCAGTGTAGAAAATGCTAAAGTGATACAACTAGTACTGTCTAGTTACACACACACACCATGCCCAATCACACCGCACAACAGCCACAACCACAACCCAAATACTAAACACCGTTACGTGGCTCCCACTACAATCACTTCCTATGAAACCCCGATACTCTAAAAATGTGAAGTATCGTATCTGATACGTCTTTGATACCGATACTCGTCCAATACGTCTCGATACTTGTATCGGGAAAGTATCGGTTAAATCTTTATTTTTAATAAAAAAATTATATCTGATACGCGTCCGATACTTCCCGATACTCGTATCGGAAAAGTATCGGTTAAATCTTTATTTTTAAATCAAATAATAATATTTGATACAATCCGTGTTTTCTAGTGAATTTCAAACTATTATGTTGTTACACGGGTAACTAACTATGTATTTTTTTTTTGGATAGTACTGGTGATGTTTTTTGGGATAGTACTAATGATATTCTTTTTATATAATATTTAACTTAAGATGTATAACTTAAAATGTACTGGTGATCATTATTTTTTAGGACAATATTAATGAGACACAAAAACTTAACTTAGTATTAATGATGTTAATTTATAATAATTAGTATTTTTTGTATTTGTTACTGTTCTGAAGTCACTATGGTGTCCTACTATATAGCAGGTTGTTAAGTATTTGGGTTTGTCCCAAAATTCTAGTATAAGAATGGATGTTTTATGTTTTTGATTGGTCAGCTGCATGACCTATATAATTGTCTGCTATTGGTACAAGATGGGCTTGTTAAAGACGCTTAATGTCATGACTATTATATGTTTTTTGAGCTATTATATGTTTTTCGTTATGATTGAGGAGCCCTCGTATATCGAGTCTCAAACTGTTTTGCTCTTGTGCAAGCTTATTTAACATATCGCGCCAGTATCGGATATGGATTTTTCAAAATTTTCACGTATCGGTATTGTATCGTGTCCGTATCGTGTCACGTATCGGGGCTTCAAAGATCACTTCATTTAATTCTTTTTCTCTGCTCTTCTTCATTTACTCGATATAATGGTAATTTGGAGTTCGATTGTAAGATAAATAAAGTTTGCTCGAATTATTTTTATTAGAGATTAAATTTGAGTTTTCTGTTCTCTAGGACAAATCTTTTATTGAATTTGAATTTGATTTTAGGTTTGCACAATTCTTTTAGTTAGATATATAGGTCAAACCCTGAGTTATTGAATCTCTTTTCTCTAGAAATTAAAGGATTAATATAAAAAAACACAAATGAGTTATTATTTAGATCTTTCACTCTTTTTAGTAAATTGTTTTTTTAATTTTGATGCGTTTAATTATTTGTTTTTCATATTAAAAAATAAATAGTGTTCCGGTTGTAAGTGCACCAGTTCATCCTTATGTTTTAATAATTGTCAAAACACATGAAAATAGAATAGAACATACTTTGGCAAACATTACAAATGACTTGAAAGCGAAAAACTATTTTTAACACTTTGAAAAATTGTTTTTAGGTATTATGTATCGATACATAAACGTGTGTATCGATACAAATGTCCTGAAATTACTTCAGACTGATTTTGTGCAATTTGTATCGATACATATATCACTTGTACCGATACAAAAGTGGTTTCCCAGAGGCAGAGAGCTACCTGTGTATCGAATCATGCTTGCATGTATCGATACACACCTATGCCTCTCAGAAATCCAGAGACATCATGATGTATCGAATCATGCTTGCATGATTTGATACATATCAGTCAAGATTTCAAGAAACTGATGAATGTATCGATACACACCCGTGTTTGTATCGATACATAGGTCAAATCTTTCATTTTTAACGTTGGTCAAAGGCTTTGTATCGATACAAATCATAAGTTGTATCGATACATGTTTGTTAAAATTTGCCTAAACTTGCTCAATTCTATTTTCTCTTTAAATAGCAATGTGTTGTGTCATTGTAAAGCAGAGAAAACTAGTGTGAAAGATTAGAAAACGCTTTGGGTACAAATTGAGTGAGAATTTGCATCAAAGGTTTGATTCAACACAAGTTCATCATTTTCATCAAGTTTGCAATCAAAATTGGATTTGAGTATGGGATCAATTCAATAGAAACTGCAGATTTGTGTGATAACGTTCGATACGGTTCGCGGTGAATCAGAATCGTGATCGGGTTGAATTGCGTTGAAGGTTCTAATGTTTCTCTCAAGTGATTCAAGATCGTGCGTGTCTTGAAGGATTCAACAACAAGGAACGAAGGACTCAGCTGGACGATTGGGTGCGGTTTGGCACAAGGTGAATCGTTGGAATCAGAGGGTGAAGTTCCGTTGGGTGTCGAGGTTATTCGCATTAGTTTACATTTTGTCTTGCTATAGGATTATAGATTTCAATTGTAAACTGTGCACTTTTTTGTTCATCAAGTTTTTGATCTATAAACTCTCAAATAACCCGTTTGGTTATTTGGGGGGAGACGTACTCGGATAAACGCGTGGACGACGCGCAATCCGGGGAACTCCCTAATCACATCGTGCGTCTCTCTTTATCTCTCTCTTTTAATTTCGTTAATTTCGTTAATTTGATTGATCGATTGAATTTTTGTTGTTCGTATTGGTTCACAAAAATTCAATTGGTTATTGCTTGATTGTGATTGAATTTGAATATCAAACCATATAACTTGCTTGGGACTGTTTTTGTTAATCAAATTAAATTTGGATATCTTGCGTTAAGCGTTCCGGTAATTTTCCTAATTCGTTCTAGGCTATACTATCTTTCCTTTGGTCAAAAGGTGCAAAGTAGACTACCGATCTGGTGGTGCTTCCGCGCATTGTTTTTTAATCAATTTTTTTTTAAATTGCCGTTGATTAAAGAAGCCACTTATTCAACCCCCCCCCCCCCCCCCCCTTCTAAGTGGTAGTCTAGTAGTCTAACAAGTGGTATCACGAGTCCGGTTCAATTTTGCTTGCAAAATTCGGAGGTTTGTGCCAATTATTAGACAACATGGCTTTTGCACCTAAAGGGGCGTATAATAGGGCTCCTATATTCAATGGAGATCATTTTGACTATTGGAAAAGTAGTATGCGTATTCACATCAATTCTTTTGATGGTGAAGTGTGGAATGCTATTGAGAACGGTCCGTTTGTTCCAACAATCACCGATGCTCATGGCATTGTCACCAATAAGCCTATGGCACAATGGACGGAAGAGGAAAAGAAAAAGGCCAATTACGATGCAAAGGCACAAAATATTTTAATATCATCCCTTGGGATTGATCAATTCTATCATGTGTCACATTGTCAATCGGCTAAGGAAATGTGGGACACATTGGTAACTCACTTTGAGGGTACCAATGATGTAAAGATATCCAAAATTAATACATTGACACAAGAATTTGAGTTGTTCCATATGCTAGATGGCGAGATCATCGAGGATATGCAACAACGATTTATCAAAATAACCAACAAGTTACACGGTTTGGGAAAGCCAATCACAAATCAAGATGCCACTGACAAAATTTTAAGATGTCTTAGTAGGTGTTGGCAACCGAAGGTCACCGCGATTAAGGAGGCGAATGACCTCACTACTTTGAGTCTTACAACCTTATTTGGCAAGCTTACGGAACATGAACAAGTACTAAACTTGTTAGAAAAGCAAGAGAAAAGTGAGAAAAAGGGAAAGCACAATGACAAGGATAAGGAAAAGGACACGAGGACAATTGCTCTAAAAGCCTCAAAGTCTAAGTCCAAAAAGGTAGAGCATGTGGAAAGTAGCTCAAACGAAGATGATTCCGATGATGAGGAAATGGGACTCTTCGTGAGACGCTACAATAGGTATGTGAGAAAGAATGGGATAAGACATTCCGATGGGAATCTTAAAAAATTTCGGAAAGATAGTGGTTACCATCGGAGGAATGAAGATGCCAGGCACTCCAAGAAAGGAATATGCTATGAGTGCGGCCAAGTTGGTCACTACAAGCCGGATTGTCCAAATCTCAAAAGAAAAGAGAAGGAGTCATCTTCAAACAAAAGGAGGAGCAAAGGAAAGAAAGCTTATGTTGCATGGGAGAGTGGAAGTTCTTCATCTCATTCATCATCAAGCTCTAGCTCAAGTGATGAAGACGAAATGGCTAATGTATGCTTCACATCTCATCATCACAAAAAGAAGGACAAAGCTCCCAAAAAGTTAAACCAAAATCCCTCTAGCTCATATACCTCGTTAGAATATCATGACTTGCAAAGTGCGTTTGAGGACCTATGTAGTGAAACTAGGAAAGCTTTCAAACGATTAAAAGAGATCATAAAAGTTAACAAAGCTCTTGAAAAGAAAGTTACCGAAACGGAAGAAGAATTGAAAGCTTTCAAAGTATCACTATTAGAAAGGACTAGCGCAAGTCATAATAATAGTGACATAGTTGGTTGTAATAATTGTGCCACTTTGTCAAAAGATATTAAGGCTCTCAAGGACAAAGTGGAAAATTCATCAAAACCTAGAGTCTATCATCAAATTGGTCCAAAACATTTTCAAAACACTTTGAAAGTCAAAAACAAAAATTCAAAAAATGTTAAATTGGATCAAAAGAAGAATGACTCACATGTCACTTGTCACTATTGTTGTTGTAAAGGCCATACCATTGCAAAATGTAAAGCTAGGAAAGTGTTGGTTCCTAAGGGCGTATTGCAATGGATGCCAAAACTCAACAAAACTTATTTGCCTCACCAATTAGGACCCAATGAGAATTGGGTACCTCTCTCTTATGTCTAATTGTTGTAGGAAAAGTGCCTTGATAATCTAGAAAGGAGATGGTTTCTAGATAGTGGATGTTCAAGGCACATGACGGGTGACGCTTCGCTTTTTATTGAGTTCAAAGCAAAGGAAAAAGGCTATGTCACCTATGGAGACAACAATAAAGGCATTATTCTTGGTGTAGGTACTATCGGTAATCCTTCTACTATAACCATATTTAATGTTGTTCTTGTGGATAACCTTAAGCACAACTTGTTGAGTGTTGCTAAGCTTTGTGATAAAGGGTTCACAATCAATTTCAAACCAACCTTTTGCACAATCGAAAGTAACAAAGACAAGAATGTGATTCTTAAGGCTATAAGGCATGGAAATGTATACATGTTGGACCTAGATGATAATTGCCTATGTAACAACCCGTTTTTCAAAGGCCAGAAAAGGCATTACTTTTTTTTTTTTGTACACATCAGAGTTACGCATAAAAGATTTTAAATGAGCCGGCATTCAAATATACAAAAGAACTCATTACCATAAGGTGCTTCGACAAGCAAAGTGTATTCCTGAATAATTACAATCCAAGTCTAAGTATTCAAATACTTACAACAACACAAGTTAGAATTCTATGCCTAACCCAAAAAGCACGGTGCACAACCCACACCGGCGCATAGTCTAACTAAGCTAAAGCTCCAACATCTCACTGGGGCCTGGAACAGCCACCGTCGTCACCACGACCTAACCCATCATCTGGGTGGGATGAGCCCGCAAATGAAAGAAAGGGTCACCACAAAATAAAAGTATATATATATATATATATCCGGTGCGAAAGATGTACACATAACAAATTTCCACAAATACCAACAGAGAAAGCTCTTTAAACACAAAATAATTCCCACCAACGGCTTATATAAATAATGCACACAAAGCCTAATGCAGACTTCTACAATGAGCGTGACAACCAATCACTGGTTCGCCACATGCATGAATTCCGGAATCGTAGGTCCAACCCACTAAAGCCACGAGGGCAGGTGATGCCACACAGACGCTATCACCGGGTGAAAATAGCCACACAGATGCTACCAGCCACACAGATGCTGTCACCCCCTCAAAAGAAAAGCCACAAGGATCAGGTGATGCCACACAGACGTTATCACCAGGTGAAAATAGCCACACAGATGCTACCAGCCACACAGATGCTGTCACCCCCTCAAAAGTGTAGCCACACAGGTATATACGTAACCGCACTAAAAAGCCACAAAGGGCAGGTGATGCCACACAGACGCTATCACCAGATGAAAATAGCCACACAGATGCTACCAGCCACACAGATGCTGTCAGCCACACAGATGCTGTCACCCCCTCAAAAGTGTAGCCACACAGATGCTAACACCAGGCGAACATAGCCACACAGATGCTATCACCAACTACGAAACGCATATACATAGGGCAGTCACACAGACACAGCCCCGGCGGAGTCACACAGACACATCCACCCGTGTAGTCCCAACTGACATACACGTTCCATCCATGCTCATGCAACAATTACATATCACAAAGATATATGTAAATCAAACACAACGACATACATACATTTCCAACCGTATGTATTCCAACAACCTGTTCATACATACATTCTCATAATCATATGTAAACAGCGTAAGTATTTTAAACACGTTCTCATCACGAGAATACATCAACTAGACATGCCAAACACACAGCAAATCATTACAGCAGAAATCCAAGCATGTCATAACCAGTTGAAAAGACAGAAATAAAGTGATGCCCTTACCTCAGCAAGCATTCCAACACGCACAACTTACATTACGCGAGCAATAACCGTCCCTCTCGACGAAAACTCCAATTCGGCTAATCCTCTTAACCTTTTACAAAACATAACTTATCTAAGTTAATACCACATTCTAATTGGTTACTCAAATAAGTCCTAGCTCGGCTACTAACGGATCAAGACTTATGGTTGTTCCCTCACAACTAACTAGGCTCAAATCCACTATTCACGCTACCAAAAATTTAAGCAGCGTAATGTCAATAAAATACTCCCACTGTATTCTATCGAAACGAAACTAAAACTCGAAAATCTAGAGGGGTCTAAGGTACTTTCTAAAACTCTCGGATAGTGATTTCGAGTTCTCCCCATAGTGATTAAAAATTCACGAATTTAAGGACATTATTTTAGCTATACGAAATTAATTTTGTTTCAAAGCATACTATGAAATACTTTTGTTTCCAACACCAAAACAATCAATTCCACACACTAAAACCATTTGAAAACAACCCAACAACTCTTCGAGAAATTTCACAGAAAATAAAGTTTTCTTGCAACACAAGTTACAAGTTTTTCTTACCAAATAAAATGGTCATAGCTCATTCAATTTTTATCCGATCGAGACGAGCCATACGCCGAAATCTTCATCTCGAAAAAACGGATTGAATGATCAAATTTCTATGACAAAATATAACATTTAAAATGGACGAAAATGCCCTTCCAGTTTCGGCCAGAATTGGAATTATTTCAAACCATTGTTTTTCAAAATCAAACATAGTGTAAAACACTTAAACCATTTCTAATTTCTCAAATTGATCCAACACTCACACCAAATCATTTCGAATCCAAGAATGTCATTTTTTCTTCAAAACTTCGCAAGTCTTTTCTTTTCACATAACACCACATTAATCATCCCTTTTTAAAACCATGATCATTCACTTAAACCTATGATCATTGCCTTCCAATTTAGGACTTAAAAATTTGAAATCCCATTGTTATTCACACATATAGGCAACGGCCAAAAATTTCTAAATCCCATAATCACTCAAAAATTTTCCATTCTCAAAGCATGGTAATATCCTATAATACCCCAAAATCATTTACCCGAACAATCCAAATCATTTTAAATCAAACTACATTTTTTTGGCGATTTCGAATTGATTTTCCTTAAGACAAAATCAACACATTTTATTCCCTAAACAAACCATATCACAATCATTTCTTTAAAACTATGATCATGCCTACACAATTGTCTTAGAACAAATTTTGAAATTCAAAACAAAATTCCCCTACACATGTTCATCAACTACTCAAGAACACCAAATAAATTATTTTCTTATTTTTCAAAACAAAGTTCATAATCAAACATCCATTTCACCACAAAGCTCAAAACTAACATCAAAAACAAAATCTCAAAACGAAATTCAAGTTTATGATCTCTTCAAAAAATTTCTTCAAACCCTTGCTCAAAAACTCATGAGAATCACATCTAACCATGGTAAGCATCACTATTAAGCCTAAACATGTTAGATAATCACTTATAAACAACTTCTAAGCAATAAGAATCAATGATGAACAATTTCTCACAAATTTCTCTCAAGAACATAAACCAAAAATCTCATGAATTTCTAAGAGTTTGGCAAGCTAATTAAGAAGGAAAGAAGTTGGTTACATTAGGAAGAAGAATCTCACAACTTCAAGCTTTTAACAAAGCTTCTAATGGATGGTTATGGTGGAGGAAATGAATTTTTCTCATGGTTGGAAGAAGAGAGAAAAGCCACGGCCAAAACAAGAGAAAGAAGGAGTGAATTTGTGATTTTTTCTAAGTCCACAAAGCAACAAACCTCCTTACTAAATAATGGTCTTGTTTCATCCTAGCCCTTGGATCAAATAGTGTAAAGTTTCTAAGACTTAATCCTAGCCATTGGATCAATTCTAAGCTTATCCTTCCAAGATATTTTCTAAGCTTCCTCGCATCTCAGCTCTCGCGTTCGATCGTAAACGAGTCGCACCTCGCTAACGGACGGAAATCACAAAAATATAAAATCTACAAAATAAACGTCCGTCGTAAACCGTTTCCAAATATTATCACTAAATCTTTTTCCCCGACTGTAATTTTCTTCCTCACCCTCGAAAATTATTCTGACAATATATCCTAACTCACGCCGATATATAAAACTCCCATCTAAATTTTTACGGAATTCAGACCTCGTAAAAATTTCCAACAGCGGGTAAAATTCCTACTCGTTTTTCCAAAAACCAGAATAAACCAAAACTCGCGATTCTGACTACACATAAACCTTCTCATACTCAAAAGAGGATTACGACCCAAAAGTATGTGCCTTTCCAGCGCACGAGCACAAAACAGACTCCATTTCAGCAAAAATCTTATTATCGCGACAATACTCACGAAACCGCTTCACCAAAAACCCTAAAAACTTAGCCAACAATAAAGTTCCTTAGGAAAACTGTACAGTGAAATCTTGGGTCTTACATTACTACCCTCCAAAAAGAAGTTTCGTCCTCGAAACTAAAGGTAAGAGTAACAACTCAACTAGTTATTACCATCACCAACACAACAAAATCCCTCAGGATTAGGTGTAGCCACACAGGTGCTAACACCGGGTGAAGTCACACAGATACTCTCACCAACACACTGGCATACCCGTGCACCAACCGCAACTCTCAACGAGTTCACCACTCAAAAATTTCCTAGGGTCCACACACAAAATTTCCAAAGTCACTTCTTTTGCCTCCGCGACATAGCCTATTCCACTAGGCTCACACAAAGTGGTGACGGCTACCCTCCAAAAAGAAACACAGAACTCTCTGCGCATCACCAAAGCTAGCAAAACTAGTCAATTACAGTCAACACGATTCCGTCTATTATTAACAAGAGATTAAGGATGATCAGTTCCTCAATTTGTCAATAAATATCCGACAATCATGATGGTGGTTTAGACCATCTTTACCCAACTTAAACGATGCTTCATTCCACTTGTGCTCAAGGTCCTCCGAGGCACAATGGTCCAACAACGCCTTCGAGGTTTTCCTTAATGTTTCCCTCGATCTCTTACGAATCTCGATCTCGTCAATGAGACCAATTTGCCCAAAACACGTTACTTGGACTCTCATGCTTTCACTTAACTTTGCCATTAGCCAATTGCTTACCCTTTTTTTTATCCACATTCCACACACACACCGCCATGACATCCATTTAGGTGGTGCCTTTGAATCCTTACTACTCTCGCACAATCATAATTTTCCAAATTATGTGTGAGTCAATTCCTTTCGCCAATCCTTAATTGACATAAGCCACATTCTCGTGTGCTCCTCTCTTACTTACTCTTAACATAGCTTTCCAACGACTAACATTCCCTTTTGTCCTTGTATTCGTAAGACACAACACTCAAAACACGTCGCTCAAGCTCTCATGATTCCACTCATGAAACATCCGTTGAACATCATTCAACAGTAATACAATGCCACCACGGCAGGTACCCCCAAAACCATTACACTCCGCAAAAGTTGTCTTCTCTATCGAAGAACTTCACACTTCCCAAAAATTGGTTTCTTACACGTCCATATTACTTCCAAAATGGCACTTAGACTACTCTCGCGTGCCTTAAATAAAAACGTTTCTCCTTGTTAATTGCCACCTTTGGCACACATCCTCTACGACTAATCTCATCGATCTACTAATTTGCAATTTTCCAAGTTCAACAACTTCCTAGAGTTGGTTCCCAACCACTATGACCAATAACTTGTTAATTCAAAACAACATCTTTACTTCGCCGTACAGAATCCAAATATTCTCGTTCCACATCAACTTGTGTCCAATCAAGCATATCCTTCTCCCATTCGATTGATCCTTCATCATCGTGATTATTCTAAAGTCATAAAGTCTGTTCCCACCGGGGGATCAATTCTAGATCGCAAGTTCTAGCTAATTCTGCTCTTACATCTAGTCACTCATTGTTTTCTTATTCACTTCTAACTTTTACTAACGATCATCTATTGTACTCCTCGTAATCAGACGCTCCGATTAATTAATTCCTCAAGTTCCTATTAGTATCTCTCTATGCATAGCTATCTCTAATCTTATCTTTCGTCACGTCACTATATTTTACCTTTAAACACACATATCTTACTCATACACCAAACTATGAAACACTTATCTCAAATCTTAATGCTTGGCCTATCAAGACAGCTACCAACGCACAACACTTTGCTATGATTTTATCCTTAGTCATTCGATATCCAAATCAAACTCTTGAATCTAATCTTCAAGAACTCTAAAAACTCGTCGTACCATCCATTTAATCATAATATACAATAAAAGTCCTTCCAACTATCAACTTTCATTGTCTTAGTATTCTTACTAACGGACTCCTTTTCTACTCAAACACGACATTCTTAGAAAATATCCAAACAATGTCGTCCATAACTTGAATTTATTCAAAACTTGCCTACCTCAACTCCCATGACATCACAAATTCAAGGTACTACTTGGTCCTTCAACCATCTTGATCGATCAAAATCGTTAACTTAAATGCCTATCCACACAGGATCTCTACTCAATCTTGACTAATCTTTTCAAACTACTCCATAAGTTTACTTTCTCTTATGGTTTACCTGCCAATAATTAATAATTCTAGCTCACTATACTAAAATTCTCAAGGTATTTCCATACTATACACCTCTAGCATCACCTATCAGCGATGTGCAACTCACTTTCTAAGGTTGAACTCCTCGTTCTTTACCTTAATGTCTCTCAAAATACACAATTATCCAACAATCAATTTCCTAACGTTGTATCTCACATCGACATTAATACTTACTATCTCCCGAACTACGTATAGATTGTCACTTATCAACGTGATACTTGGTCTCCTACCTTTAATCATTACAAGATTCATCCTTACAAATCTTAGTTCCAAATCTAATTTATCTCACACACTTGAATTAAACCCTTTAGGTATCCACCATTCGCATAAATGTCGTCTAACACCACCAGGTTTCCTCACTCTTGACGTACAACGCCCTTTAATTCCAATTCAAGTCGCCTCAATTATTATTCAATCATCGTAATTAAATCCAATTGACATCTCTGCATGCTCCACCATTCCACAGTGGCTGCATCCTCTTGACAACCCAAATACTTCATCATGTCGTGCCCCAACTCACAAGAACAGATATCCAATATCTTCTTCGAAAGGTCGTCCCAATCTGATCCTCATTTACAATCCTTTATCAGTACGACGCCCACTCGTCCATACTCAATACCTTCGAGTGACAATGACACAATGCCACTTTCAATCCATAATATTACTTCCAAGAATCCCTTGTAGTCCTTGTTCGCCTCAAGTCAGTCCTCCTCGGACCACTTCGTTTAAGGAATTCAGAAACACTTGTCGACTAAATTCGACCAATGCTCGGGGGTTTCAACTATGTAGGGAACATCGTTTCAACTAAGATATAATCGATTACCTCAGCATCTACCACGCTAGACTCACGAAAACGAACACATAACCCACAACTCAACAAAAACCGATCGCTAGAACTAACACAACTCTAGCTCTAATCTGACTGACTCTGTACTAACGACTCAAGTATACACTTTCCCTTTGAAGATTTAAAGCCGTGCTCTGATACCAATTGTAACAACCCGTTTTTCAAAGGTCAGAAAAGGCATTACTTTTTTTTTTTTGTACACATCAGAGTTACGCATAAAAGATTTTAAATGAGCCGGCATTCAAATATACAAAAGAACTCATTACCATAAGGTGCTTCGACAAGCAAAGTGTATTCCTGGATAATTACAATCCAAGTCTAAGTATTCAAATACTTACAACAGCACAAGTTAGAATTCTATGCCTAACCCAAAAAGCACGGTGCACAACCCACACCGGCGCATAGTCTAACTAAGCTAAAGCTCCAACATCTCACTGGGGCCTGGAACAGCCACCGTCGTCATCACGACCTAACCCATCATCTGGGTGGGATGAGCCCGCAAATGAAAGAAAGGGTCACCACAAAATAAAAGTATATATATATATATATATCCGGTGCGAAAGATGTACACATAACAAATTTCCACAAATACCAACAGAGAAAGATCTTTAAACACAAAATAATTCCAACCAACGGCTTATATAAATAATGCACACAAAGCCTAATGCAGACTTCTATAATGAGCGTGACAACCAATCACTGGTTCGCCACATGCATGAATTCCGGAATCGTAGATCCAACCCACTAAAGCCACGAGGGCAGGTGATGCCACACAGACGCTATCATAGGGTGAAAATAGCCACACAGATGCAACCAGCCACACAGATGCTGTCAGCCACACAGATGCTGTCACCCCCTCAAAAGAAAAGCCACAAGGAACAGGTGATGCCACACAGACGCTATCACCAGGTGAAAATAGCCACACAGATGCTACCAGCCACACAGATGCTGTCAGCCACACAGATGCTGTCACCCCCTCAAAAGTGTAGCCACACAGGTATATACGTAACCGCACTAAAAAGCCACAAAGGGCAGGTGATGCCACACAGACGCTATCACCAGGTGAAAATAGCCACACAGATGCTACCAGCCACACAGATGCTGTCAGCCACACAGATGCTGTCACCCCCTCAAAAGTGTAGCCACACAGATGCTAACACCAGGCGAACATAGCCACACAGATGCTATCGCCAACTACGAAACGCATATACATAGGGCAGTCACACAGACACAGCCCCGGCGGAGTCACACAGACACATCCACCCGTGTAGTCCCAACTGACATACACGTTCCATCCATGCTCATGCAACAATTATATATCACACAGATATATGTAAATCAAACACAACGACATACATACATTTCCAACCATATGTATTCCAACAACCTGTTCATACATACATTCTCATAATCATATGTAAACAGCGTAAGTATTTTAAACACGTTCTCATCACGAGAATACATCAACTAGACATGCCAAACACACAGCAAAGCATTACAGCAGAAATCCAAGCATGTCATAACCAGTTGAAAAGACAGAAATAAAGTGATGCCCTTACCTCAGCAAGCATTCCAACACGCACAACTTACATTACGCGAGCAATAACCGTCCCTCTCGACGAAAACTCCAATTCGGCTAATCCTCTTAACCTTTTACAAAACATAACTTATCTAAGTTAATACCACATTCTAATTGGTTACTCAAATAAGTCTTAGCTCGGCTACTAACGGATCAAGACTTATGGTTGTTCCCTCACAACTAACTAGGCTCAAATCCACTATTCACGCTACCAAAAATTTAAGCAGCGTAATGTCAATAAAATACTCCCACTGTATTCTATCGAAACGAAACTAAAACTCGAAAATCTAGAGAGGTCTAAGGTACTTTCTAAAACTCTCGGATAGTGATTTCGAGTTCTCCCCATAGTGATTAAAAATTCACGAATTTATGGACATTATTTAATTTTAGCTATACGAAATTAATTTTGTTTCAAAGCATACTATGAAATACTTTTGTTTCCAACACCAAAACAATCAATTCCACACACTAAAACCATTTGAAAACAACCCAACAACTCTTCGAGAAATTTCACAGAAAATAAAGTTTTCTTGCAACACAAGTTACAAGTTTTTCTTACCAAATAAAATGGTCATAGCTCATTCAATTTTTATCCGATCGAGACGAGCCATACGCCGAAATCTTCGTCTCGAAAAAACGGATTGAATGATCAAATTTCTATGACAAAATATAACATTTAAAATGGACGAAAATGCCCTTCCAGTTTCGGCCAGAATTGGAATTATTCCAAACCATTGTTTTTCAAAATCAAACATAGTGTAAAACACTTAAACCATTTCTAATTTCTCAAATTGATCCAACACTCACACCAAATCATTTCGAATCCAAGAATGTCATTTTTTCTTCAAAACTTCGCAAGTCTTTTCTTTTCACATAACACCACATTAATCATCCCTTTTTAAAACCATGATCATTCACTTAAACCTATGATCATTGCCTTCCAATTTAAGACTTAAAAATTTGAAATCCCATTGTTATACACACATATAGGCCACGGCCAAAAATTTCTAAATCCCATAATCACTCAAAATTTTTCCATTCTCAAAGCATGGTAATATCCTATAATACCCCAAAATCATTTACCCGAACAATCCAAATCATTTTAAATCAAACTACATTTTTTTGGCGATTTCGAATTGATTTTCCTTAAGACAAAATCAACACATTTTATTCCATAAACAAACCATATCACAATCATTTCTTTAAAACTATGATCATGCCTACACAATTGTCTTAGAACAAATTTTGAAATTCAAAACAAAATTCCCCTACACATGTTCATCAACTACTCAAGAACACCAAATAAATTATTTTCTTATTTTTCAAAACAAAGTTCATAATCAAACATCCATTTCACCACAAAGCTCAAAACTAACATCAAAAACAAAATCTCAAAACAAAATTCAAGTTTATGATCTCTTCAAAAAATTTCTTCAAACCCTTGCTCAAAAACTCATGAGAATCACATCTAACCATGGTAAGCATCACTACTAAGCCTAAACATGTTAGATAATCACTTATAAACAACTTCTAAGCAATAAGAATCAATGATGAACAATTTCTCACAAATTTCTCTCAAGAACATAAACCAAAAATCTCATGAATTTCTAAGAGTTTGGCAAGCTAATTAAGAAGGAAAGAAGTTGGTTACCTTAGGAAGAAGAATCTCACAACTTCAAGCTTTTAACCAAGCTTCTAATGGATGGTTATGGTGGAGGAAATGAATTTTTCTCATGGTTGGAAGAAGAGAGAAAAGCCACGGCCAAAACAAGAGAAAGAAGGAGTGAATTTGTGATTTTTTCTAAGTCCACAAAGCAACAAACCTCCTTATTAAATAATGGTCTTGTTTCATCCTAGCCCTTGGATCAAATAGTGTAAAGTTTCTAAGACTTAATCCTAGCCATTGGATCAATTCTAAGCTTATCCTTCCAAGATATTTTCTAAGCTTCCTCGCATCTCAGCTCTCGCGTTCGCTCGTAAACGAGTCGCACCTCGCTAACGGACGGAAATCACAAAAATATAAAATCTACCAAATAAACGTCCGTCGTAAACCGTTTCCAAATATTATCGCTAAATCTTTTTCCCCGACTGTAATTTTCTTCCTCACCCTCGAAAATTATTCTGACAATATATCCTAACTCACGCCGATATATAAAACTCCCATCTAAATTTCTACGGAATTCAGACCTCGTAAAAATTTCCAACAGCGGGTAAAATTCCTACTCGTTTTTCCAAAAACCAGAATAAACCAAAACTCGTGATTTTGACTACACATAAACCTTCTCATACTCAAAAGAGGATTACGACCCAAAAGTATGTGCCTTTCCAGCGCACGAGCACAAAACAGACTCCATTTCAGCAAAAATCCTATTATCGCGACAATACTCACGAAACCGCTTCACCAAAAATCCTAAAAACTTAGCCAACAATAAAGTTCCTTAGGGAAACTGTACAGTGAAATCTTGGGTCTTACAGCCTAAGTGGTGCTAAGTGTCTCATAACCAAGAATGATGAATCTTGGTTGTGGCATAGAAGAATGGCACATCTTAATTTCGATTTACTAAACAAGATAGCTTCTAAAGATCTTGTAATCGGTCTACCTAAAATTCGTTTTTCAAAAGATCACTTGTGTGACGCATGCCAAATGGGTAAACAAACTAAGGCTTCTTTCAAAACTAAAAAGTTTATTTCAACTACTAAGCCTTTAGAGTTAATCCATATGGATCTTTTTGGACCATCAAGGACCAAAAGCCTTGGTGGTAACTACTATGGACTTGTGATTGTAGACGATTACTCAAGATTTTGTTGGACACTATTCTTATCTAGTAAAAGCGATACCTTGTCCGCTTTTAAACAATTTAAAATAAACTAGACCTTAAGATCATTTCCATTAGGAGTGATCATGGAGGTGAATTTGAAAACAATAACTTTGATAAATTTTGCTCCAAACATGGCATTGAACACAATTTTTCGGCTCCACGAACACCACAACAAAATGGGGTAGTGGAGAGGAAAAATCGTATTCTAGAAGAATTAGCTAGGACTATGTTAAGTGGTCTTCCTAAGTACTTTTGGGCCGATGCGATAAGCACCGCAAGTTATGTTCTAAATAGGGCGATCATTCGACCTATTTTGGACAAAACTCCCTATGAAATACTTAAAGGAAGAAAACCTAATCTTAGTCACTTGCGCTCTTTTGGATGCAAATGTTTTATTTTAAATAATGGAAAAGAAAATCTTGGCAAATTTGATCCAAAAGCGGATGAGGGCATTTTCTTAGGTTATTCATTATCTAGCAAGGCATATAGAGTATACAATAAAAGGTTACAAATTGTTGAAGAGTCGGTTCATGTAAACTTTGATGAGACTTTTCCGGAAGAAAACGGGAAAGGTGATTTTATTGGTACAGGTGTCGACACAATGGACATTCTAAAGGATCAAGAAGTTGTTGGAAGTGATCAACCCTCAACGGAAGTTCCAAAAGAAAAGGACGATAAGCCGTCACCATCCAATGAAGACAAAGATGATGGAGGATCTTCTTCAACAAAGAATCATCATAAGCAAAGAGGAGCCGGTCTTGCAAAGGAATGACGTACTCTAAAAGACCATCCCATTGACAAGGTCTTAGGTGATATCTCAAAGGGAGTGGCTACTCGGTTTCAAATAAGTAACTTTTGTTCTCACTATGCTTTTGTTTCACAAGTTGAACCTAAAAACTCAAAGACCGCATTACTTGATAAACATTGGATTCTTGCAATGCAAGAAGAACTAAATCAATTTAAAAGAAATGATGTGTGGGATTTAGTACCACCTCCTCCAAGTCATCAAGTGATTGGGACACGTTGGGTTTTTAGAAATAAGCTTGATGAAAACGGTGTTATCATTAGGAACAAGGCACGGTTGGTAGCTCAAGGCTATAACCAAGAGGAGGGCATTAATATTGATTATGAGGAGACCTATGCTCCGGTTGCTCGCCTTGAGGCTATTAGACTTTTATTAGTTTATGCATGCAATATGAATTTCAAGTTATATCAAATGGACGTTAAGAGTGCTTTCCTAAACGGATACATAAATGAAGAGGTGTATGTCAAACAACCTCCCGGTTTTGAAGATAACGAACATCCAGACTATGTTTTCAAATTAAAAAAGCCTTGTATGGTCTTAAACAAGCTCCTAGAGCTTGGTATGATAGGCTTAGCAAGTTCTTGATTAAAAACGAATATTCAAGGGGAAAGGTTGATACTACACTCTTCATTAAACGTAAAGGAAAAGATGTCTTATTGGTTCAAATATATGTTGATGATATTATCTGTGGTTCCACTAACCCATCTCTTGTCAAGAGTTTTTCTAGTCTTATGCAAGGTGAATTCGAGATGAGCATGATGGGTGAACTAACCTACTTCTTGGGACTACAAATCAAGCAACTAGAAGAAGGAACCTTCATATATCAAACTAAATATTGCCTTGAGTTGCTCAAGAAGTTTGGGATGACGGATTCAAAAATTATGGAAACTCCCATGGCATCAACTTGTGCGTTAAGCAAAGATGAAGAAGGTAAAGATGTGGAAATCACAAAATATAGAGGTATAATCGGATCCTTACTCTATTTAACGGCATCTAGGCCGGATATTATGTTTAGTGTTTGCATGTGTGCACGATATCAATCATGCCCCAAAGAATCACACCTAAAAGCCGTAAAACGGATTTTAAAGTACTTGAAAGGAACATCAAATTTTGGCTTATGGTACTCTAAGGGGAATGATTGTTCTTTGGTAGGTTATTCCGATTCCGACTTTGCCGGTTGCAAGTTGGATAGGAAAAGTACTAGTGGAACATGTCACCTATTTTGTAATAGCTTGGTCAGTTGGCATAGCAAGAAACAAGTATCTGTTGCTTTGTCAACCGCCGAGGCGGAATACGTTGCGGCCAGAAGTTGTTGCTCCCAAATACTTTGGTTAAAACAACAACTTCTCGACTACGATTTAAAACTACAACGTGTTCCAATCTTGTGTGACAACACTAGTGCTATAAACCTCACAAAGAACCCCGTATTGCATTCAATGACTAAGCATATAGAGATTATGCATCACTTTCTTCGAGATCATGTAGAAAAAGGGGATGTTGTTTTTGAGCATGTGGATTCGAAAAATCAACTTGCGGACATCTTTACAAAGCCACTTGCAACGGAACCCTTTATTTTTATTCGCGGAGAATTAGGGATCCTTGATATCTCTAACCTAGAATAATATACATTTGTACATGCACTTTATATACACATCATACTTCTTGGCAACTTGGAGTTTTATACAATGGGAAGTGCATCAACACCCTACGGTACAAGGTTAAAAAGTATCATCTCTATCTTCTCTTCTTAAAACTTACACTCTTATGCCTATGTGAATTCTTTTCAAACATCAACATCACATATTAGTTCTTCTCAATACATACATATGTTTGCTCATTTCCAAAAATTCTTGCTTTAAGATAAGTAATAATTCTTGAAGTTCATATGTATCAAATGGCAATGTATGAAATATTGTTTAATTGATGTGTCTATAGCTTAACATGTTGCATAAATACTATCCGTGAATTTCATTCCTTCATGAACATCGTTATATGATATGGCAACATGAAATCATGCATTTGTTGCATTATTTTGTTTATTTCGTCCCATATTTTGATATGTTACTTGATTTAAAATGTCGATGTGTTTCAATACTCATGAGTTGGTTTATGGATTGTTGTTCTACATTCCATGTTTTATCATGATATTTGGTATTCGTCATTGATATATTTTGGCATATCTTTGTATGTATTTATATTGATTAGGAATTTTTATCATATATGTGCATTTCGACAAATGTAAGTGCACGATATGACTTGGATCAAAATTGATTGAACTTGATACTTCTAATAGACCCTCTTCTTCTTTTTGATATTGTCAAAGGGGGATAGATTTGGATGCACAAGTTAAGGATGAATAGCTAAAAGAGTCTTGAATATTATCTACTATGACAATCGCATTATGGCATCAACTCAGGGGGAGCGTGCTTATTGTTAGCCTTGGTGTTTTAATTGCGTCTGTATACATATTGCTATTTTATTGCATATTAGGTATAGGCTTAGCTTATGCATAGTTTTGACAATTATCAAAAAGGGGGAGAATGTAAGTGCACCAGTTCATCCTCATGTTTTAATAATTGTCAAAACACATGAAAATAGAATAGAACATACTTTGGCAAACATTACAAATGACTTGACAGCGAAAAACTATTTTTAACACTTTGAAAAATTGTTTTTAGGTATTATGTATCGATACATAAACGTGTGTATCGATACAAATGTCCTGAAATTACTTCAGACTGATTTTGTGCAATTTGTATCGATACATATATCACTTGTATCGATACAAAAGTGGTTTCTCAGAGGCAGAGAGCTACCTGTATATCGAATCATGCTTGCATGTATCGATACACACCTATGCCTCTCAGAAATCCAGAGACATCATGATGTATCGAATCATGCTTGCATGATTTGATACATATCAGTCAAGATTTCAAGAAACCGATGAATGTATCGATACACACCCGTGTTTGTAACGATACATAGGTCAAATCTTTCATTTTTAACGCTGGTCAAAGGCTTTGTATCGATACAAATCATCAGTTGTAGCAATGTGTTGTGTCATTGTAAAGCAGAGAAAACTAGTGTGAAAGATTAGAAAACGCTTTGGGTACAAATTGAGTGAGAACTTGCATCAAAGGTTTGATTCAACACAAGTTCATCATCTTCATCAAGTTTGCAATCAAAATTGGATTTGAGTATGTGATCAATTCAATAGAAACTGCAGATTTGTGTGATAACGTTCGATACGGTTCGCGGTGAATCAGAATCGTGATCGGGTTGAATTGCGTTGAAGGTTCTAGTGTTTCTCTCAAGTGATTCAAGATCGTGCGTGTGTTGAAGGATTCGACAACAAGGAACGAAGGACTCAGCTAGACGATTGGGTGCGGTTTGGCACAAGGTGAATCGTTGGAATCAGAGGGTGAAGTTCCGTTGGGTGTCGAGGTTATTCGCATTAGTTTACATTTTGTCTTGCTATAGGATTATAGATTTCAATTGTAAACTGTGCACTTTTTTGTTCATCAAGTTTTTGATCTATAAACTCTCAAATAACCCGTTTGGTTATTTGGGGGGAGACGTACTCGGATAAACGTGTGGACGACGCGCAATCTGGGGAACTCCCTAATCACATCATGTGTCTCTCTTTATCTCTCTCTTTTAATTTCGTTAATTTCGTTAATTTGATTGATCGATTGAATTTTTGTTGTTCGTATTGGTTCACAAAAATTCAATTGGTTCTTGCTTGATTGTGATTGAATTTGAATATCAAACCATATAACTTGCTTGGGACTGTTTTTGTTAATCAAATTAAATTTGGATATCTTGCGTTAAGCGTTCCGGTAATTTTCCTAATTCGTTCTAGGCTATACTATCTTTCCTTTGGTCAAAAGGTGCAAAGTAGACTACCGATCCGGTGGTGCTTCCGCGCATTGTTTTTTAATCAAATTTTTTTTAAATTGCCGTTGATTAAAGAAGCCACTTATTCAACCCCCCCCCCCCCCCTTCTAAGTGGTAGCCTAGTAGTCTAACACCGGTGTAAGATGAGAATTATATATTAAAAAATAGATAATTTTGATGAGAATATCATATTAAAAAAGGGATAAATATGTTTCTGATCCGTGTAAATATTTAAAGTAATGATATAATATTTCAGATTAAGATGAGAGTGTCTTATGTCTCAAACACCGCTCACAACTTTATTTACATCTAAATATAAATCTCTAATAAAAAAATTAACGAAATTCAAATTAACAAAATTCAAACTAAGAACCTTTTTTTGTTGGATCACTGTGGGGCAGTCAGGAGATCATTGAACTTAAGAACAACAATACAAGTGAGTTGGACGTCACACTTCAATGTAAAATCTTAAGGTGTTAGGTTTACGGGTCTTGCCAAAGTAATCTCCCCCTCTAGTATGAGTCATTCATACTTCCCCTCAAGCGCAAAAACTTTCTTAGCCACTTATACTTGCACTGCCGCTGCTCAACGGGTCACACCGTCTTACCATCTTTGTCAGAAAGACTTTCGATACCAAAAGTCGGTCAAACCTTTTGTCGAATCATCGACTCTCATTTATAAAGTGTTCAACAATCATTATTCTAAGCAATGTGAAACTTTACAACAATAACAAAGACTTTTTTTTTATCACAAGACTAATTCTCGACAATTTTAACAATTCATATGTTAAATACTTAAAATATAAGTTCTTTCTTATACAAGTAAAGAAGAGAATATTTCAAGTGTCAATTTGCAGCAGTAATCAAAGATTGGACTCCGACTACAATTTTGTTTGGTTGCGGATTAGTTTATTTAAGTTGGTCTCCTGCTTTAATATCATTTGGATTTTTTTCCTTGTATTTCAGGTTCTAGTGGAAAAAGTAACATAGTCATATTAGTCTGGTTCTTTTTCAATGAAAAAGAAAAACATAACCATTTACAAAATATAATTGGTGGACTCCAATTATGATAGGGTTAAAAGTTAATTTGTGCATGGTGAGGAAACTTTAGTACTTTCCCATGTTAAATGCCACCATATTTTAAAGCTATATTTTAATCTTTTCCGCAAGACCATCCAAAAATAATAAAATATTACTTGAGTCATTTTATTTAGGTGTAATTGCAGTTTTGGTCCTCCTATTTTCAACTTTTTGCAGTTTTGGTCCCCCTATTTTAAAATTCGACAGTTTTGGTCCCCCTAACACATATTTTGTCTAAAATATGATGATACAACATGTTTTAAATGAACTTTATGAAAGATTTTTCTTACAATTACATCGATGTTGGTATTTTTTCATCATCAAATCATATACCACGCCGTTTAAATCATAACATATCGTTAATTTATAGTTAAAAATTATGATAGTGTAACACCCAAACCCATTATTTGACTAATTCTATTTTTATAAAATCCTTTTTCAAAATGCACAACGGAAAACAAAGTTTGAATTATAAAAAAAAAAATGGTTCGAGTATCACATCGTACACATAAAAGCTTACCAATAACTTAATTAGTAAAACAATTATTGTACAAAAATAAGTTTATAAGAAAAATACATATTTCAATACATTGGAAATAAGAAACAAGACTCTAAATATACATTATAGAAATAATCTCATCCCCGTGTCACATCAGAGCGGAGCTTCACTGACAACTCGGTCACAAACATAACCTGAGAACCTAAACCCCCAAAGGTTCAGCACATACACAAAATGGAGGGTTAGATAATATAACCATAAAAAGAAACTAAGTATAAGAACACACTTAATACTTAGGACATAGCATGGTCATGTCTAACAACTCAATTCATAAATATCAATCTCATATCATTCATATTTCATAATCATAAAATATAATGCATCATAATAATATCACATTCTCAATCAATTGATAAGTATGCACATCATCATCAATTATCAATCATTATTACACACCTCATAATACGCTCAATCATATTAAGGATTATCGATCAATTCCAAGTACCAATTATCACATTATTCAAATTTTCACAATCACAATGGAAAACAATGACAATTACCAAATACCAATTAGAGTGCACAATTATCCTAATGCAAACTAATGTCACAAATCTCATGTCATGTCACCCTAGACATAACTAAATGCATGTGGTACCTTATCCAACCATTGGAAAACTTATTCCAATTATATTTTAGTCAACCGCAGCTACTAAAACATCTGCTATACTTTGGGGCTCATCCAAAGTATCTGCTCATCATACAATATGGATGCATGAATGTCAAATTACCAAACATATGGTTTTTATATTCTAGTCAACCGCAGCTACCAGAATATCTACCATACTTTAGGGCTCATCTAAAGTATCTGTTCAACATACATATATGAATGCATAATTACCAAACATATGGTCTATATATATTTTAGTCAACCGCAGCTACTAAAATATCTATTATACTTTAGGCTCATCTAAAGTATCGGCTCATCTAAAGTATTTTCTCATCATAAAAGGATAACATAATCCATATATATATATATATATATATATATATATATATATATTTCAACAATATGGTTAGAAATACATCTTCTCTATAAATTAATCACATTAATTAATCTTCTTTAGTTATTACCATTATACAAGAATATCATCATCACAATTCATTATCATAAATCATTCACATATATGATATCATAATTCATAACCTCATTCCAATGTTACATAATCATAAGATCATAATTCAAACATGACATAAGTATATATCTCATTTTATTAAACATCCAAAGTTACTTTCAAAATACCAAAGTATTATCATATTACACACAATAGTATTATCCAAACATAATTTCAGAAAACTAATTCCGAAATCGGAATCTATGCGAAAAACTGAGAAAAACAAGTTCCGGGTGCATAAGTCAACAAAAGGTCAAAAGTCAACGCTAAGAAAAAAGTCAACAAAATCCTGTCCAGGAACTTTAGCACGCCGAAGTTTAGCGAAATTTGGCCTGGCAAGAACAGGTGAATTTCTCGCCCGGCAAGCTTTGGCGAAAATGCCCAGAAATTGTGCTATATTCTCGGGTTTGGCATAAAACCACACGAAAATCATCAATTAAAGCTTGTAAACACATAAAGCTATCAACTTTAAGCACATATCTTTCTTTTACTTATAAAACGAAACTCCTACATAGCTCCTAGGCAAGTATTGTGCTTACGTGGCACTCTAAAAAATGGTTTTCAATCTCTACTCAAATTTTGCCATCATCTTTTTTTTATGTAATTAATTAATATTATAATAATATACATACTATTAAAAAAAACAACACTATAAGACATATAGAGAGGCATATAATAATATATTTATTGTTTGTTTATCCATTCATCTCCAAAGCAATGATTATGACTTTCGGTTCAAGACCAATTAAATAGGAAGATGTGTAACTAACATGAGGCAATTATATTACCACACATAAAGCACTTGATTGTTAGAATTCCTTTCAATCAATATAAGAATGAAATAGATTAATTTAATGTGTAATGAAGCATAATAGATAAAAAAAACTGCTTCAGCTCTAACTAATGAAATCAATTCTTATTTATTTTTTTTTTTTTTGACCAAAACAAACTTAACTCATTTCATTTAACAATTGGTGTTCAATACAAGGAGGAACTGAATAAAAAACACAGCGACTAGATCAAGAATTGGCCGCCCTAGCTAGCTTATGAGCAACCGAATTCGCTTGCCGCTTTACAAACTTGACCTCAAAGTTTGGATTTAAAAGCAACAAATTCTTAATATTACATATAATGGTACTAAACAAAGAAACACCTACATGATTTGAGTTGGCAGCTCCTACAACTATTTGTGCATCAGTTTCAAACATAACCTTATGCATGTTCATGTTGCAGGCCATGCGCATAGCTTCCAGTAAGGCTAGAGCTTCTGCTTCAATAATAGATAATTCTTCATCCATCCAATTCGTTCCCGCACGGATAAACTGGCCACGCTCATCGCGAAAGCACCAACCACCACTAGTGATTCTCCCTCCGTTGTGGAAAGCGGCGTCTACGTTGCATTTGAACCAACCATGTCTAGGTGGTATCCAATTATGAAGTTGTTGCACTTGCTCAATGTCTGGTATATTATTATCAACCTGTTGTGCTTTATACCAATCATCCCACATGTGGAAAGCTTGAGCTCCCAATTGAGCTCCATCTTTCTTCTCTTGGTTCCAAATCCATTGATTTCTATTATGCCACAACAGCCATAACAATGTTGCTACTCTACCTGCTACTTCCTTATTAAAACACATTCTTATTGGGTTATGTATATTCACCTTCCATATGTGATGGTTACAAAATATTTTCATTTTGTGGCATATATATAATTATATTTCAAGCAAGGGTTTTTGTGAATGGTAGATGGTGGTGGTGCTCAATCTTTTAGAATGTCAGGTATGTGATTCGTTAAGAAATCTATATGCATATATAAGATTATTTAACATGTTATTGAAGTTTGTAATTTATATAAATTATTTTATTGCTCTTACTCTGAGCTTACAACATCTCTAATAATCTATTACTTTTTTTAAAGGATGAATATTGTTTTTATATATCAACTGGTGTTTTATTCAATGATTAATTAAATTTTGAGTTGAATATTTTATATTATTACTCTCATTGATTAATTATGTATATAGTAGCAATCACAACCTAAACTATTCATTAGAAGCTTCATTTTGATGTAGATGGACAAAACTAATGGATTACCAATTGGGGAATTTCTGATGAGAATCATATCATAATATAATGGGTTGTCAAAATAAGTTACAATGCCGGCCTAAAAGTTAGTTAAAAGTTGCAACCAATGGCAATGTGGATGGAAAAATTTATAGAAAATAGGGTCATCAGTGTGAATACACAAAGTATGAGATCATACTTTCAAAGAATTGTGTAAGACAAATTTTCATAATGAGTAAGATTGTGAACCTGAGAGTGAAGTTAGTCCTTAATATAAGATGTTTATCTTTATTTACCAACAAGTTATATGAGTTTACAAATTTCAAGTTGAGAAAGAAGGCAAATCTACAACATAGCCACGTATAGCAAAAGAGGAGGAGATTATTAGAAATTACATATTGTTAGATCACTTTGGTGACAAAAATGTGGCTAATTCTCTTATCAGGTTGTATCTAATCATGAGTGATCAAGTATAATATATACAACAAGAAAATCAAGGAAGATTTAGAGGGATGAAATAGATTATGTTTGAAGAATTTTCAAATAGTTCAATAATAAACATAAAGCATCAAATAGGTTTTAGTGTATAAAAAAAATATTCTTATTTTTGCATTTATTTATTGATCTTGGTTGTTCTTTAGTATCAAGTACATATAACCAATGTTAATTTTTAAGTGGCAATCTCTTAATATTTCACAACTATATATTGACTCACCACTAAATTAATTTAATGTGTAATGATGCATTATAAAAAATAGCCAAGGTAGTATGTATATCTTAATGATTAACCACCCTTTAAACTAGAGAGCAGAGGAGATAACGGTTGTTCTTATTTTTGCAAAATAGCCACTTTATTTTGAAAAGTAAAAGAAAATAAATATAGACATGGTAGTATGTAAAAATGAAGATAAAATAGTTACTCACCAAAGTATATGTGAAAGTTAAAATTAATACAAACACTTTTCTACACAGTGTAAAAATGAAGATAAAATAAGTAGAGAAATACAAACACTTTATTTAGTATTTATAGACATGGTTCTTCTTCAACAAAGTATTTTATTTTTACTCACCTTTTTAATTTTACATGCATTTTAATGAATGAAACTCAAAAACTGTTTGTGTAACACCCCGTTTTTCATAAAGCCAGAAAAGGCATTATATTTTTTTTTTTTTTATACACATCAGAGTTACACATAAAAGATTTTAAATGAGCCGGCATTCAAATATACAAAGACTCATTACCAAAAGGTGCTTCGACAAGCAAAGTGTATTCAGGAATAATTACAATCCAAGCCAAAGTATTCAAAAACTTACAACAAAACTAGCTAGAATCCTATGCCAAACCCAAAAAGCACAGTGTACAACCCACACTGGCGCATAGTCTAACTAAGCTAAACTCCAACCTCTCACTGGGATCCGGAACAGCCACCGTCGTCACCACGACCTAGCCCAACATCTGGGTAGGATGAGCCCGCAAATGAAAGAAAGGGGTCACCACAAAATACAAGTATGTATATATATATTCGGTGCGAAAGATGTACACATAGCAAATTTCCACATACACAAGAGAAAGCTCTTAAACTCAAAGTAGTTCCCACCAACGGGTATATATAAATAAATCACCAATCCTAATGCAGACCTCTACAATGGGTGGGACGACCGTCACTGGTTCGCCACATGCATGATTTTCCGGAAAATTAACCTCTCCTCGAAGAGTCGTGGGGTAGGCAAAGCCACACAGTCATATACGTACCCGCACTAAAATGCCACACAAGGCGGGTGAAGTCACACAGACAAACACCAGGTGAAGTCGCACAGACAAACACCAACTCAATAAAATCCAGTCGGATTTGGCGAAGCCACACAGTCAACGCCCGGTACGTAGGCAAAGTCACACAGACATACACCTAGGCACGCAACTATGAAATGCATGACATATATTCTCTTTGGCATAATACAGGATAGTCACACAGACAAAATCCCCGCGTAGTCCTATCCGACGCACGCATTAATATATGCTCATGCAACCAATCACATAGCCTAAAGCCTATGTACAACCATCACAACCTACATACATTTTCCTAATCATATGCAAATTGCACAAGTAATTAAACCACGTTCTCATCAACGAGAATACATAAGTACAAACATGTCAAAGCACACAGCAAATGCATAACAGCAAAACAAAACATGTCGTAACCATTTTAAAAGACGGAAATAAAGTGGAGCCCCTACCTCGGCAAGCTTCCGTTACTAAAACTCGTCCAACCAACACAACGCGCTTCCTAAAACAAGTAGCGGACGATCAACACATTGTTTCTAAACCAAACGTATTGAAACTATACCAAAGTCCCAAAAACCCTCAAGGTTTCTAAGGAAAACCACTCTTTCGGATACCACCCCAAAACTACCGTATTGATCAACCACTATGAGTTATTTGTACTATTTTTAGGACTCAAAACCATAGTCAAAAGTCTTAAATAATTTGAAATGCAAAATGACCGTTTTCTTGCGTTACAAGCTACGTACTTTCCGAGTACCCGAAAAACCCGTTTCTAATCCCCGACACTTCCATAAATTAATAAAAAAGGATAGAAAACCTAAAAATAATTTTAGAACATCAAACTCCAGAAATTTTGGTCCCAGAGCTCGCCACGGCGAGTTGACGGCGAGTGAAGTCAGGAGCTACTGATCTCGCTCGCTCTGGAGCTCGGTCTGGCGAGTTGCTTCAAAGCATGCTCGCTGCGGCGAGTAACAGCTCGCTCAGCGAGTACACCAGAGACAAAACAGCAGAAACAGCAAAACTTGTTTTACTCAATTTTCACCCAAAACCACTTTTCACGCAACACACCACATACGCATAGTATTGGTTCCCAACAACCGTTTGCACAACAAAGCATTACATTTCCGAAAGTATGTGGGTTGCTTCGAGTGCAAGTTATTTGGTTTTCATTTCCAAAATCAAAACCAACCCAAGCACAAGTTTTTTATTACGGCCCTCAACCGACCTGTAACCATTTTCAAACATGTTTTCAAGGTAAAAGCAAGGCCACATAACTCAAGGGTTTTAAACCACTTGGAATACCAAAAACACCGCACAAAACACTTAGTAAATATTTTCATAAACACCAAAATATTTTTCATCGGATTTTCTAAAACAAAACCATACAACACGAATCCCTTTCGCCTAAAGGTTCAAAAACAACGTTTCTTTTCAAAACCTTACAACTTAACCTCATGTTATTGATCAATACACTAAACTTTCAAAACCCTAACTTTTCTCATGAGATTTTCACCAACTCATGGAAAATTGAAATAACAAAGCCTAGCATGCTTACTAAACTCTCATGAACAACTTTCATGAAACAAGAATCAATTCCTAACAATTTCATCTCAAGAACATAATCTAAAATTCAACACCCTAAGAGTTCTAGCCAACTAAAATGAAGAGAAAAAGGATGGTTACCTTAAGCAATTGATTCTCTACAACAATTCCACAAAGCTCCCAAGCTTGAAATGGAGTGAAATGGTGAAGAATGGAAATTTTAGTGAAGGTTTAAGAGAAAGTAATGGAGTCTCACGTGAAAGAGAGAAAGAAAAGAGAGTCTTGTGATAAATCCTAAGTCCACCAAGTGACCAAACCTCCTTACTAATAAAAGCTCTTGCTCACTATCCACCCTTGGATCAAAAACAAAAGTCCAAGCTTAAACCCTAGCCATTGGATCAAATGTTTTAAGGATAAACACAAGATTAAATCAAATCTTCCAAAACAAGACACGTACTCAGCTCTCGCGCGTCGCGACGAACGTAAATCTCAAAAACGTAAAAACTACGGAAAGAACGTCCAACGTTAAACATTTCCAAAACTTATCGCTGAATCTTTTTCCGCGACTGTAATTTTCTTCCATACCTTAGAAAATTAATCTCAGAACATAACCTCACTCACGCAGATATATAAAACTCTCATCCGAAACCTCACTTAAAACAGACACAGTACGATTTTACATCCGCGGGTAAAATCCTACTCGTTTTTCCAAAAACAAGAATAATCCAAAACTCATCATTCTAAATCCACAGCACCCTTCTTATTCACAAAAGAGGATTACAAGACAAAAGTCTGTGCCTTTACAGCGCACGAGTCCAAAACGGATTCAATTACAGCAAAACCTACTAATTACACGATGTTTCACAACACGAACACATCGGAACCCTAATAATCCTTAAACCAACTATACAATAAAATCTTGGGTCTTACAATACTACCCGCCTAAAAGAAGTTTCGTCCTCGAAACTTAGACGTCGTCAAACAAAGTGGGGTACAACTCTTTCATCTTACTCTCGAGCTCCCAGGTGGTATCTCCTGTAGCTTCGTTCCATATTACCTTCACCAAAGGTATCTCTTTCGTTCTCAGACGCTTCATCTTCCTATCCGCAATCTTGATCGGCGGAACTTTAAATGACAAGTTATCCCTCAACTGGATGTCATCTGGTGTGATCACATGTGACGGATCCGGTGTGTATTTCCGCAATTGCGACACATGGAATACGTCATGTATCAAAGATAGTGCCGGTGGCAACGCGATCCGGTATGCTACCTTCCCAATCCGTTCCAAAATCTGATAAGGCCCTAAAAACTTTGGAGTCAACTTCTTCGCTTTCAAAGCCCTTCCAACGCCCGTCGTTGGTGTAACTCGGAGAAATACATGATCTCCCTCTTCAAACTCTAGAGGCCTCCGTCGCCTATCCGCATAACTCTTCTGGCGATCTTGAGCAACTTTCATCATTGCCCTTATCTTTCGGACCTTGTCCGTCGTCTGTTGTACCATTTTCGGTCCTACTAACATACTCTCCCCATCTTGGTACCAACACAAAGGAGTCTGACATCTCCTCCCATACAAAGCCTCGTATGGTGCCATTCCAATACTCGCGTGGAAACTGTTGTTGTATGTGAATTCTATCAACGGTAACACATCATCCCAACTTCCACGATCATCCAATACACATGCTCTCAACAAATCTTCCAATGATTGATTTGTTCTCTCAGTCTGCCCATCTGTCTGAGGATGATAGGCGGAACTCAATCTCAGTTTCGTCCCCAACGCCTCATGCAAAGTCTTCCAAAAGTGTGAAGTAAACTTTGGGTCTCGATCCGACACTATACTTGACGGAATCCCATGTAACCTCACAATCTCAGCAATGTAAATATCGGTCAACTTTGCTGCTGTATCCGTAATCCTTACCGGTAGAAAATGAGCGGACTTTGTCAAACGATCCACTATCACCCAAATGGAATCATGCTTCCTCCTGGTCTTAGGTAACCCAGTGATGAAATCCATAGAAATGCTATCCCACTTCCACTCGGGGATATCTAACGACTGCAGCATCCCTGCTGGTCTCTGATGCTCAATCTTCGCCTTCTGACAAGTCAGACACGACGCCACATACTCAGCCACATCCCTCTTCATACCCGGCCACCAGAAATCATGCCTCAGGTCTTGATACATCTTTGTTGCTCCAGGATGCATACTAAGTTTACTCTTGTGTGCCTCCCCTAGAATGGTGTTTCTCAAGTCCATAGCTTCGGGCACACACACTCTACCTCGACACCTCAAAATGTTGTCCGATCCCACCTTGAAATCTCGGTTGGTTTCTCGAACAATCAAAGCTCTCTTCTCCATGAGGAACCTGTCATCTTGACAATTTGCAATGTCCTCCAATAATCCGCTTGAGATGGTAATCATACCCAGCCTCATATTCCCTAAAGCAAACTCTACCTCGAGGTGCAAGTCACGAAACTCTCTCAATAACTCCTGTTGACTAGCCATCTGTGCCGAACAAATCGTCACACTCTTCCTACTCAAAGCATCGGCTACCACATTAGCCTTCCCCGGATGGTATTCCAACGTAAAATCGAAGTCTTTCAAAGTTTCCATCCACCTCCGTTGCCACATATTAAGCTCTTTCTGATCAAACAAGTACTTGAGACTTTTATGGTCACTAAACACGACAAAAGTGCAACCATAAAGATGATGTCTCCAAATCTTCAATGCAAAAACAACGGCCGCAAGCTCTAAATCGTGCGTAGGATAATTCTTTTCATGCACTTTCAGCTGTCTTGATGCATAAGCTACTGCTCTCTTGTGTTGCATCAACACACAACCCAACCCTTGATGAGAAGCATCACAGTAAACCTCATACGGTTCATCCGACTGTGGTAACACTAAAACTGGTGACGTCGTCAACCGTTCTTTCAACAACTGGAAACTCGACTCACACTTCTCAGTCCAAGCAAAAGGTTGATCTTTTCGCGTAAGTTGCGTCATTGGCGCCACAATCTTAGCGAAACCTTCAATGAATCTCCGGTAATAACCGGCCAAACCCACAAAACTCCTCACATCAGTCACTGTTTGAGGCTGCTTCCATGAAAGTACCGTATCAATCTTGGCTGGATCCACGGCTATTCCCTCTCTTGATATGACATGGCCAAGGAAATTCACCTCTTCCAACCAAAATTCACACTTCGACGGGTTTGCATACAGCTTACTTTCCCGCAAAACTTGCAATACTAGATGAAGATGCTCTACATGTTCCTCCTCATTCCTTGAATACACTAGGATGTCATCAATAAATACCACCACAAACTTGTCCAAGAATGAGTGGAATATCCGATTCATGTAGGCCATAAAGATAGCAGGTGCATTCGTCACTCCGAACGGCATCACTAAGAATTCATAATGCCCATACCGCGTCCTAAACGCCGTTTTCTGAATATCCTCGTCTCGTACCCTTATCTGGTGATAACCAGATTTCAAGTCAATCTTTGAAAACACTGAGGCTCCCCTCAACTGATCCATCAAATCATCAATTCGCGGCAATGGATATCGGTTCCTGATAGTCACCTTATTAAGCTTCCGATAATCCACACACAGACGAGATTTCCCATCCTTCTTCTTAACCAATAAGACCGGTGCTCCCCAAGGCGACACACTAGGCCTTATGAAACCCTTCTCTAACAAGTCCTCAATCTGACTTTTCAACTCTACCAACTCAGATGGAGCCATCCGATAAGCTGATTCCGAAATCGGACCCGTACCCGGTTGCAAATCAATAAAGAATTCCACTTCTCTACACGGAGGAAAAGCTGGAATCTCCGATGGAAATACATCTTGGAAATCTTGAACCACTCGAAATTCCCCAATTCGGATCTCCGACGTCACTCCTAAACTAGCAAGTGAAACTATCTCCGGCTCTCCATTACACATAACCACCGACAGCCGATTTGCAGACAAGTACCTTCGCACACCTGGCTCGGGAAAGAAAACCAATCACCGAGCACAGTCTAGAATACCAATTCTGATTAGATTCCTTATCCAAACATTTCTGAGTCTCTACAGAAAATCTCATTCAACGGGTGTAGCGGGCTGGAAAATCACTTCCACTTTTCATACAATGAAGTCGCCATCGACGTTTATTTATCCCGCGAGGGGAAAGGAAAATATCGCGAAAACCTTGGTTTAGGTTCGGGAGTTGGTTATGCGAGAGGAAGGTGTTAGCACCCCTCGCATCCATCGTACTCGATGGGAACCGTTTAGGTGGTTTGGGTTTGTTTGCGTAGGTTTGAAATAAATTGCCTTTTATCTCTTATTGAATCTCTACTTCGCTTCCAAAATAAATTAAAAAAGGTTTTTATTAGTTGAGTTTGACGGTTGTAGGAGCCCGCTCCTACGTATTCCCCGGTGCAATGGGAAACTCAAAACTCACGTAGTTCTGGTAAAAAATTATTTGTGTGGTTGGTTGATTTTAGTGGATAACGTTTATTTCGTATTCCGCTGACACAACGACGCTTGCATGCTCTAATCAGAGGCTTAAGCTGTGTGTGTGTCAGAGGAGTAGATAAAACGTGTACCCATTGAAAAAGAGAGTTGAATAACGGATGTTGCTTATTTCGCATTCCGCTGATACAACGACGCTTGTATGCTCTAATCAGAGGCTTAAGCTGTGTATGTGTCAGAGGAATGGATAAAGCGTATATCCATGTTTTTCTGAAAAGAAGTTTAAGTGTGTGGGGTTAAGTTTTAACGCTTGATTAAGATGAGAGCAACTTGCCATCGCTAGTCAAATGTCTAGGATCCAAGTTACCCGGAGCGGAAAGAAGCAAATGCTAAGTTCCCCCTTTTTCACCTTTGTTATTATGAAAGTCTTGATTTAACTTGTTTAAGAAAGCATTCCAAAAGGAAAAGGTGAAGGTTGGTTTGTTTTAGAGTTTTATTAAGATGAGAACAACTTGCCATCACTAGTCAAATGTCTAGGATCCAAGTCATCCGGAGCGGAAAGAAGCAGATGCTAAGTTCCCCCTTTTTCATCCATTATTGCAAAGAGTTTGATTAAGTTTGATTAAGAAAATATTTCCGAAAAGAAAAGACGGAGATTGGTTTATTTTAAAGTTTTATTAGAATGAGAATAACTTGCGATCACTAGTCAATTGTCTAAGATCCAAGTTATCCGGAGCGGAAAGAAGCAGATGCTAAATTCCCCCTTTTTCATCCATTATTTATTGCAAAAAGTTTCTTAGTTTGATTATGAAAACCAAAATTCGAAAGAAAAAGAGCAAGAGAGCCAAAGCAGATAATAATAATAATAAAGCAAATTATAAATGCAAATGCATGAATCCAATGACATAGTTAAATAATGCTTGAATGCAACAAAGAATGAGCATATATGAAGCAATAATTAAATAATAATGCAAGAATAAAGTTGTGAGCAATTAAATAAATACGCATAAGTGTGAATAAATTATTTAACACAAGCAAACAAAATTAACCTAAGCTAATTAGGGTTAGATAAAAAAAATATGTGCAAAAGAAAGTAACCCAAAAGTACTTAAAGAAGTAATTTGGATTACTTAAGCACTTATTAAAAAAGAAGCTAAAAGCAACTTAAGCTAAAATGACTTATGAAAATAAGTTGGAAATGCAAAATAACATTCATACATAAGAGTTACTGTATCAAACAAAATGTTGTGTAAAAATTAGGGTCAAATAAGCTAAAGAGCTTCTTGAAACCCTAAATAAGCACTTATGCACAAAATAGCTTAATTGAGAATCACTTATGAAAATAAGTTTTTTTTTAAAAAAGGAAATCACACATGGAAATATGATGTAAGCATAAACAGTGACTTAATGAGCTTAAATAAGCTAAAAAGTCACTTAAGTGCTTTTACAAATAAGCTAAAAAAACAAATAAGTCATTCTGGGGGGTATGAATTATGAAGAAAGGTAAAAAAGGGGGTGCAGAAAGTACTCTGGGCCAGGAAGCCCAGGTCCAACGCACCGGTCAACCAAAAAACAACAGTCAACAACAAAACAATCTGGTGCGACGCAGCCTTGCAGCTCTGGGTGCACCTCGGGTTCGGATCCGTTGGATCTACTGACCAAAAGGTCAACCCGCATCCAACGCGTATGAACCAACAATGATCCAACGCGCCAGATTCATCCTCGCAATCTAACGGTTGGGAAAAAAAAGAACGAAAATAAATAAAAAAAGGAAAATAAAAACAGACTCTGATGATCTGGTGCAGCAACATAGTGCGCGCCACTATCATCATCACCGTCAGATCTCATTTAAATGAGATCTGACGGTCGCGTTTTAAAAACGTTATCAACGCTCCAGATCGACACAAATAATCCTACGGCCAGAATTTGAACCCGAGGAAGAAGACGGAGCATGGTGGAGTTATCTTCTCCGGTGACACTGGTTTTGCCGGCGACGGCGCCGGTCACCGGAGTTTAACCAAACCACCACGAAACTCAACGAAAATTACACCGTTTTGTTCGTATTTCCACAAGGATCTCAAAAGTACAAATAATTTTTATCAAATCGTTGCAGAAATGCGAAAACGAAGAGAAAAATAAAATCAAACAAAATTTCAAACACACGATTTCAGCAAAGACGAAGCGAAAGAGCTAAACAGAAAGCTTCAGAACACGAATATGAGTCAAAATGTGTTAGCTTTTACCTGAATGGTCTTTTGAATCGCTCTACTCGAACTTGATCTTTTCCTCGGTGCCGTGATGATTCCTTAGCTCAATTCTTCCAGCTTTTTGACCAATTAAGGGTGGATTCTTCTTCCTGGGGCCTTGGTGAAGGTGTTTGATTGAGAAAGTTATCTGTTTGAGTGAGAATTTGAGGATTTGAAATTTTTGAAAAGTGAAGAAAATGGTGATGTTTAGAGCTTCAGATGCAGCGCCGTTTTTCTCTGTCTAAGGCTCTCCTAGGGCACTGAAAACAAGGCTCTATATATAGAAGCATTTTAGGTCAAGTGAGTAGTGATTTGTGAGAAGAATCAAGGGCATTTTGGAGTTTTATCATTAGGATATTTTGTACTATTTTTTTGACTCTCTTTTGTTCCAAAAAAAATGGTGGTTATTGGGCTAAAAATGAAGGCTCTAAGTCCATGGTGAGGTGTATTGGGATGAGAAATTTTTGCTACCCTTGATTGATTTTTTTCATCACTTTTGAATTAAAACAAAATAACAAAGATACATGATATGATGAATAAAAATATAGAATAAAAATATGCATGATGTAATATGATTATGTGCAATATTTACTCATTTAAAAAAGGAAGAAAAAGAATTGAGAAATTGATTTTTAAAAGGTTTCTTGTAATACAAGTAACTAATTAAAAATAAATGATAAATGAGAAATAAAAATAATGCAAGGGCAAAATGGTAAAAATTTATCACTTATGATCATGCCATGCAAAATTAAGCAAGAAAAATAATCCTATGTATTTTTTTATGTCAACATTGATTTTTTTTTTTTAATCAAAAAAGAGGTTTTGTTGACTTTCTAGTCAAAGTGTTGACTTTTGGTCAAACTATTGACTTTATTGACTTATGCAAAAGTGAGAGAAATTAGGGGTCAAAAATTGGAATAAAAATGCATGAGGGGCAAAAATGGAAATAAATAAAAAAGTGAGGGGCAAAATGGTCATAAAAGTGCGGGGCAAAATTAGGGTATGACAGCTGCCCCTATTTAATTAGCTTGGACCGTAAGAATGCGAATAACCTCGGTATTCGTATTCTTTCGGTAAAAGATAATTAAATACAGAATGCCCTAATTTTGCGGCAACATGAATGATGATAGGAGAGAATAAACCTGCCCGGTATTTTTGATATCCTTATCTCAGGATTCTGTATCTGAAGGAACTAACGCCTAAACCAGGAGTTGTACGTCCTTGAGACAAAACAAATGTAGCACCTCGGTGTTGCACTTGAAGAGAAATCACCACCCTCGGGCCTACGGATTCCACTGAATATCCTTCTCTCAGGATTCTGTATCTGTAGGAACTAACGCCTAAACCAGGAGTTGTACGTCCTTGAGACAAAACAAATGTAGCACCTCGGTGTTGCACTTGAAGAGAAATCACCACCCTCGGGCCTACGGATTTCACTGAATATCCTTCTCTCAGGATTCTGTATCTGTAGGAACTAACGCCTAAACCAGGAGTTGTACGTCCTTGAGACAAACAAATGTAACACCTCGGTGTTGCACTTTGAAGAGAAATCACCACCCTCGGGCCTACGGATTCCACTGAATATCCTTCTCTCAGGATTCTGTATCTGAAGGAACTAACGCCTAAACCAGGAGTTGTACGTCCTTGAGACAAACAAATGTAACACCTCGGTGTTGCACTTGAAGAGAAATCACCACCCTCGGGCCTACGGATTTCACTGAATATCCTTCTCTCAGGATTCTGTATCTGTAGGAACTAACGCCTAAACCAGGAGTTGTACGTCCTTGAGACAAACAAATGTAACACCTCGGTGTTGCACTTTGAAGAGAAATCACCACCCTCGGGCCTACGGATTTCACTGAATATCCTTCTCTCAGGATTCTGTATCTGTAGGAACTAACGCCTAAACCAGGAGTTGTACGTCCTTGAGACAAACAAATGTAACACCTCGGTGTTGCACTTTGAAGAGAAATCACCACCCTCGGGCCTACGGATTCCACTGAATATCCTTCTCTCAGGATTCTGTATCTGAAGGAACTAACGCCTAAACCAGGAGTTGTACGTCCTTGAGACAAACAAATGTAACACCTCGGTGTTGCACTTTGAAGAGAAATCACCACCCTCGGGCCTACGGATTCCACTGAATATCCTTCTCTCAGGATTCTGTATCTGAAGGAACTAACGCCTAAACCAGGAGTTGTACGTCCTTGAGACGAACAAATGTAACACCTCGGTGTTGCACTTTGAAGAGAAATCACCACCCTCGGGCCTACGGATTCCACTGAATATCCTTCTCTCAGGATTCTGTATCTGAAGGAACTAACGCCTAAACCAGGAGTTGTACGTCCTTGAGAAAGTTAAATGTAACACCTCGGTGTTGCACTTTGAAGAGAAATCACCACCCTCGGGCCTACGGATTCCACTGAATATCCTTCTCTCAGGATTGCCTTTCCTATTGGGGATGGGCAAACTGTTGTGATCATTTTGTAACAGAATTCCTCCAGAGTTTGCAATTCACTGGGGAGGAGACTTTTAGTTGATCTGCTGGATGAATAATGTACCCACCACTTTGTTGGAGAAAAATCAAATTGCCTCTTTCGATAACTGAGTGACCAAACCCTGCTATTCCTTGAATAGGAATATTTAAATCTGCTTTTGCCTATGCTTGTTTGCAATGAATGTTTGTCAATTGCCTAAAAATGCAAGACTAATGCAGTGTTTTAATTATGCTCATGATTTGTCATACGATTTTTTGAATGTTTATTTATGAATGCATGGTGATGCATGAATGTATATGCATGGGTGCATGAAGACGCATGGAGTGGGGTTCCATCTCAACATCGAGACATCAGATGTTCCTTCCTTGGAGAGAGGGATCCCAGTTGGGTGTTGTATACCAACATTCTTCATTTGTGTGGGCGAGGCCACTTGCCTAATCAGCTCAGAACGCTGGGTCAGTCTGTTGCATGTTACCAAGGTGAGCACCTTACTGTATGCTGTTGATTTTCTTTAATCTTTCTTATTTCAAAATATTTTTGCTTGATTTTCAAAAATGCTTTTTTCTTTTTACTTGTTTTTTCAAAGTTTTAACATTTGTTTATCAGGAAAATAAAAGTATGAAATGTGCAAGAAGATAAAGAGAGACACAATGAGTGAAAATGAGAATTTTATTGATAGCACAAAACGTGCGGAGTTTCTACAACGGAAGCAAATCCCTCAAAGAGGTGACCGCATAATTGAGCTAAGATAAATGGCAATGAAAATAAATGAATTCTATGGAAACATAATAATGCTATCCTTCTCCATGATTTCAATCTTCAAATCATCTTGTTGTTGAGTGCGAAGTCTCAGATCTTTCTGAAATTTGCCCCGTGCTCACTTTGCTCTTGCAGTCTCATGCCTTCTTTTATTTGCTTCCCTAACTTTTGCCTGGATTGCTCAGTGTGAGCTACTGATCCACCGGGATACCCATTTTTGCCTAAGCCGCCCTTTCGGGTTTTCAACTTAGCGGGTTCTATTTTCCTTTTTTGATGTCCCTAATTTTTGCCTGGACCGCCTTTTCAGGTTTTCAGTCCACCGGGACGCTCTCTATTGCCTAAGCCGCCCTTTCGGGTTTTCAACTTAGCGAGCTTTTATTTATTTTTCTTTTCTTTAGGCATAGTATTTTTTGACTGCATCTGAGTTCACGGGGAGTGGAAACTCTTCACCATCCATTGTAGCTAGTATCAAGGCTCCACCTGAGAAGGCCTTCTTCACTACATATGGTCCTTCATAATTGGGAGTCCACTTTCCACGGACGTCTTTGTGAATTGGCAATATAGCCTTTAACACCAAGTCCCCTTCCTTGAATTGTCTTGGGCGAACTTTCTTATCAAATGCTCTCTTGAGCCTTTGCTGATACAACTGTCCGTGACACAAGGCTGTCATCCTTTTTTCCTCAATGAGATTGAGCTGATCAAACCGGGATCGGACCCATTCCGCTTCTTCTAGCTTAGTTTCCATCAGAACTCTTAATGAGGGGATCTCCACCTCCACCGGTAGCACTGCTTCCATACCATATACAAGAGAGAAAGGAGTTGCCCCAGTCGAGGTGCGAATTGCCGTCCTGTATCCGTGAAGTGCAAATGGGAGCATCTCATGCCAGTCTTTGTAGGTCTTCACCATTTTCTGTAGAATCCTTTTGATGTTTTTATTTGCTGCTTCTACAGCGCCATTCATCTTGGGTCTATATGGTGAGGAGTTATGGTGCTCAATCTTGAAATTTTTGCACAACTCTCTCATGGTTTGATTGTTCAAGTTGCTACCATTATCAGTGATGATTTTGTTGGGGACTCCATAACGGCAGATTATTTCTTTCTTGATGAATTGAGCCACCACTTGTCTTGTGACGTTGGCGTATGATGCCGCTTCGACCCACTTGGTGAAGTAATCAATAGCCACTAAGATGAAACGATGTCCATTAGAAGCTTTTGGTTCAATCATACCAATCATGTCTATGCCCCACATGGAGAATGGCCACGGTGATGTTAAAACATTCAGAGGAGTTGGAGAGACGTGTATCCTATCAGCATAAATCTGGCATTTATGGCATTTTCTGACATGGTTCAAACAGTCTGTTTCCATGGTCAACCAATAGTACCCGGCCCGAAGAATCTTTCTTGCCAATGCGTGCCCATTCATGTGCGTGCCAAAGGACCCTTCGTGGATTTCTTTAATGAGTGTATCAGCCTCTTTTCTATCCACACAGCGGAGGAGAACCAAATCATGGTTTCTTTTGTACAATAACTCCCCGTCTAAGAAGAAACCAGATGCTAGCCTTCTGAGAGTTTTCTTGTCTCCATTAGATGCCCCCAAGGGATATTCTTGCTTTTGAAGAAAGTTCTTGATATCATAATACCATGGTTTCTCATCTTGCCCCACTTCGGTGGCCAAGCAATATGCCGGCGTCTCACGACGGTTGATTTCTATCAAAGGCACATGATTAGGCCAAGTGACCTTGTACATGGATGAGAGAGTGGCCAAAGCATCAGCCAACTGATTTTCTTCTCTTGGGATGTGATGGAAAGTGATCTCATCAAAGTACTCTGCCAATTTCAAGACATGATCTTTGTACGGGATTAAGTTGGGATGACGAGTTTCCCACTCTCCTCGGACTTGATAAATGACGAGTGCAGAATCTCCATATACTTCTAGGATTTTGATTCTCAAATTGATTGCTCCCTCTAGACCCATGATACATGCCTCATACTCTGCGATATTGTTGGTGCAGTCAAACAATAGTCTTGCCGTAAGAGGTGTGTAGGTATCTTTAGGAGATATGATAACTGCCCCTACACCATGTCCCAAAGCATTTGAAGCACCGTCAAACACAAGCTTCCATCGGGATCCCGGCTCGGGTCCCTCATTCTCATCCATGGGAGGTTTCTCACTCACAGCCATGATGTCCTCATCTGGGAAGTCAAAGCGCACAGGCTGATAGTCTTCTAAAGGCTGGTGTGCCAAGTGTTCTGCTAACACACTACCTTTGATGGCCTTTTGAGATACATACTGAATGTCGTATTCGGACAATAACATCTGCCAACGGGCAATTCTTCCACTCAAAGCAGGCTTCTCAAAGATATACTTGATGGGGTCCATTTTGGAAATCAGCATGGTAGTGTGACAAATCATGTATTGTCTCAACCGACGGGCCGCCCAAGTCAAAGCACAACAAGTTTTCTCGAGGAGTGAGTATCTGGTTTCACAGCTGGTAAACTTCTTGCTCAAGTAGTACACTGCGTGTTCTTTTCTACCAGTTTCATCCTGCTGGCCCAATACACAGCCCATGGATTCCTCAAGCACATGTAGGTATAGGATAAGAGGCCTTCCCGCAACTGGGGGTATTAAAATTGGTGGCTCTTGCAAGTACTGCTTGATCTTATCAAATGCCCCTTGGCAATCTTCATTCCATTCAATGGCTTGATCCTTCCTTAATAGTTTGAAGATTGGTTCACAAGTTGCCGTAAGATGAGAGATGAACCTGGAAATGTAGTTCAGCCTGCCTAGAAACCCTCGCACTTCTTTTTCTGTCTTTGGTGCGGGCATGTTCTGGATTGCTTTGACTTTATCTGGGTCCACTTCAATTCCCTTCTGGCTAACAATGAAACCTAGCAGCTTCCCCGACTTGACGCCAAAGGTGCATTTGTTTGGATTCAAACGCAGTTGATACTTCCTCAATCTCTCAAACAATTTCTGGAGATGTACAAGGTGCTCTTCTTCAGATGAGGACTTGGCGATCATGTCATCCACATACACTTCAATTTCCTTGTGAATCATGTCATGGAACAAAGTGACCATAGCCCGCTGATATGTTGCCCCGGCATTTTTCAATCCGAAAGGCATTACTTTGTAGCAGAAAGTGCCCCATGGCGTTATGAAGGTTGTTTTCTCCATGTCTTCGGGCGCCATTTTAATCTGATTATAACCTGAGAATCCATCCATGAAGGAGAATACTGGGAATCGAGCAGTATTATCCACTAACACGTCAATGTGAGGAAGTGGAAAATCATCTTTTGGGCTTGCTCTATTCAAATCCCGGTAGTCTACACACATTCGGACCTTTCCATCCTTCTTTGGCACTGGCACGATGTTAGCAATCCATTCGGGGTACCTGGCCACTGCAAGGAATCCCGCGTCAAACTGTTTCTTGACTTCCTCTTGAATCTTGAGAGCCATGTCCGGCCTAGTTCTTCTCAACTTTTGCTTGACCGGTGCACATTCGGGCTTGAGCGGAAGCTTGTGTTCAACTATGCTTGTGTCTAATCCCGGCATATCCTGATATGACCATGCAAAGACATCCACATACTCTCTGAGCAGCTTGACCAAACCCTCTTTCATCTCTGACTGCAGTGTTGCACCTATCTTGACTTCTCTTTTATCCTCTTCAGTCCCCAGATTGATCACATCCACTGGTTCTTGATGAGGTTGGATCATTCTCTGTTCTTGATCCAATAGCCGTGCCAACTCTGCTGGGAGTTCATAATCTTCCTCTTCTTCCTCTTCAGCAAGATTGATCGGGAGTCCGAAATCATGAAGATTTACAGCATTGTTATGGTCCAGAGATTCATTTCTGCATGATGTATATTTTTGGTTTTTTAGGTGAATGCAAAGGTGGTCATGATATGCAAGAAGTTAATGCCATTTTTATTATTATTTTTATCTTTTTAAAACTGAAAAAATAAAGAATAAAATAAGACGAAATATGCACATAAAATACTTTCATTTCATTGATAATCATTTGTTAAACAAAGATAAGCCCTTACAGTTCATCCACATGCCTCGGGCGCGACAAGGGGAATTTTGAAAATAAAGAAAAATTACTTTGAAATAATAAAAACTTTGGGAATCTCAACAGCCTTCCAGTTTGATAGAACGGTGTTTGCAGGGCATTGGTTCACCCAATTGTTGGTTCCTTGACTGGCCTTTTCTTCACTTTCTAGCATGTTGATCTGTTCAGCTGACCTGAGCCCAGCGCTCACAAAGACCTCTTCGAGGGGAGTGTTAAAGTCGAAAACCTTCTGCTTCCCCTTGGATGGTTGATAACCCACACCTAGCAAATCTTTCTTCTCATGGGGATACACCAATTGTCCCCACCCTTTGAGAGCACCTTCCTCCATGGCTTTCTTCAAATCCTTCCAAGATGTGATGGAGGCCCTTGGCTTCTGATCCGCCTGAGAAGGGGTAGCAATCTTCATAGTCTTAAACTGTGCGGCTAGCACATCTTCTTCTTTTTGGTCTACCACGGTGACAGTGGCAATTTCAAGAGCCTGGAATTGAGTTTCAAGTACCCCTTCCTCTGTTTCAATATACCTGAACGATGACAAATGACTCACTAAAGCGTCTTCCTCCCCAGAGACAATTACCAATTTATCATCAACTATGAACTTGAGCTTTTGGTGTAGGGTTGATGTTACAGCACCGGCGGCGTGAATCCACGGACGCCCCAACAGGCAACTGTAGGAAGGATTTATATCCATGACCTGGAAAGAGATGTTGAATAAGTGCGGCCCGATCACCATCGGCAATTCAATTTCCCCAATAACCTCCCTTTGCGATCCATCAAAGGCTTTGACGATCATGCTGCTTGGTTTAAGAACGGGTTCAACAAGAGATAACTTCAGCAAAGTTGACTTGGGCATGACATTGAGGGAAGATCCTGTGTCCACTAGTACTCTCGCGATAGTGTTGTCTTGACACTTCATGGAGATGTGGAGAGCTTTGTTGTGTGCATGTCCCTCAACTGGCAATTCTGCATCTAAAAACCCCAAACAACGGCTTTCGGTTATGTTATTACACACCCCATCAAACTGTGCAACCGTAATATCCTGATCCACATGGGCCTTTTGCAGAAGTTTCAATAAAGCATTTCTATGTGCCTCCGAACTCATCAATAAGGAGAGCATAGAAATTTTTGACGGAGTTTGACCAAGCTGATCTACCACTCGATAGTCGCTTCTTTTGATTATCTTGAGGAACTCATCGGAATCACTCTGAGGGGTTGTTTCTTTGGGTGCTCCCCCCTCAAGAGTCTTGCTTAAGACATTCTCATTGACCGTTGAAACTGGTTCTCTTGCACTGTCCTGCACTGGTTTCTGAGCAAACACCCTGCCACTCCGAGTCATACCCCCGGTCCCATCAATGCTAACTACTACCGGTTCTGGCAGAGTCACAGGCTTCCCTTGTATTGAAGCTGATGTATTGTATATCCAAGGTGTAGTTTTAGTACTGGTAAAAGGAAATGGTGCTGGCGTCTGAATCACCAATGGCTGCAACTTTCCCTCGGCTCTTTGATAGATTATCTCTATTGGCTTCATGAACTTCTCATGCTCATGTGGTTCCATCATAGCCACCATACCCTTTCTCTGAGAATAACCAATTTGTACCAACCCTTGGTCCATTAACTCCTGAAGACATTCTTTCATCCTTGCGCAATGATTTGGATTCTCTTCACATTCTATGCAATCTGCATGCATGCTTGAGAATTGGTCAAAGCTGAGCAAAACCTCCTTTACTACACTCAAAGGGGTTCGTATATCCGACACATCCTTAATCAAACCTTCGGCGCCCTCAGTCATGTTGACTCCTTCCCCTGAGTGATTGGGCAGAGGGTTTCCCTTGACATTGGGACCCGCTTCCTTGAATGACAACAACTTCTGATCGATCAATCTTTGTACCTCATACTTGAAAGCTTTGCAACTTTCAATAGTATGACCCTCCGCCCCAGAGTGGTATTCACAGGTGGCGCCTTGCTTGTACCATGCAGGGAAAGGTGGGGTCATCTGTTTCAAGGTTTTAAGCGTCACCATTTTACTGTGGACAAGATATGGCAGCAACTCTTTATATGATACCGGAATGGGATCAAACACTTTTCTTGCTTGTTGTTGAGGTGGAGAAGCTTGTTGTGGCTGTGGTTGATACGGATACCCTTGCGGTGGTGGTGTATACTGGGGCATCTGATATTGTTGCTGTTGTTGCTGAGCCGGAGCTGCATAAGGAACATATTGAACTGGCATCACCGACTGGCGGTGAGCCACAGCGTTGGTATTCCCTTCCTTCTTCTTCACAAAGTTATTGACTGGCTTCTTTGCATTATTTGGTGAGCTAGTGCCGGCTTGGATCTTGCCGGTCCTGACACCGCTTTCAATCCTTTCACCGATTCTGACCAGATCAGAGAAACCTGAGGACACACTGCCAATCATCCTTTCGAAATAAACCCCTTGTAAAGTGTTGGTAAACATATCCACCAATTCCGTCTCTAAAAGTGGCGGACGAACCTGCGATGCTAACTCTCTCCACCTTTGGGCATAAACTTTGAACGACTCTCCTTCCTTCTGAGCCATGCTTTGTAACTGGGTACGATTAGGAGCCATGTCCAAGTTATACTGATACTGTTTGATGAAAGCATTAGCCAAATCCTTCCACGATCGGATGTGATTACCCTCTAGCTGCATGTACCAGCTTAAAGATGCCCCTGCCAAACTGTCTTGAAAGCAATGTATCATCAGTTTGTCATTGTTGGCGTAGGACGCCATCTTTCTGCTGTACATCACGAGATGATTCCTAGGGCAACTCAAACCCTTATATTTCTCAAATTCCGGCACCTTGAACTTAGCCGGGATTACCAAATCAGGTACAAGACACATATCAGAAAAGTCCAACGAGTCACTTTCCCCTTCCATCGTTTTCAAACGATCTTCAATGGCCTTGAACTTTAGTTTAGCCTCCTCCAGCTGAGGAATAGCTCCATCAAACTTTGACCCACTGTTTTGAGTATCTGAGCTATGGTACACATCATGTGGATCCTCTTGAACCTGCTGAACAATGGTAGGTTGGGGCTGAGTTGGGGTTGCCCCGGCTGGAATTCCTGAATTGTTGATAGGAGGAGGAACTGAAGTAGCCCCGTCCCCAAGAGGTACATACCCCGGTGGAGTATAACCCGGAGGTAAACCGTACACAGGCCACACCATGCTGGCCGGTTCGTTAGTCGCTGTTTCTGCGTTCACTGCTGGAACTGACGGCTGATTCTGTGCGGCCAACATTTCCAACACGCGATCCATCTTAGCTGCCAACTGGGAAACCTCCCCCTTTAGTTCGCTATGCTGTTCTTGCCAATTCTCCATTACCAGACTAGAAGCACTTCTTGTCCAATGTAGATGTTGAGGATAACGCTGTTGAGATGGGGGAACGGTAATGAGATGATTTTTATTATGTATGCAAATGCAGATGCATGTAAAGTTCATGTTTTTATTTTATTAAATTTAACTTTCAGGGAATTGCGATCATATAATTAATATAAACATTTCAGGATATGGATAGAAAGATCAAAATGTCATTCAACTTTTTAAATCAAGTCTTTACATAGTCATTGAAAACAAACAGAAAATACAAGAATTCAAAATCCCAAAAGTTCAAAACATAACCATCCTAGATACAATACTAAAGTCCCTTTTTGGCTTTCTTGACAACATTCTTGTACGCCGTTACCACTGCTCGGCAATAACACACGAACTCTTTGACCGCTCCTGAGACATTAAGAAAGGGGACCTCCGCCTCGGCCATCCTCAACATCCTAGGCATCTCATCCAACACTGAAGTAGACACCAGTAGCATCTTGCGGAAAGCTTCCTTCCATCTGGCCATCTCCTGTAGGGACATTTCGATAACCGTCTTGTGGTACTTCAAATTCTTCTCTAGATGCTCGATTTGCTCCGCCACTTGAATCATTTGATCTTCATGGGCTCTTGTGATCTGAGCGAGACTCTCTTCATATCTTTGCATGGACTCTTTGTCCTTCCGCCTTTCTTGAGAATGAAGTCTTTCCCTTTTTTGCAACTCCAACTCCTTCTCTTGTTGAAGCTTCTTGAACTCTTGTTGGACTTTCTTCAACTCTTGAGTCTTCTCCTCAAACTTTTTCCTCCAATCCCCTTGGGCGATCATGGCCTTGTTTCCTGTGGCATACATTTCATCATTGGAACGCTTCAAGCTCTTGATTTCCTCTTTCAATGCCTTGATGCTCAAGTCCGAGCTTGCGAGACCATCCTTGTACTTCTCTTCCCTCTCTTGGGCTTCTTTCACTCTCTTTTTGCACCCTTGAATCTCTTCATCCTTCGCGTCCCTTTCTCTTTTGAAACTATTTACTTCACTTTGGACACTAAAGCACTTGAATTGCAACTCTTCATTTTCTTTCTTTAGCTTTGCAATTTGGCTTTTCAACATGTCGGCTTCCTCCTTTGAGATAGTGACAAAAGGATCAGGCTCTGACTGTTGAGAAATGGTGGGAGTAGTGATAGTAAAGGGCATCTGAATCTCTGAAACACGCTTCTTTACCCATTGGGTGTAAGCCTCTTTGGCCACACAATTCTTCCTTCCCATCATAGCTTTCTCAATCTTCAACCATGCTCTTTTAACCTTGTTCCACAACTCTTGATTAGCATCCTCAGGCCTTAAGATGAATTCTGTCAACAACACCTTTTCTGGCTCACTTTCCATAGCATAACCCAATTGGCGTGTGGCAAGGATAGGATTATAGTTGATACAGCCCCGAGTTCCAATGAGAGGGACATTGGGGAATCCTTCACATTTGAGGAGCATCTTGGGTGAGTCAAACTTGCGAGAATACCAACGAACACTCTTTTCCGTGAGGGAACACAACTTTTCCGACCACTTGAGCGACTTGTCATCCACAAAGGGCCCACTTTCTGGCATATGCAACAAGAACCAACTCATGAGTAAAGGAACACAACAAACTACTTGCCCTCCCCTCTTGTTACCACGCCTATCACAGAGAGAATAGAGAACATCAGCCAATAAGGTAGGAGCCGGATTTCCTGACAAAAATACCCCAACAGCAGCCATGTCAATGAAGTAATCATAACTTGGGAACATCACCAAACCATAAACCAGAAGAGCCAAGATAGCATTATGAGCCTTCCAATTGCCAACAGAGAGTTCCTCACGCGCTTTAGCCTCCAATGCCCTCTTTGAGAAACCTTCAACATTCCTAAACTCTCGAAGGGGTGAAATTTCCTCTTCCTCAAGATGTAAAGCCTTTGCAATGTCTTTTTCAGTAGGAATCTCCCTCATATAGCAAGCCCGGCCATCCATACTACGACCCAATAACACTTCAAACTCTTCCAAAGTGGGGAGGAGTTGAAAATCTTGGAACGTGAAACAACGGAGGGGAGAGTCAAAAAACTGAGCCAAAGTAATCAATGCCGTAGTATCAACATCCACATGCAGAAGGTTCAAGATAGATCCATAGTTGGTTTCGAAGTTGGGACGACTGATCGCGGACAAACTCTTCTCCATAGCCAAAAGACCCTCTACTTTGGGAATTTTGAAGCTGAAATGATGAAAACCCTTTCTTTCAAATGCCATATCCCTTATGCTTATATAGACAATGTTTTTTCAATCCCCTGAAAGTCAAAATTTAATCTTTATGAATTGAAATGTGAATGAGATGCATGCGTGCATGATGCATGAATATATCCCATAGAGCACACAAGGTCACAACGTAGCAGAGGTTCAATTAGCATTTCTGAAGTCAAAAAGGCTCAAAGTTACCTGCAACCCATCCCTCTCACATGTTGTTCTAAGTTTAACATGGTTATATCACAGATTACCTCTTTAGAAACGATGCCATAAATGCACGGCAAACGCGTCTAAAAAGGAATCTTTTGGGTTCTAAACAGAGGGCCCTAGTAACAAGGTTAGGTTTTAGACCGGTAAAAAGGTCCCTAAGGTCATGGACCCAACAAGAAAACATCAGCGCTCGCTAGTCAAATGTCTAGGAACCCAACATTTTCAAGAGGATCTACCTTAGGCGGGGCGACTATGTCAGCGCTCGCTAGTCAAATGTCTAGGAACCCAACATAGCAACCCCTATCTTAACTTAAGATTTTCTCAAGCTCGGGTGTAGAGCCACTCAAAGTAACCACGCCACAAGGGCAAAAAAGAAAAAAAAGAAGGAGTAGAAGAAGAGAAACAGCCAACCAAGCAGATATAATTGACAGAAAGATAAAAGGTAAAGGCAAGATATCGCAAACCTGGCAAAGCAAACAAACAGAACAAACCAACTAAACTGGGCTTAACTCTCTATAGTCCCCAGTGAAGTCGCCAGCTGTAGCGGGCTGGAAAATCACTTCCACTTTTCATACAATGAAGTCGCCATCGACGTTTATTTATCCCGCGAGGGGAAAGGAAAATATCGCGAAAACCTTGGTTTAGGTTCGGGAGTTGGTTATGCGAGAGGAAGGTGTTAGCACCCCTCGCATCCATCGTACTCGATGGGAACCGTTTAGGTGGTTTGGGTTTGTTTGCGTAGGTTTGAAATAAATTGCCTTTTATCTCTTATTGAATCTCTACTTCGCTTCCAAAATAAATTAAAAAAGGTTTTTATTAGTTGAGTTTGACGGTTGTAGGAGCCCGCTCCTACGTATTCCCCGGTGCAATGGGAAACTCAAAACTCACGTAGTTCTGGTAAAAAATTATTTGTGTGGTTGGTTGATTTTAGTGGATAACGTTTATTTCGTATTCCGCTGACACAACGACGCTTGCATGCTCTAATCAGAGGCTTAAGCTGTGTGTGTGTCAGAGGAGTAGATAAAACGTGTACCCATTGAAAAAGAGAGTTGAATAACGGATGTTGCTTATTTCGCATTCCGCTGATACAACGACGCTTGTATGCTCTAATCAGAGGCTTAAGCTGTGTATGTGTCAGAGGAATGGATAAAGCGTATATCCATGTTTTTCTGAAAAGAAGTTTAAGTGTGTGGGGTTAAGTTTTAACGCTTGATTAAGATGAGAGCAACTTGCCATCGCTAGTCAAATGTCTAGGATCCAAGTTACCCGGAGCGGAAAGAAGCAAATGCTAAGTTCCCCCTTTTTCACCTTTGTTATTATGAAAGTCTTGATTTAACTTGTTTAAGAAAGCATTCCAAAAGGAAAAGGCGAAGGTTGGTTTGTTTTAGAGTTTTATTAAGATGAGAACAACTTGCCATCACTAGTCAAATGTCTAGGATCCAAGTCATCCGGAGCGGAAAGAAGCAGATGCTAAGTTCCCCCTTTTTCATCCATTATTGCAAAGAGTTTGATTAAGTTTGATTAAGAAAATATTTCCGAAAAGAAAAGACGGAGATTGGTTTATTTTAAAGTTTTATTAGAATGAGAATAACTTGCGATCACTAGTCAATTGTCTAAGATCCAAGTTATCCGGAGCGGAAAGAAGCAGATGCTAAATTCCCCCTTTTTCATCCATTATTTATTGCAAAAAGTTTCTTAGTTTGATTATGAAAACCAAAATTCGAAAGAAAAAGAGCAAGAGAGCCAAAGCAGATAATAATAATAATAAAGCAAATTATAAATGCAAATGCATGAATCCAATGACATAGTTAAATAATGCTTGAATGCAACAAAGAATGAGCATATATGAAGCAATAATTAAATAATAATGCAAGAATAAAGTTGTGAGCAATTAAATAAATACGCATAAGTGTGAATAAATTATTTAACACAAGCAAACAAAATTAACCTAAGCTAATTAGGGTTAGATAAAAAAAATATGTGCAAAAGAAAGTAACCCAAAAGTACTTAAAGAAGTAATTTGGATTACTTAAGCACTTATTAAAAAAGAAGCTAAAAGCAACTTAAGCTAAAATGACTTATGAAAATAAGTTGGAAATGCAAAATAACATTCATACATAAGAGTTACTGTATCAAACAAAATGTTGTGTAAAAATTAGGGTCAAATAAGCTAAAGAGCTTCTTGAAACCCTAAATAAGCACTTATGCACAAAATAGCTTAATTGAGAATCACTTATGAAAATAAGTTTTTTTTTAAAAAAGGAAATCACACATGGAAATATGATGTAAGCATAAACAGTGACTTAATGAGCTTAAATAAGCTAAAAAGTCACTTAAGTGCTTTTACAAATAAGCTAAAAAAACAAATAAGTCATTCTGGGGGGTATGAATTATGAAGAAAGGTAAAAAAGGGGGTGCAGAAAGTACTCTGGGCCAGGAAGCCCAGGTCCAACGCACCGGTCAACCAAAAAACAACAGTCAACAACAAAACAATCTGGTGCGACGCAGCCTTGCAGCTCTGGGTGCACCTCGGGTTCGGATCCGTTGGATCTACTGACCAAAAGGTCAACCCGCATCCAACGCGTATGAACCAACAATGATCCAACGCGCCAGATTCATCCTCGCAATCTAACGGTTGGGAAAAAAAAGAACGAAAATAAATAAAAAAAGGAAAATAAAAACAGACTCTGATGATCTGGTGCAGCAACATAGTGCGCGCCACTATCATCATCACCGTCAGATCTCATTTAAATGAGATCTGACGGTCGCGTTTTAAAAACGTTATCAACGCTCCAGATCGACACAAATAATCCTACGGCCAGAATTTGAACCCGAGGAAGAAGACGGAGCATGGTGGAGTTATCTTCTCCGGTGACACTGGTTTTGCCGGCGACGGCGCCGGTCACCGGAGTTTAACCAAACCACCACGAAACTCAACGAAAATTACACCGTTTTGTTCGTATTTCCACAAGGATCTCAAAAGTACAAATAATTTTTATCAAATCGTTGCAGAAATGCGAAAACGAAGAGAAAAATAAAATCAAACAAAATTTCAAACACACGATTTCAGCAAAGACGAAGCGAAAGAGCTAAACAGAAAGCTTCAGAACACGAATATGAGTCAAAATGTGTTAGCTTTTACCTGAATGGTCTTTTGAATCGCTCTACTCGAACTTGATCTTTTCCTCGGTGCCGTGATGATTCCTTAGCTCAATTCTTCCAGCTTTTTGACCAATTAAGGGTGGATTCTTCTTCCTGGGGCCTTGGTGAAGGTGTTTGATTGAGAAAGTTATCTGTTTGAGTGAGAATTTGAGGATTTGAAATTTTTGAAAAGTGAAGAAAATGGTGATGTTTAGAGCTTCAGATGCAGCGCCGTTTTTCTCTGTCTAAGGCTCTCCTAGGGCACTGAAAACAAGGCTCTATATATAGAAGCATTTTAGGTCAAGTGAGTAGTGATTTGTGAGAAGAATCAAGGGCATTTTGGAGTTTTATCATTAGGATATTTTGTACTATTTTTTTGACTCTCTTTTGTTCCAAAAAAAATGGTGGTTATTGGGCTAAAAATGAAGGCTCTAAGTCCATGGTGAGGTGTATTGGGATGAGAAATTTTTGCTACCCTTGATTGATTTTTTTCATCACTTTTGAATTAAAACAAAATAACAAAGATACATGATATGATGAATAAAAATATAGAATAAAAATATGCATGATGTAATATGATTATGTGCAATATTTACTCATTTAAAAAAGGAAGAAAAAGAATTGAGAAATTGATTTTTAAAAGGTTTCTTGTAATACAAGTAACTAATTAAAAATAAATGATAAATGAGAAATAAAAATAATGCAAGGGCAAAATGGTAAAAATTTATCACTTATGATCATGCCATGCAAAATTAAGCAAGAAAAATAATCCTATGTATTTTTTTATGTCAACATTGAATTTTTTTTTTTAATCAAAAAAGAGGTTTTGTTGACTTTCTAGTCAAAGTGTTGACTTTTGGTCAAACTATTGACTTTATTGACTTATGCAAAAGTGAGAGAAATTAGGGGTCAAAAATTGGAATAAAAATGCATGAGGGGCAAAAATGGAAATAAATAAAAAAGTGAGGGGCAAAATGGTCATAAAAGTGCGGGGCAAAATTAGGGTATGACAACGGGTACTAACTCACAACCGACACAGAACAGGCACTAGAACTGACACTAGAACTGACACCACTCTAGCTAAGTTCTAACCGACTCTGGACTAACGACTCGAGTATACACTTTCCCTTTGAAGATTTAAAGCCGTGCTCTGATACCAAAAATGTAACACCCCGTTTTTCATAAAGCCAGAAAAGACATTATATATTTTTTTTTTTATACACATCAGAGTTACACATAAAAGATTTTAATTGAGCCGGCATTCAAATATACAAAGACTCATTACCAAAAGGTGCTTCGACAAGCAAAGTGTATTCAGGAATAATTACAATCCAAGCCAAAGTATTCAAAAACTTACAACAAAACTAGCTAGAATCCTATGCCTAACCCAAAAAGCACAGTGTACAACCCACACTGGCGCATAGTCTAACTAAGCTAAACTCCAACCTCTCACTGGGACCCGGAACAGCCACCGTCGTCACCACGACCTAGCCCAACATCTGGGTGGGATGAGCCCGCAAATGAAAGAAAGGGGTCACCACAAAATACAAGTATGTATATATATATTCGGTGCGAAAGATGTACACATAGCAAATTTCCACATACACAAGAGAAAGCTCTTAAACTCAAAGTAGTTCCCACCAACGGGTATATATAAATAAATCATCAATCCTAATGCAGACCTCTACAATGGGTGGGACGACCGTCACTGGTTCGCCACATGCATGATTTTCCGGAAAATTAACCTCTCCTCGAAGAGTCGTGGGGTAGGCAAAGCCACACAGTCATATACGTACCCGCACTAAAATGCCACACAAGGCGGGTGAAGTCACACAGACAAACACCAGGTGAAGTCGCACAGACAAACACCAACTCAATAAAATCCAGTCGGATTTGGCGAAGCCACACCGTCAACGCCCGGTACGTAGGCAAAGTCACACAGACATACACCTAGGCACGCAACTATGAAATGCATGACATATATTCTCTTTGGCATAATACAGGATAGTCACACAGACAAAATCCCCGCGTAGTCCTATCCGACGCACGCATTAATATATGCTCATGCAACCAATCACATAGCCTAAAGCCTATGTACAACCATCACAACCTACATACATTTTCCTAATCATATGCAAATTGCACAAGTAATTAAACCACGTTCTCATCAACGAGAATACATAAGTACAAACATGTCAAAGCACACAGCAAATGCATAACAGCAAAACAAAACATGTCGTAACCATTTTAAAAGACGGAAATAAAGTGGAGCCCCTACCTCGGCAAGCTTCCGTTACTAAAACTCGTCCAACCAACACAACGCGCTTCCTAAAACAAGTAGCGGACGATCAACACATTGTTTCTAAACCAAACGTATTGAAACTATACCAAAGTCCCAAAAACCCTCAAGGTTTCTAAGGAAAACCACTCTTTCGGATACCACCCCAAAACTACCGTATTGATCAACCACTATGAGTTATTTGTACTATTTTTAGGACTCAAAACCATAGTCAAAAGTCTTAAATAATTTGAAATGCAAAATGACCGTTTTCTTGCGTTACAAGCTACGTACTTTCCGAGTACCCGAAAAACCCGTTTCTAATCCCCGACACTTCCATAAATTAATAAAAAAGGATAGAAAACCTAAAAATAATTTTAGAACATCAAACTCCAGAAATTTTGGTCCCAGAGCTCGCCACGGCGAGTTGACGGCGAGTGAAGTCAGGAGCTACTGATCTCGCTCGCTCTGGAGCTCGGTCTGGCGAGTTGCTTCAAAGCATGCTCGCTGCGGCGAGTAACAGCTCGCTCAGCGAGTACACCAGAGACAAAACAGCAGAAACAGCAAAACTTGTTTTACTCAATTTTCACCCAAAACCACTTTTCACGCAACACACCACATACGCATAGTATTGGTTCCCAACAACCGTTTGCACAACAAAGCATTACATTTCCGAAAGTATGTGGGTTGCTTCGAGTGCAAGTTATTTGGTTTTCATTTCCAAAATCAAAACCAACCCAAGCACAAGTTTTTTATTACGGCCCTCAACCGACCTGTAACCATTTTCAAACATGTTTTCAAGGTAAAAGCAAGGCCACATAACTCAAGGGTTTTAAACCACTTGGAATACCAAAAACACTGCACAAAACACTTAGTAAATATTTTCATAAACACCAAAATATTTTTCATCGGATTTTCTAAAACAAAACCATACAACACGAATCCCTTTCGCCTAAAGGTTCAAAAACAACGTTTCTTTTCAAAACCTTACAACTTAACCTCATGTTATTGATCAATACACTAAACTTTCAAAACCCTAACTTTTCTCATGAGATTTTCACCAACTCATGGAAAATTGAAATAACAAAGCCTAGCATGCTTACTAAACTCTCATGAACAACTTTCATGAAACAAGAATCAATTCCTAACAATTTCATCTCAAGAACATAATCTAAAATTCAACACCCTAAGAGTTCTAGCCAACTAAAATGAAGAGAAAAAGGATGGTTACCTTAAGCAATTGATTCTCTACAACAATTCCACAAAGCTCCCAAGCTTGAAATGGAGTGAAATGGTGAAGAATGGAAATTTTAGTGAAGGTTTAAGAGAAAGTAATGGAGTCTCACGTGAAAGAGAGAAAGAAAAGAGAGTCTTGTGATAAATCCTAAGTCCACCAAGTGACCAAACCTCCTTACTAATAAAAGCTCTTGCTCACTATCCACCCTTGGATCAAAAACAAAAGTCCAAGCTTAAACCCTAGCCATTGGATCAAATGTTTTAAGGATAAACACAAGATTAAATCAAATCTTCCAAAACAAGACACGTACTCAGCTCTCGCGCGTCGCGACGAACGTAAATCTCAAAAACGTAAAAACTACGGAAAGAACGTCCAACGTTAAACATTTCCAAAACTTATCGCCGAATCTTTTTCCGCGACTGTAATTTTCTTCCATACCTTAGAAAATTAATCTCAGAACATAACCTCACTCACGCAGATATATAAAACTCCCATCCGAAACCTCACTTAAAACAGACACAGTACGATTTTACATCCGCGGGTAAAATCCTACTTGTTTTTCCAAAAACAAGAATAATCCAAAACTCATCATTCTAAATCCACAGCACCCTTCTTATTCACAAAAGAGGATTACAAGACAAAAGCCTGTGCCTTTACAGCGCACGAGTCCAAAACGGATTCAATTACAGCAAAACCTACTAATTACACGATGTTTCACAACACGAACACATCGGAACCCTAATAATCCTTAAACCAACTATACAATAAAATCTTGGGTCTTACAGTTTGAATTCAATAGTTACTTTTCTACATGTTACACTCTTTAGAAAGAAATAAAATATTTGAAAAAGTAAAAAAATTTCAATACCAACATATGTCATCTTGCCTCTAACGATCGAACAAGTTTTGAAGGCATAATTTTTACTTACTTCCATGAAATAATATCACTTATTTTTTAGCGGAATGATACTAAAATTGTTAAAACAACAAAATCGTCATTTTGAAATACATATAATTTGCAATCACAGAAGTATTCATTTATATATCAATATATCTTTTGAAGTAACCAAAAATAAAACCACAAATCCACGTTCATTTGTTATTTACAATAAGATCAAGTGTCTTATAACAATAATAAATCATTTTAATTTTGTAGCAGAAAATATTTTACATAAGAGAGATATGTTGTAATTTGATGATTATTATCGAATTACACTAACAAATATCTTAATTATTTATATAAGAATGTTCCGGTTCTTATTAATTAATTGTAAAAAAAATGTAATTAAGACTGGATTACAATGTGGACAAAAATTATACAAATTAAAATTAAATAATATTTTATCTCTTGCGCAGATACCACCATATTGTGCTTTTAGATAAATTTGTAATAATAATTTAGGTAAATGAAACTAAAAATTAGAATTCAAAGATGTTATCATTAAATAGTATGGCAAAAAAAAATCTACACCCAGAAGCAAATGTTTTTGAAAATTTTATATATCAAAATAAATCAAAATAAAATTGGGGGACATAAACATCACAAAAAGAATTAAAAATAAAATAAAAAATAGTAAACCAAACAACATAATAAAAAAATTTGGACCAATAAAAGTTGGGAAAGTTTGAGAGAAAACTCTAAAAGAAATCAATATATCAATACATAAATTGAGTTTTTGTTAGAGACTTCAAATTGAATAAGAAGAGTGTAAAAAATTATATTATTTGTTAAATAAGATAGACAAAAACTAAAAAAAAAATTGAAGGGACATAAACTAGCTTCACCAAAAAAAAAACTAAAAAATGATGAAGCAAATAAATAAATGCAAACCAAATAACAAACTAAAAAAACTAGGACTTATAAATCCCGGATAAAATCCCACCCAATAAATATATGAAAAGAAATTTTAAAAGAAGTCAATATATCAATACAAGAATTGTATTTTCGTTGAATATAAAGACCTTAAATTTCTTAGAGAAAAGTATATTGTTAGGCTATTTGATACGTAATTTTCAAAGAATGATATCATATCATAAAAAAAAACACCATATATTAATCATTTTATATTTTCTCATGACCAATATTGTGAGCAAGTACATATATATATATATATATATAAAAGCAGAATGAATTGCGTATATACAACTACAACTCATATAAAGAAAACTAAGTTTTTATACCATCATTACACTATTAAATAAAATATTATGAGAGATTTATTGTAAACTATATTATTCATTCTTAAAGTGAAGTATTTATCGGAAGAGATTAACCCTTTAAATAAATTGCAGTTACCTCGAAAGAATTAGTCTTCACAATAATGGGTGGAAAATATCGTTAGTATATAAAAAAAAAAATCTGCGATACAAATCAATAAAAATCTCATAATATTACTAAACAACCTTTTTATTTTTAACATACATTAATATTAAATATAATCATATTTTAAAATAATATCCATCAATCATTTAACTATATACTACATGTATAATTATACTTATTATAATTATTAATTTTATTTATTAAAATATTTTAAATATATATTTAATCGAACCCGTGCAACGCACGGGTTTATCTCTAGACAAAAACTATGATGAAGGTGTTATTTAGCTTCATGTTCATCTCATCACATTTAGAAATATATATTTATGCATTATTCGTATATATATAAATGTGTGTCATGGTTTTATTTTATGTATACATTAATATTAAATATAATCATATTTTAAAATAGTATATATCATTTAACTGTATATATATACTTATCACAATTATTAACTTTTATTTATAAATATATTTTAATATAAAAGATGTAATCGAACCCGTGCAACGCATCTCACATTTTTAAATAATTTTAAATTTTTTTAGATGAATTAAATAATTTTAAATTTAGTTTTTATTGTATATTAATATTTAATATAATGATATTTTAAAATATTATCAATCATTTGACTATATATGTGATTATACTTCTCACATTTTAAAATCATTTTAAATTTAATTTTTATTCATATATTAATATTTAATATAATCATATTTTAAAATATTATCAATCATTTAACTATATATGTGATTATATATACTTAATTATTATAATTGTATATTTTAACCGATATTTGAATTTAGGTTTAGTTATTAGACTCGGGTAAAGAAAGTTTATTATTTTAGAAGAATTTAACATTTAACATGTCATCTTATAATTTGGTTAAAAAAAATCATATTATTTTTACAAATATCTCACTATTTTATTTTTAGTCCTAAATTAAACATGATATTTTAACACTTAGAATAAGTAACCTATCTACCTATATAGATTGGAATTCTAAGGTACTCTCATAGGGTACTAAAATAGAAGGACAACTTATAACATCATCAAACATCATTTCATATCATAAAGCATAGATTTTCCATGTATTATAACTCACAAAACCAATATATCTCATTTTTAAACATCAACAACACAATTAACTCATAAAGTAGTGATTTTTCTCATATCAATCTATCTTTTAAACATGGATAGACATTTAGAATCATTCAACAACATCAAACCACATAGATAAACACATTCCCAAAATCCTTTTATTCCCAAAACCCAAAATTAATGAAGAGAGCTTGGGTGTGGAGTCATAGACAAACTCCCCTCTCATTGATCACCCAAAATTATATTATATAAGTCTCTTACCTTGGATTAGTTGGATTCTCTAGTCCTCCTTTCCTCTCTTGATTCTAACTTGGTTTTTCTTCTCTTTCTCTCTTCACCTTTAAGCTTCTTTCTCTTCTTTCTTTCTCAAACTCTTTTTCTCTTATTTTCTCTTTTATCTCTCTACCTCTCTTTCTCTACTATTTTTATGACAAACAACAACAACACTACCTCTCATAAAAATCATCTCTTTATATAACTCATTTCTTAGGTTTATGTCAAATTCCCACTCTACCCTTATTTTCTCTACAATTCCCACTCACAATTCTATCTTCACTTTAACCACCCACTTCTACATTTATTTACACAATTGTCACTACTTCCTCTCCAAGACACTCTATCTTTTAAGATAATAACCAAAATGTCACTCTTATTTCTACACAATTCACTAACTCACACTAGATTACTATATTACCCTTAATTCTTGTAAGACCCAAGATTTCACTGTACAATTTTCTAAGGAACTCTAGTGTCGGCTACGAGTTTAGGGTTTTTGGTGAGGCGGTTTTGTGAATATCGTCACATTAATGAGATTTTTGCTGAAACGGAGCCTGTTTTGTGCTCGTGCGCTGGAAAGGCACAGACTTTTGGGTCGTAGTCCTCTTTTAAGTATGAGGAGATTTCTGTGGTCTTAGAATATCGAGTTTTGGATTATTCTTGTTTTTGGAAAAACGAGTAGGATTTTGCCCGCGGATGGAAAATCTTACTGCGTCTGTTTTAAGTGAGGTTTCGGATGGAAGTTTCATATATCTGCGCGAGTTAGGATATATTCTGAGATTAATTTTCTAAGGTATGGAAGAAAATTACAGTCGCGGAAAAAGATTCGGCGATAAGTTTTGGAATGGAAAAACATTAGACGTTCTTTCCGTAGGTTTTACGTTTTTGTGATTTACGTTCGTCGCGATGCGCGAGAACTGAGCGTGCGTTTCGTTGTAAGAGTTTATGGGAAATATCTCGTGAGGATAGACTTGGATTTGATCCAATGGCTAGGATGTGATCTTAGAACTTTATCCTATTTGATCCGATGGCCTAAATCTAGCAAGACTTTTATAAGTGGTGGACTTAGAATTATCACAAGTTCACTTCTTCTTTCTCTCTTGGCCGTGAGCTTCTTTTCCACCTTCCCAACTTGTGAAGTTTTGCATTCCTTCACCATTTCTCTTGATCATAGGCTTGTTGGAAAGCTTGGAGTTGTGAGATTCTTCTTCCTAAGGAAGCGCGTTGTGTTGTTTCGAGCGTGTGTTGTTGACAGAAGCTTGCCGAGGTAAGGGCATCACTTTATTTCTGTCTTTTCACTGAGTTATAACATGTTTGTTGGTTATTTTCGGTGATGCGTGTTTGTGTGTTTGGCATGTATGTGTTATGTATTCTCGTGATGAGAAAGTGTTTATAATACGTGCGTTGTTTTACATATGATTGGAGATGTATGTATGAACATGTGGGTGAATACATATGATTGGAAATGTATGTATGTTTGTTGTGGTTTGTTACATATGATTAGATATGTATGTATGTTGTTATGTTTGGTTTACATATGCTAGAGAGGTATGTATTCATTGCATTAGTATACATGGGGAATCGTATGCTCATGCGTGGTTAGTGCGTAGTTGCGGGAGTGGACTACGAGGCGTAGTTGCGGGAGTGGACTACGAGGTGTGGTTGCGAGAGTGGACCCACCTGATTCTTATAGGGTTTTATCGAGTTCAACACATGGTTGCGGGAGTGGACCATGGGGTGTGATTGCGGGAGTGGATCCACCTAAATCTTGTGTGATTTAGTTGAGTTCGATACATGGTTGCGGGAGTGGACCATGGGGTGTGATTGCGGGAGTGGATCCACCTTAATCCTTTGTGATTCTGTTGAGTTCGATACATGGTTGCGGGAGTGGACCATGGGGTGTGATTGCGGGAGTGGATCCACCTTAACCTTGTGATTTCGTTGGTGTTTTAGTAGGGGTTGGACCTACAGTTCTGGGACTCATGCATTGTGGTAGCTAGGGTTAGTACCACGCATTGTAGAGGTTGCATTATAGGCTATGTGTGCATTGCTTATATGAACCCGTTGGTGGGAATTGCTTTGGTGGTTAAAGAGCTTTCTCTTGTGTTTTGTGGAATTATTGTTATGTGTACAATCTTTCGCACCGGTTATATATATACATACTATATATTTTGTGGTGACCCTTTCTTTCATTTGCGGGCTCATCCCACCCAGATGTTGGGTTAGGTCGTGGTGACGACGGTGGCAGTTCTGGGCCATAGTGAGCATGTGGTGAAGCTTAGTATAGTTAGACTATGCGCCGGTGTGTTTTGTGCACCGTGCTTTTTGTTTAGCATAGGACATTCTAACTTCTTTTGGTTAGTTAGTGCTTGTAAGCACATAGACTTATGGATTGTAATTATTCAGGTTTACACTTAACATTTTCGAATACAATATATGTATATGGTGTGATATATATATGGTTCGTTTGTAATATTTAATGTCGGCTCAATTAAAAAAATGTTTTGCGCACTCTGAGCGTTTGTTGAAAAAAAAAAAAAAAAATAATGCCCTTTTTGCGTTATGAAAACGGGGTGTTACAATTTTGGTATCAGAGCACGGCTTTAAATCTTCAAAGGGAAAGTGTATACTTGAGTCGTTAGTCCAGAGTCGGTTAGAACATAACTAGAGTCGTGTTAGTTCTGGTATATGTTTGGTGTCGGGTCTTGTGTTAGTAATCCGTTGAGTGAGTTTTCTGTTGAGATTCAGAATTGTTTGATTAAGGATCTAATCAAAAGGATTGGTATGTACAGGGAATCATGCCGCCAAGAAGGGCGAATCCAGTTCCTGTAGTACCAGAGGTTGATGTGAATCAGATGGCTTATGCCATGCATACCATGGCAGCTGCTGTGACTGCGCAAACTCATGCTAAGGCGCAGAGGGATGCAGAGAAGCGTGAGAGGGAGATTATAGCTGCTGCATCTCGGGTTCTTACGAGTTTCAATCAGCAGACTCCTCCAAAGTTTAATGGGGAGGGAGGTTCGGAAACTGCTGACTTGTGGCTCCAATCTGTGGAGAGGATATTCGGGGCAATTCATTGTCCAGAAAGAGAGAAGGTAGTCTTAGCTACCTATCAGTTACAGGGTAGTTCTGAATATTGGTGGGGGAACACCAGGCTCCTTATGGGAAATGTTGATGAGGAGGTAAATTGGGAGAACTTCAAGAGGAGGTTCTTAGCTAAGTACTTTCCCGAGACTGCGAGGGAGAGGTACGGAGAGGAGTTCCTGCAGCTGCGGCAGGGTGGCATTAAAGTGGAAGCCTATGCCAAAAAGTTTGAGTCACTATCCCGTTACTTCCGTTTCTTTAGGGATGGGATAGATGAGGCCTATATGTGTCGTCGCTTCCAGGATGGTTTGAGGTATGAACTGCAAGATGCAGTGGTGCCGTTGGGCATTCGTCAGTTTCAAGTCTTGGTAGAGAAGTGCCAAGAGGTGGAAGATATGAGGAAGAAGCGGGAGAACCGCCAGGGTGATTTTAGTGTTGGAGGACCTAGTAATTCAAGTGGTCAGAATCCGAGTTCGGGTCAAAATAAGAGGAAGCAAGGGGATATGTCTGGTAACCGTTCCCAAAATAATAGAGGACCGGGTCGCTCTGAGAATCAAGAGACTCAGGGGAGTCGGGGTGGAGAGAAGCAGAGTCGGGGTGGAGAGAAGCAAGGTTGCTTCAGATGTGGACAAGCGGGGCATTATGCAAACGAATGTCCGAGTCCGGGGAATATTTGTTTCAACTGTCGGAAACCGGGTCATTTTGCTAGGGATTGCAAAGCCCCAAAGGCCGGGACGTCGGCAGATGTGGCACAAGGAGTTCGACCCGCTGCTAGAGGAGGTGCTTACTGTATGGGCACTGGAGTGAACGGTCAGACCGGTAATGCCATGCATGAGGATTACTAGTTGCAGGTAACATTTTACTGCATTGTTTATTGTTGGAGGGCAACCCACTCTTGTATGTTTGGATGTATGCTGTTTGTTTGGGTTTTGTTTATGAGTCGTGTTGTTTGGAATTGACTAGTTTTGCTAAACTTAGTGGTGCACAGAGAGTGCTGTGTTTCTTTTTGGAGGGTAGCTAGTCACTGCTTCGCGTGAACCTAGTGGTTTAGGCTACGTCGCGGAGGCAAAAGAATGGATTTTGGAAAATTTTTGTGTGAACCTTTGGACTTTTGAGGAACTAGAGGTTGAGAACCTCTGTTGTGAGGTTAATTTTTGAGTGGTGAACTCGTTGAGAGTTGCGGTTGGTGCACGGTTGTGCCAGTGTGTTGGTGAGAGTATCTGTATGACTTCACCCGGTGTTAGCATCTGTGTGGCTGCACCTAATCCGAAGGGATTTTGTTGTGTTGGTGATGGTATTAATTAGTTGAGTTGTTACTCTTATCTTTAGTTTCGAGGACGAAACTTCTTTTTGGAGGGTAGTAATGTAAGACCCAAGATTTCACTGTACAATTTTCTAAGGAACTCTAGTGTCGGCTACGAGTTTAGGGTTTTTGGTGAGGCGGTTTTGTGAATATCGTCACATTAATGAGATTTTTGCTGAAACGGAGCCTGTTTTGTGCTCGTGCGCTGGAAAGGCACAGACTTTTGGGTCGTAGTCCTCTTTTAAGTATGAGGAGATTTCTGTGGTCTTAGAATATCGAGTTTTGGATTATTCTTGTTTTTGGAAAAACGAGTAGGATTTTGCCCGCGGATGGAAAATCTTACTGCGTCTGTTTTAAGTGAGGTTTCGGATGGAAGTTTCATATATCTGCGCGAGTTAGGATATATTCTGAGATTAATTTTCTAAGGTATGGAAGAAAATTACAGTCGCGGAAAAAGATTCGGCGATAAGTTTTGGAATGGAAAAACGTTAGACGTTCTTTCCGTAGGTTTTACGTTTTTGTGATTTACGTTCGTCGCGATGCGCGAGAACTGAGCGTGCGTTTCGTTGTAAGAGTTTATGGGAAATATCTCGTGAGGATAGACTTGGATTTGATCCAATGGCTAGGATGTGATCTTAGAACTTTATCCTATTTGATCCGATGGCCTAAATCTAGCAAGACTTTTATAAGTGGTGGACTTAGAATTATCACAAGTTCACTTCTTCTTTCTCTCTTGGCCGTGAGCTTCTTTTCCACCTTCCCAACTTGTGAAGTTTTGCATTCCTTCACCATTTCTCTTGATCATAGGCTTGTTGGAAAGCTTGGAGTTGTGAGATTCTTCTTCCTAAGGAAGCGCGTTGTGTTGTTTCGAGCGTGTGTTGTTGACAGAAGCTTGCCGAGGTAAGGGCATCACTTTATTTCTGTCTTTTCACTGAGTTATAACATGTTTGTTGGTTATTTTCGGTGATGCGTGTTTGTGTGTTTGGCATGTATGTGTTATGTATTCTCGTGATGAGAAAGTGTTTATAATACGTGCGTTGTTTTACATATGATTGGAGATGTATGTATGAACATGTGGGTGAATACATATGATTGGAAATGTATGTATGTTTGTTGTGGTTTGTTACATATGATTAGATATGTATGTATGTTGTTATGTTTGGTTTACATATGCTAGAGAGGTATGTATTCATTGCATTAGTATACATGGGGAATCGTATGCTCATGCGTGGTTAGTGCGTAGTTGCGGGAGTGGACTACGAGGCGTAGTTGCGGGAGTGGACTACGAGGTGTGGTTGCGGGAGTGGACCCACCTGATTCTTATAGGGTTTTATCGAGTTCAACACATGGTTGCGGGAGTGGACCATGGGGTGTGATTGCGGGAGTGGATCCACCTAAATCTTGTGTGATTTAGTTGAGTTCGATACATGGTTGCGGGAGTGGACCATGGGGTGTGATTGCGGGAGTGGATCCACCTTAATCCTTTGTGATTCTGTTGAGTTCGATACATGGTTGCGGGAGTGGACCATGGGGTGTGATTGCGGGAGTGGATCCACCTTAACCTTGTGATTTCGTTGGTGTTTTAGTAGGGGTTGGACCTACAGTTCTGGGACTCATGCATTGTGGTAGCTAGGGTTAGTACCACGCATTGTAGAGGTTGCATTATAGGCTATGTGTGCATTGCTTATATGAACCCGTTGGTGGGAATTGCTTTGGTGGTTAAAGAGCTTTCTCTTGTGTTTTGTGGAATTATTGTTATGTGTACAATCTTTCGCACCGGTTATATATATACATACTATATATTTTGTGGTGACCCTTTCTTTCATTTGCGGGCTCATCCCACCCAGATGTTGGGTTAGGTCGTGGTGACGACGGTGGCAGTTCTGGGCCATAGTGAGCATGTGGTGAAGCTTAGTATAGTTAGACTATGCGCCGGTGTGTTTTGTGCACCGTGCTTTTTGTTTAGCATAGGACATTCTAACTTCTTTTGGTTAGTTAGTGCTTGTAAGCACATAGACTTATGGATTGTAATTATTCAGGTTTACACTTAACATTTTCGAATACAATATATGTATATGGTGTGATATATATATGGTTCGTTTGTAATATTTAATGTCGGCTCAATTAAAAAAATGTTTTGCGCACTCTGAGCGTTTGTTGAAAAAAAAAAAAAAAAAAATAATGCCCTTTTTGCGTTATGAAAACGGGGTGTTACAATTCTACCACAACTCTTATTCATTCTAATTAGGCCAAATACTCATAAAAGCCAATTATTAAAAAACATAAATGTAACAACTAATTAATACATATAAAACATACCAATTATCATACACAATTAATTAAATAACATCAATTAATCAAATATAATAAAATATAAGATTTGAGGTGTTACAGATAGGGGGATCAAAACTGTCGAGTTTTAAAATAGGGGGACCAAAACTTCAATTAAGCCTTTTATTTAATTTAATATCTTGCAACTAACAATCTTTCTGACTGCCAAGAAAAAGAAAGGGAACGAAGCTTCTATACTAGGGGTGGCAAAGTGGGCATGCCCGACCCGTTTAGGTCCGCACTATTTAAGCCCGCTCAAAAGTGGGGCGGAGCGGGGCGCGCCAACTTAGGTGTCCGGGCTCAAAACTCAAGCCCGTCCGTTTATTGGCGGGGAGACGGGCATGCCCGCCAATTTTTTATTTTTTTTTTACAATTTGAATTATAACTCACATTTAAATTTGTACAACCATATAAATTTGGACTTCAAACATTTACCCAACTAAATTTCTCAACAATAATATATACTAAATCTTCTATAATGATATATCGAGCTATTCAAATTAGAAATCTTTTTTAAGTGCATAAGGCTTATTTAATTTCGTTTGATGTTTTTGTGGCCTAGTTTGTTTTAGAATGGTACTGCACATGAAACTCTAAAAGAAGCAAACAACACAGACTTATTATAAGGTAGATGAAACTCACATGAAACTCTAAAAAACTTTTCTTTTGGTACTGCAAATAAATTTATTATAAGGCACTTCATAGTACAAGTAGTATTAAGAGACCGAAAAAATATACAATATGACAGTCCACGTAGAGTACACAGCATGCAGTATCACACACGGGGGGAAGAAGATGCACGTAGAGTCATAGGAAATAAACAAATGGAACCCTAGTATTAAAGGAAGAATGAACTTTTTAAAGGAAATAAAGTATAATAATAAACAATCAGATGTATTTTTATCAAAAACAAGAAGAAAAAAATATATTAGATTGAGCTTAAGATGACTAATTTTCATGTTAAAAAAATAAAAAATAAAAAAAATAAAGTTTGCGGGCATGCCCGACCCCAACCCATTTTTTAAGCGGACTAGACGGTGCGGGCCAACTTAGGGTACTTGGCTGAAAACCTCAGCCCGGCCCGCTCTAAATGGCGGACAAACGGGTCGCCCCCGCGGGCTCGGCCCATTTTGCCACCCCTATTCTATATCGTTCAAAACGACGTCACTCAATATTCAATTCACAATTACAAGAGATGGATCTTTTCTTTAACAATAACATACTATATATGTTGTAAAAATTGGACCTATTCACAATAACAAGCAACATATAAGTTTAAGTAATCAAACAAATATGAATAAGAACAAAATAAAGAGTGAGATCAGATGAACTTATCTTTCGGTGAGTTTAGTGATTTGATGTCGACAACCGCATACAAAGAGTGATGACTACAAAGTAGTAAACGAACAATACCTGAGGCGTGCTAATCGCACTGTCCTTAAGGATTTATCCGCCTCATAAGCGCAAATCCCCCAGGATTCAACAGGTTCTTCTCGGATGTATTTATAATAATAAACAATCAGATGTATTTTTATCAAAAACAAGAAGAAAAAAATATATTAGATTGAGCTTAAGATCACTAATTTTATCATATCCGATGTGATATAACTAGCAAGAAATTAATAAACACCGGTGATGTAACACAGGAAGATAAACACTCAATTTTAAGAGAAGTAAAATAATCTCACGAAAACAAAACGAGGGAGGAATAATTTTTGAGGGCTCATAGTCTTTTATTTTTTTCCTCTCTCTCTGTATCCTTTTATCCCACGTATACATATATATATATATATATACACACACTCATGTTTTAATTAACAGTAATCAAACCGTTGTAAAGCATAACGCCTATCCTAGTAATTAGGATTGAAACCACTTAATAGGAAACAAAATAAAAACGTGTGTATAGTCATATAACATTACTTGGTCAAAGGTGAATTAATTAATTTAATCATTATCATTATATAAAATAATTTTAAATAACTTTAAAATAAATTATAATATCAAAATATCCAACAATATATTTTTCCATTAAATTTTATCATATGAATTTTATCAAATTGATAAGTTAGTATAAATAAATTATAAGCTTATGAAAAAAATGATAAAATAAGTTTTTTTCAATATATTTTTTTATAAGCAGGTTTTTTTTCAATATGAATTTATAAACTATAAATTTAAAATTTAGTATTGTCAAATATTATCTTTGTACTTTTTACAATTTATATTTTTATATGCAATATAATTTTCGTACTAAATTTATATATTATAATCCTTTTTTAAGAAATATCATAATGCTATTTAATCCTAGACGTATTATTATTATTATTATTATTATTATTATTATTATTATTATTATTATTATTATTATTATTTCAAATGTAATCCTATTTAATACTACTACTTTATATTCAAATATGAAAAGTCAAATAAAAATAAATAAATAGAAAAAAAAAGCAATTTAGTAATTATAATAAACAGAAAATGCACATTAATTATATTTTTCTTAATCTATGTGAAAAATATCAATAGACTTATAAAAAGGGAGGAGAAATAAGCAATGAGATGCAGATATCAGACCAGAACAGTTAGCAGCCTCCTCAATGCTATTCATCATTGATGTTTCACATCAGCTCCACAATAAGCTACAATCACAACAAACATATTCAAACATTTTCAAAATACCAACTTGTTCGATCCACTCTCAACCTGATCTAAACTTGATCATACTCAACATTGATCCTTAGTGAAGTCACTAATATTTTAACACTTGTATCTTATACTCTCAAAAGACTAATAATTACTAAAAGGGACGGAGATCTCATAAAAGATATGAAAATAAATCTCAGCAACAAATAATCGTCTACTATTCTCAAGTCACATCCATTAACGTCACAATGCAAATGCCATTTTGGGACCTATATGTTTTGTATTATCCAATATATTAAAGAGGGAGGAGATTCTCTCATCTCATATTAAGGGATATGTACCAACAACCGATCACAATTCGCCAATAGAGAAAAGAATTACCAGTATGCATTTGTCTTTTATTTAAAATAAAAGTCGTCAATTAAAGAGTTGTGATTGAATGTCAGTGAAAAACAATTTTACACTGATACTAGTAATTAATATCCCTTAATCGCGGGGGGATATGCCATTTTACCACAAGCAATAGGCAAATCTGCATTATACCAAGCAACCTCATCATCCTCATCTGGGTCAGCTTCCAACCATGTGATATGCAACTTGAAAGGGAATGTCACTTTCTTGATAAGAGCATAAAACCTTGGCATAGCATCAGTGGTATCATAAATTGCCCATAATTGATTAGCAGTAAAACACTCATCTGCCTTGTCCTTCTCAAAATTAAGGAAAGCAAAGCGAACGGTGGGAGCCGATCACAACATCTATCAACATGATGCAATCATTTTTGGAGGGGTGATAGGATAAAAGAAAAAAATAATAATATTCTTCCTCCACACTTGCATAATATATGATTACAGTAAATTGAAATATTCTTATAAAAAAAATATGGACATATTATATAAAAAGAGCTTTGCTATATGTAGCGAAAGCTTTCTCGCGAATTTTCACGAACACGTCTATTTTATATATTTCTTTAATTTTTTACCTATATAGCTATTGCTCTAGAAAAAGAACATGAGTCTTAAAATGAAAAGAAAAAAAAGGGCACATGATGAAGTTATCATGGTCTTGCAGAAGTAGATGATAAATAATATATTATCTATACTAATATATAAAGGGGATACAAATTTTTGGGATGATTTTTTTATTATTCCTATTTTACCCTTAAAAAAAACTAAGCACAACTTCAACATAAAAGTAGATTTTCAGTTTTTTTATAGTAAAAAAAATAAATATTTTTTTCTTCTTAATAACTAGCCACAACAAAAAAGAAGGTCAAATAGTTATCAATTAACTAAGTCCAATAAAAAAAGAGATTAAGTAGTTATTTATATTTGCACAATAGAGAATATCGATCACAACAAAAAAAAAAATATCGATCACACAAACGGGCACTGGCGGCTAGTTATATATAAAAATGATACAAAATTTTGGGATGACTTTTTTATTATTTTTATTTTACCCTAAAAAAAACTACAAAAAAAAGTAACGACAGTTCCAAATTATTAGCACAATTGATGAATAAAATCATCAAATTAATAGAGATGATTTGTTATCTATTATCTATTATTATTATTTATACCAATATATAAAGAGAATACTCCCTTTCGCATAGACTTTTCATATTGTCTTTTTTACCCTTCACTCTATTTAAATATTTGTATATATTGAAAAATAACTTGCACAATAGAGAATATCGATCACACAAACGACAAACGGGTACGAAAGACGGCTAATCTATACTAATATATAAAGGGGATACAAATTTTTGGGATGGCTTTTTCAATATTCCTATTTTACCCTTAAAAAAACTACAAAAAAAAAACTAAGCACAACTTCCACATAAAAGTAGGTTTTCGGTTTTTATATAGTAAAAAAAAAATATTTTTTTTTCTTAATAAGTAGCCACAACAAAAAATGAGGTTAAGTAGTTATCAATTAACCAAGTCCAATAAAAAAGGAGATTAAGTAGTTATTTATATTTACACAATAGAGAATATCGATCACAACAAACAAACAAAAAAATATTGATCACACAAACGAGCACGGAACGTGCCCGTTTGGCGGCTAGTAATGATAATAATAATAATAATAATAATAATAATAATAATAATAATAATAATAATAATAATAATATATGGAGGCCAAACTAACAAATACAAGTTAGTTTTTATATTAGAGATGTGGAAAAAGTATGAAAATAAGAAAATTACTTCAGTAAAAGAAAAGAAAGATTTTGAGAAGAATTTCAAACTTTCACAATGCATTTCGTAATGGTGTGTAAATTTTAAAATTCAAAAACAATATTTATAGTAAAAAAAATGCAAGTAATCATATTGATTATTCCCTTAATTTAGGGATGTAATTGGAACAAAAAATTGTATACTTTTTTAAATTTAGAAAGTTGTATCATATAAAATTGAAAAGAAAAAAAAAACATTTATGATGATTGTAAAGAATTATTCAAGGCACCAAAGTTTTTATTAAGAATATTTTACTATAAGCATATTACCTTTAAACATTGATTCTAGTATGTGGGAATTCACTTTGTACAGTTTCAATTGAAAAAAAAGTTCTCAAATAATATATATTAATATGTCAACTCATGTCGTGTATGAAATTAATTATTATTTTTTAATATTATTTATGTGTTTATTTTGTTACTCCTATATTATTGAGTAATTTGGTTTGAAATTATACGATAAAATTGAGATGAGTTTTGCATGATATAGATTTAAGGATAATACAAAATAAAGCGAGATGAAGAGTATTTACTTTGCTTCCCATTTTACACTATTATGAGATAAATATTTCTTTATCTCATCTCCATCCTCAAAATAATATAGTGATTCTATAAATATAAGATATTTATAAACTTCATTCTCAAACGAAAATATGATATGATTTTTTATGGTCTTAACATTTTTTGGGAGCGTACCCATAAAATTAAAATATACCATGATTTTTTTTTATTTTTCATCTTCAGCCGACTCTTTATAGAAAATCTATATTAGGTTTATTGTCAAACACGAGAATTTTTTTTTCAATAATATTTATTTTGATATGTTATGTTTTCTTTTGAAGGTTGTCTATGTTTTTTTTTCATTTTATATTATTTAGAAGACTGTCTACTTTTTTTCAATTGTCTATAGGATTGATTTCTTTTAGTTTATTTGAGTATGAAAATCCGATATATGTTTAAGCCTATAACTCTGTAGTTAGAGCTGTCAATTTAAGGGGCCAAGCAAAATTGGGCCTAACCCCAATATAAAGGGGGTCTAAATATGGTAAGAATAAATGGGCTTCCTATAATATAGGACCCAAAAAGAGTAAGAAAATTGCTATTTAGGCCCCTCTCTTTTGCTCCCAGGCCCCCCATCATGACAAAAATACCCCTAGTAAGGCATTTCGTTCCGTAGAAAATTAATGAAATCAACCCACTTGGGTTGGCTTAGTGGTATTGGCTTGGGTCATTGGAGTTTGCTCCTCTCAAAGTCTCAGGTTCAATCCCCCTGATGTCAATTCTGGTGGGTCAGTCCATACATAGTAAAAAAATCTGGCTTTAAACGGGGCCCCCGCAAGTGGACGGTGGGATTGGACCCCTCAGATTAGTCGGTCCAGGACCGGATACCGAGTTTCCAAAAAAAACCGTAAGGAAATCACTTTCGTTTCGCAGATAACGAAATCATGGATAGTTGACATATGGGCAACCTTGTCAAGCTTCCTTGTGGCTTGAATCTTCGATGTGTCCATCTCAACACCAGAACCGAACACCACATTACCTAAATATTCAACCTTTGAATTGCCAAAACTACATTTAGACAATTTGGCGAATAAGCAATGTGTTGTGAATTCGACTAATAACTCACACCAATAATAAACTGATGTGTGGGGCAAGCGAAACAAGAAACCAAATAATGAACGGGATAGAAACGATGATGCAATAATTAAAACAATAAACGGCGGAAGAAAAAGAACACAATCAATTTGTTTACCCAGTTCGGTGTTAATTAACCTACATCTGGGGGAGAGAGCAACTCTCCGTTCCACTATGATCAAAGAGAAACTTTACACAAGAAATTCCCAAACAAGGGTTACAAGAATTAATCCTAATTCTACCCTAGTCCCGAATCTCTTCCCGTGGCCAAGAGACTCAATTTGACCTAGTCTACCCAAGGTGTACAAACCCCTTCTATGAATAAACAACCTCTATTTATAGAAAAATATATGCCTATTATTTTAGAACAAATCTTTTAAAATGAAACCAAATCTCATATTGTTTCTAAATATATTGAATTTAAAAACAAACCGAATCCAAATTAGATATCTTTCAAAAAACTAATTTTTTCACAAAATCAGCAAAAGATATATTCTGAGATTTCAAGACATATTCCAACACAATGTTTGCACAAAAGTAGCAAAACTTCTTCTAAATGAATTAAGTAGGTGGACCACGAGGGACTAAACACCAGTATATCACTACAAGAAATATGATTATTGGCAACAACTTTTTTTGTTACAGGTCGCTGGCAAAACTATCTTGGATAGTTTTGCCAGCGACTTGTAACAACTTTTAACAAAAAAAGTTGTTGCAAAAAAATCATATTTCTTGTAGTGTATAGTAAAAAACACGACAGATTTGCGCAATTTTTGTTTAAACACCTCATTTATCAAGCTTTGAAATGAGGTTGGTGCATTGGTGAGACCAAATGGCATTACTAGCCATTCATATAGTCCTTGGTGAGTTCGAAAAGTCGTTTTGTGAACATCCTCCGGTTTCACCCTAATTTCATGATAACTCGAGCGCAAATCCAACTTTGAAAAATGTGTAGCTCCAAAGTGTTCATCCAACAACTCATCCACGGTGAGTATCGGAAAACTATCTTTCATGGTGATAGCATTTAAGGCCCGGTAGTTGGTGCAAAAACGCCACGAGCCGTCTTTTTTCCGAATCAACAACACCGGTGAAGAAAAAGGACCGGTGCTCGGTTGAATTATCCCTTCAATTTGAGACTTCTGGCTGTGAGGATAGCAGTATGGTTGCACCTTTACCGGATTACTACCTTCCACTAAGGGAATAGCATGGCCCTGCAACTGAGGTGGGGGGAGGCCCTTAGGTGTGGCAAACACATCAGCATATACAATTTTCTCAATGAAATCTTATAATTAGTAACAAAGATACTATTAACAATTTAGCACATTCCTTTGAAAACAAAACTTAGTTTGTTATAATGGAAATTCCTTTGAAGTGATGTATGTGCTATTTCTTTTTGCTATTGTAGGTGCTATGATTGAAAATGTATAAGGTCAATTTAATGTTGCGACGACCCTTTTAAACCATGCCAGCCGAAGAGCCGATGACCTGCCAGGCTGCCATAGGCCTCCTTGTCCTTGCCCTCCTCCTTCAAGTGAAATGAAGCCCTGAGACTTTGTTTTTCTTATGTTAATTTTACACCAATTAATCATTTTGTATTTGAGAAAAATCTATATCATATATAATTGTTTTTTTTTTGTTGACAAAATATCATATATAATTACCAATCGTTAGTTGGTTTAGTGGTAATTGACACTGAACTTGGTAGGGAGAACAACAGTTCGATCTCCCGCAACTGTGATTGTGAGGGGGCTACAACCACTTGATGCCAGAACTGACCTCCGAACCAGATTCAACTGGTAGTGAAAAAAAAAATATAAACAATTTTTAAATTAATAAGATTGGTGAATAAATTTTGTTATGATCGCACAAAAATATATTTAAATTAATATATGCTTAATTTTAAAGGATATCTTATATAATACTATGTTTTTAGTATATTTCACCAACCTTTCTTTTATTTTGATGATGTGATTCCGGTTCATTCATTTATGTATTCTTTTTCGACTGAAAGATATTAGGAGCCGCTCATTATCTATCCGTACCGTACACATATAATAATGTAAATATTTTTATTTTTTTTCGCACTGGTTACGACCCACCAAAGGTGGGCGACTAATCCGGCTCGTGCGTAGAGGCATGCGCACTGCCCAAGTGTTGTTCCCCCTGGGAATTGAACCCGGTATTCCCCGGACACGTCCTTAGAAGGAGCTCATTGTCACTTGAGCCCAAGCAACTTGGTTGTAAATATAATATATTTAATAAACATGTCCGAAATATAAAATAAATGGCCAATATTACTCAAAACTAAATTTAAATTCTCAATATTATAATTATATATAAGAAATTTAAATATAATACATCAAAAATAACCAATACGTTATATTGTCGATATTCTATTAATTTATTTATATTTCACAAAAATAATAATAAATTTTGTTTTTTATATTCGTCATCAAACTGTACTTGGCATTAATTATTTTGTTTGATATTCACATAAATAATAATATATTTTATCTTTTATATTTACGATAAAACTTTATAAATACTAGCCGCAAACGGGCACGTTCCGTGCCCATTTGTGTAATCGATATTTTTTTTTCTTCGTGTGCGATCGATATTCTGTATTGTGCAAATATAAATAATTATTTAATCTCTTTTTTTATTGGACTTTGTTAATTGATAACTACGTAACCTCCTTTTTTTGTTGTGGTTAGTTATTAAGAAGAAAAAATTTATTTTTTTGTTATTATAAAAAAACTGAAAACCTACTTTTATGTGGAAGTTGTGCTTAGTTATTAAGAAGAAAAAAAAAATTATTTACTAAAAAAAACTGAAAATCTATTTTTTTGTGGAAGTTATTTCTTAAGGGTAAAATTGGAATAACAAAAAAGTCATCCCAAAAATTTGTATCCCCTTTATATATTAGTATAAAAGTATAGATATAGTAATTTTATTTTTAAAAACTACTGCTGAAAGATTAGTTGAGGATAAGATTCTTGCGTCAACAAAAATCAAACCTATACGACATCTAATATACTAGTATCCAAACCCGTGCCAAGCACGGATAAAAATACATTTTATTAACTTATAAATAATATATTTTTATATATTTTATTTTAAACTGAAAATTTAAAATTTTAATTTCTAATAAAAGATAATTAATAACAACTACGTAAATATTTGTAATTTTATTTTATATAATTTAATAATTAAAATAGCATTATGTGATAAAAACTAATTGTAAAATTTATGTATGGTTTTATAGATTTTCTTAGGGAAGATTCCTATAGTTCGTATTTTTTTTATCAAATTAAAAATTTATCATAGTTGTTGTTTCTATTATTCTCTACTAAAAAAATTACAAAGTGGATGGAAAATAATTTCTCTATGGGATATATGAAAGAGATTTTGAGGTTTCGTAAAAAGATTTTGAGGTGGATATGAATTACAAAAAAAAATGTCAGTGTATCAATATATGAGTAGAAATATAGACAATAATAAAAATAACAAAAAAATAATGGATTCCCGTATTAATATTTAAGTAGAAATAGGTTCCCGTTGAAATTTAAAAAAATACTCTCCTTATTAATATATGACTAAAAATATAGATTCCGTAGAAATTATAAAGTAAATATGTTTTCGTATTAAAATATGAGAAAAAATATAGATCTAAGTAGAAATTATAAATAATAAAAGAGTCATTTGTATTGATAGATAAGTAGAAATATATGTTCCCGTAAAAATTACAATAAAAATTATGCTCCCGTATTGATGTATAAGTTGAAATATAAGACACTTAGAAATTAAAAAAAAAAAAGCTTTCGTATTAATATATGAGCAGAAATATAAACTACAGTATAAATTACAAAAATAAAATAGATCCCGTATTAATATATGAAAAGAAATATAATTTTATGTAGTAATTAAAAAAAATACTTCTCGTATTAATATAAGTAAAAATATAGATTTTGTAAAAAAAAATTTTAAAAAAAAAAGAAAAAAAAAGACGGGTCTTCATATTAATATATATAAAAAAAAATAGTAACTCAATCTAACATATAACAACTTATAAAAAATAAAAACAAAGTTATAACAACAACTTAAAAAAATATAAGAAACCTAATAAAAGAAGTTGTGTGGGGAAAAAAGGAAAAAAATTAGGCAACTTATATAAAAAAATATGGACAAAATTTAGGTGCATTTCTTTAGGTGTTTTTGATATGCTTCTTAACATAAAATTCATATTTTATTGATATAACAAACTTTAAAAACATCATGAATTTGAGGAATTCATAGTTTTTACGTTAAGAATCATGCAAAAAGCATATAAAGAAATGCACTAAGTTTTATTCAAAAAAGAAGATCATGTCTACAATAAAAAATTTAAAATAAAAAAAAAATAGAAACACAAATGCAATATGTGTATATATATATATATATATATATATATATATATATATATATATATATATATATATATATATATTAATAGAAATATAAGTTCTCGTAGAAATTACAAAATAAAAAAGTCTTTCGTATTAATATGTGAGTAAAAATATATATGCATGTAGACATTTTTAATAAAAAATAGGCATCTATATTGATGTATGAGTAGAAATATAGATCTGGTAGAAATTAAAAAAAAGGGTATTCGTATTAACACGAGTAGAAATATAAACTACAATATAAATTACAAAAATAAAATAGACCCCGTATTAATGTATGAATAGAAATATAGGTTCTCATTTAAATAAAAAATAATCATCGTATGAGTAAAATATAAATTTCGTAAAAACTACAAAAAAAATCTCCGTATTAATATATGAGTACGAAATACGTTCCCGCAAATATTGCAATAAAAATAGGCATCCGTATTAATATATAAATAGAAATATAAGTCACATAAGGATCTCTGTGTAATTTTCTTTAAGATCTTTTTGGCTCCTTTCAAAAAAAAAAAAGAGCAAAACTAAATCAATTGAGCATTTGACTCAAAAATTCACACATAAAAAGGCAAAGAGATTAAAAATAAAAGAGAGGAAAAACTTATGAATAATTATTGCGTTTAATAATTATAATTTATAAGCTACAAAGCTAATGTGAAAGTTTACATCCTATCAAATGCTATACCTTCTTTTCACCCGTATGATTTTGTAACATCTCATAAGTTTGAAATCGATGAAACAAATGCAGTGCTAGAGAGAGATGTTGTGTAGAATTGCAATCAGCTGATCACTATTTATAATGATACGATGAAAATCAAAATTGGAAATGCCATTTAATAGTAATCTATATATATATTATTTGGGAGCCTTTTTTCAAAGCCTCATGTACACGTGGCATTCCCTCATGCATTATACTCTCTTATTGATTTAGCAATAAATGAATTGAATGATTATTGATTTAGCTTAAAAAAAACAAGAATCAAACTACAAGCATAACAAAAAAGTGGATATATGATTAAATGGTAAATCATATATTCAATGCTAAATCATATACTGACATCACGTAATAACATTGCAAGCTAAGCAATTGACTTTTGTGAAAAAAGCAATTAATTCCTATAGTTTCTCACGTGTAATAAAATTTAGGCCAAAACATAGGTTACAAAATAATAGGCATTTCAAAACACAAATAAAACATAAATAAGAAACACAAAGGCAAAGGCAATTTTTTTGGTATGCATAGGCAAAGGCAATATAGATCACATAGGCAAAGACAATATATAATTTTGTTTTATATTTCTCAAGTATTATTTTTTTGGTATAATTCTCAAATTCTGTAATTAATTCTTTAAGGCAATTTCTAAGCAATTAATTCTCGGTAATTATTAATTCTCTATGGTTATCAAGAAAATACAACTAGCAATTCAGCCCTCTTCAATTTTTTTTTTTTTTTTTACATATCACGCATACAAAGGCAATTAATTAATTCACTTTTTTGTACAAATCACACAGTTAAAGGCAAATAATATAATTCGCGTTTTCAATATTTAGTCAAAGAAATTTTAATTTAATTACCTAAATTAGTTTATTTGAACAAAGTGTATATTTGTGTCTTGATTCAAATTGTACGATAAATGCATACCAAAAAAAAGTTGTACGGTAAATGTGAAAATTTTATGTATCACATATTAAATAAAAATCAATCAATATATTTTTGGAATTTTTGTGGTCAAACCAATCCCTAAAATTATGAAAATTTCGAAAATCAAATCAAATTTACAAGCTTGTGCTACACAACCAAATCACAACTTCTATATATATAACACCCCACATGAAATATCTAGAATATCAGTGGATTATTATTATTGATAACGAGTGCATTATTATTACATGAGAAAATTCAAGCACACGCAGGTGCTAAGTACAACACGGATAAAGATACAACGGAAGCAAAAACATAAGTTCAACGGTACAACAAAGGATTACTGAAATACAACAAGATACGGAATAAAGGAAAGCAAGAACAAATGCAAATCCTCCAAGCACAGCTACTAGCTCACCAACAAGCATACCTTAGCCAACCTGTTTATCTGAAAAAAATTGTTTGGAGTGGGGTGAGACTACTAAGCCTCAGTGAGTCCTACTACCCTCCTAAGGTGACTACACCGGGGAAACCCTATCAGTCATACATATATTCATAACGTAACATAATATATAAGCATAAGTAAAAGTGTATCACCAAATTAATCTTATTCATTTTAAACACAAGGACACTCTGAGGTGAGCATGTCTCAGAGGCCTGCCATATCCGACAACCGATTCGGTCACGGCATAACGCTCACATGATCATAACCTAATGGATTATCCCATTGGGAGTCCATAACGCGACATAAATCGCAGCAAACCGACTGATACTAATTTAGTTGAATTCTACCATAATTTACCAAAGTCCCGGGGAACATGCATTTTCTAAAATTTCCTAAGTTATGCCCTAAGGTTATCTGTGATTAACATACTGTATAACATTATATAATTGTGTTACTGCAAGTGTATGCAACTTGGATGAGGATCTAAAACGAGTGTTTGAAGTTCAAAAAGTGGAAAAAGCTACTGTTCTGTCAAGCTCGCCTGGCGAGTTGTCACTCGCCAGGGCGAGTTGTTACAGGTCATGTTCCGTGTAAGCTCGCTACGGCGAAGAGGAGCTCGCCATGGCGAGATTATAGGTCCTGTGCCAAATTCGCTCGCCTCGGCGAGTTGTTACTCGCCAGGGCGAGGTTCATCAGCCTGAAGAACCCAGCTCGCCATGATTGCTCGCCCTGAGCTCGCTGTGGCGAGTTCACTCAGAACCTGCCCTGTTTTACGAAAAATCACATTTTAACAGTTTTAACACCTACAATCCTCATTCCAAGTCATGCCATTACACAATGTATATAATATAGAACAGAATGGAGAGGAATTTGGGAGCTAATTCCTCTCACACAACAATTTCCCTAATCTTAAGTTAACATGCAAAGTTTTGTAATTTGGGAAATCTAACTAACTAAACTTAAGAACCCACCTGGAATGAAGCTTTAATCTAGCTCCTGGGCTCCTAGAAACAGCTACTGCAACCCACTAACAGTCCCACGAACTCCAGACCAAGGATTGGAAGAATTGACTCTTAAAACCTCTTACTTTGCTCTAAGAATTGAATGATGTTTGGATGAATGATTCAGCTGGAAAGGAGGGTTATTTATAGTAGTTTCCTGAGGTATATGAACAGTGCACGAATTTGTTTGTGTCTTGGGCTGCATGTTAAGTTATTGGCTTGGGTAGTGGTGAGAAAAGGTGTGTTGTCATTTTGCTACATGTGAAGTTTGGGAAGGTGGGAGTACAGAACTGAATTGATGTTCTGATTATGTAGGTACAGAATCTCTGCATATTGAGAGGGTGGTTAGAGACTTGTGATGCATGAAGCCAACTTGGGGGTTGTGAGTGATTGAAGATTTTGGGAGTATTGTTGTTGTTGTTGTTCTCGTGAGTGAGGAAGAGAGATGAGAGCTTATGATGCTGAGTTTTCTGTTGTAAGATGGATTAATGAATTGGAGATTAACCTTTGTGCATGTAAGATAGAGGCTTAGGTGAGTGGTTTGGTGACTCATGGTTTAGGGTGAGTTGTCAAGCTAAGAGGTAAGTGAGTCATGAGCAAGAGAAAATGAGGGAAAGAAGTTTGAATTTGCTCATGTTAATTAATCTCAATTGTTGGATTAATGTATTATTTGTGTAGTTTAGACTTAATTAAATTTACCAATTTTACACATAATACACTTAATTCCACGATTTAATTAACTAACCATTTCCAAGAGATTCTAATTTTTAGTAGATAACCTCTATTAAAATTAGTTAGATAATTTAGGAGTTGGGATATTACAACCTACCCCCCTTAAAGAAATTTCGTCCTCGAAATTAAGAAATTTACCTCGAAAACAGATAAGGATAACTCTTCCGCATGTCTGACTCCAGTTCCCACGTGAATTCACCGTCAGGAGACTGAGCCCATTCAACTTTGACAATTGGAATCCTCTTGTTCCGAAGTATTTTAGCATCACGTTCAACAATCCGAACAGGGTCCGGCTGATAAGTTAGATCTGGCTGGAGATCAATTTGTTCAAGTTTCACTGGCTGATAAGGATCAGGAATATACTTCCGTAGCTGAGACACATGAAACACGTCGTGTAACCCTGACATAGAAGGAGGAAGAGCTAATTGATAGGCTACGGGACCGACGCGTCGAAGAATCTGATAAGGTCCAATGAATCTTGGACAGAGCTTCTTAGTTTTGAATACACCTCGCAAACCCAACTTAGGAGTAACTCTCAAGAACACATGATCACCTTCCTGAAATTCCAAAAACCTTCTTCTCCTGTCGGCATAACTCTTCTGCCGACTCTGAGCGACTTTCAGCTTATCACGGATGGACTTGATCTTTATCGTGGTCTCTTGGACAATATCCGGTCCCAAGAAACTACGATCACCAACTTCTGTCCAACACAACGGGGTCCTACACTTCCTGCCATACAAAGCTTCATAAGGTGCCATACCGATACTGGCATGGTAACTGTTATTGTATGCGAACTCTATTAGGTGTAAGTGATTACTCCACGAACCACCATCTTCTAATACACAAGCTCGAAGCATATCCTCAAGGGTCTGGATGGTCCTTTCTGACTGACCATCAGTCTGAGGATGATGCGATGTACTCATCTTCAGTCGAGTCCCCATCGCATTCTGAAATGCTTTCCAAAACCTTGAAGTGAAAATCGGGTCTCTATCTGACACGATACTCAAAGGTACACCATGCAGCCTTACAATCTGTTCCATGAAGATGGCTGCTTATTGCGGGGCCTTGTAGGTGGATTTCACTGGAATGAAATGAGCTGATTTAGTCAACCGGTCCACGATTACCCAGATTGAATCTTGACCTCTCTGGTTACGTGGCAGTCCTCCTACAAAATCCATAGTGATGTGTTCCCATTTCCACTCTGGAATATCCAACGGCTGTAACAGTCCTCCAGGTTTCTGATGTTCAATCTTCACCTGTTGACAAACAATACACCTGGACACGAATTCAGCAATCTCTGCCTTCATGTTAGGCCACCAATAGTTCTCCTTCAAATCATGATACATCTTGGTGGATCCAGGGTGAATTGAAAATCCACTCTTGTGTGCCTCTTCTAGAATCAACCGCTTCAACTCATTATTCTGAGGTACACAAAGTCTGCCTTCATAGAGAATAGCACCGTCCGTGGCTACTGAGAACTCCGGATGGTTCACTCTCTTCTGTAACTCTACATCATCCTGCTGAGCCTGCACAATACTTGGGCGTAACTCACAGGACACTTCGATTCTGTTAATGCGAATACCGCTCTTACGATATATCACATTCAGATTGAGATCCCTGAACTTCTCATACAAACCGCACTGTTGCATCAACAACTCCGATGCATACAATGTCTTTCTGCTTAGAGCATCTGCCACAACATTGGCCTTTCCTGGATGGTAGTTGAGATTGAAATCAAAATCTTTGAGGTACTCCATCCAACGTCGCTGCCTCATATTCAACTCCTTTTGATCAAACAAGTACTTCAGACTCTTGTGATCACTGAACAGATCAAACTGCACTCCATACAGATGATGTCTCCAGATTTTGAGCGCAAAGATAATGGCTGCTAATTCCAAGTCATGGGTAGGATAATTCTGCTCATGAGGTTTTAGCTGCCTGGATGCATACGCTACAACTGCACCATCTTGCATCAGTACACATCCAAGTCCCTTATTGGACGCATCACAGTACACCACATACTTGCGGGTTGGGTCAGGAATCACTAACACTGGCGCGGTGGTTAGCTTTTCCTTTAAGGTTCTGAAACTCCATTCACAAGCAGCATCCCAATCAAAGTCTGCACCCTTTCGGGTTAGACGAGTTAATGGTAAAGCAATCTCCGAAAATCCTAAGATGAATCTCCGGTAATAGCCTGCCAATCCGAGGAAACTTCGGACTTCGGTAACACTTCTGGGTCTTTCCCAATTCAAAACTGCTTCTACCTTGGATGGGTCAACAGACACACCGCCTTGCGATATGACATGACCCAAGAATTTAACTTCAGATAGCCAAAATTCGCACTTGCTGAACTTGGCATACAGTTGCTTCTCTCTAAGGATGCTCAACACGATTCTCAGGTGCTCCGCATGCTCCTGTGAATCTTTAGAATAGATCAGAATGTCATCAATGAAGATAACAACAAACTGATCAAGGTGCTGTCATACCCTAATTTTGCCCCTACATTTTTTTTATTTCCATTTTTGCCCCTCATGCATTTTTGTTCCAATTTTGACCCATAACTTCTCTCACTTTTGCATAAGTCAAGAAAGTCAACATTTTGATCAAAAAGTCAACAGTTTGACCAAAAGTCAACACTTTGACTAAATAAGTCAACAAAACCTTTTTTTTCAATTTAAAAATCAATGTTGACACAAAAACACATGGAACTATTTTTTCTTGCATGATTATGGCTTAGCATTATCATAAGAGACAAAATTTTACCATTTTGCCCTCACATTTTCTTTATTTATTTATTTTTAATTAGTTACTTGCATTTCAAGAAACCTTTTTAAAACATCAAAATCAATCCTTTTTCTTTCCATTTTTTATCCATAAATACTTCACATAATCATAATTCCTTCATGCATGTTTTTATTCTTGCATTTTTATTGTTATTATTTATTATTTCTATTCAAAAATGATAAAAGAATCAAAGAAAGGGTACCAAAAATTTCCCATCTCACTCACACCTCACCATAAACCTAGATCCTTCTATTCCTATCCCACTCATCACCATTTTTTGAAACAAAAAAAAGAGAATCAAAATAGTACAAAATATCTCAAGAACAAAACTCCATTTTGCCCTCACTCACTCTCACAAACCACAATGCCACTTGACCTAGTCCTTCCATATAAATAAAACCTCAATTTCAGTGCCCTAGCACAGAGGACAAGACAGAAAACGGCGCAGCTCACTCCTCCAAATAACTCCATTTTTTCCTTTTTTTCTCAAAATCCAAAATCCATCAAAACCACCACCAAGCTTCAAATTCTTGATCACATAAGCTTCCAAACACTTCCAGTAGGTGATACTAGCTTCAAATCGCAATCAAAACGACCCAGAAACCCCACGTCCAAACCTCAAAAGCCTCCAAAAATGTGAGAATGGAGTAGGAGCTTTTGGCCTCTGTTTCTATCGTTTTTCCACACCATTCATCATTAAATCACACCAGGAACCTTTCCCCATCATCAATCGAACGTAATCTCACTTAAATCGTGTTTTCCCAATTTTTCATCCAAACTTTTCTTCACTATTTCTCACAACTGAGGCATTTACTGAGGAAACTAAGATTAGAATCGTGATCTACGCAAAATTCTGAGCAAAACCATATACCCACTTGTCATTTTCGTGGACGTTTTGAAGCTCCGGCCAAACCACCGTCGCCGGCGACGGTGGGTCCTTCACGAGGAAGAAGAAGACCCACGATGGTCCTTCAAACCACCTGATCGTTCTCCGTCCGTTGGATCTTTACTTTAAAATGCGTCCGTTGGATCAACAGCTTAAGCCGCGTCCGTTGGATCGTTTAACGAAGGGATCTGGCGTGCCACAACTCGCGTTCCACCGTAGACCCCATCTCCTGCGAAGCTCAGGATTACTTCATGATTGGGTTTGAATCATGGCCCTCTGATTGATCTGGACGCACTAGATCTGAGGTATGTAATCGTACACCTCTTTTGCATACCACACTGGAATATTTTTGGGCTGACTTCCTTTTTTGTTTGTTGACTCTGGCGTGGGCTGGGCCTTCTGGCCCAGATCTACTTTCTGTACCACCCTCCCTTTACTTTCTGCACCCCATCAGCTTAAATTAATTTTAATTGTTTTTCAGCTTATTTTCAAAAGCACTTAAGTGGCTAATAGCTTATTTAAGCTATTTTAGTCACTTTGCTATGCTTAAATTTTGCTCTCCATTTTTGAGTTCTTTATTTTAGCTTTTTAGCTTATTGTTTAGCTTTTTAGCTTATTTAATCACTTTTTAGCTTATTTTCATAAGCACTTATTTGGTGCTTAAGCTGTTTAGCTTCTTGGACCATTTGGTTATGCTTAAATCATGTGTGATTCCTGTTTGTCTCATTTGAGCATTTATTTTTGCTTTTAAGTTATTCTTTAGCTTTTTAGCTTATTTAATCACTTTTTAGCTTATTTTCATAAGCACTTATTTGGTGCTTAAGCTGTTTAGCTTCTTGGACCACTTGGTTATGCTTAAATCATGTGTGATTCCTGTTTGTCTCATTTGAGCATTTATTTTTGCTTTTAAGTTATTCTTTAGCTTTTTAGCTTATTTAATCACTTTTCAGCTTATTTTCATAAGCACTTATTTGGTGCTTGAGCTTTTTAGCTTACTGGACCATTTTGCTTTGCTCATATCATGTTTGATTTCAGATTATGTTCATGCTTCCCTTAGCTTGTTGTTTAATCATTTTTCTAGCTTTTTAGCTTATTTACTTAAGTGCTTAATTATGATTAATTGCTTATTTTTGTTTCTTATGCTTGTCTTCAACTCTTTAGCATTATTTCAATTCATTCTAACTCATCTCATTTACTTTGATTTAATTTAGCATGTTTATGTTATTTAATTCATTGTACGTTATTTTAGCTTATGCATTTTTATTTAATTATGCATCATTAATTATCATTCATTCTTGATTCATTCATGCATATTTAACTATATCGTGTTGATTCATGCATTCTCATTTGAATATTTGCATTCATTCACATTTAATTTTCGCATTGTTATTATATCAATTGTCATTGTTATTTAATTTTGCACTCTTTTTCCTCTTGGACTTTGTTTTCACAATCCAACTTAATCAAACTCTTTGCAATAATGGATGAAAAAGGGGGAACTTAGCATCTGCTTCTTTCCGCTCCGGATGACTTGGATCCTAGACATTTGACTAGTGATGGCAAGTTGTTCTCATCTTAATAAAACTCTAAAACAAATCAACCTTCGTCTTTTCCTTTTGGAATGCTTTCTTAATCAAAGTAAATCAAGACTTTCATAATAACAAAGGTGAAAAAGGGGGAACTTAGCATTTGCTTCTTTCCGCTCCGGGTAACTTGGATCCTAGACATTTGACTAGCGATGGCAAGTTGCTCTCATCTTAATTAAGCGTTAAAAGTTAACCCTCACACACTTAAACTTCTTTTCAGAAAACATGGATATACGCTTTATCCATTCCTCTGACACATACACAGCTTAAGCCTCTGATTAGAGCATACAAGCGTCATTGTATCAGCGGAATGCGAAATAAGCAACATCCGTTATTCAACTCTTTTTTCAATGGGTATACGCTTTATCCATTCCTCTGACACATACACAGCTTAAGCCTCTGATTAGAGCATACAAGCGTCGTTGTATCAGCGGAATGCGAAATAAGCAACATCCGTTATTCAACTCTCTTTTTCAATGGGTACACGTTTTATCTACTCCTCTGACACACACACAGCTTAAGCCTCTGATTAGAGCATGCAAGCGTCGTTGTGTCAGCGGAATACGAAATAAACGTTATCCACTAAAATCAACCAACCACACAAACAATTTTTTACCAGAACTACGTGAGTTTTGAGTTTCCCATTGCACCCGGGAATACGTAGGAGCGGGCTCCTACAACCGTCAAACTCAACTAATAAAAACCTTTTCTTTTAATTTATTTGGAAACGAAGTAGAGATTAAGTAAGAGATAAAAGGCAATTTATTTCAAACCTACGCAAACGAACCCCAAACCACCTAAACGGTTCCCATCGAGTACGATGGATGCGAGGGGTGCTAACACCTTCCTCTCGCATAACCAACTCCCGAACCAAAACCAAAGGTTTTCGTGATATTTTCCTTTCCCCCCACGGGATAAATAAACATCAATGGCGACTTCATTGAAATAAAATGGAAGTGATTTTCCAGCCCGCTACAGCTGGCGACTTCACTGGGGACTCTTGAGAGTTAGGCCCAGTTTAGTTGGTTTGTTCGTTTGTTTGCTTTGCCAGGTTTGCAATATCTTGCCTTTATCTTTTATTTTTTCTGTCAATTATATCTGCTTGGTTGGCTGTTTCTCTTCTTCTACTCCTTCTTTTATTTTTCTTTTGCCCTTGAGGCGTGGTTACTGTGAGAAGCTCTATACCCGAGCTTGAGAAAAGCTTAGGCTAAGCTAGGGGTCTTTATGTTGGGTCACGGGACAGTTGACTAGTGACTCCGGCATAATCACCCCGCCTAGAGTAGATTCTCTTGAGGATGTCAGGACACGGGACAGTTGACCAGTGTCTCTGATGTTTTCTTGGAGAGTCCGTGACTCTAGGGACCTTTATTATCCGGTCTAGAACCAAACCGTGTTACTAGGGACCTCTGTTTAGAACCCGTGTCAAGGTTGTGCAACGACCTTACCTAGATGAGATTCTCTTTTGGACGCCTTGTCATGAGCTCTTGCAGTGATGACGTTGTTTCCAAAGGGGCAATCAGTGATTTTAGTCACTTTGTTACCTTAGAACAACATGTGAGGGGGATGGGTTGCAGGTAACGCTGAACTTTTGACCTCAGAAATAAATTACACCTCTGCTTCACCGCGACAGAATCTGCGAATCTGCTACAAAAGTGCATTCATGCATCCATGCACTCATGCATTCATTCATAAAAATTCATGATGAAAAATATTTTTTGCATAACATTTGCATAAAAAATAAAATTATGAAGCATAAAAACCTTTTGCATGCATTTGCATTCATACAAAAAAAAAACATTCTCTCATCTTCACCCGTTCACATAAACAGCTTCATTCCCGACACTAATCCCGGACTTCGAAACATTTCAAGGAAACCATGGAAAACATGCAGAAGCAGATTGATGCCTTGAGAGGCGATGTGGACCAAGTGACCGACAAGTTGGAGCGTGTTTTGGAAATACTAGCTAGTTTTGGCTTGCCTTCACATCAAGCTATGAGAGTGGACGATGCAACCGAAGGGGCAAATCCTCCAATTGATTCCCCATTGTCAAATGTGGTATGGCCTTCATTCGGTTCATCTTCCGGACACACTTTTGCAGCTGCTCAAGTCACCCAAGAGTCAATGGCCACTAACACTGAATTCATGGGTGACCAGCCAAGAACTCATCAAGTCCAACCCGGGTTTGTTGTGCCTCAAAGTCCCGAGGATCACATGAATGCTCATCAAGGTGATAATTCTAAGGGAAAATCTGTTGCATCCCCAAGTGAGAAGACTCGCCAAAAGTTCAAGGCAATAGAGGACAAGCTAATGATGATGGAATCATTCTTGCCCAACAATATCAGCCTACCTCACTCTCACGCTCGCTCAACGGTGTCTGCTCGCACCCTATGCTTCAATCATCAGTATCCAACTGTTGTTCAACACCAGCAACCTCGGGGGTACTCATCCCAAATGCCTGTGAATCTTGTGCCTCAAAGAACTCAGCAAGTACAACAGACCCAGCAGCGAGCTAAAAAGGTCTTTGATCTGATTCCTATGCCATGCAGTCAGCTCTTATCATATTTAGTGCACAATGGAATGATAACCCCAAGAGCTTTCAAGCCAATGTTTGCGCCATTCCCTAATTGGTATGATCCCAAAGCGAAATGTGAGTTTCATCTTGGGGCAGAAGGACATACTATTGATAACTGCAAGGCTTTCAAACGCAAGGTTCAAGAGCTTATTGATAAAAAACTGTTGACTTTCAAAGGGGGAGAGTTCAACCGTGAAGGTTAATCCATTGCCCGGTCATGCAAACCCATTTGAGGATGCTAGTTAAAGAATTCAAGGATTGAATCAAGCTAAAAATTATCATTTAGACTGTTTCCTTTTTGTATTTTCCTTGTTTGCTAAGTATTTACTTTCAGTTAAACTTTGTTTGTTTGAAATATTAATCTTAATGAAATGATAATGCATGTTTTGAATCCATTCTTTCATGTCCATTCACTTTTCTCTCTTCTACTTCATAAAAAAGCAAAAAATGTTAATGCTCCTCATTCCATTTCTTTCTCTATTATTTCTGTTTGAAACAAAGATTGGAGAGAGGATGATGAAAAACGAACTAACCAAGTTGCTACGGTATGCTTTCGAATAAAACTTTGTTGATGATGTAAGGCATTGTTTCAAATCCCCAAACACCGGAGAAATAAGGAAGTTAATCCGTAGTCACCCCCTTTGAGCCTAGAAGTTGGTGTTTCTTTCTATAAGAAAAAACCCGCAAATTTAACCCGGGGCAGGGTAGTGTTCAATTAATTTGACCATGCGTTCGAGTTTCAAGAAAAAAAACAAAAAAATCAATGAGGTGTTCCTCATCACCCATTACCAAGGCAGTCACAATTCGCCAAACAAAATACAAAAAAAAGAGAGAAAGAAAAGCCCGCTAAGTCAAAACCTCAAAATGGCTTAGGCAAAAATTAGGGTATCCCGCTAGGCTAAAAATGCAAAAGAATAGTCTAGGCAAAAGTTAGGGATTGAAAAAAAAAAAAAAAAAAAAAATGAAAAAAAAATGCAAAAAAAGCAAAGGTCACCAAGATTCATGACAAAACAAAATCATGTGACCAAAACAAAGGCAATGTGACTGCCACAACAAAGGGGAAACACATCCTTGGTTCCCGAACCATAACAATCTTAAAAAACCTCTTAGGACTTAAACTTGTGAGTTTGAGTTAATTGAACTTAGGGCTGAAGATCATCACGAAGAATGGGACGGGTTGAAATCAAAATTTTGAGCCTTATATCCTTTTATTCATAAACCGTGAACCAGGCCACGTTATAACCCTCAAAAGACCTAATTGAAGCAAGGTTTGTCTTGAAAGCATACGGTAGCAAGGTTGCGTTAACCTGACTCACCAAAAATCTTTTGTTAATACCATACTCTCACACTTTCTTCCACCATATACATCCAATGTACATAAATGCCGCCTCAACTTCAATTTCAAAAGCTGCATTAAAATTGCATTAGAATTACTATTCCAAACAGACAGGTTTATCTGCAAGTCTGCACTTGACAATAAGGAAGTTCCAACTCTGAGCTGTTACCAAACAATCAAGAAGAACATTGGACTAATCTGGGGCAGCTATCTCAAGACTTCACTTAATCATGAGGCACATCCCTTAGAAAGGTCATTCGGCATGGATTGAGTATCCTAAGATCGCATCATGGAAAGCGGTATCGGAACTCAGTTTTCATGGACCTAACAAATCAGATCAAGACACTCCTAATCAGGGGCAAATCATCTTGGGGTTCTGCCAATCAAAAGCAAACTCTGATGACTAGGGGCAGATCACATGAGGATCCTGTTGGCCCAGCCAATCATGTTTCAGAATGGCTCAATCTAGGGGCACGCCTCTCAGAGAGGGAGAACCAATATCAGTAAGTTGGCCAAAAATTAAGAAGAAAGCCAAATACTTCAGATGCCCAACAGACTGGGACAAGATAAGATACACGGGGGCAGGTTCTCCCTATACCTTCAAGCTACTCAAGCGAAGACGTCTGCAGCCATTAAGTCCGGAACTGGTGTCGGGAATTAACTTCAAACCATCATTCCATAAAAAGCCTTGATACCCGAAACACTCCCACCCTCCATAGGGGTACTAATCATTGTCATGCATTAGCCATGTCATTTCATTCATGCAAATAATTGTCATGCATCAGTCATCGTCATGCATTAGTCATGTCATTTCATTCATGCAAATAAGCGCCATGCATTAGTCATGTCATTTCATTCATGTAAATCATTAGCATGCATTGATCACGTCATTTCATTCAAGCATCAGGTATGCCCCATACCACAAGACCAATGACTCAGAAAAAACCAAAAAGCCAAATCAAACATCCACAATCAAGAACCTAACCTTGCATTGCCACCCTTAAAGTCCAATGATTATTGGCAAACACCTTCAAAGTCCAATGATTATTGGCAAACACCTTCAAAGTCCAATGATTATTGGCAAACACCTTTAAAGTCCAATGATTATTGGCAAACACCCTTAAAGTCCAATGATTATTGGCAAACACCTTCAAAGTCCAATGATTATTGGCAAACACCCTTAAAGTCCAATGATTATTGGCAAACACCTTCAAAGTCCAATGATTGTTGGCAAACACCTTCAAAGTCCAATGATTATTGGCAAACACCTTTAAAGTCCAATGATTATTGGCAAACACCTTTAAAGTCCAATGATTATTGGCAAACACCTTCAAAGTCCAATGATTATTGGCAAACACCCTTAAAGTCCAATGATTATTGGCAAACACCTTCAAAGTCCAATGATTGTTGGCAAACACCTTCAAAGTCCAATGATTATTGGCAAACACCTTCAAAGTCCAATGATTATTGGCAAACACCCTTAAAGTCCAATGATTATTGGCAAACACCTTCAAAGTCCAATGATTGTTGGCAAACACCTTCAAAGTCCAATGATTATTGGCAAACACCTTTAAAGTCCAATGATTATTGGCAAACACCTTTAAAGTCCAATGATTATTGGCAAACACCTTCAAAGTCCAATGATTATTGGCACACCCTCGAGGACCAATCATTATTGGCACCTACTCAAAATCCAATATTCAATGGAACCCAAATAAAACTCAGTGTTCATTGACACCCATGTTGAAACCCGACCTCCATAGCACACAGTCATTTCATGTCATCACATACATGCACTTCATTCTATGCATAAATAGTCAAGATAAACATGCATACATAAAGCAGGTTCAAGGGTTTCTCCTTGCACAATACAGGCTTTGGTCACTTAATCACAAGAAAGGCAGTTTGATCTCTTTTCTAGCAAGTCGGGTGGTAAATTGTCTCCCCAGCAGATTAGTTGAGAAACCATGTCTAATCTCCTCCCCAGTGAATTGCAAATTTTTCTGGAAAAATTCTTCTACAAGATGATCACAACAGTTTGTCCATTCCCAATAGGAATGGCAATCACAGAATCCTGAGAGAAGGATATTCAGTGGAATCCGTAGGCCCGAGGGTGGTGATTTCTCTTCAAGTGCAACACCGAGGTGTTACATTTATTTTTCTCAAGGACGTACAACTCCTGGTTTAGGCGTTAGTTCCTTCAGATACAGAATCCTGAGAGAAGGATATTCAGTGGAATCCGTAGGCCCGAGGGTGGTGATTTCTCTTCAAGTGCAACACCGAGGTGTTACATTTATTTTTCTCAAGGACGTACAACTCCTGGTTTAGGCGTTAGTTCCTTCAGATACAGAATCCTGAGAGAAGGATAATCAGTGGAATCCGTAGGCCCGAGGGTGGTGATTTCTCTTCAAGTGCAACACCGAGGTGTTACATTTGTTTGTCTCAAGGACGTACAACTCCTGGTTTAGGCGTTAGTTCCTTCAGATACAGAATCCTGAGAGAAGGATATTCAGTGGAATCCGTAGGCCCGAGGGTGGTGATTTCTCTTCAAAGTGCAACACCGAGGTGTTACATTTGTTTGTCTCAAGGACGTACAACTCCTGGTTTAGGCGTTAGTTCCTTCAGATACAGAATCCTGAAAGAAGGATATTCAGTGGAATCCGTAGGCCCGAGGGTGGTGATTTCTCTTCAAAGTGCAACACCGAGGTGTTACATTTGTTTGTCTCAAGGACGTACAACTCCTGGTTTAGGCGTTAGTTCCTTCAGATACAGAATCCTGAGAGAAGGATATTCAGTGGAATCCGTAGGCCCGAGGGTGGTGATTTCTCTTCAAAGTGCAACACCGAGGTGTTACATTTGTTTGTCTCAAGGACGTACAACTCCTGGTTTAGGCGTTAGTTCCTTCAGATACAGAATCCTGAGAGAAGGATATTCAGTGGAATCCGTAGGCCCGAGGGTGGTGATTTCTCTTCAAAGTGCAACGCCGAGGTGTTACATTTGTTTGTCTCAAGGACGTACAACTCCTGGTTTAGGCGTTAGTTCCTTCAGATACAGAATCCTGAGAGAAGGATATTCAGTGGAATCCGTAGGCCCGAGGGTGGTGATTTCTCTTCAAAGTGCAACACCGAGGTGTTACATTTGTTTGTCTCAAGGACGTACAACTCCTGGTTTAGGCGTTAGTTCCTTCAGATACAGAATCCTGAGAGAAGGATATTCAGTGGAATCCGTAGGCCCGAGGGTGGTGATTTCTCTTCAACACTGAGGTGCTACATGTGTTTGTTTCAAGGACATACAACTCCTGGTTCAGGCGTTAGTTCCTTCAGGTACAGAATCCTGAGATAAGGATATCGAAGATACCGGGCAGGTTTATTCTCTCCTATCATCATTCAGGCCGCAAAATTAGGGCATTCTGTATTTAATTATCTTTTACCGAAAGAATACGAATACCGAGGTTATTCGCATTCTTACGGTCCAAGCTAATTAAATAGGGGCAGCTGTCATACCCTAATTTTGCCCCTACATTTTTTTTATTTCCATTTTTGCCCCTCATGCATTTTTGTTCCAATTTTGACCCATAACTTCTCTCACTTTTGCATAAGTCAAGAAAGTCAACATTTTGATCAAAAAGTCAACAGTTTGACCAAAAGTCAACACTTTGACTAAATAAGTCAACAAAACCTTTTTTTTCAATTTAAAAATCAATGTTGACACAAAAACACATGGAACTATTTTTTCTTGCATGATTATGGCTTAGCATTATCATAAGAGACAAAATTTTACCATTTTGCCCTCACATTTTCTTTATTTATTTATTTTTAATTAGTTACTTGCATTTCAAGAAACCTTTTTAAAACATCAAAATCAATCCTTTTTCTTTCCATTTTTTATCCATAAATACTTCACATAATCATAATTCCTTCATGCATGTTTTTATTCTTGCATTTTTATTGTTATTATTTATTATTTCTATTCAAAAATGATAAAAGAATCAAAGAAAGGGTACCAAAAATTTCCCATCTCACTCACACCTCACCATAAACCTAGATCCTTCTATTCCTATCCCACTCATCACCATTTTTTGAAACAAAAAAAAGAGAATCAAAATAGTACAAAATATCTCAAGAACAAAACTCCATTTTGCCCTCACTCACTCTCACAAACCACAATGCCACTTGACCTAGTCCTTCCATATAAATAAAACCTCAATTTCAGTGCCCTAGCACAGAGGACAAGACAGAAAACGGCGCAGCTCACTCCTCCAAATAACTCCATTTTTTCCTTTTTTTCTCAAAATCCAAAATCCATCAAAACCACCACCAAGCTTCAAATTCTTGATCACATAAGCTTCCAAACACTTCCAGTAGGTGATACTAGCTTCAAATCGCAATCAAAACGACCCAGAAACCCCACGTCCAAACCTCAAAAGCCTCCAAAAATGTGAGAATGGAGTAGGAGCTTTTGGCCTCTGTTTCTATCGTTTTTCCACACCATTCATCATTAAATCACACCAGGAACCTTTCCCCATCATCAATCGAACGTAATCTCACTTAAATCGTGTTTTCCCAATTTTTCATCCAAACTTTTCTTCACTATTTCTCACAACTGAGGCATTTACTGAGGAAACTAAGATTAGAATCGTGATCTACGCAAAATTCTGAGCAAAACCATATACCCACTTGTCATTTTCGTGGACGTTTTGAAGCTCCGGCCAAACCACCGTCGCCGGCGACGGTGGGTCCTTCACGAGGAAGAAGAAGACCCACGATGGTCCTTCAAACCACCTGATCGTTCTCCGTCCGTTGGATCTTTACTTTAAAATGCGTCCGTTGGATCAACAGCTTAAGCCGCGTCCGTTGGATCGTTTAACGAAGGGATCTGGCGTGCCACAACTCGCGTTCCACCGTAGACCCCATCTCCTGCGAAGCTCAGGATTACTTCATGATTGGGTTTGAATCATGGCCCTCTGATTGATCTGGACGCACTAGATCTGAGGTATGTAATCGTACACCTCTTTTGCATACCACACTGGAATATTTTTGGGCTGACTTCCTTTTTTGTTTGTTGACTCTGGCGTGGGCTGGGCCTTCTGGCCCAGATCTACTTTCTGTACCACCCTCCCTTTACTTTCTGCACCCCATCAGCTTAAATTAATTTTAATTGTTTTTCAGCTTATTTTCAAAAGCACTTAAGTGGCTAATAGCTTATTTAAGCTATTTTAGTCACTTTGCTATGCTTAAATTTTGCTCTCCATTTTTGAGTTCTTTATTTTAGCTTTTTAGCTTATTGTTTAGCTTTTTAGCTTATTTAATCACTTTTTAGCTTATTTTCATAAGCACTTATTTGGTGCTTAAGCTGTTTAGCTTCTTGGACCATTTGGTTATGCTTAAATCATGTGTGATTCCTGTTTGTCTCATTTGAGCATTTATTTTTGCTTTTAAGTTATTCTTTAGCTTTTTAGCTTATTTAATCACTTTTTAGCTTATTTTCATAAGCACTTATTTGGTGCTTAAGCTGTTTAGCTTCTTGGACCACTTGGTTATGCTTAAATCATGTGTGATTCCTGTTTGTCTCATTTGAGCATTTATTTTTGCTTTTAAGTTATTCTTTAGCTTTTTAGCTTATTTAATCACTTTTCAGCTTATTTTCATAAGCACTTATTTGGTGCTTGAGCTTTTTAGCTTACTGGACCATTTTGCTTTGCTCATATCATGTTTGATTTCAGATTATGTTCATGCTTCCCTTAGCTTGTTGTTTAATCATTTTTCTAGCTTTTTAGCTTATTTACTTAAGTGCTTAATTATGATTAATTGCTTATTTTTGTTTCTTATGCTTGTCTTCAACTCTTTAGCATTATTTCAATTCATTCTAACTCATCTCATTTACTTTGATTTAATTTAGCATGTTTATGTTATTTAATTCATTGTACGTTATTTTAGCTTATGCATTTTTATTTAATTATGCATCATTAATTATCATTCATTCTTGATTCATTCATGCATATTTAACTATATCGTGTTGATTCATGCATTCTCATTTGAATATTTGCATTCATTCACATTTAATTGTCGCATTGTTATTATATCAATTGTCATTGTTATTTAATTTTGCACTCTTTTTCCTCTTGGACTTTGTTTTCACAATCCAACTTAATCAAACTCTTTGCAATAATGGATGAAAAAGGGGGAACTTAGCATCTGCTTCTTTCCGCTCCGGATGACTTGGATCCTAGACATTTGACTAGTGATGGCAAGTTGTTCTCATCTTAATAAAACTCTAAAACAAATCAACCTTCGTCTTTTCCTTTTGGAATGCTTTCTTAATCAAAGTAAATCAAGACTTTCATAATAACAAAGGTGAAAAAGGGGGAACTTAGCATTTGCTTCTTTCCGCTCCGGGTAACTTGGATCCTAGACATTTGACTAGCGATGGCAAGTTGCTCTCATCTTAATTAAGCGTTAAAAGTTAACCCTCACACACTTAAACTTCTTTTCAGAAAACATGGATATACGCTTTATCCATTCCTCTGACACATACACAGCTTAAGCCTCTGATTAGAGCATACAAGCGTCATTGTATCAGCGGAATGCGAAATAAGCAACATCCGTTATTCAACTCTTTTTTCAATGGGTATACGCTTTATCCATTCCTCTGACACATACACAGCTTAAGCCTCTGATTAGAGCATACAAGCGTCGTTGTATCAGCGGAATGCGAAATAAGCAACATCCGTTATTCAACTCTCTTTTTCAATGGGTACACGTTTTATCTACTCCTCTGACACACACACAGCTTAAGCCTCTGATTAGAGCATGCAAGCGTCGTTGTGTCAGCGGAATACGAAATAAACGTTATCCACTAAAATCAACCAACCACACAAACAATTTTTTACCAGAACTACGTGAGTTTTGAGTTTCCCATTGCACCCGGGAATACGTAGGAGCGGGCTCCTACAACCGTCAAACTCAACTAATAAAAACCTTTTCTTTTAATTTATTTGGAAACGAAGTAGAGATTAAGTAAGAGATAAAAGGCAATTTATTTCAAACCTACGCAAACGAACCCCAAACCACCTAAACGGTTCCCATCGAGTACGATGGATGCGAGGGGTGCTAACACCTTCCTCTCGCATAACCAACTCCCGAACCAAAACCAAAGGTTTTCGTGATATTTTCCTTTCCCCCCACGGGATAAATAAACATCAATGGCGACTTCATTGAAATAAAATGGAAGTGATTTTCCAGCCCGCTACAGGTACGGCTGGAAAATCCGATTCATGTAATCCATAAAAATGGCTGGAGCATTAGTCAGACTGAACGGCATGACCAGGAATTCATAATGTCCATAGCGAGTCCTGAACGCTGTCTTGGAAACATCCGAGGACTTGATACGGATCTGATGATACCCGGAACGAAGATCAATCTTGGAGAAGATAGTAGCACCTCTGAGTTGATCCAAAAGGTCGTCAATCCTTGGTAAGGGATACTTGTTCTTGATTGTGACCTTGTTGAGTTGACGATAATCAATGCACAGACGCATCGTACCATCTTTCTTCTTTACAAGTAACACTGGTGCTCCCCAAGGTGAGACACTGGGTCGGATAAAGTGTTTCTGAAGCAACTCTTCAAGTTGAGATTTCAGTTCACGAAGCTCTAAGGGAGACATCCTATACGGGGCAACTGAGATCGGCTGGGAACCAGGAACTAGATCGATGGAAAACTCCACTTCCCTTTCGGGAGGTAAATTCATGATGTCATCTGGAAAGACGTCTAAAAACTCACTAACAACTGGAATATCACTAGGATACAAACTGGGCTCCGGATCGATGGTGAACAGGACACTGAAACACTTAGTACTGGCACCTAAGTACTGAATCATCTGATGAGTATTCTGGAGTAAAGCGGTAAGAGCTCTACTTTCTGGTGAAGTTTCGGTTGGAATGAAGAGATTCCTTTCAGCACATCCAATGTACACAGTATTGGCAGAAAGCCAATCCATGCCTAGGACTACGTCAAAATCTTTCAAGGGTAGACAGATCAAATCTATGTTATAGACTTTACTGCCCACAAGAACAGGACAATCCTGACAAACACGTTTAGAAGTAACCTTGCCTCCTGTGGCAACAGCCACAGTCATTGGGGGAATTAAAGGCACAGAGGGTAGTTGGAGTCGCTGAACACAGTCAACGGCTATGAAGGAATTAGTAGCTCCACAATCAAACAAAACTAACACTTCAGACTGTCCTAACATGCATACATCCATAATCAAAGCATTATTAGATTTGACTTTCTCACCATCAAGTGAAAATACCCGACCTTTGCTTTTGGAAGCGCCGCTGGAATCGCCCTGCCTCTTTAGCTTAGGACACTCGTGCTTGTAATGGCCAGGCTGCTTACAATAGTAACACATGTTCTTCCCTTTCATGCATTCTCCACTGTGAGGGAAACCACATTCAGCACAGTTCCTCGGCGAGCGCTGGGAATAGCTCTGTTTCCCTTTGCTTGTGGTGCCCTTGGTTCTCACTTGTAGGTTGAACTTTCCAGAATCCTTCTTCTTCTGAAAAGCTTCACTGCGCTCCTTGTGTATGTTACCCAGATCAGCTTCAGCATGATAGCTCCTTTGCACCAAATCACCAAAGGTAGTGATAGGCTGCATAGAGACATCGTGGGCTATGTCAGCTCTCAGCCCAAACCTATACTTCTTCATCTTCCATGATTTACTGGGAGCATCATTCCCGTCCATCACATATCTGACCAGCTCATTAAACTTCATGGTATACTCCGCTACTGACATACTTCCCTGCTTTAGCTCCGTCAGTTCACGTTCCATCTGGAATTGGTAGCTCTCTGGGATATAATGTCCAACGAAGAGACGTCGGAAATTTTCCCAATTCACCTCCATCTGACTGGCCTCCATATACGCCTTGGTTCCATCCCACCAGTGACACGCGTCGCCCCTAAAGAAGCGGGAGACGAATGTTACTTTGTCAACTTCAGTGCAATCCATGGATTCAAGGATACCACTCATTCGTTGAATCCATTCCCTGGCTTTCGCTGGATTGTATTCTCCGTAGAACTCCGGCGGACTCATGCGGCAGAACTCTCTGAATGCAGCGCTAGACCCTTGCTGCTGAGGGGGAGGATTGTTCATATGCTGTTGAAACATATTCATGAATTCTTGATGCTGCTGGGCTTGCTGGGCTTGCTGGGCTTGGAACTGCTGCTGCTGATGCATCATTTCAGCCCACATGTTCGCATTAGCATCTCCGTACATCTCAGGTTCATCATCATCATCATTAGCAACGTTCCTTCTAGGCCTTCCAGGTCCTCGTCTTGCTCCTGACATAGTGCTCTAACTGCCAATATCAAGTCAAGTTAGCTAGGCTTAAAGTGACATGACACCTAGAACAGATGTTAGAAATCCAGACAAATACTGGGATTCGGATAGTAATACTAATGAACTCTGGCACGATCTGAATCGACCTGCTCTGATACCAATTATAACACCCCACATGAAATATCTAGAATATCAGTGGATTATTATTATTGATAACGAGTGCATTATTATTACATGAGAAAATTCAAGCACACGCAGGTGCTAAGTACAACACGGATAAAGATACAACGGAAGCAAAAACATAAGTTCAACGGTACAACAAAGGATTACTGAAATACAACAAGATACGGAATAAAGGAAAGCAAGAACAAATGCAAATCCTCCAAGCACAGCTACTAGCTCACCAACAAGCATACCTTAGCCAACCTGTTTATCTGAAAAAAATTGTTTGGAGTGGGGTGAGACTACTAAGCCTCAGTGAGTCCTACTACCCTCCTAAGGTGACTACACCGGGGAAACCCTATCAGTCATACATATATTCATAACGTAACATAATATATAAGCATAAGTAAAAGTGTATCACCAAATTAATCTTATTCATTTTAAACACAAGGACACTCTGAGGTGAGCATGTCTCAGAGGCCTGCCATATCCGACAACCGATTCGGTCACGGCATAACGCTCACATGATCATAACCTAATGGATTATCCCATTGGGAGTCCATAACGCGACATAAATCGCAGCAAACCGACTGATACTAATTTAGTTGAATTCTACCATAATTTACCAAAGTCCCGGGGAACATGCATTTTCTAAAATTTCCTAAGTTATGCCCTAAGGTTATCTGTGATTAACATACTGTATAACATTATATAATTGTGTTACTGCAAGTGTATGCAACTTGGATGAGGATCTAAAACGAGTGTTTGAAGTTCAAAAAGTGGAAAAAGCTACTGTTCTGTCAAGCTCGCCTGGCGAGTTGTCACTCGCCAGGGCGAGTTGTTACAGGTCATGTTCCGTGTAAGCTCGCTACGGCGAAGAGGAGCTCGCCATGGCGAGATTATAGGTCCTGTGCCAAATTCGCTCGCCTCGGCGAGTTGTTACTCGCCAGGGCGAGGTTCATCAGCCTGAAGAACCCAGCTCGCCATGATTGCTCGCCCTGAGCTCGCTGTGGCGAGTTCACTCAGAACCTGCCCTGTTTTACGAAAAATCACATTTTAACAGTTTTAACACCTACAATCCTCATTCTAAGTCATGCCATTACACAATGTATATAATATAGAACAGAATGGAGAGGAATTTGGGAGCTAATTCCTCTCACACAACAATTTCCCTAATCTTAAGTTAACATGCAAAGTTTTGTAATTTGGGAAATCTAACTAACTAAACTTAAGAACCCACCTGGAATGAAGCTTTAATCTAGCTCCTGGGCTCCTAGAAACAGCTACTGCAACCCACTAACAGTCCCACGAACTCCAGACCAAGGATTGGAAGAATTGACTCTTAAAACCTCTTACTTTGCTCTAAGAATTGAATGATGTTTGGATGAATGATTCAGCTGGAAAGGAGGGTTATTTATAGTAGTTTCCTGAGGTATATGAACAGTGCACGAATTTGTTTGTGTCTTGGGCTGCATGTTAAGTTATTGGCTTGGGTAGTGGTGAGAAAAGGTGTGTTGTCATTTTGCTACATGTGAAGTTTGGGAAGGTGGGAGTACAGAACTGAATTGATGTTCTGATTATGTAGGTACAGAATCTCTGCATATTGAGAGGGTGGTTAGAGACTTGTGATGCATGAAGCCAACTTGGGGGTTGTGAGTGATTGAAGATTTTGGGAGTATTGTTGTTGTTGTTGTTCTCGTGAGTGAGGAAGAGAGATGAGAGCTTATGATGCTGAGTTTTCTGTTGTAAGATGGATTAATGAATTGGAGATTAACCTTTGTGCATGTAAGATAGAGGCTTAGGTGAGTGGTTTGGTGACTCATGGTTTAGGGTGAGTTGTCAAGCTAAGAGGTAAGTGAGTCATGAGCAAGAGAAAATGAGGGAAAGAAGTTTGAATTTGCTCATGTTAATTAATCTCAATTGTTGGATTAATGTATTATTTGTGTAGTTTAGACTTAATTAAATTTACCAATTTTACACATAATACACTTAATTCCACGATTTAATTAACTAACCATTTCCAAGAGATTCTAATTTTTAGTAGATAACCTCTATTAAAATTAGTTAGATAATTTAGGAGTTGGGATATTACAATATATATACCGTAGATGGATGGAGATGAAAATCATGGTCAGATGTAAACAAAAATCTCAATTCCAGTATCTAACTCTTTTTTTTTTTTGCTCAACTTGATTTATTTAATTTTTTTCATTCTATTTTATTATTATAATTATGATAACTTCATATATTGTGGTTTCCTCATGGAGTTGTAGGTTTTGATCTATTCATGGCGTGCTATGTGGGATTTGCGTTTTGGTAATGTGTTTCTTTCGAATAGATTATTTTTATAATTGATTATCATTTGCGGTGCAAATTTTACCCTACTATTTCATTGTACAAAGGTATGTCAATAGATATAAATTCTACAACAATTCTCATCATTCACCCAGAAACATTTTTAGCTTTGTGTGTTTGCAAAAATGGCATTTAGACGTGATTCTATTTTTAAAATTTCATCTTTTATTTATTTTTTATTTTATATTAAATTTTATCTCTTAAAGAAAACTGGAATTTGATTTGAAAAATTTCTATGGACATTTGATTTTATTTTATATTAAATTCTATGTTGTTGAATCAAATAAAATGGACTTTTTTTTTTGTTGATACAACTCTATGTGATGAATCTAATGTGCAATCTAAGCTGAGGGAGGTGAAGATCGAGAAGGAGTGATGACATATTGTCCCTTAGTTATAAACTAATATTTTCTATTTAAGATTTTGGTCGTCGTTTCAGTAAGTTTGAACATTTGTTTATGTAATTTGGTTTAAATGACATTCAATAGTATATGATATGATTTCGTATGAATAGTTAGTTTTTTTTTTTTATGTATAAACCTTTGTTTCTGGTAATTTCATGTTCTTATTATTTTTTGTTAACATGTATTGAAAATAATATTTCAAACTCATCAATAGAATTAGACATAGTGAGATATAAAAAATCACACGTACAATTCTAACTCGCGAATCATTGTATCAAAAGATAGCATATCATTCCTTTAATTGATATCTCATTAAGAAGAATATATTATATGTTTGGTCAGTGCACATACCTCTATGCACGAGTTGGATTAGTCATCTATTTTTGATGGGTCGGAAACCGGTGTGAAAGAAAAAAATTCTAAAAATAAAGCTATACTATAATCTACAAGCATTATAAAACATGAACTGGTTTTGTTAAAAAAAGAAAAGAAAAAGTGAACGGTACATATATAATAAATGTGAATATTATGTAATTATTATTAAATCAATTTTAGTTGATAATGTTTTTTTTTTGGGTACAATGTTTATTTTAATCCATATCTTTTTGAGATCTGTAAGACCCAAGATTTCATTGTATAGTTGGTTAAAGGATTATTAGGGTTCCGATGTGTTCGTGTTGTGAAACATCGTGTAATTAGTAGGTTTTGCTGTAATTGAATCCGTTTTGGACTCGTGCGCTGTAAAGGCACAGACTTTTGTCTTGTAATCCTCTTTTGTGAATAAGAAGGGTGCTGTGGATTTAGAATGACGAATTTTGGATTATTCTTGTTTTTGGAAAAACGAGTAGGATTTTACCCGTGGATGTAAAATCGTACTGTGTCTGTTTTAAGTGAGGTTTCGGATGGGAGTTTTATATATCTGCGTGAGCGAGGTTATGTTCTGATAATAATTTTCGAAGGCATGGAAGAAAATTACAGTCGCGGAAAAAGATTCGGCGATAAGTTTTGGAAATGTTTAACGTTGGACGTTCTTTCCGTAGTTTTTACGTTTTTGAGATTTACGTTCGTCGCGACGCGCGAGAGCTGAGTACGTGTCTTATTTTGGAAGATTGGATTTAATCTTGTGTTTATCCTTAAAGCATTTGATCCAATGGCTAGGGTTTAAGCTTGGACTTTTGTTTTTGATCCAAGGGTGGATAGTGAGCAAGAGCTTTTGTTAGTAAGGAGGTTTGGTCACTTGGTGGACTTAGGAAATTTTCACAATTCACTCCTTCCTTTCTCTCTTTCACGTGGACTCCATTCTTGCCTAACCTTCTTCACCAAATTTTCAATTCCTCACCATTTCACTCCATTTCAAGCTTGGAAGCTTATTGGAAAGTTGTAGAGAATCACTTTCTTAAGGTAACCCTCTCTTCTCATCTCCTAGGTTGGTAGATTTTTAGAGTTTTAAGGTTTTTGGGTTTATGTTCTTAAGAGGGTTTGGTGAGAAATGTTGTTCTTGCTAGTTTTTGTTTCATGAAAGCTGTTCATGAGAGTTTAGTAAGCATGCTAGGCTTTGTTGTTTCAATTTTCCATGAGTTGGTGAAAATCTCATGAGAAAAGTTAGGGTTTTAGGTTGGTTATGTATTGATCAATAACATGTGGTTAAGTTGTAAGGTTTTGAAAAGAAACGTTGTTTTTGAACCTTTAGGCGAAAGGGATTTGTGTTGCATGGTTTTGTTTTAGAAAATCCGATGAAAAATATTTTGGGGTTTATGAAAATATTTACTAAGAGTTTTGTGTGGTGTTTTGGGGTCAAAATGGTTTAAAACTCTTGTGTTATGTGGCGTTGCTTTTGCCTAAGAAAACATGTTTAAAAATGATTACCGGTCGGTTGAGGCCCGTAATAAAACTTGTGCTTGAGTTTGGTTTTGATTTTGGAAATGAAAACCAAATAACTTTCACTCGAAGCAACCAACATACTTTCGGAAATGTAATGCTTTGTTGTGCAAACGGTTGTTGGGAACCAATACTATGCGTATGTGGTGTGTTGCGTGAAAAGTTGTTTTTGGTGAAAATTGAGTAAACCAAGTTTTGCTGTTTCTGCTGTTTTGTCTCTGGTGTACTCGCTGAGCGAGCTGTTACTCGCCACAGCGAGTGTGCTTTGAAGCAACTCGCCAGAGCGAGCTCCAGAGCGAGCGAGATCAGTAGCTCCTGACTTCACTCGCCGTCAACTCGCCGTGGCGAGCTCTGGGACCAAAATTTTTGGAGTTTGATGTTCTAAAATTATTTTTAGGCTTCCTATCTTTTTTTATTAATTTATGGAAGTGTCGGGGATTGGAAACGGGTTTTTCGGGTACTCGGAAAGTACGTAGCTTGTAACGCAAGAAAACGGTCATTTTGCATTTCAATTTATTTAAGACTTTTGACTATTGTTTTGGGTCCTAAAAATAGTACAAATAACTCATAATGGTTGATCAATACGGTAGTTTTTGGTGTGATGTCCGAAAGAGTGGTTTTCCTTAGAAACATTGAGGGTTTTTGGGACTTTGGTATAGTTTCAATACGTTTGGTTTAGAAACAATGTATTGATCGTACGTTGCTTGTTTTAGGAAGCGCGTCGTGTGGTTTTGATCGTGTGTAGTTAACGGAAGCTTGCCGAGGTAGGGGCTCCACTTTATTTTCGTCTTTTAAAATGGTTACGACATGTTTTGTTTGCTGTTATGCATTTGTTGTGTGCTTTGACATGTTTGTACTTATGTATTCTCGTTGATGAGAACGTGGTTTAATTACTTGTGCAATTTGCATATGATTAGGAAAATGTATGTAGGTTGTGATGGTTGTACATAGGCTTTAGGCTATGTGATTGGTTGCATGAGCATATATTAATGCGTGCGTCGGATAGGACTACGCGGGGATTTTGTCTGTGTGACTATCCTGTATTATGCCAAAGAGAATATATGTCATGCATTTCATAGTTGCGTGCCTAGGTGTATGTCTGTGTGACTTTGCCTACGTACCGGGCGTTGACTGTGTGGCTTCGCCAAATCCGACTGGATTTTATTGAGTTGGTGTTTGTCTGTGCGACTTCACCTGGTGTTTGTCTGTGTGACTTCACCCGCCTTGTGTGGCATTTTAGTGCGGGTACGTATATGACTGTGTGGCTTTGCCTACCCCACGACTCTTCGAGGAGAGGTTAATTTTCCGGAAAATCATGCATGTGGCGAACCAGTGACGGTCGTCCCACCCATTGTAGAGGTCTGCATTAGGATTGGTGATTTATTTATATATACCCGTTGGTGGGAACTACTTTGAGTTTAAGAGCTTTCTCTTGTGTATGTGGAAATTTGTTATGTGTACATCTTTCGCACCGAATATATATATACATACTTGTATTTTGTGGTGACCCCTTTCTTTCATTTGCGGGCTCATCCCACCCAGATGTTGGGCTAGGTCGTGGTGACGACGGTGGCTGTTCCGGGTCCCAGTGAGAGGTTGGAGTTTAGCTTAGTTAGACTATGCGCCAGTGTGGGTTGTACACTGTGCTTTTTGGGTTAGGCATAGGATTCTAGCTAGTTTTGTTGTAAGTATTTGAATACTTTGGCTTGGATTGTAATTATTCCTGAATACACTTTGCTTGTCGAAGCACCTTTTGGTAATGAGTCTTTGTATATTTGAATGCCGGCTCATTTAAAATCTTTTATGTGTAACTCTGATGTGTATAAAAAAAAAATATATATATAATGCCTTTTCTGGCTTATGAAAAACGGGGTGTTACAAGATCTTTTTTTCAAGATTTAATAATGTACACATGAAACTCGCAAGTGAATCCTCTTCTAACATTGTTTTGATCGACATTAAATAATCATAACCAATTTTTTTTTATAGAATTTCTTTTTCTTTTGAAAACTCAATATCCGGCCTGAGGACCTACTAATTCAAGGGGACTAATCTCACCGTTCACTTTGCAGAGGCTCCGTTTAATGTCCTCCATATAAGGGATCAAATTGAAACTTTTAGAACATAAGTGACCAAGTTAAAACTCAAATAAACATAAGGGACAAAATATTGAATCAAGGCTATTTTTTATGTAATTTATACGGGACTTACTTTTTAAATTTATCCAAGACTATATTTATATTTGGGAGGGATCAATTGACTCCAAGAGTAAGTTTAAAAACTTACTCCAAATCTAAACCCTTAATCTTAATTTTAATTAATGGCCTTGATTAATTACTAATAATTCTTATTATGGTGAGATGTATTCTATTTTTTTTTTTTTTGTCAATCTACTCCATCCTCTCTAAAGTCTAAACTCACATGAGTGTCATTAAAAAATAATCTCACTTTGCCACTTTTACTCCTCTCAATCTTCCGGTACCATTGAAACCTTCAATTGCAAAGAGGATTTTTAACAAAAATATATTACAAGTTGATTGATTTGTTCATGTTTTTTATATAAAAATTATTCGATAGTTGATTGATATGCCTCTTGCAACATGAACAATCCCCTTTCACTACCTCTCTTAAAACAATGAGCTTGTGGGTATATGTAAAACAAGAATCACCAGAATATATGTTCCATAACAAGATGCAGGTTAATTATTTCTTCAAAATAGGTATGCTAGCTAGCAAATATTGATCAAATAAGGATATTAAATATTGCCAATCTCCCAATTGTATTTTCAAATTTCTTCAAACCTAATTCTTTGATATGGAGGTATCTAGGTTTTCTATAACTGTTTTGCAGTCAAATATTTTATAGAAAAATTCCACCCTAAGAATTATTAGTAATTAATCAAGGCCATTAATTAAAATTTAGATTAAGGGTCTAGATTTGGAGTAGGTTTTTAAACTTACTCTTGGAGTCAATTGATCCCTCCTCTTTATATTTATATGTAACTTATACGGGACTTACTTTTTCATTTATATTTTATTTGCAGATGTGTAGAAAGGTTATGAAAGGAACAACAAGATGGTGAACTTGACGGATCAATAATGTTCTCTTCTTATTTCTTATTCTCATACAATTTGTGGTTTTTGAAGAGCTTAGAAGCATTTGTATGTATTGTTACCGACTATAAGTATATGTTATAGTCACTAAAATTGTTACCAAATTATTTATAAAAAAAAAAAATGTTACCAAATTTAAGTATTTTACATTGATTGATTTTATTTTCGAGGGACAAAGATTTGTTCATCTATTTGAAAGATTATGGGAGATGAAGATTATCATATTTCTTATTTTTGTATGTGGATTTTAATTTGAAATTTCATAATCAATGATCATGATTGTAGTTTCATTTAAATATTTGGCACTTTTTAGAAAATTTATGTTGTACTCTATCATGTGAAAAATACAAATAACAAAAAAATATGTGTAGTGTGCTTTTGATCCATAATTCAGTTATAGACATCATCATATTACACATTTAACTAAACTTCGAAAATTGTAACCCATCTGACGATCACATAAAACTATTGTTTGAAGTTTAGTCACTTCATTAATGCAGATAACTATTTTTAAAAAAATTATGCAGTAATCTATATTAATATGAAACTATTTTTTTTAGGTGACTTATATTTCTATTTATATATTAATATGGATGCATATTTTTTATTGCAATTTATGCGGGGACGTATTTTGCACTCATATATTAATACGGAGGCTATCCTTTTATTTATTTTTTTTGTAGTTTTTTCGGAATCTATATATTTTACTCATACGATGATTATTTTTATTTAAATGAGAACCTATATTTCTATTCCTACATTAATAAGGGATCTATTTTATTTTTGTAATTTAAATTGTAGTTTATATTTCTACTCATGTTAGTAGGAAGACCTATTTTACTATGACTATTTTTTTTAATTACTACATAAATTTATATTTCTTTTCATATATTAATAATACGGGATCTATTTTATTTATGTAATTTCCACTGTAGTTTATATTTATACTCCTATATTAATACGAAAACCTGTTATTTTTTAATTTTCACGTGGCCTGTATTTCAACTCATACATCAATACGGGACTTATTTTTTATTGTAATTTTTATTGGAACATATATTTCTACTTATGCATTAATACGGACGGTTTTTTTTTTATAATTTATACTTAGATCTATATTTTTACTAATATTATTAATACGAAGACGTACTTATTTATTTTATAATTTTTATGTAATCTATATTATTATTCATATATTAGTAGGGAGACTTTTTTTTTATTTCAACGGGAACCTATATTTATGGTTAAATATTAATAGGGGAATCAACTTTTTTTTTTGTTATTTATATTGTAGTCTATATTTCTATTGATATATTGATACAATGAAATTTTTGTTTTTGTAATTCATATCCACCTCAAAGTCTCTTCCATATATTCCATAGAGAAATTATTTTCCATCAACTTTATAATTCTTTTAGTGGAGAATAATAGAAAACACAGCTATGATACATTTTTAATTTGATATAAAACAATACGAACTATAGAAATATTCCTTAAGAAAATCTATGATACTACATAAATTTTACAATTAGTTTTTATCACATAATGATATTTTTATTTTTATCACAAAATGTTATTAATTTTCTTTTATATATTAGCAATTAAAATTTTAAATTTTCTGTAACAGCCCGTTTTTTCATGGCCCAAAAGTAGGCACTTTTTTTTTTTTTTTTATAACACGGGACAGAGTGCGCGGAAAATATTTTACAATGAGCCGGCATTCAAATATGCAAAAGAACTCATTACCATAAGGTGCTTCGACAAGCAAAGTGTATTCCTGAATAATTGCAGTCCAAGTCTAAGTATTCAAATACTTACAACAAAACAAGTTAGAAAACCCTATGCTAACCAAAAAGCACGGTGCACAAAACACACCGGCGCATAGTCTAACTAAACTAAAACTCCAGCCGCTCACTGGGGCCTGGAACAGCCACCGTCGTCACCACGACCTAACCCATCATCTGGGTGGGATGAGCCCGCAAATGAAAGAAAGGGTCACCACAAAAATAAAAGTACATATATATAACCGGTGCGAGAGATTGTACACATAACAAATATTTCCACAAAGCACAAGAGAAAGCTCTTAAATCATTCAACAATTCCCGCCAACGGGCTTATATATATAATGCACAACAAGCCTAATGCAGACTTCTACAATGGGTGTGGTACTGCCAGAGCTACCACATGCAAATGAATTCCGGAATTACTAATCATAACCAATAAAACCGCAAAGGGTTAGGGTGGATCCACTCACGCAATCACACCCCGTGGTCCACTCACGCAACCACTTATTGTACTCAATAAGATCCCGTAGGATTTTGGGTGGGTCCACTCACGCAACCAACACCCCGTAGTCCACTCACGCAACTACGCACAATGAATGCATGAGCATACGATTCCCCTTATATGCTAATGCAACACATACATATCGTACACGCATATGTAATCACACCACGACAACACATACATATACATCTAGTCATATGTATTTAATCACCTGCTCATACACATAGTTCACCAAACATATGTAAGACAACAAATCATGTATTTACCACGATCTCATATCGAGAATACATCACAACAACATGCCAAGCACACCACAATTGCATACACAGCAAAACAAAGCATGTTTACCAAAACCGTTTGAAAAGACGGAAATAAAGTGGAGCCCTTACCTTGGCAAGCTTCCGTTACTCTATTCCGCGAAATTCTACAATTCACGCTACCTTAGAAGATGATTCCTCACAACTCCAAGCTTTCCAACAAGCTTATGATCAAGGGATTTGGTGATGGATTGAAAATTTTATCAAGGATGGAAGAGAGAAAGAAGTGTCACGGCCAAATGAGAGAAAGAGAAGTGAGGTTTGTGATTTTGCTTCCAAGACTAATAGTTAAACCTCCTTACTATTCAATCAAAGTCTTGATCAATCTAGGCCCTTAGATTAAAACCAACTTGCAAGACTAAACCCTAGCCTTTGGATCAAAATAACTCATGATTGTTTTTTTTGAACAAATATCTACTTTACGCTACTCAGCTCATCGCGTTTGCTCTCGGCGAGTCGCACCTCGCTAACGGACGGAAATCTCAAAAATACAAAATCTCACAAATAAACGTCCGTCGTAAACCGTTTCCAAATATTATCGCTAAACCTTTTTCCTCGACTGCAATTTTCTTCCACACCTCGGAAAATTAATCTCAGAATATATCCCGCCTCGCGCAGATATATAAAACCCCCAACTAAAATCTCACTGAATTCAGAATCAGTAAAATTTCACAACAGCGGGTAAAATCCTACTCGTTTTTCCAAAAACGAGAATAATCCAAAACTCGCGTTTCTGACTTCACAGAAACCTTCTAATACTCAAAAGAAGAATACGACCCAAAAGTCTGTGCCTTTCCAGCGCACGAGCACAAAACAGGCTCCATTTCAGCAAAAATTCCATTAATGTGACGATACTCACAAGACCGCTCCACCAAAAACCCTAAAAACTTAGCCGACACTAAAGTTCCTTAGAAAAACTGTACAGTGAAATCTTGGGTCTTACATTACTACCCTCCAAAAAGAAGTTTCGTCCTCGAAACTAAAGGTAAGGATAACGACTCAACCAGTCATTACCATCACCAACACAGCAAAATCCCACTGGTTTCAAGCTCTAGACACAAGCTAGACATCACACAATGAGTTCACCACCCAAAATTTACTTTACCACGAAGGTTCATACACGCTAGTTCCCCACGGATCCTAGGTAAACATGACAATTTCACGAGGTCACCCTTTTCCGGCTCTGCGGCATAGCCCACCCCATTAGTTTCACACGAGGTTGTGAGTGGCTACCCTCCAAAAAGAAACACCGAAACTTTCTGCGCACCACCAAAGCTAGCAAAACTAGTCAATTCCAATCAACACGATTCTCGTCTACCATCAACAATAAATTAAGGACGGCCAGTCCCTCAATTTGTCAATAGACAGTCGACAATCTTGATGGTGGTTTAGACCATCTTTACCCAACTTAAGTGATACTTCATTCCGCTTATGCTCAAGGTCCTCCGAGTCACAAGGGTTCCACAAATCTTTCGAGGTTTTTCTTAATGTTTCCCTCGATCTCTTACGAATACAAGGTCGAAGTCGCAAGACACAACGCTCAAGACACGTAGCTTAAGCTATCATGCTTCCTTTCTTGAAGCACCCGTGGAGTATCATCCACTAGTAGTACCGTGCCACTACGGCAAGTACCACCCAAACCACTACATTCTGAGCAAGTTATCTTCTCTTAGGAAGAACTTCACACCTTACCAATATCCATGAGTCCGCGACTCAATGAATACGCCGAACCGTCTGCTCACATGCGGATCTATTTCCAATCACGACTTAAATAATACCACCCCCACCTCCGGTTGGTAATTACACTCCTCATAGTCTTGTCACTTGCCAAACTAAACCATATACTTCTCTTGGACTCCCTTATCCAAATCTCCAATTCCCCAGAATCGGTTCCTTATACGTTATCATTACTTCCAAAATGGCATTTAGACGCATCTCGCGTGCCTTAAACAAACGTTTATCCTCGTCGACGGCCATCGTCGGCGCACATCCTCTTCACAACGTATTCTCATTCTATTCCTGAACTCTCCTGAGTTCCTTTTTCTCTTACAATAACATCCTCTCTTACTCAAAAGAGTTGGTCACCCTGACCATTCCTAAATACTCCGAACATCACCACTCTCGTCGAGGTACCTACCTTCAAAATAACTCTTAGGGCATTCCTCACATTACTATTGTCTAACCATCCTTGTTGACAACATCCGAATCCCTTATACTTACTCACTATCGATTTCCATCATACCACGTCTCTCTTCATTGTAACCACTACAATGAACCAAAGCTCTACAAGCTTCCATCAACTTGCCATTAGGCAATTTCTTATCCTTCTTATTTCCGAAATTAGGTGTGAGACAAATCCCTTCGCCAATCCTCAATTGGCATAAGCCACATCCTCAAGGGCTTCTCTCTAAATCCTCATTCTTTTCTAGACCCAGAAACAGATCCACAAACCATTTCATCTCCATCACTCTTTCTCCTCTTTGAAGATGAATTCATCAAATGAAAGACAACCAAACAATGGAACATTTTCTCTACGAGTTCGGCTAGAAACACCACTAGCCACACTTCTTCGTTCGACCAATCTCAAATCTTCATAACCATCTAAAGCTACAGTATCCTCCAAAAACAATAACCAACTTCCCACATACGTTCTCGCTATCCAATCTGACACATCCATTCACTAACTGGACTTATCCATCTCTAACTTCCCTTACGGTGTCAACTAATGTACGTGTCGTAATCAAACGCTCCAAATGATTAATTCCTCCAGTTCTTATTAAGTATCTCCTCTCCATTCGATTGGTCCTTCATCACCGTGACTATTCTAAAGTCATAAGATCTGTTCCTACTAGGGAATCAATTCCCCGATCTCAAGTTCTGACCAATCATATTCTTACATCTATTCACTCATCATTTTCTTATTCACTTTTAACTCGTCCTTAAAAGGTCACTGCAATTCACCTACCAATCGACTCGTCTTACGCATCCATCAAGCCATTAAACATTCATCTCAAATCTTAATGCTCGACTTATCAAAAATATCTACCAACGCACGACACTTTGCTATGATTTTATCCTTAGTACGTTCGATACCCAAATCTAATTCTTGAATTTACTGCTCAAGAACTCTAAAAACTCGTCGTACTATCCATTTAATCCTAATATACAATAAAAGTCCTTCCAACTATCAACTTTCATTGTCTTAGTATTCTTACTAACGGATTCCTTTTCTACTCAAACACGACATTCTTAGAAAATATCCAAAAATTCTCGTCCATAACTTGAATTTATTCAAAACTTGCCCACCTCAACTCTTATGGTATCATAAATTCAAGCTGCTACTTAGTCCTTCAACCATCTTGGTCGATCAAAATCGTTAACTTATATGCGCATCCACACATGATCTCTACTCAATCTTGACTAATCTCCTCAAACTGCTAAACCAGTTTACTTTCCCTTATGGTTTACTTGCCAATAGTTAACAATTCTAGCTTACACTGCTACAATTATCTGGACATTTCCATAATAGATACCTCTATTTTCACCTATCAGTGATATGCAACTCACTTTCAAAGGTTGAACTCCTCGTTCTTTACCTAAATATCTCTCCACATCCATCTTTATTCAACAATCAATTACCTATCGTTGTATCTCACATCGACATCTGCATTTACTATCTCCCGAACTAGGTATAGATTGTCACTTATCAACGTGATACTTGGTCTCCTACCTTCAATCATCACAAGATTCATCCTTACAAATCTTAGCTTCGAATCTAATTTATCTCACACACTTGAATTAAACCCTTAAGGTACCCATCGTTCGCATAAATGCCGTATAACCCCACCAGGTTTCCTCACTCTGGACGTACAACGTCCTTTAATTCCAATTCAAAGTGCCTCAATTATTGTCCAATCGTCGCAATTAAATCCAACTGACATCTCTGCATGTTCCACCATTCTACAGTGGTCGCATCCTCTTGACAACTGACGTCTTCATCAAGTCTCGTCTGAACTCACCAGATGGACATCCAATATCATCTTCAGAAGGTCGTCCCAATCTGATCCTTACTTAAAATCCTTTATCAATTGACGTTCACTCGTCCATAACCAGCACCTCTGAGTGGCAACATCTAACGCCACTTCCCATCCATTAAATTACTTTCAAGAATCACTTGTAGTTCTTGTTCGCTCAAGTCCGTCATCTTCGGACTGCCGCATCCAAGGAATTTAGAGACACTTGTCGACTAAATTCGACCAAGGCTTGGGGGTTTCCCAATTCCACTTACTGAAGCCTCACTCCCTGCATTACTTCAGTAAGACACAAACCAGTGTCTAAGCATATCTCATGCTAGACTCAAACAACCAACCACATAACCCACAACACAACAAAAACAACCGCTAGAACTAACACAACTCTAGCTATGTTCTAACCGACTCTGGACTAACGACTCAAGTATACACTTTCCCTTTGAAGATTTAAAGCCGTGCTCTGATACCAATTGTAACAGCCCGTTTTTTCATGGCCCAAAAGTAGGCACTTTTTTTTTTTTTTATAACACGGGACAGAGTGCGCGGAAAATATTTTACAATGAGCCGGCATTCAAATATGCAAAAGAACTCATTACCATAAGGTGCTTCGACAAGCAAAGTGTATTCCTGAATAATTGCAGTCCAAGTCTAAGTATTCAAATACTTACAACAAAACAAGTTAGAAAACCCTATGCTAACCAAAAAGCACGGTGCACAAAACACACCGGCGCATAGTCTAACTAAACTAAAACTCCAGCCGCTCACTGGAGCCTGGAACAGCCACCGTCGTCACCACGACCTAACCCATCATCTGGGTGGGATGAGCCCGCAAATGAAAGAAAGGGTCACCACAAAAATAAAAGTACATATATATAACCGGTGCGAGAGATTGTACACATAACAAATATTTCCACAAAGCACAAGAGAAAGCTCTTAAATCATTCAACAATTCCCGCCAACGGGCTTATATATATAATGCACAACAAGCCTAATGCAGACTTCTACAATGGGTGTGGTACTGCCAGAGCTACCACATGCAAATGAATTCCGGAATTACTAATCATAACCAATAAAACCGCAAAGGGTTAGGGTGGATCCACTCACGCAATCACACCCCGTGGTCCACTCACGCAACCACTTATTGTACTCAATAAGATCCCGTAGGATTTTGGGTGGGTCCACTCACGCAACCAACACCCCGTAGTCCACTCACGCAACTACGCACAATGAATGCATGAGCATACGATTCCCCTTATATGCTAATGCAACACATACATATCGTACACGCATATGTAATCACACCACGACAACACATACATATACATCTAGTCATATGTATTTAATCACCTGCTCATACACATAGTTCACCAAACATATGTAAGACAACAAATCATGTATTTACCACGATCTCATATCGAGAATACATCACAACAACATGCCAAGCACACCACAATTGCATACACAGCAAAACAAAGCATGTTTACCAAAACCGTTTGAAAAGACGGAAATAAAGTGGAGCCCTTACCTTGGCAAGCTTCCGTTACTCTATTCCGCGAAATTCTACAATTCACGCTACCTTAGAAGATGATTCCTCACAACTCCAAGCTTTCCAACAAGCTTATGATCAAGGGATTTGGTGATGGATTGAAAATTTTATCAAGGATGGAAGAGAGAAAGAAGTGTCACGGCCAAATGAGAGAAAGAGAAGTGAGGTTTGTGATTTTGCTTCCAAGACTAATAGTTAAACCTCCTTACTATTCAATCAAAGTCTTGATCAATCTAGGCCCTTAGATTAAAACCAACTTGCAAGACTAAACCCTAGCCTTTGGATCAAAATAACTCATGATTGTTTTTTTTGAACAAATATCTACTTTACGCTACTCAGCTCATCGCGTTTGCTCTCGGCGAGTCGCACCTCGCTAACGGACGGAAATCTCAAAAATACAAAATCTCACAAATAAACGTCCGTCGTAAACCGTTTCCAAATATTATCGCTAAACCTTTTTCCTCGACTGCAATTTTCTTCCACACCTCGGAAAATTAATCTCAGAATATATCCCGCCTCGCGCAGATATATAAAACCCCCAACTAAAATCTCACTGAATTCAGAATCAGTAAAATTTCACAACAGCGGGTAAAATCCTACTCGTTTTTCCAAAAACGAGAATAATCCAAAACTCGCGTTTCTGACTTCACAGAAACCTTCTAATACTCAAAAGAAGGATACGACCCAAAAGTCTGTGCCTTTCCAGCGCACGAGCACAAAACAGGCTCCATTTCAGCAAAAATTCCATTAATGTGACGATACTCACAAGACCGCTCCACCAAAAACCCTAAAAACTTAGCCGACACTAAAGTTCCTTAGAAAAACTGTACAGTGAAATCTTGGGTCTTACATTTTCAGTTTAAAGTAAAATATATTAAAATATATTATTTATAAGTCAATAAATCTACAAACGCATTACCACCCGTGCTTGGCACGGGTCTGGATACTAGTTATCTAATTGACAATATAAGGAGATGTTGTTTTCATGTAATTAATGTATACAATTTACTTTACTCATATTAATCATATTAATACCATTTTCTTCTTTTAGTGTGATTTTTTTTTTGAATCAAAAGCATTGAATGGTAAAACAATGTGAGGGAAGAATGAATATGGGATTGCCATGTGTATATTTTATTTGAAAAAAGGCTCTCAAATTATATATATATAGATAATTTTCATATGTCATCATCATAAATCAAATTACATTACACTGCAATTGCAAACTTAACCTAAATCTCTAAAACGCAAAAGTAGAAAATTGAAAAGACAAATACAACTAAAAAAAAAGTAAAGGATTAATCTTCAATGTCTTGAACTCATGCCTTAGATGAGACCTTCATTCTACCAAATTGACCAGCTGCCCGCATATACAATAAAATATAAAATTAGAAATTTAATGATCAAAGTCATTAAATTTTAAATAAATATAAAGTTTACACATAGTTCATGACAAAATAAAAGTATAGTAAAATATCCGGTTTGAATGAAGAAATTATTTTACTTAAACAATGTATTAATCTGCATACATACATAAACAAATAGTTCAAAACATCATTTTAAGTTGAATGGAAGGGAAATTGTTGGATACATCACAAACGAATACAAACAACCAAAGTCTAAGATTGTCTCACAAGATTAATCTAAAAAATTAATTCTATTTGGATCAAGAGTCATTAAAAGATATAAGAACAATAGAAGTTGTTGAAAACACACAAAATAAAAGAAGGAAATTTCGAAAGGATTTTGAATTATATGAGTGAAATGTTGAATCAATGCAAGGAATGATGAAAGTATAAACAGTATTTATAGCAAAAAATTCAAGCAATTGACTAATATTATATAGATCTGAAATTCGCTGAAGCAATTGAATAAATAATTTGAAAAATGAAGAAAATAATAATGAGTAAATCAAATAAGTAGATGAATATTGAATGAAGTATTTAAAATAGGCTAATTCAAACACATTAAACTGAAAACGATTTTTTGTTCTAGGTAAAATGAAATTTTAAACAAACAAAAAAATCATATGATTAATAGTTTATTCCTTTTATAGTCAAAACATTTATGGTATATTCATTTCATTCTCATCCCACTTTTTTTGTGACACGTAACAATAAATGACATATTCATCATTATTTCAATTCCAAAAACAATTGATGTTGCAATTAGAAATAAATAAATGACCATCACTTGATCAAAAAGAACGTCATTGATAATACACTAAATTCCTAACAAAAAGAGAAAAATTAACGAAATCATTATGACAAATTAATTACAAATAATTTGATAAGGAAACAAATAAATGTCTCGAAAATTAATCAAAAAACTCAACTTTTTATATGCAACTTTTTCGATTTTTTTTAATTGGTGTTAACTTTTATAATGAAAAAAAAAAATTCGAACTTCTATAAATATACACTATAATAAACTTACATATGCTACTAAATATATACATTTGACTCATTTGGACTAACATCTACTACACAAAAAGTACATTGTTACAGATACATTCATCAACAATTGTTGTTCTCAACTCCAAGACACATCTCAAAAGTGTTCTTTAATTTAAAAAGACAATTGTAAATCTCCCCTTCACAGCTTTCTTTGTGATTACATTCCTGAAAAAATAGAATAAAAAAGATTGATCAAAAGATTAAAAAAACTGAATAAAGAAGAAAAAATAGAAGAAAAATAAGGAAAACATATGAGTTATAAAATAGTGAATAAAATGAAATAGAAAAATTAAGTAATTACACAAATAATGATAAATATCTAAGTAATATTAGTCTAGGTATAGACACGTAAAAAGAAAGAATTTTGGAAGAATTTCAACTTCTATGAATGAATATTGAAATAGTGTGAAGAATAACAAATATTTATAGGAAAATACACAATCATCAAATTCATTGTGAAAAATTATTCGCAATTAATAGCATTCATGTAACAAAAAAATCATTTGAAAACTAATTAAAAAATAAATATATTTAATGCATTAATTGTCAAATCGTTGTGAGAGCAGAGTTAATGTGAGTACGCCACGTGGCAAGAGAGTGGCTATGAAATCGTCCTCGCTTATTACATATAGTAGATTAGTCACTTGTTTCATATATAAAATATATATATACATCTTTTTTTTTTCACTAATAAATAGTGAGACATATTAGTTATATAAAATAAAAATACATGCCCAAATAAAAATAAAAAAATACATGCTCAATAGATAAATTAAACGGTCAATATATATTGTCTAAAATTAAATATAAAAATAAATGCTCAATATTAAAGTATATATAAGAAGTTTCAATTTCAACATAATATATATAAAAAATGATCAGTAAATTAGACTATCTATACTTTATTAATTTAATAATATTTCATATATAAATTATAAGCTTAAATGCAGTTTTGACCCCTTAAATTTTATAATTGCGCGATTTTGGCCCCTAAATTTTAATTGTGTGATTTTAATCTCCAAAGTTTCATAATTGTTCAATTTTAGTAACCCAAATTTTAGTTGTGCGCGATTTGGCCCTTCAAATTAAACCCCTTTTTTGCATATGCTAATCTGCCGTTGACTTTTTTAACTAAAACTTGCTTATGTCACTACTAAAAAATAAGCTTTTAGCGTCGGACTAAAGCCCACTCTAATGAGCTAAAAACGGACGCTAACTCATATTTAGAGTCGGATTAGCGTCGGTGTCGGGGTTGAGGCTAAAACGTTCGAAGCTAAACACTAGCGTCGGATATTGTCCATCCGACTCTATATTAGAGTCGGCTAAGCCGACTTTATGTCCGACTCTAAACACATCGGACGCTATCTTAGTCAACTACAAGAAGTCAACAAAATATAGTAGCCTCGGTGCATCCGACGCTAAATTAAGTTTTTTTTTTTAAAAAAAAAAACCCTACCTGCTTGCATCTAACGTCTTTCTTCTACTATTTAATACTATTTTTTTGACACATGCTATTTAATACTTAGAAACACAAATTACACCAAATATGCCAAAAAAAATAAAAAATGAATTATCATAAACAAGTATATTACTTTATTCTCCATCACCAATTTCATCATAAATAATCTACACAATCAAGTTATTGAATAAAAAGAAAAGGTTACTTATTTCTCACAAAAGGGAGTCTCACTAATTACCCAAACCAGTTTGAACATAGTAGGTGCAGTAAATTCCTAGGAGACATAATTCTTATGAGACATAGTAGCACAAGACTGATATAAAAACATAGGAACATCAAGTCTTAATCTCTACTATTCCTATATAACAAAATCCATTACAAACTTATGTATAAACAGCTACAATAACAAAAGGAAGAAACAACATTGTTTGCTTAGATACTTATATCTGAGAAAGGAAGAATCCATATAGACATGTAATACAAGATCAAAATGAATCAATTACATGACAGAAAAAACACTACTCTTATATAGAGCCACCAACAATGTTAATTTAATTAAACTAACTAATCATGTAAAATATAATGATTACAAACTGTAAGTGGAATAAAAAAAAGAGAAATCCATATCTATTTAATAATACAAACCAAAGAGCTTTCAAGATTTCACATTAAGTTATGCACAATAACACCATCTTAATGATGGTTGAAAATTAAAGGCCATACCAGAAACAATTAGAACTCCAACTGACAGCATAATAAACCCCAACTTCGTAGCCTATTAAATCAAAGATAACAGACTTCAATTTAAGTAAAGATGTTGCATGAAAGAAAAAAGACAACAGATTTCACATAAATAGTATCTTTTACCTCAGATTTTTATTCAGACTTCAACATAAAGATCTTGAAACAGAAGCTGGATTAGAAACTGCAGGAACATAAAAGTGAAGATAAGTAGGAGACAAAATTAGTGGACACCACAGACATAATGTTGATAATTGAAGAAATGAGACAATAACTTACATTGAACAGATCACTCATTGCTGAAAAATCAAAAGGGTTGGCTGGAAACTAGTAGTACCAAGGCCAAGAGTTGCTTTGGCTGAACCAACTTTGTCATCTAAAAGATTATAACATAAGTCAATAATTATCAACAATTCAAATGACAACAAAAGAAAAAATGGGAAGTAGTGGAGACGAAAATTATGATAGTAAAAATTTGCAAAATTGAAGTCAAAATATATATACAACCAATAACTTACATAGGTAGCACCAGGTCGATTATCAACTGAAGCGCCAAAATTCCTCTTGTGCGTTTTCAAAAAACGACTCATTGGAGGGCAAATTCCTTTGAAGATTACTCGACTACAAATAATAAAATATTGAAACAATCAGAAGCATATGAATAAAGTAATATACATTGCATATTAAAGCAAGTATCAAATGTCAATCTATGATCAACTACCAAAAATCACAAAAATAGAAATCAGCAGCCATTGTGATTAGAACTTCATCACTCATGTTATAACAATACTAAAACTCTATAGACATAATATAATGGTGAACACAAACATACATACCGCCTCGAAATCTATGGAGTCCACCCAAAAACTAGGACCAAATTATGATTAGCACTACATCACTCATGTTATAAGAAAATCAGTGGGTCTATGGAAGTTTATATATGACTCTAAAATACGAATCACACAATAGTTTATATGACTCTATGGGAGTTTATATGAAGTTAGTTAGTATTCCAAATCATCCATGTAGTAAGAAAATGAAACACAATACACCTGAAAGAATAAAAAACACTAACAATATCGAAGATTTAACAATATCGAAGATTAAGGCAACAAAAACACAAAGGTTAGCATGACCGCAACCCACATAAAAACCAAATCAAAACCAGAAGCCCTTAACTCTAAGCTAATTGACCTAATTAAAGCACTCAACAAATATATGAATATAATATTGATTGATTATAATGGAAATTTGAAGAGCTTACCACAATCTAGTGCTGCTGTAAATTGGAGACAATGAGAATATTTTTTTCATTGAGTTAATAGTCCTTGGTCAAAAAGATCTAAAAGCAAATAATAATTTTGATTTTAGCTGAGAAAAAAGTAATCGGATCAATAACGAAGAAAAATTGGTTCACCATCTCTTGTTTCTTTAACAAATGAACAACAATTGTATCATTCCAAAAAAAAAACCATAAAAACATTGCAACAGAGTAACAAAAGGAAGAGAACTAACCCTTTGAGATCACCAGCAAGGGAGTGAGTGACGTTTAAGAATCAAGAATTGCCATTTCAGAATCTCTCTAATTACCTCAGACTCAGAGCAATACCGATGAAGTTAGACTGTCTCTGTAAGTTACAACCAAGAGACAAGAGAAAAAAAACTCAATCCCACAGTTCAAATCCTTCTATACTCTCGCTGAAAAATCCAAAGGAAATATAACAAAAATAAAACATAAAAACTAAAACTTAATACTCTTAACAAATTACCAACAAAAATTGTACAAACAATGTAATTAAAAACTTGAATGTAGTATATCCCCAAAAAAAAGAAAAGAAATTGAATGTAGTAGCAATATAGAAAAGTACCTCACCAGACTCTACCAAGATTACGTATAGATTGAATCCACAGTCCCACCACCTTCACATAACAAATCAAAAACAACAGAAAAAAAAGTCAATAAGAAATTTAGGGTTTGACGAACGAGTGAGGGTAAGTGACGAACGAGTGAGGGTAAGTGACAAAATAGCGCGGGTTTGAGAATCTCTCTAATCCATGAGAGACGGAGAACGACATGGAATATACGGTTTCTTTTCACTCACCAATTGCTGGAGAACAAGAACCACCAGTTGCACGAGAACGAAGGGTCGAGCTGGATAAGGAGAACGATTGAGAATCACCAATTTCAATGTGAGGCTTTGAAACAAGAGAACGAGAGTCACCGATTTAGGGTTTGAAGCACGATTTAGATTTCAGATTGAGGGTTTTTGGTTGGTGGGGAAAAACAAAAGGGGGAAATGCATGTGAAAGATAAAGTGAGAAAAAGATTTTAAGAATTTTGTTTCTTTTTTTTTACAATAGAATTTTTTTTTATTCAAAAAGATTAGCTTCGGCTATACCGACACTAAATTATTTTGAAAGTCAAGTGTCGGTCATATTATAGTGTAGCTTCGGCTAGGCGGACGCTAATATTTTTAAAATACAAACCCAAAAAACTGATTGCTTAGCGTGAGCTAAATGGACGCTAAACCGACGCTAATAGCGTCAGTGTCGGTGGCCGACGCTAAATTTGGACGCTAAATGTGTGTTTTCTAGTAGTGTGTGACATTTTAAAATTAAAATAAATATAAATAAAGTTTTTTTTTAAAAAAAAAGTATAAAATAAGTTTGTTTGTTATATGTAGTTTATCTATACTAATATATAAAGGGGATACAAATTTTTGGGATGGTTTTTTTGTTATTCCAATTTTACCCTTAAAAAATAACTTCCACATAAAAATAGATTTTCAGTTTTTTTAGTAAATAATTTTTTTTCTTCTTAATAACTAAGCACAACTTCCACATAAAAGTAGGTTTTCAGTTTTTTTATAGTAAAAAAATACTCCCTCCGTTTCTTTTTAATTTTCTTTTATTATCATATTTAGCGTTTCTATTTAATTGTCCTTTTTGTATTTTATGGGTATGATTTGTCAATTATTATAACGCCCCAACTAAAGTATCTAGAATATTTAGTCAAGACATAAATAAATGGATCTGAGTACAATAAATTGAACGAGATAAACAGAAAATAATTCTTTACATCAGTTAATGAATTTAAGAAATACAGCGGAATAGAATAGAATTCCAAGATATACAAATAAACTAAAACAAGGAAAGACTAAAATCGTCTAATGTGATGATCCAAGCCTCGCTACAATCATCAGCTCCATCCTGGTCCTTGCTCCAGTTAACCTGTCTACCTAAAAAAAATTGATTTGGAGTGGGGTGAGACTACTAAGCCTCAGTGAGTCCTACTACCCTCCTAGAGGTGACTACACCGGGGGCACCTAAAAATCAGTCGTACATACTACACTACTATCATGACATAAACAGCATAAAATAAAGGTGTATCACAGATTAGAAACTCTTATTCATTTTAAACACAAGGACACTCTGAGGTGAGCATGTCTCAGAGGCCTGCCATATCCGTCAACCGATTCGGTCACGGCATGCAGCTCACAATAACTTATCCTAATGGATTATCCCATTGGGAGTCCATAACGCGATATCACAAAATCGCTCATAATTGACTGAAACTAATTTAGTTATTCTACCATAATTCCCAAAACCCGGGGAGCATACAAACCTAATAATAGTCTAAGTTATACCCTAACAATTATCTGTGAAGGACATTCTGTTTGACATTATATTAATTATATTACTGCAAACTATCTGATTATAACGAGGATATAAAACGAGTGTTGAAAACTTTATTTAGAAAATGGAAAATATAGGCCAATTCTGTACAAGCTCGCTACGGCGAGTCACCAGCTCGCCATGGCGAGATTATAGGTCCTGACCTAAATCAACTCGCTGTGGCGAGCAGTAGCTCGCCTTGGCGAGTTTCATCAGCCCAGAACCCAGCTCGCCATGAATACTCGCCAGCTACTCGCTGTGGCGAGTTCATGCAGAATATTCCCTGTTTTTGCAAAATCATAGTTTTTCATAAATACACCTACAATCCTAATTCTAATCAGTGCAGTAGCATAATTTACATAATATACAAATAGAATGGAGGAGAATTTGGGATTAATTCCCCTCTCACAGCAATTCCTAATTTCCTAAGTTATCATGCAAGATTTGATTCATGGGAAAACTAGCTAAACTAGCCTAAAGAACCCACCTGTAGATTGAAGCTTTACACTGATGCAATACTCAGCAACAGCCACGAACCTTTCAGCAATGGGACTCACTTGGACCCCAATTGGTAACTCGAATAAAATGGAAAGAAACGGGTTAAAGAGTGTTCTAGGATCTACTGAGGTTAAAGAATTGAAATAGTCATCTCCAGTCACTGAGAAAGGAATAGAAGGGTTAGGAAGCAGCTTACCACAGATTGTGAATTGGTTACAGGAGAGGATGAATACATGCAGCTTCAGCTGCTATACTCGCCGGGCGAGTAACTGCTCGCCGTGGCGAGCGCGACAGAGTTGGGAACAAGGTTCTGCAGAACTTCCAACTTTCCATTCCTCCATGCTACCCATACCTTCTAACCTCCTCCAGACTTGTGTTTCAACAGAATAAACACACATGCACAAGTAATTTCAAGTGAGGATGAGGAGTTTAGGATTATGAGTCTCTAAACACCAAAAAGGGGTGGAATGATTTAGGAGTAGAAGTAGAGATTTTTCTTACCTATGAGAGAAATTCAGGAACTAAGAAACAAGGATTCTCTGATTGCATGCATGTTTGATCAAAAACTCATGTTGATACGGTGGTAGTAATGGCACGGTGGTTAGAGAAAATCATAGGAGCTCAATTTGTTGTTCTTTGGCGTGAGGAGGGAGAGAAAGAATGAAAAACAAATTCTGAGAGTAGTGGGATAAGCTTCTACTGCTGAAGCTTGTCTCTAAAGAGAAAGTAATGGTGTGAGGCGTGTGGAAGAGGAGAGAAGGGGTGGTGTTTGCTGATGAATTGGAAAAATGAATGGAAACAAGGGTCTTGGCTAGTTCTTATAGACATAACAATGCTTAATTACCAACTTGTCCTTCTCCTACTTCCACCATTTACCACTTAATGCATTAGTGTTCAATAATTCCTTCTCTAACTTGTTCACTTAATCCCACTTTGAGTCCTAAAATTGCTTCTAATTAATATTCCTTTATTAATTAAAATTTAGGGATGTTACAATCTACCCCCCTTAAAGAATTTCGTCCTCGAAATTTGAAATTCCTCCATTCCATACGAAGGTAGGTTGTTTATGTCTGCATCTGTAACTACACTTCGTCTATTCTTCAGTCAATAACATTCAATCCCTTGGAATAAAACTTTCCTCTCTCAGGGGTTATAGGCTAAAGGTTATTCTCACGTTCTTAAGGTTACAGTGCTGCGCACTCTGATTCGACGTCTTACTACCAATTACACTCCTTCCATTCCCAATGGAATTAGTTCCAGCTCCAACTGGTTTAGAGGGTCGGTATCTGGCCTGGTATAGATATTGTCGTGTCCAAAATTTCTCAGTCAAAAAGTCGTTCTCCTTTCTGACCACCACCATGCTTTCCGTGTTAGATGTACCTCTATCTCACGTGTTGTGTAATTACTCCGGAGTCGATCGAGATATAAAACGAGTGGGAAACTGCCTAAACACCATTGGTCCTTCTGCCAACGAGTCAGACTCATCCGCAGACGAACTTATAGTTGTCCGAGAAAATCCCACCTACAATCTCTATCCACCCCGACACAACACGATGATCGAGTTGTACATTTGACACGCGGAAGCACTTAGGTTCAGATCATTTTTCAGGGTTACGAGTCAAACTTGTTTGAAATCCTTTGCTGGTAACTAAGGTATGGAACCTGGCTAGCTGGAAGCATAAGGTCCGAGTTTGTAACGCTAAGGCTGATTTGAAAGACTTGGCTTAGCACGGTTGATTGAACTATCTTAACAGATCACTAAGGATAGAAAAGGGTTTCCAGATGAGATTGGCGTAATACTCCAAACGAGTAGTCAACTCTTATACTTATACCAACTAATTACTGGCAACTAGACCTGGAATTGGAATGCTCTGGTTCAGGCGTTCAGACTTCTATACTTGATCTCACGAGATTATAGGAATTGAATCATGGAAATTTGGAATGTTCGGCAGGGACACTCAAGGTTAACACACTGATCTTACATGGTTAGGAGTACGGAGTTAGCAGGTTTGATTCCTTGACACTGCTTTTACTGGTATAACTTAATTCCACTGATTTAGGGGCTGGTCCAAACTTAATTCTGAGTTCGACTGATAAGGCTACGAAAGATAGGTAACTTAGCTTTATTGAAGAGCATGTTACTAGTCTTGAGTGCACGAAGTTTAACTGATTTGCGGATACTGAGCTGGATAAGTTTTACCGGGGTGGTTTAAAGTATGTTGATTGACAGATTGAAAGAGCGGGTAAGAAGCGAAACTGAAAGTATTCTTGACTTTCTCAAGAATAATTAACTTCTGCAAGTGGATGGAGCTACTGATAACACAACAGGAAAGAAACTGAGAACAGATAATTTGAGTACCTAAGAGTGACGTTGATCACTATTAGTTTAACCAACTAGCTTCGAGGGAATTTAGAAAGTTGCATCCTAACTGAATTTAGGCACTGCGCGTGGTTGTCAAGCCATTAAGGCACGAGAAGAATTTGTCCAACTGGAGCATGATCAGACGGGTTAGAGAATACACTCGTCCATGGTGTTCCAAGACTTGCGAATATTGAATTGAGCATTGTTTGGTTCGATGACTTGCTGAGTTAGGATCCCTAGATACATGGACAATTGAAGATTCGTATTCTACTGGTTTATACTTATATTCTACACATCTAATTCTTCTGTCAGTCTCTCATGTTAGGGTAACTACGTTCCCACTCAATGTTTCTTGCTGACAACTTCTCACCGGTAGGTCCAACTGATTCACATAGGCTCTAAATTGGCAGGGTTAGTTATGAGGGAATGTCGGTGATGGCTAATGCTAGAGTTAAACTTAGCTACTTGTTTCTGCATAACTAACACATATTTAAAGATTGATCTAGGTGTTTGACGTCTGCTACGGCCTGCTATTAATATTGGTTTCGCACTTGAAATGGTAGCTCTACATCACCTATATCTAGTATTAACATTCTAAATTATATTCTAATTGGCTGGTTAACTAACCTTACCGGTCTCTCATCTCAAAGGTTCTCATATAGGAACTTGCTTGGTTATTGGTCGAACTAATGTTAGATTAGATTTATCAAGTCGCGTTTCATACTATTCGGTACTACGCTAGTGGTAGAATATGGCTGGCCAAGTCTAAACCTCAATCGGCTAACTAACTGGTCCGTAATATAGGATTACTAACCTAGGGACAATTGATGGGCAACTCCCGAGGCACGGTTACTGATCCTGCTCATTTCTTAGCTGGGTGGTCATATGTGTGAGTTTCGTTTGGTTAAAGTTAAAATGATATTAATCTGAATCATCGGTCTCTTAACTATCTAATGGCAAGGCTGAGACGGTTTGACCTTGGTGGCTGATTGTGCTAAGGTAACTCTCAATTGTTATTACTAATCAAAATCTAGCCTATGATGGTTCGATGTAATTTCAAGTATGGAGCGATAGGCTGGTCTTAATGAGGGCATCTAGTGGTAGTTATCTCAGGTGTTCACCTAACAGGTTTTGCGATAAGGAAATATTAAGGTACGGATGATGAGGTTCCCTATTCTTAACAAGGTAATTAAATCGGTCAAAGTTCTAGGTCGCTAGTGTTTGGATGCTGATTTAATGATCTTAACAAACCTATTTAGATGACGGTATTGCTAGGGAAGAATCTAACTTTGATGTGAGTCAAGGTTTTACTGGTGTGACAAGGTCCTATTATTGGTTTTATTGCTAAACTATTCGATACTAGTGTTCCCGGAATTTTGTCTGAAGAGTTCCCAAAAGGTTATAAGGACTCCTAACTGTTAACCTAGTTTAAGTTTGAGTTTCTAAAGTTTGCTGGTATGTTGTTAAGAACTGATGGGGTTGGAAATGGAGTTCCTAGGTGTTATACTAAATGTAACTTAACTTTCAGTGGTGAGTAGAAGTGTTCTTACGAGTTGGAAGGTGAGAGTAACTTTAGTTAAGGGCATTTCTAAATGATAACCTAATAAGGTGGCTTGAGGAGATACTGGAATGTGCTTTGTCCCAATTGAGTTCTTCTAATACGGTGATATCTATCAGGTTCACTATGCTGGGTTGCTATTTCAGAATCATATACTGATTGAACTTAATATGCTTTCTCGGTTACGGATGTTGTTTACAAGGATTCTAATGGTTACATCAGTCATGGTTAAGTTTCTAATAGTTCTACTACACTTATGGGCTTGATAGAAGGGTACACTCAGTCCAATTTCTTATTGTCTCCTAATCCTAATATCATCTCCAGACGTAGTTCCTCAACAACTCTTATACTCACAAGGTAGCTGGGGATTGTTTATTCCGAATTCAACCAAGGTAGAATGATAAGATACACAAGGGGCTTGAGACTGTTCACCATGGCTAGGAATGACTGAACAGAGAATCACGTTGCAACAAGCAGTAGCAGCAGCCTGCTAAGCTCGCTGCAGAGTGTGCTTACTCGCTAAGCGAGTTAGGCAGAGTGCAAAAGAATAATTCTGGGGTTCGTCCAATTCTCTACCTTGCACAACACTCTAACTCCCAGTCATATACTAACTTGAAATTAGGGTGAGTTTTGATTTACTGCCTACTGTTCTAGGGTGTTGATTGGCTCACGAGCTTGGCTGAATTCAGGCTCTCACTAGGATGAGGTTACTTACAGGTTCAGGGAGTTTACCTGACACACTTTGTCAGTTGAATACTGTTGTGTACTACACAATTCAATATATGGATACACTTGCATTCCTTGTTTACGTACACAACTTACTCCTGTGGCACCATCTGCCACTGTACCGTTATTCTCTTATAAAAGTTTCCTTCAACGGCTGCTCCGCGATTGCATCTTCACTACGATCTTAACGTTGAGATTCCAGAGTTCACCTCAGTTCTAAACCATAATACCCTGCCTACCATTCACAATACTGAGTTGATCAGGCTCAGCACGTGATGGTTTCAGCGTAAACAGTCCAGATCCAAAGGGTCTGTATTGTTTAGGAAAGAATTGTTCAGACTCATGGCAAGGTCTGATACTAGATCGACCTGCTCTGATACCAATTATAACGCCCCAACTAAAGTATCTAGAATATTTAGTCAAGACATAAATAAATGGATCTGAGTACAATAAATTGAACGAGATAAACAGAAAATAATTCTTTACATCAGTTAATGAATTTAAGAAATACAGCGGAATAGAATAGAATTCCAAGATATACAAATAAACTAAAACAAGGAAAGACTAAAATCGTCTAATGTGATGATCCAAGCCTCGCTACAATCATCAGCTCCATCCTGGTCCTTGCTCCAGTTAACCTGTCTACCTAAAAAAAATTGATTTGGAGTGGGGTGAGACTACTAAGCCTCAGTGAGTCCTACTACCCTCCTAGAGGTGACTACACCGGGGGCACCTAAAAATCAGTCGTACATACTACACTACTATCATGACATAAACAGCATAAAATAAAGGTGTATCACAGATTAGAAACTCTTATTCATTTTAAACACAAGGACACTCTGAGGTGAGCATGTCTCAGAGGCCTGCCATATCCGTCAACCGATTCGGTCACGGCATGCAGCTCACAATAACTTATCCTAATGGATTATCCCATTGGGAGTCCATAACGCGATATCACAAAATCGCTCATAATTGACTGAAACTAATTTAGTTATTCTACCATAATTCCCAAAACCCGGGGAGCATACAAACCTAATAATAGTCTAAGTTATACCCTAACAATTATCTGTGAAGGACATTCTGTTTGACATTATATTAATTATATTACTGCAAACTATCTGATTATAATGAGGATATAAAACGAGTGTTGAAAACTTTATTTAGAAAATGGAAAATATAGGCCAATTCTGTACAAGCTCGCTACGGCGAGTCACCAGCTCGCCATGGCGAGATTATAGGTCCTGACCTAAATCAACTCGCTGTGGCGAGCAGTAGCTCGCCTTGGCGAGTTTCATCAGCCCAGAACCCAGCTCGCCATGAATACTCGCCAGCTACTCGCTGTGGCGAGTTCATGCAGAATATTCCCTGTTTTTGCAAAATCATAGTTTTTCATAAATACACCTACAATCCTAATTCTAATCAGTGCAGTAGCATAATTTACATAATATACAAATAGAATGGAGGAGAATTTGGGATTAATTCCCCTCTCACAGCAATTCCTAATTTCCTAAGTTATCATGCAAGATTTGATTCATGGGAAAACTAGCTAAACTAGCCTAAAGAACCCACCTGTAGATTGAAGCTTTACACTGATGCAATACTCAGCAACAGCCACGAACCTTTCAGCAATGGGACTCACTTGGACCCCAATTGGTAACTCGAATAAAATGGAAAGAAACGGGTTAAAGAGTGTTCTAGGATCTACTTGTAAGACCCAAGATTTCATTGTATAGTTGGTTTAAGGAATATTAGGGTTTCGATGTGTTCGTGTGATGAAACATCGTGTAATTATTAGCTTTTGCTGTAATTGAGTCTGTTTAGTGCTCGTGCACTGTAATTGTACAGACTTTGGTCTTGTGATCCTGTTGCTTGAATAAGAAGTTACTTGTGGTTTCAGAATAATAAGTTGTGGATTATTCTTGTTTTTGGAAAAACGAGTAGGATTTTACCCGTCGTTGTAAAATCTTATTGCGTCTGTTTTGAGTGAGGTTTCGGATGGAAGTTTTATATATCTGCGCGAGTTAGGATATATCCTGAGATTAATTTTCTGAGGTATGGAAGAAAATTACAGTCGCGGAAAAAGATTCGGCGATAAGTTTTGGAAATGTGAAACGTTAGACGTTCTTTCCGTAGGTTTTCTGTTTTGGTGAGTTTCGTTCGTCGCGGCGTGCGAGAGCTGAACGTGTGAGTGTTTCTATGAAGTATTGAGTTTAATCTCAAGTGGATTTGGTTTGGTTTGATCCAATGGCTAGGGTTTTGTCTTGGCATTGTGTTTTTGATCCAATGGCCATGAGTTAGCAAGAGCTTTGCATAGTAAGGAGGTTTGGTCACTTGGTCACTTAGCAAAACATCACCAAATCATCTCATTCTTTCTCTCTTTCACGTGGAACTCCATTTCTTAACCTTAACCTTCACTAAATTTTCCATTCTTCACCATTTCACTCCATTTCAAGCTTGGAAGCTTTGAGGAAAAGTGTAGAGAATCACTTTCTTAAGGTAACCCTCTCTTCTCATCTCTTAGGTTGGTAGACTTGTAGAGTTTAAGAGTTTTTGGGTTTATGTTCTTAAGAGGGTTTGGTGAGAAATGTTGTTCTTGCTAGTTTTTGTTTCATGAATGTTGTTCATGAGGTCTAGAGAAGCATATGTAGGCTTTGTTGTTTTTGTTTTCCATGAGTTTGTGAGAATCTCATGAGAAAAGTTAGGGTTTTGAAAGTTTAGAGTATTGATCCATTTCATGAGGTTATGTTGTAAGGTTTTGAAAAGAAAAGTTGTCTTTGGACCTTTGAGCAAAAGGGAAATGCGTTGTATGGTTTTGTTTTAGAAAATCCGATGAAAAATATTTTGTGGTTTATGAAAATATTTTCTAAGAGTTTTTGGGGTAGTATTTTGGGGTCAAAGTGGTTTAAAACCATTGTGACATGTGGTGTTACTTTTTACCTTGAAAACATGTTTGAAAATGATTACCGGACGGTTAAGGCCCGTAATAAAACTTGTGCTTGGATTTGGTTTTGATTTTGGAAATGAAAATCAAATAACTTGCACTCGAAGCAACCAACATGCTTTCGGAAATGTGTTGCTTGCTTATGGAAATGGTTTGCTTTTATGCCTTGAAAAGATGTTGGGAACTAATAGAATCAAACTAGGCTTGGGTGGAAAAAGGTGGTGTGAGTTGCTGTCTTTTGCTGTCATGACAGTTGAAACTCGCCAGGCGAGTGGTTACTCGCCAGGGCGAGTGTCACAGGTCTTGACAACTCGCCAGGGCGAGCTCCAGAGCGAGTAAGACCAGTACTCTCTGCCTTCACTCGCCATCAACTCGCCAGGGCGAGCTCCAGAGCGAGTAAGACCAGTACTCTCTGCCTTCACTCGCCATCAACTCGCCAGGGCGAGCTCTGAGAGTTGAAATTTTGGATTCTGATTTCTAAACTTGGTTTTTAACTTTCTAATCCCTTTTTATTAATTTATGGAAGTGGTTGGGATTGGAAACGAGTTTTTCGGGTACTCAGAAAGTACGTAGCTTATAACGCAAGAAAACGACCATTTTGCATTTCAAATTATTTAAGACTTTTGACTATTGTTTTGGGTCCTAAAAATAGTACATATAACTCATGAGTGTTGATCAATACGATAGTTTTTGGTATGGTATCCGAAAGAAGGATTTTTCCTTAGAAAACCTTTGGTTGTTGGGGTTTTAGAGTCCAATTCATTAAGGATTGATTGGTTATGGTTTTAATTGAATACTTTGCTTGTTTTAGGAAGCAAGTAAGTGTTGTGCGATCGTGTGATAGTTGAGTGCTTGACGAGGTAAGGGCTCCACTTTATTTCTGTCTTTTAAAACGGTTACGACATGCTTGAAATTGCTGTTTATGCATTTGCTGTGTGCTTGGCATGTTTGTACTTATGTATTCTCGTTGATGAGATCGTGGTTATAAATTAAAAGTGCAATTTACATATGATTGAGAGAATGTATGTATGTTGTGATGCTTGTATATAGGCTTTAGGCTATGTGAATGTTTGCATGAGCATATATGAATGCGTGCGTCAGATAGGACTACGCGAGGATTTTGTCTTGTGTGACTATCCCGTATATGCCGAAGAGAATATATGCCATGCATTTCATAGTTGCGTGCCTAGGTGTATGTCTGTGTGACTTTGCCTACGTACCGGGCGTTTGACTGTGTGGCTTCGCCAAATCCCTCTGGATTTATATTGAGTTGGTGTATGTCTGTGTGACTTCGCCTGGTGTTTGTCTGTGTGACTTCACCTGCCTTGTGTGGCATTTTAGTGCGGGTACGTATATTTCTGTGTGGCTTTGCCTACCCCACGACTCTTCGAGGAGAGGTTAATTTTCCGGAAAATCATGCATGTGGCAGCCAGTGATTGGTGTCACACTCATTGTAGAAGTCTGCATTAGGCTTGGTGTGCATTTATTTATATAAGCCCGTTGGTGGGAATTGCTTGTTGGTTAAGAGCTTTCTCTTGTGTTTTGTGGAATTATTGTTATGTGTACAATCTTTCGCACCGGTTATATATATATATACTTGTATTTTGTGGTGACCCTTTCTTTCATTTGCGGGCTCATCCCACCCAGATGATGGGTTAGGTCGTGGTGACGACGGTGGCTGTTCCAGGCCCCAGTGAGCGGTTGGAGCTGTAGCCTAGGATAGTTAGACTATGTGCCGGTGTGTTTTGTGCACCGTGCTTTTTGGTTAGCATAGGATTTCTAACTTGTTTTCGAATACTTAGACTTGGATTGTAATTATTCAGGAATATACTTTGCTTGTCGAAGCACCTTTTAGTAAATGAGTTCTTTGTATATTTGAATGCCGGTTCATTTATAAAACTATTATGCGCACTTTGAGTGTTAGTTGAAAAAGAAAAAAAAAATAATGCCCTTTTTGGCTATTGAAAAACGGGGTGTTACATTTTTGGTATCAGAGCACGGCTTTAAATCTTCAAAGGGAAAGTGTATACTTGAGTCGTTAGTCCAGAGTCGGTTAGAACGTAACTAGTGTTGTGTTAGTTCTAGTGTTTGTCCTGTGTCGGGTTTCGAGTTAGTAATCCGTGGGGTGAGATATTCTGTTTGGATTCAGAATTGTTTGACTAAGGATCTAATCAGAATTGGTATTGTGCAGAAATCGAATGCCTCCAAGAAGGGCACCTACTGTACCTATGGCGGACAATGTGGATGTGAATCAGATGGCTTATGCCATGCATACAATGGCAGCGGCTGTGACTGCTCAGAGCCATGCTAAGGCGCAGAGAGATCTGGAAAAGCGCGAAAGGGAAATCCTTGCGGCTGGATCTAGACTTCTTTCAAATTTCAACCACCAGACTCCTCCAAAGTTTAACGGAGAGGGAGGTCCGGAAACTGCTGACCTATGGCTCCAATCTGTGGAGAGGATATTCGGGGCAATTCATTGTCCAGAAGGGGAGAAGGTAGTCTTAGCTACCTATCAGTTGCTAGGGGGTTCAGAGTATTGGTGGAGGAACACCCGTATTATCATGGAGAATGTTCATGAAGAGTTAAGTTGGGAGAACTTCAAGAGGAGGTTCCTGGCCAAATACTTCCCTGAGACAGCTAGGGAAAGGTATGGTGAAGAGTTCTTGAGACTGAGGCAAGCGGGCATGAATGTTGAAGCATATGCCAAGAAATTCGAATCACTATCCCGTTTCTTCCGCTTCTTTAGGGATGGGATAGATGAGGATTATATGTGCCGTAGATTCCAAGATGGGCTGAGGTACGAGCTGCAGGATGCGGTTGTGCCGTTGGGTATTCGACAATTCCAGGTCTTGGTTGAAAAGTGCCAAGAGGTGGAAGACATGAAGAATAAGCGGGTGAACCGCCAAGGGAATTCTACTGCCGGAGGACCAAGTCGCACCAATGATCGTGGTTCGACTCAGAATAGTGGGAGGCAAGGGAGTAAGCCTTATAACCGTCCTCAGCACAGTAAGGGACCGGGCCGATCGGTGAATCAGGGAACCCGGGGAAAATATGAGGGTAGTAAGGGGACTTGCTACAACTGTGGAGAAGCGGGGCATTTTTCCAATGAGTGCACGCAACCGAAGGTGGGAAACACCTGCTACAACTGCAAGAAGCCGGGACACTTTGCTAGAGATTGCAGAGCCCCGAAGACTGGGCCGTCGGCAAATGTGGCACAAGGTTCACAGGGTGCCAGACCTGCGGCAAAGGCACGTGCTTACTGTATGGGCACTGAGTTGAGTGGGCAGGCTAGCAATGCCATCCACGAGAGCTGTCACATCGCAGGTAATTCTTTAACTGCTTTGATTGACACGGGGGCAACCCACTCATTCATATCTTTGGCATGTGCAAATCGTTTGAGTTTGAATGTATCTGTGCTACCGTTTGATTTGAATGTTTTGACTCCTGCTAAGGATTTGGTAGTGAATACTGCATGTTTGCATTGTTTGGTAGTAATTCAGAATAGGGATTTTCTGGTCAATTTGGTTTGTCTACCGCTTTTATCTCTCGAGATCATCCTCGGGATGGATTGGTTGTCTTATCATTATGTGATTCTAGATTGTGCTCGGAAATTGGTGTTCTTTCCCGAGCCAGGTGTGCGAAGGTACTTGTCTGCAAATCGGCTTTCTGTGGTTATGTGTAATGGAGAACCGGAGATAGTTTCACTTGCTAGTTTAGGGGTGACGTCGGAGATCCGAATTGAGGAAATTCGAGTGGTTCAGGATTTCCAAGATGTGTTTCCATCGGAGATTCCAGCTTTTCCTCCGTGTAGAGAGGTGGAATTCTTCATTGATTTGCAACCGGGTACGGGTCCGATTTCGGAATCAGCTTATCGGATGGCTCCAGCCGAGTTGGTAGAGTTGAATGGTCAGATCGAGGACTTGTTAGAGAAAGGTTTCATAAGGCCTAGTGTGTCGCCTTGGGGAGCACCGGTCTTATTGGTTAAAAAGAAGGATGGTAAATCTCGTCTGTGTGTGGATTATCGGAAGCTTAATAAGGTGACTATCAAGAACCGATATCCATTGCCACGGATTGATGATTTGATGGATCAGTTGAGGGGAGCCTCAGTGTTTTCAAAGATTGACTTGAAATCTGGTTATCACCAGATAAGAGTACGAGATGAGGATATTCAGAAAACGGCGTTTAGGACGCGGTATGGGCATTATGAGTACTTGGTGATGCCGTTTGGAGTGACGAATGCACCTGCGATCTTCATGGCCTACATGAATCGGATATTCCATTCGTTTTTGGACAAGTTCGTGGTTGTGTTCATTGATGATATTCTCGTGTATTCGAAGAGCGAAGAGGAGCATGAAGAGCATCTTCGTATGGTTTTGCAAGTGTTGCGGGAAAGAAAGTTGTATGCGAATCCGTCGAAGTGTGATTTTTGGTTGGAAGAGGTGAATTTCCTTGGCCATGTTATATCAAAAGAGGGAATAGCCGTGGATCCAGCCAAGATTGATACGGTACTTTCATGGAAGCAGCCTCAAACCGTGACTGATGTGAGGAGTTTTGTGGGTTTGGCCGGTTATTACCGAAGGTTCATTGAAGGTTTCGCTAAGATTGTGGCGCCAATGACACAACTTACGCGAAAAGATCAACCGTTTGCGTGGACAGAGAAGTGTGAGTTGAGTTTTCAGTTGTTGAAGGAGCGTTTGACGACTTCACCAGTTTTGATGTTACCACAGTCGGAGGAACCGTATGAGGTTTATTGTGATGCTTCTCATCAAGGGTTGGGTTGTGTGTTGATGCAACACAAGAGAGCAGTGGCTTATGCGTCAAGGCAACTGAAAGTGCATGAAAAGAATTATCCTACGCACGATCTAGAGCTTGCGGCTGTTGTTTTCGCATTGAAGATTTGGAGACATCATCTTTATGGTTGCACTTTTGTCGTGTTTAGTGACCATAAAAGTCTTAAGTATCTGTTCGATCAGAAAGAGCTTAATATGAGGCAGAGGAGATGGATGGAAACTTTGAAAGATTTTGATTTCACGTTAGAATACCATCCTGGAAAGGCTAATGTGGTAGCCGATGCTTTGAGTAGGAAGAGTGTGTCGGTTTGTTCGGCACAAATGGCTAGTCAACAGGAGTTGTTGAGAGAGTTTCGTGACTTGCACCTAGAGGTAGAATTTGCTTTAGGGAATATGAGACTGGGTATGATTACCATCTCAAACGGTTTGTTAGAGGACATTGCTAATTGTCAAGATGACAAGTTCCTTATGGAGAAAAGAGCTTTGATTGTTCGAGGAACCAACCGAGATTTCAAGGTGGGATCGGACAACATCTTGAGGTGTCAAGGGAGAGTGTGTGTACCCGATGCTATGGACTTGAGAAACATCATTCTAGGGGAGGCACACAAGAGTAAACTTAGTATACATCCCGGAGCAACAAAGATGTACCAAGACCTGAGGCATGATTTCTGGTGGCCGGGTATGAAAAAGGATGTGGCTGAGTATGTGGCGTCGTGTCTGACTTGTCAGAAGGCGAAGATTGAGCATCAGAGACCGGCAGGGATGCTGCAGTCGTTAGATATCCCCGAGTGGAAGTGGGATAGCATTTCTATGGATTTCATTACTGGGTTACCTAAGACCAGGAGGAAGCATGATTCCATTTGGGTGATAGTGGATCGTTTGACTAAGTCCGCTCATTTTCTACCGGTAAGGATTACGGATACGGCGGCAAAGTTGACCGATGTGTATATTGCTGAGATTGTGAGGTTACATGGGATTCCGTCTAGTATAGTGTCGGATCGAGACCCAAAGTTTACTTCACATTTTTGGAAGACTTTGCATGAGGCGTTGGGGACGAAACTGAGGTTGAGTTCCGCCTATCATCCCCAGACCGATGGGCAGACTGAGAGAACAAATCAGTCACTAGAGGATTTATTGAGAGCATGTGTGCTGGATGATCGTGGGAGTTGGGACGACGTGTTGCCGTTGATAGAGTTCACGTACAACAATAGTTACCATTCGACTATCGGAATGGCACCATATGAGGCTTTGTATGGGAGAAGGTGTCAGACTCCTTTGTGTTGGTACCAAGATGGGGAAAGTATAATAGTAGGACCGGAAATGGTACAACAGACGACGGACAAGGTCCGAAAGATAAGGGCAATGATGAAGGTTGCTCAAGATCGACAAAAGAGTTATGCGGATAGGCGTCGGAGGCCTTTAGAGTTTGAGGAGGGGGATCACGTATTTCTCCGTGTTACTCCAACAACGGGTGTTGGGAGGGCTTTGAAAGCGAAGAAGTTGACTCCGAAGTTTATAGGGCCTTATCAGATTTTGGAACGGATTGGGAAGGTAGCATACCGGATCGCGTTGCCACCGGTACTATCTTTGATTCATGACGTGTTCCATGTGTCGCAATTGCGGAAATATACACCGGATCCTTCACATGTGATCACACCAGATGACATCCAGCTGAGGGATAACTTGTCATTTGAGGTTCCGCCAATCAAGATTGCGGATCGGAAGATGAAGCGTTTGAGGACGAAAGAGATACCTTTAGTGAAGGTAATATGGAATGAAGCTACGGGAGATACTACCTGGGAGCTCGAGAGTAAGATGAAGGAATTATACCCCAGTTTGTTTGACGATGTCTAAGTTTCGAGGACGAAACTTCTTTTAGGGGGGTAGTATTGTAAGACCCAAGATTTCATTGTATAGTTGGTTTAAGGAATATTAGGGTTTCGATGTGTTCGTGTGATGAAACATCGTGTAATTATTAGCTTTTGCTGTAATTGAGTCTGTTTAGTGCTCGTGCACTGTAATTGTACAGACTTTGGTCTTGTGATCCTGTTGCTTGAATAAGAAGTTACTTGTGGTTTCAGAATAATAAGTTGTGGATTATTCTTGTTTTTGGAAAAACGAGTAGGATTTTACCCGTCGTTGTAAAATCTTATTGCGTCTGTTTTGAGTGAGGTTTCGGATGGAAGTTTTATATATCTGCGCGAGTTATATATATCTGCGGATGGAGGTTTCGGATGGAACTCCATTTCTTAACCTTAACCTTCACTAAATTTTCCATTCTTCACCATTTCACTCCATTTCAAGCTTGGAAGCTTTGAGGAAAAGTGTAGAGAATCACTTTCTTAAGGTAACCCTCTCTTCTCATCTCTTAGGTTGGTAGACTTGTAGAGTTTAAGAGTTTTTGGGTTTATGTTCTTAAGAGGGTTTGGTGAGAAATGTTGTTCTTGCTAGTTTTTGTTTCATGAATGTTGTTCATGAGGTCTAGAGAAGCATATGTAGGCTTTGTTGTTTTTGTTTTCCATGAGTTTGTGAGAATCTCATGAGAAAAGTTAGGGTTTTGAAAGTTTAGAGTATTGATCCATTTCATGAGGTTATGTTGTAAGGTTTTGAAAAGAAAAGTTGTCTTTGGACCTTTGAGCAAAAGGGAAATGCGTTGTATGGTTTTGTTTTAGAAAATCCGATGAAAAATATTTTGTGGTTTATGAAAATATTTTCTAAGAGTTTTTGGGGTAGTATTTTGGGGTCAAAGTGGTTTAAAACCATTGTGACATGTGGTGTTACTTTTTACCTTGAAAACATGTTTGAAAATGATTACCGGACGGTTAAGGCCCGTAATAAAACTTGTGCTTGGATTTGGTTTTGATTTTGGAAATGAAAATCAAATAACTTGCACTCGAAGCAACCAACATGCTTTCGGAAATGTGTTGCTTGCTTATGGAAATGGTTTGCTTTTATGCCTTGAAAAGATGTTGGGAACTAATAGAATCAAACTAGGCTTGGGTGGAAAAAGGTGGTGTGAGTTGCTGTCTTTTGCTGTCATGACAGTTGAAACTCGCCAGGCGAGTGGTTACTCGCCAGGGCGAGTGTCACAGGTCTTGACAACTCGCCAGGGCGAGCTCCAGAGCGAGTAAGACCAGTACTCTCTGCCTTCACTCGCCATCAACTCGCCAGGGCGAGCTCCAGAGCTCCAGGTATTCGAATACTTAGACTTGGGTTGTAATTATTCAGGGATACACTTTGCTTGTCGAAGCACCTATGGTAATGAGTCTTTTGTATATTTGAATGCCGGCTCATTGAAAAATATTATATGCGCACTCTGAGTGTTAGTTGAAAAAGAAAAGAAAAAAAAATTATAGTGGCTTTTTGGCCTTTGAAAAACGGGCTGTTACAATTGGTATCAGAGCACGGCTTTAAATCTTCAAAGGGAAAGTGTATACTGAGTCGTTAGTCCAGAGTCGGTTAGAACGTAACTAGAGTCATGTTAGTTCTAGTGTATGTTTGGTGTCGGGTCTTGTGTTAGTAATCCGTTGAAGTGAGTTTTCTGTTGAGATTCAGAAATGTTTGGATAAGGAATCTAATCAGAATTGGTATAGTTTGGCAAGTGTCAAGACTATGAGGAGTGTAATCACCAACTGGAGGTTGGGATTGTTTTATGTAAGTCGTGTTGTTTGGAGTTGACTAGTTTTGCTAACCTTAGTGGTGCACAGAGAGTGCTGTGTTTCTTTTTGGAGGGTAGCCAGTAACTGCTTCGCGTGAACCTAGGGAAATTGGCTATGTCGCGGAGGCGAAAGAGGTGACTTTGGAAATTTTTGTTTGTGGGCACGAGGATCTTTGGGAACTAGAGGTTGTGAACCTCTGTTGTGAGGTTAATTTTTGAGTGGTGAACTCGTTGAGAGTTGCGGTTGGTGCACGGTTGTGCCAGTGTGTGAGTGAGAGTATCTGTGTGACTTCACCCGGTGTTAGCATCTGTGTGGCTGCACCTAATCCTGAGGGATTTTGTTGTGTTGGTGATGGTAATAATTAGTTGAGTTGTTACTCTTACCTTTAGTTTCGAGGACGAAACTTCTTTTTGGAGGGTAGTAATGTAAGACCCAAGATTTCACTGTACAGTTTTTCTAAGGAACTCTAGTGTCGGCTACGAGTTTTAGGGTTTTTGGTAAAGCGGTTTTGTGAGTATCGTCGCATTAATGAGATTTTTGCTGAAACGGAGCCTGTTTTGTGCTCGTGCGCTGGAAAGGCACAGACTTTCGGGTCGTGATCCTCTTTTAAGTATGAGGAGATTTCTGTGGTCTTAGAATAACGAGTTTTGGATTATTCTTGTTTTTGGAAAAACGAGTAGGATTTTGCCCGCGGATGGAAAATCTTACTGCGTCTGTTTTGAGTGAGGTTTCGGATGGAAGTTTTAGATATCTGCGTGAGTTAGGATATGTCCTGAGATTAATTTTCTAAGGTGTGGAAGAAAATTGCAGTCGCGGAAAAAGATTCGGCGATAAGTTTTGGAATGGAAAAACGATAGACGTTCTTTCCGTAGGTTTTCTGTTTTTGTGAGTTTCGTTCGTCGCGATGCGCGAGAACTGAGCGTGCGTTTCGTTTTATGAGGTTATGGGAAATATCTTGGGAAGATAGACTCGGATTGATCCAAGGGCTAGGATTGTGTCTTGAAGCTTTATCCTATTTGATCCAAAGGCTATTATGGAACAAGACTAAGTCTTAAGGGAGACTTTTAGTCACTTGTTGTCATAAGATAAATCACAAAACTTCTTCACTTCTTCTTCTCTTGTTGGCCGTGGCTTTTCTTCTTCTTCCAACCCTTGAGAGAAATTGCAATTCTTCACCAAAAGCTTGGATTTTTGGCTTGTTGAATCATAGAGATTGAAAGGAATTCATCTCCACTTGAGGTAGTAAACCTTCTCCTTTCTTTGTTGGTTTAAAACATCTTAGTTAGGATTTTTATGATTATGTTCTTGGGAGAAATTTCATAAGAATTGGTTGTGAAGGGTTTTTGTTCCATGAAAGTTGTTCATGAGAGTTTAGTAAGCATGTGTAGGCTTTGTTATTTCAATTTTCCATGAGTTTGTGAGAATCTCATGAGAAAAGTTAGGGTTTTGAGTTGTTTATGTATTGATCAATTACATGAGGTTATGTTGTAAGGTTTTGAAAAGAAAAGTTATCTTTGAACCTTTGGGCGAAAGGGAAATGCGTTGTATGGTTTTGTTTTAGAAAAATCCGATGAAAAATATTTTGAGGTTTATGAAAATATTTTCTAAGAGTTTTTGAGTAGTGTTTTGAGGTCAAAGTGGTTTAAAACTATTGTGACACGTGGTGTTACTTTTTACCTTGAAAACATGTTGGAAAATGATTACCGGACGGTTAAGGCCCGTAATAAAACTTGTGCTTAGATTTGGTTTTGATTTTGGAAATGAAAATCAAATAACTTGCACTCGAAGTAACCAACAAGCTTTCGGAAAATGAATTGCTTGCTTATGAAAATGGTTGGTTTTTATGCCTTGAAAAGATGTTGGGAACTAATAGAATCAAACTAGGCTTGGGGTGGAAAAAGGTGGTATGAGTTGCTGTCTTGTGCTGTCATGACAGGTGCAACTCGCCGGGCGAGTGGTTACTCGCCAGGGCGAGTGTCACAGGTCTTGACAACTCGCCAGGGCGAGCTCCAGGGCGAGTAAGACCAGTACTCTCTGCCTTTACTCGCCACCAACTCGCCAGGGCGAGCTCTGGGAGTTGAAATTTTGGATTCTGATTTCTAAACTTGGTTTTTAACTTTCTAATCCCTTTTTATTAATTTATGGAAGTGGTTGGGATTGGAAACGAGTTTTTCGGGTACTCGGAAAGTACGTAACTTGTAACGCAAGAAAACGGCCATTTTGCATTTCAAATTATTTAAGACTTTTGGCAATTGTTTTGGGTCCTAAAAATAGTACAAATAACTCATGGTGGTTGATCAATATGGTGGAATTTGGTAAGGTATCCGAAAGAGCGGATTTTCCTTAGGAACCTTTAGGGTTTTGAAGTTTTTGGTTTAGTTTCAATACTATTGGTTAGAGAACAATGTATTGATTGTTGCGCTGCTTGTTTTAGGAAGCGCGTTGTGTTGTTTGAGCGTGTATTGTTGACGGAAGCTTGCCGAGGTAAGGGCATCACTTTATTTCCGTCTTTTCACTGAGTTATAACATGTTTGTTGGTTATTTTCAGTGATGCGTGTTTGTGTGTTTGGCATGTATGTGTTATGTATTCTCGTGATGAGAAAGTGTTTACAATATGTGCGTTGTTTTACATATGATTGGGGATGTATGTATGAACATGTGGGTGAATACATATGATTGGAAATGTATGTATGTTTGTTGTGGTTTGTTACATATGATTGGATATGTATGTATGTTGTTGGGATGGTTTACATATGCTAGGGAGGTATGTATTTGTTGCATTAGTATACATGGGGAATCGTATGCTCATGCATTGTTAGTGCGTAGTTGCGGGAGTGGACTACGAGGCGTAGTTGCGGGAGAGGACTACGAGGTGTGGTTGCGGGAGTGGACCCACCTGATTCTTATAGGGTTTTATTGAGTTCAACACATGGTTGCGAGAGTGGACCATGGGGTGTGATTGCGGGAGTGGATCCACCTAAATCTTGTGTGATTTAGTTGAGTTCGATACATGGTTGCGGGAGTGGACCATGGGGTGTGATTGCGGGAGTGGATCCACCTTAACCTTTGTGACTTTGTTGAGTTTGATACATGGTTGCGGGAGTGGACCATGGGGTGTGATTGCGAGAGTGGATCCACCTTAACCTTGTGATTTCGTTGGTGTTTTAGTAGGGGTTGGACCTACAGTTCTGGGGCTCATGCATTGTGGTAGCTAGGGTTAGTACCACACATTGTAGAGGTTGCATTATAGGCTATGTGTGCATTGCTTATATGAACCCGTTGGTGGGAATTGCTTTGGTGTTAAAGAGCTTTCTCTTGTGTATGTGGAAATTTGTTATGTGTACATCTTTCGCACTGGTTATATATATATATATACTTGTATTTTGTGGTGACCCTTTCTTTCATTTGCGGGCTCATCCCAACCCAGGTGATGGGTTAGGTCGTGGTGACGACGGTGGCTGTTCCAGGCCCAGTGAGTGGCTGGAGTTTTAGTATAGTTAGACTATGCGCCGGTGTGTTTTGTGCACCGTGCTTTTTGGATAGCATAGGGTGTCTATCTTGTTTTGTTATAAGTATTCGAATACTTAGACTTGGGTTGTAATTATTCAGGGATACACTTTGCTTGTCGAAGCACCTATGGTAATGAGTCTTTTGTATATTTGAATGCCGGCTCATTGAAAAATATTATATGCGCACTCTGAGTGTTAGTTGAAAAAGAAAAGAAAAAAAAATTATAGTGGCTTTTTGGCCTTTGAAAAACGGGCTGTTACAATTGGTATCAGAGCACGGCTTTAAATCTTCAAAGGGAAAGTGTATACTGAGTCGTTAGTCCAGAGTCGGTTAGAACGTAACTAGAGTCATGTTAGTTCTAGTGTATGTTTGGTGTCGGGTCTTGTGTTAGTAATCCGTTGAAGTGAGTTTTCTGTTGAGATTCAGAAATGTTTGGATAAGGAATCTAATCAGAATTGGTATAGTTTGGCAAGTGTCAAGACTATGAGGAGTGTAATCACCAACTGGAGGTTGGGATTGTTTTATGTAAGTCGTGTTGTTTGGAGTTGACTAGTTTTGCTAACCTTAGTGGTGCACAGAGAGTGCTGTGTTTCTTTTTGGAGGGTAGCCAGTAACTGCTTCGCGTGAACCTAGGGAAATTGGCTATGTCGCGGAGGCGAAAGAGGTGACTTTGGAAATTTTTGTTTGTGGGCACGAGGATCTTTGGGAACTAGAGGTTGTGAACCTCTGTTGTGAGGTTAATTTTTGAGTGGTGAACTCGTTGAGAGTTGCGGTTGGTGCACGGTTGTGCCAGTGTGTGAGTGAGAGTATCTGTGTGACTTCACCCGGTGTTAGCATCTGTGTGGCTGCACCTAATCCTGAGGGATTTTGTTGTGTTGGTGATGGTAATAATTAGTTGAGTTGTTACTCTTACCTTTAGTTTCGAGGACGAAACTTCTTTTTGGAGGGTAGTAATGTAAGACCCAAGATTTCACTGTACAGTTTTTCTAAGGAACTCTAGTGTCGGCTACGAGTTTTAGGGTTTTTGGTAAAGCGGTTTTGTGAGTATCGTCGCATTAATGAGATTTTTGCTGAAACGGAGCCTGTTTTGTGCTCGTGCGCTGGAAAGGCACAGACTTTCGGGTCGTGATCCTCTTTTAAGTATGAGGAGATTTCTGTGGTCTTAGAATAACGAGTTTTGGATTATTCTTGTTTTTGGAAAAACGAGTAGGATTTTGCCCGCGGATGGAAAATCTTACTGCGTCTGTTTTGAGTGAGGTTTCGGATGGAAGTTTTAGATATCTGCGTGAGTTAGGATATGTCCTGAGATTAATTTTCTAAGGTGTGGAAGAAAATTGCAGTCGCGGAAAAAGATTCGGCGATAAGTTTTGGAATGGAAAAACGATAGACGTTCTTTCCGTAGGTTTTCTGTTTTTGTGAGTTTCGTTCGTCGCGATGCGCGAGAACTGAGCGTGCGTTTCGTTTTATGAGGTTATGGGAAATATCTTGGGAAGATAGACTCGGATTGATCCAAGGGCTAGGATTGTGTCTTGAAGCTTTATCCTATTTGATCCAAAGGCTATTATGGAACAAGACTAAGTCTTAAGGGAGACTTTTAGTCACTTGTTGTCATAAGATAAATCACAAAACTTCTTCACTTCTTCTTCTCTTGTTGGCCGTGGCTTTTCTTCTTCTTCCAACCCTTGAGAGAAATTGCAATTCTTCACCAAAAGCTTGGATTTTTGGCTTGTTGAATCATAGAGATTGAAAGGAATTCATCTCCACTTGAGGTAGTAAACCTTCTCCTTTCTTTGTTGGTTTAAAACATCTTAGTTAGGATTTTTATGATTATGTTCTTGGGAGAAATTTCATAAGAATTGGTTGTGAAGGGTTTTTGTTCCATGAAAGTTGTTCATGAGAGTTTAGTAAGCATGTGTAGGCTTTGTTATTTCAATTTTCCATGAGTTTGTGAGAATCTCATGAGAAAAGTTAGGGTTTTGAGTTGTTTATGTATTGATCAATTACATGAGGTTATGTTGTAAGGTTTTGAAAAGAAAAGTTATCTTTGAACCTTTGGGCGAAAGGGAAATGCGTTGTATGGTTTTGTTTTAGAAAAATCCGATGAAAAATATTTTGAGGTTTATGAAAATATTTTCTAAGAGTTTTTGAGTAGTGTTTTGAGGTCAAAGTGGTTTAAAACTATTGTGACACGTGGTGTTACTTTTTACCTTGAAAACATGTTGGAAAATGATTACCGGACGGTTAAGGCCCGTAATAAAACTTGTGCTTAGATTTGGTTTTGATTTTGGAAATGAAAATCAAATAACTTGCACTCGAAGTAACCAACAAGCTTTCGGAAAATGAATTGCTTGCTTATGAAAATGGTTGGTTTTTATGCCTTGAAAAGATGTTGGGAACTAATAGAATCAAACTAGGCTTGGGGTGGAAAAAGGTGGTATGAGTTGCTGTCTTGTGCTGTCATGACAGGTGCAACTCGCCGGGCGAGTGGTTACTCGCCAGGGCGAGTGTCACAGGTCTTGACAACTCGCCAGGGCGAGCTCCAGGGCGAGTAAGACCAGTACTCTCTGCCTTTACTCGCCACCAACTCGCCAGGGCGAGCTCTGGGAGTTGAAATTTTGGATTCTGATTTCTAAACTTGGTTTTTAACTTTCTAATCCCTTTTTATTAATTTATGGAAGTGGTTGGGATTGGAAACGAGTTTTTCGGGTACTCGGAAAGTACGTAACTTGTAACGCAAGAAAACGGCCATTTTGCATTTCAAATTATTTAAGACTTTTGGCAATTGTTTTGGGTCCTAAAAATAGTACAAATAACTCATGGTGGTTGATCAATATGGTGGAATTTGGTAAGGTATCCGAAAGAGCGGATTTTCCTTAGGAACCTTTAGGGTTTTGAAGTTTTTGGTTTAGTTTCAATACTATTGGTTAGAGAACAATGTATTGATTGTTGCGCTGCTTGTTTTAGGAAGCGCGTTGTGTTGTTTGAGCGTGTATTGTTGACGGAAGCTTGCCGAGGTAAGGGCATCACTTTATTTCCGTCTTTTCACTGAGTTATAACATGTTTGTTGGTTATTTTCAGTGATGCGTGTTTGTGTGTTTGGCATGTATGTGTTATGTATTCTCGTGATGAGAAAGTGTTTACAATATGTGCGTTGTTTTACATATGATTGGGGATGTATGTATGAACATGTGGGTGAATACATATGATTGGAAATGTATGTATGTTTGTTGTGGTTTGTTACATATGATTGGATATGTATGTATGTTGTTGGGATGGTTTACATATGCTAGGGAGGTATGTATTTGTTGCATTAGTATACATGGGGAATCGTATGCTCATGCATTGTTAGTGCGTAGTTGCGGGAGTGGACTACGAGGCGTAGTTGCGGGAGAGGACTACGAGGTGTGGTTGCGGGAGTGGACCCACCTGATTCTTATAGGGTTTTATTGAGTTCAACACATGGTTGCGAGAGTGGACCATGGGGTGTGATTGCGGGAGTGGATCCACCTAAATCTTGTGTGATTTAGTTGAGTTCGATACATGGTTGCGGGAGTGGACCATGGGGTGTGATTGCGGGAGTGGATCCACCTTAACCTTTGTGACTTTGTTGAGTTTGATACATGGTTGCGGGAGTGGACCATGGGGTGTGATTGCGAGAGTGGATCCACCTTAACCTTGTGATTTCGTTGGTGTTTTAGTAGGGGTTGGACCTACAGTTCTGGAGCTCATGCATTGTGGTAGCTAGGGTTAGTACCACACATTGTAGAGGTTGCATTATAGGCTATGTGTGCATTGCTTATATGAACCCGTTGGTGGGAATTGCTTTGGTGTTAAAGAGCTTTCTCTTGTGTATGTGGAAATTTGTTATGTGTACATCTTTCGCACTGGTTATATATATATATATACTTGTATTTTGTGGTGACCCTTTCTTTCATTTGCGGGCTCATCCCAACCCAGGTGATGGGTTAGGTCGTGGTGACGACGGTGGCTGTTCCAGGCCCAGTGAGTGGCTGGAGTTTTAGTATAGTTAGACTATGCGCCGGTGTGTTTTGTGCACCGTGCTTTTTGGATAGCATAGGGTGTCTATCTTGTTTTGTTATAAGTATTCGAATACTTAGACTTGGGTTGTAATTATTCAGGGATACACTTTGCTTGTCGAAGCACCTATGGTAATGAGTCTTTTGTATATTTGAATGCCGGCTCATTGAAAAATATTATATGCGCACTCTGAGTGTTAGTTGAAAAAGAAAAGAAAAAAAAATTATAGTGGCTTTTTGGCCTTTGAAAAACGGGCTGTTACAATACTAATATCAACAGATTAATTATCTATAAACATAAATATTGTTCTAGTGCATTTTAATCTTAGATTATGATGTCTCTTTTTGACGTTATATATAATGATAGTTATTTTTTATATATTTCTTACGTATAATTTAAATAGAGAATAATTTTTAATAATTTTGTATATTTTAGTAGGGCCGATTTTTAATATTTTCACCGGGCCTCTAAATAGTCAGGGACGGCCCTGCCTAAAATATAATAATATATTTTGTCTTTGATATTTATCATCAAATTGTATAAATATATAATAAAACAAAATTCATATGAATAGATAAATATGTAGTAGGTGAAACTAATGTATACTTATCTAATTGTCAATTAGACAAAATATAATAACTTTTTAGAGATAGAAATTGTGTTATGTTAATATGGAGATGAAGTTATATGCTTAGAGACAGAATCTCAAAGACATAAAGTTGCCATTGAAATTTATGGGAATTAAACTTAAGAATTCATAATTTTATAGGAATTAAAATCATACTTATCTCAATATTTTATTATAATGAAGTTAATACATATAATATTATATTCATATGGATAGATAAATATGTAGTAGGTGAAATTAATGTAGAATTACATTTTCTTTTTAATAAACATAATTACAAATAGGAGCTTAATAAAAATGATAAGGTATTAATATTTAGTCAACACACATACATAATAGTATTTTATAAAGTAAAATACTCTAAATGAAAAGCTAAATAATATGTTATTAATACTCAGTCAATATTGTATCTTAAAAACTCATCAACATATAAATTAAATACTTAAAATGATTGTTTTAAATGTTGCATATTATTAATGTCAAGATATTTTAAATTATACTCCCTCCGTTTCTTTTTAATTGTCTTTTTAGAAAGATAACATCAAATTAAGGAAGTGTATTTTTGCACGTTATCTTCCTATTATATCCTCGTTTTAATCCCCCAATAAATTCCTATTTTTTTGCCCACACTTTCTCTTTTCAATAAATTTAATATATTATATACAAAATAAACAAAATTTAATATGTTATGTACCAACAAAAAAAAAAATTAGTTTTCCAAATATATAGCATTAATTGGTTTTATGAAAAAAGATAAGAGCAATTGACAAAGGGTATAATTGACAAATCATACCCATAAAATACAAAAAGGACAATTAAATAGAAACGCTAAATATGATAATAAAAGACAATTAAAAAGAAACGGAGGGAGTAATAATATTTAAAAAACTTTCATCTTTCGCTATAAATAGGTCACATTGCTCAAAGATACAGATCACTATAAGATATATACAATTTGTTTCTCTCCGAAAACAAGACATAGTTTGATATAATGGAAATTCCTTTGAAGAAGTTTTTGATGTATGTGTTGTTTCTTTTTGCTGTTGTAGGTGCTATGATTGAAAATGTCCAAGGCCAATTTGCCTGTTGCACACCTGATAGACCATGTCAGCCTATTTCTTGCGGTAGACCTCCTTGTCATTGCCCTCCTTCATCAAGTGAAATGAAGACCTAAGACTTTGTTTCTCTTATGTTAATTTTACACCAATCATTTTGTATTTGAGAAAACTCGATATCATATATAATTGTTAAATTAATTAATAAGATTGGTGAATAAATTTCATGTCATGATCGCACAAAATATATTTAAATTAATATTTGCTTAATTTTAAAGGATATATATATATATATATATATATATATATATATATATATATATATATATATATATATATAATATTGTCTTTTCCGTTTGGATTGACGGAATATAATGGAATGGAGCGGAGCGGAGCGGAATAGAGTGTAGTGGAATGAGATGGAGCGGAATGGAATAAATATTCCGTTCCATTGTTTGAATATTTTAAAGAGGAGAGGAACAAAATTGATGGTAAGTGATGATATTATATTAGATTCATTCCATCTTATTCCATTCCGCTCCGCTCCATTCCATTATTATTTTTCAAATCCAAACAATGGAACATTATTATATTTCATTCCGCTCCATTCCATTATATTTCATCAATCCAAACAGAGCCCTAGTGCTATTTTGGTTTGGAAGTTTGATAAATCATATTATATAATAAATATTTATTAATTTAATTTTGTCTAATTGTGGATAGAATTGAAAATTATGCATAGAATCGTGGATTCAAACATGTTATTGTTCCTACTAAAAAAATTGGGATTTAGGGTTCGCTGGGCAGAGGGAGGCGAAGAGAGAAAATCCAGTTTTGAACTTTACCTTAGCTTCCTAGTAGTACATAACGATGATTAGAGACACCAATTGGAACATGCAAGCTTCAAGGTCGATAGAAAACTCAACTTCCCTTTCAGGAGGTAAATTCATAATATCATCTGGAAAGACATCCAAGAACTCACTAACAACTGGAATATCACTGGGGTTCAAACTGGGTTCCGGATCAATGGTAAACAGGACACTGAAACACTTGGTACTGGCACCTAAGTATTGGATCATTTGATGAGTGTTTTGAAGCAAAGCAGTGAGTGCTCTACTCTCTGCAGAAGTTTCAGTGGGGATAAAAAGATTCTTCTCAGCGCATCCAATGTACACAGTATTGGCGGAAAGTCAATCCATGCCTAGGACCACATCTATATCCTTCAAGGCTAGACAGATCAAATCTATATGATAGACTTTACTGCCCACAAGAACTGGACAATTCTGACAAACTCGCTTAGAGGTAACCTTGCCACCTGTAGCAACAGCCACAGTCATTGGGGGAATTAAAGGTACAGAGGGCAGATTCAGTCGCTGAACACAGTCAACGGCTATAAAGGAATTAGTAGCTCCACAATCAAACAAGACTAATACTTCAGACTGTCCTAACATGCATATGTCCATAATCAAGGCATTATTATATTTGACTTTCTCACCGTCAAGTGAATATACCCGACCTTTGCTTTTAGAAGCGCCGCTGGAATCGCCTTGCTTCTTCAGCTTAGGACATTCATGCTTGTAATGGTCTGGCTGCTTACAGTAGTAACACATATTCTTACCCTTCATGCATTCTCCACTGTGAGGGAACCCACATTCAGCACAGTTCCTTGGTGAACGCTGGGAATAACTCTGCTTCCCCTTACTGGTGGTACCTTTGGTTCCCACTTGCAGGTTAAACTTTCCAGAATCCTTCCTTTTCTGAACAGCTTCACTACGCTCCTTATGAATGTTACCAAGATCTGCTTCAGCATGATAGCTCTTTTGCACCAAATCACCAAAGGTAGTGATATGCTGCATGGAGACATCATGCGCTATGTCAGCCCTCAACCCGAACCTGTACTTCTTCATTTTCCACGACTCAGAGGGAGCATCGCTACCGTCCATCACATAACGGACCAATTCATTGAACTTCATGGTGTATTCTGCCACAGACATACTCCCCTGCTTCAATTCATTGAACTCTCTGAATGCAGCACTTGATCCTTGCTGCTGAGGTGGAGGATTGTTCATGTGCTGTTGGAACATAGCCATGAACTCTTGATGTTGTTGAGCTTGTTGGGCCTGAAACTGTTGTTGCTGGTGCATCATCTCAGCCCACATATTAGCATCAGCATCTCCGTACATTTCAGGTTCATCATCATCAGCAACGTTCCTCCTTGGCCTTCCAGGTTCTCGTCTTGTTCCTGACATAGTGCTATAACTGCCAATATCAAGTCAAGTTAGCTAGGCTTAAAGTGACATGACATCTAGAACAGATGTTAGAAATCCAGACAAATACTGGGATTCGGATTAGTAATACTAATGAACTCTGGCACGATCTGAATCGACCTGCTCTGATACCAATTATAACACCCCACGTGAAATATCTAGAATATCAGTGGAAATATTACAACTGGTACTGAGTACATTATTATTACAATTGAAAATTCAAGCACACGCAGGTGCTAAGTACAACACAGATACTGAAAATCAACGGAAGCGAAACAAAGTTTAACGATACAACAGATTATTAGAGAGAAAATACAACAACGGAATAAAATAGAAAGCATGAAGAAATGCAATCCAAAGCAAAGCCTCGAGCACACCAACCAGCATACCTTTAGCCAACCTGCTTATCTGAAAAAAATTTGTTTGGAGTGGGGTGAGACTATTAAGCCTCAATTAGTCCTACTACCCTCCTAGAGGTGACTACACCGGGGAACCTAATCAGTCATAACATGCTAGCAATATACATAATACATAAGCATAAATAAAAGTGTAACACAAATTATATCTTGTTCATTTTAACACAAGGACACTCTGAGGTGAGCATGTCTCGGAGGCCTGTCATATCCGACAACCGATTCGGTCACGACATGCAGCTCACATAATCATAACCTAATGGATTATCACATTGGGAGTCCATAGTGCGACATAAATCGCTCATAATTGACTGATACTAAATTAATTGATTCTACCATGATTTACCAAGTCCCAGGGAGCATACAACCTAATAATCTCTAAGTTGAGCCCTAAAGATTATCTGTGATTAACATTCTATTTAGCATTATATAAATTAATCCACAGCAAAATATATAACTCAGATGAGGACATAAAACGAGTGCTTAAGTTTTCTTAGAAAATTTTGAAAATGCAGGTCTGTTACTGTCAAGCTCGCCCAGCGAGTTACCACTCGCTACAGCGAGCTTATGGGTTTGTCCTGTATGAGCTCGCTACGGCGAATGTCAGCTCGCCACGGCGAGATTATAGGTCCTGGCCTAAATCAACTCGCTAAGCGAGCAGAGCTTGCTACGGCGAGTTTCATCAGCCCAGAAAACCCAACTCGCCATGAACTTCGCCAGCAACTCGCTGTGGCGAGTTCATACAGAATATGCCCTGTTTTGCGAAAAATCATGTTTTAGCATTTTTAACACCTACAATCCTCATCTAAATCATTGAAGTGGGTTTATATACATAATATTAGACATAATGGAGAGGAATTTGGGAGTTAATTCCTCTCACACAACATTTCCCTAATTCTTAGGTTAACATGCAAAATTTCATATTTTGGGGAATCTAACTAAACTATCCTAAGAACCTACCTGGAAATGAAGCTTTGAACTTGATTATAAGCTTCCTAACAGCTACTGAACCTCCCAGCACCTCCCACGAACAGCCCTCCAAAAATTGACTCAAAAACCCCCAAAGCACCAAGAACACGAAAATGAAGGAGAAGTGAAATTTGAAGTGTTTACTGAGTTGTTTGTTTGATGATTTGTTCTCTGAGATTGGTTGGTATTTATAGAGGGCTTGGTACTGAATAGAAACAGAATTTGGGTGGAACCAATTACTCTTGCATCTGTTACCATTGGTGGGAATTAAGTTGGTTGGAAGGTAGTGTTGGGAGAGTTGTGCTTGGTTCAGAAAACTGAAATGGGGATTCAAAAGGTTGCTTGTTCTGATGTTGCATGTGAATGAAGAGGAAATGAGGAGTTTGGTGGTTAGTGACATGTGAAGGTTTTGGGTGATTGAAAATTTGGTTGCTTCCTACTTGTTGTTTGTTATTTTAGGCGTGGGAGGAAGAGAAATGAGGGGCTCCATGGTTCAGATTTTCTGAATTGAAAAGAATGGAGTGAATAGTATTGCATGTAGTCTAGTTTGAGTGGATTCATGACTCAACACCATAAGGTGAGGTGTTGGCTTGAGATGGCACCATGAGTGAGTCATAAGAGAGTGAGAGGGAGATCACGAGGGAGAGAAAGAATGGGAGGGGGTTTTGAACTTCTTTTGTGTTATTTAAATCACTTAAGAGTCTTAGTGTACTAATATGTAAAATAGGTTCAATTAGTACCACTATTTCTTGCACATAATTCACTTAGTTTCAAGGATTTAAATAATTATCCACCTCTAAATAGTTCTAATTTTTATTAGACAACTCTAATTAAAATTAATTAGATAATTTAGAAATTGAGATATTACACAATCAAAACTTATTATGTAAGTACCTTACCATGTCACATGAGAAAACTAAAACATTTCTCCACACTCACTCACCTTCTCACCGTACCCCCACATTTACTCCCTAAACCCCCATCACAACCTAATCCCTATATAATGTCTTGACAAACCACAACAAAGGGTAATTTTCATTACCATTTCTCTTGCTCTTCCTCTCCTTCTTCACGTTAAACAGCAACAACAACAAACCACTTTTCTTTCTCACCAAAACCCTTCAAGAATCGAAGAATAAGCTTGTATGTGAGGTATGCTTTGAAACTAAGATCAAATACAAGGGTCATCAGATTGTATTCCCCTTGTATCAGCATCATCATCATCTCTGCAACATCAAAGACCACCACCTCAACTTGACATGCAATTCCCAAACTAAACTTCCTAGATTCAAGAGGTAAGTTTCATCCTAACCTTCCCTTTCATCCTCTTTCATTAATTCGTGCTCCTACTCTCATCCCCCAACCTGAAATGATTCTGCATGTACATGATAATGAGTTATGGAGCTGCTGGTAGTGTGGAAAACCAAGAAATTAAAGAAGTTAATAAATAAGGAATTTTGTGCAAAAAGGGTCAGTTATGGAGGATTGTATTCATGGCTGCAATAGAGCTTCGATTCAGTGATAAAGCTTCAATTCCAGGTGGGTTCTTAGGATCTTTAACCTTAGAATAATTGTAGAGCTTAGTTTCCCCAAATATGATTTTGCATGTAAACATAGGGTTAGGAATCAAATTAATGAAAGAGCAAGAATAAATCCCAATTCTTGCTCCTATATAATCCATTTTATACTATAAGACATGTTTGTAACAAGTTGCATGGAGATTGTAGGTGAAAAATTGGAAAAAATCACATTTTTGCAGAAACGGGGGTTTTTCTGCTATGGCTCGCCATGGCAGGCATATTTCTCGCCGTGGCGAAGGTTTGTGCTTTGTATAGCTCGCCATGCGAGTTTTTGGCTCGCCATGGCGAGAATTACAGGTCCTGACACGAAATCTCGCCATGGCGAGTGAAATTCTCGCCATGGCAAGTTCAGCAGGACACGAAATCTCGCCATGGCGAGTGAAATTCCCGCCATGGCAAGATCAGCAGGTCAGAACCTGTATATTTTAAAAAATTCTCAAATCGCTCGTTTTATGTCCGAATGCAACTCAGTTTGCGGTTTTTATTTGGATTGGTTTGGATTTGAGCACCCCTATCTAGGTCCCCCCGGTGTAGTCACCATTAGGAGGGTAGTAGGACTCATTAAGGCTTAGTAGTCTCACCCCACTCCAAATCAATTTTTTTAGGTAGACAGGTTATTCGGAGCAAGGACCAGGCGGGAGACTGACAGTTGGAGCTATGCTTGGATTGTCAGACTAGAAGATTTTAGTCTTCTTGTTTCTTAATTAATCTGTTTATTTGTCGTTGTTTCATTTCCGCTGTATTTCATCAGTTTATCCTTTTGTATTCGGGACCAGTTGTAACTTCTTAAATTATTCAGTAAATTTTAATGTACTCAGATCCATTTATTTATGTCTTGACTAAATATTCTAGATATTTTAGTTGGGGCGTTATAATAAATAATTATTTTTCGCATCACATTAGATCCGGAATAACCCAACCGGTCTTGCCAAAGATAAACTTAACATGATTTGTAAACTTCTAGTTTATAATATTTTGTGCTTCAATTGCACTAATATATTTATAAGTGTAGTATAAACTTCTAGTTTATAACTTTTTCATTACACTTATTTTATCCAAGATATGTGTCGTAATATATGGAGATTTCAACATCTCTTCATTTCTTGTTTCAAGTTTATTTTTCTATAGAATAATATATTAGCTCTTCCAGAACCATTATAATTTTTTTTTCAACTTTGCTACTTCGGGAGCATATTCTGGGACAAATAAATTTTCTCTTAATTTCCTTAGGTCCCAAAAGATAAGATAGATCTTATAGACTTCAATCAAAGTCTAAAAGTTTAGTTCTTCAAGAACTTAACCACATATCTATGTCAATAATGACCAAGAAAAATCATATTTTTCTTTTGTGATCCTTCTAGGATATGTTCAATACTAAATTATTAGTTCTTCAGGAACTATACGATTTTTGAAATCCTTTCAAGATTTATTTGATATTAAATTAATGGCTCTTGATGAACTATATGACAAATCTTCATAAGCAATAAAAAAATTTATTCTTCGAGTAATCCTTTATAAATGCATTAATATTAAATTATTAATTCTTAAGCAACTATATCACAAAAGATCTACATAAATAGTGATCAACAAAATTATTTTTTTCATGTGTATATATAAGGTGGTGATAATTAGTATATCATGATTAAATCTAATGTTCAAAAATAGGCCACAAAATAATTAAACCAAACATAATTGATGCAAATCATGATTAAATTATATTGTACATCAAGTCAAAGAAACTAAACATAGTAACTTATAAATTGGCAATAAAATAATTAAATGTGGCTTAACCATAACAAATGGAGTAATTAAATTCATTTTTGAGAAATAACTTTTACAAACAATTAAGAAAAATTGTTTTCTTTGAACAACCTTCAAGGATGGTTTGAACTTTTATGATCCAGAAACAATATCACATATGATCTATAACACCCCACATGAAATATCTAGAATATCAGTGAAACATTATAACCGGTAACTGAGTACATTATTATTACAAATTGAAAAGTTCAAGCACACGCAGGTGCTGATTACAACAATGATACAAAGTTCAGCGGAAACGATAGAAACTAGTACAACAAAACATTATTGAATAGGAATAAACAACACAAGACAACTAGAAATGCATGAAAGAAATGCCATCTCCAAGCACAGCCACAAGCACACCGAACAGCATACCTCAACCGACCTGCTTATCTGAAAATAATTGTTTGGATTGGGGTGAGACAACTAAGCCTCAGTGAGTCCTACTACCCTCCTAAGGTGACTACACCGGGGAATCCTAATCAGTCATACATACTAACAGATATATCATAAATCATAAGCATAAATAAAGGTGTAACACAAACATATCTTATTTATTTTAACACTAGGACACTCTGAGGTGAGCAGGTCTCAGAGGCCTGCCATATCCGTCAACCGATTCGGTCACGGCATGAAGCTCACATAGTCATAACCTAATGGATTGTCCCATTGGGAGTCCATAATGCGATATAATTCGCTCTTAATTGACTGATACTAAACTGAGTTGTAACTACCATGAATTACCAAATCCCGGGGAACATGCAATCTTAATTATTTCTAGGTTAGACCCTAAGATCATCTGTGATTAACATTCTATTTAACATTATACCAGTCACATATCTGCAATTTATCTATCTCAGATGAGGAAATAAAACGAGCGATTAAATTAGTTTAAAAATCAAAAATTGCAGGTTTTACTGTGTAAGCTCGCCTGGCGAGTTACCTGCTCGCCATGGCGAGATTAATGGTCAACTCTGCACTAGCTCGCTACGGCGAGTTCCCAACGCGCCATGGCGAGTCACGGACCCTGACCTAAACAACTCGCCTGGCGAGCATATGCTCGCCGTGGCGAAGTTCATCAGCCCAGAATCCTCCAGCTCGCCATGAAGCTCGCCAGCAACTCGCTGTGGCGAGTTCAAGCAGAGATGCCCCTGTTTTACGAAAATCAACAATTTACCATGGTTCCACCAACATTCCTCATTTAAGATAGTGCAGAAACACAAAGCATATAATATAAGATAGAATGGAGGGAAATTTGGGAGTTAATTCCCCTCACACAACGATTTCCTAATTTTCCTAAGTTAACATGCAAGAGTTTAATTTTTGGGAATCTAACTAAACTAGCCTAAGAACCCACCTGATTGAAGCTTTAATCCTAGCTTCTGAGCTCCTAGAAACAGCTACTGCAACCCTCTACAAACCCCACGAACTCCAGACCAAGGATTGGAAGATTTTGAACTCTTGAAACCCTTCTAGTTTGCTCTACGAATTTGATTGTGTTTGATGATTAATTCAACTGGGAAGGAGTGGTATTTATAGATGGTTTACTGAGGTAGAGGACAGTAGGTTGTTGGCTCAACTTGTGGCTTGCATGAAAACTCATTGGATGAGAAAAAGGTGGATTGAAGTTGTTGTTCTTTAGCTTCATGTGAGAGGTTTGGGAATGGGAAATTGCTGAGTTTCTGAGTGATTTTCGTTTCAGTAATGGAATCTCTGATATTGCTACTGTTTTGGTGTAGATTCATAGAGGTAAGATACAAACATGTGAGTTGGTTAGGAATTTGAAATTTTGGAATGTTGTGTGTTGTTGTTGTTGTTGTTGTTGTCTCGTGAGGGTGAGAGAGAGAGGAAGGAGTAGTGTGTTGAATTTCTGCATGCATTCAAGAGTGAGGGAAGAGCTTAATGAGGTGGAGCTTGTAGTGGAATTGTGACTCATGATCTTTAGTGAGGTGTGAGCTTGAGAGCAAAAGTGGGATGTGAGTCATGAGGAAGAGAAGATGAGGGAGGGTAATTTGAATTTGCTTAAGTTAATTAATCTCAAGGGTTGGATTAAGGTATTATTTGTGTAGCTTAGACTTAATTAAAATTACCAATTTTACACATAATACACTTAATTCCACGATTTAATTAATTAACCACATCCAAAAGATTCTAATTTTTAATAGACAACCTCTATCTAAAATTAGTTAGATAATTTAGGAGTTGGGCTATTACAACCTACCCCCCTTAAAGAAATTTCGTCCTCGAAATTAAGAAATTTACCTCGAAAACAGATAAGGATAACTCTTCCGCATGTCTGACTCTAGTTCCCACGTGAATTCACCGTCAGGAGACTGAGCCCATTCAACTTTGACAATTGGAATCCTCTTGTTCCGAAGTATTTTAGCATCACGTTCAACAATCCGAACAGGATCCGGCTGATAAGTTAGATCTGGCTGGAGATCAATTTGTTCAAGTTCCACTGGCTGATAAGGATCGGGAATATACTTCCGTAGCTGAGACACATGAAACACGTCGTGTAACCCTGACATAGAAGGAGGAAGAGCTAACTGATAGGCTACAGGACCGACGCGTCGAAGAATCTGATAAGGTCCAATGAATCTTGGACAGAGCTTCTTAGTTTTGAATACACCTCGCAAACCCAACTTAGGAGTAACTCTCAAGAACACATGATCCCCTTCCTGAAATTCCAAAAACCTTCTTCTCCTGTCGGCATAACTCTTCTGCCGACTCTGAGCAATTTTCAGTTTGTCCCGAATGGACTTGATCTTTAATGTGGTCTCTTGGACAATATCCGGTCCCAAGAAACTACGATCACCAACTTCTGTCCAACACAACGGTGTTTTACACTTCCTGCCATACAAAGCTTCATAAGGTGCCATACCGATACTGGCATGGTAACTGTTATTGTATGCGAACTCTATTAGGTGTAAGTGATTACTCCACGAACCACCATCTTCTAATACACAAGCTCGAAGCATATCCTCAAGGGTCTGAATGGTCCTTTCTGACTGACCATCAGTCTGAGGATGATGCGATGTACTCATCTTCAGTCGAGTCCCCATCGCATTCTGAAATGCTTTCCAAAACCTTGAAGTGAAAATCGGGTCTCTATCTGACACGATACTCAAGGGTACACCATGTAGCCTTACAATCTGCTCCATGAAGATGGCTGCATATTGCGGGGCCTTGTAGGTGGATTTCACTGGAATGAAATGAGCTGATTTAGTCAACCGGTCTACGATTACCCAGATCGAATCTTGACCTCTCTGGTTACGTGGCAGTCCTCCTACAAAATCCATAGTGATATGTTCCCATTTCCACTCAGGAATTTCTAAAGGCTGCAACGGTCCTCCAGGTTTCTGATGTTCGATCTTCACCTGTTGACAAACAATACACCTGGACACGAATTCAGCAATCTCTGCCTTCATGTTAGGCCACCAATAGTTCTCCTTCAAATCATGATACATCTTGGTGGATCCAGGGTGAATTGAAAATCCACTCTTGTGTGCCTCTTCTAGAATCAACCGCTTCAACTCATCGTTCTGAGGTACACAAAGTCTGCCTTCATAGAGAATAGCACCGTCCGTGGCTACTGAGAACTCCGGATGGTTCACTCTCTTCTGTAACTCTACATCATCCTGCTGAGCCTGCACAATACTTGGGCGTAACTCACAGGACACTTCGATTCTGTTAACGCGAATACCGCTCTTACGATATATCACATTCAGATTAAGATCTCTAAACTTCTCATACAGACCGCACTGTTGCATTAGTAACTCTGATGCATACAACGTCTTTCTGCTTAGAGCATCTGCTGCAACATTGGCCTTTCCTGGATGGTAGTTGAGATTGAAATCAAAATCTTTGAGGTACTCCATCCAACGTCGCTGCCTCATATTCAACTCCTTTTGATCAAACAAGTACTTCAGACTCTTGTGATCACTGAACAGATCAAACTGCACTCCATACAGATGATGTCTCCAGATTTTGAGTGCAAAGATAATGGCTGCTAACTCCAGATCATGGGTAGGATAATTCTGCTCATGAGGTTTTAGCTGCCTGGATGCATACGCTACAACTGCTCCATCTTGCATCAACACACATCCAAGTCCCTTGTTGGACGCGTCACAGTACACCACATACTTGCAGGTTGGATCAGGAATCACTAACACTGGTGCTGTGGTTAGTTTTTCCTTCAGGGTTCTGAAACTCCAATCACAAGCAGCATCCCAATCAAAGTCTGCACCCTTTCGGGTTAGACGAGTTAATGGCAAAGCAATCTCCGAAAATCCTAAGATGAATCTCCGGTAATAGCCCGCCAATCCGAGGAAACTTCTGACTTCGGTAACACTTCTGGGTCTTTCCCAATTCAACACTGCTTCTACTTTGGATGGATCAACAGACACACCGCCTTGCGATATGACATGACCCAAGAATTTAACTTCAGATAGCCAAAATTCGCACTTGCTGAACTTGGCATACAGTTGTTTCTCTCTGAGGATACTCAACACAATTCTCAGGTGCTCCGCATGCTCCTGTGAATCCTTAGAATAGATCAGAATGTCATCAATGAAAATGACAACAAACTGATCAAGGTACGGCTGGAAAATCCGATTCATGTAGTCCATAAAAATGGCTGGAGCATTAGTCAGACCGAACGGCATGACCAGGAATTCATAGTGTCCATAGCGAGTCCTGAATGCTGTCTTGGAAACATCCGAGGACTTGATACGGATCTGATGATATCCAGAACGAAGATCAATCTTGGAGAAAACAGTAGCACCTCTGAGTTGATCCAAAAGGTCGTCAATCCTTGGTAAGGGATACTTGTTCTTGATTGTGACCTTGTTGAGTTGACGATAATCAATGCACAGACGCATCGTACCATCTTTCTTCTTTACAAGTAACACCGGTGCTCCCCAAGGTGAGACACTGGGTCTGATAAAGTGTTTCTGAAGCAACTCTTCAAGTTGAGATTTCAGTTCACGAAGCTCTAAGGGAGACATCCTATACGGGGCAACAGAGATCGGCTGGGAACCAGGAACTAGATCGATGGAAAACTCCACTTCCCTTTCGGGAGGTAAATTCATGATGTCATTTGGAAAAACGTCTAAAAACTCACTAACAACTGGAATATCACTGGGGCTTAAACTGGGCTCCGGATCAATGGTGAACAAGACACTGAAACACTTAGTACTGGCACCTAAGTACTGAATCATCTGATGAGTATTCTGGAGTAAAGCGGTAAGAGCTCTACTTTCTGGTGAAGCTTCGGTTGGAATGAAGAGATTCCTTTCAGCACATCCAATGTACACAGTATTGGCAGAAAGCCAATCCATGCCTAGGACTACGTCAAAATCTTTCAAGGGTAGACAGATCAAATCTATGTTATAGACTTTACTGCCCACAAGAACAGGACAATTCTGACAAACACGTTTAGAAGTAACCTTGCCTCCTGTGGCAACAGCCACAGTCATTGGGGGAATTAAAGGCACAGAGGGTAATTGTAGTCGCTGAACACAGTCAACGGCTATAAAGGAGTTAGTAGCTCCACAGTCAAACAAGACTAAAACTTCAGACTGGCCTAACTTGCATACATCCATAATTAAAGCATTATTAGATTTGACATTCTCACCGTCAAGTGAGTATACCCGACCTTTGCTTTTTGAGGCACCGCTGGAATCTCCTTGTCTTTTCAGCTTAGGACATTCGTGCTTGTAATGGCCAGGCTGCTTACAATAGTAACACATGTTCTTCCCTTTCATGCATTCTCCACTGTGAGGGAAACCACATTCAGCACAGTTCCTCGGTGAGCGCTGGGAATAGCTCTGTTTCCCTTTGCTTGTGGTGCCCTTGGTTCTCACTTGCAGGTTGAACTTTCCAGAATCCTTCTTCTTCTGAAAAGCTTCACTACGCTCCTTGTGTATGTTACCCAGATCAGCTTCAGCATGATAGCTCTTTTGCACCAAATCACCAAAGGTAGTGATATGCTGCATAGAGACATCGTGGGCTATGTCAGCTCTCAGCCCGAACCTATACTTCTTCATCTTCCATGATTCACTGGGAGCATCATTCCCATCCATCACATATCTGACCAGCTCATTAAACTTCATGGTATACTCCGCTATTGACATACTTCCCTGCTTTAGCTCCGTCAGTTCACGTTCCATCTGGAATTGGTAGCTCTCTGGGATATAATGTCCAACGAAGAGACGTCGGAAATTTTCCCAATTCACCTCCATCTGACTGGCCTCCATATACGCCTTGGTTCCATCCCACCAGTGACACGCGTCGCCCCTAAATAAGCGGGAGACGAATGTTACTTTGTCAACTTCAGTGCAATCCATGGATTCAAGAATTCCGCTCATTCGCTGAATCCATTCCCTGGCTTTCGCTGGATTGTATTCCCCGAAGAACTCCGGCGGACTCATTCGGCAGAACTCTCTGAATGCAGCGCTAGATCCTTGCTGCTGAGGGGGAGGATTGTTCATATGCTGTTGAAACATATTCATGAATTCTTGGTGCTGCTGGGCCTGCTGAGCTTGGAACTGCTGCTGCTGATGCATCATTTCAGCCCACATGTTCGCATTAGCATCTCCGTACATCTCAGGTTCATCATCATCATCAGCAACGTTCCTTCTAGGCCTTCCAGGTCCTCGTCTTGCTCCTGACATAGTGCTCTAACTGCCAATATCAAGTCAAGTTAGCTAGGCTTAAAATGACATGACATCTAGAACAGATGTTAGAAATCCAGACAAATACTGGGATTCGGATTAGTAATACTAATGAACTCGGGCACGATCTGAATCGACCTGCTCTGATACCAATTATAACACCCCACATGAAATATCTAGAATATCAGTGAAACATTATAACCGGTAACTGAGTACATTATTATTACAAATTGAAAAGTTCAAGCACACGCAGGTGCTGATTACAACAATGATACAAAGTTCAGCGGAAACGATAGAAACTAGTACAACAAAACATTATTGAATAGGAATAAACAACACAAGACAACTAGAAATGCATGAAAGAAATGCCATCTCCAAGCACAGCCACAAGCACACCGAACAGCATACCTCAACCGACCTGCTTATCTGAAAATAATTGTTTGGATTGGGGTGAGACAACTAAGCCTCAGTGAGTCCTACTACCCTCCTAAGGTGACTACACCGGGGAATCCTAATCAGTCATACATACTAACAGATATATCATAAATCATAAGCATAAATAAAGGTGTAACACAAACATATCTTATTTATTTTAACACTAGGACACTCTGAGGTGAGCAGGTCTCAGAGGCCTGCCATATCCGTCAACCGATTCGGTCACGGCATGAAGCTCACATAGTCATAACCTAATGGATTGTCCCATTGGGAGTCCATAATGCGATATAATTCGCTCTTAATTGACTGATACTAAACTGAGTTGTAACTACCATGAATTACCAAATCCCGGGGAACATGCAATCTTAATTATTTCTAGGTTAGACCCTAAGATCATCTGTGATTAACATTCTATTTAACATTATACCAGTCACATATCTGCAATTTATCTATCTCAGATGAGGAAATAAAACGAGCGATTAAATTAGTTTAAAAATCAAAAATTGCAGGTTTTACTGTGTAAGCTCGCCTGGCGAGTTACCTGCTCGCCATGGCGAGATTAATGGTCAACTCTGCACTAGCTCGCTACGGCGAGTTCCCAACGCGCCATGGCGAGTCACGGACCCTGACCTAAACAACTCGCCTGGCGAGCATATGCTCGCCGTGGCGAAGTTCATCAGCCCAGAATCCTCCAGCTCGCCATGAAGCTCGCCAGCAACTCGCTGTGGCGAGTTCAAGCAGAGATGCCCCTGTTTTACGAAAATCAACAATTTACCATGGTTCCACCTACATTCCTCATTTAAGATAGTGCAGAAACACAAAGCATATAATATAAGATAGAATGGAGGGAAATTTGGGAGTTAATTCCCCTCACACAACGATTTCCTAATTTTCCTAAGTTAACATGCAAGAGTTTAATTTTTGGGAATCTAACTAAACTAGCCTAAGAACCCACCTGATTGAAGCTTTAATCCTAGCTTCTGAGCTCCTAGAAACAGCTACTGCAACCCTCTACAAACCCCACGAACTCCAGACCAAGGATTGGAAGATTTTGAACTCTTGAAACCCTTCTAGTTTGCTCTACGAATTTGATTGTGTTTGATGATTAATTCAACTGGGAAGGAGTGGTATTTATAGATGGTTTACTGAGGTAGAGGACAGTAGGTTGTTGGCTCAACTTGTGGCTTGCATGAAAACTCATTGGATGAGAAAAAGGTGGATTGAAGTTGTTGTTCTTTAGCTTCATGTGAGAGGTTTGGGAATGGGAAATTGCTGAGTTTCTGAGTGATTTTCGTTTCAGTAATGGAATCTCTGATATTGCTACTGTTTTGGTGTAGATTCATAGAGGTAAGATACAAACATGTGAGTTGGTTAGGAATTTGAAATTTTGGAATGTTGTGTGTTGTTGTTGTTGTTGTTGTCTCGTGAGGGTGAGAGAGAGAGGAAGGAGTAGTGTGTTGAATTTCTGCATGCATTCAAGAGTGAGGGAAGAGCTTAATGAGGTGGAGCTTGTAGTGGAATTGTGACTCATGATCTTTAGTGAGGTGTGAGCTTGAGAGCAAAAGTGGGATGTGAGTCATGAGGAAGAGAAGATGAGGGAGGGTAATTTGAATTTGCTTAAGTTAATTAATCTCAAGGGTTGGATTAAGGTATTATTTGTGTAGCTTAGACTTAATTAAAATTACCAATTTTACACATAATACACTTAATTCCACGATTTAATTAATTAACCACATCCAAAAGATTCTAATTTTTAATAGACAACCTCTATCTAAAATTAGTTAGATAATTTAGGAGTTGGGCTATTACATGATCTTTATAATAATTAAGAACAATTCACCTTTTATGCAATCCTTCAGGGATGCAATTGATACTAAAATAATTCATTTTCTTTCGGCAATCCTTCATAATGCTTTATACTTTTGGTTCTTCATAAATCATATCTCACATAATATTTCCAGTGATCAATAACAATTCACTCTTTGAGCAATCCTTCAAGGATGCTCGATATTAAATTTTTAGTTTTCCAAAACCATGTTTGAAATCTTCAAAACAATGATATAAAATTTTATTATTTGAACAATCCTCCAGGGATGCTTCAATATTAAAGGTTTTTTTTTCTTTAGTTCTTCAGGAACTATATCAAAATTGATCTTCTAATATTTTGTTCTTCAAGAACTCAACCATATATCTTTCAGTATTATGGTTTTATTTTTCTTTTTTTTTAGTTCTTCGGGAACTATATCAAAATTGATCTTCAATAACAACAAAAATTATTATTTGAGCAATTATTCAATGATGCTTTAAGGTTGAATTCTTCTGGAATTCAACATCGATTAGATATGATTAACATGTAATTTAAAATAAAAATAAATAAAAAGAGAAATATATGATTTTGAACATGATCATGAATTATTAATAAATATAATAAAATGAATAAGGGAAAAAAATATTTTAAAATTAAAACAATTGACCATTAAAATGATTCATTAAAATGCATTAATTTTCATAATTCATATGCATTAAAAACATAATAACTTATAGTAACGTGGCATGATAAGTTTCAAATAAAAGTTCAATAAATTTGCACACATGTTTCCCCTTTTTGTTTGAAAAATCCTTAATATTAGGTGATTTTGTTTATGTCCCGTAATATTAGGTGATCTTATTTTTTTTTGGTGAACAAGAGGGCCTAAGCCCGATTATTAGGTGATCTTAGTTTATAACATATTGGACATGTTATTGATCAACAGAAATACTTAAACTATGAAAATATTGATAATTTTTATATCATTGCATTTAAATTGCATCATCAAGCTGAAAAAAAAAAAAAATCGGTGCAATTAATTTATAATACAAACTTTCTATAAAATTTAGCATCGAGACTTTGCAAAAACAATTGCAATTTAATGATGGAGATAAACAAAATACAAAAGCTTCTCATCATCTATTGAGTTCTTCAAGAACTACATCGTAAACGATACAAAATCATTTCTATGTGCAATCTATCAAAGATGCATGATTATTGAAATTCTTCCGGAATTCATAATCTATGGTGATACTTGGTATGTTCGCCATGAACTATTTTAGTGAATTCTTCCGGAATTCTTGATGGAAAATTGAGTTTTCTAAGTTCTTTGGCACTAAGTTTATTGAATTCTTCGAGAATTCAAAGATTAAATTTTTAAGTTCTTCGGGAACTGATATTATCAAATTTTTCGGAAACTTCTAGATTAAATTCATATGTTCTTCTGAACGATATAATATAATAAAATAAATATATTTATGTTCTTTTAGATGATCGACATATCGATGTTTCACCATACATGTGTCGGTCACGAAGCATAATACTGTTGTCGGTCACGAAACTCGAACAATATCGAACATCCAAATACATAAAGACATGAATCTTCAGGATTCATATTTTAAAACTTCATCATGTTATGAATCTTCAGGATTCATATTTCAAAAATTTCTCCACGATGCTTCTGGATCGTAGACTATGAATATTCATGATTCATATTTCAAAAATTTAACTATGGTGCTTCTGGACCATAAGTTATAAATCAATATAAAAATTTGAAAAAGAACTAGAATTATAAAACTCATACACAAAAATAAAGAGAATGGGGAAAACTTACAAATTCTAGAAAGAATTGTTTATGAGAGATTATCGTGCTGATAACGTGTTATGAAATAAATTAAGAGATCAAGAGAATAGAGATAGAGAGGAGATGAAGAAGAGAAAGAGAAGAAAGAACTCTTATATTTCTTATTCATAAGTGTGTATTTATATGGCAATATATTGGGCCAATGATATGGGCCAAAGCATAATGGACATCTACTAGAATTATTCATAACACTTTGATAAAAAAAAACATCAAAGTAACTACAACAGCCATAACCATAAGAATAAAATATGCATTGGATTTAATTATATAATATAACGTATGAAATTCTACCAAAAAAAAAAATATGAACGTATGAAAAAAAGGAAAAATAAATAAGGAATGTTTTGATTATGAACTTATGATCATAAAGATTATTTTTGTTTTAATTAGGTGATATATAGTGTATTTGGTGCAAATTAATTATTTTGGTGATAATTTTAAACATTTAGATTAAATGAAATAAATGGATGAGATTTGATGTCAAATAAATTTTGACACCTTGATATCATTAGATCTTGACTCATATACAGGGCCGGCCCAAACCTAAAGCAAGTGAGGCTAGGGCTTTAGGCCTCTAAATTTTTGGACTCTAATACAGGCCTCTCAAGAAAAAATATAGGCCAAAAATGTAATAATATATTCAATTAGGTCCAAAACTACATATGAGGTGCGAATTGCTTAGTGGTAACCGGTCTCCAAATTTTCTGTGCGCTAATGTTGATGGTCCTGGGATCAAATCCCAGCATCACCATTTTCTTTTTTTTTAAAAAAAAATTACACTTTTATTATTCAAATTACAAATTTAACTGATTTTTTGGTCCACTCACTACCTAACAATAACAAAGTTGACCAAAAAAAATTAAAATATATAATAAAACAAGTCTACTTTTTAACATAATTACAAAATTTATTATAAAATGGTTAATTTATTTTTATCTATTTTGCAAAATTATCTATAACTTTAATATGAGCACCATACTTTATTTAATTGTTTTAACCCTTAATAAAATTGGTCAAATTTCATAATGGTTTAAAATAACAAAAGAAAAATAAAAATGTGCTATTTACATTCCTCAATAACAATATTACAATTTAATATTTTATACATATACATAAGAAAAATAATTAGATGAAAGAGAATTGTGATTTTACTAATTTATTTTATTAGTTATTAATATATCTTCATTATCATAACACATAATATAAAATTGTATGACACAATTAGGAAAAAAATAATATTAAGGGCATGTTTGGATTTGACTTATTTTTGAGTTTATACAAAATAGTTTATGCAAATAAATAAACTTTTACGCAAATAAATAAAACAACTTTGTTAATAAAAACTTTTGAATTAACATAAAAATTTATTTATTTGCATAAGATATTTTTATAAGCTCAAAATTAAGTCAATCCAAACGGACCTTAAATTATTTTAAAAACCAAAAGTGACCCTTTGAAAGATATTTTTTATTTTTATAAATATGACATTTATCATCAAACAAAAAGGCTAATATTTTTTATTAAAAAAATAAATTATTATTGTTAAAAAGCCTCATTTAAATTTTCGCTTTAGGCCTCGATATACGTTGGGTCGGCTCTGCTCATATATATATATATATGTATAGAGTCAGGATCCGTTAACACCAACTAGTTTGACACCAAATGTTACACCTCTCAATAACGTTTTAACCGATATAAATTTTATAAAATCCACCGTTTTATTGAAAATTTATATCATATAGATCATTCATGTAAAGTTTCAGAAAAATTCAAAATCATTTGATATGCTATTGAAACATATAAAGATCAACGGATCCTATATATATATGGTATAATATTTGACACAGTTTCCACAAAAAAAAAATTCTCTATAAAATAATATTTGAGAGTTTTGAAAAAAAAATTAAAAGAATTTCTTAAAAAAACAAAAAAAATTAATATTTGAAAAGCTCTAATCGAGTATCACCTAAACAATTTCTGTGAAAATCTTCTAATGTATATAATTGAGATATATATGCTTAAAAAAAATAGAGATATATATAGATGTTTGTCGTATCACCATCCTTATCATATTTTTATTTAACTTCTTATCATATCCATATCATATATTTATTTTGTTACTATCCTATCATAATTAAAAATAAAATAGTTTGTACCAAAAAAAATAGTTGAAAGTTAAAAAAAAAAATTACTTAAAGAAAGAACATAAACATGTACGTAGGACTGTAGGAGCATAATGAAAAAATAAATAAAGAAATATTTGGAGAATGATTTTATTTTTTGTCCGAATCGTCCAAATCCTAGAAATTAATGATTTTATTTTTTCTCCAAATCATCCAATCCTAAAAATTAATGATTTTTTTTTCTTTTCTGAATCATCCAATCCTTAAAATTAATTCTATTAGAGATTTTCGCTGTCTATTAGGAGATTTATGCACAAAATAGGTAGGGAGGGATTTTGCACAAGTGAGCACTATTTATTTTTCACTTTGTTTTTACTTTTAAGGAAAACTTGCAGCCTCACACACATTGCTTGTTCTGACTCTAAAGTATGAAGAGAATGAAAATTCAAAGATGTAACAATGAGGATGCAAAGAAAGATAGATTTAGTGATTTACCTGATTGTCTTTTAGTTCTCATATTGTCCATCTTGGACATCAAGGAAGCTGTTCAAACTTGCATTCTCTCAACGAGATGGAAGAATCTCTGGAAGCAACTTCCCATTCTTTCATTAAATTCTCGCCACTTTAAGACTCCCGGAGGTTTTACCAAATTTGTGTCTCGGTTTTTGACTCTACGAGATAAGAAAACTGATCTGCACACTCTCAATTTATTTCAGCGTGAAGGTATCATGCAGCCTCATCTACTCAAAAGAGTTTTCAAATACGCTGTTTCACATAATATCCAACAATTAGATATATTCGCCACTTGTTATATTGAACACTTTGCACTTTTTCACATTTCATGTGACACTTTAATGTCTCTTAACATTTCTGCAAACATTGAAAACGGTCGCCAGCGACTAGTATTTCCAAATTCTTTGGATTTGCCCGCATTAACCAGTTTGTGTCTAAAGTTTTTTGCCTTTCGCGCCAGTGGGAATGATGGTCGTGCTGCAGAGCCCTTTTCATCATTTAACAACTTGAATACTTTGACCATTGACACTTTTGAAATTCTTCCTGATCAAAACCTCTTCATATCAAGTGCCACACTTGTTAATTTAACAATAGAAACACTTGATGATGACTATTGCAAATTCGAGTTATCTACTCCAAGTCTTTGTAACTTTAAGTTTAAGGGCAAACCTGTTCAAAAACTCAGTGGGATCAATAGAAATCTCTCTTCTATAAAAGATGTAAGTATTGATATACCATTCTGGTCAATTGATGAAAATTATCCGGCGGTTCTACTCAATTGGTTGTCTGAACTCGTTAATATGGAGTCATTGACAGTCTCTTTAAAAATTCTTCAGGTACTTTGCTGCATATTTGGTTTAAGAAACTTTTAGCAGTTTAATTTTATTTTTCACTTTTTATACTACAACAATTTTTTTGTTAATAGACTTGCTTTTTATTATTTTTCAAATATATAGTAATTCACCTTTTTTGCTTAGATTCTCGACTCAATTCTTAGTTTAGGGAAGGTCGATTTCCCTTACTTACATAACTTGAAGTCACTGAAAGTAAAATCGTACCACCCTCTATCGGTAACTGATGGAGTTGTGAACTCTTTTCGTCAGATCGCACCATCAGCAGAAGTTAAAATCATAGATTTGTCAAGGTAAATGTGCATTCAACATTTAAACACAATTTTTCTAATTTGGTTTTTGCCTTCTTTGTTTTTGTTTCACTTGGTATCTCTTGTTATAATTGTGTATTAGTGGATAAATTGCAAGTCACTTCGGTAGAGAAACAAAATTTACTTGTATCTGATTTGCAACATATATAATGCCTCTAAATTTGGGTTTTGCAGATTAAGCTGGTTGGCGAATACTATATAGAGAATTCTGAGGTGCATTAGTTTTCACAAGAGATCAGAATAATAACAAGAAATTTGCCAAGAGAAATCTTTCCCTAGCTAGATAGCATGTTTAAGATTTATTTATCCTCCTTCATCTTACTAAGTTATCGTTTGTATTTTGTTTTCTTATATATACTTTAAGGCTTTTTAGGTCATGTGTTTGATTCATCCATTTCATGTTTAATTTGGAGACCATGGTATCATGTGGATTGGATGGTCTTCTATATCAAACTATTTGGTTAGAAAACTATTGGTTATATTTTAATATTAATCTAACGATTTAGTCGTCTTAATTCTTATGTTTCATGATGCCATGAATATGAGTTTATAAGTAGAGATAATTCTGACCTTACAAACCGATTTTGTAGAGTTGAGTCAATTCTAAGAAATTCAATATGTCTTGTTTTTGTTGCATACAATGAACTAACTATATATGCCTATAATTGTACAATACTACTAGCCATCTCTGTTGCTATTGAACGTGACTTAACTATAGATATAAAACATGGAAGCAATCAAAGTTTGCAAGATCACTTGCATTCATCAAATTAATAAAGTTTGGTCTTGTCTTTAGGGTTTTATGAAAGGTTTTTTTTTTTACAATTATAGCAAAGATTATTTCATATTCAATATGGATATTGTTTAAGAAACCCGTTTGTGAGGCTACTTATAGAAAATTTATCTTCCTACCCCCAAATTTATTTTCTCATTTAGAAAAATTCGGGAAACGTTTCCTGAAGTTTTTTTTAAGCAAAAAAAAATTCGCTGCCCCCCAAAAATAAAGGAAAATTTGGGGGGGAATTACATTGAGAAACGGAAGGTTTTTTGCGTGAAAAGAGAAATTTGGGGGATGGGAAGAGAAATCATCCTACCTTTATTAGTAATAGTTTGGTTCAATAGGTACTATCACATTGCAATGTTGGAATCATCTAAATTTTCTACTTTGCTTGTTGATCACAATTTAGAACTATTCTTATAATTTGAAAATGAAAAGTGAATGATTTGTTTGTATGCGAAGGACTATCGACTTGTTAAAAAACTTACAAACAGTAATCAACAGAATAATAGTCAGACTTATTTAGCAATATTGACACTGGCATTGGCATCATCATAATCACGTTTATTTGGATTGTAGCAAAAATCGTCAGCAAAATCCAACTTCATACTTTATAAACTGAATTTGGTAAATGGCATATGCCACAAACATGTATGTAGCCATAACCCTTTAATTTCAAGCTATAATATATGAATAAATTTAATATTTTTTTAAAAAAATATATGATAACAAAAATAGCTTGTCATAAAATTATACATATTTTCTAAAATTGTTTATTATATTTACATTAATTTAAATTAATATAAATGACATGTAAGAGTTGGCGGTATGTTCAATCCAATAGAAGTGGAAAAATACTTATATGGTCACTTTATTTCATCACACTCACATAAAAGTCAACTATAACTTTTCTATATTTGGTTAAAGTTGCAACTTGCTACTCATGTAATCTTTTTTCTTAACATTTATGATAATCGCACTAAGGTTTATGTCTCTCATTTTGCCACCTACTTATCAAACCCGAATCCTCTCCTTACATACACTCTCCTTCCACAATTTGTGTCTATCTCCTCGGTAATCAAGTAAGCTCTTGTAGAAAAACGCCAGGAGAATAAGATGTATCTATCTTACTAATCTGATCCAGAGTGAGCAAAAAGTAGTGAGGCATTTGCTCCTCCAAAACCAAGAGTTTGACATAGCTACTCTAATTGGCATCTCCTTTGAAGCAGTCAATGGCATGAAACCATCACCAAATGCAGAATCTGGCTTTGTTAAATTAAGAGTTAATGGAGCAATTCCCTGTGAGGCCACACTATTACATTAAGCATACAGGGTCTGGCTATAGATTAAGCACAAATTCAGTGTGTGCAAAAAATGCTTCCCCGCGACTTCTATGATGCAAGCACACAAAATGCCAAAAAGTTGCTTACATGTATTGATAAAACAGAAAAAAGAATTACCAGTATGCATTTGTCTTTTATTTAAAATAGAAGTAGTCAATTAAAGAGTTGTGATTGAATGTCAGTGAAAAACAATTTTACACTGATACTAGTAGTTAATATCCCATAATCGCGGGGGGAAATTAACTTGGGTTAGAGGCAATCCTCCATACGACAGTAAATCGAGAAATTATAGTACATAAACACAAAATTAGGGAAGACCAAACCACAACACAATTAGGAGCTAGTTGTAGAAAAACATTAAGACTAGGATAAATCCTGGATTACACAAGGTGTGTAGGAAGAAAATGATATACATGAGGAACTTTAAGGAATGGATTTAATCAACAAAACTTGAGGAATTCAGTTTTTCCTCCACTTTTTAATACTGGTGTTCTTACCCCTCACTAGCCTAACATGCCATTATTCATATCTTTTCCCTTGAATCTTTCTCAGCTTCAAATACATCTGGCAGGGCAGCAGGATCGAGTTCAAAGCAACCTCTTGGAACACCTTCCCTTTCATCACCACTCATCTTATATGAAGGAATTTGATGTGAGAATTTGTATAGCTCATTGGGTAGAATACAAAATGTATTCTCTCCATTCTTCCCAGTTTTCTCAAAGAGGCTAACAAACCCTTTCACTTTGCCTAGGTAAGCTACTTCAATGCCAACATTTTCAGTAAAATCTGATAGGATTTCCACATAAGCAAATTCACGCTTCAAATAATTTTCTGGATTATAACTCCATTTGACATCCCAATTTCTGAAAATTGCCCAAGTTTCTCCCTTCTTGGGAAACACTAGGTAACAATTTTTCTCATTTCCTTTTATAAACTGAATCTGATGAGAGAACATACCTTTATCTGTGGTTTTCTGAGAGTTAGCAAGTTTGAATTTACCACAAGCAATAGGCAAATCTGCATTATACCAAGCAACCTCATCATCCTCATCTGGGTCAGCTTCCAACCATGTGATATGCAACTTGAAAGGGAATGTCACTTTCTTGATAAGAGCATAAAACCTTGGCATAGCATCAGTGGTATCATAAATTGCCCATAATTGATTAGCAGCAAAACTTTCATCTGCTTTGTCCTTCTCAAAATTATTGAAATCTGGATCAGGACAAGTAATGATCTCTGGACTGGAAGGGATATTTGACTTCGGTGGAGAGCAGTTTTCCTCATTTAACCTTTTAGAATCGATGTCTGACTCAAATACCTTATCTTCTTGAACATCAGAATGCTTATCTCCGCTTGTATTACTTAAAACTGTTTCTTCAGACACATTCTTTTCCTCGACTTCATCATTGTTAAATGATTCATTTTGTCGTGGCTTTTTGGAAGGAACATCAAAATTGTCATCTGCATACGTTTCCACATATGAAACATGTTGCTTTTGTCTGGAAGACCTTCTAACATTCAACCTTGAAGGATCAACATGATTTTCTTGAACATTGACATCTTTATTTTCATCATCATTTTGAGTGTTGAATCTCTGTTTGGAACTTGGTTCTGGTTGTCTCACTCTCTTGCTTCCAACATTTTTTGAGGCTTGTGACTCCATTGGTTTGGATACAGGAACATAGCCATCCTTACTCTTTTCATCTTTATGCTGCTTACCAACTCCAGTGGCACATGTTTTCATACATGAAGGATATGGCGGCCTCATAAAAGTTTCTGCATATCCACCACCAGGGGGTTTTCCACCATTACTTTTAGAGGCTGGTTTTGGCGGAGCCTGCATTGGAGCCACTTTTGGGGAAGCAAATGGTACAAATGATGGGGCAGCCTGTTGACTAATACCAAGAGCTACAAAGGGTTTCTTACAATGTTGACATAATAAGGTCATATTCATAATATTAAAGTAGTACTGGAACTTGGTATTACAATGATTGCAAATTGTCCAGAATGTCTGTTGTGCATTGAGATGGGGATTCGAAGAAGGGAATTTTGAAGAACTTTTCTTCGGATATTTTGTTGCATTTGGAACTTGATTTGCTGCAGACATGTTCCCATTTGAGTGATGGGATGGGGTCTTCTTAGGTACTGCAGCTCTCACATGGGCTTTAACCTTCATGTCATGTAAAGACCGCTTAGCTTGGTCACTCAACACCCTATTGGCTTCCCCAATCAACTTGAAAGCAGCTTCTGCACCAGCAAATTTATTTTTATCAGGATGAAGTAGCAATGCAAGCTTTCTGTACTGTTTCTTTATGATTGCTTCCTCAGAGAGTCGTTCTGTCTGAAGAATTCGATACCAGTCCATTTCAGAACTAGAGAGTTTGTTCAATGCAGCAATGTGAACCTCACAAATTGCAAGGATCTGAGAAATATTATCAACATCAGTATACAGCTTTTTGGCCTTGTTAGCAAACTTCAGTGCCTCTACAAATTGACCCCTTTGCATTCTACTTTCTGCCAATTGCTTAGCCCTCACAGCCTCATCCTTGTTGCACTCCATTAGTAAATTGATGTCGAAGATCCAATCACCTCAGCTTCCTAAATATCACACAACAATAACACCTCCTAGTACTTGAGGATATTCAAGTTCCACAAGCAGCACTTTGTGTTCCACCTAATTGACACAGACCAAACAAAGATAAAATTAAGCCAACTCATCACTAGTCTACGAAGCACCACACAGACACCATTAAACACGACAATGACACATAGATATAGGTGGTAATAATTTTTTTAAAATAGAAATACTTGAATAAAAGTGAAACCATGTGTAATGTCGTGTTGCGGCTCTATTTCGTCAATCGCTATTATCATGCATTACTAGCATAAAAGATGACATCATGAATATGGTTTTATAGAAATGATTTGTTCAAACAAAAGAAAATGCAACATCATAACAATCAATTCAGTTATAGGCTAGCACACATGAACTGAAATGGAATTGATTTCAAATTTAACACCCAAACTTAAATGGGGCATTACTAAAAGTTTTCAAGAATAAAACATGAACTTCATTGAAAAGGCTAAACAAATAAACATGCCAATCAAGTATTTAAATTTATGAAGCAAGACACTCCTCAAATTAGATGTGTCCTAGTATCGGACACGTGTCGGTATCTAACATGACACCGACACATATGATTACATTAAATTATGTAATTTGGTAAAATTATTATCAGTGTTGACATGTCAGTGTCGTGTGTCCGGTATCCATATTTGTGACAGTGTTTCATATATTTAAATATTAAAAAATCACAATCACAATGAACTTCGATCTACAGGAACATGCATAGTAATAAAGCATGAAAAAGAATTCAACTAAGTTGTTTTCAAATAAACCATAAAAAAACCTCCAATTTATTCTACCATACACATTTTTCACAAAAAATAACTACAACGACATAGAGAACAACTCAGTTTTCGTTATGTAGTGATCTAAATACGAGGGAATTGAAATCAACATATACGAAAAGTGAAAATGAAGTTTCTACATTTTTCTATTTACCCTTAATTCCGATTGATACTACAAATAAACAGCATAACATTTTCCCTTAATTCCGATTGATACTACAAATAAACAGCATAACATTTTCCCTTAATTCCGATTGATACTACAAATAAACAGTATAAAAAATATAATAAAAAAATGATAAATCGAAATTTGATTTCGGAAATCGAACACAGAGAGGCAAAAAGCATAATATGAGGAAGAAGAAAGATGAAGGGTACAGAACTTACTTGAGAGTGCGAAGTAGAGGATCGAAAATTGAACTCACCCAAGCTAATACACCAGTTAGCATGAATACAGAGAGAGAGAGAGAGAGAGAGAGAGAGAGAGAGAGGGAGAGAGAGAGAGAGAGAGAGATTGTAGAAGTAGAAGTGAAAGTGTTTTAAAACGAAAAGTCAGAGTGAGAGGAGGGAACATACAAAGCGGGAAAATGAAAATTTTCACAACTTTTCATTTTCTCCCAAAAATATTTTGTCAATAAATGAATTCCTACCAATTTTTTTACATCCTCTGGGCTCTGGTTACTCCCTTCAATTACTATAAATAAAATTTGATTTTTTTTAATATACATTGAAAAATAATAATATATTTAGTTTATGTTATTGATTGATTAAATACATTATTTTTTAATAAATCTAAAAAGTCAAAAAAAAATTATGGAAGGGAAAATTAAAAAAACAAAGTCAATTTTTTTTATAATTAAACAAATAAAAAAAAAAAGGAATTAGAGGAGTACATATAAGCAAAAATTTACTTTGAAGATTTATTTAATTATAAATTAATATATTTAGTCTATATTATAGATCAATACATTAGTTATCAAATATATTAACTTTTTGTTTATATACGATTGAATATAGTACTATATATTTTATTGATGTTAAAAATAAAAGTTAGCAGTATGAGACTAGAATAAATATTGCAAAATTAGATATTATATTATTTAATTCTTTATATTAATTCTTAAAATATATGCACAAAAGTGTATATATGGTAAGATGTAATTAGAATTTTAATTATTATTCTTTTGACATTGTAAAAAAATAAATTATTATTCTTTGACCGAAATATGAGAATATTAAATTAAATTTTATTTTTTTGGTCAAAATTGTCAAATATTAATTTGTAATATATTGGGCTTTAGCCCTCTTGTCTATAAAAAAAAAAATAGCAATATATTTGTATTTCTTGATATTAATTATTACGTACTATTTTGTATGAATTTTTTTTCACAAAACTATGTAAAGTAATGTATTTGGTTCACTGTACAAAAAAAATGTAGTTGGTTCGATGAATGTCCATGTTCATAGCAATTTGTACTTTTTTTTGTTATAAAAAGTTTAGGTCAATTTGTGAAGAGAGAATTGCCAGTCAGAGAGAGATTTGAACTTCATTTGTTTGGAATGAAGAAAATTGGAAAGGGAGATTGAAAACAGTAAAATATATTTTCAGTTTCTACTTTTATAGCGAGTGTTAATTTTCGTCCCTGTAAAATAAAATCACTTGTTTTCATTTCTACAAAAAACATTATTTCATTTTTAGTCCTAAATGAGCAAAATTTTGACATTTTTATGCAAATATTATGACATTTTTATGTTCAAAATAGTCTATATATCATGTTAAACTAAACCTATATAAGTCTATATTATTTTTAAAAAAAATGTAAAAATTTTGCTCATTAATAACTAAAAACAAAAGAAAAAATTGTAAAGATGAAAACAAATGCTTTTATTTTACAAGGGTGAAAACCAAAACTTCTTATAAAAAGAATGATCGAAAACATATTTTACCCTTGAAAAAAAATGGGGTCCATCACCTTTTATGGTCTTCTCTCATGTGTAAAGAAAGTAGAAAGAGACAAACAATTACACTCATTTTTCCATCAATGTCCTCCTCCTAGAAATCATTAAGGATCTTACTAACATGTGCCTAATAGTAACTATATTTAGAAAAAATAATTTTTTACTTTTGAATATTTGGAAAAACACAATTTTCAATATTCAATTTTTTTTGGTAAATAAACAGGTCTAACACCCAAACCAAAAAAAAAACTACAGAGTCAACTGAATATTCTTAGGCATGCAAGCTCCAGTAAAATCATCAAAAAGGAGTCTCTAAATCTTATTGGGAGGAGTCTCCGTAACATGAATATTAAAAGAATCTATAGATAAGTTAAAATTAGTCAGTCAATCAACACTTCTATTTCGCTCTTGCAATGTGTGATTAATCTGCACTTGCCAATTCAATATTCAATTTCTATCGATAGTATTTTAACATGTGCCCTTAAGGCGCATGTTAGCTTTTTCCAATCATTAATTAGAGATATTTTAACATGTGCCCTTTTGTCAATTTTTTAAAGCACTATAGTTATCTCTTTCGTATTTCTCTTCTCTTTCTCTTATACCAAATGATACATTAAATATACTCTATTTCTCAATTATCTTTCTTCTCATACTCTTTCTCATATCTTTCTCTCTTCTCTCTCTTTTTTCTCGTAATCAAACACACCATAAAATCCAATTCGCCTAAACTTTTTTATAACAAATACAAATCACTATCCAACCATGTTTTTACATTTTACTCAAAGGTTGAACTTATACTCTTACGAGGTATATAACTCAGCTGATTGCTAACTAGACCATTATCGGCCGGAAAAAATAAATACATCCTACTAAGAAAAACATTGAGACTTATTTTGGTAAAGATTTTTTTTAATTTATTCATATATATCTCGTCAATTTACCTCTTGATTATGGGGAATAAAAGAGTTCCAACATATTGTAATATGTCCCTCTAACAATTGAGATATACTTACTTGGTCATGTCTAACATGAAAGAGAAAGAGCGGAGAAAGTGGTGCATGATGCACAAATTATGAATAATATTATAATAATTACAAATTTTGTTAAAAAAATTTATTGTTAGATTGAAAATTTATATAATATAGATCATCTATAAACTTTTTTTAGAAAAATTGAAAATTATTTGATATATTATTAACATCATCAAAATTAACAGTTTATTTTTCAATTGTATTATTCATGGTGGTTTCCTCAAACCGGTCAATTTTAAAATACGTTCCCTCAATATCCAACATATTCCTCAATTCTTGTAACCTTTTTGATACTATACTTTTGGTTGGGACTAATTTGTAGTACTTTATTTAGAAATACCGTTTCTTGTTTAATTGTTTCTCATTATGTGATTGTTTTGATTTGTGAATAAAATCTTGAGAGATAGTTATCTACAAAAGTGGGATGTCAATTGATTGAGTAAGTAGCAGGAAGATGAAAAAGTTTGACGGCCACAAAATGAAACTAACAGACATTTAAGGGAGGTAAGTGTTCATTTAATAAATAGAGGGGTGCGAGTGAGCAAACCTTAAGAGAGGTGAGTGTAATTTACCTTAAATATTACTACACAATGAGAATCAAAATTTATAGTCTTCATCCTCCTAATTATCAGACTCAAATGAGTCAAATAGAGCTGCATGTGATGATGTAGATGGTTGTGCCGGTGGCGGTTTACAGTTCATATTGGATACAACAAATTGCATAACTTATTCTTTCCATTTTCTTCTCTTTTTAGCTCGCTCCAACCGGTCCATTCTTTCCCTCAACATTTCTAATAGCTTGTTTTGAGACTGCAGCTGCTGTGTCAATTTGTCTAAAATTTCCCGCACCTCAGGGGTCAACACTTCAAACATGTTCCCATTTGAAGAACGCTTTTTCTGAGATTTTGTTGCATTTGGAACTTGATTTGCTGCAGACATGTTCCCATTTGAGTGATGGAATGGGGTCTTCTTAGGTACTGCAGCTCTCACATGAGTTTTAACCTTCATGTCATGTAAAGACCGCGTTGCTTGGTCACTCAACACCCTATTGGCTTCCCCAATCAACTTGAAAGCAGCTTCTGCACCAGCAAATTTATTTTTATCAGGATGAAGTAGCAATGCAAGCTTTCTGTACTGTTTCTTTATGATTGCTTCCTCGGAGAGTCTTTCTGTCTGAAGAATTCGATACCAGTCCATTTCAGAACAAGAGAGTTTGTTCAATGCAGCAATGTGAACCTCACAAATTGTAAGGATCTGAGCAATATTATCAACATCAGCATACAGCTTTTTGGCCTTGTTAGCAAACTTCAGTGCCTCTACAAATTGACCCCTTTGCATTCTACTCTCTGCCAATTGCTTAGCCCTCACAGCCTCATCCTTGTTGCACTCCATTTGTAAATTGATGTTAAAGATCCAATCACCTCAGCTTCCTAAATGTCACACAACAAACACCTCCTAGTACTTGTGTGTATTCAAATTCTACAAGCAGCACTTTGTGTTTCACCTAATTGACACAGAACAAACAAAGTTAAAATTAAGCCAACACGTCATTACACATGAACTGAAATGGAATTGATTTCAAATTTAACACCCAAACTTAAATGGGGCATTACTAAAAGTTTTCAAGAATAAAACATGAATTTCATTGAGAAATTTAAACAAATAAATATGTCAAGTATTTAAATCTACGAAGTACAGACACTCTTACAGATCAGATGTATCTCAGTCTCGAACACGCGTAGATGTCTAACATGACACCAACTCATATGATTACATTAAATTATATAATTTGGTCAAATTGTTATCGGTGTCGACATGTTGTCTAATGTCCATATTTGTGTCGCGCGTTTCATAGACTTAAATACAAAAAATAACAATCACAATGAATTTACATCTACCGGAACATGCATGGCAAGTAATCAAGCATGAAACACAATTCAACCAAGTCCTTTTCAAAATAAACCATAAAAAAACCTCCAATGGATTCATTCTACTAAACACATCTGTTACCCTAAATTCCAGAGCTAATAGAACACAACAAAATAAACAGCATAACATTTTCCCTTAATTCCAACCGATACTAAAAATAAACAGCATTATAATATTAAAAAATAAAGTGATGTCGACGATTAATACGCAATGGAAAATCAGAATTTGATTTCGGAAATCGAACACAGAGAGGCACAAAGCAATGAAGAAAATGAGCATAATATGAGGAAGAAGAAAGATGAAGAATAGGGAACTTACTTGCGACTGAGAAGTAGAGGATCGAAAATCGAACTCGCACAAGCAACACCAGTTAGCAGGAATACAGAGAGAATGCGAAGTGTTTAAAACGAAAAGTCAAGAGTCATAGGAGGGAGCATAACGTTAGAGTTAGATGATAGTATTAGTGGGTTCGCTTGGGTTTCTAAGATAGTAGTAGTTATATACTTTTTGTGTAACCCTTACTTTAATCCTCTTTTGTAACCCTTATTTTTTAAAGTAATGTTATTGTGATATTTTTTTTTTTTGACAAAGATGTTATTGTGATATTAGAAACCACAAATCTCTTAAAAATATTTTTGGTTTTAAATTGGTCTTATAAAGAAAAAAGGTTTCACTTTACTCGCTTAAAGATATCACCGTTTGCGACATTGGTTTCTCCGTTAATTTATCAACCACAAATCTTTATTATATACATTTCGATATTCCCACGAAACTCTCACATACATTCTCAATATAAATTAGTTAGGTAAGGGTCGGCCCAATTATCTTCAAAATTAAATGAGACTCAAAGCAAATTTTGTTGTATGAGACCTTTTTTTATAAGGTCTAAAGCTAGGGCTTTAGTAGCCTTACTCTTTGGGTCGGCCGCGGGTGGCGCACTCATTTAGAGCTTCTCAAATATTATTTTATTTTTTGTTAGAAAATCTTTAAAATATATATATATATAGGGGAACTTTCAAGTGAGAGGGGTTTTAAAATGAGAGGGTGAGAGGGTTAAATCAAAACCCTTGGATTAATCTTTACCATGCTCCTTAAATTTTACAACCACATGTGATCTTTTCACACCTTCATCGCCTATTTTCCTTGGGCGACTTTTCAGCACCTCCATAACTGGTTCACCTCATACACTGATTGCAGAGAAAAAAGAAATAAATAGATGGAAATCGGAGGCCATCGCTGCCGCTAAAGATCTCAAATTTTCTCGTCCTTAAGTAAATAACTAAAAGAGAGATGGATTCAAATGATTTAATTCATTCACGATTGGATTTCATTTTTAGAGATCTAGTTTGCATCTAGGACAATCTGATAAGATTCTAGCATGCTTGTTCTTCTATAATTGATTTTCTATAATTAATTTTCAATCTTTGATTTTCACATCTTCTATAATCTGACAAGATTCAAATGCTTTGATGGTCACATCTCATACAATCGGAGGCCAAAGTTTTTCAATTGATTTAGATAAAATAGCCACAACAACAACATGCATTACAGGTAGTATGAATTGGAGAAGTATTGACTTAGAAATAAAAAACTTCCTATCGAACGAAAGGTACAGAAAGGGGGTGAAGAAGAAAAAGTCTGAAGAGGGCAAATGAATTGGTGCAAAAAGAGTAAAGTGAAGCTTAAATGTTGAAATTTAATCAAAACCGTTAGTTTTGATCGGATGGTTAATATTTGTTCCTCTCACCTCTCACAATAAGAGTTCCTCTCATTTGAAACATCCCCTATATATATATATATATATATATATATATATATATATATATATATTTTAAAAAAAACTCGTAAATATTTTTTCTGGAAAATATTATTATTTTTTATAGAAACTCTCACATATATATATATTTTTTAGAAAATCTTTTTATTATTTTAGAAACTTTTGTTTTTTTAGAAACTCTTAAATATTATTATTATTATTATTATTATCTATTACTATATATAAAAAGGATACAAATTTTTGGGATAGCTTTTTCATTATTCCTGTTTTACCCTTAAAAAATAACTTCTACATAAAAATAGATTTTCAGTTTTTTTTAGTAAATACGGAGTAATATTTGTTTTCTTCTTAATAACTAAGCACAACTTCCACATAAAAGTAGGCTTTCAGTTTTTTTTTTTATAGTAAAAAAATATTTATTTTTCTTCTTAATAACTAGCCACAACAAAAAAGGATGTTACATAGTTATCAGTTAACTAAGTCCAATAAAAAAAGGAGATTAAGTAGTTATTTATATTTGCACAATAGATAATATCGATCACAAAAAAAAAATATCGATCGCACAAACGGACACGGCTAGTTATTATTTTTATTATTATTATTTATATATATATATATATATATAATACCTCCGTCCTATTTTTTTTTTCTTAATAACTAATCACAACAAAAAATGAGGTTAACCCATTTTTTTTTAGTAAAAAAAATATATCTTTTTTTCCCCTTAATACTAAGCACAACAAAAAAGGAGTTTAAGTAGTTATCAATTAACTAACCACAATAAAAAAGGAGATTAAGTAGTTATCTATATTAACACAATAGAAAATGTCAATCACACAAACGGGCACGGATTGACCGCTAGTACCCATAATTAAAGTACATATTTTTCTACAATCTCTACTAAATAAACTAAAAAACATTTACAAATTCTTCTCTTAAAGGATAAAATTGTAAAAGTACTATCAATATCAATAAATTTACTACCAAAATCAATTTTTTTAATCTCCGTATTTTTCTTAATCAAATTTTTGTGTGTGGGTGCGGGGGAGCGACTGAGTTGAATGTGGACTCGGTTGTGGTAGTTAAAGAATGGAATAGACAGTCCTTGTGGGAGTGCCTAAGTTCAAAAGATTAGACAATTATTGAAGCTTGATTGGGAAATTGTTTTGCACCATCAGTATCAGGCATTCAATAACTGTGCAGATGCTCTTTGTCAATATTGAGTTTTCTATGGGATACGGTAGTTTTTATGATTTGTGTGTCCTACTCATTTGAGTAGTATGGTGTTTCCTAATGTAAAAGGAATCACTAACCCTAGATTGATCGTCTTGTAATTGTTCTTGTTTTGACTTTCGGGCTTAGGTCCTCTTTGCAATTAAAAAAAAAGTACCCTAACACATATTCTAACATACAATCAAGTGAAATTTTCTAAATTATAATAAATTATATAAATCCCATTCTTTATTGGACATAGTTTGAAAAAGAACCCTCACATTCATAGTTCGCTTCAAAGAAACAGGTGCACGCAAGTGCAACAATTATTTCAATTTTCAAAAGCAGTTTCTGTTGTATTTTGAGTACTATCAACAATCAAATTGGATGATCCATCACAGGTTGTATTCCATAACTCAACAAAATCATGATCAATTTTGAGCTCACAGGGAAAAGGAGAACAATTTCAAGTAGCTTACATATCATTTTCCAGTTTTCCACTAATCTCATCAGTCATCTACACAACCACTATGGCTCTGTTTGGTAAAAATAGCGGTTGGCTGATAAGCTAGCTGATGGCTGATAGCTTATAGCTTATAGCTGATGACTGATGACTTATGACTTATAGCTGATAAGCTAATAGAAGTGTTTGGTAAAATTAGCGGTCAACTAGCTGATAAATGTAAAATGACATAAAAGGACATTCTTAATTGATAATAAAATTTATATTTAAGATAATAATTTAAATTTAATAATGTAATATATTTTTTATATATTATTATCAAATTAATTTGTCTATCTTAAAATTGCACAAGTACAATTATATAAAAAAATATTAGTAATTTATAATATTTTTTTAAGATAAATTTTTCTTTTGAATATCTTACATACATAGCCCATATATAATTACGAATATCTAACAAAAAAATGATTTTTTTTAAACAACATCCTACAAAAAGGAAAAAATAACTTACATACATATGGAGTATATGATACTCCGGATATGGATAACGAAATCATACGTACTGTGTATTACTTTTTTTTTAAAACAGAAACGTACTATATATTACATTAATACCGTATATATCCTACATATATATGAAACATCGCTTTTTTTATAAAAGAAATATAGATGGAGATGGTTTGTATTATTCTAAGCCCATAATTATTTTCTTTTAAATTAAAATAAATTATAAAGGGTAAAAGTGAATTTTAGTTAAGACAACAAGGGTAAAAATGGAAGAAAAAATGATAAGCTATAAGCTATAAGCTCATAAGCTACTTGAAATAGCTTATGAAAAATAAGCTATAAGTCAGTAAAATAAGCTATAAGTCAGTAAATAAAAACTGTTACCAAACAGGTCTTTTAGCTTATAAGCTATAAGACATAAGCTATAAGTCAGTTTTCTGACCTTGCCAAACAGACCCTATATATCTTGTACTATTTGTACCTTTACAAGTGCGAAATTCTGCATATACAAACGCAAAATGATTATGGACTAGACAGATCAGATGGAACATCACTGACCTCAAGTATAGAGAGATCCCCAATTATATTTATAGATATGAAGTGACGCTGTGCCTAAACTTCTGCTAAAACAGACTTTGAAACAATTCAAAAGTTAGTATCTTCCTCGATGATTGATCCCCCAGATATCAAGAATGTAAACGGTATCCCAAAACGACACAGATAAGTGCCACCATACAGACATATAGAAGTGGGAATCCAACTTGAACTTTTCTTGGACTTTTATTAATAAGATCTGCCTGCAAAATATAAAACGAACCAGTCTTGAGTTTCTGAAATGAAAACTATAAAAAATTGCACAAGTTCAAGCATGTAATGGGGAAGAATTCTTAAGTAGCAAGCAATATTTGCATAGACAAGAAAACTCTGGAATTGACAATTTAAATATCAATTTTGATCAACACTTTATCACCTTTGTCATTGTACTCAAATGTCAGGGTGGTTAACCCCCTCATTTCAACTTATGGAGGAAACTATTATTTATAATCATTGTTGGATTATTTCAACTTTTATTTTTCCTATTAGTGCTTACTGAAAAATTCGTCCAAACTGGTTATATAGCAAGAATCCATAAGTAAATCCCACAAAAACATTACTATTTACTAGCAAACTTCACGATGGCTCTCAAACTTACTAGTTTTTCTTGCAAGATCTTAGTCTCTTGATTGCTTAACCTCCTCTCCTCTGTTAACTTTGATATTGTTACTCCAGACTGCAAAGGAAGCAAAAACTTGATCATTACTCTAATTAAATCAGTTGAGATTAGCATGAAAGTTGAGAGCCACAATAACAAACATCCACCCCATTTTATAAGATTAGGAAACCCATATGCTCCATTGCTTCATCACCAATGTTATATACAAAGTGTTGATAAACATTTTCACATAGGATTCAGACTACAGGGATGTTTGGAGCTTTCAGATATCATCTGCCACAAACCAACATCACACTCCTATATGTACAAAAAGACATTCTTTGCTGGCTCCTTTGTGGCCTTTCCTAATTCCAACTTTTATTTTGTGAATACATTGTATCAGAGCTCAAACGCCATGCATACAATATTTTTTTTTGACACGACATGTATACAATTTAATGACATGAAAACAAAGGAAAAGTGGTGTAGATAAATCAAATATAAACACAGAAGGTATGTGAAGACATAATTTAAGAGTTTATAACTAAGAGTTTATCACATCTAATCATATTTCATCTTGCCAAATCATCACATTACTTCTTAACATATGTTTACCATAGCAAGATAGTGAAATATAATTGGATGTTTGTTTAAATTTAAAACCTATTTAAACTATCAATGTACAGTTATTAACCTAATAATTTAAACAAGGCGCCAATAAATATTACAGCAAACAGACAAGAGTTTAACTAACATCTTAAATCTCAAATTGAAAAACATGACCAAAAGAAGTGCTACAACAAAGCATTAATAACCAAAATCTTGATGCAGTAAAAAGAAAAGTTTATTTAGCAATTTGTTTCGACATGCAAGGAAGCATGTCTCACTCTCACATTAGTCACATATGCAGCTGCTAGGAAGCATGTCTCACTCTCACATATGCAACTGCAAGCAGATAAAATAAAGGCTTAATCATTATTTTCGTCCCTGTAAGTTTGCGATTTTTTGGTTTTAGTCCCTGTATCTATTTTTGTTGCAAATTAGTCCCTGTATGTTCAAATCTTTTGGTTTTAGTCCCTTAAAACTAAAATCCGTAGGAAACCAACGAATTTTCCTGCGGATTTTAGCTTTAGGGACTAAAATAAAAAAGATTTACACATGCAGGGACTAATTTGCAACAAAATAAGATACAGGGACTAAAACCAAAAATTTATGAACTTACAGGGACGAAAATGACGTTTAAGCCTAAAATAAATTCACATTAGAATGGTGGAGAATGCCTGACCTCATTTAGCTTTGATTCAAGTCCATCTAGCTTTAACTTCATCTCTTCAATGGCTTCCAGCAGTTTCAGCTCCTCAATACCCTTTGAAACTCTTGACTCAGCTTCTTGTTCTGGCTTCAGTTCCTCAACATTCTTTACTGTCTTAATCACCGTATCTTTTGAAACTTTTAGTTCTCTTTCTTTTTCTGGTTTCAGCGTCTCTGAATTGTTTACTGTGGTCAAATGATCTTTCGACATCTTCAGCTCTGCTTCTTTTACTCTGATTGAATCCGGATCTTTTGACACCATCTCTGCTTCTTTTCCTGCTTTCAGTTCCTCTGCATTCTTTACTCTGATTGAACCCAGATCTTTTGACACCTTCATCTCAGCTTCTTTTCCTGGTTTCAGTTCCTCTGGATTCTCTACTGTGATTGCATCCAGATCATTTGACACTTCTACCCCTATTTTTTGCTGTGACTTCAGTTCCTCTACACCCTTCATTGGGTTCACCTTGTCATCTCTTGACACTTTCAACCCTGCCTCTCTTGGCTCCTCTGCATCCTTAATAACATCCAAAACCCCCGTATCATATTCTACCTTCAGCTCCATATCCTCTTCAAGCTTTACATCATGAACCTTACTATGCTGTGGTTTTTTAAGAACCTGACATATTTCAAGTACATAATAAAACATTTGAATGACATAATTCATAAGAAGTTGAAATAGAAGTTGGGAAATTGATACTCCAACATATCCACATAGACAACATTGGTGAGGATGACAACAGCAGAAAAACAAGGGAACTTGTAACATGTTAAAAGAGTGCCTTCCCAAGGGACTAAAGAAAATATGCAAGAAGGATTTGAAAATAACAATCCAGAAAAAATAATCGACAAACCCTTAGAGTGTGGGACTAAGACTTTCAATTATCTTTTTGAAGGATTTAATATGTCTATGAAAGAAAAAGAGGTGGTGCAAAGAAAAGAACTGAGATCCAAACATCAACGAAGTTTCATCTAACCATGGGTTCAGGGGACTGCATTTCAATTTCATCTTTACTATGCATCTGAGCCTTTTCATGATCAAACCCATTCTTGGAGTTTCCATTAACAGGAACTAGTTCTGGTGAATCGGGTGGGCTGATCAAGGCCACCTTCAGCTTATTTTCTTCTATAAATCGCACTCCGTCTTTGACAAACTTCCATTATAAATGAAAAAAAGTCAGAATAGTTCAAATAAAAATAAATAAAATGGTAGTTGAGGCTACCAGATACAAAATTACAACAGCCTATGAAGTATATCCATACCAAGTTGGAAGTAACATCTTCATCAGTTGTTTTATCAGAAACCAATGTGCTTTGGACTAAGAACTTATCTTTGCACACCCAATCTTCAGGAACTACCCGTTGGGCTTGCATTGTAACTGTTTGATGAAAAGGTTATAACAAAAAAATACAAAAATATATTAGGGGGGAGATGGTAGATAGATAATCTTCAAATGTTGTTTTTTGAAAACTGATATTCCAAAAAAAAAAATTGTTTGAAAAATTCACGATGCAAAGGATACATTCATTAAGCTTGAATTATTATTATTATAACATGTAAAATTGACAAAGACATGCTAAGCAATCTTAAAAAGGCCTAACATGAAAAATTCAAGTCCATGCGATGTGTATTCTAAGAATAGCAGTCACAATGACTAAATCTCATTCTCAATAGAGTTATACTTAAGTGTATGTTTAGAATCACGGAGGATATGCTACAATCACAGTGAACCACCGTGATTTTGTAAAAGCTACCCTCTTAGCTCGTTTGGAACGACAACCAAATTTGACCTAAACTCACATCCACCAAGAAGCTACCATTTGTGGCTTCCAAATTTTCATCATGTCCAAAGTACCCCAGGATTCGACAAAAATCAAAAGGCAAATGTGCATCCAAACACATTATTTGTAGCTTTTGCAAAATTACGGTGGATCATAGTGATTCAGATATCAAATATGATACCAAACATAAGCTAAGTCTAATTCTTAAAATCCATTATAAACTATCTTACTTACAATTATAGAATATAACAAAGTTTAAAAAGAAAAATAACGAAGAAACAAACAAAAGATGAAGATGACGATAAATAATACCTATGAATTCAGCAGTAGATTTTGGCGCGAGAACTCCAACATTTGGTCGCACTGAATATTTCTTAGGCGACGTCGTTTTAACCTGAAAACAAACACCATACCAAAAAGATCAATCTCTCCAAAACTCCATACCTAAAATTGAACCACAGATAAATAAAAGAAAATTGCTAATACCTTAAAAGCTACATAATGACGAGTAATATTAGTCACCTTAACCGAACAAGAACTTTGTTTCTTCAATTCAACTACAACGAAGAAAAATCACAGCACATTAGTTAATGGATCACACACACATAACACTACATTACAAGCATTCGAACGAAAATCATTACTCACATATGAATTTGAGTTCCCTTGGTTCAATTTCGAGAATCGGTGCACTGTTCATGATTACTCCAGAAAGCGGTAACCGTAATCGAGATCAACACCTAAAACGACTGCGTTTGAGTGAAGTCACTCGATTCGAGAAGAATAAGAAGAGGAGGAGAACGAGTCAACTCAACTAAACTCGTTCGTACTCTGGGAAAAACGGGGGGAAAAATAACGGAATGAGATTTTTATTTTTATTTCTTTTTATTGATGAAAGATCATAAGTGATGTATTGAATGAGATTAACTTTAAGCGTGTGAAGCGTGATCTTGTTTCAAACTGGTATGAGAGAGTTGTTGAGTTGAATTACTGATGAAAAATTAGAAGGGAAAGTAAAGGTAGAAATGGAAACGGTTTTCATTTAATTTATTAATTTGAGATTAGTATAATAGTAAATTGTATTAATTATTAATAAATATGTATTTATGGTAAAACGCGATTTTCATTTTTTGAAGTGAATAGCACGTAGTATCTCAAGGGAAAAGGACTTATATTGAAGTCACTGATTGTACTGCCTTTTTACCGACACTTGATTGATTCCTTTCAGCGGCTCGGCGCGCTAGCGTTAACACAACAACACGCCGTCTCAACTCAATATTGCTAGTATTATTTGTCTATTTTTTGGTAAGCTACTCTGTCTATTTACCAAGGCAAAAATGATTTACTGTATTTATCTTTTGATAAAGTAGTAAAATATAAACTCACAAATTCTAATTCAACTGCTACAATAGTATAATTGTTGAAATTGTTAGGTCAAACATTATAATTGGAATTTAAACTTCAATTTTTTTTATTTTGTGTTTGTGTTTTTCTAATGATTTGTCATTTTATCTATTTATAATAAAAAAATAAAGTGTAAATTGGTTTTCACCCTATAATGTAGGCGTGTTTTGTTTTATATCTGTAATTTTTTTACCCCCTCCAAAGATAAAGGTCTATATTGGAGGATTTTAAAAAAATTACAGGGATAAAACAAAACACACATACATTACGGAAGATAAAAGCTTATTTATCCAAAACTAAAATATAATTCAACCTCTGCATTTTTTCTTAATCTTTTTTAATAGGAAAACCTCTTTTCATCTAACAACAACATATGCAGAGCCTTCCACCCAACAAAGATGGTTGTTCGATTTGGTTTTGTTATATACACATGTTGAGTATCTTGATTTCTCGTATAAATTTACTGTAATTTCTCTCTTCTTTAGCGCTTAGCCTCCTAATAAAAAAATTCAAAGTAATATTGTTCAATGAAAAGAGTGAAAGTTTGGTGAAAGATGAATACACATCAAAGTGATGAGAATAAAAAGAAACATTTATTCACTATATTGATTTCAATTTTACATTAATATCAATAATTGTTTGCTATAAGAAGCAACTCAACTAATTAGAATGTTCATGACAAATGACAAAAGGTTTTGCTAGTTCTTGAATTTTGTAGCCAGCTGCATGCGTGGCTCAATACTCCCCTGACCCCAATCCCATAAAAGCCGATTCAATAATTTAAAAGTAAATCAATCTTTCTTTCCACTTTTACATCATGGACGGTGCTTAAGTCGTGGCGCTGTCGATCCAAGATCATGGTGGTGATATGTAGTTTTCCAATCTACTTCATTCAGCCACAAATATAAGCAAAAATACATTTTTTAGATTCATTAAATAACAGATGCATCTGATTTGTATTATAGTTCAGATACATCAATTATTTAATGAATCTAAAAAATGTATTTTTGCTTATATTTGTGGCCGAAGGGAGTATGTTCTCTCGTTTTTCTTGCCTTTTTTATTTTTAACATAGGTGCATGCATGATTTGGTTTATTGTTTAGTACGGCGTGTATGGTTGTATGATTGACATTATCTATTGTATTAATATAGATAATTATTTAACTTTTTTTTTTACTGTGCTGAGTAAATTGGTAACTACTTAATCTTCTTTTTTGTTGTGCTTAGTTATTAAGATATTTTTTTTAATTTTACTAAAGAAAAAAATGAAAATTTTTATGTGAAAATTATTTTGCAACATATACAAATATTTGAATCTGTGTCAAAAAAAAATTGAATAGAATAAAGAGCAAAAATGACAATAAAAAAAATCTGCACGAAAGAAAATATTCGCTTTATATATTAATATACATATTCAATCCAACTGAATTCTTTATTCTAATAATTCTTTTTGGTCTTAGATGAAGTGGTAATCCGCTGAAATTAAACTCACACACAATTATGAGGTCCTAGGTTCGAACACATGTTATGACGTCCGACCTAACAATTTTGGCATTTGGTAGTTGATCAATTCTTTATTCTGATAATTCTAATATAAACATAATGAATTCGTTGACGTTTGCAGTCGTGACTATATATTCAAATTTTGGCTAATAAAAAAGCTGTTGACAAAAAAAGAGCTGTATGTATATAGTTTACACTTCATGATGCATGCTTTCTTTCACCATATAATTTTTTTTTTGGAATATACCATATAATTTTTTTAAGAAATTATGTTTCTAACTTTTAAAATCGTTTTCCAATGTTACATTCATTACCTTCTTCTTACCATATTTTTGTTATATTTTCCTACAAGTATTTATTATCGGATTACATGATCCAAGGCACTTTCATAAAATTAAAATATTCCTTTCTGATGCTTTCAGAACAAAAAAAAAAGGAAAATCTTGTCAACAAAAAAAGTTGCCTAATTAAAACAAGGTAAATGCTAACGAGTGCCCCCGGGCACTCTTTAAGACCTTAAATAGTAAGTTTGTTATAAAATTTTTATGGGAATGCGTAAAGTCAACGCTTTGGAAATTGTGTTGTTTAACTTTTTAAATAAAAAGTTTCTTTAAATGGAATGCTTAAAGAGTGTCCCGGGGGCACTCGTTAGCAAGACCCTTAAAACAAATCGGAAAAATCAAAATGTTGTTTGGTGGAGAATCACATCCAGACGGTTCAAGGGTTGGTCAAGCAGGCCAGACAAGGAATTTAAGACTAAAAAAAACAAAAATTTGAATTTTTTTCCTTCCACCCCTAAATTTATACCTTCACCCCCTACAAACAAAAATAATTATCTATTTTATCCTTTTATCATTTGATTTCACCCTCACAAAAACAATTCTGGTAGGCAAAAGTTTTCAGGTAAATAAAATTAGAAACCGAAACACTAAATAAAATATTTTGGAAAAATATACATTTAAAAACCGGAACAAGTTGCACATGTTTAGATGCACATTTCCATACCTTGTCGGTGTCTTTGTTGGGAGGTGGCACGAGGAGACCTCAAGCTTCCACATGCCGGTCGAGAAGATCATAATGACACTAGATTACGTGTATTGTCTGCTGCATCTCCCTATCGGGGGCGTCTGATGGATCACATCTCGATGTCCAAAGACGAGGGTGCTCTGTTAAAGGTGCAGCTTCTTGGAGCAGAGCTTGTTGATGCTGACAGAGAGGTTACAAAGACCAAAGGGGCACATGCGATGACTACCTATCTGAAGGCTCTTTTTGAGGACCAGCTACAGCACATTGCTGATTTCACTGAGGAGGATAATCGGGTGGAGGTTGAGAGGCACTAGGAGTACGCCGTCAGAGTTTATTTGATGTTGTTAATCGGCCACAATATTTTTGCCGACATGAGCAATAATAGTGTTCACTTCACCTACCTCAGGTACTTTGAGGACCTGGAGTTGGTGGTGGATTATGTGTGGGGTCCTGTTGTGCTGACACATCTGTACATGGGCCTTCCCACTACTGTCGCAGCTAGCGGGGGTGAAGGTGGTTACAAGTTACATGACACTGCTTTAGGTAACCAACTTTATACAATAAAAGTATTTTTAAATTAATGTTAATAATATTTTAAGTAATTGTTAATTTGTAAATTAATTGTCAGCGATTAACACTACTTTGATTTTTGTCATGCTGTATGGTATCACATTGCAGCGGTATGAGGGTGATCTAGTTCATTGTGTTCTAGTGGTTCTAATATGAGACACATCGTTTTGGGGCTGATTGTGGTCGATTAGACATGTGAGAAACAAACTTATTTTCTGGATTCATAGGTGAAAAACATCATGTATTTAGTTGATTAGCATCGTTGACATTATTTCATTGCATGTAAGATAGCTTCTTTGACTTGTATTTTTCTTATCAACATATAAATCGTTTTTGGGTTGATTATGGTCGATTAGACAAATAAACTTATTTTCTAGATCATAGGTGAAAAACATGGTGTTTTTGGTTGATTAGCATCGTTGACATTAGTTCATTGCTTGTAAGATAGCTTCTTTGACTTGTATTTTCTTTATCAACATACAAATTGTTTTGAGTTTGATTGTGGTCGGTTGTACCTGTGAGAAACAAACTTATCTTTTGGACTCATGGGTGAAAAAACATCGTGTATTTGGTTGATTATATGCAAGAGTTTGATTAAGTGCCATAAGTTTTTTAAACCATGTTATTAGTGCAAAATATTCACCCATTTTTTACCAAAAAACTTTGCTGACCACTTCTAGTAGAATTTCTCCTCTTAACCGCATTTTTCCATCATCAATTGTCAAATTCAAGACGTTATATAAAGAGTTTGTGTCCAGTTCCAACATTAGTAAATTTTCTAAGTTTTTGAGGCACCAACGCAATTTGAGACACCAAAAAACAAGTACCCCCAATGCACTTATTGTTTTAAAAAATTATTAGTTCATTTTGATGGTTGAACTATTTTCAGATGTACACAAGATAATCACATGACTACAACTTTTTAATAAAGGGATTTAAAAACAACTAATATATAAACAACTTAATTTAAACACAGGAAACAAATAGGTAGTAAGGTTAAAAAAATTGGATAATTGCTTCAAAGTCTTAAATATTAGAGTAACATTTATTTCTTTTTTCTAAGATATTTTATGTAATATTATAAATGTGCTTATTTATTTCCAGTAGTTGTGTTTTTCCACAAACAATGTCAAGATATCTTCAAGTATATCTTCAGGATCAACACCTTCGTGAATTTCCTGAGGAATTTCTTTAGAAATAACAACACTAAGAGGTACAAGAAGCTCCTGGGGTGCTAGCCCTTCTCTAACCTCTAAACAACAATCCAGGGAAAAAAATAAGGTTCTGATAATATGAGACACATCGTTGTGGGGCTGATTGTGGTCGATTAGACATGTGAGAAACAAACTTATTTTATGGATTCATAGGTGAAAAACATTATATATTTGGTTGATTAGCATCATTGACATTATTTCATTGCATGTAAGATAGCTTATTTGACTTGTATTTTTCTTATCAACATACAAATTGTTTCTGGGTTGATTATGGTTGATAAGACAAATAATTTTTTTTTCTTCTGGATTCATAGGTGAAAAACATGATGTATTTGGTTGATTAGCATCGTTGACATTAGGGGGTAAAAATGAACTAGAAAAAAATTCTTGAAAATTACAGGAGGGTAATCTTAACAAAAAAAATTACAGAGGGGTAAAACAAATTTCGCCTACTTTGCAGGAGGGTAAAAACCTATTAACCCTTTTTTCAATTTCAATTATGTTGATAGTTATTATGATTTTGTTCATCAGTTTTTCTCAATTCTAAATATAATAATATGATAATTGCGATCGATTTCTTTATTAAATATGTTTATTTTGCGTGTTCCTTATTTGTCATTGTTGATTTTGTTCTTCATTGTATTTTCAGTTTCAATTTTGTTGATAGTTATTATGATTTTTGGTTCATTCCTTATTTCATTATATGACACTGTATAATCCTATGTTGATCTGATGTTGTTTTGTTTAGTATGATTTTAATTAGTAATTTCTGATTATAATATGTTTGTTTAGGTTTAATGGATGATATCTTGTATAATGCCATCAATGACTTGTATGGTGAGAATGTTTATGAAGCTATTAAAGGCCTGCGTTTTGTTTCTAATTTATCTTTGTATTAATGCTTTTGTTATTTTAGGTTTTATATAGTGATTTATACTCCTTTAGGCTTGAGCACATTCTTTACGACTTTTTTTTTTAATGTTGCTATGTAGGACTTTAGATTGACAGACTATGTCAACAAAAGGATCCAGTAAACTATATGCTATTTCTGATTTATGGAGCGGTCTTGAAGATATTCGTGATCAAGTCAATCAACAAAGTATCCGTCTCTTCAGATTACATCAAGTCAACTCCTCAAATTTACAAATTTACTTTCCCTGCTTGTGCTCGAACTGTTGAAGTACTACAACTATGATTTAAACACCTTTATCTTCAACGGTCATAGTTTTGCTATTACATGGAGGATATTATGTACATAACTTGTTTGCCGATTCGGGACATACCAATCATGGATGCTCCCAAGGACAAGAATGCATTCTCAATTTTCAACACAAAAATCTGTAAAAGTTCTTACCTGTTGACACCAAAATTATAAAATTGATGATATTCATTTCAACTTGGTGTTATAATTTAAAAAGAAGAAAAAACTCATTTCGACTGACCATATGTGAAGGGACATGCAAGACAAAGTGGAAACAACACATCAAGCAAACAACTCCCTACAAAGAAGTTATCGGAAGTTATTAAATATGACACTTGTCAAAATCTTAGATGTAGGAAGTTATTTTCTTGCTCTATAAATAATTGTAATTTCTTTGTAATAAGGGTTGAATCCTATTTTCTCGTGGCCAAAAATTGATTCGAAATTTATCTAGAAATATCCATATTTCAGAATTATTGTTAGCCATGAAGATTAAATCACAATCTTCAAACGCATAAAGCATTGATCAACCCTAAACTTGAAACATCCCACTGACGTGCCAATTTGTTTACACCGATTTTTGGTAAACATACGCTAGTTTGAAAATTACTTGCAGGATCAACTAGTAAATCCTTTTTTAAGGGTTCGTTAAGTCTCGGGAATTACGATATACTTTATGCGTCCTTAAGAACAAAATCGTTGTTCTTTTTAGTGTTAGAATTGCTTCCAACAACTTTTAATAAGACAAAGTGGAAACAACACATAGTTTACTGTTAGAATTGCTTCCAACAACTTTTTAGTGTTAGAATTGCTTCCAACAACTTTTAATAAGACAAAGTGTTGGAAGCAATTTTAACACTAAAAAAACAACAATTTTTTTTAAAGTCTATTAGGCCTCACAAAAAACCCAAGTGAGTTTTAAAAACAAATATCTGAAAATAAAAGTATAAAACATGCATAAAATAAAGTTCAATCGTTTTTTTCTTTCTATTTCTTATTTTAGTTATATTATTATTATGTTTAAATATTTGAAAATATAATTTTTGTATACAATATAATTTATTTAAATAAATATAGATAATCAGTACCTTTATAAAATTAAATAATATTTTTTTTGAAAAAATTTAAGGCCTCATTTTAATATTCACTTTAGGCCGCATAATATATTGGATCGGCCCTGCCGGCGATAAGCACCAAATAAACCGAAACTTCATCAAGACAGTTATATGGAAATCATGAAAATGTTGAATGGATCGAAGATGAGATTATTACCCTGTACAAATGTGTCCAAATTTATGGGACATGCCCGCTTTTTTGGTTTCACATAAAAGATGACGTAAAATTTGGTCTCTGATTGTTGAGCGGTCTCCAAATGACTGTAAGGTCAAGTATTATGTTGATCTCTGTAGGATTCAAGAAGCATCTAAGACTGTTGGGACCGGGGTTCGAACCCGGTATGCCCACTTATTCACCTTTAAGGGGTGAATTTCTCGCCGTTAGGCTACGTTACAAAAAAAAAAAATAACATTTATTTATTTTTGTTAGAACAACCTAACAAATAGGTGGTGAGCCATTTGTTAAAAGAATTTTTTTATCATGTGTAAATTTACACATATTAAGATTGCACATGTTAGACAATTCCTTGTTAAAAATTGGATAATTGCTTCAAAGTCATAAACATTAGAGTAACATTTATTTAATTTTCTAAAGATATTTATGTAATGTAATTTTTTAAATATACTTCCTTTAATTGTCATACAATTTGCAGACCAAATTGGGCTGCATTCCTTATTTCCGGCCCAAGAACAACTATAAGTCCACCACTATCACACTCCGTCCGAGTTGGTTGGAAGGAAGAGAGAAGAAAAGTGATGATGAGACTGATGAGTAAAGAATCGCAACTATTTATTCCTTCTTTAACGCTTTCTTCAATTCACACCCTTCGCATTCTCCGCCACCTTCTCAATTCTCTATTCTCTTTTTCTTCATTCTCTTTTCTCTTCATCTTTCCACACAACAACCAACCTCTATGCCGATCAATACGCAACCACCGTCACACTCTCTGCTATCTCTCAATCACAACACACTGGTATCGCTTTCATTTCTAAATTCTATTTCGATTATGTTTAGTTTCGTTACCGAACGTGTCAAATTCATTGATTCAAATTCAGATTAGTTACTAGTATACTACTACTACTACTACTACGCTCTTGTTTGTCAAATATTGTTGCATGTATTCTACACATAACATGTGTATCAATAATTGCATAACAATTTCTTTTAATTCAATTTATATATAAATGATTGATTGATGATCTATGTTGTTTTTATCATTTTTAAATTTTAAATAAGTTAGTCATAAGAATTTTGGCTTTGTTTGGATGAACAACTTATTTCTAGCTTATGGCACAGCACAGACGCTTATCATGATAGTGCTTATGTATAAGGTTACTTAAGCTATTTCTATGGTAAATGATAAAATAAAATTGAATTGTTTTTGCATATGATACAAGTTGTTTTCACAAGCTACTTTGGAGAAGTTATGAAAATTAGCTGAAAAAGCTTTTAAAAAAATGTCATAAGTCTCATAAAATATATGTCATTATATAAACACAAATAAGTCAATCCAAACAGGTTCTATCTATTGAGATCGTAAATGAACAATCCAGCCTATGAAAATGCTTTAGTGCTTATAGTCTCTTGCTTTATAATTAAAGAACAATGGATTCAAACATTTTATTTTCGATCAGCTTTACTTGCAAAATGAAATTATGGCTCCATTTCCACAAGTGTTGGTGAAAGATTTAAATTGAATATGAAAATTTTGGACCAGAATTTTGTTTGCATATTTTTCTGCATTTCTCATCAGGCCAATGATTTGTTCATTGTTAAGTATTGGTTTGTGATTTTTGTTTTACTAAACAGAAGCAACATTTGTATGTAGTTGTTTTTGAATATTTTACATTGATTCTCTAATCAAGTTCATTTGAATGTATATGTTGAACAGGCTGTCATTTCCACTACCAGTCAGAGGTCTTCCTTGATTTCAAGCTATGGGAGATGGAATGTGCCTTTTAGCTCACAGCCACGCCGAATTCGCCTTACAGTTTCTTGCGCTGTATGTCACACTACATAAAATGTGCTATACAGATTTTACCTTTTGCTTGCATGAACTGTTTAAAACTGTAGGTCAATAGTGTTTTCTAATATAAACTGCACTTTCAATATGTCTTACATTTGGAAGATGCGACAATGCACGAATAAGAAAATTTATGACGAGCAAAAGGTATATACGACATGTGCTTAACATCTTTTTCATAAGAGAATATTTTGAGTTCTTGAACCCTGTGTTTCATGAAATTTTAAGACACCTTTATAGGTCAATGTTTTATGAAGACAGTTTAATGCAGCCTAACTATATTTCCTTATGTGTGTTTTGTGGAGTGTATCTTCCATTTTCATGCTTATGCTGAATACCTTATGCTTGTGCAGGCTAAAACGCAGACAGTGGAAAAAGTGTGCCAAATAGTAAAGAAGCAGCTGGCTTTACCAGATGACTCTGATGTTACTGGCGATTCAAAATTTGCAGCTCTTGGGGCTGATTCACTGGACACAGTAAGTGAAATCTTGCCTGACATTACAATTGATTCTGTATAATGCTACTTGGATTCATTTACTAAATCTTACTGTAAATTAAATGCCCTCAGGTTGAGATTGTGATGGGACTCGAGGAGGAATTTGGCATCAGTGTTGAAGAAGACAGTGCACAGAGCATTTCAACAGTTCAAGAAGCTGCAGATCTTATCGAGGATATCATCAGTAAACAGAGTCCTTAGAAGAAAAATGTACCAGTTGTAAAATGCCGTTGGTAGACATGCGTAGTTATTATCCTTATTATTTTTTAGTACGGGTGGTTGAGTCTCGAGTGTTTTATCTGCATAGTTTGCTACTGTCTTGTTTCTTAGACCTCAAAAGAAAAACAAATTAGCCGAGTACTTGTTTTGGAGAAAAGGCTGTGTAATCCGTTTATACTTTCTTTGGCCATCAAGAAGGGCTTAATGGCTTATCAAATTGTTTGTTGCACTTCATGCTATTGAGCATGCAATACATAAATTGCTGCATAATAATGACTAATAAGCATAGGTGATTGATGTAACTACTCCACTGATCATACCCGCCTTCGTTACAACTGATAATTAGTCTGCATAATATAGACTTCTACTCTTTGTATAGGTCAGAGGTTAACTGTTTTAAGGTTTGTGAGTATTGGGGAGAGCTAAAGAAAGATTAGTTTTAAATCAACATTCATCATAATCAAATTCAGTAGTTAGACTTAGTTCCTTCTTTCTTATGATCAGAACTCAAAAGTGTCGTCTTTTCTAAAATTTAGGACCATCTTATGTTTCTGACATACAACTTAAATGAAATTTTCGTTCATAAGTTAATCTTATTATTGAAGGCATTCATAAATTAATTTTGAAAAAATTAAAATGATAAAAAAGAAATATTACGTAAAAAAATGATAAATAAGTAGATTATATTCTATTTAATAAGATAAATATCATTTTAACAATATATATTTGACAAAAATAATAATAATTGATACAGTAGCTTCTAATGCATTGTGTGATGCAATATATTTTCTAAGAGATATAAAAATCAAGTTTTTTTCCATTCATGTTAGTAAATGATTAAGGGCCCGTTTGGATTAGCTAATTTTTGAACTTATACAAACAACTTATGTAATATAAATTAGATTTTATGCTATTTTATAAGTTCACACTAATGAAAATTGTATTTTTATAAGTTATTTTATCATAAACTACTTTGACAAACTTATAATAATACATAAAAATTGCATAAGCTGGTTGCATAATCTCAAAAATAAGTTAATCCAAACAGACCCTAAAACGGTGTAACACGAAATTAATTGTTTTACTAACTTCTTGTACATATTGATTACAATGTACAATAATTAAACTCTTAATCTTATAACCTAATCGAAGAAAATATATTTAATAATGTTAACTCATGATACATCTATAAAACAAGTAACTTGTACGGGTGCGTTTTATTTGCAAAACAGTAAATACCGAACAAAACAGTACTAGAAAGAACAAGGTAGAACAGGATAGGACAAAATTGCACCGGTGAGAGAAAGAGAGATAATATTTTCTCTTAAAAAGTAAAATGGATATTTTCGTATTTTTTATAGTTATACCATGAACATAAAGTTGTCCTGTGGTTTAGTAAGGGACAAACTTTTTGTCATGTCTCTTACTGCCTATTTTGTCCAATACCATAACCAGTTTCTGAATCAAACAGAGTATAATAAAAGTTGTCCAATCTGGTCCCTTATTTTTTAGCAGATCAAATCAAACACCTGTAGATTCAATATATACAACAAATGAAGAGTCTAGCTTCCTTGAGTAATATAGAAAAGAGTCTAGCCTCTTGGTCAAATATAAAAAGTCCAACCTCATTTTCCTTTTATTTATACTTATAGAATTAGGTCATTCAAAAACTTATATGATAAAACTTATTCAATAAGTGGGCTAATTACAATGTTTGTTCAACTGCCCCTTACTCTTTTTCTATGATTCATTCATTGCATCAACAGGCTTCCAAATTTAAGATAACCATGCATACGACCTGTTAATATCTGTAAGTCTGGTAAAATAATCAAACAGTCAAGGAGGCTACTGTTTACTAATTATTAATTTTTCCAAAAAAAAAAACTGAAGAAAGATATACAAAGTGATCTACGAACATATTTACTTTATTTACAAATTTCGTGAAAGGTATGTCCTGCAATTAGTATATTGAGGACTTATTAATCTAATCTAACAGTTAATACCACATCACTCCCAATCTGATTCGAAAAAACCAGCATCTTTCATTTCAGAGTAATACACATTCTCCATGTGAAAATCTTCCTCCTGTAATCCAAACAAGAACAATCAGTCAGGTTGTCCAAACTACAAACAATACAGCATTTTGCATGGTAAAGAACAAAAACCGAGCCATCAAATAAGGCGCATTGTAACCTGAAAGAAGTCTGCCAGAAATGTAATATACAACAATGGAAGATAAAAGGCATGGTAACACACAACAGTTACGTGATAAAACCTGCAAGCAAAAGTAAACAAAAATATCTTTAGAAAAAGAAGCCAAAGAAAAAGGTTCAAAACTGTTGTGTCAAGATATAGAAGAATCAAACCAGAAAGCAAAACCAGCGCCGCTTCCAGTAAGCCCACAAGCAAACAATGCAATTGCATTCAAGATGAACATAATAATAACATACTTGTAGAACGCAGGTCTTGCTGCAAAAGAAAGGAAAAAATTTGCTATCATAGAAATAATAGCAAACAAACATAATATAACAATCCCTACAATAACTTACCAGGTAACCTTTCTCTCCACCTAGAATGATACATGAACAAAATGAGTCCATAAACAATCGTAAGGACTAGCTTGTGAACAACCCACAAGTTCCACTTCACGCGAGGAGTACCGTAATCAGTGTCGATGAATAATGGGACCCCAAATGCAAACACATATATAGCCTAACAAAGAAAAGGTCAAACTATTCACACATAAAGAGTAAACACCAAAAATACAGCGAAATTTCTAGTGAAAAATAAAAGAATTACCTTTAACAAGACATCAAAACCAACAATGATACCAGATATACCAAATATTCGTGTCAGCGCTTCTACACCACTTGCATTATTCCCCTGAAGTAAAAAAGCCAGCAAGCTCACTTCTAGAAACAGCATTCCAGAAGAAGTAAACAAGGATAGCAAGTTCCAAGTGAGCTCTTTCCCAGGAGAGCACTCCCATACCTGAATTATTACCGGAACAAATTCAACAAAAGGGCGGAAAAAAAAAAAAAGATATACAAGTGAAGAAGTATCCATTGAATTTAATTATGAGTCAACAAATACATGAGTGTGATAAATAGATTCATATAGTTGCTACTCTACTTCAGCTTATTACAAACGAATAACTAACTAGAATAGTGGAATCGAACTAGGCCTTGTTTGGATAAACTGTTTGATTAAGTGCTTGTAAGTTATAACATAAACATTTATCAAATAGGTGCTTTTTTATAAGCTATTTCTAAAGAAAAGATAAAATATTGTCAAACAATTTTTTATAAGCTAATCTAGAGACAGAGAGCTTATAGAAATAAGCTAAATATAGCTTATGCACATCTCATAAGTTGTTTTCACAAGCTCTTCTAAATACAGCTTATGGACATCTCATAAGTTGTTTCCATACATAAGCTCTCAAAAACAGTCCCACAAGCAATATTCAACTAGATAAGCTAAAATAAGTCAATTGAAACAGAACCTAACCACTTTTAATGTACTTCAACTACTCTATAATATGAATCAACCAAACAATTGAATCAAAATTCACCAGACACCACAAAATCATAAAATAAAAAAAATAAAAAAACCATCATGCAACAAAAATGAAGGGAAAAAGAAAAAGGACCTGGGAAAAACACCAAGCAAGATTGAGGATGCTAACAAGCCAAAGAGAAGCATAATATGAAATTATGATATAAGAGCGACCATTAGTAAGCTTAACGAAGCTCTTCCTAGCTTGAAGTGCCAAATACAAAACGAAAAGAAAAGAAGCGATTATCAACACAGCATTGTGCCAAAACCCATGACACTCGAAAATCCAATCGGTGAATCCCTTTGATAAAACTTTGTTAGAAGATTCCGAATCTTCATTTGTTATTGATAGTACTGATTGTTCAACCATTGTACGAGAAACCCTAATCCCAAATTTATGCGGAGAATCGGAATTGAGGGATGGAATAAGATTTAGTAGTAATTAATTTGAGTGAAGTTGGAGAGATTTAGTTGCGGAAGAGTAACAATAACATGTGAAATTGTACGACTCGGAGAAACGTTGATGATCGATTTTGGTTTTGTCTTTCTTCCGAATTGATTATTTTGTTTTGGTTTGGATATCAGTATCACTAATGTTTTAGTTTGGTTTAATCCTATTATTGTTAATCATAAATAAATACAGTAGGATTTATAATTTTTAAAAGATAAATGCTCTGTTTGTTAAAAAATAGCCGATAGCTGATAAGCTAGCTTATAGCGGATGAGCTTATAGCGGATAGCTTATAAGCTTGCTTTTAGCTTATAGCGAATAAGCTAGCTGATTGAATTTGTAGTGTTTGGTAAAATTAACGGTTGGACTAGCTTATAAGTATGAAATGACATAAAATTAATATGTTTAATTAATATTTAATTATTTTCAAGTAAGATGATAGGGGTAAAATTGGAAGAAAAGATAATAAGCTATAAGCTATAAGCTCATAAGCTACTTGAAATAGCATTTGGAAAATAAGCTATAAGCTAGTAAAATAAGCTATAAGCTCTTTTTTAAAAAGGGTCTGTTTGGCAAGGTCAGAAAACTGACTTATAGCTTATGTCTTATAGCTTATAAGCTAAAAGACCTGTTTGGTAACAGTTTTTATTTACTGACTTATAGCTTATTTTACTGACTTATAGCTTATTTTTGAAACGCTATTTCAAGTAGCTTATGAGCTTATAGCTTATAGCTTATCATTTTTTCTTCCATTTTTACCCTTATTAATTTAATTAAAAACCACTTTTATCCTTTATAATTTAGAGTTGCTATATGAGTTTATTTCTTTTGTTTTTTTGATGTTATGAGTTTAGTTTTTTTTTTTTTTACATTAGTTTTTTTGTTGTTAAAAATGTAGTTATTTTTGTGCGGGTATGTAAAATGTAGTTGAGTACTTGAGTTTAGTTTTGATGTTTTATTACAAATGTTAATATATATATTTTTTATTTCTTTTGATTTTTGTTATTAGATGAGTTTAATTTCTATTTTTTTGTTCGGTCTGTTGCTAAAAGATACCGTATATGTTTTGGTTTTTTTTTTCATTTTGATAAATTTAATCTATTATTTACGTTCCATTTTTATTTTTATTATGTTTTTTTATATGTGCTATATTTTTATGTTTAACTTTTTCTTGGTTAATTGTTCACGCTATTTTATTATTACATTGAATACATGTTTAACTTTTATATGAATTTTTCAAAAATGTGTTGTTATATTTAATTTCTATTGTTTAATTATTTTTTGGGTTACTATATGTTATTAATATAAAGTGGTTTCTTCCTTCCTAATTTTTTTTTTTACATTCGTATTACGCAATAGTTAATAATCATATCTTTAACTACTACTTGCTTAAGGAGTCTAAGTCATTATCAGTTGAATCAATTTATTATCGTTATGTTCGATTCTTTATAAAATATAAAAATTGAAATGAAAATAATTTTAATGTAAAATTTTAGTGCATAAAAGTTCATTTTGTATTAATATATAAAAGATATTTAAATTAAAAAATTAAATTACTATATTATATCTTAAATAAAACTTTATTATTAATTATAAATGCCCTTTTATGTCATTTTACATATATCATTTATTGAACCACTATTTTTACCAAACACTTTAATTAGCTTATCAGCTATAAGTCATCAGCCATAAGCTATCAGCTATAAGCTATCAGCCATCAGCCATAAGCTAGCTTATCAGCCATCCGCTATTTTTGCCAAACAGAGCCAAAATGTTACCAAACAGAGCTTTTAGCTTATAAGCTAAAAACTATAAGCTATAAGCTAGCTTATTTGGTTTACCAAACAGAGCCAAAATAGATTTCCTTAAAAAAAGATAAAATAGATTTATAAATAAAAGAAGATAAAATAGATCATTTGTAAAATAAAATAAAATACATGGAGCTTTTTTAAAACGAAATATTCTTTGTCCGCAGCCACATCCACTAATCACTCGAGTTTATAAGACTTAAATGGAAGGCAAACTCTCCATAACACTTCTGCATATCTAAGTTAAAGATCGACTTTAGGATATTAGTTAAATTAAAAAAGAAAAATGTCATCTCATATAAGTGTTTTTGGGTAAATAAATCAACTTTATATTAAAAAAATGTTAGAAATATAAACCTTATATTCAAAAAGAAATTTATATTAAAAATACAAACAATTATTATTATTATTATTTTTTTTAGTTTTCAACAATTATTATTTTCATTACTATTAATTATCTAAAAAACAAATACTATCATCATCTAATAAGAGCAATACTATCATCATTATTAAACGTTGTTTTGCTTTTAAAATTAAAAGAAAATTACTTTTGATGTCTTATGGGTTACTCGCGCGCGTCCTACGAAATGACAAAAATGCATTTCTGTGTCTTAAGTCACAGATGTAGGGAAAATGAAAAATTTTAAAAATTGTCGTTCGTAACTTAAGTAGCAGACGCTATAAAAATAAAACTCGGTAGAGTGTTTTAAGGGGTGTCTGTGACTTTGACAAGAGTATTTTTGTAATTTCATAGAACGCGCCCAAAAAACGGTAGGGCAACAAAGGTAATTCTCAATAAAAATGGTCAAATCTGACTTTTATGAAAAATATGGGTGGTTGGGCTAAAATTGATAAAAATACACTGTTCCCTATCTCTCGTGATTTGTTGTTCCTACAAAAACCATTTGAAATTTGCTTTTTAGACCCCCTTCATTGCTTCCTAGGCTCCCGGTTTGGACTAAAATGCCCTTAACATGGAATTCGAATTATACATTCTGAAATTATACAAAATTGGAACGTAAGTTCCGAATCTATGCATTATGAGGAAAAGAGGGAAATCAATTTTTTTTTTTTAATTTGTGTAAAGTGGCTTGCTCATTAGTGGACAATGTTCTTGCTGTTATGTTAATTGAAGGCGTTCTTGCTGCAAACAATTTTGACTGAGGATCTCGTGCATGTGTAGATCTCTATCATAAAGGAACCAATATTGAAATTTACAAAATGAATCGTAATAAAATGCACAAATCTTGGCGGGTAGGTGGAGTAAACCAAGAACACAGGGGCCTAAAGAGCAATTTTAAAGCATTTTCTCATTTAATAAAGGAGCCGCTGAATTGACTTAAAGTAAATAAACAAAAAATAAACTAGCAATTGACTTAAAGTAAATTGATGCATTTTAACCTGGTGAATCATTTTTCATCATAGACCAACCTAATTTGTTGATTGGAGAAACTTTCCAACAACATTCACGCTTCAAATAAACAAATTAATTAATGAAATTGCTACAATAAAAAGGGTAAAGCAAGCCCTACAAAAAAAGGGGTAAAGCAAGAAAAGGGACAAGTGATTGGGGCCATTAATCATAATAAAGTTTGCAAATTTATTAATCTAATAATTCATAACCAATTATGTCATGTATTAATAAAATGGATAAGTGATTTAAGAAAGTGACATAAGAGATATTTCTTTGATATCATTCATAAATCATAACCAATGATATGTCATGGAATGATAAAGTGAATTTGTAAGTTGAAAAAAGATCATAAAAATTACCATGATTAAGAGACTAAAAAATCATTATTTGTTCATTAGAGGCAGAAGCTGCACGCAAAAAAACCCAACACATACACAAACATGTAATGGCTGAGAGAATCTAAAAAGTTTTGAAGTTTACACAAGAGACAGAGATGGCTTATGGTACAAGGCCTTCTCGTACTAGCTACACTCGAACAACTTAACAAAATTTCATTACAATGTTCTTATGCGTGTACTTATATTATACATACATTGCTTGATTTTTCACAAATCATACATAGTATACAACACACGTGACATATTTGCTGGTTTTGTTCTTTTCAACGCCATACATTACCATTGCGTTCAGTTGGTGAGCCGGGTTCTACAGGAACAAAACCCCTGCCACCAAATACAGGACGCATGAATGAATCGTCAAACTTTCTCCATAGTCGATGAACAGTGTGAGTTGGAGTGGAAAGTAAGGCACGGATGCTGTTTGGACGGTGTATTTCATGGCCTTCAAGATCAGCTTCAGAATCTCGGGGCTCTCCTAGAAGTGGTACAATGACCGATTTTGGTGTAGATGATTCTGTGGTTGTCATGCTGTTTGTGGCTTTCTGATGAGGTAGTAGAAGCCTTATAAGTGGCTTTGTCAGCAAACCAAACACCTGATAAATTGTAATTAACTTGTGTTAGTTTCATCTATGTGCAAATTTTCATATAGATGAGTTGTGCTTTCAACATATTAAGTGGAAAAATCAATTTTTTTGTAGTTCTGATTTCATAGAGTCTATCAAATGTTTAATTCAAACATGTTTGCATGGACTAAAATAAAACTTAGAATTTTGAGTTGGGCCTACTCAACCTTACAAACCAGTTTGTAAGGTGAGAATTGCCCTCATTATAAACATATTTCCAGGTTATCTCCCAATCAATGTGAGACTTTTAACACATCCAACACTATTGGGTTTGGTGCGTGGATATAAATGGTGGATGACCCGATAGTGAAAACCTGATAGCAGGTAGCATAACGGATCTTACAGGATGCTATGATACCATCTTGGAATTTTGGATTGAGTCTAACTCAACCTTACAAAACCGGCTTGTAAGGTGAGGATTATCATCACTTATAAACATATTTTCAATTTTCATGTTATCTCTCATCCAATGTGAGACTCTTGGCAAAAACAACAAGGATCAAAAGGGTTTTTAACATTTCATACACTAACACCAAAGAAAAATTGATGCCTAATAGGAACTCATATTGAAAATAGGTATATTTGTATGGACAAAAAAGATATATAAATCTTAAAAATAATAGAGATTATCAGCAGTGGCGGACCCAGGAATTTTTTTTCCGGGGGGCCACTAAAAAAATTATAGTATATAAATTAAATATAAAAATTTGATTAACAATAAATTAAATCACATACTTTTTTTTTACAATCAAATTACATACTTTAAAGTAATACATATGTGTGACAAGTGACTTAAAATAATCAATAGTTGACTTTGAACTAATACTCGCACAAAGTTGATCATTAGAAAATTATATGTGTTATTATTATATTACACATATAGTAAAAAAATGGTGTCTATAATTTAAAATTTATAGTTGTGTTTTTTAAAATAAAATAAATAGAAATTGTTCATTTTTTGCATTGATACATATATATAAAAATTAACTTTATTTAGAAAAATGTCATTGCTAATTGTTTGAAACAATATTTTGTCACAAAGTATTGATTTTGTTTTAAAAAAACAAAAAATAACCATAAAATGCCCCCTCCAAGAGTTGAACCCATGTCCACTTGTTAGGGGGCACAACTTTGAACCATCAAGTCAAACATCAATACTATTAGTTTTTCGCTGAAATAAATAAATATAATATATACATTTGTAATTTTCTAAAACTATCAAGGGTATACTAGTAATTTTTTATTTTTCGGGGGTGGTCGTGGCCGCCCTCAGCCACCCCCTTGGGTCCGCCTCTGATTATCAGTGATGTAGAAGTGACAAAATAACCCCTGTAGTGAAATAAAACCAATGGACACTGTCTAAGAATGTCAGAAACTACAAAACTGATGGCTTACCACTGTGCTGAAAAGGACAACAGTGATGGTGCTGGTGATCATGATTGCATTGCTACGCAGTTGAGTGTGCCCCGACCTAGTGAACTGCATCAAACAATTATTAGGATCAGTATTTATGCATCAATTCCCATCTTTGTTGACAACAATAACAGCCCTCAAGCCAAAACTCCTCTAATCAGAAGTGTTCCTCATACCTGATTATACGCGAGGGCCATTGAAACAGCGCCTCTCATAAGACCAGCCCACCAAATGATCACCTAAAAAATGAGGAAAAAAGAGAGAGGCTTGTAAGCATAACTTTGTAGTAACTAGTAAGCACAAGATATACAGAAGAGGGTACTCGATAAAAATTTGGCCGTACTTGCTGTCTGAAGGATATCTTCTGATGTTGTTGTTTCTTAGTCAAGTTGGATAAAAAGGATAGGGGGAAAACAAACGCTGCTCTTCCAAGAAGTATTAGACCCAACAATACTGCACTTGTTGCTATAGATGTTCCAGGACTGCAGAAGAAACCAATTGCAGCACATGAATTGTTTTATTCAATAACAAAAGGAAACAAAACTGAGATTTTAGGACTTTCAGTAAATCAGATACATCGTACGAATGAGTGATATTCAACAATTTTTCACTCAGTAAAAAAGGGTAATGTCCGAGTGACTAATCACCAGTGCAAAAGATAACATAGGACATACCTATCGCTAACAAACTTCCATTTTTCAATGTCCAGGGCATCCATACCGACATAAAGGAAGATAAATATCTCAGCAACAAATGACAAGGTAGCAAAAGAATGCCTGCAGAGAGTTGGACAAAATATATTTATTTAGATCTACAAAAGATATGACTGTATATAGATAGACTCGGACAGTGCGCATAGTTTGACAAAATCTGTTTAGAAGACATACTTGGTAGTGACTCTTGAACTCTCGGTCACATTATGCCAAGTATAATGAGACATAACAATACCACAAAAGAATACCGTGAGAATTCCACTCAGATAGAATAACTGCATAAAATATAGATAAGTCAGCATCAAGCTAGTGACAAATGTTGGCAGCATCCATAAAACATTACGGAAGATCTTTAAAACCTAACCTACCTCAGCCAGCATATAGGAGAGGTATGCCATTAGCATCATAAGAGCAACCTCACGATCTGTTGAGTGCCTGAAATCAAGGAGAAAAATAATTAAACTTCAGCAAAAAACTGTTTCAAATTGTCCTGTGCCCTAAATAGCACTCCAAGTGGAAGCACAAAAACTGACAAATGCACATAGAGAGTGTAGACATTTGTCTAGCAAACAAGTAATACAAGAAATAGCCAGAGCTCAATTATTATCATACAAGTTAACAAGTTTTAAGTTTTACTATAAAAAAACTGCATGTATATACAATATAACACATTGGAATACCATCATATCATAGTTAAATTGAAAATACAATGAAAATGGCAAGAAGTCCAGAAGATACCTGCCAATGTACAGCTTTTTGATAACGTAAGCACTAAGCAGACCTGTCTGCAAGGTGATAGAAATAAATTAGACCAAAACACAAGTCACATCAAGCAGTGTTTATATATATCTTGTCTGTGTCATGCGAGCATGAGAGTGCTAGACAGAGAAAGACATTTACCAAAACACCAAGGAGCGTGCTTGCTATAAACAAATATAAGAAGTTGCCCAAAAAGTGGACTGCAATTGAAGGATTAAGTCGGTCGAGATCAAAGCTTTGAATTGCATTGAAAAGCACCACTGAGGTAGCATCATTCACAACACCTTCCCCAAATACAAGACTGTATAACAAAGGTGTCTCATCCTGATTTAGCACCTGCATCGTCATTTATAAGGTCAGTAATTAACTTTCATGCATTAATTGCTGGAAGAATGCAAAAAATAGATCAGTTTCAAACCTGCAACGTGCAAACAGAATCTGTCGCGGCAAATATTGCTCCAATAGCTAAAAATTATCACAAATTAGTAAGTCGAAAACTGAATTAATAGTTGCCAACTAGATAAGATTGACTAGTATAATACCTAGGTAATCGCCGATATCCAGTGGCCCGATATCCATCATCTTAAAAGCTTGAGTAGCACCTGAAATAATGCGTCATATTTAAGTCAGCAGGACTAGACAAATTTCCCCGCGTTGGTGTTTATCAGGTAATTATCTCGTTTACTTGATCAAGACGTTTTCCAAACAAAGTAAAAGCTTTCAATTGATAAAGTTAGATTAGTGGGAAGTGGGAACAACAATTGTCTGCGCTCACAAATTATTAGATAACAATCTAACTACGTCTAATATTATATAAAACTAATAAATAATCTAAAGAGATAAGAAGTACCGAAAGTTATGACGACACATGATATTAATGTGCCAATAGCACCAAACGACGTGATAGTCATGAAGTTGACGAAAAATTGCTTCTTTTTCACCTGAAACCTGAAATATATTACAGAAAAAAAAATTCATACATAAACAGAAATTCCAATCCATCATACTTCACATGATGAAATTATAAGAATAGAACAAGAAAAATTAATGTTTAGATTGCCAAATAAGAATCTAAACCAAACATTGATTCCATAGTAGGCAATAAAATGATGCAAGATAACATACCCGGCATTGAATATTATAGGCGGAAGAAGGTATATAAAGAAAAGATCTTCACTGAAAACAAGAATATGCGAGCTTTTTCCGCCACTTAACAGCAAAATGACTACACCAGTGGCAATACCCTGACAAAAATCCAACGAAATTTAGCCAACAACATCGATAGAAACCAAAAAAAGGATATATACACCCAATATAGCTCATACTAAGCATGTAGATATAGACAATATTGCACACTTTAAAGTATAGCAAAATATTCGGAGAAGTAATTAAGTTTATCTCCAAATTCATTCAAAAAACTAGCTAAAGCAAAGCGAAGACTTACAATCAAAAGGGCAGTGATGGATTCATTCATCCAACGATTCTCCTCGAGAAGATGACCAAGGACAATACAAGCACATAAAAGTGCCACAAACAAGTTCATGGAAACAACGGAGGCATGATCGGACGTGGATAGCATTTGTAACTTAGAGACAACAGATGCAATTTCAACAGCCATATCGTCGTCGTCGTCCACCCTCCAAAATTAAAAAAATTACAAAAGCAAAGCAGACTTAACACAAATTCAAGATTATTGCTAAATTTCCAAATTTCAAATCCAAGTAGTAATAATAATGATCCAAATTTATGTTTCTGAGCTGTCCATTTTTAAGAACCTTGTGATCCCATCAGCAAAAGAATCTCTGCAATCATAACAACATTTGTTTAAAAAATAATCATCATATCAACAATTATGCTTATGCATATAAATATTTTCCATCAAAAAAATAAAAAGCTCACACTCACACACATAGCTCCTATTTATCATTATATTCCTAATTCCAAACAACACGACAAAAGAAAAAATAATTATGAAAAATAGAATTAACCCTTAAAATTAAATTATGTTAGATATATAGTATAATAAATTACATAATTGAAAAGTGAGATAAAGAAATCTAGGAGGAAATAATGAAAGAATTAGAGGTAAGTGGTTACCAAAAGGGTTGAAAGCAGCATTATTATTATGAAGAATCTGTGAATTGGTCCAAAGAATTCGAACAGAGAAAGATAAGAAACAATCCTCCCTGGTTCGAATTCCTGGTAAATTGAAAGGGTTTGAAAAGGTGTGGTTGGATCAAGGGAAGGAATTATGCAGAAATGGATCAAAGGTAGGTTGAAACAGAGGAATGAAGAAAATGAAGGTGAAAATTGAAGAGAGAGAAATTAGAAAGCTCTAGAAGGAAAGAGAGAGATGAATGAATCTGAAATATGAAATTATGAATGAAATGAATAGTAATATGAATAATATGAATGAATGAATGAATGAAAGAGTTATGATAACCTACGACGCGTTGTGGAGAAGCAGTATATGTTTGTATTTTGTTGGTTATGAGCTGTCGTGGAAGATTTTGCTAGCTACCGATCGTTATTTTCGTTTCTATTTCTTATACAATAATGATGTTGGTGTCAGATATTTGTTTTTGTTCTTTATTCTTCTTAAATAAACATGCTTCATTGGATTTAATTAACACAATTTTTAGATCAATACTACTTCATAATTAATACAACGGTTAGGGTTGAGAATAGGTCATGTCATGCTATGCTTTGACAGGCCTGAGCCTGATTTATGATTTTTCTTCAAGCCTAAGTCTGGCCTACGGCCTATCAAATGCTATTTTTTTGTCTGGCCTGGGCCTTGTTAAAGCCTGACCTGGCCTTGTAGCCTGTTTAAAAGTCTGCATTATATAAAGACCTCCATGTAATCTTTTTAAATAGGCTAATTAAATACGCCTTTAAGTCTATTTCACATTTGAATTTTTATAATTTCTACAATGTTAAGAAAAAGCTTATAAAACTGTTAGCACAATAGTTAATAGCTAATAAAATAGAAATACAATTACGACAAAGTCTATTAAGTATGTCATAATACAAATTGTTTCTTAAGAACCAATGTTAATCGGTGTAGTCAGCAACAACCGAAATATACACCATAAGTTAGCAAAACACTAGATCTTCAAATCCAGACTCTTCAAGTGTAAGGAAAACACATCTAAAATCCTTAGCCTAACATCAAATCTTTAGCCTAACATTAAAATAATATTATATAAAAAGTATTTATTAAATTAAATATACATAGGTCGGCCTAATAGGCTTAATAGGCTTTTTTAAAAGCCTACGTCTGGCCTATTTATCTAAATAGGCTTTTTTCAAAGCCTTAGCCTGCCATTTTTACTAAACATGCCATGGCATGCCATGCCTAAGACATGTCATGTCGAAGGCCCATGGAGGCCGCCTGGCCTATTCCCAACCCTAACAACGGTAGACATAATCCGTTTCTTCATAATATATAGGGTAAATAAGTCTTAATTCCTCAAAAGTATGTCATTTTTATTGTATCCCTGTAAAATAATATTTTGGGATTTAACTTTGCAAAATATATTTTTGTCGTTTCTCCCCTTAGATGCAAGGAATTTGTACTTTTTAAATTGGTTGAATAGAATAACCGATTTAAAAAATAAAAAATTATTTTGATATTTTAGATAAGTTGTACTTTGAAAAAAAAAGTTGTCATATACTTTAGCGACGGTTTTTGTTTAGTTCTTTAACCTCTAATTTATCATGTGTCGAAACATAATTTAAAATAAAAAAACAGTATAACATGAATTGTCGTGTTCAATTCTTATTTTTTCTACTAATCAAATTCATCTTAAGGCTCCGTTTGGATTGATAGAATATAATGGAATGGAGCGGAACGGAATGACATATAATAATGTTCCATTGTTTGGATTTGAAATATAATAATGAAATGGAGCGGAATGGAAAATGATGGAATAAATTTAATATCATACCATCACTTACCTTCAATTTTGTTCGTCTCCTTTTTGAAATATACAAACAATGGAACGGAATATTTATTCCATTCCGCTCCATCCTATTCTACTTGACTCTATTCCGCTCCGTTACATTCCATTATATTCCATCAATCCAAACGGAGCCTAAATGTTTAAGTTCGTAGTTTTGGGATTCCAATTGAATAATATATATATATATATATATATATATATATATATATATATATATATATATATATTATTCAATCATTGGACTTGTTCATATTCATCCTAATAGTATTTTTTTAATAAGAAATATATTAATTTTTTTTAGGAAATACTAATTGATTAACTTAAAAACACTAAGAAAAATGGGTATGTGTACAATACAAAAATAATATTTCTATTTTAAACAACTCAAATTTGCCTCCAAAAGAAAAGTCAAATTCAAGCTTTTAATAAATTCATTAAATAAATGTCTAAAATTCATAAAGAGACTTTTTTTTGAGTTACCATGATATTAGTACGAAGTTTTCACCGCCGTTAATAATGACTAATCTCCGTCGAGAAACTTGTGGGGCACAAAAAGTGGGTCCTCCCCTCGCAACCTAATTTTCTCCATATGCATGAGTCTGGAATCGAACCCCTGACCACATGCTTAAGGGGATCAATTTTCTTACCACTTGGATCAATTCATTGTTGGTCATAAAAGACATTTTCATTACAAATTAAGTTCTGACATTTTTTTTATCATTGATATTAAGTTATGTTTGTAACAAAATTCAAGTTTTATCTGTCCCGTGAACTTAACTCAATTGATAGAGATATTGCATTATATATGCAAGATCGCGAGGTTCGAACCCCAACCATCTCACTTATTTATATTAAGAGTAGAATTTCTAGCCACTAGATAACTTGACAAAAAAAATGAATTCAAGTTTTATCCAAAGAAATAAAAGTGAGGGCAGAGAACTTACAATTATGGATCAGTAGAAGTATTGCTTCAAGCTGGAGATCAAAATCTAAGCGTTGGAACATACAATGGAAAATAGAGGATACTTGCATAAAACACTCTGACGGCCAAATCAGTATATAAGCTTAAGATGAAGGTAGAGATTAGAGTAAACATATTCTAAAAGGTTGTATATAAATAGGTCATTTGATGTGACATTGGATTTTAGATGTGATATTGGGCTTAGTCCATCCAATAATTAGTCTGGTCCATAATAAGATAAAAAATCAAACTTTAAGAATATGGATTAATCTTCTCTTGTTGAGTACTAAGTTAATAAACACTCTTTATAGTGTAATGCAAATATTTATGGATGGATGACTAATTAGAATGAGTGTTATGGTTAGAGTTTTTAAATAGGTTGGCCACTCTAGACCGCTCTAACTTCATTCATTCAAAAAGCTAAAAAGATAGATGTTGCATCATGAGTATATTACAACTCGCTAATGAAGTACCCACTAATGGGGTAAAATACATAATTAATGCAAAATCAAACAGATACAACTATAATAACTACTACATCCGGAAAGAAAACAACTATACAACTTGCATATCTACAAGATTACGGCTAATTCGGAAAGCTAAGAATGAACAATCATCAACAAGCAAACAATAACAACTGCATTCCGAGTGAAAAACAAGATTACACAAAAGTACAAAAAAAATAAAGAACTAGAAAATAAAGTTCTTGTCTCTATCAACAACAAAATCCTTTAACATGAACCAGAAGCACTAGAGAAATTAGAGCAACTTAAGAAACAAAAGATCCTTCCAATTTAAGTCACACAAAGCCAAAAGAGCATGATCAAAAAAATGAAAATGAAGACCAACAGGGGCTAGTTCCACGATCTAAAACAAGGAACCTTGGATCGAGAAGATGTCAACAAATTTAATTAACTTTGTGTTCAGATCTGAAAAAGAAAAAAGGTTGATATAGGACAACCTAAAACTACAGAGAAAAATAAAATTGTTCTAACTAATAGATCTAACAAACACTAGAAATTGGTCCCAAAAAACCTAGGAAAACACATTCAACAACACATCAACACAAAAATAATAAACGGAAGAAAAAAAAACTCCAACCGATTTAGAGAGAGCAGAGGTGGTTCTGGTGGAGTTCCGCTGGATACAGGATGAGGAGGGCTCGGATGCACTACCACCGCCATTGATATCACAAGCCAAGAGCACGGCTCAATTATTAGAACTATACAATTTGACTACTCTAGATTATGCGGTTAATGGATGGATCCGACCCATTTCAATTTTCGTTTATTTTCATTCGCTCATTCCATTTTTATGTTATTTTAATATTTTATTTTTTGCTAGAATATTTTGATATATTAATTTCTCACAATAATCATTTTGCTCAAATTTGATTGAAAAACAAGTTTTTTTATTTTTTATTTTTGCATTGATACTTAATATTAATTACTCAAGTTTATGCTTTCAATTAAATCTTGATTAAAATCGATAAATTTTAAAATTTTCACCATTTTTTAAAAAATTAATAATTTATTGTTAGAGATGGATAATTTTTGTGTCCAATAAGAGACGGAACAAAAAAATCCGTCTCTAACAACTTAGTGATTAACAAATTTACAACAAAATTGATTTTGGCTCTAACATGCTCAATAATGAAAATTTTGTATTTTAGAGACATATTTCTTTGGTCTTTAATTTCAATTTATTTGTAGCGACACCTATATACCCCCACTGAGTAAAAAAACATTTTTATTATTTAGTGTAGCTAAATTGGTAGCTATCTAAGACATTATTGAAGGAACCAATTGGATCGAGAAGATGTCAATAAATTTAATTAACTTTGTGTTCAGATCTGAAAAAGAAAAAAGGGTGATATAGGACAACCTAAAACTACAGAGAAAAATAAAACTGTTCTAACCAATAGATCTAACAAACACTAGAAATTGGTCCCAAAAAAACCTAGGAAAAACATTCAACAACACATCAACACAAAAATAATAAACGGAAGGAAAAAAAACTCAAACCGATTTAGAGAGAGCAGAGGTGGTTCTGGTGGAGGTCCGCTGGATACAGGATGAGGAGGGCTCGGATGCACTACCACCGCCATTGAAATCACAAGCCAATAGCACGGCTTAAATATTAGAACTATACAATTCGACTACTCTAGATTATGTGGTTAATGGACGGATCCGACCCATTTCAATTTTCATTTATTTTCATTCGCTGATTCCATTTTTATGTTATTTTCATATTTTATTTTTTGCTAGAATATTTTGATATATTAATTTCTCACAATAATCATTTTGCTCAAATTTGATTAAAAAACAGGTTTTTTTTTATTTTTGCATTGATACTTAATATTAATTACTCAAGTTTATGCTTTCAATTAAATCTTGATTAAAACCGATAAATTTTAAAATTTTCACCATTTTTTAAAAAATTAATAATTTATTGTTAGAGATGGATAATTTTTGTCTCCAATAAGAGACGGAACAAAAAAATCCGTCTCTAACAACTTAGTGATTAACAAATTTACAGCAGAATTGATTTCGGCTCTAACATGCTCAATGATGAAAATTTTGAATTTTCGAGACATATTTCTTTGGTCTTTAATTTCAATTTATTTGTAGCGACACCTATATACCCCCACTGAGTAAAAAAACATTTTATATTATTTAGTGTAGCTCAATTGGTAGCTATCTAAGACCTTATTGAAGGAACCAAAGTTTGAACTATGAATTTCCTACTCCTACACATTCTGTCAATCTAACAACTAAATTAGTAGGAAAAAATAGGTTTTGTGTCAATAATCAATCATATTTTATATGATTTTTTCTATTACGGAGTATTATTTTTTATCTCACTTGGGTTACCCTAGTGGTGTTTGCTTGAGACTTTGGGGTATGATCCTCTCAAAGTTCCATGTTCGATTTCCTCTCTTGCCAATATTTTAATATGTTATGAATTAAATATGAATATTTTAAGGTAACGGCTTTTCTACCCCTTCATAATTTGGAGGTATTTATCCATTAACCAATGAAAATAAATCACATAACTAGATTTGTATGTGGTCCATACAACTAACTTGTAACAAACTTATTATAGGGACCACATACAAATCTACTTATGTTCCTTATTGTCATTGGTTGATGGGTAAATCACCTTAAATTATGAAATGGTAGATTAAAAAAAACCATATTTTAAACAACAAAAGTTTAAGGTAAAAGTAACGAAAATCATGACCTGAAAATCAAATTTTGAGCTTCTTTATGATATTCTAAACATATCTACACTAATAATTATTCAAAAGTACAAATTGTCTTAACAGTAGAGACTAAATTTGAGGGCGTGCTTTTTTAGAGACTAAAAATTTAATAAAAATTAAGTAAAAAGTAAACTTAGAAGTTGACTGTTTTATAAGAATAAAAAATATATTTAATTCTAAAAAAAATATAAATTGTAATCTACTCAGAGAATTAAACTCTTGAAATAAAAATGAAATATACCCTGCTTATAAAAAATTAAATATACCATTTTGGCAATCAAAATTCATAATTTATTAAAAGTGAAAATATTTAAATTAATAATGCTTTAAAATAAATGATTTTATTTTTTAAAAAAGACATCAACACATAAAGACAACATTTGTATGTAGCATGACACGGTGCTACAACCATCAGTCCAAAAAGAAGAAGATGGCTACCAAAACCTAACAGACCAGATCCAATCTATCAATCTTTCTAAGTACTAATAAAGTATAAAATGCAAAAGAACATGAAAATTTGGTTACAAAAAGAACATGAAAATATCAACGAATAAAAGGGCCGAATAAAAGTATTTAATGTAAAAAAAATCAACGAATGAATGTGTACTATGCAAAAGTTGTTGTTCTTTATTTTCTTTCACATATTTTTTGCAAAAATGCATGTGACTTAACATATAAACGGAAATCTCATGAATGTGAAAATGGCGGGTATACCTGTCACTGCCAGCTCTGCACCCTAACAACCATATTATATTATATCCTCTATAATTAATTATAGGCAATAACCACGGGAATTCATCTCAAAGTACTCTTAAAAGTTTTTTTTTTTTTGACAAAAAAGTATTGTTAAAAGTTTTTTTTTAATCAAGTATTGTTAAAAGTTAAAATTATTACTTTGGTGTAGTTTGGTTGATATGTTATTATTAGAAATAGGCTTAAATATCATTTTCGTCTTTTTATGTTAGTGAATTTTTGGTTTTAGTTCATGTATTTTTTTTTTGTTATAAATAAGTCTCTGAATGTAAAAATTTGTTGGTTTTATTCTCTGTCGTCTGCTACTGTGACAAAAAATGTTGATTTGTCAAACGTTTGTACATGGGACCACTATGATGTGTTAAGTTAAGCTGATCCGGTCATAAATGAACAACCAAAATCACATTTAGGATGAAAGAAAATGCATGTTTACACCATAATTTTGTTTCAATTTTCACCAATGTTTGATTTTGGTCCTTCATTTATGGCTGAACCAACTTAACTTGACACATCATAGTGGCCACATGTGCAAACGTTTGACAAATCAGCGTTTTTTGTAACGGTAGCAGACGACATGGACTAAAACCAACAAATTTTGTACACTCAGGGACATATAAAAAAAATACAAAGACTAAAACCAAAAAATTACAAACATACAGACACAAAAATGATATTTAAGCCTTAAAAATATTAGAATTAAATCTCAAAATTTTCTTTTTCCTATTTTAATGCGTATAAGTCTAATCAGTAAATGAGTTGACAAAACAAAAGATTATAGTTTATTAAATAAGTTCGGCTAACATGTGCATTAATATACATTAAACAACTAAAAATAGCTCTTCAACTAAAAATAGTTTATTCCTTCTCTCCAGCATCCCTTCTAGTATAGCTTTTCAACTTGGTCTTCTACTATTCGAGCAAATGACAACCTTTAGGACGGTTTCTCTTGACGTGCAGGATTAGGATATTCTTCCTTTTGGTTCACCCCTTGGATTGCTCTTGGGGGAGTTAAGATAGATATCTCTATTTTTTTCATGGGGGGAGTTAAGATAGATCTCTCTATTTTTTTCATGGGGGAGTTAAAATAGATCTCTCTATTTTGAACTTGTTAACATGTGTAAATTTGACATTTTTATGGGGGAGTTAAGATAGATCTCTCTATTTTTTTTAAAATAAAAATTGATATTTCATTGGTATAATTTTATGTTAAATGAGCTTGAATCTCATCTTAAAAGAAGAAAATCAACCGTCATATATAAAATATCTAGTATATATAAATATACGTGAAGTTACTCTACCCCTTTATTATTTAAGAGTATTACAGTGAATAAAAACCACATGAATAGATTGACACGTGTATCACATGCAAATAAAAGTTGATTACAAATTAGTTGTAATTACCACATGCAAATTTACTTATGTGGCTTGTTCTCATTAGTTGGTAAGCAATTAATACTCTTAAATTATGATGAGCTCATTTAGAAAAAAAATCATAAAATATATTATTAAATAAAATTTAAGTAGAAAATGTCAATAACATTTCTGATTGGCCTGGATGGTTGTTAGTGATTTTGACAATTAGGGGTGGGCAAAAAAAATCAAAAAACCAAATCGAACTGCTAAACTAAATCAAACTGAACCAAAAAAAAACTGAACTATAACCAACAGTTTTGAAACCAAGCTGAAACAGTTCATGATTAACAGTTCGGTTCAGTTCAATTCGGTTTAATGGTTCGGTTTTTCTAGTGCAAATTTAGTTATGGTTTGGTTTAAAACCATAAAACCGAACCACTTTAACAGTTTGGTTCGGTTCAGTTTTAAAGACAAACAGTTCAGTTCGGTTTGGTTATTATAAAATTTAAAAACAGTTTGGTTCAGTTCGATTCAATTTACCTCAAAAACCAAACCATGTCCATCCCTACTGACAATAGTATATCTTTTAATCTCATAATTTTTAACAAAATTTTCATATGATTATTAAAAGGAATTATTCAAACATAGAATAATTCAAAATTTGCATATGATTATTATAAAAAAATTATGTTATTGATATATTTTTTTTTGGGTAATAATTATTGATATTTTTTTGTCTTGTAGTCTAATGCCTAGAAATTTCATCTTTAAGATGGATAAGTAGGATGACCGGGATTTGAACCTCGATCCCCTGCATATATAATGCAAGGTCCTAACAGCTGAACTAAGCTCACGAGACTATGTTATTGATACTGTCTATAAATTTTTGTGTAATTTAAATTTTATAATTTAAATAAATGATAATTCTTTTTAATTTTTTTGTGCTTATGGCTCGATTTTTACTATAAAAAAGCCTCTAAATTGTATAATAGAATCGATCATGATTATACTTATTTTTTTGCCAGGTTAGTGACTAAAAATTTCACTCTTAAAATGGACAAATGAAGGTGTCCGGAATTCAAACTCCAACCCTTATATATATAATGTGATGTCCCCACTGGCGATTCATATGTCCAGCATGCCTGGGCACGTGCCTGGGCTGCTGCCCTACTAAATTTTTTTATAGAGTCCGGAATGTAAGGATCGTCGTTTCAACGGTATTTCATTGAGTCGAAAATAATTGTTTATAATGAGAATTGTTTAGGGCCTGAATTAATTCTGTTTTTAGAACTCATAGCTTACTGCGAAAGTAGAAACACAGAGATATCAATTTCAATTTGAAAGAATGAAAACTTTATTTGACTGTAGAAAAATTCAGGTTTTGATTCTAAACACTGCGAAAGCAATTGTTTATCAATTAGGAAAAATTCAGTTTTCAAAAAGGTAATTTTAATTGTGTAAACGGACACGCGAGAGCAGACGTTTATACGATTAAAATTCGGTACTGAACATGCGACAGCTGACCGTACCTTTAAATTAATTTTTCTACCTTAAGCAACTTTTTGAGTAGTTAAAAGTAATTATTTTCATAAATAAGATTTTGTGTTGTAACACGTTGGACACGCGAAAGCGGACAATTAGATTACGCAGTTAAAATATATTTTAAAACTTAACTTTTTATTTAAAAAAAAATATTTTCTCATTATAAATATAAAAGACCACTCAGTAAATACCAATGGCCGATAAGAGTTTCATTCTGACCTTTAAAATATCAAAAAGTCTATTAACCCTTTAAAATATTATTGTACTTGGAAATTGTATTGATAAAATTCTCTTCAAAATTTTGCTCAAACTCTCTAACATTCTTACAATCGCCACCGGATATCCCTACTAGTTAAACCTATTAGAACTGATTATACTTATCTATTAACACAACACACTAAATTTAATACATCCATCCATCTATATAAGTTTAGGTGATGTTGAACAGCAATGCGTATCAAGTTTGCTATATAAGTTTTCTATAGGAAATTTTGTCAAAAAAAGGTACTAAAGTATTCTATTGATCTATTCGATAGAAAAATACTTAGAAAAAGCGACTTGACAATGGCAGGTGGGAACAAGTCGAAAATAAATAGTTCAATTATTTATCAACTCATTAATATTATAATTGCTGCCGGTTCTGGGGCCATGCATTATGCATAAACGTGCAAATTTCAATTATTATTGTTTCTAATTCGCATAGATTAATTGTTCGGATGGTAAAAAATTTATGGGTTTTTCTAACCTGTGCAAGAATGCACATGATAAGAGTAATTTAATATACCAATTTATGGTCAATTAATTAGCTTTTTATTACTGTAGAAAACTGTTTCTCTCTCCGTCTTTCTCTCTCTGTGTCAAACAAAAACAATGCTCCTTCTTCCCTGTTTTCAGCGTTTTTTTTTTCCAACTTTTTAACAACATATCACTATCCTCTCTGAATAATCCACTATTCATCTTTCACTTTATCAATTCTCCATCTTTCACTTAAAGGTAGAGCTGAATGAGCGGAGGAAGAAACAGAGCAAAATATAGAGAATAGAAAAATTATAGCAGCAAACACAACACATCACCATCTTCATTTTTCATTTATAATCTTCACCGCCACCACAACCATTTTCTATCAATAAAACCACCATAACTCAACAAAAAAATACCACAAATAAGAAACAGGGCAACGAAAACAGAACAGAGATAGAGATGAAGAGAGAAGAATAAAACACCACCGCCAAGCTTATAAAAAAAAAACCACCTCCAACTCTGGCTCGCCACCGCACACCACCGCGAGCAGCTTCCTTCACCATCACCGCACACCACCGTAGCAACAATCTATTTTATTTGAGAGAGAGAGAGAAAATTTTCTAAAAGAGGCTAATTAATTGACACAGAGAGAGAAACAATTTTCTAAAAAAAAATTAATTAATTGACTATAAATTGGTGCATTAAATCACTCCTTATCCTGTGCATAGAAAACCCCAAAATTTATATCTTGAAGTGTATTTTCAAATTCAAACTTTCTTGATACTATTTCTTGGATTGGACAAATTTATATAAAATAAAAAATCCAACTTTAAATGGAACTAGTATGTTAGTCCGTGCCGTGCACGGGATTATTTTCTTTTTTACTTTTATTTATATATTTGTTTTGATATATTATTTGATTAATTTGGTTTAAAATTCTATGGTAAAATTGAAATATGTTTTGCATGATATATATTTAACGATGTTACAGAATAAAGCGAGATTAAAAGTATTACTTCGTTTCCCATTTTACACTATTATGAGATAATTTTTTTACTTCATCTTCATCGCCGAAACTATATAGTGATCCTATAAATATCAAATAATTATAAACTTCATTCTAGGATAAGTTATCACTATCTTCTAAATACATTTTTCATCATGGGATCATTTTTTATCGTGCTAAATAAAATTTTGAATAAATGATCCCCGTGATAAAATATTAAATATGAAAATATGGATAACCCCCGCAGTGGGAATTCATAGTCAATGTGTATTTTTAATAGTCGGGTGGAAAGTGCTCCCATTTTTCTATTCTACACCACTAAGAGATTCTCTCTCTCGTCTCCGTCACAGGACACTACATAGGCTCAATCAACAATAAAATAGTTGTTAATTCTATATTATTTTTTTAGTGAATATCAATAAAGTTCTCGTGTTAAGTTATCACTATCTTTTACATACACTTTTCATCACGAGATCACTTTTTATCACGAGATCACTTTTTATCGTGCTAAATAAAATTTTGAATAAATGATCCCTTGATAAAATATTAAATATTAAAATATGGATAACCCACTAAGAGATGTGTATTTTTAATAGTCGGGTGGAAAATACTTTCCGTTTTCTATTCTACACCACTAAGAGATTCTCTCTCTCTCTCTCTCTCTCTCTCTCTCTCTCTCTCGTCTCCGTCGCAGGACTCTATAGGGTCTCAATCAACAATAAAATAGTTGTTAATTCTATATTATTTTTGTAGTGAATATCAATAAAATTCTCGTGTTAAGTTATTACTATCTTCTACATACACTTTTCATCACGAGGATCTTTTTTTATCGTGCTAAATAAAATTTTGAATAAATGATCCCCGTGATCAAATATTAAATATGGATAACCCCTGCAGTCGAAATTCATAGTCAATGTGTATTTTTAATAGTCGCGTGGAAAGTTCTCTTTGTTTTCTATTCTACACCACTAAGAGATTTCTCTCTCTCTCTCTCTCTCTCTCTCTCTCTCTCTCTCTCTCTCTCTCTCTCTCTCTTTTTATAAATAAATTAAATATCAATTAAATTTTCGTGCTTAATTCTCATTATGATCTATATACACTTTTCATCATGGAGACCACGTTTCTTTGTGCTAGATAAAATTTTGAATAAGTTTTCCCCATGATAAAATATGAAATACGAAAATAAGGATAATTCTCGCAGTTGAAATTCAAATTTTAATTCGTCAATATGTATTTTTAATAGTGGGGTGGGAAGTACTTGTCGTTTTTCATTCTCCAACACTGAGAGTCTATCTCTCTCTCTCTCAAAATCTTCTATTTTTTTTTTGTCTCTAATGAACATAATTTTTTCTTCAAAATAAAAAGTTTTTAGGTAAAAAAAAGTTTACAGATATGTCATAAGGTATTTTTTGGGTTCAAGACTTCAATTGTTCAGGTGATCTTATCCATAAAAAAATAGTATACTTTCTTATTTCAATTTGTTTCAAAGTAATCTAAATATAAGTGTTCCTTCATTTTACAAAATTAAAATATTAAAAATGTACCAAGATAGTGTCGCACAAGTGGTAGATACTTGGACCCCTTAACCATTTGGTCTTGAGATCGATCTTGACCGGTGCATATTGAAAATCATTTCTTAGGAGAGTTCAAACCTTAAATGGATCTAGTTAAATCGGGAGGATTAACCTTTGTCGTTGCACATAGATGATACCTTTGGTTTAAAAAAATGTGAGTCTATATATATATATAATATTTGAGAGTTTCTATAAAAATAATGTAATATTTGTGAGAGTTTTTGAAAAAAAAGAGTTTATGCAAAAAATATAGTATATAATATTTGAGAGTTTTCACAAAAAAGAAATAAAAAAAAAAATGAGAGTTTTAAAAAATATAATATTAGATAAAGTTTCTACAAAAAGAAAACAAAAAAGTATAATATTTGAATGAGTTATTTAAAAAAAAAATATTATAAAAATTCAATTATTGTTGTCAATGAGATTCGAACAATGTACCTTTGTCAGTAATTATAAGGTAAAGGTGGCTTTCCACAAAATATTATAAAAATTCAATTATTGTTCTCAGTGGGATTCGAACAACAGATCTTAAGCTAAAAACTCTAAATGACACCTAATCATTAGAAGCTCTAATTGAATGTCACATAAGCAATTATTATTTAGAATGCACGAGAAAGCTCCATGGAAATCTCGTAATGTATATAATAGAGATCTCATCTCCATTAGTAGACAATAGAATCAGGTCTCATTTGAATTAACTTATTTTTTACCCTTATGCAAAATAGTTTATGCAAAACATCTTATGCAAATAAAAAATGTTTTATGATAATTTATTAGATCTCACTAATGAAAATTGTATTTTCAAAAGCTATTTTTTCAAAATTATTTTGATAAACTTATAATAATACATAAAACCTTATTTATATAATTTATTTTCCATAAACTCAAAAATAAATTAATTCAAACAGTATTTTAGTAGTATATTTTAGATTAGGGATTTTGAGGCCGAATATCCAAATAAAAAAATCCATTATTGGCCATGATTTAAGTCATAGCCTAGCCATGTCCCCTTTTCTTCATTTATGAATTCACTCTCACTGTGATGAAGAAAGTTTTGGTGAAGATTTTTGTAATCAAGAGCAGTGTAGTCAGGGTCGAGTTCTTACGTAGGGTCGTTAGGCTGGCGACGGATCGTAAGCACGAGGGTCGTAGCACGGTTCGTAAGACCCTACTTAAGGGCAAAATTGTAATTTCACACACATATATATATATATATATATATATATAATACATGAGCAAAATAAATTTAGTAATTAATATTTCATATTCATCATTCCAATTGTTCATAACATAGTTTGTTTGAAAAGAAGAAAAAACAAAGTGAGGTGAATGAAAATAAAAAACAAGAGAGTGAGAAAAGAAAATAGACTAAGCCATTACTCTTGAAAAACAAACTAAGAGAACAACAAGAAGAAAAACAGAGTTTTGGACGAAGGTGATACTGAAACGATAACAGAAGAATCCCTTGGCTTAGGGTGCGAAAATAGAGTGTGAAACAAAGGTGAGAAACGGCGCCGGAAAAACACCATGGTTAGGGTTTCAGTGAAGGTGAGAGAGAGTGAGACTAAGAGCGCGATATTGAAAGTCTGAAACGCGTGTTTAGAAATTGGAATTTAGGGCAAAATTAAATTTGGGTTATGAAATAACCCGACCCGATTCGCAAGGCCCATCCCATTTGAAACGCAAAAACAGATCCAGCACTACGACCCTTCCAAAAGCACGCGACCCTGACCACGCAAACGCTAAAAAACGACCCTTAGCATGGTCGGAGCACGGCCGGCCGCCGGAAACACGTAAGGTCGTTCGACCCTACGCTCCAGCACAACCTTGACTACATTGGTCAAGAGGATTCCAAGTTTCGAAATCATATGCATATATAAAAGATAGAGAACATAAGGCACTTTCTCAATATGTGAAACTAGAGTTGGAAGCGTCATCGATAGAGTATCGCTCTTATTCAATATTTCTTACCTTCAGTTCGAGGGGAGCTGTTATAGTATATTTTTGTTAGTTAGTTTAGTTAGGAATTGAGGAATAAGATGGAGGGAGAAACAAAAAAAATAAATTAAATTAAATGTAGAAAGCATACATGAGGACCACAACATAATTTTGGTTTTTGGCACAATTGAAGACTTATATATAAATGAGGACCACAACAACTCAAATTTATTGCAATTCTCAACAAATTAAACAGATTTCAGATATTGACATGAGAATTCAAAAACAAAAAATCACAATGTACATCACAGTAATTCTCTATCATACCAACAAACTCAATACCTCCCTCTCAAAAGAAAAAAGAAAAATTCTTATCTAAATTAAAACTTTGAAAGAAAAAAAAAGGGTTTTCAAAACCTTAATAAGAAGGAATTAACTTCACTTAGGAAGCAAGCATGACATATTTTTAGAAGTGCATTAAACAACATTTGGATTCCAACACAAAAAAATGAGATTGATTTATAATTTTGACTCTAAGAATGTAATATTAAATATATTTAAGCTATGATTTTCTTTCCTTTACCCTTATCCTTGTGGTTTCCTTTATATGGTTTTGATAAATCCAATGCATCATTTGCAGTGTTTTTCTTCTTCTTTGTGAAACCATTGCTAGTAGGATTATTACCTATGGGACCTGACCAAGCTTGGAATGGTTCCTTTGAAAAGGTATATGACATTGAATCCAAAGGGACATCATGAGGAACTATATCTGGATCAATATGATTTGAAGCTCCCAAAGGAAATCCAAGTTGTCCGTCTTCATGCGGTGGAGGAAACTTTTCACTCTTGCTCTTAGCATTCGCATGAGTGATTAGACGCCTTCTCTGTTATACACGAAATCATGTTATTGTGGACGATATAATATTTCTAAAAGCAGTACTATTGTGAGACATAATAAAGCAATGCATCAAATTTATATTTATTTATGATTATCAATAGAAGTATTTCTTTTAACATACATCGATATTGTATTGAAGCTCAGCATTGGCTTCAGGAGCAGGAGCAGCTTTTACAGCACGATCACGTGTCCGATGCTTCTTTCCCCCATCAACGCGAGCTTTGGCTGCAGCTCTTGATCTGAACATTCATATTCCCGGAAACTCAGAGTTGGTCAATGTAATATGAATGGCTAGCTTAAAACTTGAAGATGCAACCAAAAAGAACAAAGGAGCTTTTCACTATAAATGTCAGGGTGTAAGAAAGTTGAAACAGACTACCATTATTTGGTGAAGTTCCCATTCACTGATAAGCTTAGGGGTCGGTTTGGCAAGCACAACAAGCTAACTTATAGCTTATAACTTATAAATTCATATGACAAAAAAGACTTGTCTGGTAACCATAATTTTCTCACAAGCATATAGCGTTTTTTTTTTTTTTTTTGAAAATTAGCATATAGCGTTTTTTGATAAGCTAATTCAGGTAGCTTATAACTTATATTTTTCTCTCAAATTTTTTCCTGTTATCTTAATTGAAAAAAATTAATATTAATTAAACATAAATTTTATGTCATTTCATATTTATAAGCTGGTTCAACTGCTACTTTACCAAACACTACAAATTCAATTAGATAGCTTATCCACTATCAGCTACCTGCTATAAGCTCATCCGCTGACAGCAATAAGATAGAGTAAACAGAGCCTAAATCATGATTAAAGGTAAACAGAGCAATATGTAGAGTTTTCCAGTCTCCACTTTTTATCCAAAAATTTCTGAAAGAGGCATTATCATTTGCATATATAAAAAGAATGCCTCCATTTCATCCTCTATGTCCACATGTTTCTCCAATTTTTCTCTCCTAATCCTTTTTCATACATCATTATTTAAAAAATATTTACACGAATATTTAACTTGTCTCACTTCTAGTATGCAGAAAGCAAACATAAGAGCACATACCTTCTTGCTTCATCATCTCGCCGTTTAACATCCATTTCCTTGGTTGGGGGATACTTCGGAAGACTAGAAGGATCACAAGCATAAGGTTCTGTATTAAAGAACTGCAAAAAAGAGAGGACAGACAAGAAAAGAAAATATATGGTCAAGCGTATAAAAAGAAAATCTAAATTTGAAAAAGATAACATCTACATCATATTCAAGAGAAGTTTCCTTTGTGTACAAGATCATCAAATGATAAACTATAATGAATGTTTCACCACTCAGCACCACAATTAGACCCTCATTGACAATGAGGTCACAATCTTAGATAAAAACTAAAAAAATCATGTTAATTTTTATGGATTCTAAGTAACAATCATTATGATGTAACTTGGATGTTATCTTCATGAATTGACGATGTAAATTACATTTTTGAATGGTCAAATAAGAATTTTTGTAACATATACTGATATCATAGATGAAAAGTGAAGTTTGGTCCAATATTTTTGACGTTTCTAAACATGAAGGACTATAAATTAAGTTAAAGTATAGAATATAAATGACGGTGTTTGCAACTATAAATTAAGTTAAAGGACACATGGTGTAGTTTCACCTATTTTAAAATATTAACAAAGCTTGAGAGATAGATACATCCTCAGACCGGGATAGAATTCCGATGGTTTTCCTCCGTCTCAGACAACAATCAATATTTTACTGACAATTCTCCTAAAGCAGCACTTCATAACATACAAGTTTGTTTTTTGTACAAAATATTCAGGGCAAGTTTGTTTTTTTGTACAATTCTCCTAGAAGATTTGTTGTCAACATCAAAAGAATTCGCTGGCAATCCCCAGTTAAGGAACATCAAGCTTGATAAAACTAGTTGCACATAATAAATAAGCCATAGGGTACACAAATGTGTTCAAGGAAATCTATATGCACTGAGAATAGATCAAGATCAACCAGAATAAGACGGTTTAATTGGCACGGAATAGTAAGATCAATAATAAGGCGGTATAGTATTCAAAAACCCCATACCTGCATTATATATAATAATGACAAAAAGATCAAGAATTTTCAAAATCCTACCTCACTTCTTAGAGCATCTGAAGCACTCTTCCGTTCTACTGGATCAATTGCAAGAAGAGTATCAACAAGGGGCAAAGCGGAAGGTGGAAATTCTTTAAATACATCTCTTATGCTTCTTTTATATGGCTCTCGAGGTTTGAACAAGGTCGCATTAGGCAACTTTGACTTTTTCCAATACTCATCAGAAGGTGAGCCACAAAGCTTGTATATCTTATGCAGTTGTTCCACCTGTGTAAAGTATTGAAGAATAGAGTTAGAAAATATCCGATGGAGATTTGAAATAACCAGAAAATGCCCTTAATGCAGCAAAAATCCCCTCAAAATATGTAAGATATGTTAGAACTAAACACAAGATCTAGTATATCACTTAAAAAGGCCGACAAGTGAAACAGACTTAGAGATGCATTTCCACAGAATACAGAAATCCTATACATGAAGAGAAAACAGTTTCCAAGACATTAGTGCATCATCATAGTTCCTCTAAAACCTTAAATCATCATATCCAGCTCCTCTAAATCCTTACAAATGCAGGACGTGATTATCCTTCATTCCTTCTAATTATAAGGGTGCATTACTTGGTTTACTATTAAGCCACAGCTAAATAACACGGTCAAACTATGACTTAATAGCAGTCAGCTTAGATAAAATGATTTAGGGAAATAAGATGTCAAATAGTAATAGTTCAACAATTTCTATTGTGTGCAGTTTTTCTATTGAAAAAATTATAGTTGAGCTCCACCACTCCATTTACCCTCAAGTTTTCTATGAAATATTTTTGACAATTGTTCATACCCCTATAATAATCATACTCTTTTTTACACAGTTTTTGTTCACAATAGTACAAACATGTATATTAAACAGCATGAACAAGTGTCCTAAACCAAGGGTATGAATGCTGCAACGAAAGAAATTGTTCATTGAGTAGGCAACGAAGAAATTATCCACAATAACCAGAGAGACTAGAAGAAGTAACAAGCAGTTACAACCTCTTCAATTACTAGCTTTTACATTTTCTGAGTACAATTCAATTTATTCTACTTTTGCTAATAAACTTTAAAGCTCAACAGAGGCTTATGCAATTGTGTATGTTGTATGATAGTTTATCATATTATGCAGCAGTTGTTGGTATAGATTGAGGGGAACGGAAAGTTCTATTAAACCAAAATAAGACATTAAATTATCACCTCAGTACGACCAGGCATAATTGGTTTCCCGTACAATAACTCTCCTAAAATGCAACCTGCACTCCAAAGGTCCACACCCACACCATATTCTGTGGCACCGAGAAGCAACTCAGGAGGCCGGTACCAAAGGGTAACCACACGATTAGTCATAGGATGCCTGCGGTTTGGATCAAAGAAAGATGCAAGTCCAAAGTCGGCAATTTTGAGAACTCCTTCGTTGTCAATCAAAAGATTTGATCCTTTAATATCGCGGTGAAGTACATGCCGAGTATGACAATGCTCAAGTCCTGATAGAAGTTGATGCATGTAACATTTGACCTGCAATAAACAAGTTGATGGATACATCAATTACTGCAAATTAAAAGGAAAGTACACCAAACGGTATCTATTTTATTACTCAAATTATCAAGGCAAACCTGGTCTAACCTGAGGCTCTGTGAACTTGATGTCAGGGCTCGCAGCAAGTCCAGCTAAATCATGTACCATGTATTCAAACACCAGATACAAACTCCATGACATTCTAGATGTAACTAACCCTTCTAACTTTATAACATTGGGATGATCCAATCTTCGCAGTATAAGGATCTCTCTAGCCATGAATTTTACACTCTCGGGTTCCAAATTGTCAAACCGAACCTTCTTCAATGCAACAATCTTACCCGTTAATAAATCTTTAGCTTTGTACACATTACTATATGTTCCTTGACCAATCTAAACAAAGGGGGAAACATAATAAAACACAACACATGTATTAGGGTATGGAAGAAACTTGTTAGCACAAGCAAATTAAATATCATTCCAACAATGCATCATGAGTTTGGAAAACATTATCACAACAACTCGCAACATCAATCAAGCATAACATCAGCTTTAAACCACATGAATCTAACATATAAACTAAAGTCCAAAAATTATAGGAAAAAAATATAAACCAACCTTATCTATTTTCTCGAATGTATCAGCCTTTCGCGGAGTCCACCCATTAAGGGCTTCCCCACAAACCGCTGTAAGCCAAGATGGCCATCCAGCTGCTACTTGCTCCCCTTGCAAATGCTTTGACGGATTACTTAACCTCGGGTTTGGCTTTGATCTTCTCCTTTCACCCTTCGGCCGCTGAACTCCATCACCATCACTCTTCTCTTCCTTCTCCTTAACCTTCTTCACCTTCTCACCATTCTGAACCTCTACCACACTCTCCTCAACTCTACTCGTCGACACTTCTTCAACCTTCTTACTTGACTCAACTCTCGAATTCCTCTCCTCCTTCACCTCCGACACAATACCCGATTCCGCTTCTCGGCTAATTACACAACCCATTTCTCCTCAAATCCAAAACATCATTCACTTATATAAAAGTTCCGTTTTTGATCAATAAACGATCGATCGCTACACTAATCCAATCTAAAAAACAAAAAAAATCACAATAATTATGAAATTGACTACAAATAAAAAAAAAAAAACCAACTTTTAACTTTTAATCCCTAATTTGGTAATTCTACTACAATTGGGGACATGATATAGTAAAATCCAAAAACTTATGCATCATGTGATGAGAATAATTTGGAATTAAAAGTAAGAAATTGTTCATAACTGGCCCACAAAGATGCACGAGGAAAAAGAAAAAAAAACCTAATAAGCAATTTGGAATTGAGTTAAGGTCAAAGGTATAATCAAGATTCAGTGATCTATAAACAAGGAAAGTGAAAACGAAAGATTATAATTTTAACTGTTTTTCATGAAATAGAGCACGTGATGGGTACAAAAAAACAAAAAGGGGCAAAAAAGAAGAAAAGGGTATCTTACAGTAACAGTAACAGAAGCTGAAATTTCTACGAAGAAGAGATGGTTGTTGTTGTTGTTGTTGTTGTTGTTCTTGTTGTCTTGTCTGTGTGTGAGTGTGTTTGTGTCTGTCTTGAGACAAAAGAGAAGGAAGATGAGAATGAGATCTTCGTAGTGACTGACTCAGATCAAACAAAGTCAAAGTTGCAAATCTATTTCTTTCTAATAAAGTCATCCATTACTTCCTTTTTAGGATCAAAACTCATGCCCATTGTTAAGGCCCAAACCAAATACAAAACTAAATTAATCATAATTAAATATATATTTATTTTTTTTATTTCATTTTATAAATAAATTGGTATCTTTTGCACTAACTGCGCAGAATAATCCCTTGAGTTCTAAGAGACTAAAAGGATGACAATTTTTTTTCTACGAGTTTTAACACTACTAGATGTTCAAGTTAAAGATCAAACCTAAAACTTTAACGCCGCTGCATCTTTGTAGTTTAATCTATCATGTTAATTTAGAGCATTTTTATCTACTTGTAAAGTTTTATTTTGAATGTAATTGACCTTTAAGATAAATTTTATTCAGAAACAAAAAAAAAAAAACACAGCTCACTTGATCATGGTATAACTATGGTAATACTAATATGGTATACACTAATACAATATTCTTTTTTGGCAGTGATATACACTTATATTCTAAATACGTATGCTTTTTCCCATATGAATAGCATACTACAAATATTATTTATTTATTTATTTTGACTAATGCAAAAAGAAAATTTAATTAAAGGTAAAAGAGCAATTGATCTTGCTTAAAAAAAAAATAATACCAATTGATCTATAATATAAAATAAAAAAAACCATGAAAAATGTATCGATTTGCAAGCTATTTGGCCTCTCCTGTTGTTCTCCAATGTTTCTCTCTATTACTTCTTTCTTCTAACTTTTATGTCTTTATTTAGAAGAAAAAAAAACTTGTATGTGTTATAAATATTATTAGTGGATGTCCATATAAGTCATCGGCCCATATAATTGGTCCATTATGTTTATCTAAAAATAGGGGTTATGTATCATTGTAATGTAACCCTAATCCTAGTAATGAATATCAGTTACTATTCTTTCTTATTTTGTCTCTCTTCTTCATCTATAATATTGTTCCTATTTACATCAATTTATAACACATTATCAGTACGAGACTCTACCAAATCATCATTGCAAAGGTATACGCTACGAATCTCGTTTATTTTATTTTGATGTGTCCTTGCTATTCTGTTATAACATAATCATGGTTGCAAAGGTATGTCCACAAAATCCTTCTTCGTTTATTTGACACTTAACCATGCTATCACGTTGCAATTTAATTCTTTTTATGTGAGTGAAACCTACTTTAATTTTATTATGATGCGTTGCACACTGTTGGAAACAAACCAACTTATATAAATGAAGGAAAACTTAAAATTGTTCATACTGTTTGTGTTGATTAAGAAGAAACATTTGGTTTAATATAAAGAAACTAACTTGATTCCTCACCCATTATCATTTGTCACATAATAAACTTTTCATTATATTTTCATTGTCATAATTTATTTATTTTATGTATTTTTGAAAGAAAAAAAAATTCATGCATCCTTAAAAGATTGCAAAATATATTGTTATTATATAGTTCCTAAAGAACTTATAAATTTAATCTTTGAATTCCCGAAGAATTCATCAATAATTAAGTTCCTGAAGAACTAAGAAATTTAATATATGAATTCCTGAAGAATTCAGTAATATTAGTTCCCGAAGAACTAAAAAATTTAATCTATGAATTCCTGAAGAATTCAACAATATTAGTTCTCTAAGAACAAGTAATTTAATTTATGAATTCCCGAAGAATTCAATAATATTAGTTTCTGAAGAACTAATAAATTTAGTTTATGAATTCCCGAAGAATTCAACAAATGATCTAGTTCCCGAAGAACTTAGAAAAATATCAATTTTTATGAATTTAAGATGAATTCAATATTCCTACATCCTTGAAGGATTGTAAATTGATAGTGATTGAGATTGAATATTGATTCACAATTTATGGTCCAGAAGCACCATAGTGAAATTTTTGAAATATGAATCCTGAAGATTCATAAGATATGATCCAGAAGCATCGTGATGAAAATTTTGAATCCTGAAGATTCATAACCTACGTGTCTAAAAGTAACGTAGTAGATATTTTAAAATATGAATCCTGAAGATTCATAAGCCTACACTTTTAGAAATACCGTAGAATGTCTTTTAAAATATGAATCCCGAAGATTCATAGCTATAAGTAAAATAAGTGTAATGAAAAAGTTATAAACCAGAAGTTTATACTACACTTATAAATATACTAGTCCAATTGAAGCACAAAATATAGTAAACCACAAGTTTACAGATCATATTAAATTTATCGTTGGCAATGCCGGTTGGATCATCCCGGATTATTACGATGCGAAAAAGAAATTTTATAGATATTGAAGGGCCTGAAGTTCCTTCATTCTAGTAATTTTTATGTATTACTAGTTCCCAAAAGAAGTTAATAAATTAAGTAAATGAGCATCTTTTATTTTAGAATAATAAAAAGGTGATATTTGTAAATAAATACATTATCATGATCATGTGGACCAATTAGACCTTTATAATTTTAATTGACGCATCAATTAAATGGTCACATGTACGTTTATTTTCAACTCACAACCAGAAGTTTGTGAGGTATTGATTTGGTTAAGAGCTCATTTTTGTATAAAGCATTTGAGAAGTATCGTATTTCAAATCAAAATTGATATTGAACATCTTGAAGTGTATGTTCATAAAAAAATGGACTTGAAGATCCATTCTGTTGGACAGTCTTATATTGCAAATGAGTTTTTACCACCCTGAAGTGTGGTAGGTCAATCAGTTCCAAAAGATAAAAATCCTCAAATAAGAAAAGGTGCTAATATGAAATATGACTCAAGTGAGGATATGAAAAGAACATTTGACATAATTGATTTTTTCAATTCTAGAAGAACTTATCAAGTACTTGAAAGTTATGAAAATAAAGAGATCTCGACGAATTATGTCATGAATGAAATACGATTGAACCGAGATGAAGTCAACATTGACAATATTTTTGCGAATAATAAAGCGCTATATGTGATAGATAACAATGAGGATCATGAATCAAAGTCTATTAAAAATTATAGACAAGACATTGATTGTCTAAAATGAAAAGCAGCAATTGCTACGTCATTAAAGTCACTTTGCAAAGTGAAAGATTTTTGGACCAGTAGTCCATACACCGGAAGATGTAAAAATGATGAGATACGAATCAATTTCCGTGTGAATAGAAAATGTTGAAATACGAATATTAAAAGTTTGAATTATTATTCAAGCATATTTGTAAATGTTTGACCAGAACTCCTGAAGAGTTTCTGAATCAGTTGATTAAAGAAAAGTTTAAAATGAAATATCTTTGATGATAAAAGTTTGTTTGAAATTACAAACTTGGTATTTCAACAAGATTTTGTGCATCGAGAAACTTATATATCAAATGTACTAAATCAGTTTGATATGGACAAATATAATTTGTTGATTGCAATGTCACTTGATTTGAACAAAGATCATTTCATGTCTCGATAAAATGATCAATTGCTTGAATTGGTCTTGGAGTACCATATTTTAGTTCCGTTGAGAACATTATTGCTATTTGCTAATTATGTATGTAATGATATCAATAAACTCAAATATATTTGAACAAATATAATTTGTATCTTGGAGATACAAGAATATCCTCCAATTATGTGGAAGTTTTAACACTACATCCAGAAAGTTCAGAATGTTGTTTTGTTGAGGTTTGTGATTCTACACATACAAGAAACTTGAAGAAGATGGTATCGCATTCACGGTAAGGTTTTTAATGAGGCAGTTTAAACACAAATGTTGTTGTACTCTTTTTCCTTCACTAGGATTTTTTCCCACTGGTTTTTTTCTAGTAAAGGTTTTAACGAGACACATCCTCAATGGACATCCAAGGGGGAGTGTTATGAATATTATTAGTGGATGTCCATATAAGTCATCGGCCCATATAATTGGTCCATTATGTTTACCTATAAATAGGAGTTATGTATCATTGTAATGCAACCCTAATCCTAGTAATGAATATCAGTTACTATTCTTTCTTCTCTTGTCTCTCTTCTTCATCTATAGTATTGTTTACATCAGTTTATAACAGTATGTCTTTATTTATACTAGTAAATTATATTTTAGTCGTGAATCAATCAAATTAATTTCTGACTAAATTTACTATAATTAAATCAATCAAATAAATTTACTAATTGTTTCATAAAAAACAAATCAAGTCATCAAAATCGAATATTCCCCTTTTTGTTATTCATTTCTATTTTTTTAATCAAAAGTACAATAAAATGATTAAAATATGCCCAACACATTATTTATGTTATTATTTTTATAGGGTGAATACTCTTGTACATATATTATGTGAATATATATATATATATATAGAGTTAGGATCAAATGACACCAAGGTGTCAAATTTAATTTGACACCAAATCCTAACCATCTATTATAAGTTAATCTAAGGCCAAAAATAACTTGGTGTATCTAGTCTCTATTTCCTTTTTTGGAAAAAGAAAACAAATCTTTTTTCTTAATTACCATATCATATCATAAGAGCAAAACAAATCTTTTTTCCCAACTTTTTAACCTCCTTAAAGCTTCATTGTAACAATTTTTTTAATTAATTTGATGTGTTTTTGTTTTAATAATAATCGATCGATCCTTTTTCCGATCACTTTTCTTGTGGAATTTTTTTTGTCTAATTTTCCGATCCTTATTAAATAGGCAATTAAATATTTGAAGATTAATATCATCCATTTATTTTAGAAACGGTGAATTGCTTTTATTATAATAACAAGTTTGTTTTATTCTAATGCCTCAAAATAATAAATAACATACTTTTTATTTTATTCTAATGGCTCTTTCTAATACAAAATTTTTTCCAATTTATTTCATTATTATAAAAATATTATGGACATGAAAGGGAGACAAAGAAAATTACAGCAAATAAAATAAAAATAACAATAAGAGGATTAAAAAAATTTTATTTATTAACATGAGAGAAAGACAAAGAAAATTACAACAAAAAAATAAAAAAATAAGAGAAAAATAGTACAACAAAGAAATAATCGATGGACATGTGAAAATAATTGGGGAAATTATAATCAAGAAAATAAAACCATAATAGTTTGAAGAACTAAATGAGTAAATGATTGATTACATATTTATGATGATAAAAAGTGTTTTAATTTGGTGATACAAAGAATATATGGTGTATGTGAACTTTTTTGTGATAATTATAAACCTTTGGATTAAATGTAATGAATGGATGAGATTTGGTGTCAAGTTAAATTTGACACCTTGGTGTCATTTGATCCTAACTCATATATATATATCGGTACATGAGTTAGGTAGATGATTGTGATTGGTCCATAAATAATATTTATCCACATATGTATCGCTACATATCTATATGATATGTGTACCAAAGAATTCGCATTTTTATAATATATATTGGTGAAAATACAAAAATTTGTCGAACAAATTAGATGCCAACAATGTAAAAACTGAAAAGAAATAAAATATTATATTCGTGAAATGATAGAAATGTTACTAGTATGTTAGCTCATGCCGTGCACGAAATTATTTTCTTTTAATATTTGAGTAATTTGATTTAAAACTGTATGATGAAATTGATATGAGTTTAAGGATGTTATAGGGTAGAGCAAAAATGAGAATATTCATTCGCTTCCCATTCTATACTATTAGATGATTATTTCTTCCGTCTTCATCCCATACAAATATAAAATAATTATAAACTTTATAATTTTTTGAATAATTAAAAACACAAACCCAAAATCATCATTGTTCAATAAAAACGCATAATGTTAGCAGTGTCACATTGACTAGAGATATGACATAGATAGCCTTCATAAGGGTAGTGCAAAGCTCAACTCTCAAGCTAGCTTTTATGTGGTTGGATATAAGCCTCCCAAATTCTAATATGGTATCAAAACATATCCTAGATCCATTTGTTTTTTGTTGTGGAGACTCACATATTTGGGCCACCAGTTATTGTTTATTCCACGTTGCAGCTTGTTCAGTCATGAATGTGAGAGGGATTGTTAGAAGTCCTACATTGACTAGAGATGCGACATATATAACATTTATAAAGGCAGTGCAAACTCCAACTCAAGATAGTTTTTGTGGTTAAGTATATGTCTCACAAATTCTAATACATAAACCGTTAATTTTAGTGGGTTTACAATAACACGTTAAATAATTTTGTATTTGTGATTTTTTTAGAAAGAATAATTTATATGATATAAACTTTCTATCGAACAGTAAATTTTATAAAATTTGTATTTGTTAAAATGTTTTTGAGCATAATAACATTATTCAAATGTTATTGAGCAATGTGTGTTTGTGTATCCGCAAAATATTTCAAAATCTATTTTTTATGTAAAAAAAGAAAATTGCAAAATTATTAGCAACTTCATATGCAACATTTTTATTCTTTAGGATGCTTAAGCAGTACTTCCTCCGAGGTTTCAATAAGTGCCACATTTTGATTATGTGTATATTATTCATGACTATATTTTTTACTTTAATCATACACGGGACAATTGATTTAATAAAAAAAAATTAATCATATACGGGACAATTGCTTTAATAAAAAAAATTAATCATACATGGGACAATTGCTTTAATAAAAAAAATTTAATCATACACGAGACAATGCTTTAATAAATTATTTTTAATCATACACTGTACAATTACTTTAATAAAAAAAATTTATCATACACGAAACAATTGCTTTAATAAAAAAACGAAATTGAATAGTAAATATTTTTTATTATTAATTATAATTTATTACACAAAAATAATATACGGGACAATTAATTCAATAAAAAAAAGAGTTAATTTAATAAATGTTATAAAAATAACAAAATGACGTCATTTATAATTTAACAATAATTTATAAATAAAAATCAATAGACCCGTGGGATCCACGAGTCTAAAAACTAGTATTATTTAAATATATTAACTTTTTTTATTGGTTTAATTACAGATTTGGTCCCCCTATTTTGCATTTTTTACAGTTTTGGCCCTCTTATTTTAATTTCAATCAGTTTTAGTTCCACTTATACAATTTTGGTCTTATGTGTCAAACATAGTGCTGATGTGTCAGAGTCCACGTGTATTAGCACTTTTCATGTCACTAATTACATTTATTTTAATTAATAATAAAAATACCAAAATTAAAATAATAAAATAGCAATATTAAAAAAACAAAAAATAAAATAGAAAATCATATTATTATTATTATTATTTGATTCCATAAATAAAAATCGAGAACCCTAAAATAGAAACAATCAACCCCAAATTTCTCAAATTTCATTCTCTCCATTTAAGTACTGAAGCAAGTGCTTTTGTATTTTGCAGTTGTGCATATCGACATAAGTTTTAATGAAAACTTATTTGGAATTCATTTGAAACTTGCAAATAACAATCTTGTTACTTATTTATAGAATCAAACAGTAACAATTTTATTTTTTTATATTTTTTTGTTTTGTAATTATTATTATTTTGTTATTTTATTTTTTGTGTTTTTATTATAAATTAAAAATATATATAATTAGTGACATGGAAAGTGTTAATACATGTGGATTCTGACACATCAGGACTATGTTTGTCACGTCATTAAAAATATGACACATAAGACCAAAATTGTATAAGGGGGACTAAAACTGATTGAAATTAAAATAGAAGGACCAAAACTGTGAAAAATGCAAAATAGGATGACCAAAACTGTAATTATACCTTTTTTATTTTAATAATATATAACTAAAGATATTAATAATGCGATACTTATTTTATAACAAGGAATTATCCGTGAAATTGATTTAAGATAAACTTTTTTAATGGAAAAGTGTATTTTAAATAAAGTTCTTACAGTGTGAAGTCTAAAGTCTTAAAAATTCATATGTTCTATAATGAAATAATTTTTGCAAAAATTCTTACAATATGAAGTCAAGTGTTTTTTTTTTAAACAAGTCAAGTGTTAAATACTTAAAATTCTAATATATATTTTAGTTCCACTGTGTGTTGACCAAATGATACGAGGATTAATGGTATTTTTGCAATTAGAAGTTTTTAATGTTTACACTAATACTCCTTGCAAATGATATGATTTTACATAATATATGTATTTAACAATAAAAGTTTTTATTTTTCAACAAATTTCCACTATTTTTAACGTTGTTTTTACAAGTATGGACAAAGGGTACCTATTGGGCTCGGCGCTTGAGGTTTGTGTTTGGTACCAATTATTTTAGGTCATAAGATTGAGTTCATACTGCAATACTTTCTCTTCCCACCTCCCAAAATTTTCTTTTTACTTAGGAAAATTTCGGAAAACATTTTCCGATGTTGTTATCAATGTAATTTCTCTTTCTCCCCCCTAAATTTTCCTTTATTTTTAGGGGGTGAGAAACTTTTTTGCCTTAAAAAAAATTTGGGGAAGCGTTTCCCGAAGTTTTGTGAGTGATAAAATAAATTTGGGAGTAGGAAGAGAAATTTTCAAATATATAGCCAGGTGAATAAAAACACAAGGAACCAACTATATCCGTGTTCTACTAAACATCTAGCTAAGACTTGATTTATTAGGATGTGGAGCAAACAAAATAAATGCAATCCTGTGCAATTTACTTTTGCCACTCTACACATTTTCTCGAGCGCCATACAATTTTACCAAAATACTCTTGTTCGCTACTTAGATAGCGGATACACATAAATAATATCCTACCAAAATAGTTTTTTTATAACGTCCGCTACTTAAATAGCGGGCGACATTTTTCAAAAAATTCTCATTTATATAACGTCTGTTACTTAAGTATGGGAAAGGTAAAACAGAAGACGCGTAAGACACGCGAGAAAATGATAGAATAGCATAAGTAAATCTCCAAACTTGTTGCCCAATGGTCCAAAGACATGAAGCCCTTGAAGGGACTACTTCACTTTTTATATAAAGAGACTTGAATTGTCATGTATCTCTTATTCCTCTCCACCCATTTATTATAGGCAAATTCTAGCGTGCAGTCGGGGTCGAAACTGCACCCGTGCAGTCCTTTGACCAGCCAATGGGAATGAAGCGCTGATAATTCTGTTGCCACGTCGGAATTATATGGTGCGGGCCGTGCATGCAACCTCGTCTCGCTTAAATCCATCTACGGCCCACATTATATATTCACCCTTCCATATTAATTCTTTTTAAATATGTAATTTTAAATTTCACAAAAAAAAAGAGTAATTTTATTTGATTTTTAATTAGGGATTTGATATTTTTAATGACGGAACTTTATCGTCTTCCCCAATCTTCTTCTTCCCGACCTTAACTCAGTCTTCCTCGTCCAGCATTCCTAATTTTCTTCGTCTCCCGACCTTAACTCAGTCTTCCTCGTCCGCCATTGTAGAAACCGTGGGGCCGGGACACATTATCTTCCCCTCTACACCTTCACATTCAATCACTGCTGACTCAGTTGGAAGGTGTTCGTCGTGCTGAGTAAGGATTTAGATTGTAAGGATTTCAATTTGTTGTATTATTTAAACTTGGAATTTAATTTTTAGTTGGGGTTCATTGAATAACTTACACAATGAATATGTTTCTAGCTATATTTTTTATTTTATATAGTTGGGGTTCATTTAATGTTTCTAGCTATATTTTGATTTCAATTTAAAATATTAGTTATTCAATGTGTAAGTTAAACTTAATTTCAAATTGGGAATTAGGTTTTATGATCTGTGTTAGTTATTGAATTATGTTGTGTTAATTAATTTCAAATTGAATAATGTTAATGGTTGCTGTTGTCTTATGTTGTGTTACATATTGGCAGATTAAAAAATGGAAAACTACAGGGATGTTATTCATTCCACTGACAGCGATTCATGAGATTCATCTAATGCTGAACACAGTGATGATGCTGGATATAGTGACAATGCTGAACACAGTGATGATTGTAACTATCATGTATCCGATGAAGACCAAAGTTCAGATGATGAAGATGTTGCTGATAATTACGATGGCGAGGATGCAATTGAATTGGAGGAGCTAATCCAGGAAGTACATGTGGGTGAATATATGGTAAGAATTAATTCCCTTACTGCTGAGGAAATTCGTGCTTTGGAATTTGGAAATTGCGATGAAGCATATGAATTTTACTATCAATACGCTATATGTAAAGGATTTGCTATTAGGAGAAGCGATTTGAAAAGAAAGCCCAAAGGTACTGGAATGATAGTAATGAATCAGTTTGTCTGCAACAAACGTGGATTAAGAGCAGAGAAGCACTTAAATAGGGTAGATAGGCAAAGACGTGACCAACGTCTGAGCCGTACCAACTGCACTGCTAAGATCCGTGTGCAGTACAGAGCCGAAAATGGCAAATATGCAGCCTCATGTTTTGAAGAAACACATAACCATGAATTAACTCCATCTAAATTTGTGCACTTACACCCTGTTTATCGCAAGATTTCTGAAGCAGATAAAGCTCAAATTAATGGTCTTCAGTCACATGAGATCAAAACTTATCATATAATGGGATACATGGTTGCTCAAAAGGGTGGATACTCTGGTGTTGGTTTTACAAAAATAGATTTGTACAACTATTTCAATAAAAAAAAATGCGTGATGTTGTTAAAGATGGTGATGTCGCTGCTGCTTTAGATTATCTGAATGTGAAATCATCTACAGATCTCATGCTACATGCAACATATTCTGACACTAGTGACGGGTGTTTGAAAACACTATTTTGGGCAGACGACATTGGTAGATCTGATTATTTTTGTTTCGGCGATGTTCTTGCGTTTGACACAACATATCATAAGAACAAATACAATTATCCACTTGTAGTTTTTTCTGGGTGCAGCCACCACTTACAAACTGTCATATTTGGTGTTGCATTAGTGGCTGATGAAACAATTGAGACGTATATATGGCTGTTGAAGACTTTTTTGAGTTGCATGCAATATAAATATCCAAAATGAGTTGTCAAAGACGGAGATGGGGCCATGAGGGAGGCTATAAAGTAGATTTTTCCTACTGCAATGCATAGATTGTGTGCTTGGCATTTGAACAAGAATGCGGGGGACAATGTAAAGAGTAAGGAATTTTTTAGCGGATTTAAAAAAGCGATGTTGTCGAATTTTACACCTGAGCAATTTGAAGATTTTTGGTCAGAGTTAGTGAAGAAGCATCATGTTGAAACACATCCTTGGATTGTCAAAACATATGACAACAAGTTACTTTGGGCAAGTGCATATCTACGGGATAAGTTCTTTGGTCGTATAAGAACTACCTCTCAATGTGAAGCAATAAATGCAATAATCAAAAGATATGTAAGGAAGAAAGAGTCCATTTTTGAATTCATGCATAATTATGACCAGACACTGAAAGGGTACAGAAACAATGAACTAGTTGCCGATTTTAGATCAAATTGTACGGGAGCTGTGTTGACAAGTCATTTGCGTTCGATTGAGAGTCATGCTGCTAGAGTTTATACGGCAGAGGTTTTTTTGGAAGTAAAAGAACAAATTATGAAGGCTGCTGCATTAATTGTGAAGGAAAAACATGATTTGGGGGATACCTTGGTATATAGCTTGACAAAATACTATGAAGTTGGTTTTGGTAGACAAGTTGCGTACGGTGTTGCAAATAAATCATTTCAATGTTCGTGCCGATTGTTCGAATCTCGCGGAATTCCATGGTCTCACATTATTTATGTGATGAAGGAAGAGCACATTCAACAAATTCCTGATAGTTTGATTTTGTCCCGGTGGACTAAGGATGCCAAAGTAGGGATGCTGAACTTGGATTCTACTGGCGTCGTAGATTGCAATTTGATTGAGCAAGCTCGTTTTGGTTCTTATTGTTCTGCTTTCACTTCTCTTTGCAAAGAAGCCTCCAGTAAAAATGGAATTTATGAGTATTTAATGGAGGACATTATGAAACTACAGAAAAAGTATTCTACACCTGGGGAACCTTGTGTTGGGCTTAAAAAGTCAAATGTAGGTGATCTGGTGCCAGTGAAGAGCAAAAGTGCTCCAAAGAAACCAAAGACTGGCGCAAAAAAACAAAAACCCTGTCATTACTGCAACAGTACCACCCATCATGTGAGGAATTGTTCGGTAAATGCTTCCAAACCTTTTGATAGTAAAGTTATTCTTATTATATAACTTGCATTGAATATTATATTTTTGTTACTTTTTGGTTAATTTTGCAGCTCAATCCGAAGGCAACAGCTGAGGAAGATGTTAATTCGGTTCGGTAACTGAATCTTTAAGCCAAGTACAAAAGATAGATTCAGTTTTATTAAGTATATCATAGTTACATATTTATTTTTAAATACTAATACGTTTATTTATATACAGAAAACTAAAAGGAAACCCGTAAGAGATGTTGGTAGTAGCCGGGCAAAGCATTGTCCACGGCAACCACAAAGTGAAAGCGGTAGCGCTAGAACGAACCGGGGTATGGATGTTAGCAACACACAAATTACTCCAATGTTTGCAGGTCAACCTCCAATTCCTATGGGACAACCCATGTATCCGATGTTCGGAACGTTAACCGGGGAAAGTTCAAACCCGTCCTACGGTTTAATGGAACAAGTGATGAAGTTTGGTCGTGCTAGTTGATAATTACATTAGATGTCATCTTATTATTGGATGTTGTGTTGTTAAGTGTGTGGTGACATTTGAATTTGATGTCTAATATTTTAGACATGAATGGTTAAGTCTCGGATATAATGTCTTTGGTGTTGCCTCAGCTCTATTGACCAAAATTGTTCCCACGTTTCAGTTATGTGACTGTATGTTGTTGTTTTCTGTTGTTTTTTGGTGTGGCTGTTCTGGTTTTTTGGTGGGGTGGTGGTAGCATTTTTGTTTGCGTTTTGGCCCAACAAAGTTTTTGATATATGGGCCTGTTTGTTATTCTGTTTCTTTCTTGTTCTTGGGGTGTAATCATGTTTGTCTATTGTTTGTTCATATTATATTAAAATTTGTATTAATATTAATATATGAATAAAAGTATAGTTTCGTATAAATTAAAAAAAAAGTACATATAAATTGTATTAAAATAGACACTCCAATTTATATTATATGTGACTTGGCAAGTGGGTGAACTAAAATCACTTCAATACAACAATTAGTCAAATTAAAACCTAATATCCAAAATACTTAAAAAGAATTTAAAACCTAATATCTTTACGATATATGTCAAATAATATTCTTCTAAAAATGAAATTATAATTTATTATTATTTTTTATTTCTTATAGTGAATTGTCATTGGACCACACAGTCGCGATTACCAATCACTCTCTGAAATAGACATTATAATTATTTTACACTGTTATAACTAAACACATTAATATATCGTTTCATTTCATAGACTGATACTACAAAGTCTAAGTTCTTAAAAACTTGGTCTTCCCCTATTAACCTCAAAAATCCTCCATTCTCTCTCTCTCTATCTCTCATGCAACTGCACAAACTTCAAGGATTTTTTTCTGCTCCTTTTTCTATGTCTGCTTTCAATTTATATTATATGTGACTTGGGAAGTGGGTGAACTAAAATCAGTTCAATACAATAATTAGTCAAATTAATAATTTGTCATAATATATAGGGACATGATGGTTATAGCGAAAAATAGTTTCACTACATGAAGTGGCAGATGCAATTGGCTATTAGCATACACACCAAATTGATTTCCGTCAAAGTCAAAAGTACAATTCTTTTATAATTTAATATAACACGCTTTGTGATGCTTCGCGATAAAAAGTTCGCTTGATATAACAATGCTCTAATATATATATTATACAAAATAGGAAGCATATCATCTAAAAAAACTAAAAATGACATTGGTTCTTAATGGATCAAATGACATTTTTTTTAATAGTGAATCAAAAGATATATTAATAACACCACAAACAAGGCTTAAGGCAAGCCAAGTAGGGGCGAGGCCAGGGGCACTGTTCCAAATACAACAAGCTACCCCCACCAAAAGAAAAAACAGAGGCAACCAAAGTGCCTTAAACACAAACAGCAGCACGGGCACACCAGCAAAACATAAAACAGAAAAAAGAAACAAATAAGCTACCCCCACCAAAACAAAAACAGAGGCAACCAAAGTGCCTTAAACACAAACAGCAGCACGGGCACACCAGCAAAACAGAAACCAGGATAAAGAAACAAAATTATCTAAGGAAACAAGTCAGGAAAACAGTTTTTGTTGTTCAGCATAATTAGAAGTTCTGAACATAAGCAGACCATAGGCAGAATACATCACTGGACACTGAAGTTTTTACATTATATAACATAATTAGAAGTTCTGACTAAAGGAAACAGGACACTTAAATCACATTCAGTTGTGACCTTTGTCATGGATGATCTTAATCATGAGGTTTGTTGGTAGTTTTGCAAGATTGAAGATCAGCTTATCCCCAACTTCAAGGTTGTTTCTTTTCACAAATTGACACCATTCTTTTGAGAGGTATTTAGAATATCTTTTATTTGGGTAGGTGATAATGTTGCAAGAGAAGCTTTGTCCAGTTGTAGTTCCCACATAGATTTTTGTTTGTTTATCTCCCAAAGCCGACCTAGCAATTATACTTGGGAAATGTTGTTAAATATAAAGTTGTATTAGAAACGAAATTTTCATGTTTTATAACTTGTTAAAGAAAGTAAGTATATACATAAATGATACCATGACTTGAGGTTTCGATTTTGCTTCAGTTGTTTATTTTACAATCGTCTCCCAAACGTAGCTTCCATCAGGTTTCAATTCAACATCCATTGCTTTCCTTTTAATGTTCTTCTGTTGTTATTGAGTAATAGGCATCATATAATGAAATTTTGTTATGTTTATGCATGGAAATTGAATTTAGGAATGTGCTTCGTTTCTTACTTACCAGCCCTTGTTTCTTTAATTGCCGGTTTGTTGTTCAGTTTAGCTGTTTTGGACCTCCTCAAAATTGAAAAGTTATTGGTTTCTTCTTTCACGATTATTTCCTTTTCTGGCTTCCTTTTCAAATTTGGCTCCTGGGCATGTAATTTAAGTTTTGTCACTGTTTATGAAGGAAATAATAGAAATGCAAAAAAAAAATTTTTTTTTTGTAACTCCATAAGGACAAAAAGAAATTCCCCAAATTGTGACCACAGATGATTTTGTAACGGCTAACATTTAGAGATGAATTTCCTTTGCAATTCTCATCAAGGGATTCATCATCACTTGCATCAATAGTGATTATCTTCGGTCCAAATTTAGGTTGTTGAGGTTCAGGTTCAGTTAGCACTCTCATCCAAAACGTATTCTCTTTGATTACATAGTGCAGTGCCACTTCGTTGGTTCCACAAATCCAAAAGCCATTGAAACACATACTCCATTGGTTAGAATGATATTAGTGTTAGACTGGGTATACATGACCATCAGGTTGATTCTTTTAGGACCCTTAATCCAGCCAAATTTGTGTTTAGCAAATTCGCTTTTCCATTTGTTGAAAAAATGATCAGGAATCTCAATTCTTGCCTAAATATGATGAACACAGGTTAAATGAAGGATTAAGTTAAGAAATTACATAAGGATTAAAAGGTATGAAAAGGATTATAAAGGAAATGAGACAATATTTTATACCATTTTTGGATCAATGGTAGTATGAAAAAAGTGTTTCCATTTTTCAGGGGTTGGTAATCTGAAAGTATGAACAGTCATAGATGAAACATTAGTAAATAAAATATCATAGCAAGTAAATCGACGGTATAGAATGCAATAGACTAAAAAAGATGATTGTAAATCCTAAATATGTGATTGAATAAGCATATATGCTACACGATTGAGACATTCAATAGACGAAAATTGGAGAAGAAAACTGAACCTTTTGGAAGACGTTTTGGAAGACGAAGCCATTGATGCAAGATGAAGTTGAATCGGACGAATGGAACGGTTCGTAGAAGGTGTGCTCCGAAGAAGATGAAGGTGTAGAGGATGACAACGAATAGTAAAGTTGTTTTATTTACTGTCTGGAACGATTGTCTCACATACAAAGAAATTTTTGCTCTCACATACCCAAACATATTTTTGAATATTCCCATTTTACCATTGTCTTACTCTATTATATTTTATTAACATTTTTTATTTTGTCTTTTTATCACTTTTCTGATAAACTGTACACCCCCCGAAACACTGTTCCGATAAGTTTTTTTTCCTGGTATGTTAATTTTATTGGTACAATTTTTTTTTTAAAATGTACTGATTTGTATCACCTGAAAAATCAATTGAAATATAATACAGAAAACTTTTCACAAATTTTACAATACCGATACAGAAGGTACTCGCACACTTTTTACAAAAATCCTAATAGTAAGAGGTTTAATAGGAAAACAAAGGGTGGTTTTGGAAACACACCGGCAGAGACAGGAACTGATAACCTTATACTTACACGTAGATATGCGAAGGAAAGTTTCCTTTAAGTATCACCCACCTAATCGTTTGATTTAAAATATAGGCAAAATTACATAAACGGTCCTTTATTTTATTTATTTGTAACATTTTGATTCTTTATCTTTTATTTGTAACATATAGGTCGTTTATTTTATTTATTTGTAACAATTTAGTCATTTATTTATTTTCCATATAAGTCCTTTATCTTTTATAATCCGTTCATATAAACCCTTGTCTCTTTTTTTTTTTTTAATTAAAAAAATGTTGATATTTATTTTTTAAAAGTATTTATTTATTAAAAAATATAAAAAAAAATGAAGAACACCTTCATCATTTTTCATGAATCTTCATCACCATCTTCCTTAAATCAAAAACATGTTACCTCCAAATATCATAAATCTATATTCTGTTTATTTGCAATCTTCTTATACACACAAAAATCAAAATCCCCAAATTCTCAATAAACCCTAAACAAATTTAAAATGAAATTGGAGGAAGATGATGAGAAAACAAATTAACAAACACAATTTTCTGATACTCCACCTGAACCGCCACTCTCCCTAACTATCTAAGCCTATGTTATGTTTGAACTGTTGTGTTTTTTACAAATTTGTTTGGCTTTTTGAATGACCCTTTATGTGTTTTTATAGTTTTTTTTTTTTTATGAAGAATTGGATATGATGATAAATATCAAATGTAACAATAAGAGATAATCCTCCAATTGCATCTTTTATCTTCTTACCCGTGCATCGTTTGCCATTTATCATCTTCCTTCAAATTCCATTTTTATTTTAAATTTGTTTAGGGTTTATTGAGATTTTGGGGATTTTGATTTTTGTGTTTATAAGATGATTTCAAATAAACATAATATAGGTTTACGATATTTGGAGGAAAATTAATTAAACATGTTTTTTATTTCAAGAAGATGGTGATGAAGATTCATGAAAAATGTTGAAGATGATGAATGTGTTCTTCATTTTTCTTGATTTTTAATTTTTTAGTAAATAATATTTTTAAAAATAAATATCAACATTTTTTTAATTAAAAAAAATGAGACAAGGGTTTATATGAACGAATTATAAAAGATAAAGGACCTATATGGGAGAAAAAATAGATAAAGGACTAAAATGTTACAAATAAATAAAACAAATGACCTATATGTTATAAATAAAAGATAAAGGACCAAAATGTTACAAATAAATAAGATAAAGGGCCATTTGTCTAATTTTGCCTAAAATATATTAATGACTTTTCAAATTTTAAGTAAATTATTTCTAATTTAAAATATATGAATATTTCTTCAAATTTAAATAATTTAAGGTAATCTAAAATTTTAGTCAGGACCGATAACCATAAACTTACACATAGACATACGAAGGAAGGTTTCCATTAAGTATCATCGACCTAATCGTTTGATTAAAAATATTTTAAAAAAAGTTCAGGATGCTTGAATTTGGATTCACTGCGTAAAAGTGAGGTAAAGGATTCACTGCGTAACTGATACAAGAAGTTACTTGCAGTAAAAGATCAGGATGCTTGAATTTGGATCAGACGGTTGTTGTGGTTGTAGAGTTGTTATATACTGGGTAATCACAACCACTAAATTCCATCGGACGGTTCTAGGAAGTGTATGCATCAAGAAGTAAGTATGATCCTAGCCCATTAAAACGATACATTTGCATCCATTAACTCATGTATAGTCTCACCGTTTCCAATCAACCATTACACCATTACTTACCAAAAATAAATTATGTTCTCTGCATTACATTGGTAAGTAAACACCATTAATAACAAATTTACTTTTCACCTACCTACCGTAAAAGCACCATTTTATTTATCAGACCACCTTTCACTCTCTACAGCTTTGTTTGTAACAACAATGGTGGTATCTCTGGGCGAGGTTCTTCAAAGACCAGCAAAGGGTTTTTTCACGACGGTTCATGTTGAAGGAGAGGTAACCTCTACAGTTTTGTTTCGTAGCTTTGTGATTACTTATTGTGAAACGAAAACATCAATAAATAGTAAAATCGAAACAGAGCATGACAAATCAATTTGTTTGTTAAGTATGTTGTCTTCTATGAATGTATGACTATTTATGTGTAATGTTGTTGGTTAAGAAAAAGAATACAGAATATGAACAAATCTTATTTTGATATTTGAAAACACTTACAACCAAAACCGAAAAATAGAGCAAAAAGAGAGGAGTAACAAAGCATGCTTGTTTGGTTTTGACTTGTAACAGAGCAAATATTGTTGATTTCATTGGTGTTAATTCATCAATGGATTGCTTTTGACTGAATGTAAAACGTTTGGTTTACGGCGAGATTGAACCATGATTTGCTGAAGAATACAAAAGTGAATTGGGAAGATTTTGGCGTATTTTTGATAAGAACGGTCTTCAGCTAAGAGTCGAATTCAACAATGATGATGAAGACCCCGAAATCACAGATGGTTGGATGACATTACGGGAGCATTATCGATTTGAAGGTCATCACGAAATTTTGTACAAATATTTAGAACACAATGTTGGATCGAGTGTTCATTATTGGAAAAAATCATGAAAAGTATCTATGTGAATTGGAATACCAACGGGATCCATTTGTGGTAAGGATTTCGAGGGGTAGGACTAAGTGTGTAGGAATCTATGGATTTGAAGTTGGAGATCATCTAGTATTCAACATGCGCAATATCTATGATGGACATTTGGTATGGGTTAAGAAAGTGGACTAAAATGGCGACAATGGTGTGCTTTGATGATGGTTCGTCATGAAGGTGTTGTTTAGAAATGCCGGGCTATGTAAAAGTTTTTTAGTTGTGTGTGTATGTAGTAGTTTAAGTTTTGTGCTTTTAACTTCAATGACAATTGATAACTTGTAATCCAAGTTATCCAACTTGTAATATAATGGTTGCGTTTATGTAATTAAATGTGTTGCTATTAAGAAATGTGTTTAATAGACCTAACTTCTTTGGGACTAATAACCATATTTTGCATAAATTAATTCATATATGGTCTTTACAAATAGCCAATATGATATGGAAAAAATTTAATGAAAAAAAAATTTGGCACTAATTCGGACATTACTGACATCGATTCGGATCTTCGGCTGCAACAGTATATGCGGCCATGTCTACTGCAATTTGTAACGACCGTATTAGAATAATTAATAGTTATTTACTTAGTATTAATTAATTATGTGTGATTATGTGACTTCTATGATTAATTGTGCTTTGATGGATTAAAAAGGGTATTTTGGTCATTAGCATGTTTATTATGATAGTTAGAAACTCTCAGTAAATTATGCATAGGTTAATTAATTAATTATTAGAATTAAGAGAATTATGTGTTGTTGGGCTTAGAAAATAAAAGTGTAGAGTTACTAAGAAAAAAAGGGTGTGATAAGTAAAAAAGTAGTGAGTTGAGCTATTTAAAGAAAAGAGAGACTAGGGTTTAGTCTAGGAAAAACTAAAACAAAGAAAAATAGAAAGAATGGAGGCTTAGAAAAGAGAAGGGATTTTAGAAGAAAAAACAAAAGAAGAGACAAAAGCTTTAGGTAGAGGATTGAAGAGGGAGGACTAAAGATTCCAACTCTTAAGGTAAGAGGTTAGATAATATAATTTTGAGTGAATCAAAGAGAGGGGAGTTTGTCTAAAACTCCAAACCCAAACTCTCTTCACTCATTTTGGTTTTGGGTAAAAATGGGTTTTGGGAATTTGTTTATGTTGCAGCTTTGATGATGAGTTATATGTTAACATGTTTCTACTTGTGATTGTTGTATGAAATGTATGAGAAAAATGGTTACTTGAGCTTTGATTTTGATTGAATATGTTGAAAATAGGTTTTTAAGAAAATAGTAGAAAATCATGAAATAAAAGTGTTGATGTTGGTGATTTTTGAGTAGATTATGAGTTTTGTAGAAATGGGTCATAAATCAATGAAATAAGTGATTATGTTTTGATAATTTATGTTGTTTTAAGCATGTCATAAGTGGGGTAATTGTTGGTGAAATGATACTTGTTGATGTTGTATAATCATGTATGTCGATTTGAAGAATCTTTGAGTGTTATGGTTCAAAATGGGTCATTTGGAAGATTTGAGAATTGAGAATCATAACTTAAAAGTGTAGAAATATTGTTTTTCTTTAAGGCCTGAAGCAAAATGGGTGATTTTGACCCTTTTGTGCTTTGATTTGGTTTTAGCCATCAACATAAAAGTTGTAGATATTTTCCTTATCTTTCTAACGCATGTTTAGTTGCAGATTGACTTAGTTGACTTTGACTTTTTGATGGTTTATGCTCCCGAAACCTAATTTTCACAGTTTTTTGCGTAGATTCCGATTCCGGAATTAGTTTTGCATGATTATGCTTGGAATATGATGTAATGTGAAAAATGTTGATGCTTAATTATATTAAATATGACTTGTATGATTCAATTAAGACTCTATAGTTTTGTATGGAATAGTTTGAATGAATGAGGGTTTAATACTCATTAAATGAGATGTATTATAAAGGTAAAGTTAAGTTGATGACTAAATTTATTTTGTCCATAATTGATGAGGTTTTATGATAATTTAAATGAAGATGAAATGTGATGGCTATGTGCTATGAGTAGAATTGTTCTAAAGATGATGATTTAGAATATTTGGATTATGTATCCATGATCGATGATGATGTAAATCGGTTAAACCATATATTTGGTATTTACACATTCATACATTCATGTTTGTATGTTAGTCACTATGAGAGGTGATCTAGGGGTATCAATTCTAGATGGTGGGGGCCTAGAATGTTCTATGAGTTGGTGATCTAGAACACTTGGATTAAGATTATCCATGTTGATATTGTGTCATAGTACCGCATGCATTTAGTAACGTCTAGAATTACATGAAATGAAATTGTGACATTAGTTGCATTAGCAAGTTGTGCATTACTATGTGGTAAATGATACTTGACATTAATGGTTATTGAAAATGTTTATCCTAAATGTTGTATTAACTCGAGGAATGTATTTATGTATCCAAGTGCTTGCATAAATGTCTTAAGATGCCAATCTATGTTTTGTTAGATGATATAAGATGATAAATATGTCTATCTAATCTTAATATATGATTATTAAATGTAAGTGTACTCTCATGTTTATATTATTTTTGGTTATATTATCTAACTCTCTGTTTTGTGTGTATTACTGATTTGGGTCCAGGTTTCCCTGTTGAGGATCCAGTTATGCAGGATTAACCTTTTTGTTCGTCGCTTGCTTTTGGGGTGAGGAGTTTAGCTTATGCTACTCCATTTAGTCTTAGTTAGTCGGTTGTAATAATGTAGTGTGTCGCTCTGGTACTTGTTACACTATTTTAGGTTGCAACAATTATGATTTTAGACTTTTATGTTTTTATGACCTTGCTTTATTTTATATGCTAGCACTATGATGATGTATAGTCATGAAGTGATGTTGGTTCATGAATTACTTATGTTATGCGATATGAACTTGACGCATGATTATGTTTAATTAAGTAATTTTTATTTCCGCTGCCTTTGCATTTGATTAGTAATGCATGTTGAATGGTTTATTTATGACTGTAATGCTCTAATTGCTTGTATAATATTTAATTAAGTTATTAAATATGTATGAACGGGTTAAGGCGTTACACAATTTTTCAATCGTTTGATTAACATTTGATATAAGATGGGAAACATGTATATAAGTAAAACTCTTTTCCTATTTTGGCCTTCGCAATTTGCCTTGGCATTGTTAATCTTAATTGAAACATCATTCGTTAAAACATGACATTGTTAAATAATTATTTAGTCTATTATAGATGATTTCAAGCCACTTTAGTATACATAGAGTATTATTAAGTTATCCAATTTAATGTTATAATAATCAATTTTAACTTTGTTTTTAAGAAAAATTAACATATAAATAATTGAATATAAATAAATAATATTTATTTGATACTCAAAAAAAAATTGAACAAAAAACGATAAGTTATAAGCTAGTTAAATTAGCTTACCAAATATTAGTTGATGTTTGGCAAATTATGTATACGAGCCCAATTATAATGACTTATTTAGTTACGATTCAACCGTTACTCAAAATCAAGTTATAGTACATAATTGAGTCTAAAATAACCAATTGATGCAAGTAAATTGAACCAAACAACATAAAAACCACTAGTAATGTATCTCTGAAACGAGCGGTCCGCATCAGTAAAAACTCAATAACTCAGTCTACTTGTCCTAAACTATCTCTGGCTCTTTGCAACGAACCACCTTACGACGCACCACCATAGGAACCTTCATCTCCTCGTCGTCTGAACTTAATATTATTGGTTCTGGTTTGACTGAAATCAAACCCTATTTCCTAATTTAACAATAAAAACTCAATAACCCAGTCTACTTGTTTATAAATCAATAATTTACTACATTTCTTCTTAAATCAGCAAAACTAACAAGATGCCATAGCTTGCTGCTTCGATGATGACGTCATTGTTTGCTCCGATCAAGCAACTGTTAGACAGACTTAATGGAGAAGGAGAAGGGTTGTGCTGGAGAATAAAAAAGTGAGACTCACCAACCAAGAAGGGTTTGATCTCGTTGGAAACCTTTTTGTTTCGTTAAAATTAAAAGACACCTCTGTGTGTGGTTTTTTATTTGGTTTACATATGTTTTCAAATTAATATTTGATTTTTTATTTGGTTTTTTATTTTTATTTTCCTACCAAAAAGAAAAAACTTACAAATTTTAAATAAGTAAGTATTATTTTTTGTTTTACAAATAATAAATAAGTATTTGACCTTATTGTTTGATTTAACATTTATTAATGAATATTTTAGTTTAAATAATTAAGGATCGATACTTCTAAACTTACAATATTTACTAAATAATTTATAAAGAAATATTTACTAAATTTTACGAATATTTACTACACTTGTTATTCACCAAATATAAAAAAAAACATAATTTTTCATTTTTTTTTCAGTTAAACTTCTAGAAATCAACTTCAGCTATGACATTGAAATCATTACCAAGTAACTATTTATTGAGGTAACAACTAGGAATGATTAAAATATAGAAATGATGACAAAAAATCAATATTTAATGTTGACAACATAACACATATGTAAAGAAATCATATGTTTTTGTTTTGTGTTTCATCAGTCGTAATGTTATTGTTGAATGACACACTGCTCCAAGTTGAATGGCACATCAAAACAGTTTCTTTTACTTCTTTCGATGGGTACAAATCTTAATTAAAAACTAACATAACCACTAACTAACATTTTGCCAAAAAACAAAAAAGAACACGACACTTACATTTGAAATTCCTTCTAATGTTTCTTTATTTTCATAGTCGGAACTCATGTGTCTACTTGGTTCCCCTTCTTCGCATATCATTGTATCTGTTTCCTCTTCGGCTTTATTTTCATATTTCTCCTTCAAGCCACATAAAACGAAAAGTCCTCTACAAAATTTTTGTTGAAAATCAACATTTTTTTGACAGGATAATCAATATTTAAAAAAAAAATAGAAAAGGGAAAATTATTATTGACTCTAATAACAATTTTATTATTGTGTCCAAGAAGATTTCAAGCATCTGTCAAGGAAAAAGACAAATCCCTTATTTGTTATAAAACAAAATACATTCCATACTCATTTCATTTCCGGTGAGACTAAAAGTGATTTTTTTTTCCCAAAATGAAACACAATATTAGAAACTTAAACATTAAAAACTTAAAATCTTTTTGTAACAAAACAAACCTGGTTTTCTTTAAAGGTAACATAAATAGTGACAAAACTTACAACTTGCAATACACTTTAGTGTAAACACATGTGTAAACACTTTAGCATTATAGTCAACATTGTTCTCTTCATCAATTTCAAATGGAAACCATGCATTGTTGTTTTCAGTGTCAAAATATGGTGTATGATTAGTAGTTGCAGGGAACCAATTTTCAGGGAAGCTATAATCATCTTCACGAGGTAATGCTAATAAGTAATATTCTATATATTAAACCATGTACATCGCACAAATAAACCTTATACAACAAACATCATTAATTTATTGAAAAGAATAATATAATGATAATTAAACAATTATATAATGCAGAATGGAGATATTATTTTCCTTAAGTTGATCGATGAAGAAAAATTTGTGTTTGAAGTTTCATTTGAATGTTGAACAATTATAATGGTCTTTCAAGCTATTAGATATGTTGAATAATATTTATGTGTTATGTTATTTTGTTATTGTATGCAGCTATATATATTTAATATGGACTCTCAATATCATATGCATAATATATTAATAAAATGGAACATTCGTACATAATATTATGTTGTATTTGTTAATTTAATATATGTGTGTTATCAATATAATATGCATAATTTATTATGTTGTATTTTTTTTTTTATATATAGAAACGAATCTCTTCTTCCATTATTTTTTATTAAAAAAAAATCTCTTTTTACATAAGATGAAGAGAAGTAGACGAATAGAGGTTGAAGATGATGAAGAAAATCAAGTAGATGAAGTATTGAAGTGATGAAATTGAACTTACAGGAAGTATGTAAGTATGAAAGTTGCGGCTGAGAGAAATCCAAATCTAGGGTTTTCAGAGTGAATTTGGTATTTATATTCAAGGTAAAAAAATAATAATTAATAATATTTATTAATCCTACGGGTCGGGTTCGGTCACCGACGGGTCGAGCTAATCCACCCGCCACCGACGGGTCAAGCTAACCCACCCGCCACCGACCCAAGTAAACCGCACAACCCAGATTTGATGCCACATGGACCTATTCTACCCGACCCAAACCGACCCAGCCCAACTTAATTTACACGATTCGGTCGGTTTGTAATGGGCCCAACGATTTTATCCAACCCTACTATCTACTATACTTCTTATTATATTGGAAATCAAATCATGAGGTAATTAAACTTCAAGTATTAAAGTATATTATTCATTTTGTGAATTACGATGGAGGAAGAAGAGATTTTTTTTAATAAAAAAAAATGGAAGAAGAGATTCGTTTCTATATATAAAAAAAAATACAACATAATAAATTATGCATATTATATTGATAACACACATATATTAAATTAACAAATACAACATAACAAATATTTGTCTACTTCTCTTCATCTTCTTCTTTCTTCATTTATGTTCATACTATTCTCACTTTTTTTTTGTTCTAACATGTTCATATTTTTATTTCGTATGTGATACTGGATATACTTGAAGGGTTAAGGGATTGAAAGGTTAGTTATTTAGATTTTTTGTTTATGTTTATTTTTGCAATTAGTTTTTTGATTTTCGGTTTTGATCAGTGTTTTGATTTTAAGTTTTCGCTGATTTATTTATTTGATTTCTAACACTCAATATTTGGTTGTGATTTTTCATGGTACTTAGACATGGATGATTATGGTTAACATTCAGTAAGTTGAGGAATCTATTTTTTTCTACTCTCAAAGGTATTAGCAGTGCAGGTGACATGTTAAGTCTATATATGTTTTATATTCTTATTTTTTTACTACACATATATGTTTTCTCAAAGAGTGTCTTTTTCTTAAATCATATTGTAAGTTAGTTAAGCTCGTTTTGTTGAGTTAAAAAAATACATGCTGTAAGTTGCAGTGACAATGAAATTAGCAGGCAAATATTAAATTCTCTATAACATATATAACTTTAAAAGAATTATTAACCAATACTATAAGCTTTTGCATAAAGTGAAATGATACAAATCAAAGCAGTAGACTATAAGTTTTGGGATTTCACTTACATTACTCAACCTGTTATTAGGTTGCAGTGAGACTAGTCCAACTTTGCATTTAAAAATCTACACAAAATGTTTGTCATCAACCACAATGAGTATTGAAATCTGAGTGTATCATTTCTTAATTACAAATATTTTTTTGTTAAGTATTAGTTTTCTTATGGTTAATCATATATGTGTGCAGTTCTAACATTTTTTTTTTTTTACGGTTTTGGAGTTCTAGTTAAATTGAATCTTTTACATATGGAGCAAGGTGATGAGACAATGGCGAGAATGACTAGTGCTAGACAAGGATCTGTGCAGCAACATCGTTGTAAGTTTTAAATTATAACAAATAATGATTGAAGGAGTTTATGTTAATTTGTTAAATGATAGGTTTTTATGGTTTTTTTGAAATGATTTGTTTTTATGGTTTTTTTGAAATGATTTGTTTTTATGGTTTTTTTGAAATGATTTGTTTAGTCCAACTGTAATAGAGAAACATGTTTTTCTATTTAATGTCAAACTTAAACTCAATTAGTTAATAATAATAATAATATTAATAATAATAATAATAATAATAATAATAATAATAATAACTAGTTTCTTGGCAGGATTGTTTAGATTTTCATCTAGTTTGTTGTATTAGTTTGTTGTATTAGATCTTTATAAACTCAATTAGTTAATATTAATAATAATAACTAATTAGAAAATTAAAAATTATTAACTTTTTATTGTTTCAGCAATGACGCAAGTTACTACTAATCAACCTAATGTACAACCAGCACCTACTGCTGTTGTAACTGAAGCAAATCTCCCCCTACTGGTCGGAAGAAGAGAAAACCCAATGCTAATGGTAATAGAAAAATGTCCGAAGTTTGGGATCACTTTAACATAATCCCTAATAGTGATCCGCAGACAACTGCATGTAAACATTGCCATAAAAAATATAGGTGTAGCTCTCAGAATCATGGCACATCAAACATGAAAAGTCATCTCAACAACACTTATCCCCTATATCCTTTAAGCTTGATAAATGACCGTACCCCAACGGTCTTACAATTTCCATCAACTGAGGGAGCTGATTTGGTTGCTATAACTTCTAGATTTGATCAATTAGATTGTCGAAATGCATTGGTTGTTTATATTATTTTAGATGAGCAGCCATTTAGGACAGTTGAAGGGGAGGGATTTAAATACTTTTGCAGTCGAATGCAGCCACAATTTAGCATACCATCAAGGCGAACCATAGCTAGGGACTGTTATAAGCTGTATCTTGAGAAAAATGTTAAACTGAAAGCGTTCTTTAAGTCTGATTGTAGTAGGGTGGCGATTACTACTGACTGCTGGACTTCTGTTCAGAATCTTAATTATTTGACCCTCATCGCCCACTTTATTGATAGAGAGTGGAAGTACCATAAACGGATAATTAGTTTCACAACTGTCTCAAATCACAAGGGTGAGACTGTGGTAAGAAGCTTGAGGAAGTATTGAAAGAGTGGGATCTTAGAAATGTGTCTACTGTCACAGTTGACAATGCATCGTCGAATGACGTTGCTGTAGCATATTTGAAAAAGAGAGTAAAAAACATGAACGGTCTTTTATTTGATGGGTTTGGTTTTCATATGCGCTGCTGCGCTCATGTGCTTAAATTGGTAGTTAGTGACAGATTAAAAGATATCCACCCCTCAGTTTCAAGTGTCCGAAATGCGGTTAGATTTGTAAGATCTTCACCTCATAGGGCTGCAAAGTTCAAGGAGTGCATTGATTTTGCTGGTATTCAATGCAAAAAATTTGTGTGTCTTGATGTTTCCACAAGGTGGAACTCGACTAATTTGATGTTGGATGCAGCTGAAAAGTATAAAGTTGCATTTGATAAGCTTGAAGATGCAGATGCAGCGTATAGGGATTTTTTTGATCATGATGAGTCACCCTCCTCTGATTATGATTGGGAAAATGTTAGGGCATTTGTGAAATTTTTGAAGTATTTTTATGAAGCCACAAAAGTGTTTTCAGTTTCAACCCAAGCTAGTTTGCACACAACTTTTCCCCATTTAGCTACAATATATACTGAATTGAAAAAACAATCCATAAACCTCAATGGTTGTTTTGCTACTGTGGCTAAGGACATGTTGCAAAAGTATGAAAAATATTGGGGTAATATAGGTAACATGAATCAACTTCTTTATTTCGGTTGTATTTTAGATCCCCGATTTAAGTTAAGATATGTGGAGTGGTGCTTTGAAGACATGTATGCTAATGATTCAAGTTTCAAGGAACAACTCTTAGAAGTTATCAGTAGTAATCTTTCCAGGATGTATGATTGTTACCAGCGAGATCATGACAAGCGTAACACAACTAGGAATTCAGCTTCTAGTGCTGTAGAGGCTAATTCCCTTTCTCAAACAGCTGTTGGTCCTGAAACAAACACCTAGTTTGATAGAGGAAATGCTTTTCAAAACCATCTGAAAGTTATAGATTCAGTAGTTGTAGAAATTGAACTTCAGTGTTATCTCAAAGCAAAAAAATATTGATTTTGTGGAAAAATTTGACATTCTTACTTCGTGGAAAAACAAAGTTAGTGAGTACCCAATTCTGTCCCGACTTGTTAGAGATATCATGCCTACTCCAGTTTCTACTGTGGCTTATGAGAGTGCTTTTAGCACGGATGGGAGGGTTTTAAAGGTGTATCGAAGCTCACTCAAACCAGATATGGCCGAGGCTCTAATTTGTACCCAAAACTGGTTGCGTCCATCCTTTTACCAATTCAAAGCTATGGAATTCGACGAGGAGTACAGCTGTAAGTGGACAGCCTTTATCCTCTCAAATTTATCATAGGAATGGTATTGCTCTTATATTTTTTATTGTTAATTTTAGTTTTTATTTTGTTTGCAATATGATACTGACTTTTTAAATTTATCGTAGGATTGGCTGGAAGTGGGCAGCCTTCATCCTCTCAAACTCAATCACGGCCTTCTGGCTGTGTTTGAGTCTAATGTATTATGCACTAAACCCTTTTTAGTCAATTACAATTATTGTTGCATGTTAATTTTAATTTTGTTACTATTTTATGTCTTTTCAGCTCTTGGAATATATTTTTAAAGCCACTCTTTTTGGAACAACCTATATTGAAGTCACAGCCAACCAATAACTTTTGGGACTTAATATTTTGGATTCAAGAAATTAGTATTTCGGGCTCATGAAACAATATAGCCCTAATCTTTTGGGTAAGATTATTTTCTTGATTTGTGATGTACCTAATTTATTAATTTAAAGAACAATCTGATGCTTTTGCTTGCTTTAGAATTTGATTTTGTACTCAACATTTACATAATCATTCATTATGCCTCCAACGTTAATTTCGGACAAATTTTGGGGGGTGGTCTGTACATGGTGTTTTGCTTCGTCCTACTGTTTTGTTGTATAGCAGGGGGATAATTTTATTTTGCTGTTTTGCCTTGTTGGTGTATAGCAGGGTGGTATCAGGTGTTGTTTGGAGGTTGGGCCTTGTTCCTTGTAATTACTTTACAAGTTTTCCTTGTATCTATATTTTCATTATTCAATAAAGTTTAGCCTTTTACAAAAAAAATCATCCATTTACATAAGCATTTATATAATCATTTATTTATTAATTTGTGAGAAAGCAATAAAGCACATAAACAAATTAAACTGTGTCTTTGTTAATTTGTGTGTTGGTTGATGTTAGAAATTTACTAATTTAAATTGAATTATTTTGGAACTAATTTAAAGAAACTGTTTGGCTATGATGTACCTCTTTTTTTTATTGATGTTAGCTCTAATATGATATTGATGTTACTTTTCTGTCTTTCCTTAACATGGCAGATTTTGGAACTTCTCAATCGAAGTATGTGAAGTTTGACTATGATGTAACTCTTTCTTTAGCCACTTGAGGTGTTATGTAAGACCCAAGATTTCATTGTATAGTTGGTTTAAGGAATATTAGGGGTTCGATGTGTTCGTGTGACGAAACATCGTGTAATTATTAGCTTTTGCTGTAATTGAGCCTGTTTTGTGCTCGTGCACTGTAATTGTACAGACTTTGGTTCTGTGATCCTGTTGCTTGAATAAGAGGTTATTTGTGGTTTCAGAATAATAAGTTTTGGATTATTCTTGTTTTTGGAAAAACGAGTAGGATTTTACCCGTCGTTGTAAAATCTTATTGCGTCTGTTTTGAGTGAGGTTTCGGATGAAAGTTTTATATATCTGCACGAGTTAAGATATATTCTGAGATTAATTTTCTGAGGTATGAAAGAAAATTACAGTCGCGGAAAAAGATTCGGCGATAAGTTTTGGAAATGTTAGACGTTAGACGTTCTTTCCGTAGGTTTTATGTTTTTGTGGTTTACGTTCGTCGCGTCGCGCGAGAGCTGAACGTGTGAGTGTTTCTATGAGGTTTTGAGTTTTATCTCAAGTGGATTTGGTTTGGTTTGATCCAATGGCTAGGGTTTAAGCTTGGCATTGTGTTTTTGATCCAATGGTGGATTGGCTATCAAGAGCTTTTTAAATAGTAAGGAGGTTTATGACTTGTGGACTTAGAAAACATCACATATTTCACTCCTTTCTTTCTCTCTTTCACGTGAACTTCATTACTCACTTCCAACCTTCACTAAATTTTCCATTCCTCACCATTTGTGTCCATTTCAAGCTTGGAAGCTTTGAGGAAAGTTGTTGAGAATCACTTTCTTAAGGTAACCCTCTCTTCTCATCTCCTAGGTTGGTAGATTTGTAGAGTTGTGAGGTTTTTGGGTTTATGTTCTTAAGAGGGTTTGGTGAGAAAGGTTGTTCTTACTAGTTCTTGTTTCATGAAAGTTGTTCATGAGAGTTTAGTAAGCATGCTAGGCTTTGTTGTTTTTGTTTTCCATGAGTTGGTGAAGAATCTCATGAGAAAAGTTAGGGTTTTAGTTTGTTTATGTATTGATCAATAACATGAGGCTATGTTGTAAGGTTTTGAAAAGAAAAGTTGTCTTTGAACCTTTGGGCGAAAGGGAAATGCGTTGTATGGTTTTGTTTTGGAAAATCCGATGAAAAATATTTTGAGGTTTATGAAAATATTTTCCTAAGTGTTTTTGGGTAGTGTTTTGGGATCAAAATGGTTTAAAATTAATGTGACATGTGGTGTCGCTTTTTACCTTGAAAACATGTTTGAAAATGATTACCGGACGGTTAAGGCCCGTAATAAAACTTGTGCTTAGGTTTGATTTTGATTTTTGTAAATGAAAATCAAATAACTTGCACTCGAAGCAATCAACAAGCTTTCGGAAATGTGTTGCTTGCTTATGAAAATGGTTTGCTTTTATGCTTTGAAAAAGTGTTGGGAACTAATAGAATCAAACTAGGTTTGGGGTGGAAAAAGGTGGTGTGAGTTGCTGTCTTGTGCTGTCATGACAGGTGCAACTCGCCGGGCGAGTGGTTACTCGCCAGGGCGAGTGTCACAGGTCATGACAACTCGCCAGGGCGAGCTCCAGGGCGAGTAAGACCAGAACTCTCTGCCTTCACTCGCCACCAACTCGCCAGGGCGAGCTCTGGGAGTTGAGATTTTGGATTTTGATTTCTAAACTTGGTTTTTAGCCTTCTAATCCCTTTTTATTAATTTATGAAAGTGGTTGGGATTGGAAACGAGTTTTTCGGGTACTCGGAAAGTACGTAGCTTATAACGCAAGAAAACAGCCATTTTGCATTTCAAATTATTTAAGACTTTTGGCAATTGTTTTGGGTCCTAAAAATAGTACAAATAACTCATGGGGGTTGATCAATACGATAGATTTTGGTATGGTGTCCGAAAGAGTGGTTTTACCTTAGGAACCATTAGGTTTTTGGGGTTTTGGTGTAGTTTCAATACGTTTGGTTAGAGAACAATGTATTGATTGTTACGCTGCTTGTTTTAGGGAGCGCGTTGTGTTGTTGAGCGTGTGTTGTTGACGGAAGCTTGCTGAGGTAAGGGCTCCACTTTATTTCCGTCTTTTCAAACGGTTTGGAAAACATGCTTTGTTTTGCTGTGTATGCAATTGTTTGTGTGTTGACATGTTTGTGTTATGTATGCTCGTTGATGAGAACGTGTTTACATTACTTGTGCAATTTACATATGATTTGGAAAATATATGTATGAATTGCTATGTTTTAGTTACATATGCTTGAGAGGTATGTATGTGTGGCATTAGCATACGTAGGGATTAGTATGCTCATGCATTCATTGTGCGTAGTTGCGTGAGTGGACTACGGGGTGTTGGTTGCGTGAGTGGACCCACCCAAAATCCTACGGGATCTTTTGAGTACAATAAGTGGTTGCGTGAGTGGACCACGGGGTGTGATTGCGTGAGTGGATCCACCTTAACCCTTTGCGGTTTTATTGGTTGTGATTAGTAATTCCGGAATTCATTTGCATGTGGTAGCTCTGGTAGTACCACACCCATTGTAGGAGTCTGCATTAGGCTTGTTGTGCATTATACATATAAGCCCGTTGGTGGGAATTGTTGAATGTTTTAAGAGCTTTCTCTTGTGTTTTATGGAAATTTTGTTACGTGTACAATCTTTCGAACCAGTTATATGTATATATCTACTCTTGTTTTGTGGTGACCCTTTCTTTCATTTGCGGGCTCATCCCACCCCAGATGACGATGTAGGTCGAGAGGACGGCGTTGGTAGCTCTAGGCCTTAGTGAGGTCGTGTTGGAGCTGGTGTGGTAGTTTCTAGTTAGACTATGCGCCGGTGTGTTTTGTGCACCGTGCTTTTTGGTTAGCATAGGGTTTCTAACTTTGTTTTGTTGTAAGTATTTGTATACTTAGACTTGGATTGTAATTATTCAGGAAATACACTTTGCTTGTCGAAGCACCTTTTGGTAATGAGTCTTTTGTATATTTGAATGCCGGCTCATTGGAAAATATTCTATGCGCACTCTGAGTGTTAGTTGAAAAAGAAAAAGAAAAAAAAAAATAATGCCCTTTTTGGCTTTTCGAAAAAACGGGGTGTTACAATTTGGTATCAGAGCTCGGCTTTAAATCTTCAAAGGGAAAGTGTATACTTGAGTCGTTAGTTCAGAGTCGGTTAGAACGTAGCTAGGGTTGAGTTAGTTCTAGTGGTTGTTCTGTGTCGGGTTTTGTGTTCGTAGCCGTTGTATGAGATTTTCTGTTGAGACTCAGAAATGTCTGGATAAGGAATCTAATCAGAATTGGTATTGTGCAGAGATAGAATGCCTCCAAGAAGGGCACCTACAGCACCTGTGACGGATAATGCTGATATTTATCAAATGGCTTATGCCATGAACACAATGGCAGCGGCGGTGACTGCCCAGAACCATGCTAAGGCGCAAAGGGATCTGGAAAAGCGCGAAAGAGAAATACTTGCGGCTGGATCTAGACTTCTTTCGAATTTCAACCACCAAACTCCTCCTAAGTTTAATGGGGAGGGAGGTCCGGAAACTGCTGATTTGTGGCTCCAATCTGTGGAGAGGATATTCGGGGCAATTCATTGTCCGGAGGGGGAGAAGGTAGTTCTAGCTACCTATCAGCTGCTTGGGGGTTCCGAATTTTGGTGGAGGAACACCCGTCTGATTATGGAAAATGCATATGAGGAGATTAACTGGGAGAACTTCAAGAGGAGGTTCCTGGCTAAGTATTTCCCTGAGACTGCAAGGGAAAGGTATGGTGAGGAGTTTCTGAGACTACGTCAGGGGAGTATGAATGTGGAGGCATATTCCAAGAAGTTTGAATCATTATCCCGTTTCTTCCGCTTCTTTAGGGATGGGATAGATGAGATCTATATGTGTCGTAGATTCCAAGATGGGCTGAGGTACGAACTGCAGGATGCGGTTGTGCCATTGGGTATTCGGCAATTTCAAGTCTTGGTTGAAAAGTGCCAAGAGGTGGAAGATATGAGGAACAAAAGGGTGAACCGACAGGGTGGTTTTAGTGCTGGGGGACCAAGTCGTTCTAGTGGTCCGAATCAAAGTCAGAACCGTGGAAAACAAGGCAGTAAGCCATATGACCGTCCACAGTATAACAAGGGACAGGGTCGATCGGTGAATCAGAACAGTCAGAATACCGGGAAGCAGGGCTGTTTTAAGTGTGGTGAAGTGGGCCACTATGCGAATGAATGCCGGAATCAGGGGCATGTTTGTTTTAATTGCAAGAAGCCGGGACACTTTGCTAGGGATTGCAAAGCCCCGAAGGCCGGGCCGTCGGCTAATGTGGCACAAGGCTCACAAGGTACCAGACCTGCGGCAAAGGCACGTGCTTACTGTATGGGCACAGAAGTGAGTGGGCAGGCTAGCAATGCCATTCACGAGAGCTGTCACATTGCAGGTAATTCTTTAACTGCTTTGATTGACACGGGGGCAACCCACTCATTCATATCTTTGGCATGTGCAAATCGTTTGAGTTTGAATGTATCTGTGCTACCTTTTGATTTGAATGTTTTGACTCCTGCTAAGGATTTGGTAGTAAATACTGCATGCTTGCATTGTTTGGTAGTAATTCAGAATAGGGATTTTCTGGTCAACTTGGTGTGTTTACCGCTTACATCTCTCGAGATCATCCTCGGGATGGATTGGTTGTCTTATCATTATGTGATTCTAGACTGTGCTCGGAAATTGGTTTTCTTTCCCGAGCCAGGTGTGCGAAGGTACTTGTCTGCAAATCGGCTTTCTGTGGTTATGTGTAATGGAGAGCCGGAGATAGTTTCACTTGCTAGCTTAGGAGTGATGTCGGAGACCCGAATTGAGGAAATTCGTGTGGTTCAGGAGTTCCAAGATATGTTCCCATCAGAGATTCCAGCTTTTCCTCCGTGTAGAGAGGTGGAATTTTTTATTGATTTGCAACCGGGTACGGGTCCGATTTCGGAATCAGCCTATCGGATGGCCCCAGTTGAGCTGGTAGAGTTGAAGAGTCAGATTGAGGACTTGTTAGAAAAAGGTTTCATAAGGCCTAGTGTGTCGCCTTGGGGAGCACCGGTCTTATTGGTTAAGAAGAAGGATGGGAAATCTCGTCTATGCGTGGATTATCGGAAGCTTAATAAGGTGACTATCAAGAACCGATATCCATTGCCACGGATTGATGATCTGATGGATCAGTTGAGGGGAGCCTCAGTGTTTTCAAAGATTGACTTGAAATCTGGTTATCACCAGATAAGAGTACGAGATGAGGATATTCAGAAAACGGCGTTTAGGACGCGTTATGGACATTATGAGTACTTGGTGATGCCGTTTGGAGTGACGAATGCACCTGCTATCTTCATGGCCTACATGAATCGGATATTCAATTCATTTTTGGACAAGTTTGTGGTGGTGTTCATTGATGACATTTTGGTGTATTCGAAGAGTGAAGAGGAGCATGAAGAGCATCTTCGCTTGGTTTTGCAAGTTTTGCGGGAAAGTAAGTTGTATGCGAACCCGTCAAAGTGTGACTTTTGGTTGGAAGAGGTGAATTTCCTTGGCCATGTTATATCAAAAGAGGGAATAGCCGTGGATCCAGCCAAGATTGATACGGTACTTTCATGGAAGCAGCCTCAAACAGTGACGGACGTGAGGAGTTTTGTTGGTTTGGCCGGTTATTACCGGAGGTTCATAGAAGGATTCGCTAAGATTGTGGCACCAATGACGCAACTTACGCGAAAGGATCAACCGTTTGCGTGGACTGAGCAGTGTGAACTTAGTTTTCAATTGTTGAAGGAGCGGTTGACGACTTCACCGGTGTTGGTGTTACCTCAGTCAGATGAACCTTATGAGGTTTATTGTGATGCGTCTCATCAGGGTTTGGGTTGTGTGTTGATGCAGCACAAGAGAACAGTGGCTTATGCATCACGGCAGTTGAAGGTGCATGAGAAGAATTATCCGACGCACGATTTAGAGCTTGCGGCCGTTGTTTTTGCATTGAAGATTTGGAGACATCATCTTTATGGTTGCACTTTTGTCGTGTTTAGTGACCATAAAAGTCTTAAGTATCTGTTCGATCAGAAAGAGCTTAATATGAGGCAACGGAGGTGGATGGAAACTTTGAAAGACTTCGATTTTACGTTGGAATACCATCCGGGAAAGGCTAATGTGGTAGCCGATGCCTTGAGTAGGAAGAGTGTGTCGGTTTGTTCGGCACAAATGGCTAGTCAACAAGAGTTGTTGAGAGAGTTTCGTGACTTGCACCTAGAGGTAGAGTTTGCCTTAGGGAATATGAGACTGGGTATGATTACCATCTCAAGCGGTTTGTTGGAGGATATTGCTAATTGTCAAGATGACAAGTTTCTCATGGAGAAAAGAGCTTTGATTGTTCGAGGAACCAACCGAGATTTCAAGGTGGGATCGGACAATATCTTGAGGTGTCAAGGTAGGGTGTGTGTACCCGATGCTATGAACTTGAGAAACACCATTCTAGGGGAGGCACACAAGAGTAAGCTTAGTATGCATCCCGGAGCAACAAAGATGTATCAGGACCTGAGGCAAGATTTCTGGTGGCCGGGTTTGAAGAGGGATGTGGCCGAGTTTGTGGCGTCGTGTCTGACTTGTCAGAAGGCGAAAGTTGAGCATCAGAGACCAGCAGGGATGCTGCAGTCGTTAGATATCCCCGAGTGGAAGTGGGAGAGTATTTCTATGGATTTCATCACTGGTTTACCTAAGACCAGGAGGAAGCATGATTCCATTTGGGTGATAGTAGATCGTTTGACGAAGTCCGCTCATTTTCTACCGGTAAGAATTACGGATACGGCGGCAAGGTTGACCGATGTGTATATTGCTGAGATTGTGAGGTTACATGGGATTCCGTCAAGTATAGTGTCGGATAGAGATCCAAAGTTCACTTCACATTTTTGGAAGACTTTGCATGAGGCGTTGGGGACAAAACTGAGGTTGAGTTCTGCTTATCATCCCCAGACCGATGGGCAAACTGAGAGAACAAATCAATCGTTAGAAGATTTGTTGAGAGCATGTGTGTTGGATGATCGTGGAAGTTGGGATGATGTTTTACCGTTGATAGAGTTCACGTACAACAACAGTTTCCACGCGAGTATTGGAATGGCACCATATGAGGCTTTGTATGGGAGGAGATGTCAGACTCCTTTGTGTTGGTACCAAGATGGGGAAGGTTTAATAGTAGGACCGGAAATGGTACAACAGACGACGGACAAGGTCCGAAAGATAAGGGCAATGATGAAGGTTGCTCAAGATCGACAAAAGAGTTATGCGGATAGGCGTCGGAGGCCTTTAGAGTTTGAGGAGGGAGATCACGTATTTCTCCGTGTTACTCCAACAACGGGTGTTGGAAGGGCTTTGAAAGCGAAAAAGTTGACTCCAAAGTTTATAGGGCCGTATCAGATTTTGGAACGGATTGGGAAGGTAGCATACCGGATCGCGTTGCCACCGGTACTATCTTTGATTCATGACGTGTTCCATGTGTCGCAATTGCGGAAGTATACACCGGATCCATCACATGTGATCACACCAGATGATATCCAGTTGAGGGATAACTTGTCATTTGAAGTTCCGCCGATCAAGATTGCGGATAGGAAGATGAAGCGTCTGAGAACAAAAGAGATACCTTTGGTGAAGGTGATATGGAACGAAGCTACAGGAGATACAACCTGGGAGCTCGAGAGTAAGATGAAGGAATTATACCCCGGTTTGTTTGTCGACGATGTCTAAGTTTCGAGGACGAAACTTCTTTTAGGGGGGTAGTATTGTAAGACCCAAGATTTCATTGTATAGTTGGTTTAAGGAATATTAGGGGTTCGATGTGTTCGTGTGACGAAACATCGTGTAATTATTAGCTTTTGCTGTAATTGAGCCTGTTTTGTGCTCGTGCACTGTAATTGTACAGACTTTGGTTCTGTGATCCTGTTGCTTGAATAAGAGGTTATTTGTGGTTTCAGAATAATAAGTTTTGGATTATTCTTGTTTTTGGAAAAACGAGTAGGATTTTACCCGTCGTTGTAAAATCTTATTGCGTCTGTTTTGAGTGAGGTTTCGGATGAAAGTTTTATATATCTGCACGAGTTAAGATATATTCTGAGATTAATTTTCTGAGGTATGAAAGAAAATTACAGTCGCGGAAAAAGATTCGGCGATAAGTTTTGGAAATGTTAGACGTTAGACGTTCTTTCCGTAGGTTTTATGTTTTTGTGGTTTACGTTCGTCGCGTCGCGCGAGAGCTGAACGTGTGAGTGTTTCTATGAGGTTTTGAGTTTTATCTCAAGTGGATTTGGTTTGGTTTGATCCAATGGCTAGGGTTTAAGCTTGGCATTGTGTTTTTGATCCAATGGTGGATTGGCTATCAAGAGCTTTTTAAATAGTAAGGAGGTTTATGACTTGTGGACTTAGAAAACATCACATATTTCACTCCTTTCTTTCTCTCTTTCACGTGAACTTCATTACTCACTTCCAACCTTCACTAAATTTTCCATTCCTCACCATTTGTGTCCATTTCAAGCTTGGAAGCTTTGAGGAAAGTTGTTGAGAATCACTTTCTTAAGGTAACCCTCTCTTCTCATCTCCTAGGTTGGTAGATTTGTAGAGTTGTGAGGTTTTTGGGTTTATGTTCTTAAGAGGGTTTGGTGAGAAAGGTTGTTCTTACTAGTTCTTGTTTCATGAAAGTTGTTCATGAGAGTTTAGTAAGCATGCTAGGCTTTGTTGTTTTTGTTTTCCATGAGTTGGTGAAGAATCTCATGAGAAAAGTTAGGGTTTTAGTTTGTTTATGTATTGATCAATAACATGAGGCTATGTTGTAAGGTTTTGAAAAGAAAAGTTGTCTTTGAACCTTTGGGCGAAAGGGAAATGCGTTGTATGGTTTTGTTTTGGAAAATCCGATGAAAAATATTTTGAGGTTTATGAAAATATTTTCCTAAGTGTTTTTGGGTAGTGTTTTGGGGTCAAAATGGTTTAAAATTAATGTGACATGTGGTGTCGCTTTTTACCTTGAAAACATGTTTGAAAATGATTACCGGACGGTTAAGGCCCGTAATAAAACTTGTGCTTAGGTTTGATTTTGATTTTTGTAAATGAAAATCAAATAACTTGCACTCGAAGCAATCAACAAGCTTTCGGAAATGTGTTGCTTGCTTATGAAAATGGTTTGCTTTTATGCTTTGAAAAAGTGTTGGGAACTAATAGAATCAAACTAGGTTTGGGGTGGAAAAAGGTGGTGTGAGTTGCTGTCTTGTGCTGTCATGACAGGTGCAACTCGCCGGGCGAGTGGTTACTCGCCAGGGCGAGTGTCACAGGTCATGACAACTCGCCAGGGCGAGCTCCAGGGCGAGTAAGACCAGAACTCTCTGCCTTCACTCGCCACCAACTCGCCAGGGCGAGCTCTGGGAGTTGAGATTTTGGATTTTGATTTCTAAACTTGGTTTTTAGCCTTCTAATCCCTTTTTATTAATTTATGAAAGTGGTTGGGATTGGAAACGAGTTTTTCGGGTACTCGGAAAGTACGTAGCTTATAACGCAAGAAAACAGCCATTTTGCATTTCAAATTATTTAAGACTTTTGGCAATTGTTTTGGGTCCTAAAAATAGTACAAATAACTCATGGGGGTTGATCAATACGATAGATTTTGGTATGGTGTCCGAAAGAGTGGTTTTACCTTAGGAACCATTAGGTTTTTGGGGTTTTGGTGTAGTTTCAATACGTTTGGTTAGAGAACAATGTATTGATTGTTACGCTGCTTGTTTTAGGGAGCGCGTTGTGTTGTTGAGCGTGTGTTGTTGACGGAAGCTTGCTGAGGTAAGGGCTCCACTTTATTTCCGTCTTTTCAAACGGTTTGGAAAACATGCTTTGTTTTGCTGTGTATGCAATTGTTTGTGTGTTGACATGTTTGTGTTATGTATGCTCGTTGATGAGAACGTGTTTACATTACTTGTGCAATTTACATATGATTTGGAAAATATATGTATGAATTGCTATGTTTTAGTTACATATGCTTGAGAGGTATGTATGTGTGGCATTAGCATACGTAGGGATTAGTATGCTCATGCATTCATTGTGCGTAGTTGCGTGAGTGGACTACGGGGTGTTGGTTGCGTGAGTGGACCCACCCAAAATCCTACGGGATCTTTTGAGTACAATAAGTGGTTGCGTGAGTGGACCACGGGGTGTGATTGCGTGAGTGGATCCACCTTAACCCTTTGCGGTTTTATTGGTTGTGATTAGTAATTCCGGAATTCATTTGCATGTGGTAGCTCTGGTAGTACCACACCCATTGTAGGAGTCTGCATTAGGCTTGTTGTGCATTATACATATAAGCCCGTTGGTGGGAATTGTTGAATGTTTTAAGAGCTTTCTCTTGTGTTTTATGGAAATTTTGTTACGTGTACAATCTTTCGAACCAGTTATATGTATATATCTACTCTTGTTTTGTGGTGACCCTTTCTTTCATTTGCGGGCTCATCCCACCCCAGATGACGATGTAGGTCGAGAGGACGGCGTTGGTAGCTCTAGGCCTTAGTGAGGTCGTGTTGGAGCTGGTGTGGTAGTTTCTAGTTAGACTATGCGCCGGTGTGTTTTGTGCACCGTGCTTTTTGGTTAGCATAGGGTTTCTAACTTTGTTTTGTTGTAAGTATTTGTATACTTAGACTTGGATTGTAATTATTCAGGAAATACACTTTGCTTGTCGAAGCACCTTTTGGTAATGAGTCTTTTGTATATTTGAATGCCGGCTCATTGGAAAATATTCTATGCGCACTCTGAGTGTTAGTTGAAAAAGAAAAAGAAAAAAAAAAAATAATGCCCTTTTTGGCTTTTCGAAAAAACGGGGTGTTACATGTTAATTGTTTCTCAACTCTTTAATCTTACTTGTTTCCATCATCTTTTATCTTATTTGTTTCCATCATCTTTTATCTCACAGCAAGCTTACAATTGATGGTGATATTGTGGATGTTAAAGGACTATCTAATGGTCTTTGTCTCTTGGAAAGTTTTACAAATGAAGAAATTCAAGGTAATAGATTTTATTAATGCTAAAGTGATTCAGTTTAATGGTAAATTTATTGAGTTGTTTATCTGTCTTTGTCAATTATAGTATATGTTAGTGATTCAGTTTAGTGGGAAATTTATTGAGTTGTTTATCTTTGCAATGGAGGATTAAAGTGACTAAAGTGATATGAAAGCATTGGAGCTTCACAAGGAAAATAAAGTGATTCTGAATGTTACATGGTATGTTATTTTTAGTGGGAAATTCATGAGATGTTTATCATTACAATTATATCAACAATATTATCTTTATAATTTAGCAACACTGATATTGTAAAATTAACAAATTGGCAGGATGCCTGTTCTCAACATCTTTTACTGCATCTTCATGTTCACAAGAGACATACCTTGTTCTTAACACAGTTGATAACAAAACCTCAAACTTTGTAATATTTATACATTTCAATGTCATTTGGGTTGGCTTGGCTGTGATCTGAAAATGATGAATGTGTTGTAATATTTTATGTTATTTTTACTTCAATGCCTCTAAACCTTGAAATTGTGGTCCAATGGAGGATTTAATTTCAGTTTATATTTTATTAATACTTTGATGCTTGCAAAACTTTGCAAACCTTAGAACTATGTGGTTCAACAGAGAATTTATTTTCAGTTTATATTATTTAGTTTTTTATATGGATTAAATATTATCAACTAGAAAAGAAGCTAAAAAACAGTCCAATGTTTTGGAATTAATTGATAATTTATTCAGTTTATATATTTTTTTTAATGTGGACTAAATAATATCAATGATAAAAGAAGTTAAAAACATGCCAATGCTTTAGAAAAATTTACTTGTTATAAGGGCCCAAATCAGCCCAGTTTTGAAGTAAAAAAAAAAAGTAAAATTTGGGCTTAAATTCTGATTCGGCCCAATATTTATCCAAACCGTTTCAAACCGGTCCACCGACCCGAAACCGGTTGACCCAAAACCGATCCAACCCGTTGCAAAAAACTTTGAAATTGGGCATGATGCTTTCACCCGCGGTTTGGGCCGGTTCTGGGGTTTGGACCCGTAACCGACCCGACCCGATGCCCAGTCCTAGTAGATAGGATACATCCATTAATAATTCCTTTACTTATTCATTTTTTAGCCTTCTTATTCATGTCTCCTCTATTACTAGATACCTTCGATGTTTACTAGCTACGTCTCTTGCCATTTTTAGTCCTTTGAGTTTGTATAAGTACTTCACATTCATCTAAACTCTTATCACTATCATCATCACTCACTTCAATTGCAGCTTCTTCAGATTATTTTCTAGTTTCACCATTCACAACTTCAATTATGAACTTTATGTTGGAATAATCCATTTCCAATGAGGAAACATGTTTGGTTGTGATATAATTTGTGAAATTACACGGTTGAGATTTGTTCATTCTATATGATTATGTTGAATATGGAACATTCGTACATAATATTATGTTGTATTTGTTAATTTAATATATGTGTGTTATCAAAAGAATAGACCATAATCATGTAACCATAATATATTAGAATAATACAAAAGAAATTCATAGTACTAATGTGACCCATAATCTCATGATCACTACTCTAAGTCATAGTACTAGTGTGCGCTTGTTGACACAAAACTTCCTATGATTTTGGTGACATTCTACATGTACTGTACGCAGCAGCAGCAGGATGCATTGGTGGGGAGTTGATATTTTACACAAAATCCCATGTTTTCATCAGTACTAGTCATCTAGTAACTAGTTAGTAGTACATCTCATTATCTCATCTACAACTCTTATATTGAACTCCACACTTTCCTGCAACACAAATAAATCATCATCAACAATGACAAAAACAACCAACAAACGAAGGAGGACTCAAAAAAATTCACCCAAAAAGAAGACAAAAGTGGAGAAAGATGAACATACTCATTCGCTGCAAGTTAAACAACAACTCAGTGAGACTCACAAAACGAACAAAAAAGTAGCGTCTATTGTCCTTTCATCTGGGTAAATCACTACATCCCATCCTGTTTATTCATATTGTATTTGAAGATTGTTGTGTGTGTGCGTCTTAACAGGTTATTAAACATAATAAAGTGTGACTTTGTGTCAATAGATATGATAAACTTGAGAGTTATTTTGTGTGTGGTTGTGTGCGTCTTTGGTGTGTGTAGAACATAAGTATAATAGTGTAAAGTTCAAAACTGTGTGAGTGAGTGTTTCTGTGACTTTTTGTTAGAATAGTGTAAACCTTAAAATTGTGTGTGTGTGTGTTTGTGTGAGGAAATGAGAACATAAGTATAAAAGTGTAAAGTTCAAAACTGTGTGAGTGAGTGTTTCTGTGTCAAATATTAGAATAGTGTAAACCAAAAAACTCTGTGTGTGTGTGTGTGTGTGTGTGTGTGTAGAACATAAGTATAATAGTGTAAAGTTCAAAATTGTGTGTGAGTGAGTGTTTCTGTGTCAAATATATGAATAGTTTAAAACTGAAAACTGTGTTTGTTTGTGTGTCAAAGTAAGAACAACACAATGAAACTTAACATTCAAAACTAAAATCTGTGTTTGACTTTGTGTGAGTCTGTGTGTTGTTTGTATTACTATGTCAGTATAAGGATAGCAGCTAAGAAATTAGTTTTAGCATTTTGGATATAATGATAGTAGTTTTTATTTTATTTTTACAAAGGATATAATGATAGTAGTTTGAAGGTCACATTTTGTGGTTTACTACTACAAAGTGTTGTGTTGAATACCCTAACATCAAATTGTTAACTGATTTTTTTTAAATGAATGCAGTACTCATTAAACTGCTGCTGCTGCTGAGAAGGACGACAATTCGACAGATAATGACTCCACAACGTCTTCACCTGCTATGAAACGCAAAGCTGCGAAGAGAAAGTTGCCAGTCCCCTCAGATGTTTAAAAGAAAATGAAGAGGGCTAGCATTAGCGCTTGCAAATTAAAAAATATGCAGCCATCCTTCTCAGCAGATGAAAAATGCAAACAGGAAGAAAAAGGCAACGATGTATTTGATGATTTTGAACTGAGTCAAATTAATCAAGGGATTGTGTGCAAACCCGAGGAAGATAATGATAGTGATGTTTACATGAGTTACCATCCAGCTGCCACTGTTGGATATGAAGGTTCTCGTCGTGCTTTTCCCATTACTGAAGTAAGCATTGATTATTTATTTCTAATTGAACTTATTATTACATATTCAGTGATGTAAACATATGCCTTACTAATGTGTATGTTAATGTCTTTTATGACAGTGGATGTCAATGTATTTCCGACCAACTAAAGCAATGAAACTGAATTACTTGGTTACTGCCACAACAACCTACATCTTTCAGACTAATCATGCAGAATTGCTTGGGTTTATCTTTTTAATGCACATGTTAAAATCTAATTGTAACTATATATATATATATGCCAGTTAGTTTGACTATTATATCAACTTTCGTTGTAGTCGGGAAGTTTTGATAAAAACGAACACTGGAGTCATGGCAGATAGGAAAACTCTAAAATCCCTTGCGCGAAGATCTGTCGTAGACCAGGAGGTTATTTTCATCTTACACTGATTAAATTAAAATTCTCAATGTTAAACTCTGCTAATATCAATTATATAATACTATGCAGATTATTAATCTGGTGGTTGCTAGACAAAATTGGTTCGTAGATCCAGATGGAAAAAAGAAGACTGTTTGGTATATACCAACAGAGTTTTGCGGTGATGACGACTACTAAAACAATTTAAACTTGTACATTCAATTAGTATTAAATGGTGACTTCAAAAATATTTAATATTTTATTTTTATTGCAGCAATTTGCCCTGGATGCCCATAAGTCGGCTGACTACTTGAGGAAATTATACCATCACAACTACATGAGGACATCAACTTATGTTAGCAAGGTGAGTTGAGTGTTAGATTGTTGCAAACAATTTATCGCTTTAAAAATTAAGTTCATACAACATCAAATTTGTACGAGGCTAGACAGAACTTACTAATCAGTTTTGCTAGTCCCTAATAAACTATTATTACTAGGGTTATACTATGTACACTTACAATCTTACATGTTTGCAGATGTTCATTCCCATGAATGACCAAGGAAGGCACTGGTATCTGATGGTTGTAGACTTTACGAAGAGGAAATTAGTTTGGCTGGACTCATTGCACTCTGATGAGAGGGACCCTTTTCGTCGTAGGGCTATTTTGTTCATGGTATGCATTCAAGAACACCATTATATGTAGGCTAACACTAACTACATTGATCGCTGTTGTTCCCTAAGCAATTATCCTACAAACATTTTGCCAAACTAATTTAATTTATGTTTATAATGTGTGGCAGGCAATAATCCTCGAGGAGATAATGATGGATAAGTTGTTTGACAAGGATATCACACCTTGTTGTCCTGATTTATTGATTTCAAGTTTTTCGGTGTATACACCGCGCCATGTTTAGCAACAGCAACCTCTGTCGTTAATACTCAAAAACCTTACTATATTTATAATTAATTGATATCAACTATTATGTGTCACTAATACATTTACTTCATGAGCACAACAATGATTGTGGAGTCTGGATATCGAAATGGATGATCGAATGTCCGTTCCGATCGGACTATGGGTGCATCACCATAAGTGTACTAAATGCATATGAACATTATTTATTAGTCTTTCCCCCGTGTAACAACAACAAGACTAAGTGTACTAAATGTTAAGTATTATGTACAGGTCAACACCGCGACTAGAATGGAGTTGGCCCTTTTATTGGTGAGGTCGGCCAACAATGTCATCAAGGACGAGGTCATTGCAAAAGCGGTGAAACATTGGGAGTTTGAGAAGGAGAAGAGGGAGTGTCTGGTGAAGTTTGATGCTGTCTGACCAAGGTGTGTGGAATGGCTGGTTGGTGAATGGTAGCTGTTTGTTTGAAGTTGTTTGATTGAAGTTGTTTGATTAAAGTTTGTATGTGTAACTTCTATTATTTTGTACATCACTTTTTGACCCTTTGTGGTTGTGAACATGTATCCATCCTTAATTTTAACCGAAAGTATACTGTTTAGATTCATTAGGAATAACTAATGAATCTAAAAAGTAGACTTTTAATTAGAATTAAGGATATATGGAGTAGTTTTTTTATTTTCATTGCCTATGTTTGCCTATATATGTAGTATTTGAACAATCATGACACTATATTTTGTTGTAACTCTAACAACAAAAATGCTACTTGTATAAGTAGCTTTGCTGTTTTGTTGTAATGAGTATATGCTAATATATGTAGTATTTTGAACAATCATCTGTAATTCTGTATTTTGTTGTAACTCTAACAACAAAAATGCTACATGTATAAGTAGCTTTGCTGTTTTGTTGTAATGAGTATATGCTACTTTATGATGGTATTTTATATATTAATATTGTGCTTTGTTTTCGATGGTTTGGGATATTGTCCATGTCTCTTGAACCGTTTTAAGATAATTTGGTTATATTTTGTTTATGTCTAAGGCTTGACATATGCAGGATTCTTTTACTATGGTTATACTATATTTATACCATGTTTAACTTGGATTGTTTTACTATATTTATGTCAAATGATTTGCGTACACTAAATATACAATAACAACACATACATATGTAATTTTTTCCTTCTCAATCACAACATTTTACCTAGTGTATTGCATGTCCAATATTAACAAACCTCATTAGGAAACTCCATTCTTCCAACAATGTTTCAAATCCTATGATTTTTTTTATTTTTTTTTGAACGGCAAATTTTATTTAATAATCAGATTTCTGCTCAAGACGAGCAAAAACCGATAATTTAGAAAATACAAACAAAAAGGTGCCGTATATATGTGTCATACCCTAATTTTGCCCCAAATTTTTTATGACCATTTTTCCCTCATGATATTGTGCAACTTTTTTAAATAAGTCAACAAAATCAATTTTATTTTTCTTGCATGATTTTGCATGGCATGATCATAAATGAAGAATTTTTACCATTTTGCCCTTGCATTATTTTTATTTCTTATTTATTATTTATTTTTAAGTAGTTACTTGCATGTCAAGAAACCTTCTAAAAAAAAACAAATTTCATTTATTTTTCTTCCATTCTTGATCCATAAATATTTCATATAATCATATTTCATCATGCATATTTTTATTTTGTTATATTTATTTTATTTTTATTTATTTCATATATTATTTTGTTTATTCCAAAAAATAAAAAAAAGCAAAAGAGTGTAAAAAATTCTCATTCATTAACATATCATCATGCTTATCATTTGAGGCTTAGAATATTCCTTCTCACCACCTCACCATTTATCCAAAAAAATATCACACAATAGTACACAAAAATTCAAGGACAATCTCAAATTTGCCCTCACCAACTCTCACAACTCACCACCTCTCTTAACCTAATCCTTCTCTATAAATAGAAGCATGAAATTCAGAGCCCTAGGGTTGATAGACAGAGAAAACGGCGCAGCACTCCTTCTCTCAAACAACTCCATTTTTCCATTATTTCTCAAAAATCCAAAATCCATCAAAACACTTCAAACCTTCAATTTCTTGATCAAAATAGTTTCCATACACCTCCAGTAGATGATACCAACATCAAATTGCACTCAAAAACACATAGAAACGCCATAACCGAACTTCAAAAAAGCTTGAAACTAAGGTTAATGGATAGAGAGTTACAGAGCACCATTTGACATGATTTCAGCTTCCTCGTGTTCGTACAAGATCTCAGAAGCTTAACCCATAATCAATTTGAACTAGTTTGCCCTGAATCGTGTTTTGCCATTTTTGTACTCGTGGTGCTTTTTGCTTCGTATTTACTGTTGCTGGCTTCATTTCAAGAAAATAAGCCCAAATTCGTGATCCTTGCGAAAAATCGAGTGGGATAGACTACCCACTTACCTGAATCGACGCCGTTTGACGTCTCCGGCGACCGGACCACCGTGAGGGACCGGCGAGCTTCGCCGGAGAAGATGAAGATCTTCAATTTTGAACCAGCTTCAATTTCAGCCGTTGGATCACGCGCGTGGAGATGGACGCACGAGATTATATCGTGATTTTTAAATCACGCGCGTTAGATTCATCCGTCCACCCAGGATTTAAAAGCTTATGGTATACCCTAATTCATAACCACACTGAATCTTTTTTGTTGGACTTTCTGTTTTTTTGGTTGACTAGCGCGTAGGCTGGGCCTTAGGGCCCAGATCTGCTATTCGCACCACCCCTTTGTTACTTTCTGCACCCCCCTCTTGATTAATTTTTTTAGTAAATTTCAGCTTATTTCCAAAAGCACTTAAGTGACTAATAGCTTATTTAAGCTATTTTAGTCAGTTTGCTATGCTTAAATTTTGCTCTCCATATTTGAGTTCTTTATTTTAGCTTTTTTAGCTTATTCTTTAGCTTTTTAGCTTATTTAATCACTTTTTAGCTTATTTTCATAAGCACTTATTTGGTGCTTAAGCTTTTTAGCTTATTGGATCATTTGGTTATGGTTAAATCATGTGTGATTTCTGTTTGTCTCATTTGAGCATTTATTTTAGCTTTTTAGCTTATTGTTTAGCTTTTTAGCTTATTTAATCACTTTTTAGCTTATTTTCATAAGCACTTATTTGGTGCTTAAGCTTTTTAGCTTACTGGACCATTTGGTTATGCTTAAATCATGTGTGATTTCTGTTTGTCTCATTTGAGCATTTATTTTAGCTTTTTAGCTTATTGTTTAGGTTTTTAGCTTATTTAATCACTTTTTAGCTTATTTTCATAAGCACTTATTTGGTGGTTAAGCTTTTTAGCTTATTGGATCATTTTGCTTTGCTTAAATCATGTTTGATTTCAGATTATGCTTTTGCTTCTCTTAGCTTATTGTTTAATCACTTTTTTAGCTTTTTAGCTTATTTACTTAAGTGCTTAATTATGATTAATTGCTTATTTTTATTTCTTATGCTTGTCTTCAGCTCTTTAGCTTTATTTCAATTCATTCTAACTCATCTCACTTACTTTGATTTAGTTTAGCATGTTTATGTTATTTAATTCATTGTACGCTACTTTAGCTTATGCATTTTTACTTAATTTTGCATCATCAATTCTCATTCGTTCTTGATTCATTCATGCATATTTAACTATATTATGTTGATTCATGCATTCTCATTTGAATACTTGCATTCATTCACATTTAATTGTCGCATTGTTATTATTTCGATTGTCATCGTTATTTAATTTTGCACACTATTGTCTTTGAACTTGACTTTTCATAATCAAACTTAATCAACTCTTTGCAATAATGGATGAAAAAGGGGGAACTTAGCATTTGCTTCTTTCCGCTCCGGATAACTTGGATCCTAGACATTTGACTAGTGATGGCAAGTTGTTCTCATCTTAATAAAACTCTAAAATAAACCAACCTCCGTCTTTTCTTTTCGGAAATACTTTCTTAATCAAACTTAATCAAACTCTTTGCAATAATGGATGAAAAAGGGGGAACTTAGCATTTGCTTCTTTCCGCTCCGGATGACTTGGATCCGAGACATTTGACTAGTGATGGCAAGTTGTTCTCATCTTAATAAAACTCTAAAACAAACCAACCTTCGCCTTTTCCTTTTGGAATGCTTTCTTAAACAAATTAAATCAAGACTTTCATAATAACAAAGGTGAAAAAGGGGGAATTTAGCATCTGCTTCTTTCCGCTCCGGGTAACTTGGATCCTAGACATTTGACTAGCGATGGCAAATTGCTCTCATCTTAATTAAGTGTTAAAAGTTAACCTCTACACACTTAAACTTCTTTTCAGAAAACATGAATATACGCTTTATCCATTCCTCTGACACATACACAGCTTAAGCCTCCAAGCGGAGCATACAAGCGTCGTTGTATCAGCGGAATGCGAGTTAAGCCACATCCGTTAATCAAACTTTCTTCTTAACAATTGATACGCGTTTTATCTATTCCTCTGACACACACACAGCTTAAGCCTCAAAGTTGAGCATACAAGCGTCGTTGTATCAGCGGAATACGAAATAAACGATATTCATTTAAAATTAAACAACCACACAAACATTTTTACCAGAACTACGTGAGTTTTGAGTTTCCCATTGCACCGGGGAATACGTAGGAGCGGACTCCTACAACCGTCAAACTCAACTAATAAAAACTTTTCTTTTAATTTCTTTGGAAACGAAGTAGAAAATAGCCAAGTGATATAGTAATTTAATTCAAATCTACGCAGACAAACCCAAACCACCTAAACGGTTCCCATCGAGTACGATGGATGCGAGGGGTGCTAATACCTTCCCCTCGCATAACCAACTCCCGAACCTAAACCAAGGTTTTAGCGATATTTTCCTTTCCCCTCACGGGATAAATAAACGTCTATGGCGACTTCATTGTATGAAAATGGAAGTGATTTTCCAGCCCGCTACAGCTAGGGACTTCACTGGGGACTCTTGAGAGTTAAGCCCAGTTTAGTTGGTTTGTTCGTTTGTTTGCTTTTCCAGGTTTGCAGTATCTTACTCTATCTTTTATTTTATGTCAATTATATGCTTGGCTGGCTGTTTCTCTTCTTCTACTCCTTCTTTTTTTTTCTTTTTTGCCCTTGCGGCGTGGTTACTTTGAGCAGCTCTACACCCGAGCTTGAGAAAAGCTTAAGTTAAGATAGGGGTTGTTATGTTGGGTTCCTAGACATTTGACTAGCGAGCGCTGACATAATCGCCCCGCCTTAGGTAGATCCTCTTGAAAGTGTTGGGTTCCTAGACATTTGACTAGCGAGCGCTGATGTTTTCTTGTTGGGTCCATGACCTTAGGGACCTTTTTACCGGTCTAGAACCAAACCTCGTTATTAGGGACCTCTGTTTAGAACCCTAGAGGAGATTCCCTTTTGGACGCGTTTGTCGTGAGCTTTGCAAGAGCGACATCGTTTCCAAAGGGGCAATCCGTGATTTAACCATATCAAACCTAGAACGACATGTGAGAGAGATGGGTTACAGGTAACTTTGAGCCTTTCGACTTCAGCAATGTTAATTACACCTCTGCTTCACCGCGACAGAATCTGCGAATCTGCTACAAAAGTGCATCCATGCATCCATGCACTCATGCATTCATTCATAAAAAATTCATGATTAAAATATTTTCGCATAACATTTGCATAAAAAATAAAATGATGAAGCATAAAAACTTTTGCATGCATTTGCATTCATTCAAAAGATCATTATCTTATCTTCATATGTCCACCAAAACAGCTTCATCCCCGACATTGATCCCGGATTTCAAACATTTCAAGGAAACCATGGAAAACATGCAGAAGCAGATTGATGCCTTGAGAGGCGATGTGGACCAAGTGACTGACAAGTTGGACCGTGTTTTGGAAATACTAGCTAATCTCAGTTTGCCTTCAAGAGTGGACGCTGTAACAGTGGGGGCAAATCCTCCAATTGGTTCCCCTTTGTCAAAAGTGATGTGGCCTTCATTCGGTCCATCATCCGAATATACTTCCGCAGTTGCTCAAGACACCCAAGAGCCAATGAGCACCAACACTGAATTTCCAATTGGCCAGCCAAGTACTCATCAGGTCCAACCCAGGCTTGCTATGCCTCAAAGTCTAGAGGACCCCACGAATGCTCATCAAGGTGATAACTCTAAGGGAAAATCTGTTGCATCCCCGAGTGAGGAGACTCGCCAAAAGTTCAAGGCAATAGAGGACAAGCTAAGGATGATGGAATCATTCTTACCCAACAATGTCAGCCCACCTCACTCTCACTCTCGCTCAACGGTGTTTGCTCACACCCCATGCTTCAATCATCCAACAGTTGCTCAACCTCAACAATCCCAAAGGTTTCCAAAGCAGGCAATACATAGGCCTTTGGATCATTCTCAGTCAAGACAGTTTGCACAGAACCTAGGACAACAGCAGAGTCAACCAACGGCCACTCAGGGAAAGAAAGTCATTGAGCCAATCCCAATGCCATGCAGCCAACTCTTATCATATCTGGTGCACAATGGGATGGTGACCCCAAGAGCTTTAAAGCCAATGATCGCGCCGCTCCCGGCTTGGTATGATCCCAAAGCAAAATGTGAGTTCCATCTTGGGGCAGAAGGACATACTATTGATAAGTGCAAGGCTTTCAAATACAAAGTTCAGGAGCTCATTGATCAGAAACTGTTGACTTTCAAAGATGGTGAACCCAACTGTGAACGATAGTCTGTTGTCCAGTCATGCAGACCCTTATGAGGATGCTAGTTGAAGAGTTCAAAGATTGAATCAAGCCATGAAACTATCTTTTGGCTGTCCTGTTTTAATTTCCTTGTTGTTAAGTTTTATTAGCATTTAAACTTTGTTTGTTTGCAATAGTAATCTTAATGAAATAATAATGCATGTTTTGAATCCATTCTTAAATGTCCATTCACTTTTCTTCTATTTCTTCAAAAGCAAAAAATATATATCAATACTGCTCATTTCATTTCTTTCTGTTTGAACAAAGATTGGAGAGAGTATGATGAAAAAACGAAATAACCAAGTTGCTACAGTATGCTTTCAAATAAAACTTTGTTGATGATGTAAGGCATTGTTTCAAATTCCCAAACACCGGAGAAATAAGGGAGATAATCCGTAGTCATCCCCTTTGAGCCTAGAAGTTGATGTTTCTTTCTATACGAAAAAACCCGCAATTTTAACTCGGGGCAGGGTAGTGTTCAATTAATTCGACCATGCGTTCGAGTTTCAAGAGAAAAGCAAAAAAAAAGTCAATAAGGTGTTCCTCATCACCCATCATCAAGGCAGTCACAATTCGCCAAACAAAATACAAAAAAAAAGACAGAAAGAAAAGCCCGCTAAGTCAAAACCTCAAAATGGCTTAGGCAAAAATTAGTGTATCCCGCTAGACTAAAAATGCAAAAGAATAGTCTAGGCAAAAGTTAGAGATTGAAAAAAAAAAAAAAGAGAGAAAAATGCAAAAAGCAAAAGTCACCAAGATTCATGACAAAACAAAATCATGTGACTAAAACAAAAGGCAATGTGACTGCCACAAAAAAAAGGGGGGGGGAACACATCCTCGGTTCCCGAACCATCACAATCTCAGAAAACCTCTTGGGACTTAAACTTGTGAGTTGAGTTAATTGAACTTAGGGCTGAAGATCATCACGAAGAATGGGACGGGTTGAAATCAAAATTTTGAGCCTTATATCCTTTTATTCAGAAACCGTGAACCAGGCCACGTTATAACCCTCAAAAGACCTAATTGAAGCAAGGTTTAGCTTGAAAGCATACGGTAGCAAGGTTGCGTTAACCTGACTCCCAAAAATCTTTTGTTAATATCATACTCTCACACTTTCTTCCACAAATACATCCAATGTACATAAATACCATCTCAACTTCAATTTCAAACTCGCATTAAAATGGCATTTGAATTACTATTCCAAACAAACAGGTTTATCTGCAAGTCTGCACTTGACAATAAGGAAGTTCCAACTCTGAACTGTTTCCAAGCAATCAAGAAGAACCTTGGACTAATCTGGGGCAGCTATCTCAGGACTTCATTTAATCATGGGGCACATCCCTTAGAAAGGTCATTCGGCATGGACAGAGTGTCCTAAGATCGCATCATGGAAAGCGATATCGAAACCCAGATTTCAAGGACCTAATAAATCAGTTCAAGACACTCTTGATTAAGGGGCAAATCACCTTGGGGTTCTGCCAATCAAAAGCAAACCCTTATGACTATGGGGTAGATCACCTGAAGATCCTGATGGCTCAGCCAAACATGTTCCAAGGATGGATCAATCTAGGGGCAAACCACCTTGGAGTTCTGCCAATCAAGAACAAACTCTTGTGACTAGGGGCAGATTACTTGAAGGCCCTGCCGAGTCGGTCGAACATGTTCCAAGAATGGATCAATCTAGGGGCAGGTTCTCCCTATATCTTTCAAGATACTCAAAGCAAAGTCTGATGAACATCTGCAACCATTGGATTCAGGATTGGTGTCGGGGATTAACTTCAAGCAACCATCCCACGAAAAGCCATGATACCACCTCCAATCATTCACCACCCACCATAGGGGCACCAATCATCGTCATGCATTAGTCATGTCATTTCATTCATACAAATCATTGTCATGCATTAATCATGTCATTTCATTCATGCAAATAATCGTCATGAATTAATCATGTCATTTCATTCATGTAAATCGTTAGCATGCATTGATCACGTCATTTCATTCAAGCATCAGGTATGCCCCATACCACAAGACCAATAACTCAGAAAAAATCAAGAAGCCAAATCAAACATCCACAATCAAGAACCTAACCTTGCATTGACAATCCTTCAAAGTCCAATGATTATTGGCAAACCCACTCGAAGACCAATCATTATTGGCACACCACTCAAAGACCAATTGTTATTGGCCCCCACTCAAAATTCAATATTCAATGGAAACCAAATAAAACCCAGTGTTCATTAACACCCATGTTGAAATCCAACTTCCAATAGCATACAGTCATTCATGTCGTCATCATGCATTGCATTTCATGCATAAATAATCATGGTAAGCATGCATACATAAAGCAGGTTCAAAGGCTTCTCCTTGCAGAATACGGGTTTTAATCACTTGATCGCCAAGAAAGACAGATTAACCTTTTTTTTCAAAGCAGATTGGTTGGTAAAACTGTCTCCCAAGCAGATTAGTTGAAGGACCATATTCAATCTCCTCCCCAGTGAATTGCAGACTTCCCAGAAAAATTCTTCTACGGGAATAACAAGTTTGATCACTTAATTACAAGAAAGTCAGATTGACCTTTTTCCAACAAGTTGGTTGGATAACCACGACAGGATGCATAAGCACATCATTTCAACACAGATAGATCTTCAGCGAGAGCTGGATGTAATCGACTTATTCAGAGGAATCCAAGTACCCGTCGAGGTGACGATTCAATTTTCATCAGTCCAGGTACCCGTCGAGGTGACGACTTATTTAGAAGAATCCAGTTACCCGTCGAGGTGACAATTCAATTTTCATCAGTCCAGGTACCCGTCGAGGTGACGACTTATTCAGAGGAATCCAAGTACCCGTCGAGGTGACGATTCAATTTTCATCAGTCCAGGTACCCGTCGAGGTGACGACTAATTTAGAAGAATCCAGGTACCCGTCGAGGTGACGATTCAATTTTCATCAGTCCAGGTACCCGTCGAGGTGACGACTTATTCAGAGGAATCCAAATACCCGTCGAGGTGACGATTCAATTTTCATCAGTCCAGGTACCCGTCGAGGTGACGACTTATTTAGAAGAATCCAAGTACCCGTCGAGGTGACGATTCAATTTTCATCAGTCCAGGTACCCGTCGAGGTGACGACTTATTCAGAGGAATCCAGGTACCCGTCGAGGTGACGATTCAATTTTCATCAGTCTAGGTACCCGTCGAGGTGACGACTTATTAAGAGGAATCCAGGTACCCGTCGAGGTGACGATTCAATTTTCATCAGTCCAGGTACCCGTCGAGGTGACGACTTATTTAGAAGAATCCAGGTACCCGTCGAGGTGACGATTCAATTTTCATCAGTCCAGGTACCCGTCGAGGTGACGACTTATTCAGAAGAATCCAAGTACCCGTCGAGGTGACGATTCAACCTTCATTAGTCCAAGTACCCGTCGAGGTGACGACTTATTCAGAAGAATCCAAGTACCCGTCGAGGTGACGATTCAACCTTCATTAGTCCAAGTACCCGTCGAGGTGACGACTTATTCAGAAAAATCCAAGTACCCGTCGAGGTGACGATTCAATTTTCATCAGTCCAGGTACCCGTCGAGGTGACGACTTATTCAGAGGAATCCAGGTACCCGTCGAGGTGACGATTCAATTTTCATCAGTCCAGTTACCCGTCGAGGTGACGACTTATTCAGAGGAATCCAGGTACCCGTCGAGGTGACGATTCAATTTTCATCAGTCCAGTCCAGGTACCCGTCGAGGTGACGACTTATTTAGAAGAATCCAGGTACCCGTCGAGGTGACGATTCAATTTTCATCAGTCCAGGTACCCGTCGAGGTGACGACTTATTCAGAAAGATCCAAGTACCCGTCGAGGTGACGATTCAATTTTTTATCAGTCCAAGTACCCGTCAAGGTGACGACTTATTCAGAAGGATCCAAGTACCCGTCGAGGTGACGATTCAATTTTCATCAGTCCAAGTACCCGTCGAGGTGACGACTTATTCAGAAGAATTCAAGTACCCGTCGAGGCGACGATTCAACATTCATCAGTCCAAGTGCCCGTCGAGGCGACGACTTATTCCCAAGAATCTAAGCACCTTTGAGGCGACGGTTCACGTTCGAAAAAATCCTGAGATAAGAGTATCAAAGACACCGGGCAGGTTTACTCTTTCCTATCATCATTCACTTCTTGGCAAAATTAGGGCATTCTGTATTTAATTATCTTCCACCAAAAGAATACGAATATCAGGGCTATTCGCATTCTTATGGTTTAAGATAATTAAATAGGGGCAGCTGTCATACCCTAATTTTGCCCCAAATTTTTTATGACCATTTTGCCCCTCATGATATTGTGCAACTTTTTTAAATAAGTCAACAAAATCAATTTTATTTTTCTTGCATGATTTTGCATGGCATGATCATAAATGAAGAATTTTTACCATTTTGCCCTTGCATTATTTTTATTTCTTATTTATTATTTATTTTTAAGTAGTTACTTACATGTCAAGAAACCTTCTAAAAAAAACAAATTTCATTTCTTTTTCTTCCATTCTTGATCCATAAATATTTCATATAATCATATTTCATCATGCATATTTTTATTTTGTTATATTTATTTTATTTTTATTTATTTCATATATTATTTTGTTTATTCCAAAAAATAAAAAAAAGCAAAAGAGTGTCAAAAATTCTCATTCATTAACATATCATCATGCTTATCATTTGAGGCTTAGAATATTCCTTCTCACCACCTCACCATTTATCCAAAAAAATATCACACAATAGTACACAAAAATTCAAGGACAATCTCAAATTTGCCCTCACCAACTCTCACAACTCACCACCTCTCTTAACCTAATCCTTCTCTATAAATAGAAGCATGAAATTCAGAGCCCTAGGGTTGATAGACAGAGAAAACGGCGCAGCACTCCTTCTCTCAAACAACTCCATTTTTCCATTATTTCTCAAAAATCCAAAATCCATCAAAACACTTCAAACCTTCAATTTCTTGATCAAAATAGTTTCCATACACCTCCAGTAGATGATACCAACATCAAATTGCACTCAAAAACACATAGAAACGCCATAACCGAACTTCAAAAAAGCTTGAAACTAAGGTTAATGGATAGAGAGTTACAGAGCACCATTTGACATGATTTCAGCTTCCTCGTGTTCGTACAAGATCTCAGAAGCTTAACCCATAATCAATTTGAACTAGTTTGCCCTGAATCGTGTTTTGCCATTTTTGTACTCGTGGTGCTTTTTGCTTCGTATTTACTGTTGCTGGCTTCATTTCAAGAAAATAAGCCCAAATTCGTGATCCTTGCGAAAAATCGAGTGGGATAGACTACCCACTTACCTGAATCGACGCCGTTTGACGTCTCCGGCGACCGGACCACCGTGAGGGACCGGCGAGCTTCGCCGGAGAAGATGAAGATCTTCAATTTTGAACCAGCTTCAATTTCAGCCGTTGGATCACGCGCGTGGAGATGGACGCACGAGATTATATCGTGATTTTTAAATCACGCGCGTTAGATTCATCCGTCCACCCAGGATTTAAAAGCTTATGGTATACCCTAATTCATAACCACACTGAATCTTTTTTGTTGGACTTTCTGTTTTTTTGGTTGACTAGCGCGTAGGCTGGGCCTTAGGGCCCAGATCTTCTATTCGCACCACCCCTTTGTTACTTTCTGCACCCCCCTCCTGATTAATTTTTTTAGTAAATTTCAGCTTATTTCCAAAAGCACTTAAGTGACTAATAGCTTATTTAAGCTATTTTAGTCACTTTGCTATGCTTAAATTTTGCTCTCCATATTTGAGTTCTTTATTTTAGCTTTTTTAGCTTATTCTTTAGCTTTTTAGCTTATTTAATCACTTTTTAGCTTATTTTCATAAGCACTTATTTGGTGCTTAAGCTTTTTAGCTTATTGGATCATTTGGTTATGGTTAAATCATGTGTGATTTCTGTTTGTCTCATTTGAGCATTTATTTTAGCTTTTTAGCTTATTGTTTAGCTTTTTAGCTTATTTAATCACTTTTTAGCTTATTTTCATAAGCACTTATTTGGTGCTTAAGCTTTTTAGCTTACTGCACCATTTGGTTATGCTTAAATCATGTGTGATTTCTGTTTGTCTCATTTGAGCATTTATTTTAGCTTTTTAGCTTATTGTTTAGGTTTTTAGCTTATTTAATCACTTTTTAGCTTATTTTCATAAGCACTTATTTGGTGCTTAAGCTTTTTAGCTTATTGGATCATTTTGCTTTGCTTAAATCATGTTTGATTTCAGATTATGCTTTTGCTTCTCTTAGCTTATTGTTTAATCACTTTTTTAGCTTTTTAGCTTATTTACTTAAGTGCTTAATTATGATTAATTGCTTATTTTTATTTCTTATGCTTGTCTTCAGCTCTTTAGCTTTATTTCAATTCATTTTAACTCATCTCACTTACTTTGATTTAGTTTAGCATGTTTATGTTATTTAATTCATTGTACGCTACTTTAGCTTATGCATTTTTACTTAATTTTGCATCATCAATTCTCATTCGTTCTTGATTCATTCATGCATATTTAACTATAATATGTTGATTCATGCATTCTCATTTGAATACTTGCATTCATTCACATTTAATTGTCGCATTGTTATTATTTCGATTGTCATCGTTATTTAATTTTGCACACTATTGTCTTTGAACTTGACTTTTCATAATCAAACTTAATCAACTCTTTGCAATAATGGATGAAAAAGGGGGAACTTATCATTTGCTTCTTTCCGCTCCGGATAACTTGGATCCTAGACATTTGACTAGTGATGGCAAGTTGTTCTCATCTTAATAAAACTCTAAAATAAACCAACCTCCGTCTTTTCTTTTCAGAAATACTTTCTTAATCAAACTTAATCAAACTCTTTGCAATAATGGATGAAAAAGGGGGAACTTAGCATTTGCTTCTTTCCGCTCCGGATGACTTGGATCCTAGACATTTGACTAGTGATGGCAAGTTATTCTCATCTTAATAAAACTCTAAAACAAACCAACCTTCGCCTTTTCCTTTTGGAATGCTTTCTTAAACAAATTAAATCAAGACTTTCATAATAACAAAGGTGAAAAAGGGGGAATTTACCATCTGCTTCTTTCCGCTCCGGGTAACTTGAATCCTAGACATTTGACTAGCGATGGCAAATTGCTCTCATCTTAATTAAGCGTTAAAAGTTAACCTCTACACACTTAAACTTCTTTTCAGAAAACATGGATATACGCTTTATCCATTCCTCTGACACATACACAGCTTAAGCCTCCAAGCGGAGCATACAAGCGTCGTTGTATCAGCGGAATGCGAGTTAAGCCACATCCGTTAATCAAACTTTCTTCTTAACAATGGATACGCGTTTTATCTATTCCTCTGACACACACACAGCTTAAGCCTCAAAGTTGAGCATACAAGCGTCGTTGTATCAGCGGAATACGAAATAAACGATATTCATTTAAAATTAAACAACCACACAAACATTTTTACCAGAACTACGTGAGTTTTGAGTTTCCCATTGCACCGGGGAATACGTAGGAGCGGACTCCTACAACCGTCAAACTCAACTAATAAAAACTTTTCTTTTAATTTCTTTGGAAACGAAGTAGAAAATAGCCAAGTGATATAGTAATTTAATTCAAATCTACGCAGACAAACCCAAACCACCTAAACGGTTCCCATCGAGTACGATGGATGCGAGGGGTGCTAATACCTTCCCCTCGCATAACCAACTCCCGAACCTAAACCAAGGTTTTAGCGATATTTTCCTTTCCTCTCACGGGATAAATAAACGTCGATGGCGACTTCATTGTATGAAAATGGAAGTGATTTTCCAGCCCGCTACAATATGAACACCCGAAAATAACCACCATAAATGACATCCCTACCCACAACACCTAAAAGGCAAAAACAGACTCCTTCACGAAAACAGCCACATACCCATAACCACTCATCATCACTACTCACCCCCAAATGAGCACCCATCCAAATAAAACTCTCACTATCCACTTTCGAAAAGCAACTTTTCGAAAGATCATTCAGTTTCCACCACCTCTCAACCCTACAACCCAGAACACCAACCTAGTCCACCAGAGAAACACCATAACAAGCCAAACAAGATTGCAACTAGACATCAACTCCCGATCTCGAAGCAAAATTAACCGGCCCATCGAATTCCAGCACACAATATGTAAGACAAACAACATGATAAGAGGTGGTGCAAACATCAATCGAATCAAAAAGGAAACATCTCGAAATGACACACCTTAAACACCGTAAACAACACCAAATATCAAACAAGAGCAAGCGACGACGAAAATGGACCGGAGTAATAGAGGCAGCCTCCAAAAGAAATCACCCACAACAAGATCACCCACCTCCACACCTAATCAACATCAATCACCCCCTTTAATAGCTCCCCTCAACCAAATCACCACCACCACATCACCACACAACAAAAACAATAACTAGGCATCCCACACCACCACACCATCTGCCACGGAAACAATAACAACAGAGACAGTGAGGAAGAAAAAGCTTCCACCATCACCATAAAAACCCAAATTTGGACCAAGACAACCGCTGGAAACCTAACCAAAATACCAGAACCCTCGCTTGCGTCGGAAAGATGAGAAGGAACAACCAAAAACAAAATTGAAAACCACGTCGGCAAGGGAAGCACCGACCAACCAGCGGCTAAACAGAACTGGCACCGCCATCAACCACCCCAATCCACAACCTCTGACCTTCGCAAGCAAAATCCAACAACAAACCCAAGCGAGTTTTTGTGTTCCAAACCCGAAACAGACAGAAAACCAGCAAGACAGAACTCCGGCGCGAACAAACACCAAAACCGAACCGCGGCGGCGCCACCCTCTTCCAAAACCACCCTAAAAACCTCCGGCGCAGACCTATGACCACAGAGAGCGACGAAACGGCAGCCAACCACGTCCGAAACAGATCGCGAACGATACGAAATGACAAGCACACGAACCACCACAAAACATCGAAACACATCAATCCACACAAAACCGAGCAAGAAAAGTGAAATCTAGAACAGAACAAGGTGACGCGGAGGGCTGCGCCGCTCATCACATCACCGGAAGAGAGAGCTACATTTTGAGTAGTAAGGTTTGGATTGAAGGAGGAGGCGGCGGATTAGGGTTAGTGAGAGGGCAGAGAGAAAAGTTTAGAGAGAGAAAATCTATTTTATCAATAGATCTATTTTACGTTTCAAATCCTATGATTGAAATCGATGTTGTTGGAACTCCAAACTTTCATCACTATTTGGCCAACTTCATTACCTGCAGTTTATTTCAATGACCAATTTACGTGTTCAACACTTCATTTTTAAATTGCAAAAAAGTGCAAGTCTTTCAAATGTAACTAAAAGGTTTACATTACTCAAAATCACACACAGAGAAGGCAAAAAGGCCAGGTCTCTCAATTGTAAATTGCAAAATCACTGAATTTTAAGAGCTATACATTTCAAATATTAAATCTGTAGTGATCAATAGTTTTTCTCACGTCATGTACCAAATTCAGTAATCTGCAGTAATATGTAGTAATAAAACCTCTTTTAGGGAATAAACCATGTAATTGTTCTGCTTTTCCATCTCTCAGGATTATACAGAGTTTTATTTTACTTTTTTACTCAATATGCAGATATTGTTTTACTCAATATGCAGAGATATTCTTTGTAGATGTTGCAAAAAATGCTAATACTGGATTCAATTAGTCCACCCATTTAATAAAAAATAACATGGTTTCAAACACTTTGCTGCTTCTGTACTCAACATGATTACCCATAACCTCCCCTAACTCTAACAAAATATATGGATGATCTAAATTGTGTGTATCTGTTAGCTTTTGTGTTTTAAAGAACTATATACAGTATATGCTATGAAGTTACAATTTTAATCTATGTACTATTACAATATGAAGTTACAAATGAACATTTGGAGAATTTGGTAGAATGTTTAACTTAACGAAATTTATTAAGTTAGGCAAGTGAAATTTTTAACTTATTCTTGAAAAGAATTCATATTCATTGTCATGCCCGGTTTGGGCCAGTGCAGCCAGTGCTGCAGAACTGGGCCTCAAAAATCTGGGACCTCAAATTATTATTTTTGGGTAGTATGTAGGAGGTGTAGTAGTAAATAGGAGGCCCAAAAAACAAATGTATCTTACAAATAAAAAATCTATAATGGATTTTAATAATATTGATTAGAATATGACCTTTTTTGTTACTCATTGAAGACTTTGGTTTAAAAACTTATGGTTGTTGTTTTATCTTGTTAAGGTAAAACAATTATGGTTTGTTAGTATTTTATTCAATCACCAAGTGTTATACCACATCAATTATAGTGTTGCTCAATTGATATTATTCAAGTAACAAAATTTTTTACCCTAGTATTTGAACAAGACTTATAAATTTTTACCCTAGCATTTGAACAAATTTTTTTATCATTATAGTGTTGCTCAATTGATATCATTATAGTGTTATACCCTTTGAACAAGACTTATAAAATTTTACAAATTTAGTAATATATATATTATAAACCTAGGGTAACTAAAAATGAAGTAACACAAATTCGTGGTTGATTGAAAAAGCATCCAACAACTTTTATATGTTTAGATATTCATTTATCAAGGCTATACAAAATAATAGTACGTCTCACCATGGTCTCTTCCACCACCATGAATCTTTATCTGTTCTTACACTCCTCTGCTTTCACTTGGCCCTCTAACTAAAGAAGACTTTCTAATTGTCATAACAGTAGTCTATAAGCAATATCCAATCTCTATATCTCCATGTCCACATCTCTGAAGGTATCATAGTTGAGGGAACCTTTGTCAGCAGACACCGCCTTCTCTAATATTTCCTGGGTTAATCTGTTTAAAAAGAAATTCTAGGTTAAATAATAGTTATAATCGTAAGGTGAAGTGTGATTATTGACTAGGGAAATCTAGCTAAAATAGTTCATTAATAAAACTACTTTGAAATTTTAGAGGAGTATTATACCCACGGTTTTAATATTGGTAACGATTGCTAAATTCGAATATTTGATACTGTAAACAGAATTATTTGTGCCAACATTAAAATTTTAAAAACACATACAACCCTTTTTTAGTTTGAGAAGAGAAAACACATACAACCTATTCATTGACAATGTTGTTCAACTATAATTACCCTCCAATATCTAATCTAATTGCTCAGCTTCGTCACGTTTTTGAACATAAAACAAAAATTGATATGATTTTTACAGTCAAAGTATACTTTGAATTTGCAGATGTAATTGAAAGCCTAATTTTACATTCTCAATTCACTGTTTCTTTTCATCATTATTCATTATACTTGCATAATACAATCACGTTTTCTTAGTTTTTCTCTTATTTACTATGAATGAAGGTAAGGGAGTGATGCTGTAACAACAACTCACCCAACTACCTATCATTGGCATAAGTTTAGTAGACAAAAGAAAATCTAACATTGGCAACTAATTTAATGAACCTAAAATTGCATTTTAAAGATGCATTTTGAAACCTTGTCCAAAATAGAAGAAATGGGAAGCAGAATGAAATACTCACACCCCCATGTTTCCCAAAAGCAAGGGCGACTTGAAATATCGTCTCCATTGCATCTGGCCTTTTTGTATTTCCTGTAATCAGGAGAAATATATGATTGCTTAGATCTCCTATAATATGTAACAAAATATAAGAATCACCTCTCACTCACACACAACACACTATTTACATCTTCTACATACATTGTATTATTAAATGATCCAATCGATTACAAATATAGCTGACAATGATTTTCTTTGTTAGCCATCTTTAACTCTCACTCTTGACAAAAACATTACCTCAGTATTTTATTAGAGAACCGATAGTTTCTTAACAGGATTTAAAAGTTTACTCGTATACAATAATAAACTCTTCACTACCAAGCAAGCAAGGAAAAAAAGATATTTTATAGAAAAGGCTACAAATTTTATCTGAATAAAGATAAGTACACAAGCCTTGATACAAAAGATAGCTAACTTCAAAAAAAGGAAGACAGGTCAAGTAGTCATTCAGCACATGATAAATATAAAAGTAATACTAGGCTCTATGGTCTTAGCAAGTTCTTCGGCATGCTCAAATTCCCTCGAAATATCACTTTCAATTTGAGATAACAAATCCTTCGGCACTTTGGTGTTTTCATCAATACATTTTTCCGAGTCGGGACTACCATGTTTCTTGCTGGTGCTCCTTCCATATCTTGAAGCTTCTTGACTTGGACTTCCTTCCATAGTGAGGAAAAGATGGAGTAGAACTTAAACTATTGCATAAATATTGCACAACTCTTATGAACACACAACATATGTATACACAGTAGGCACACACAAATTAAGAGAACAAACAAAACAAAAATATAATCAATTCTAAATAGTATATGATATTAAGAAAAATGTATGGAACAAAGGAGCTAAATCCTTCAATTTTAGAGAACACACTATATGATATTAAGAATCAACCTTAAAAAAAAATCAACCAACCAATATATATTCACATAAAAGTAATACAAATTAAAAAATTAGAATTGAAAGGAGGAAAAACGAATAAAAATACGAATTTTATATCAAACTATACTTATTTTTCCATCCTTATCTTTAATTGATGTTGTTCTCCTTCATCATTCTCTTTAGTTTCAAAGAGATCTGTATTATTATTAAAGATATTACTAAGGAGGAACTGCAAGTCACTCAAAAGGAAAAGATGGAGTAAAAAATTACCCTAAGGTGAAACTAAAAGTTCATATGAAAGAAACCATTGCAATATCGGTTTCTACATTACATTTGTTAGAAAGGCTTGTAAAGATTATTGATATTAAACTATTCATCATGCTGACAGATTCCAAACAATCCGAAGGATTCATAACCACCAAAAAGATTCAGAACCTACGGGACAATTTTTGAAAACAAAGGATGCTGCAGAACCAGATCCAAGGCCAAACCTAGAAGCAGAGACACCCAAAAACAAGAACAGAACCGACAAACTAGAAACTATTAACCACCGGCGTGAACGGAGGCGGAGACGGAGGTGAAGACAAACCCATTTGAGTTTAAGATCCAAACAGATGAAACATGCCCAAAAGGGTTTCTCAAAGCAAAACACCAGTACATCGGCACTGCAACGGCCGCCGGAAAGAACACTGACCGTCGCATACAGATCTGACGTTAGCGGAGGGCAAGGTCACTTGTCGTATACAGCTAGATAAAGAAGGAGTTTGGATGTTGAAGGATAAGGGCAGCACAAGGGCGGTGGTGGATGTTGAGTGTTTGGCGGTGCTGGGTTTTTGTTCGAGTAGAGAGAAGAGAGGATGAGTTCCATGATGAACACATGAAGAACAATGAGGGATTTTCGAAGATAGTTTCAATTTGATATTTGATTTAGGGATTTATGATGTATGATTTATTAAATCAAATGAAATGTTTTATTAAATCAAATAAAATAATATGTAAATTTTAGTATAAAAAGTTAATAAAATAAAAGAATCAATATAGTGTGAATGACTTGCGTAGACCACCTGCACCGTATAACAGGTCCATTTTAGGGCAAATTAGGGCTTTGCTCCCATTGGTCAATTGGGCCAACTGCACCGCTGCAGTCCAAGACCCAACTGCACCCTAGAACTTCCCTTTATTATATGGAAAATGCAAGCAAGTACCCTCCAACACTCTTTAAGAATCCATGTATCTCTTATTTATTCTCTCCACCCATTTATTATTATTATTATTAAAAAAAAGTTAAATATTTCAATTCTCAATGCATTAACTTCACATTTTGTTTTAAAAATTTACTACGTAAGATGCTTTGCCTCGAAAACGCTCATTAGCAAAACTCTTATTATAACCTTTTGCATGTACCCAACCATCACAATATATGATATCCATCATCATCACTGGAACTCCACCACCACCCCCAAGGTTGGTTTATGTTTTCATACAATAACACCTGTAAACAAGAAACCATAGCAATAAAGTAATCATCCCAACCAATAATGAATTGGTCTAAATAGTAAAACAATTTGGTCGCTTAAGTATATGGTCAAGCGTTCGAGTCATGCATCTTGTGTATAGGAAAAGTTTAGTTGGAAAGGGAGAATCTTCATTATGGGCTCTATAGGTTTCATGACGAAGATTAGTCATCGCTAACGGCCGTAGAATCTTAATAACTATATCATAGTAACCCCAAAGTAATAATCCCAACATATACAAGCTAATGCAACAATCACAATTTCATGTATACATGAATGATCCGCCACTAATTGAAAAAAAGGGCTTTACTTAATAAGCACTCCACATATTTATTTATTTATTTATTTATTCATTCAACCCTTACATATTTTACACTATGCGTGTATTTTTTTTTTACTCTTTAACCAGTACAGAAAGGTAAGAAACCATATAGGTGCACAAGATCCATACACTAGATAGGTATACACTCATCTTTAATATAGTTGCTAAGTATTATTATTGGATGGAAACTAAATCCATATGATTCCATATTCATACTTGGCTAGTAAAGTTGCTAAGTAATTTTCAGACCCTAGTGCCTTTAAACTTCTTCTCAGCCTCCCTGCTGTCAATGACCGCATCATGGTATCCATAACCATAACGTCCTGAATCATCCCTCCTGTAATATTCATCACCATAATCCCTACCATCATCAATGAATGTGACATGTGTTACTGAATCGCGTGGTCGTGATTGAGGCTGGTTAAAATTTTCATGAGGCCTTGTGATACCAGAGCCCGTCCTGTCAGTAAAGCGAGGCGAAGAATTACCTGTTGCACCCCAATTGTCTAAAGGGGTTGGAGTTGGACTATCGTAGTAGTTATCACGCTTTGCAGCTTCCATCTTCAACAATTCCATTGCTTTTTCAATATCGTGAATTGGCTCGCTTAATTGAGTCCCTTGTCTCGGTGCTCTAGTCCAATTTGAACTAATTTTTGGTCTATTGGAATTGGACCTGTTGCTGGAATAATTAGCAACATTATCACCATCATCATATTTAGGATTGCTGCTACTTCCAAACGGCTTGTTGTCGCGGTTAGCTATACCATAGCCATTACCATAGTTGTCATTCCTAGTGGGCTTGTATCCTTCTTTTTTGTTGTAGTCACTACCATACCCATTAGGACCATCATAGTTGTCGTTCTTAATGCTACTTACAATCGGCTTGCGTGCTTCTTTGTCACCACCATGTCCATTATTATAGCCATCGTGAGTACTCCTTATGCTACCTATTCCAATTGGTTTGGGTCGTTCTTTATAAAGATTTGGATCTCCTACCACTGGTGCACGGCGGTCACCACCATACCCATTAGGACCATCATAATTGTCATTTCTAATTGGACTAATTCCAATTGGCTTGCGTCCTACTTTGTCGTCACCATATCCATTATTATAGCCATCGGGACTACTCCTCATGCTATCTCTACCGATCGGTTTACGCCCTTCTTTGTAGGGATATGTATCTCCTACAAATCCTGCACGATGGTCACCACCATACCCATTAGAACCATCATAGTTGTCATTTCTAATTGGACTAATTTCAATTGGTTTGCGTCCTCCTTTATCACCGACATATCCATTGTTATAGCCATCGGGGCTACTCTTTAAGCCACCTCCAATTGGTTTACGCCCTTCTTTGTGGGGATATGGATCTCTTACAACTCCTGCAGGATTGTCGCCACCATACCCATTTGGACTATCATAGTTATCATTCCTAATTGGACTAATTCCAATTGGCTTGCGTCCTTCTTTGTCACCACCATATCCGTTATTATTATAGCCATCACGAGTACTCTTTAGGTCATCTCCTCCAATTGGTTTACGCTCTTCTTTGTGGGGATATGGATCCCCTACAATTGTTGGACGATGGTGACCACCATAGACATTAGTACCATCATGTTTATCGTTTCTAATTGGACTAATTCCAATTGGCTTGCGTCCTTCAGCCGTTGGCTGTGGGCTATGGCGACCGCGATCAGCTACAGGACCGAACCTTTGAGGATTACGGCTAGCTTCATGATTCTGCACCTTGGTGGGGAACTGATTATCAACTTTACGCGGGGAGTTATGAACAGCGCTTGTTTGATGATACCGGTCATCATCATCGGATTCATCCCCCGAAGATGCATATTTTTCTGTTGCTGGTTCATCATAAGGCCTGCTAGTAACCGGAACTATTGTTTTTTTGGTAACTGCGCCTTCGGAGTAATTACTACCATTACTCTTGGGAAGGAAAGGAACAAACGGTTTTATAACAGCCGGTTCACGCGTTCCATTTCTCATGGTACTGTAAGTCGAGACACTACGGTACACATAACCATACTCTCCCATCACTTTTATCTACTTCTTTGCTTTGTTATAAGATCAAATTCTTTTAATAACAAATCTAACTTAACTTCTCCTTATATAGGAAAAAAAAAATACAGTGATTATAAAACTTGACATAGATATGAACCATATGCCTCCACGGTTCAACTAAGAGATAGAAGAATCATTCATGGTCAAGAATCTCAAGATAAATGTTGTCTATGAAAGTATAGAATCACATTCTGTCAATAAGATGTGAATGGATAATATTTAATACTCCCTCCGGTCTCATATATAAGAAAATTTTCAAAAAAACACACCCTTTAAGAAAGTAGGTAAATGCATTGTTTGAGGAGAAAATACACCTTAGAAAGTGTAAAACATTGCATTTATTAGTTGAAATTGGAATAATGTCATAAAACATAATAATTGTAATACACTTTTGCTTATATTTGAGACTTTAATTTTTTTTGTTTTGTTGCTTATATTTGAGACCGGAGGGAGTAGAATGGAAGCTAACCAAAAATGATTAAATTCTAGTGCCTTTTTAAAGTGACATACATCGTTTTCGATCGGATATAAATGCATATGTTCGTTGGTGTTGGAGTCCAACAAAAAGAGAACAAATTAAAGTAAAGAAAATATCATAAGAATCTATACAAAGCTAAGGTTCAAGGAAGGAATATGAAGCATGTTAATTAGTTAGTTGGAATTGGCACATAGGGGCAGCATGTTAATAGAAGAGAAACAGTATAGAGGTGCAACATCGAACAAATGCGCGATGTTGATACATGTTGCTGTGAATTTCGAACCATCACATTACAGGGTTGGAATCGTAAAATAAATATTACAAAGGGTAAACCAAAATTCGCTAACATTACATGATTTAAGACTATTTAATCCAATATTTTTTGGAAGATGTTGCTAAGCAGTAATCAGTGGTCTTTCTTCTTTCCAAATGGTTATGTTATTATGCAAGTCAATAACAAGATTTTTATTCTCCACAAACCAGTATATAGTTCAAGAATGGGTTCTCTAACTTTGTTCCATGAAGCACCCTGCAATTTCAACAGTAATAGTATATATATTCTGATTAATCCCAAATAGCAATATTCTTACAAATATCACTTGTTGAGCTGTTTGGAAATTAATTGAGAAATGATCTTAGGGTAGAGAGGTATAGGTGGTAGATTAGGTGGTAGACTAGTACAGTAGTTAGACCAATATTGTCACAATATTCCACTTTCCAAATTAAACGACACAGGTATAGTTACAAAGTCTTATCATCCCAAATCCCAATTTTACCATGTTCCTTTTAAATAAAGGTCGGCGACCGCGAAAACGACCGCGACAAAACAGTTTTGGCAGGTATCGATACCGTTTCCGTTATTACCGTTTTTTATATTAAAGAACAAACTGTGATTAATTCACACCGCGACGACCGCAAGTAGTGTCGTAACACATGTACCGACCGAAATCGCGAAAACCTTTACGTAACCGAAACGCGACCGCGACCGTTTTTTAAAACCTATTCATAATGTTTTATCAACCTTAGATCTATCTATTTGTGACAACTATTTTTCTCCTCCAAGAATGCTACAATAATTTGAGTGATAAATTGAAGATGAATATGATGATTGAACTAATAATTCTCAAACATGTTACATGTGTTCACACACTAAACTTTAAATTTGATTTGTTTTATTAGTTTATATTAGATTTTTTTTTTAACATCAAAAGAAAGTATATAGAATGGGTAAAATATACAATATAATTTGTTGTTGTACAAAATATATTAAACCATAATCAGAATTCAGAACTGATATCATATTAAATTTTTAGTGCGCATGTCCAAAAATTCAAATAATTTTAATTTCACCCATATTACTTTACCTACAGTTTGTATTATTGAACTCAAGTTAAGTGATTAATGATTTTTTATTTTTATAAATCTAGCATTTTCTGCGCACAACTATAGTTAGAAATTAATTTTTCGAGCTTTGTGATTCAAATTTGTGTCCTCCCCCTAAGAATTTTAATGCTACTGTATACTCAAATCAAAAATTTAATATAGGACTTTGGTTAAGTTAAAAAAGACACCATGTCATTTCATTTAAACACTCTTAAACAGTGATTAATGGACTTTAGTTGAGGATGAATTCAGGGTCGCCCCTATGCACGTGGCACATTTAAAATGGGGGCTTAAAAAAGTTATAGGGTAGTACTACCCATAGTAGTATTAGTAAATTGGGGAAACAAATAATATGAAGACTTGATTGATACAAAAATTGCTACTCCCTCTGTTATAAAATATAAGCAAAAGTTGGTCAATAAAAGTGAATGTATTTAGCCTAAATTTTGAACCAAATACATCAAGTATCTTTGACTCACTTTTGCTTATATTTTGTAACGGAGGGAGTAATATTTTCGTATTTATTGATTAGAATGTGAATATTTTTTATGTTAGTTACGGGGATGATTAGTTTTTTATGTTATTTATAATTTAAATCGATGATGATTTTATTACTAAAAATTGCATTGCATTTAGGTCCAATTTTAACATTTGAACAGAGCCTCTAAATATCCGGAGTCTGCCCTGGAAGAATTGTATGAAAGAATTCGAGTTCGATTATTAGGTGAAACAATTCTTTGCCTGACTTTATTTATCTTTTGGCCGAATTTCAAATTATTAAGGAGTTTCTCTTGAAAACCAGACGATTATTAATGCGGAAAAAATACATGTTATTGACCTTAATTAACGTTTTTTTGGGCGTAAAACAGATATACTCTGCACGCAACTGCAAAGACTAATTTTTCAAGTCTTGTGAGATACAAATGAGGGGCAAACCGTCATAAAAAGTTTTAGCGCGGCTGAATGCTCAAATGAAGGATCAAACTTAGGATCTTGATTAAGCTAAAAATTATCTGCATCATCTCATCTAAACGTTATTGGGTTGACCTTAGTTAACTAACTCGTAAGAATTTTGTAACCATATATTAGAATAATGCTAAGTTACTGGGAAGAAGAAGAAGAAGAAGAAGAAGAAGAAGAAGAAGAAGAAGAAGAAGAAGAAGAAGAAGAAGAAGAAGAAGAAGAAGAAGAAGAAGAAGAGAGATACATTAAGATCTTGTGTGGACAATTTTACATGTTCTCCTTTTTAATTTTAGTAAATCTTAACCATTGATTATATCTGATGGCTGAAAATGATTTTTTTAATTATTAAGTGGCAAGCAGCAATGATGTGGCATCTGAGTCACTTAAGTGACTTGCCACATATGCATTGACAGGTCAAAATTGATCTTTTGCAAAAAAAGTAAACATAGGGGACTAAAAGTGCTATTTTCAAACTCAGGGGCAAAATTGCAAGTTTATGAAACTTAGAGGGCCAAAAGTGCAATTTAGCCAACAACAAATTAGTACTTAACTTTTGAATTTAGCAATCGAAAGATTATACTTATGTTCCTTTTGCCAAGTATTAATTTAAATTATCATATATTTTACCTTTGGGTGGTCAAGGAACTTAGAAAAAGTGTTTAATCTTGGTATCTCATAGTGTTTAGGAAAACGTTTACAGTATATTAATAAGTTCTTTGTACAAAATGATCATTTTTGGCAAATAAACATTCTACTTCATCCTTGGTGAAGAAATATAGGAATGGCAAATTAATTCAAATACTTCTTTTCGTTACATTGAGTTAGTCAACTCAATTACAAAAGTGATAGTACAAAAAATAAATGCATATTATAACCTAACTTTATCAGCTTCTCTTTTTTTTGACAAAATGATCAATTCCGCCAGAAAATCTTCACTTTCTGACAGAAATAAGTATTTTGTGAGGGAAAATTGCTGCAACTAAATTAGCATTTTCTTGTAGTGTATGCTTGGAGATTGTGTACCATCATACAAACATGTCACAAAAGCTTCATCCCTCAACAAGAATTTTTTTTAATTTTATAATCTCAATGGGCCATAAGAAATGAAATAAAGTTACATAAACAAAAAGTACTCCATGCTCAATTCAATACATGGAGCTAGGTAGCAATAATGAATAGGATAAGGAATGCATCTCAACCTTTAGGCAAAAAACAAAAACAATATGTTGGTTAATTAAGGTAAATGGTTTGTAGTTTTGGAGGATTTCAACCACTTGATGAAGTTTTGAAGGGTAGCTTCGTCAGATCTATAGTAATTTTGTGTGAATTGAAGCAATTGTGACCATGTGAAATCAGGATATTGTTTTGTCCCATCTATACTCACAATATCTTTTGGGGGTCTTAACACTTTGTCATCTTTAGGGCACAGAAAGAATGCCAAGGACCTCCTCTCTTTGTGACTATTAACCACTGCCCTATGCAAGCAACTCTTGTATCTCCCATTTGATAATGCCTAAACAACCAACCAACAAGTAAGTTATTAATTCGTACACTTTTAATTATTATATATATACATGGTCCTTGTCTCATAAACCAACTTCATAAGTTGAAATTTCATATCTTTTTCCTATCTAATAAGTAATAAAAATACCACTCGTTTTTCAAAGAATTAAGGCATGAAAACGGTGCTTTTATCCATTCACGAGGTATGATGGTTGCTTTGCTGCCTTACTATATATAGGATGAAAAGTATTGCTTCAAGTATATGCAAATCTAAATAAATAATAAAATGTTCTATTCTAGTCTAGTACACACACAAAGTTGGACCATTTGGTTTTGTATTTTGCAATAATTTTTCAACGTTGACATAGAAAACAATAATTTATTTTTTTTATCAATTATCTATTTCAAAGTGTTTGACATTTTTTTCAAATAGTAAGTATTTAGGCCGATGGGTGAACATCTAGAGAAGATTTCTCTTTCCACCCCATGTCTCTTTTTCACCCCCAAAAATCCAATTTTATCCTCCAAAAGTTCGGTTTTCATTTACCGAACTTTTTTTAAGGGTATAAACATGTGTTTTCAACCGTTTAAAAGTTTGGTTCGCATTTACCGAACTTTTTTTTAAGGGCATAAACGGAAATTCAGGGGTGAAAAAGAAAAGCACGGGTGGGAAGAGAAATCTTCACATCTAGAAAGCTGAGATTTATCCGGCCCATAATATTAATATCAAACATTTTTGTGTCAAAAATCAAAATCAAACATTGAAGCTTTTTTTCTTTCAATATTTATAATAGTCACTTTTATAACCATTTTAAACAAAACACAATATAATTAAACTGAAAACAGGCCTTAGAGAATACTAGCAACAGCAACTATACACCTAATCATACTTTAGTAGAAAAAACCTAAAATTTTCAATGGCTGATGATTGATAAAAATATATATGTCATGCACACGTATACTATTCTGTCTTATTTATATTTTGCATAACAAATAGACACATATTGTTATATATTTTCATAACATTTTAGGAAATTATATATGTAGTTGCATTTCAAAATTAAAATTTCATGATAAAAATAAATATAAAATGTGGATAAATACAAAATTATTTGATTTGTTATGAAAATGCCTAAGGTCAAAGTCATATAATTTACAAAAAAAGGTGTATCATTAATTTATTGGTGTTCAAATCTTTTATTTTTATTTTTTTGCTAAAAGGAAATCATCAATAGTTAAAATGAATAAATTTTATAAAATTACCATTTTTTTTCTTTCATTTATCATATTTTTTTAATGGGTAAATGAACTTTTACCCCGTGCAATGTATGCGTGTTTTGCTTTATCCTTGCAAAGAAAAATTTGAGAATGCCCCCTTGCTATGTTGAAGAATTTTGTTTTACCCCTCTCTGTTGACTTTTTTGCTGACGTGGCAGGAAAAAAGTCATTGCCACGTCAGCAAAAAGTGAATTTTTTCCTGCCACATCAACAAAAAATCAACAAAGTGGGGTAAAAAAAATCCGTCAACATTGCAAGAGGGCATTCTAATTTTTTTTTTTTGCAAGGGTAAAGCAAAACACGCCTATACGAGTAAAGGTCCATTTACCCTTTTTTTTTAATTGGTATGAAATGATAAAATAAAATGATTTGGAAGTGAGTACTGAGTAGTAACATGAGATCTAACAATAATGCACGCTTATGTACTATGTTTCACCATTATTGGTGTAACTTTATCAGTTCATGCCCACAACAAAGTAAAAGTGATCTGCTCATCTCATCAGTCAGTTTATAAGAAGCAAAATCTTTGAGATCAGTTCAGTAGTCTCAGTTGATTGATTTATGTCTAAATGTCAGTCAGAGTTACGCACAGCCACAAAGTAAAGTGATACTATATCATGTAAACATACAAAAAAACAACATTTATAATTCACCTTATATATAGTATGCATATGATACTATAAAGCATAGACACCGACACGCACATTGGACACGACACGAACACTGACATGGAGACACATAATAATTTAGAAAAATGACATAATTCAGTGTAATCATAAGTGTTGTGTCGGTGTCCACACCGACACAGACACGTGTCGGACACAGACACGCCTAATCCGAGAAGTGTCTGTGCTTCATAGATATGATATGTATGTTGAGAAAGGGCCTACATACCGTAAAAGTATCACCAATGTTAACAACAAAGGCATCTGAAAGGGGTCTAACCGTTTGCCATTTATGGTCAGCAAACACATCAAGACCTCCAACTTGATCTTGATGAAGTATTGTCAATGTTGTTGGGTCACAATGTGGTCCTGTCCCTAATGCAACACTTGGTTCTTGGCATGATGGATAATAGTTGCATCTCATGATAGAACTTCCATCTTCAAATAAGTACTTATAATGTGACCTTTCTACTCCTAAGCTTATTGCCAATATCTCCATCACCTTCATCCCTAATTTCTTCATTGCTTCACAGTACTTCTGGAATGCCTCACTGCATAATTTATAGGGCACAAGTACAATTTATATATAACTCATGTTTTGTGTCGATCTGTCTATATATACCAATATTATATTGGTAAAAATTCAAGTCCTAGCTAAAATAAACAATTTTTTTATAGATTAGAGTGAAGTTAGACCCAATATAAATAAGTAACACATTACATTAATGATTTGTGTGCAATTAGACAAAATACTCAAAACTAGACATATACAGGGCGACCATGTTTCAGACTGGACTAAAGCCCATAATGTCAAAGTCTCATTAAACATGAGACACATAGTGTTACCAACCACATAATATTCAATCCCTACAGAAAAGGACGCATACGTCCTCCATATCATATGGGTTCAACCAATGAGGATTCAAGATAGTACTAAAAATGTACTATTATGGTCTCCCTAAAGTAGTGGAATTGTCACTCTCCATGCATACTCATGCAAGGTTAGGCCTACAGATATTGTATACCCCAAACACCTAAGTTACGCAGTTTTCACCCGATTCTTAGCATTTTCCCTCATTTAAATATTGACTTTAGCATTGGAGTGCTAACGTTTTTGCAGGTACATTTCTTCTCGGTAGCTAAAGCTCACAACAGCTAAACTCAGTCACTCAACCTCGCCATTGGAGTTGTTCCATTAAGAGCAGATAGTGTGACTCCAGTTACGTGATAAATATAGGTGATTAAGTGGATCTTGAATAAATACTAATATCAATATAATTAGAAATTTTGTGGTGAAAAATATCTCACTTAGAAACAAGTTTTGTCAATTTTTATTTCATGATATATCTTAATAAAATATTACTTTATTTTTCATATAATAAGAAACTTTTGAAGCCAAAATAAAGCACATTAATTAATCTTAATTAACTATAACATATATAGTCTTACCCAGCTTGTTGAAAGTCTTCCCCTAAGGTGGAGTCAAAGTAGTTAGTGACAACAGGCTCAAAGGTATCATTATCATGAAATGGAAAAGAAAGTGTTTCCTTCCAAGGCAATTTGGAGGAGAATCTATCAGCATGAGCACCAGAATAACCCCACATTGAACCTTTCACCTTACGAACACTAAGTTTCCTATCAATTGGAAGCTTAAAAAAACCATCCATTTGATCATAAGCATCACTAATGAGACTCAAATCAACACCATGATTAATCACTTGAAAAAACCCATGTGTTGAACAAGCTTTAGCTATGAGTTTTGCAGCATTTATTGTGGCCTCTTTGTTACCTTTAAGGAACCCATCAAGGTCTATCAATGGTGCTTGAAATTCTTCATTTGCATTCACTAGATACTCTTTTGGCCAAACAAAATTCATTGGAACATTACGTTGTTTTTGTAACCATGAAGGGTCATAGAAATGATTTTGATGAACTTTGTTTTGATTGTTTAGACTAGACACTAAGCAAAGACCAGAATCCATGACACAAATGTTAATGTGTGGAAAAATAAATTAATTGTATAGTTGAGAAAGTTAAGGAATGAGGAAGTTAATAATTAATATATAATACACATATGAAGATTGGTGGGGCTATTTATAGGCACATATCAAGTAAGGCCAAAATATGGCATGTATTTTGTAGGTTGAAGGATGGAATATAATGTAAGTAATATATAATAATAAAATTGCAACAAAACAAAAAAATGGAATCAAATTTGTAAAATAAAAATGAGAATGAATTGAAGGTCATGCCTCACGCGTGAGGACTTTGTGGATGAATTTGCACGCTTTTTAGAGTTAACACAATTTGGGAGGAATTTCATTATGAATCATGATAAAAAATAAAAATAGGGATGAATTGGATTGACTAGTGGACCTTTTTCATAAAAATTATTGAAAACCATGAATGTCGTATTTATAAAATGTTGACTTTATATGAAATAAAAAAGTAAAATTTTAAAATAAGTTGACTTTTATTAACGAAAAAAAAAAATTAGTTGACTTAAACTTTAGGAGTGTGCTAGTACTGGACTAGTAGTATAACTGGTATATGTGTTTTTCTTTAGTACTTAACTAGCATATGCTTTGGAATATTAGAATGCATAGTGGAATGGAAAATTACAATAAACTCCTTTTTAAGACTAAATGTAAGTTATAACAATTTTCTCAAAAGAGTATTTTTTTTACCATTTGGGACAGAGGAAGTAATGAAATAAAATAAAAAACAAAACGACTAAACCGAAAGAAAACGACTAAACCGAAAGTGTTGGGTCGGCTCCACCATTGGACAGCGTCTAAGCTTCTCCTTTTAAAAAAAAAAAAGCAAACACAAGCAATTTCTGGTCTAAGCTTATCAAATACATTAAACATGGTCAGAATGTCTTACTTATGGTTTTGATCTAGCCTTTGGTATGATGCAATAATGTTTCCTCAGGATTGATATTATATACTAGTACAATCAATTTAAATTATCAAATTTGAGGGTTAATTTTGCCCAATAAACACATGCAAGACTTATTTCCAGAAGGAAAAAAATAAGTTATACACATCAATTAAAAAATTAAAGAGAATTAATTTAAACGTCGTGGCTTGTTATCCCAGTTTAACAATCCAATTTCCCAGTTTTAATGTTTTGGCTAAACAAGGCGCAAATGGATACATCCGTCTCCTTACTCTGTTATTGTTATACTCGAGAAAAGAATAGAAAATTTAACCATCAGTCAGCACCAATTGATGACAATAACTATCACTATCTAACATCAGAACCATGTATTGTTTGTGATTTCCGTTTCCAGATCCAGATATCCGGACTAAGCAATACAACCAAGGACACCGGACTGAAATCTGTCAGCTCAAAACTCAAAGGGAAGTTAAGAAATTTTCTCTTCCCACCCCCCTGGACTCTTCCCCCCCCCCCCCCCCCCCGGATTTCCATTTTTGCCCCTAGTTTTAAACTTCGGAATGCGTTTTCCGAAGTTTTTTTTGCCTTGAAAATGAAGTTCGTAATGCATTTTCCGAAATTTTGATAAATTTGAACTAGAAAAACTTCGGAAAACACGTTCCGAAGTTTTTTACAGGGTTAAAATTAGAATATTGGGGGGTTAAAAAGAGTCATGGGGGGTGGGATGAGAAAATTTCGGAAGTTAAGCAGTAAAGGACTCAAATAGAGGGTGGACTGATTCTTTTTTTTCTTTTTTTTTTTGTAACTTGGGTGTGGACTGATTCTAAATAGAAGAAAATGAGAATAATAGTACTTGCAATTAATGATAGCCAAAACTTCAAAATAAAATAAAATTAAAATAAGAAACAGAAAAGAGATGAATAAGAAGGAAAATAATTTCTAAGTTTACGTATTTAACATACAGATCAAATGTACAACGTTTTTGTTGCCATCCCTAAATTTACTACCTAACCTGGAAAGCACTCATGATCCTCACTAATAAAACTCAATGGAGCCAGTTAGAAAACCTTTTTCATCTTGTTGCAGACTCAAAATTGACGAGTCCTGGTATGTCCACCGAAAGTATGTTCCAGCTAGATGTAATTAAAAAAAAAATTAGTAACACATTCCAAGCATGTTTGAATAATGCAACTAAATTTGGTTATCAATAAGAGTTTAGAATATATAAATCTCTTACAATGCCACTGATCAAAGCAGGCACCTGACTAGAACTGTTGCTCTGAAGTGTTTAAACACAATCAGAAGAAAACCTGCAAGCATTAAGAATAATTAAGTTTGCGAACCTTGCTTAGACATCAATTAAAGAAAAACTAAGGATAACAAGGAGATTAATTATATGCATTCCATCCAAAGTCTTCCTAGGTTATTTGTGATACCAATGATCATAATTCAAGCATCGGCAAAACTTGCAGAAATATTTTCCTACAAATTGAGAGAATTATATTGATAAAGTTTGGGCTTCATAATCTCACTAATTTTATCAGCAGCCAAGCTGCAGAGAAATGGCTTAAAGCCTTTTCAATTTGGGGAGCATTATAGGCATCAATTAAATAATGGCTTGATGTCTTCCATCCCCGTTCTAGTGGTAGTAGAAACAAGAAAAAAATTGCAGGAACATATGCGATTAAAGCCATTATATTTGTAGCTAAGCAAAGTTCAAGATGCTATACCACCATCAATGAAAGCACAATTTCCAATCACTTCCCAAGAATTACTCTGTAATTTAGGATGAGGTCATCTGTTTTCTTCCATATATAAGCTCGCACTGTGGCTAAGCTCATTTCTGGAGACAATATCTGGAATAAAAAAAACATGGCTACGTTAGATGATATGAAAATATAATATCTCAATATTATCCTAATTATTATCATGATATGTTCATCACATCAAGTGAATATATCCTAAAAGATGAATAAAGTTTCTGCCAAGTATTTTTCCAGTTGAATGAGAGCACATTTTTAACCTGATCATTTCAAGGTATTTAAGGTATATAAACTGGTTTTCCGGATAATTACACCAAATAATTTCAAAGCTGTTGACCAAGACCTTTCAGTAATTGCGTTGTCACTGTTGTGGATAATAGAAGCTGATTAAAGTTGTAGGTTTAAAACAACAAAGGAAGAAAGTCTGACAGAATTATGTCTCTAAATTTTAATAACATGCAGGAAACAACACAATGGGTAACCAAAAATGTCGGTAAGAAAAGTGAACAGATTCTAAAAAGCATATGCATAAACTGAAGAGTAGGCCAACCAACCATAAAAAATAAAGCATGAACTTGCTCAATCTTGGCATCTAAAAAACTAAATATATACAGTGCATGAGACTGCTTTGATAAGAACACATAACTTGCCTGATTGTTGCACAATATTTCGGTAGAAGGCTTGACTTTTTGCCAAGGTTTAGACCCAGATCGTGAAGATCCATCCCCAACAGTTTGGTGCTGTAACTGTGACCCAGGTCCAGGGGGAAAACTACCTTCAGCATTTAAACTATCCAAAGGTTTGTCAAGCACAATCTTTTCTACAACATAATTAATAACCTAGCCAAAAAAAGTTGAGTTGATCATTAATAAATGCATCATTGAACTGGGAATAATTTTCCTATAATATTTATCCAAAAACAAAGCAAAGAATCCTTTTGGAAAGTATGATCATGGTCAACTACACAACACAGAGCAAAGAACTATAAATCCGTGAATATAACTCGGTGACAAGCGACAAAAGCAATCAACCAAAAATATATCCAAGTATATTACCATCCAGAGTAGAACTAAAAATATCCTACCACTATTTTATCAATCATGTCTTCACAAGCATGTTGAAATCGTAATCTTAAAGTAAGTCAAAATCATAATCTTAAATTCCAAATTGAAGTCTAGTTTCATCCGAATAACCCAAACATCTAGAAATTGTATAACCAAAATTGATATCCGAGTAACATTAAGACAAATTATAAAAATATTTTCATAACCCAAAATTATAATACTACCTTTGTCCCCAATTATAAGCCCACTTTGAGGAAAAAAAATTGTCCCTTAATATCAGTTCGACTGCAAATTATTAGATACATTTATTATTTATTTCCAAATATATCCCTCATTAGTACTGCTAGTTTATTTTGGCAGATGAAAAATCATTATTAAATACATGTACAAATTTTTTTTTTAATGAAGATAGAATTATATAGTAAATAATAATTTAACAAATTAAGTTAGTTAAGTGTTATATTAGTTGGTCTTTTATTTTAATTGTTCTTTAGTTGGCATTTTATTTGGATTGTTATTCATTTGCCAACTATCACAAAGACTATAATTCTATCTTCTATCAAATTTAGTAATAGTTATACACAATATGCACATAAATTACAGTACCAACTTTTCTTAATATGTAGAAAGTACCCAAAAGGTTTTATAAATAGGAATAGAAAATACTTAAATTATAATAAGCATCTAAATTGTCAGGATATGAATATTCCATAATTTCAATATTCCCATATCAAGATATTCTTATCTCATCAGCATACCTCATGAAAAAGAAAGGGAGGGTAAGTAAGTATGGTTTAATAGTTTATTTTAAATAATAGTTTACCGTATGTCATTTTACTCTTTTAGCCTTGATGGTTGTCTTTAACAAGACATTATGCCTCATTTGGTAATCAATCAACATTTCAACAATATTTATCTTCTTTTCTCTAAAACTTTCATTCATTACTATTCTTACTAATTTCTCCTTTATATCAGAATCCATTACAATCTTTTAAAACAGTTTATTATAGGAGTTAAATATAGTTTAACAGTTTATTTTAAATAATAAAATAATAATTTTCCTTATGTCATTTTACTCTTTTAGCCTTGAATGTTTATTTAACAAGGCATTGTGCCTCATTTGGCAATCAATCAACATTTGAACAATCTTTATCTTCTTTTCTCTAAAACTCTCATTCAATACTATTCTTACTAATTTCCCTTTTGTAGCGGATTCTATTCCAGTTTGTTAGAATCCCTTCTCTTAAGACTTTTATCAGTTTGTGCCTAGAATCCATTTTCCCATCTCAGGGCTAAAAAGCAATAATACAGAGAGTCCTTGAAGAAAAATAATTAAAATTCCAAATACAGACTGAAAGAATAAATACATAGCACAGGATACTGATAATTACTAAATAACTTAATATCCCAAACAAGTCAACATCATACAAATTAATTAACTTATTCAACTTACTGCTAAATATCTTATTTATGAATTTACAGTAAATTCCCAATCCAAACCAATATGATATATGTTCATATTTCCTTTCAATGTTGTCATTGGCAGCTGGCATGGCTAAATAATGTAACAGCAAAGAAGATTCCCATGTTTAAAACATCAATGATGTGGTATCATTGACATAGGAGGAATCCGCCAATGACAACACTTAGAAGGATAATTATTGGTGAAATAAGGTATGTTGAAATATTTACTCACTATTAGCCTAGATACTATTTGATTTTATGTTTATTGCAATTTATTTTAATTCCTTAAATCACTCCTTAAGATGATTGATGATATCATTGAGGAGGTTGGGGAAGATAACGTTTACGGACAATGTAGCGAATTACAAAGCGGCTGGAGATTTGTTGGTGCAAAAGTGGAAGCAGTTAAATTGGACACCTTGTGCTGCTCATTGTATCGACTATCAGTTAGAGGATTTCGAGAAGAAAATCCAACGGCACAAGGAGACAATTGCAGCAGTAAGAAGATCACAACCTACATTTATGCAAGAATGTGCCTCACTTCTTTATTGCATAAATTTACTAATGAAAGTGATTTGATTCGACCCGGTCTGACTCGCTTTGCCACTTCATACTTGACCTCAGGGTGTTTGTATGATAATATGGCATCACTGATTCATATGTTTGAATTGTACAATGGAAATCTAGTAACCTTGCAAAGAGTAACGATGGGATCTTTGTTGAAAGTTTGGTTACGGATAAGAAGTTTTGGAAAGATGCTGTGTATTGCATAAGGGGTGCTTTCCCCCTAATTAGGGTACTCCGCATGGTGGATTCAGATGAGAAACCAAACACGGGTTACATTTATGAAGAGATGGACTGAGCAAAAGAGAGGCATGTAAAAAGACTTGGAAAAATTTTCAAAGATTGATCATCAACTTGAAAGTTTTATAGAAAAAGATGTGGATTGTTTGGTGGTGAATTAGTTACACTCGCACTTCAAGCCATAACACCAACACAACGGTAGGGATCTTATGGAGGTGGCTATCCAAAATTGCAATGGTTTTCTATGTGAGTACTAAGTTTAACGTGTAGTTCATCCGGTTGTGAAAGGAATTGGAGTGTCTTTGAAAGGGTGAGTAAGATTTCAAATTTATGAAACATATTCCATTCAATTATTTATAAACTCGGGTATTTTTTTCCGTTCAGTTTAAATTTAGGTCCACACTAAGAAAAGGAACAGTTTAAAGCAAAAAACCATGAATGATGTAGTATATGTGATGACTAAATCAAAGTTGGCCAAAAAGAAGGAAGCTAGGAATTCATCTTACAATTTTTATCGATATTCATTTTAAAGATGAAAGGCAAGACATTAGGGATGGTAATGATCGTATGCAAGGTTGTTAAAATTGCGAGTTAACTCGTAAAGCCACACAATTTCACGAATCTAGGTAGTAAATTCGAGTCAACTCGCTATAAACTTGAAATCTAGTAAAATCGGAATTGTGGCTGATTTGCTCTTTGGAATCACGAATTAGTCACTAAACTCTCAAACTCGTAAGAGTGAACCAAGTTTACCAAAGTTAAAACCGTAGCCCGATACAATTTGTTAAGAAGTCCCACATCGGTTGTGAGAAGGCCTGGACAAGAGTTTATAACTAAGAGACAATCCTCACCTTACAAGTCTGTTTTGTAAGGTTGAGTTAGGCCCAAATCTAATATGGTATCAGAGACTCTCCAAGATCCGTTGGGCCACCCGTTATCGGGCCACCTACCGTTTATATCCACGCACCAAGCCCAATAGTGCTGGGCGTGAGGGGGTGTGTTAAGAAGTCCCGCATCGGTTGTGAGAAGGCCTGGACAAGAGTTTATAACTAAGAGGCAATCCTCACCTTATAAGCCGGTTTTGTAAGGTTGAGTTAGGCCCAAATCTAATACAATTTAAGCCCAACTAAACTCGGAAAAAAAATTAAAAACTGGCTTAGGGCCTAGGGGACATCAATTTCCACTCTTCCGAAAGGAAATGTTCAAGTCCGTAGTAATAAAATTCTCATTGTGTACACCGTTTATATATAGCTAATCTTCCATTCTATTTTTTCAATCTTCCGATGTGGTACTCCGTTAAAATGCTATTATTCTTATGAGAGCTCATTAAACTGACTTCCACTCGACACAATTTTCTATCAACAATTCTTCCAATGTGGGATTCTTCTTTAAGTCCCACTCCAATTATTTAAGTCTAACAAACCTAAATCTCCTTCTAAATTGGTATGGTGAACTTGAACATATAAAGGGACCGTGCAATTACTTTTATGGGTTTACTATTCAATTAGAATATATCTTTTGTTAGTGATATTGATTGTAATATTATATATCATGTTCCGTATATCCAGCTTTTGAAGGATGAAATTTTGGTTGTTATTGTGTTGGACAATTTTTTAATATTATCACTTTATAATTAAGTTGAATTTTTGAATTATTAATGTATTTATGATATTGTATACATACATATGTCATGTATATAATAATTTTAACTTAAGGTTGTTAAGAAGTCCCACATCGGTTAGGAGAAGGCTTGAATATGTGTTTATAAACTAGAGGCAATCCTCACCTTACAAGCCGGTTTTGTAAGGATGAGTTAGGCTCAAACTCAAATTTAAGATGGTATCAGAGCCTCTCCACGATCCGCTGGGCCGCCTGCTAACGGGTTTCCGATCAGGCCATCCACCATGTATATCCACGCACCAAGCCCAATAGTGCTGGGCGTGAGGGGGTGCATTAAGAAGTCCCACATCGGTTAGGAGAAGGCTTGAATATGTGTTTATAAACTAGAGGCAATCCTCACCTTACAAGTCGGTTTTGTAAGGATGAGTTAGGCTCAAACTCAAATTTAAGAAAGGTAAACTAGTGCGAGTTTACGAGTCGATTCCACCTGGAAAAAACGAGTTGACGTGAAAACTCGAGTCTGACAACCTTGATCGTATGCACGAAGACATCGTACTTGACGTCGGAGAGGATGTAACTAGTGTTGTTTTGGGGTATGAATTTATGGTTGCTAACTTATGAATTTATGGTTATGAACTTAGTTTAATTTGTGATTTAGAAGTTATTTTCTTCGTATATGATCAATTTTTGTGCATGCGTAGACTCTCGAGTAACGATCTTTCACCCCCTGCCGATCTTGCGTAGACTCTCGAGTTTTAAAATATTGGTACTAGGTGAGTAATATTGTTGAGCCACTTGTATTTGTCCTCCATGCTCCAAATGTCCAGCCTTAGATATGAGATTCTTGGACGTGAGGGGGTGTGATGAGATCTCACACCTAGCAAAGATATGACCAAGATAGTCCTTATGAGGCTTGGACATTCCCCGCCTCACTAACCGGTTTTGTAAAGTTGAGTTAAGTTCAACCAAAAAGTCAGCTTTATAAAGATGAAATAGATTCATCAGCAAGTTCAAGGTAATGTCTTTAATTTGACGTTAAAAGCAATTGACAGCTTCAAGGATAAAGGTATATCACATTTCTCTCTTGCTACAGAACATTTTCTTTTCGTATAGAAATGAAAGACTTCAAAAGAAGACTGAAAAAGTATAGGAAACTATTATTTCCCATTTGTCGATATGAAATATCAAAACTTACCTTATGAATTTTTAATATACGTGGAGCACTTAGCTTCCCTTGAGTGATGATCTGCACAGTAGAGCCTTCACAAGGATACAAATAGAAACTGCATCTGCAAAGGTTGTGATAAAAGTATGTATATTAAAGAAAACAGTATATAACTGGCCCAATAATAATCATAGAGGTTTCCAGAATTTTGAAATGGCAATTGTGGTTAGAAACTCAAACCAGTATTCTTCCACTGTTTTTAAGTGTAGAAAAGTTAGAAAATAAATTCATCATTTTAAGAGAGCAAAAAATGACCAAGCGAGAAATACTATTGGACTAGTAGGAAGCACGCCAATACAACTCAATAAAATCACAAGTTGATTTCCATAATAACTGCTATTATGTTAAAGTACCGCCGTATTTGCAGGGAGGTGTATAGAGAACAATCATTATATAACTATCAAGAGTCAATCAGGTTCTTACACGGAAGACAAGGAAAACGGGACCTTTAAAACCTCAGAACATGCTGAAGATGTTGCTTTGAGACATAATAATCAAAACAATAGATTGAGGAAATAACTAGATCATGCTATGATAAATTTTAATAAATGCAAATTACCATGACCCACGAGCAATCTTTCACTCTTCCTACTATAAGCATGAGTAACATGCAACAATTTAGAGAGAACAAATATGAACAGGAAGACAAAAAATTACTTGGCATTTTCTCTAGGAGGTAATCGGTTATTCAATACACAGTCCAGACACCACCAGGGGATGTCTTTATCATCCTCAGTTCCATCAAAATCTGTAATCTTTTTCCTCCATGGACCTCCATGAGTTCCCTCGGTAATAATGGAAGGGGAGGAATCAATTGAGAATTCAAAAGGAGGATAAACGACGGTATCAATCTCAGAACTTCCATCAACCTCAACTCGTGAATGCGAAAGACTTCTAGTACCAATATCATTTTCAGACAATAATTCCCCATTCGCAGAAGCATGAGTTCCCATCCTTTGCTTCCGTTTCCTCAACCAATGAACCAATAGTCCTTTCAGTGTTTCTCGAGCCAAGTTTATCTGTAGAGTAAAAAGAAGAGTCATCAGCTGCTTCCATATGTCATTTATTTGTGTCTTTGTGCATGCATGCATAAGCATTGATTTCGGTGTGTATGAATTTTCAGAACTCTGCCTCTTAAATAATGAAACTGTAGAAGCATAGTATGAGAACCTTGACAGAAATATAACTTTTAAATAAATACTATCATATGAGTAATAATAGTATCATGGTAAGCATAATAAAATTGGAAGATCGTTAGTAACTTGCAAAAAAAAAAAGGAAAATGAACACTGTAATTGTGTAAAATGGGTATTTGTTACAGACAGCTAATAATAACTAGTTTTGCCGATGGCGGTAAGCTAAAAATCAGCGATATAAACATGGCATCACGGCCTATAGCGCCTCTGTAGCGGGCATCCGTTCACAAATTGCCTAAGGCGGCTGTCCAAAAATCAGTCACACGCCATTCCGGCTTTGCAACCGTTTAACAACAATGATAATAACATGCCAAAGACTTCAAATTAGGGAAAATATCAATATGATTCAGAAATTCAAGAAAAGGGCATGCAAATTGCTTATGAAAATACATTCACTTACCTTGTCATCTTCAGGCTTGTCTACGATGTTAAGATCTTGTGAATAAATCTCTGCAGAAAAGCACTGGGGGGTGTCCAAATGTACAGACAAACTTCCAAGTCTGGTATCAACTGTGAACCATGCAGGAACGCTAACCTGAAGTAGTAGGGAAAGAAAATATAAATCAACCAGAACAAAAATAATAATATATTTAAAACTAGTGTCATTTCAAAAAATAATAATAATAATAATAATAATAATAATAATAATAATAATAATAATAATAATAATAATAATAATTGATTATGACGAATACAACAATCATACCATCTCAAATAGCTCTTTCTTTTTCTCGTCGAATGGTACCTGTGTAGTCCACATGTAAAGCATGAGCTATTTTGAACTATCAAATGAGCCCTGTCAGCTATAGTTGAACTTTGAAAATAATAATTGGTACAATTGAGGGTTTGCCTATCGAACAACACTTCCGTGCAGATTACTAAATGAAAGTATAACTTATTCTCACCTTTCCATAATCTTCAATTGCAACACCTTTCGTGATTTCCCATAACTTCACTGAACCAGAAGTATCCTATAAAGGAGTCATTTATCAGATTAGAAGATAACTATACAACAGAACACATGACAATATTATCATACTTGGCATACTAACACAAACACAAAGCACCGCGATTACCTTAGTTAGCACATGCCTCTTATTATTTAAAACTTCATGCTGTACTATTGCAGGGATGCCAGGAATAGTCAAGATAGGCTGTTTATATTCAGGAACCTATTCATATGTGAATGGCAACAGCAAGAAAAATTATTAGTGGCCCTGCCCCAGAACAGAAAGAATCTGTTGAAAATAGAAAGATTCAGGGAGATATGGTGTAAATATTGTGAAAATAATCAGCTGGTATTCCCTGTAATAAAGGGATTAAATCATGGAGATTTTTTTGAATTACTATCAAATTTAGATATCATACAGAGTTAAGATTATTAGGATTTGATTTAATTTCCTTCTGTTCCTATTGTATCTGTTCTACAAACTGGATCAAAAGAACATTTATCTTTGAATAGAAATTTGTTTCAAAAAGAGATCCCGTCATATCCCAAAAGGGAAGCACTAAATAGAGACAAGTAAACAATTGTATAATTTACATATGCAACCAGCATTATGTATTCCTAGAGCAATATAACATTTGGTAGATAAAATAATAAAATTAATTTTCTCAAGAAATAAATGTAAATATAACATACAGGGGTAGATCCTTCTAGAGACACCCTAGCTCTTGAGAATGACAAATTTCCAGCTAAAAAAGAATTCCCTCTTTGGAAAATCTTCTGTGGGTTGCATACTTCAGCAGGCCATCTGTGAACTGATGAGTCTGTTGATGCCACCCATATGCTATCATCATGCAAAGCCAATTGAAGGATTGGTTGTTCCCCCGTGCTAAGCAAAACACTCTCTCTAGTATGCAAATCTGTCAAGTATAACTGGAAAAATCAAATAATAGGTCAGAAGATGACCTCACAAGTTAAACAGAACAAGTCACAAAAAATTCAAATTACAATAATAAAAATATCCATTTTATTTTTAACGAAAAATTGCACTCACAGAAGAGTCTCTACCACCACTATAAACATGACTAAACGTTGAATTGCTAGCAAGAGCCCAAACAGAATCTGTATGAACAGCATAAGAATGCACACATCTTTGCTGACCGAGATCCCAAAGCCTACAAGGAAAGATGTGACAATTGTCAAGCATATAACAAACAACATAAACTACTCTTCTCACACACACCTTATTGTCAAAAAAAATATACACCACCTTAACATAGAGTCTGAAGATCCCGATAAACACAACCTACAATGATAAATTTTAGAAATATCTCAGTGGCTGTAGGAAGAAAATGTTACTTAATTCGATCTAACATAACTTATGCAATGAAAATATGTATATAAAATCGCAAAGAAAACCAGATAGCATTCCATTCAGTATACCATGGCCAATCAAAAAGCAACCAATTGGAACATTGCCAATGAAAATATTAAGCGTTAGTAATCGTTGTTAGATATTATGTTAGTGGGTTTATAATAATGTAATGGACCTTTTGTTGTATGTGGGCTTAGGATAGTTTAGTCTTTTAGGTTTACTATATATTGTGAGAGTAACTCTTGTAATCATATGCTTTTGCTTATTCTAAAGGAAACCCTAGAATCCTTTTGTTCCTTTGTATTTCTCCTTTGATTGATTGTATAGTTAACAATCATCACTTTCATCCTCTAAGTCTAAAGATACAAGCATCATCAATTCAGTGATTCAATCATCACAATATTTTGTCATCCTTGTAGTTCCCCAATAATGTCATAATTTTGGTCCTTTGGTTACCATAATTTAACTTAGAAGGCTGTCTCATAGGCAAATGACATGGCAAGCAGATAACGGACTAGCCTTCAAATAGAAGGTTAGAGAAGGACCAAAATGATTACACTAAATTGACAAAAAAATATTGAGTACTAAAATGATGATGCTTTTATTGTATCTTTGGATGATGAAAATAGGGATTTATACTGAATGTTATTTATGTTGTAGTTATTTATATTTTGTTGCAATAAATAAAAATAAAAATGCGATAGGAAAAAGACAAAAGAAGAAAGAGATAGAAGGAATTTCATAAGTAAGTTCCTGACTCTAATGTTTGTAAACAGTAACTTGTCCAAAGTAGAAGAAATGTGGTATTTCTAAGTAGGGGCCAAAGGAGACTCAAAGAACTATAATATGTGAAGTTTGTAAACTAAAAATGTAAGATAACTGAACAAACCTGCCGGTAGAATCCAGAATCAAAGCCCTAATGTTATCTGTATGCCCTTTTAGCTTCATAGTCTTTGATCCAGATCTTGGATCCCAAACGCGTACAACCTAGATAAATGAAAAAATTAAAAGCAAAAATAAATCATGCTAATGGTAGAGACAGCAACCCATAATTCAGCTTGCACAAATCAATATAATCAATATATACTAAATGCACCTTAAAATTCAAAGGTAATAACAGAAGCCAGAAACAGTTAGAACATAGACACGAATATGGATGTCACGTAGTACCTTTTCTGTACCACCAGAGACAAGAAGTGTTCCACCTTCATTCATTGCCAATGCATAAACAGATTCCTTATGGCCTTTGGCAGCAACTGGAATGTACCCTTCAGTTTGAGCTTGCATGGATATACTGTTGCTAGAGCCGATGGTACGTAAGCTTGTCATTGGCAATGAGTTTCCAGAACTATTGACACCATTTGAAGCATCATCATCCATAGCATCATTGCACTTTGAAGCTGAAGCAAGTGCAGCTTCAATATCCCATATAAAAACCTCCCCGCCAAGGCCACCCGAGGCAACAATATTGCTCTATTAATTCACGACACTATTAAAGCATCAGAAAATGGATAAGATTCAAACTTTAAATCCAATCTATCAGATTCAATGATGAACATTGAAAATAAATTACAAAAATGAAATGTTTCTTGATGCACTTAAAAAGAATCATGGGAAGTTCCAATAACTTTACATTTTTTTCAGCTGCTGCAAGGCAAGTGACATAATCTGAGTGTTGGCAGAGTGTCCTGGTACATGTTCCTGTAGACAATGCATTCCATGTCTGGCACAAACATACAGCAGCCAAAAAAGAATAACAATCATATCAGTACTGCTTTCACAGTAGAACAGGGATTGATTACGACAAAATACCATTAACAATCAACAAACCTTAAGGGTTGTATCTGAAGAACAAGAAACAAGTGTACTATCACCCACAAGAACCGCATCATTTACCTGTTTAAAAAAACACTTCAATATTTTTAACAGTACCTTAAGCTGTTAATCATTTCCTGTATAAAAAATTCTGATGTTTAGTTGGTATAGAAGGCATGGTATTACAATTCCCATTAATGCTGCATGTAAATTCATGGGTCTTGGAATTACAACAAAAAGAAATAAATTGAATAATGACTAGGCTCGTAAATTTGACATATAAACGATTGATTGACTAGATCATAATAAACTACTAACTGGGATTACTTACTAGTAAAATAAAATTAGATCCAAAAAAAGGAAATTATTCAAGGGAAGTACCAAGCTTTCAAGGCACGAAATGAAACATGATGCAACAACAGTCAAGAGAAGTACAGGCATTCAATGACTCTTAAAGTTGTCTCTTTCAGAAATCAGTGTTAAAACAAGTCTCAGTCATGGTTTTATATTTCAATTACAAGAGAAACTGATGGGAATATGGCTACAGTACTGACTTGTTATAACCCCCAAAAAATAAGACGACACAACAGACAAATAAAAATGTACTCTACAAAATAAATAGTTGAGAAGAGGACAACAAAATTGCATTAGTAAATTCATGTGTTTGATTTGAACTTTGACTTACACACTTGAGGAAACTAATAATTTAGAATGACTTACTTGCATTACACAATGGGACTGAACAAAATATATATAATATAGATATAATCTTATTATCTCAATTATGACTATAATCAACACTCTCCCTCAAGTTAAAGGGTATATATCATATGCATCCAATTTGTTACATATAAAATCGATCAGAGGTCCCCGTAGGGATTTGGTGAAGATATCAACCAACTAGCTATTGGAACTCACTGAAGAGGTTCTAATAATGTCTGAACGGATTTTCTCTCTGATAAAGTGACAATCAACTTCTATGTGTTTAGTCCTCTCATGAAAGATACGGTTTGAAGAAAGATATCATGCTGATTGATTATCACACTGTTATAAGGCTTCAATAGTCCTCCCTTTACAAGTTTGTTTAGTAGGGGTTGACTTAGGCCTTAAGCCCAAATTATAGTGTCAAAGCTTATCCTGTATCTATTACTGAGACAAGATCTTTTGTTTCCACCCATATTTTTCTATGCTCCATATGTCCAATCTTGGACGTGTGGGGGTGTTGAGATCCTTGTTATTCCACCCACATTATCTTATGCTTCTTCTGTCCATTCTTGAGCGTGAGGAGTATGTTGAGAGTTCCACACATGGTAGAGATGGCCTAGGTAGTGCTTGCAAGCTTCAATAGACATCATCGTACAAGTCAATTTATGGGGTTGAGTCATGCCCTAAACCCAAATTCTAAGAACTCCCAACATATATAAATAAAAATTTATATCAACTGAACGTATAACAACTACAGACTACCATTGCCAATAAAAGACAATAAATAGAAAAATAATATTCATCTCATTCGCAGTACCTTCTAATTTGACCATCAAATTTGGTGTTTAAGCAATAAAATTTCTACATAACTAACATGAAATTCGCTTACCTATCTATTTAGGAAATTTTTGGAGACTATATGGGGGAAGTAGTGTAGCTAAAGCATCATCACTAACCCTAGAAAATAATCATATTCTTAATAAACCTTAGGTCACCAGACAATTGCAGTGTGTTAAAATTTTGATTAGAGAGATAAGGATTTACCCAATCCGAGTGAGATTCAAAGGTCGCAGAGCATGTCGCTGCATCCACACCTAGAGCCCACCTTTTTAGTTTTCCATCACGGCTTCCGGTGAAAAGATAATCTGATTCATCAGATGCTGCAGACTTAAGTACAGCCAAGCAATTTATGCCTGCACAATGCTGCAGAAAGAAGAAAAAAAAACTTTTGAGTGAACATAGTTGATAAACTAAGAAAAATTTCAATTTTCAAGTTTTCAACTAAAACCAGCAAGGTTGGTGCAGAAGTAGCATCTATTACATGTACTTCTAGAAGCAAAATGCCAAGTACCAACTCAGAAGGTAACAGGTACCAAAGTGTATAGTAGAAAACTTATTGATGACGTTTTGATTGTTTATAAGGTTAAATAGTGATAAATATTAACAATAAGGAGGAAAGTAGTCCCCGTGACCGTGAGCATAGCTCAGTTGATCCACATTGCAATATGCAGAGGCCGGGGTTCGAACCCGGGACTCTCCACTTACTCACCTTTAGGGGTGAAATTCTGGTCACTAGGCTACTTGACCAAAAAAAGGAAGATAGTTAATGTGCCACCGAATGATCTAATGTTGAATAAACGAAGAGAGAACAATACGAATACAACTTTATTACCATTCAATGACAAAATCAGCAAGACTAATTTTTAGATTTTTATGTAAAGTATATGCTACTTTGTGTTTGTTCGAAATTATATAGGAAATTTATTTAACATTTTCTCTCAGCTCTCACACTCAATAGTTTTTCATTATATTCATATTACTGTTTTATCTCATCTAGTACACAAGTTTGAGGCAAATGTCAAAGGAAAGGCCTATGGGGGTAAAGAAGCAGGTTATAACAAACATGAAACTTGGCCATTTTTCTAGAATAGATAAAATAAGGAAATAATTAGTTACCTTTGTATCATCGGAATCATTCAACACATATGTCAATCTCTTCTCCTTACGCGGCCGCGTTGAATTATTTGGGTTCCCTACACTACCCACGTGGTGCATTGCCGAAACTGCGGCAGAGAATAAATAATAAATCACATAGCACATATATCCAGGAGTATATTAAAGATAATGAAAAAGGTGGTATGCTATAATAAACTTTTTGCTTCAACCACACGAGCCACCCCACATAACATAAACAATTTATATTTGAAAATGGTTGGCATGAATGCATGATACATTGCGGATGTTATAACCTTAACTGAGTAATTTATTTACTGTAGTACGCAAGGGTTACAGGAGAAAATCTAGATCCAACACCTTGGAGAGTCAACCATAGACATTTGACTTTTATGCTCAACAATCCATACCCTGAATTTTCAAAATATGTCTCACATAAACTTGTCAAACTAAACCCACTAACAAGATATCAAACACCAGAAGCAACGCTACATTTCTTTGCCAATCTGGTTGCTTGCAGAACAGCTGTAATAGCTTTCTGTACAAAGGGCTCTCAAGTCTCCAAGGCACTGTCAGCTTCCGAAAAGATAATAAATGAAGTGTGTTTACCCAATTACCCATCTTAACAATTGGTGTATTTCAATTGTCATAAATGTAAAGTGGAGAATAATAAATTGGAATTGAGGGTACAATTGAGAAAATAGCAATTAATGTTGTATTGGAAACTTAAAATGACAATTTTGAGGTTGCATTGCGTTGTTCATGTTTCTTAGTGAAGTTTTTTTTTTTTTAAAACAAAAAATAACTTCACTAAGAAACATGAACAACGCAATGCAACCTCAAACAAGACCATGACATTATGTAAACAACACACAATGCAAAAAATACAAATCAGAATTTGGGAATTGAGAACTTAAATCACATCATCAGAGCTTTTTCCCAATCGATGTCCAGATAAACACCCCAAATAATTTCCATCCGCCAGTAACTGTTCAATTTCTGGACAAATAAAATCTGTCATTGTACTGTATGCCATTAACTAAAAGTATGAGTCATCTACTAACAGTCTGCCTAACACTACTTGCCCTTTAACCCACTCGTCATTTGCCCCGCTAGTGCCTTCTGAGGGAGGTAAATGTAAAGTGTTCTTTAAGCCCTAAGGTCTTCCCTGTCTTGAACTGAGGCACCGTACGGTTAGCCTAAGATTGTGATATCGACAAAACAAAAAACACTACTCGCCCTTTGGATTCTTTCAATTACACTTAGACTGCATTTGCATCAAACCAAAACTCAAACTCATTCGCCACTCAGAAAACTCATTTAATATAAAACTCACAAAAAAACTTTTAATGTGGATTAAAACTCAAACGCATAGTTACAAAAACCAGCGAAAGCAATAGAATTTCCGAAAATCATTCCGAATATATACAAAAAGTAACGATTAAAATCATAATGATAATAACAATAACAATGAAATTAATCATGTACCGTTACGAAAATTGATAACCTAATCATAAGAAGCGTTTGTTTGTGATGAAATTATTACATGTAATGCTAAGAAATAATGGAAAAAGAAAATTCGAAATTAAAATGAAGTACGAACCTACCTCGATGAGTGATGAATGTATATATTTTTCAGCTGGTTCGATTTTGTGGAAGATTTATCTTTGTGAGAGAGAGAGAAAGAAGAAGAGAGTGAAAATGAATGCAAGTGCAAAACTGATTTTGTTATTTTGTTGGTAATTTTCAATCGAGCGAGGATAAAATTGTCTTTTCAACGATTCATTCACAGTTGTGTTTTTGCTGCTCTGTAATGTTTCCTGATTTTACTGCTTAAGTGCTTGATTGTCGATTTACCACATGTCTCTTCTTCACTCGCACCACAATTTTATTTCATGTATTGCAGGATCACTGTGAGGTAATGTTAATTTTATCCGTTTTCGCTCGGGTTTAAAGAGAAATGATATGTTGACATCCCTCTTTTGGGACAACTCACGACACCTAAAATTAAAATAATATATTATTTATTTTTTTATTCTAGGTTCAATCTCTCTCTTTCTTGCTCACTTCCCTTTCTTCCTCAGTTTTTCTGCTCTCAATTCTTTCTTGTTCTCTCTTTCTCAACAATCAACTTCTTTCTTAGTGGGTAATCATTGAATCTGCAATTCAAAACCTTCTTCGCCTTGGAAGGGATTCATTGAATAAAGAAAATTAAAAATGATTTCTTGGAAAGAAACAAAAATCACAAAAATTTAATTTGATTCACGACATAAATATGCTTGTTGAAAAACTATGCAAGCTAAACAACAAATCCTTGATCTGTTGGATTTGATTCACGGCACAGATATGTGCTGGCCCAGAACCGCGGGGAGTGGTCGACTGGTCGTGCGGCTTGGTGGCGGAGAACGCGAGAGTTGGAAAATGAAGGCAAACACAAGGTCGGTCTCGATAGAAACAGAGATTCCTAGAGGTTTACCGGCGAGTGAATGTGTTCGGCAGCACCGCCGTGACAATTGCTTTGTCTATTTTTCAGTCCAAGAGAAAGAACAAGACACACAAAATGACAAAACATTTTTTCAAAAGAAATAAAAAAATAAAAACAAAGTGACAAAAAGCAGAGTTTGAAGTTTTTTTATTACAAAAATACCCCTCCCCACCGGTTGTCCCGAGAAGTTGTCGCAAAACGTATGTCCAAATATCATAACTCGGTTTAAATTTGCCATTTAAGCTTAATTATAATTTTAATCTTTTTATTTTTATCATTTTGTAAAGTTGGTATTTCGAATCTTCAACGTAATACTAGCAAGTGGTTCTACAATGTCATGTAATATTTATGCGGCTGAATTAGTCCGCAGATTTCTAACAAACTTTTTTGATTTCACATGAACAGAAGTTAATGGTTTCTGGGAAAAAAAAAATAGACGGAAAAGACCATATTAACTAATGGAGATATCAGTGAGGACAAAAGTGAAACTTATTTTCTTTAAGGGAACAAAGTGAAACCAAAAAAAAGTCTTTACCTGGAGACTAATTAAACTTATTTATGCAACTCATATATATTTTGATATAATTGTGATACCACTTTAGATATCATGCATTACTAACAAGTTATGTCTTATATTTAATTTAGGCTTAAATAACATTTTCGTTCTTGTATGTACGCGAATTTTTGTTTTAGTCATGTATCATTTTTTGTTGCAAATATATCCCCGAATGTGCAAAATGTGTTGATTTTAGTCACTGCCGTCCATTTTCGTTTAAAAAATGTTGATGTGACTAATGTTTGCACACGTGGCAAATATGAGGTGGTCAATGAAGATGCTAGGTAGATTAATGAGAGACCAAAATTTAAAAAAAAAAATGAAGAATAATGAGGGACCAAAATCAAAAAGATAAACGATTGCAAGATACATAATCCCTAAAATCCCAAATTGATTTCATTATCTTCTCACCTGCGAAAATTTCTATTCTTATCAGCAATCATGTCGTCCTCTATTGCCAACTCAATTCCATTGGAAATCCAAGAATGTGGTTGCAACAAATCAATGAGAATGTTCATCTCTAACTGTTGATATCTACATATTGTCTCAACATGTTCCTAAAATTGTTGTTGGTGTTTCTGCATTCTCTAAATCAGTTAAACCAGTTAAGTTCTTAAACCAGTTTAATGATGGTTATTTAATTAAGTTATGTAATTAATATGATTTTACTTGTGTTGTGGAAAAAGAAAACAACAAGGAAGCTTAGAACTGAAGTAATAGAGTATCAATTATCATCAGATTAGAGATGAACATCATCATTGATTTGTTGTAACTATGTTTGCACCTCTTGTGAACTCTAATCCTCTGTCAAGTGTTCGTCTCTATAAATAAAAAAGGGGGGAAAAGTAGTTGTTACGTTAAATTTGTCAATAATGTATTTCTTCTATGACAAAATATGAGGAAAATTCATTTTCTTTGTAGGTTTATTGCATAACTAATCTATTTGATCTATAGATCAGATACATTATCTATGTAGTGAACTTAAAATAGTGAATTTTGTTTATATTTTGTTACGAATTTCTCTTCAATTATTGGAAAAGAGAAATGATACTCTTCATTTTATAAAGGGTGTTATTGACGATGGTTTATTAATAACACTAAGAAGTGGTATTTTTATGACATAATAAATCCAACGGAAAATATAAGACTTGAATTAGATCTTTCATGGGTTCTCAATTAACATGTTTACGATTGTTTCAAATTAAGAATTTAATCAGCATCTTTGAGAATAACCTAAACTGCCACTTCATTCTTTCACCTTCCATGTATTATGATTAAACTTGAACGTGTAAGTTTAACAGTTTTAATCTTTTTAAAAGCTTCACATTGATTATTTCCTTCAATACTAATTCTATTTCCTTCAATATGTTATTCTCACTTAACAGTAGGAGTGTTCAAAAATACAGTTAACTAGACCAATTGTAATTCGAACTGCATTGAATCATATTTTAAACTAAACCATTTAAAACAGTTTTGAACTGAACCACTTTTAAAAAATAGTTACTATTCAATTTATAACCGGTTCATAATCGGTTTAAATTTATAAACTGATTTTTATTAAAAAAAAATATTTAATATTTCTTTTTGTTTTTATTAATATTTTTACTTTTAGATCTATTTTTCTTACGGTCATATTTTCAATTTTTCTCCATATTTTCACTCTCTAACCCTAGCCCCCAAATTGATTTTTCACTCTTTCTCCACAGAACATCACCGCACCGACACCGTCCACCACCACCGTCAAAATCCCTGTCAACTTCAAAATCGCTTTAGTTTTCATTAATCGTCGCTTGCTTCAACTTCAACTCCACAAGTTCCAAAAGCTTCGAAATAGAACTTCAATTTTCTCAAAGGTAACTCGTTTTGATCAACATCTTCTTTCAGTTTGCTATTGATTCATTTCTCTACATCAGGTAGACCCATTTTTATTTAAGTGATTTCATGATTCATTATTGAGGTCATGGTTCATTGTAGTGTTTTTACTTGTAGCTTTTGTAGTGATTTCATAGCTTTTGATTTTGCTCAGTTGAAGTGATTTTGCTTTAGTTTCCTTCGATTTTATTTTGATTTTGTTGAGATAAAGTGATTTTGTAGTGAATGTTTCATTGTCGAGTTCATGGTTATCGGGTAGACCCATTTTTATTTAAGTGATTTTTATTACTTTGAAAACTCTTGCCTAGGAAAATCTTGTCTCTTGCTGTCTTAAGATTAACTTGTCTAAGTATTGTTCAGTTAGTTTGCTCTGCAGTTGTTCATAAGTCCACACACAAGTGGGTGTTAAATGAGTATTGTGTCTTTGTTTTTAATAATGAGCATTGTGTTTCAATCTAGCTAATTCTTATTCTTAAAGTTTGATTGCTACATTGGTGCAGTGTATTGCATATCCAAGTTTGTTTGCATCAGTACACTTTAAAACTTGTGAAGATTGTGCAAATTGTTTTATATTTCATACGTTGTAGTTGTGTTTCCTACCTATGCATCATTTTTGTTATGCATCTTTTCTATTCTTCAAAGCATAATACATGTTTTTTGCCCTCTATGCATCATTTTTGTTCTTCAAAGTATAATACATATTTTTATGTTAAAATTTGTTCTTATTTCGTAGTAAACATGTTGCGCTTCTATTATAACCTAAAAGTATTTTTGTTGTAACTTTTTCAGCAAAATTGCATGACCAATATGGATGGTCATCAATCTTATGGTAGCATTATGGGCTCTCCGGCAGAAGATAAGACTAGCGGTTCTAAACCTTAGCCTCAAGTTTCAAACATGGGTCCGCCTAAGCGTAAAAATCGATCAGAAGCTTGGAACCATTTTACACCGGACATAGGGAACTCAAAGTCATCATAGTGCAACTGTTGTGGTAGGTTGATAAAGTACAGCGGTGGAACAAGCTCAATGAGAGCTCATACGAAAAGATGTAAGGATAATCCAAATAATGTGGTGAATATGACAATGCATGGATCGGGTTCAACCTCAATGGAAACTACTGTTAATTCATCCCCTCCGGTTCCCAAATTTGACCAAGAAGTAAGCCGACTTGATTTGTTGAACATGTTTGGGGCTTTGGAACTTCCGTTTCAAAATGTAGAGTATCCATATTTTCATAAGTTTGTTTATGGCCTACAACCAAGATTTTGCTTCCCATCACGCACTACATTGACGCGTGAAATTTTGAAGAATTGAGAGAGAGAGAGAGAGAGAGAGAGAGAGAGAGAGAGAGAGAGAGAGAGAAGCAAAGATGAAGAGCATTTTGTCACAGTATTGTCGTCGAGTTTGTCTCACAACTGACACATGGACATCCACCCAAAACTATAATTACATGTGAGTTACAACCCACTACATTGATAACAGTTGGAAGCTACGGAAGAAAACTTTGAGGTTTGTGCAAGTCGAAGGCCACATAGGAGAAATTATGGCCAAAACAATAAAGAATTGCTTGAAAGATTGGGAACTAAGTCGTGTGCTTAGTGTGATAGTGGACAACGCCACCTCAAGTGATGCTAGAATTTAACATCTCAAAAGATGGCTTATATCTAAGAATGGTTTAGTTTTGAATGGAGAATACTCTCATATGCGCTGCTGCAAGCATATATTAAACCTTATTGTGAAGGATGGTTGACAATGGTTGATAAGTCTAATTTGAGAGTCCAAGCAGATGTGAGATATGTAATATGTACGCCTACCAGGTTTGGCAGGTTTAAGAAATGCATTGATCATGAAACCATTGCATATAAAGGCTATGTTGGGAATGATTGTGAGACACGGTGGAATTCAACATACAAAATGTTGAATGTCTCCTTAATGCATAAAATGACATTTATGAAGCTTGAATTCAATGACCAACAATATGTTGATGAATTGACTAGGGGGAAATGAGTGCCTACATCGGAAGATTGAGAGCATGTTGAGTTAATTCTTTCATTCCTAAGTATATTTCATGAATCTACAATGCGTATGTCAGGATCTTCTTATTTGACGAGCAACTTGTGTATGTTTGAGGTTTTTAGTATTACAAGATTAATTATAAATATGTGTTATTCGGAAGATGAAAAGTTAAAGTCCATGGTTGTAAAGATGAAGATGAAGTTCGATAAATATTGTGGAAATCCTGACCGCCTTAACATATTGTTGCTGATTGCAATGGTATTAGATAATCAATGTAGAATGAAGTTTGTGGTATGGTTGAGATGCACGCATTTCATTAAGCTTGTATCGCTTACATCTTTTCCAAAATTAAATCACATTTCATTTTCATCGCAAAGGATAATATTTAGGCCCTCTTGTACCTCAGTCCTCCTGTATGAGAGTTTCGCATGTATAAACTCATAAACATAATTAATGAATATAATTAATTGTCATACTTTTTACTCCCTCCGTTCCTTTTTGTTTGATGTTTGAGAAAAAATAGACCAAATTAAGAAAATGTATTTTTGTACTTTATTTTCCTATTATACCCTTTTTTTTGGAATATATTATACTCTAATTTTAATCCATAAAAAAATTCGTATTTTTTTGCACACACTTTATCTTTCCAAAAAATTAAAACCACCAAAAAAAGATTATATGAAGAAGTTTAGTAAAAAAAAAAGGATACAATAAAAAGATTATATGAAGAAGTTAGGTAAAAAAAATGATACAATAAAATAATTATATAAAATTTAGTCAAGAAAAAAATTAGGAAGGACGGTATAATAGACAACATATAACCTCAAATTATCAAAACAACAAACAATTTGAAACATATTTGTTTTTCTAAAACAACAAACAAAAAGGAACGGAGGGAGTAATAAATATCATACTCTCACGTGCTTATTTATTTATTTTATAACTAAAATTTAGGGTAGGGGATGTTGCCCCAGTCCAAGGCAGGAAAGACCTTAGAGCTCAAAGAGCACTTACAAAGGTAATTACATTTACCTCACTCCAAAGGTACCAGCGGGGCTTGAACCCAGATCCTCTCGGATTCAAGACCTGTCATTTTACCACTAGACCAAGTCTTTAAAGTTAACACGTGCTTATTTATTTTGTATAAGTTACTACATTTTATCTGCATTTTATATTCTACGTACGTACTAACGTGTATATATCTCAAATAGTCCCTTCACTGAGATGCGCGCATTTTCACTTAATAATTTCTTACATTTAATTCAACGTCTCTATGTGACTTAATTTGTTGTTTTCCAAAAGTCAACTGTTCATAAACAATATAGGAGGAACACTTGGTTAGGCACAACATCAAATAAGAGGTGTTGGGCACACACACAAATTTTAGAAAAATTGAAAGATAAAATGATTAGTTAATGCTTGATGATGTGACTAAATTATTTAATATTTATTTTTTCTCTTTCATGTGTGTGTGCCTAAATGTAATTTATTTGGGGTTGTGCCCAAGTAAGAATTGCTCACTAATATAGATGTGCAAAAAATTTATAATAATCTTTAACATATAAGTTAGCATAATAAATAATACATATCACACAAACGAGCACGGAATGTGCCCGTTTGGCCCGTTAGTCTCAATAAAATTGATGATTGTGAGTAAAAATAATCCAACGGTTGGGTAGACTCATTAATATGTAGCCCACTAACTAATGAGTTGGACGAAATTAACCCAATTTAATTAGTCTAATCCAACGGGCCAAACCTGATTAGACCGGGCCGATCTATTTTTTTTCTTTATTTTTTTGTTCACATTGGAATCGAGGATCAAACTCAAAATCTCATGCATGTTATCCAAACTCCTCAGCAATAGATCAATCCTCAGAGTCTTCTCGTACCAATCAATTCGACAGCTCCACCTATAATAATGGACAAATTGGCTAATTTATTTCTACAATAATCTAGTCCCTTCGTACCAAAATGTAAGTCACTTTGTTCATTTTACACAAATTAAGAAAAGTAATAATTGTTGTATGGAAAAGAGAAATTATGAGTTAGTTTACAAAATTGTCCCTCATTAATGCTATGAAAAAGATAAATTGAAGAATTAAAAGAAGAAAGAGAAATAAATAGTTAGGGGTGTAAGCGGATCCGAAAAATTCAATTAAACCGACGATCCAAACCAATCCAAACAAAAAAAAAACCCGATTATTTTGGTTCGAATAAAAATCCGAACCAAACCAATTGAAAACCGATGTGGTTTGGTTCGATTCTCGGATTCATTTTTCAAGAACCGATGAAAGCGAACCAAATCAATAGATATATATATTTTGTTAGGTTAATATTTTTTTTATAGGACAACCCACATTAAAAAACTAAAACTAGCCCAACTTGTAAACAAAATATAGTCAACCATCAAACCTTAATTTAAAAACATGCTCTCAGATAGACTCACTCACCTCACAGTCGCAAATAACACAGGAAAACTAAAAAGTATATTCCCACATAAGAAAGAGAAATTAAAGAGTATATTATCTGCAAATAAACAAATGATTTCTCTTACCACCGATTATCGGACATCGGTTCAAAATATGATTTATATGGTTGTAACTTGTCATTACATTGACAGAGGGTGAGTGTTGAATAAAAAATATTGAGTTTAAATTTGATTTCAGATCACAAGGGGAAACAATTGGTATGAATTTAACTATGATGCATGGGTACTCCATTTTTAGGAGAGTACCGATACCGGGTACGTACCGGGTACCGGTACGCGTATGGTACTCCTTGGGTACGCACCAATGACGTACCTATTTTTTTATTTTTTATTTTGCAATGGGTACACGCATGGTACTCCTATGGTACGTGCGTGGTACTCCTGTGGTATACGAATCCAAAAAATTACAATTTTTTTTTCTTTTTCTTTTATTCATTTTTTGTTTATAGGAAGATTTATGTTTTTTATTTGTTTAATATAAAAGTAGCAGCTTTACTGATAAGCAATAATAAAGTAGTTGAATTTATTCACTCGTTTATTGGAAAGAAATAGGCTCAATCGAATTTTATTCATACAAATCTTCATGTTTTGATGTTTTTGAATAATTTGAATTACTTATTTGGTATTTTTTATGTTTAATTATTTGTTTTAAAAATATTCTTCTATTATTTTATTTATATAATTATATTAAAAAAAATATTTACAGACGTAACCGTACCTTGATTTTTCTAAAAATGCCGTACCCCGTACCAGTACTGGTATCGGATACCGGTACCGTACCCGTACCTAGGCATCATATTTTAGAGGCATACTTGAAAGAATGGAGAATTAACAAAGTTTATTCGGACAAAAAAGGTGTCGCACACACATATCTAATTAGAGTAATGAATGATATCGAAAAAAACTAATGGACCGGTACGGAAGATCGTTTCTTAAACCTTTTGACACAATACCAATTATATATAAATAAAAAGTTGTTACTACTACTAGCAAAAAGTATAGCTACTGACATACTATAGCTTGTTCTAGGCCTGGACATATTTTATTCGACCAGCCCAACCCGTCCAGCCCAACACATCCGCTGACAGGCGGGTGGGTCAAATCGGGTCAAACGGGTCATTCGGATCCTGATGTACGGTTTCGTTTGGACTGCATGGGTCGGTTTCGGGTCATATTTTCTGGCCCAACGGTGACCATATCCGACCGACCATATACCATCATATTATTATATTACTATGTCTCTGAGCTTGTTCAGATAATTTCTCTTGAGACTCACAAAGGCTGACACATCAATTTTTTTGACTTTATCTTTACATTTACATTTTCACTTTTCCAAAACTTTTCTCTCTCCTTTCTCTTTCACGTTTCCAGTTTCCACACTCCTCTTTCTCTTTTCTCTCTCACAATTCTTCTTCTTCAATCTCTACACATGACCCAATCCTTCTCTTAATTTTCCATGGAATTATGATATATTCTTCCCATCATTTGCTAGCACCCATTCTATTTTGTTTCCACAAAGAATTTTTTATGCAACTTTTGCTTCAAATATGCACAAGGTCTGAAGATCTACAAAGCTTCCACATTTGATATAAAGAAGAAGTAGACAAGCTTCCACACAAGTAGATCTGGAATGACTGTAATCTTGTTGTAATCAAATATTTGTTTATTTAGGTTGAGGTTTGATGTTTTTAAGCTTTCTTTGTGTATATTGACATTGTTGGTGTTTGACAATCTTCATAAATGGTGAATTTTTGAATTTTTTATGTATGGCTGTGAAATTTATTTATCGTTCATTCATACCGTTTCAACCCACCCGTTTAACCGTAAAATCCGACGAAACCGAATCCGAAAAAACCGACCTCTGTAACAGTCGAAATTGAGCCTTGTGTTTGTAACCGTGGGCTTATTCGGATGGAGTATTTGGGCCCGTTTCACACCCAATCCGACCGAGTGTCCACCCCTAGCTTGTTCTATCCCATATACTCCTTGTTAGTAATTAAGTTTACCAACTCCTACAAGACTCCTATAACCATTTGACAACACAACAAAGAAAGACACTAAAGTACCAATGCTTATTACTATAGCTGAAGTATATAAGGGAGAAAGAAAAGTCCATTCACTCTTCACTTATGTTCCTTTCATTAATCATAAGAGCTTCAACTTCCCTTCAATATTAACTTGTCAACCATATGTAAAGAACTACTAAGAAAATATCTTCACATCACACAAATAAATCCCACAATCCACATCATTTGACTACAATTCCTCACTAAGGTCCAAAAATTAAATTTCTCTCTCACAACTTTCATTTGGTATTGTTCATACGTCTTCAAGGAGACGCATTTGTATCAAGTGCCTTAGTCTCCTTTGTAGGTGACTAATGGGATAGAAAAAGCAAAAAGTATAGCTTACGTCATTAATGGGATAGAACAAGCTGACTTCAACAACGCGCGTACAAAGGTACGTACTAAGGGACCGAGGAGGTCAATTATGCTCATAAATAAACAAGTAAACAAGAGGAGGAGGAAGTGTTTAACAAGCAAAGTAGATTAGAGTACCTGTTAATGTGACTGAGAAGTTGTTCTTGTTGAAGATTGGGGGAAGAAGGTAACACTTCAATAGCAACTCCATGATAGTGAAAAAAAAGTATGAGTAGGTAATAAGTGAAATGGTGAAAATGATAATGAAATCAAGTAGTGTATTTATAGAGTTGGTTTTGCAAAAAAGAATCATGGAAAAATTAAGATGGTAGAGAAAAAAATATGATGAAGGTACAATTGATTTGACAAGACAAGACAGTTGATGTGACAAGATCAGAGGCATTAGCAAGTCAAACGTCTACGCCTTAACAACTTTTATGCCTGGTGGACTGTGGACTGGTATATGTCGGCCTAATGAAGAAACAAACGTCTACGTCTTAATAGGCTTAACGCTAAGTGGACTGTGGACTGGTATATGTCGACCGAATAAAGAAACAAACGTCCACGTCTTAACAGACTTAACGCTTGGTGGATTGTGGACTGGTACGGGAGATCATGCTATATGTACCATACTACTCTTTGACCTTACAAGTGCCAAGAGCTCCACCTTCAGCCTAGCCCAACTCGACCAAAGGCTTCAGTCCAGCTCAACTTGACCAAGAGCTCTATCTTTAGCACAACAAGCATATCATGGTCAGTCAGGTCATGTTAAGCTCACTTGGTTTAACTATGCTAGTCATTTGAACTTCATTCGGCTTGCTACGCATTTCGTACAAAGGAGCACAATGACGTAAGCTACATGTGCCTTGGCTCCACATGAGTTGCAAGCACGAGTGACGTGAGCATCACGTGCTTAACTCCATGTGTTATGTACGGACGAGCTACTCTGAGTTATGGCTATTGGGCCTGGACCTCTCAATCCAAGATAAGGCCCATTAGATCAAGGAATGTTGGACTATAAAATGGATCTCTCCTGTTTCTTCTAAGTGTCTCCTTTTTATATTCCAACATTTCTTGACCTAATGAGCCTCAACAAGTGTCTTAGTACGTACATACCTCTTCAAGGAGACGCATTTTTATCAAGTATAGCTTACGTATTTCAAACTAAGTCATTTTCTGAAGTGCTCTATGAATCCTTAGAACAACTCACTTGTTGTAACTCATTTGTGTTTACATACGTGAACAAATAATAGAATGAAATACATCGTGAAAAAACCGATTAACGTATCCAAACCAAACCGATTAGTTCGGTTCAATTTCATTTTAGAAAACACCAAAAACCGAACCAAACCGAACCAATTGAGAGTTCATTGGTTCGGACATCGAATTCACCAAAAAATGATCCAAACTGGTCCAATTACACTCTTAGGTATAATAGAAAAACAAACATTAAATATTTCATTGGTAATATAAAGTGATATATTATTTAGTACTCCCTCCGTTCCTTTTTATTTGTTGTTTGAGAAAAAATAGGTCAAATTAAGAAAGTGTATTTTTGTATTTTATTTTCCTATTATACCCTTTTTTGGGATATATTATACTTTAATTTTAATCTACCAAAAAATTCTTATTTTTTTGCAAACACTTTCTCTTTCCAAAAAATTAAAACCACCACAAAAAATTATATGAAGAAGTTTAGTAAAAAAAAAAGATACAATAAAAAGATTATATGAAAAAAAATTATATAAAATCTAGTCAATAAAAAAAAATTAGGAAGGAGGGTATAATAGACAACACATAACCTCAAATTATCAAAACAACAAATAATTTGAAATAAATTTGCTTTTCTAAAACAACAAATAAAAAGGAACGGAGGGAGTACAATTTTTTTTTTGAAAGTGATTTATATTTTGGTACGGAGGGAGTAGTAATTTTTATGGTCTTTATTATATTACTAGTCGCCAAACGGGCACGTCCCGTGCCCGTTTGTGTGATCGATATTCTCTATTGTGCAAATATAAATAACTATTTAATCTCTTTTTTTATTGGACTTAGTTAATTGATAACTACTTGACCTCCTTTTTTGTTGTGGCTAGTTATTAAAAAAAAAAAAATTTACTATAAAAAAATTGAAAACCTACTTTTATGTGGAAGTTGTGCTTAGTTTTTTTTTTAAGGGTAAAATAGGAATAATGAAAAATTCATCCCAAAAATTTGTATCCCCTTTGTATATTAGTATAGATGTTAGTTTTTTTTTTTTGTAAATATAGTGTTAGTTTTTAATATCTAAATTGCAAAAGTCAGTGTGAGTTATTTGAGGAAAGTTGGTTACGATAATATAATGTTAGTTTTTGGTAAGTGTTAGTTTTTAAAGGATAAAATTGGAATAACAAAAAAGCCATACCAAAAAATTGAATCCCCTTTATATATTAGTATAGATATATAACTTTATTTTTGTAGATTTATAGAATATTTGATGTATATGATCAATAAGTAGAATGGTTAAAATTCAACATTAATTCCTTTGTGGGTTCTGCCAACCACGTTCACCCTACCTGCCGTATGCCAGCCTTGTGTTGTGTTGGATACTCTGCGAGATTAAGAAATTACATATTTGAAACAATTGTTGGAGAAGAAGGAAGGAATCAAACAAACCAACCAAGCACGTTCTATCTTGCGTCTAGTCAAAGTACTACTCCATTATTCAATAGAACACTGACATTGGAGGCAGTGAATTGTATGTAACCAACCAACCAAAATCAAAATCCAAACATATTTTTAAACAAACACTCCCTCCGCTCCTCTCTTCACTCACGCTCCCAATTTCCAACCACAGCTTTACACTTCAACTCTCCAAATCTCAACATCTGGACCAACCCTTACGCAACTATATTTTATTTCTAGATAAAATGTGTTTTTCGTACATATAAATTTGTTGAATTTGTGTTTTAGTTCCAATGAAGAAAAAAAAATCTTTCAGTTTTGGATGTAATTTCAAATTACTTATAGTTTTAGTTCTTAATGTAATAATATTCCACAAATTATAGGAACAAATAACATATCAAATGTTTTGGATTTGTTTGAAATTATCTATATTATATAAATTTTTAATCCAATAGTAGATTTTATAAAATTTATATCGATTAAAACAATATTGAAAGATTTAACATTTGGTGTCAAACTAGTCTATGTCAACACATCCAGACTCTCTCCCTATATATATATAATATATAATTCATTCAAGAAAAGGAAAGAAATAAAAATAATTAAAAGTTAAATGCTCAAGAACTAAAAAAATGCACAAGATATTTTTACATTTGACACCTAAAATAAAATATTACTATATATTTTAAATATTTTATTGTATTTCTTAATATTCAATAGTACTCTCTCCGATTCTATTATAAATAAAATTTTACTTTATAGATTTATAGGAAAAGCAACATCTAATTTATACTATTGATAAGATACATTACTTTTTCAATGAATCAAAAGAATCAAATTTTACTTATATATAGAATCGAAGGGTGTATAAGTACATCTAAAAACCACACCCATTTTTAAAATTGTCATGCTAAACAGTGCCCCTATGACATTTGTTATTTGTTAAGCATACTAAAAAAGGAAATAAAAAATAAAATTAATATCTAACAGATAAATTTTTCTATTTTTAAAGTATTAAATGCACGAAATTTAAGATAAAATTTCTATTTTGATATGCTTAACCAATACCCCAGAATACTGTTTATCATTTTCCTTTTTGAAACAATGGGTGAGAGTACCATAGTAGTATTTGATTACATAATCAATTTTTTGATTAACTGTCATAACATACTCATAGTAGTACTAATATATTTTTTTTCCGAAAAACATAATCATTTTTAATAAGAAATGAATTAGGAGTATGTCTAATCACAATCATGGTCCACCAACAAGATAAGAGTGTTGAATCAATCATATTATATTTCCATTAATAACATGAAAGTCTTCAATCATTGAAACTTAACTAACTCAATATTATTATAGTAATATTTTTTTCTCTGTTGCTACTGAATTTTCCCAAGGAGCTTGCTTCAAAATCCATGCTTCCATTGTTTGAACCTTGATCCCTACTAGTACTTGTTCTACCACATGCACCTTCCCATTTTCTTTTTATTTCTATTTTTTTTTTATTAAGTTACAAGAATCACGGTTTTATGTTTTTTTTCTCCTTAAAAAACAATAGCTTCATCATAACGCATGTTTCATTATGTTTCTGTTTTAGATTCTTGTCGTTTTGCATGACAAGTTACATATTTTACTGCTTTTAAGTCTCTAGAACCTTCTCTTACCTCACAAGTCCCATTTTTTTTTCATCATTTTATTATTTATTTTAAACTTTAATTCACATGTTGACCAATTTGTTGAAATCTATGCATAATTGTTATTTCTCATGATGGGTCAGTAAAAGAACAGATCTTTCTTTGATTTGATTTGTATAGTACAAGGAAGCAGTGATTGATTGTTTTCATGTTCAATCAGTGTTTTGTTTTTGTACAAGGTTTCTACTTTACTTTACCATAAGTATATAAATAGGTGATTTTTGGAAGAAAAATAATGTTGGTTTCTAATGGAGAAGAGAAGATTCTGTTATCTTCAGAAAATGAAACTGAGATTACAAAGTCAGATTCAGTTGATGGGTTGTTACCGGTTTCAACCGTTTATACCGATGTGGGAATCGTTCCTGAGCAACAAAAGAATGAGCTTGAACACTTCATATCCAATTTACAAAGTATATCATAAATAAACAATAATCACTTTTTTTTTTTGGTATTCTTTTTGGTTTTTGTTGAAAAAAAAAAAGTTGCTGATTTTGTTTTGTGCAGGAGAACTTGAGGAACCGAGGGTGAAGCAAAGAATAGTAGATGAAAAGAGAAGAGAAGCATTGAGTAAGATATTGGATATCAAAGGTAGTGTTAATTGTGGATTCTATTCAATGTTGATGTATTATGAATTGGAATTTTGTTGATATGTTATTTTGATTCAAGGGTTGAAGAATTTGATTTATTTTGATATTCAGGTAGTATTAGAGTGTTTTGTAGAATTCGACCGAATCATTTGACAGAGAAGAGAAGAAATTCTGAACCGGTATCAGCTGGATCAGAGAGAATTCGGGTTAAGTTGGGAGGAACAAGGAAGGATTTTGAGTTTGATAAGGTTTTTCCTCAAGAAACAGGCCAAGGTTAGTATCAAACACCATTCATTGTGTTGTGTTTCCGAATTTTAATTTTTATTCGACGAGTACCAAATTTTACTGAAGTGGAGGTGTTTGTGTTTACTATTGATTAAACCTTTGCAGAAAGTGTTTTTGTTGAGGTGGAGCCAATTCTAAGATCTGCAATGGATGGACATAATGTGTGTGTTTTCGCTTACGGTCAAACAGGCACAGGCAAAACATTCACCATGGTCAGTGATTTCTTAATTGTGTTGAGATTTTGTGTTCATGTTCTATGTAGCAGCATAGTTATAATCTGATGTATGGTTTGGCTTCTGTTATGATTAATTTTAGGATGGTACAAATGAGCAGCCAGGGATTATTCCTCGTGCTCTCGAAGAGCTCTTTCGTCAAGCCTCGATGGATGGTTCATCTTCTTTTACTTTTTCAATGAGTATGTTGGAAGTTTACATGGGCAATGTTAGGGATCTGCTGGCTCCAAGACAGTCTTCTAGACCACATGAAAATATGACAAAATGGTAAACCTTATTTAGTATTATCGCTAAAACTTATATGCGTGTGTTTGCTTATATGGTGACAAAAATTGATTTTGAATGAGTTGATTCTGGTTAAAAGTGAGTTGAATGAAAAATGCTTATGTTAAGATATATTCGTGTAAAAGTGAGTTGAACAAAAAATTTGAGGCTAAATATCAATTGTAGAGGCAAAAAATCTAAATTTTAACTTTAAGCTGGAATCAATTTTAGAGGCAAAATCAATTCCACTCGAGAATCAATTTTGTGCACTTCAAAAATGGAACCAAACATACAATATGTATGATTGAATTTCATAGAGTAATTTGTCTGAAACTCTGGCTCACCAACTACTTTTACAGTAATCTCAACATCCAAACAGATCCAAAGGGATTGGTGGAAATTGAGGGTCTCTCAGAAGTGCAGATTTCTGATTGTGCTAAAGCCAAATGGTGGTACAACAAGGGAAGACGATTCAGATCGACATCGTGGACTAATGTGAATGAGGCATCAAGCAGGTCACACTGGTAAGTCATAGTTCTAATTAGGCACTCCAAAATATTTTCATGGTTTTCTCAGCTTGATAGTTACATTATCTGTTTAGCTTTATATATCTAGCTTGACAAGGATAAGCATATTTAGACGCGGGGATACTTCTGAAGCCAAAAGCGAAACAAGTAAGTTGTGGATGGTTGATCTTGGAGGCAGTGAGCGGTTGCTGAAAACTGGGGCCAAAGGACTAACACTTGACGAAGGACGAGCTATTAATCTCTCTCTTTCAGCTCTAGCTGATGTCCTAGCAGCTTTGAAGAGAAAGAAGTGTCATGTTCCTTACAGGCAAGTATTCTTCTGGTGTTGATTTGTCATATATCATAATCGTCAAATTACTAAAAATGTTTGGCTTTAATCATAACTATTATAAAAGTCGTACAAAAGCTAACTTGTGTGTAGTTAACAGTGTAAAAAGTTTTACACGGACAATGCATCAAAATTAAATTCAATGTTACCTTGTTTGCAGAAATAGCAAGCTGACCCAACTACTGAGAGATTCTCTAGGTATGATACCGCTTTCTTCTCTAATACCACTAAGTTTTTCCTATAATATTAAAATGGCTAATCTTTATAATGATGAAAATACTTAAGGTGATGGCTCAAAGGTCTTGATGCTCGTGCATATTAGCCCTTCCGAAGAAGATGTATGCGAGACAGTTTGTTCATTAAACTTTGCTAAGAGAGCGAGAGCAATAGAGTCTAATAGAGAAGTACCAATGGTAAACTTACTAAAACTTGTCCTAAACTAAGTTCCTCAATGGAAACTTTTGAAGATTGCTTACTGCATACATGTACTTTTAGGAATTGAAGAAGCAAAGGGAGAAAAAAATTATGGAGCTCGAGGAAGACATTAAGGAAGCTGAAAAGCAACGTCAAAGTTTAAGGGAACAAATACAGAATATCGAGTTAAAGTTATGCGAGAATAAAAAGCTCTTTTCAACCACATATAGTCTTCAGGAAAGTGATGACTTGGTAACTTCTGCTAGCCTAAAAGATGATTTCAAAGAGGTTATTGAAACACCTAAAACATCTAAGAAGAATATTCAAAGAAGTGTCACGAATTCAGTGCCTCGATTCATGAGTTCAACTGTTGCCAGTCGGCATAGGCAAATTGCGTCCGAACAAGAAATTGGTGGGAGAACAAAAAGTTTAAGATCAGTAGTCACCAGAAGTTCAATCCAGTTTCCATGTTCACAATCGTTAAGTTATTCAGATCTTCGCATCAAAACAATACTGCGAAGTTCAACTGGAAAATCTCGGTATGCTGAAACAAATAATGTTCCAAATACAGAAAGTCCTAAATGCAATGAATCGGAATCAAAAGTAATAACTCCTCGAAGTACAACAGTTGCATCATCAGATTCAAATTTGAGATCAACATTGTATCATCATAGAAGGAGGATGTCTAATCTGATCTAAGGATTACAAGACATTTTAAAATTGCTAATGTTATCGAGTAGTTGCGTGTTAAACAACTTTCTCTTGTCTTTAGCAAGTTGTTGCCAAGAGTGTGTTAATATGTGTGTTTTCTTGAGGTGTTGGTGATTGGTATATCTGTTAATTTACTTGTTTAACATGGTCTTCTTTCGTTTTTGAGCATGTTGGGTTTTGGTTCTATTTGTCATTTGTTCATGTGATTGTAACTTATTTGGTGGCGACTAACTTTTTGTGAAGTTTGTCACATAACCTTTATAGAAACTATGAATACCACAGTTTTTAGGCTTGACTATGTAGTGTGGATTTTATACTTATTAAAACTCCTATATGTAAAAGTGATTTACATAACATAAACGTAGCTACTTATTAGATATATTGCAATATTGAGGGATCAGAGTTCGAAGACATAATTCCCTATTTAATCACTTTTAACTGGTGAAATTCTAACATAATTGACTAATAAACTATAACTATCGTCCTTATCAGTTTTATAACTAAAGGATTTTTAAAATATGAAATACAAGCTTTCGTTGGAACAATTTTCAACATAATAATTGAGACATCTTTTTGGTCGGAATAATTTTGAGACATCTTCTCTTTACAGGAAACAATTTTGAGACTTGAGTACAGTAATTTACACATATTTACCGAGTTTTGGTTTCTCGGACAAGCTATCAAACACAATACAAAAATCACTCCACAGTTGTTTGGCTGCAGCAGCAATTGATAATTTGATGCATTCCTCAATAATTGAAACTTCGCCTGCTGATATTTTTTTTCCTTTTATTTTTCTTGTTACCTTTATACGCACATAAGTAACTATGCAGATATCCTAGTTATTCACATTTGAGAAAGGGGATATTTTTCATGGGGTAGAATTTACAGAAATCTCCTGAGGCAGAGGTGAAGCTACCATGTCTTGATAAGATGGGATAACCAGACGTTGCAAGGGCTTTAGAGCCACTGTGAGCTGTGCAAACGAGGGGCGCAAATTTGGATCCCTGACACAAGAGTGGGAGAAAGAGGAAGCAGAAAAAGATCATCAATCGAAATGAAGTTTAAAACCGCATTTTCCTCAACATTTAAAGTGATGAAATATAGAAGAAAAGAAGAGTAAATCAAACTTCAAGTTGAACAGACTTACTGTTGCCAACATTCCCAGATTATTCTTGCAACTAATGGATCAACTTCCTTAGGAATTTCAAGGCGACGGTTTTGGAAACCTACAGCACCAACAACTTGTGTAATTGTAATATTAAAGCCTTGTTGTTTCAAATACTGAATACAAAGTTATACTTTGACCTCTTGTTAGAGCCTACAAGAGGCCATTAAACAAATAAAAAATCAAATACATCATGAATGGCATTTACTCACTCTATATAAAATGCCATGTAATATAATGTAGTACTGTAAAGAATACTAACTACATAAAAAGATATGAACTAACAACATTCATACTCCTATTTTCATAATTGCATCATCAGATACATGCTTAACACAATAACAAATTCAAAAGAAAGTATAATACATAGCCATAATTGATCGACTCTAAACAGATATCAGTCCTGCAACATAGATCATCTTCAATCTCTAATTAGATTGTCCTTTTTTGCCTTGACTCACTAAGGTACTCTTCCTTCTCATTAAGCCATAGAAATATTTGGAAATGAAAAATTTGAGCTCGAACCAGCATCACACATAAGTTATCTTTCATTTATAAAAATATAATAATTTTAGACTTTAATGTCCAAATATATGTATATTATTTTATTTTGTTGTTAAAATATGATGAAAGTTTTTTTTCCTTTTTTGTTAAAAATTAATTTAAAGTATGAAGATATCGATTTCTTCAAATCTCATATGGTGTGAAAAGTTGAACAAACTTAGTGTAAAAACTAAAGCAATTGAGATCATAATCTTAGGCATTGCATCTTAATTATTTTTGCAAAAAATTTAATCAAAATATCAAGAGGGATATAATCTAACATAAGAGAGTAATTTTTTACACGGTGCGAACGACTAAATAAATCCCCTGTAAAATGTAAAACAATTTGGATTATAACCTTAAGGCAGATGTCATAATTTTTTTTGTAAAATGTTCAATTAAAAGAATTTAATTTATGTACACTGTCGGTGTAAAGTTATTTTACACATGCGTCCAATAATATATCAATACACTATGTATTGTGTTTAGAGACACATGACGTGTCACATTCATTAAATGATGTGGCAACACATCATTGGATGTATGTGTAAAAAAAGTTTACACCGACAGTGCACAACAATTAAACTCCAATTAAAATATCCAAATAAATTTGATCTAACAAAATAGGATAATATCTGACGACATAAAGAACTAAAACTAATCTGTGTAAAAAGTAAAGTACTTGAAATCATAACCTCAGGTCTCACAACTTAATTATTTTTGTAATAAATTCAATTAAAATATCCAGAGAAATTTGGTCTAACAGAAGACCATAATCTCTTATGTTGTTAAAAACTAATTAAATAAAGCCTGTGTAAAAAATAAAGTAATTGAGACCATAATCATAGACATCGCATCTTAATTATTTTTGTAAAAAGTTCAATTAAAATTTCAAGAGGGATTTAATCTAAATCAAACCTATGTAAAAAGTAAAGAAATTTGGACCATAACCTTAAGTCTCACGTTTTTATTATTTTTTTACAATGTTCAATTAAAATATCCAAAGAGATCTTATCTAACGGAATATGGTAATCACTTACGGCTTGAAGAACTAAATAAACCTCGTGTAAGGAGTAAAACAATTGCGATCGTAATATTAGGTCTTGCATCTTAATTATTTTTGTAAATCAATTAAAATTTATAGAGAAATTTGTTTTAACGGAAGAGAGTAATCTTTTACGGTGTAAAAAACTAAATCAAATCGGTGTAAAAAGTAAAGTGATTGAGAACACATCTTAATTAAAAAAAATTGTAAAATAATCAATTAAGGTATTTGGAGAAAGTTTTCTAACAGATAATGGTAATCTATTACGGTGTGAAGAAGTAAATCAAGTCCATGTAAAAAGTAAAGTAATTCAGATCATAGTCTTATGTATCACGTCTTAAATATTTTTGTAAAAAGTTCGATTAAATTTTAGAGGGATTTGGTCTAGCAGAAAAGCGTAATTTTCTTCATTGTGAATAACTAAATTAAGCCCATGTAAATAGTAAGAAAATTTGAACCATAAATTAAGCCTTACATCTTAATTATTTTTGTAAAATGTTCAATTAGAATATCCAGGGGACTGAATATAACAGAAGAAGGTAATCTCTTACAACATAAAAAACTAAATCAATCCCGTGTAAAAAGTAAATTAGTTGAGAATATAATTTTGGGTCTCACATATTAAATTTTTTTACTAAAATAAAATTCAATTAAAATATTAAAAAAAAAATGTTGTTCTTACTGAAGATGATAATCTCTTACGTTGTGAAAAACTAAATCAAGTTCATGTAAAAAATAAAACAAATTTCAAGTGGGATTTTATCTAATAGAAGAGAGTATAATTTCTTACGCTATGAAGAACTAAATTAAGTCTATGTTAAAAGTAAAGAAATTTGGACCATTACCTTAGACCTCACATTTTAATTTGTTTTTGTAAAATGTTCAAATAAATATTTAAAGAGATTGAATATAACAAAAGAAAGTAATTTCTTACGGTATGAAAAATTAAATTAAACCCGTGTAAAAAGTAAAACAATTGAGATCGTAATCTTAGGTCTCACATCTTAATTATTTTTGTGAAATGTTCATTTAAATATCCAATTAAAGAAATCAAATATAACAGAAGAAAATAATTTCTTATAGTATGGAAAATTAAATCAAACCCGTGTAAAAAGTAAAGCAATTGAGATCGTAATCTTAGGTCTTAATTCTTAATTATTTTTGTACAATGTTCATTTAACACTACAAGAAACTTGACATATAGTGACTGCAAAATTTTGTGGGTAAAGGTCCCAAAACCGTGGGTATAGGCCATAAAATCTATACCGACGGACGTTTTGTTCCGTGTGCTTTATTTCGCTATATCCACGGAAGTTTTCCGTCACAATAGCCTATAGCTACGGCATTTTTAGTGGTTGGAAAAAACCATGGATCTATACCCACGGCCTAATGATACCTAGTAAATTGCTATACCCACAAAGTCTTCCGTTGGTAAAGCTTTGGATAAAGTTACTTGAATTGGTCATATATAAAATAATTGAAGTTTTGCTTCATATAATGTGTATCTTAGAGATACAAAAATATCCTAAAATAATGAAGGAGTTTTAGCACATACCTTTTGCGACAATAATATGGTAGAGTCTCGTGCTGATAATGTGTTATAAACTAATGTAAATAATAGGAATAATGGAGATGAAGAAGTGAGAGAAGAGAGAAAGAATAGTATCTCTTATTCACCACTAGGATTAGGGTTACATTACAATGATACATAGGTCATATATATAGGCAAACATACTCCAATAGTGATACTACTTTGGGTATCACACATCACTAAAAAGTGGTTCCTACAATACCATATAATATTTATGCAACTCATACATGTTTTGCTCCAATGGTGATACCACTCTAGGTATCATACATCATTAACAAGTTATTGATTCGATATCATTCTGTATACAAAAAAATGTAATATTAAATTGATGATATGATACTTTAAATAAGGTATCGTATCATCAATTTTGATATTCTCTGTGTCACGTCATAGAACTTCATTGATAAAAAAAAATATGAATCATTAGTCTATAATACTCTCTTTGATACTTTTATTGAAGATGCTCTTATAAAACTAAACGAGTGTATATAAAAAAAATGTGGGCCATATACCGTGGCACTCCCAACCTAAGTTTAGGACCAACTTGATTACTATAGTTTAGGACAAACTTGTTTACTATATTTATTTTAAATGAATATATCAATTATTTTCGTCTCTATACAATAAAATCACATGTAAATTTTCATCTCTAATATAATTTCTATTTTGTTTTTAGTTTTTAATGGTCAGAATTTTGACATTTTATTGATACTTGTTTAACGTAATATGGACTTATATAGGACATACATAATATAGATACATCTTGAACATGAAAGAGTAACATTAATATTAAAATGAACATAAATTGGTAGTTAACGACCCAAACACTAATGGATTAAATCTTCAATTGGATGATTCTGTCATATTCTTCCCTGCACAAAGCACACTTAATAAATAATTTAGCTTTAGTGTTTAGGAGTACCCTATCAGATTCAGCTGTAGTCCAGTCAGCCTGTGGTTTTGCATCTGTGGATTTATCAGCTGTTGGTGTGTATTCTCCTGTTTCTATGACAGACCACATGTTGTTGTCTTGTGATCTTAGAAATAGTTCCATCTTGTCTTTTCAGTAGTAGTAGTCATCTCCTTCAAAGAGAGGAGGTCTGTTCGAAGATCCACCTTCTGAAATAAACTTTGCAGCCTTTGTGGCCATTACTTCCTTCCCGAATCTTTTCTCTAGCACTTGTTAGATGCTTTTTCTTAGAGTCTGTGCTCTGATACCAATTGAAGTAGCAAAGTTTAACACAAGAAAGGGGGGGGGGGGGGGGAATTGTGTTTCCCTTTTTAAATTTTCTGCTTCAATAAGATCTTAAAAATTAAACAGTTAGTATTTCAAGATCGTTCTGAGAATGATCTTGATGGTGGAAATAAAATTTAAAATCACAAAGGTAAAGAGTAAGAGAGTAAGAGAATCAAACACAGAGATTTATACTGATTCACTCTTAAATCTTTGGATTACGTGTAGTCCCCACTTCCAGTGAGTTTATCCACTAAAATCTTCTTGACCTTACAACACTTATGATTACAATCCTTCTTTGATCTAGATCCAAGATCAAAAACCAAACATATAGTTTTGTTGCTATATTCATTTTGTCACTAAGGGTGTTTCAATTTTTAAATCTTCTTCTTCTCAATGTTCTTACCTTATATTTCCTAGAAGAGATAGATACATGAGAAAAGAAGAAGACCCTTGTCAACATTTTATGGTCCTAATTTTCTTTTCAAATAAAGGCCCTCATCACTGGTGAGTCACCACTCACCAGTAATCAACAGATGTGGAGTTTGTTAGGAGTGTGGGAAGAGTGTCACCTCACTTTCTAGAAAGTTAAGTGAAAAAAATTAACTCATGGATAAAGGAGTTTGAAACATGAAACTCAATTACTATTTTTCAACTTGGCACTTGAAACTCAATCATTTTTCAATGAAAATGACCCGGGCTTTTTGAGAAAGTTGTAACATTAAGCCACTTTTTAAGTGGTAACCCTTTGACGTTGGAACCTTCAATATTTACCTTTTCTCTCCACCAGGATAAAATCAAACTGGTGTAGTTAGTTACGGTTGATAATTACTGGACCAATCTACAGTAACAAATTGAAAATTTGGTCAAACTAATTAGAAAATTGCTCTTTAGTTACAAGACCAGAAGCTTGCTTCACAAATAAAATAACCAATTGCCTGAGTTTCCTACCTAGTTAATATTCTTGTGCCTTGAAAGCCTCGGTTTATCACCGAGAAGAACCGGTTGTATTCTGGGAGAATTGCGCAATATCTGCAGATAATTCCTTAGTTCAGTGACTACACGCCTCCGGTTGTTTATTTTCTAGCCATCCGCAACTACAGATATATGTGCATAAATGATATTTTGATGTTGATCGGACAATTCAGATGTATTATCAAATCATATAATAACCGTACCAAGTTTATAATTTTGATGGTTAAAGTGTTTTCTTTTGTGATGTACCAAAAAAAAAGGTGTTTTCTTTTGTCAAAATAAATAAATTTAGTTGGTTAATGTATTTTAAATATAGATTAATTATGTTTGATAGATGATTAATGATCGTAACAATGTTTTGCAATTTATTAATCATTCATTTTTTAAAAATAATCGTAATTTTAAATGTCGATAAACATAATTTTTAAGGGTATTTTTTTTTGTTGTTATACTAGTTTTTTTACCCGTGCGAAAGCAAAAATAAATATATTTATCATTTAAGTAGCTGACGAACCCACTACTTAAGTAGATGAAAGATAAAAATCTTAAAATTTTATGTAAAGTATTTTTTTAAAAAAATTTATCATTTTCATAATGTCCGCTACTTAAATAGCGTAAGGATATTAGATGAAAACTCATAAAATGCCCGAGAAACCAATTGTGTACCAAAAATGAATCTCATATCTTCCCAACACAAAAATCGATCTTAACTATATTAGCCCTGAGACATCAATTTTTTTTTTTTCATCATATAATATAACTAACTACACCTATTAAAATTGTTAACACTACAGATCTTCATGACTATGAATTTTAATATTTTCAATATGAGGAACACTATTTTTATTTTTTTTTAATGGCTATAAGGAACACTATTTAAATGATAAAAATACTTAATCTAAAATATCAAATTTGAGAAGCTTATATAATAAACATGAATCAACACTATATTTAATATAAGGAACACGATTGTGTTTGAGAAGCTAATTAATGAAACCAGCCACAATAAAAATCATTAGCAAAAGCTTTAAGAGTTTGCCAAAATACAATCAAGAATCAACATTATTTTAGCTATTACTTATATAAATTAGTCTGCAAACTCAAAACATTAACAAACAATACTAAACTTAATAAGTGGTACAACCAATTATTTATGATAATCAAGAATTCATGAAATCCATAGAATTCATTCCTTCTCTATCTTGACTTTCCTCAAATGTTTTTTCCCTTCAAATTGAGCTACAACATTGAAAAGATTCATTGAGGTTCCTCTTCATGGTCACTGGTTTTTGACTTCAGCAGGAGGGGTCACAAAATCAACATCATTTGCTATTTCATCTGAATAAACATCAATAATTTGAGACATAGCCTGCAAATTAAGATAGAAAAAATCATGGATTTGTGAAGAACAACAAAATGAAATATAGTGACAAAGCATATAGGAAACAAAAACAAAGGGTGTTTTGTAAAAACCTTGGCAGGAGTAACATATGGGCCCTGGGCAACAAAGATTTCAATAATTTTTTCCTCTAAGCAAACACTTGTTCAATTTATCTCTCTCTCTCTCTCTCTCTCTCTCTCTCTCTCAAATTGGATTCCGTGGGGAGAACAAACTAAAAATATTGCTGCAAACATGTAACAAAAAAAAATTATATACCTTTGTTTGGGCAACAAAGTAAGCACATGACTTCTCCATCAAATAACTCATGTCAGAATCAAAGAGAATGAATCCAGTAGTAGAATCACCATCGCTCACTTCAATCTTGACCTTGAACCTATGATTCAACAAATATATTTTCAAAATTAATGAAACTTTCACACTTTCACATTGGAATCAACATCAATGCCATGAAGAGCAATCCTACCAAAATAAGACGTGAACATTAGAATTTTACTACTAACTTTATGCAGGAAAACACAAATTCTTCCAGACAGTAGCTATCCCATTCTTAAAACTTATGCAGGAAGACCTTTAGAAGATTTCCCCATCTTCTTATTCAAATCATCAACATAGTCACCAAATAGAGCACACTCACATTACCCACTATTCAAACAAATAAAACATACAAAAAGCCTATGAAAACAGAAACATCATATTAATTACATCTATTAAATAATAAAGGAGAATTATGTCAAACTAAAACAAACATAACTTAATTATTTCTAACCTTAGAAACTAAGTGGTGCATATAATGAAATTCAATGGTTAAAGACTGCTATATCTATAGTCTATACCCTTGACAGAATTGACTTTATCATGTGTTGAGTTGTTCTGCATTCTATCTGGTCTATTTAGTGGCTATCCAGACCGCATGATTCTAACTTTGGAAGCATGGATTTTACCTACCTAGCAAATGAAACACGCCATATAAATTATGAATAACAAAACATAATAAATCATCCAGCATGATAGAACATTTATTTAAGACATAACATGATTATCGACGATAAAAAATTATATTGAACCTTGTCATCCACGAGCACCATTTCAATTGAACTCGTCTAGGAAGGATTAAGGAAAGTTGGGACTTTCAACAAGCACAAAACACAACCTTAATACGAATCCCCTCTTTCTCAGGTAAAATATCGCTCAGAGCTTTTCCATGATTAAAGAAGATGCAAACAGATTTGTGTGAGCAACCTTGTTTGTCCAAACTTCTCAATTTATAGCAGAAGATAAACTAATAAAAAAAAATTCAATTTATTGAATTTGAAAAACGCTCTCAGATCTGTATCCAATTTGGGTTGAAAGAGAGAATAATGACATCTCACCTTAATAAGATCTTTATCAAATTCCATTGCCTGCAAATCCTCACCATCATTCGTATTAGGTGAATCAACATCAGACTTCAAATCAATAGCACGATAAATTTCCTAAAAGGTATACCAAAAGATTATGATTAACAATAACGCTGTGTTTCACCACGAACACGATGACAAATTCATACACAACACACTAATAGAAGCATGTATCTTTCCACCTTGTCAAGAATCGAACGAATGAAACGAACCAGAACAAAAATCAATTAAGCAACATAATACTCCATATATTCAAAGTCATCTCAAGAGAGATTGATTCAGTTGGATTAAGGAAAGCTGGAACCTTCCACATACAAACAACTCTCGCCTTTATGTGAAGATTTTCTTTGCCAGGAACCAATTAAGCAATGTCGTCGAACTTGGACTCAACATTCAGCTGCTCGTCATACACCGTTGTTTTAATGATGATCTGCAATTGTTTGTATTCATTTAATCACCCTCGACGATGTATTTATAGATGGAGAAGAGCCCAGATAACGCCTACACCAGATGAATCGCAATTCCAATTTCAAACCAACTTCACTCAGTTTGGGAGGGAAAATTATCAAGGAAGAGAAACCTACACCAGATAATACCACACCATATTTCCCCAATTTGATGCTGCCAAATCCCTAGCTAACATCCGGCGCTTCATTCTCTACACTTGTCGAGCACCAACGCTTGAACTAAACGACAAAAAATGTAACAAAGCCAAAACGCAGCGCATACAAACAATCAATCCGACGTGGCATAGCTAAACTAAATCTACATTAACATTTTTGCCTTTTGATTTTGTCAAGATTATGGATTTTGAGTGTATATTAGAGCTTAGTGGATGAGGTGTATAAATTAGAGCTTAAATTGTGGATGTCATGTACTTTCTTAAGCACAAAAGTTCATAGGAAAAGTGGAAAACTAACTACATACTACATTGGCAATGGTGATTAGTTACATAACATAAATCATTCACTAAGCTTTATTTAGGTACATAACATAATAGTTAGAAAAATCATTCAGGCTAGTTTCATTTTGAGAGGTACTATTGTGGAATATGTCACTAACATTAAATGGTAATCTGGCGATGCTCGTGACCAGTGTCACCTTACTATGGTCAGTGAAAAAGATTGAGGCACTTATGCAGTTGAATAAATAGCTTGACCAAGGTATGCAGATGTTAACACAACTTCTCAAAGTATGCATACTTGAACTGATAGAAAATAGAAGGATTCAGAACAGATTACAGGGGGGCACACTATTAGTTACATATTGTTTCTCTGGTTGCTCGCTTACTCCAAACCCATTTCATAGTACACTTGAAACAACAAAGGCTATATGAAACAAAATAATAAACCTAGGTCCAAAATATCTATTTCCTGAAAACAAATGGGTCCTGCAATGTTGGGGTTTGATTGTTGTTTTGAGCCTGGTTGAGTCTGGGCCTTCACAGCAGTTGGGCGCTAGTGCTACCAATACCCCCCTCCTGAACAGCGGCTTTCTCCTCAAGGCTAAGGTTTTGTGTTGACTTGGTGACCTCATTCAACGGCTGGCTGCTGCTGGCATCCAAGGGCTTCATGTCAATCCAAGTTGAATGAGTTGGTGAAGACGTATAGTTTTCATAGTTCACCTGCAAATACATATTTCATAAACAAATTCAATTCAAGGACGTCTATTTTGCTTCATTTCCTAGTAAGGAATGGATAAAACAGTTCTAGAGGGCATTGCCTAAGGCTCTCTGTTAGTTAGTTAGCGTTGGTTGTATTCAGTTAGCAGTTAGGGGTTTTGTTTCTGATTGTGTTTAGTCATTGCGCGTCTCACTATAAAAGAGGCTTAGTGTACTGTTTTTCATAATAATGAGAATTAGTCTCTAAGATACAGTGAGTGAGAGAGAGAGAATCACCAAAATTCTGGTGATTGATCAAGCGAGTAATGCTTGATCCAACAGAACTATCCCAATTTTAAAGAAAAGGATAAGAAGTCCTAGAGGGCATTCCCTAAGGCACTCTCCATTTGGTGTATTAGTAAGATGTATCCCAATTTTAAAGAAAAGCTATGGCTATGTTTGAATCACTGAGTACAAAGATAAGTTAACACTGACTTCAAGATGAAAAGTGAATAGAAGTAGTATACTATGGATTGACAATAATGTTCAGGTTGCATTCAACTAATATCCAGAGTAGACACACACGCTAGGCAGTTTCATGAACAGGAGATAGGTTTATGCAGGTCATATAAAAATAAAATAAAAAAGTCTTGTAGAAGGCTCACCTCCTCCTTGCCATATCGTGTTGGCATGTGCACAGGTTGAATTGGTGAAGCTGTATCATCTTCATAGTCCAGCTGCATACAGATTACAAAATTTCATGAATAAATTCAAAATTCAAGCACGTTGTTTCTTAGTAAGGAAAGGACGAGACAATCCTAGAACAATTTTTAAGAAAACCTACGGCTGTGTTTGTAGATTTTGCAAGTTTTCGATAAAGCGTTTCTCTAGTCATGTCTGGGGGGCAAAAACGGAGTAGTGCACCAGCAGTGGCCCAGAGTGAATTTAGAAGAAGAGCCTTTTCTTTTGCCTCTTTTGCTTTGCGGGCCTGCAGTTTTTTTTCAGCAAGAGCCTCTTCTGCTAATCGACGGGCTTCCTCTTCTTCTGCTACTTTTTTGGCTTGTATATCAGATAGTACCTACAAATACAAATACAATGGAAGATATAATGAAAGTAAGAGAGACAGAAACCTATACAGAGAGCCAAGATCATCATCATCATCATCATGTTATAAGTTTTTGTTACCATAACCAAATTAACAATTCATATCATATGAGTTTTATCAATCCAGATTAGTAGTATAATTTTATATCATCTCATCTCAGTACAGAACATGAACCAAATAACAAGTTAGTTAAAATTAAACACACCTGGGCATAAATCTGATCGTAAATACATTGACGATCAGAAGATGCTGCAAAATAAAAATAAAAAATGGAATTAGTTGAAAGATAAATACTAAATGTTATGAAAATTGGAAAAGATTACAAACAACTTGTGAGAGAGAGAGAGAGAGAGAGAGAGAGAGGAACAGACTCAGTTTCTTCTTAGACTTGGATTTCTTTTTTGTTCGGCTTTTGCTGCCTCCACCCATGGGAACGAACGGGAATGGAAATTTCACCCTAAAATCCTCTCTTTTCTGATCGAGTTGTTGAATTGAAAACCTGTAAACGACATAATCGAATCAGAAGAAGAACGAAATTGGAAATTGAAACAAGAACGAAAGAGAATGATTAGGGAATGGAAATTTCACCCTAAAATCCTCTCCTCTCAAATTCGTTTGGAGCCCTAGGTTTTCTTTTTTATTTGGACGGCTACTTTTTTTTTTTTTCTAATGTTTTGGGCCAAATCCCAAGTTACATCTATATTGGTTTTAAATCAAGGTCCGCGATCGGGAAAACGGACGCGACAAAACGGTTTTGGCAAGTGTCGATACCGTTACCGTTATTACCGTTTTTTATATTAAAGAACAAATTGTGATTAATTCACACCGCGACAACCGCAATTAGCGTTATGACACCTGTACCGATCGAAATCGCGAAAACCTTTAGGTAACCGCGACGCGACCGCGACCGTTTTTTAAAACCTATTTGGCCCCTTGGGAAAAATAAAATAGTTCGCTCAAGGAGTTAAGGTCAAACGCAATTATCAAGAGGTTAGTTCAAATTTTGTCGAATCAACTATGTTTGGCTTGCATGTTTGCGTTTTTTTTATTTCTGTACTGGTAAGATATGCTATTTAGAATGCGAACTTTGTTGCAATGTTTCGCTCTTTAGGATGTGAACCTGATACTAATTTAAGTTGTTTATAATCCCAAGTTACATCTATATTGGTTTTAAATCAAGGTCCGCGATCGGGAAAACGGACGCGACAAAACGGTTTTGGCAAGTGTCGATACCGTTACCGTTATTACCGTTTTTTATATTAAAGAACAAATTGTGATTAATTCACACCGCGACAACCGCAATTAGCGTTATGACACCTGTACCGATCGAAATCGCGAAAACCTTTAGGTAACCGCGACGCGACCGCGACCGTTTTTTAAAACCTATTTGGCCCCCTGGGAAAAATAAAATAGTTCGCTCAAGGAGTTAAGGTCAAACGCAATTATCAAGAGGTTAGTTCAAATTTTGTCGAATCAACTATGTTTGGCTTGCATGTTTGCGTTTTTTTTATTTCTGTACTGGTAAGATATGCTATTTAGAATGCGAACTTTGTTGCAATGTTTCGCTCTTTAGGATGTGAACCTGATACTAATTTAAGTTGTTTATGTTTCTTATGCATGTCTGTCTTTTGAACCAATTTAGTTGTATTGTGTAGCAATGGCTAGGGCATTGAACCGTGTTAGAAGGGATAGAGAATCAGCCACTGCATCCGCTAGAAGAGAAAGAGCTGCTTAGGCTCAACCTCAACGTAAGCGTCAGCCTGAGCCTCAACATGAACCTGAGCGTCAGGTTGAGCATGAGCAGCATTGCCATCTGAGGATGAGGAAGTGGACGACGAGGAGATGCATAATGAGGAGGATGAGTTGGAGGTGGAGGAGGAGGAGGAGGTTGGCCGGCAAATAATATTCAAGTTTATTAACAAGCATCTGACCAATGAATACAAATGAACCTAATTAAATTATAGCTTAATCCATGTCTAATTTAACAATGAATGAGTAAGCACAGTAAACTCTAAAATGATAATAAAAAGAGGCACATGTAGATTTGTTGTTCTTCTCTTTAATCATTATCCAGCCAAATTGGTTTCTATAACAAATAGATGAGAATAATAAGCATTGGCCTTCACCAACGTTGGAGAGTTGGGTATAATAAAAAAATCCAATTTAGAGTAAACAAAGCCTAAATATCTATTAATGTAAGAGAGATTTGAGTTTTATAGTGATACATATCTTATAATTTGGTTCAATTTGGCACACAAGGTGGTTCAAGATGTGCAAGAAACATCACATTTATTAACATAGATCAACAAAACCTATAAAGGAGAAAAGTAATGGTCAATCATTGTGTAAATTGTTCATGGGTTTTAATGGTCAGCGACAATGATGTTAGTCAGGTAATATGTACAACAAAATGCCGAGCAATATGAAGTATGTTAATCAATTTTATATTCATGTCTTATGCAAATCTAGCATTAATAATGGCCCTTCCAGGTCTCTGCTCAAATTTATATTTTGACTACTTAATTAAGTCTAGCTAGACATTAAAACACCCACATCCATGACACTCATATAGGTGGTATAAATGGACCCCACATAATATATTATATTACTTTACACTTTTCAACAATTTAAACTACTCAACTATATTTTCTAAATATCCATACCACTCATCTAAACTTCTAACATGGACCCCACAAAATTCATAATATATTTCATATTTATATTTAATATTAATATATAACATGTACGATTGAAACAAATTAACTCAATTGCTTTTGAAATATAATAAAAAAAGGCAAAGGACACGGTTCCATGTTTGGATACGTGGTTAACATAAACCACAACATATGCACTACAATATCCATGCCATTCTGACAATGGTGGTTACATGTGGCAATGCCACTAGCGATATTTGTGCTCTTATTATCTTAATCTTCATGTTTAGAATAAGCTCTAATCAAGATAAAGTATACCAATCAACTCAAAACACGAAGCACCAAATTCTGTCTTGATTCCAACAAAGGCAAAAGTTAAATAAAATACATCTTAATTCAATGTAGTAAAAACAAGAACAGTTTAAGTCATTTTCAATCCTATAATTTCATTACAATTCAGACTATGAGTATTACACCCATAAGGCAAGCCATACCAAGTTACTTCTTTTGTTATTATAATGTAGGAAATAAAAGATATTAATTTCCCAATTTTAAGTTTTAAAACAGGAAAATTTTACAAAGTTGATAAGATCAAGGAACTGCAAATCAAGCATGTCTTCTGCAAATTGTAATAGTAGAGATATTGTTGAAACCAAATTGAAACACTACAAGAAACTTGACATATAGCAACGGCAAAATTCCGTGGATAAAGGTCCCAAAACCGTGGGTATAGGCCGTAAAACCTATACTGATAGACGTTTCTTTCCGTGGTCTTTATTTCGCTATACCCACAGATATTTTCCGTCACTAATAGCCTATAGCCATAGAATTCTATCCGTTGGTCAAGTCTTAATTTAGTGTCAAAATTATGCAGACTGAATCTTGGAGTTATAACAGAACTGAAAAGTGGTTCCAAGTATCATATAGCTGTCACTCTTTAGGTTTTTAAAATCGATGAAAATGAAAATAGAAAAAGTAAGAAAAATCAATCTTTTTGAATTGTAATCTAAGTGCTCTTTAATTTGTGAAAACGTTTTCAAAGCTAATTCAAGAAAATTACTTTCATCAAAAGAGAAAGAAAACAATGATAACAATCTTTCTCATCCCTATCATAAACAATCCAGTTTAAAATACAATCTAGTTTCTCAGCCCTGTCATCAAAGAGAATGAAACATTTTAGAGTTGTAGTTCAAAGAATTAAACCAATATAATCTAAAAAGCTCATTGGCATTATGTAAGTGCTCACATCCAAATCCATCAAATTTCATGCAAGCACTTTCCACATTTTCATTTATTATTGCCCAATCAAATCTAAAAGATATACAAACTCCTTCTTTGGCGTGTAATTTATGTTCCTTTTTTTTAATATTAGAAAACTGATAATTGAAGCCCCAATAATTTCAAGAAACTAAAAATTCGGCAAATAATTTTTTTACTTGATAATAGATTAGGAAAATCTCCGAATAATGAAGAGAAGGAAAAAAAATCATTCCAGGATCAACAAAAATGAAATTAGAAAAGAGGACTCGTCCATTTAAGAACCACCAAAATCATTACCAAATCCTCATTTACGAATTAATGAGATTGGTAGTAGAATCAAATCAAACAAATAGAGAACAATAGAAAGCTTAATCATCACTATATAAGTACCCTGACTTTTATGTTCCAAACTTCCAACACTATATTTACTTGAGTGTTTGCAAAGCGACGTGTTTCTTTTAAGTGAGACCTTTAATTTTCAAAGTGAAAAAATCATTCATAAATTCATAAGAAAGTGAAAGTTATAGAAATATTCATAAACTAAAAACTATTATAAGAATTAGTTTCCGCATCTATCAACATTTCATATACATGCATAAATTGTGATTCAATGTGTTTCGCAAAATTTGAATATTGTGCTGGTAATTCAAACTCCTACATAGGAACTAAAAGGTGTCACTTCAACAACAAACAACATATATATAGGGGTATCAATCGTTAGTTGGTTCGGTGGTGATTGGCGCTGAACTTGGTAGGGAGGACCACGGTTCGATCCCCCGCAACTGCGATCGAGAGGGGGCTGGAACCACTTGATGCCAGAACTGACCCCCGAAACAGATTCAACTGGTGGTGAAAACCGAAAAATATATATATATATATATATATATATATATATAGGGGTGTGCAAAAAATTAAGTTAACCATAACCAAACTACTAACCAAACCAAATCCATTTTATAAAAAAACCACACCAATCCAATAACAAAAAACCAATTATAAACCATATCCACTTTTTTATAATTGGTTTGCAATTGGTTTCAAACTTGAAGCTCAATATAAAACTCAGTCTTTCAAATTCAATAAATTTGAATTTGTTTTTTTTAAAAAAAGTTCCGAATTTTTTTTTGCGAAAGTTCCTGATTTTTTCCAAAAAAAATTCCGATCATTTTCGCGAAATTTTTTGATGTTTTTTCGAAAAAAATTCTAACTGTTTTTTCTGTCTCTAATTTCTTCTCTATTAGAGACGAAATATATTTTATCTCTAAATTCCGTCGGTATTTTAACTTTTTCTAATAGTATATATATATATATATATATATATATATATATATATATAATTACAAAACAAATAGATCCCTCGGCACAAGTTGTACCGGAAGATCTACACAAGTTTACAAGAGAATCCTAATAAACAACTTGAAAAAATACAATTTAATGGATACCCAAACAAGTTGTCTTTAGCTCTATACCAATTGATGCTTTTATTCCTTTAACTTCACCACCCTCCATGACTTATTTAAACTCTACTTCTTCATATTATCCATTCCTTGAACTTTTATTTAATGATATTTTTAATATTTATTTAATCAAAGTTGTGACCGATAGACTATTAATTGAAAGAATAATATATTTTGCGCAAGTAAATATTATAGTACTATGTTACATAAGTCCTAATTTAACTGATAAATATTGTCGAAATTGTTAGGCCGGACGTCATGACCTGAGTTTAAATCCGAGATCTCACAATTATGTAAGTTTAATTTCAGTGGATTGTCACTTCTTCTAAGACAAAAAATAAAAATATTATAGTACTATATACAACATACTCCATCTATTCCAAAATATAAGTCGTTTTCACCATATTACACAAATTAAGAAATTTAATCAATATACAATGTTGTATGGAAAAGAGAAATTATTAGTTAGGTTACAAAATTGTCTTTCATTAATTATGTTGAAAAGATAAATTGAAGAATCGAAAGAAAAATGAGAAAAACTTCCTCCGGTTCTATATATAAGAAAAATTTGACTTTTTAAATTCATTGAAAAATTAATGTATTTAGTCTATATTATTGTCTAAATACAATACTTTTATAATGAATCTAGAAAGTAAAATTTTACTTATATATAGAATCAGAGGAAATAAATAGTTAAGGATATAATGAGAAAAAGAGAAATAAATGTTTCATCGGTAATGTAAAACAACTTATATTTTGGTACAAATACTTTTTCCAAAAACGACTTATATTTTGAAACGGAGCGGTACAAATCAAGAAAATAAAAAGATTTATAAGAGTTTCGTGAGCTTAGCTCAATTGATAGAATAATACATTATATATGAAAGGAATCGTCGGAGTTCGAACCCCTACCATCCTACTCGTTGATTAACCAGACAATTAATTAATGAGTCATGCTAAACAGTGTCTGACACTTGTTAAGCATACTAAAAATAGAAGAGAAAATTAATATTGATAAAATAATTTTTTACATTCTCAATGCACAAGTCCCGAGACAAAATTTCTATATTTATAAGCTTAACTAGTGTCCGGGGCGTTTAGCATTTTCCTTAATTAATAATTACAACCCTAAAATATCGCAGCTTGTTCAGATGACGGAGTTGAACTGAACTGCCCGGAAGCGCACACACACCACCAGACTTACTCCTCCGCCTCCTCCATAAACGGTTACAAACAACGTTCACATTAAATTCTTCTCTTCTATCGCGACTTACGCACCGGTGATTGAATTCCGTCGAGACAAATAAGAGCTTTCATGGAGAATTTCAACTTCAAGCATCGCGTTGATCAACTCATTTCAAAAGTTGATCAGGTATTACCAAATTAATATGATTATTAGTTTGATTATTATGATTATTGTATTTACATTATGACTTATAGGCATTCCATAGTAATATAAGCACTTTTGTCAGAACTTATGGAAACAACTTATTTTCATAAGCTCTCCAAGATAGGCTCCAAACACAACTTATACAAATGCTCATAGTATTAGAGTTTATAACACAGAGCTTACATCATAAGCTCCTTAAGTACTTACATAAATTGAAGTGTTTGGATGTGTCATTATTACATGAGCAATTATAAATTTAAGATTGAATTAAAAAGATAAATTTTATAAAAGATAAGTGTGAAGAAGAAAAAGATAACCGTGTAAAAACAAGAAGATAAATTTAAGATTGCCTCAAAAAATAAATTGTAAAAAATATGTTAATATTGTGTAGAATGGAGCAGGTGGGATTCGAAGTGGGATACTTTTTCATAAGCTCCATGTTAAGTTCAATGATAAGCATATTATAAGAGCTTACTAAAATATGGCATAAGTAGCTTACGGAATTGTGATAAGCACTTTTTATTTATTTACCCAAACACTAATACAACGACTTATATCAATAGATAAGCTCACATAAGCTTAAAATTAGCCAATCCAAACGGGGCCATAACTTATGAAAACAACCTATAATTTATAAGAAAAAAAAATTAACTTTATTTTAATTTTTTGTTATAGAAATAGTTTATACATAAGCAGTTATCAATTATCATGCTATAAGATGCAAAAGTAAGCTGTTTATCCAAACAGTATGTCATATGACACATGTTCACAGAACGTTATTATGCCGATCTGTTGCTAGATGTAATTAAGGTTTTGCAACATTTTTATGCCGATCTGTTGCTGGTTGTAATTATGATTTTGTCACATGTTTATCATTCATTTTTATTTACAGCCGTTATGATATTGTTAGCGTTGTCAAATTGCAACTATAGCGGTGCTATAGGGTAGCAGAATGTTAATAAACCGTCATAGTTTAGCGATACACAGTTTAGTTTAAAGTGTTGTTAAATACTCTGCCAAGGAAGTGTGAAATTATATTGAAAGGGTATAATTTAACACAAGCGATGAATTAGGAAGTTTAACACAAGCGAGTCTTTTAATTGAGGATTACAAATCTGGTTTTCAAAACCTATGGATTGAATATTCTGTCTGACATTGCTACTGCTAATGACCCTAAAGAAGCACTTTCAGCTGTCAACAAGGTCTATGAAACCAGCAGAAGATACCAGTTCTCGATGAAATTGTGACGTGAGTTTGAGACTAGTTGTGCTAGTGTGATGAAACCGTGTTCCTGAGCTTCTTTGGGTACTTGCTTAAGTGATTTTCTCCGAGAAGCAGAACCGGAACAAAAAGCTAATATTAGTACTCTTGTTGACGTGTCTTATGCTACTCAAGGTCAGAACAAGAACAGAGATATGTGTGGTGTTCAATGCTATAAGCCTATAGTAAAAGATTTGGCCTAATTACAAAAGATTGTTCTGAGAAATTATACAATTATTGCAAGCAACCAGGCCATATCGTATCAACCTGTCTGTGTGGTCCGAGAATTTATGTTGCTTTTATGATTAATTTTGTATGGACAATAATAGGTGCTTCATTTGTGTGTCTGTATATGACTTCTCTTCTTTAATTTTTCACCCCAAGAAGTTATCTATAATCAGTAATATGCTTCTTTTCCTGCAGCTTGAGCAGAAAGGCCATGAGATAGATAAATTTTACTCCAGCGTGAATAAAAAGCAAACAGACATGCCAAAAGGTAACTCAAATACGAAGGATAAAGATAAGGAGAAACATGTTCCAAGTATTAAGAAGCAACAGCAGGATGCATCACGTAGAGAAGCGGCTGCTCAAAAAAGAATGCAAGATCTTATACGCCACTTTGGCACAATATTACGCCAGGTAGTTACTTTTCACTTATTGTTCATGTTTGTGGTGGTGTGTTGTGGTTGTGGAATATGACATCTTTGTGTGTCTTACCAATGTGTTATTAACTGTCTATTTGTTTACACACGGTCATGTAAAGCATTATCTGTTTTGGTTCATGATGATAATAAGTTATAGGTTATGCATTTTTGTAATTTTTTTTTCTCTGTTCTTTGTATGGGCTTTTAGTGCAGACAACAATACAATGATGCGTAGCTCGAAAAGTTCTTTGCATAAATACATTTTGAGGAGGCAATTCTTTTTACCCTGATACTCGCAAAATAATATACTTACAATTCACACAAAACCAACCATACATGTGCTTAAATAAATACAATTGTATTAAAGTTTGTTATTTGAAAGATATAGATAGCTGCAACTTGCAAGTGCCTTATTCGGATTCATGAAAGGGGTTATTATTACAAATCGAAACAGATGATGCAAAAGAAACTTTAAAAAATACATTGTTCTATTCCTCGTAAAAATAAGAAGATTTTGTTGCTAAAACAGTCTACAGAAAATATTATTAATACTTCATTTTGTGATGTCACATGGTGTGATTACTTGTATTTTCCATCCTGATTCAGATGTAAATCTTTTTAATGTATCTTCTGTAAATTGGTTGAGCCCATAGACATTTGAATTAGAAATTAATTCTTTAATGCTCTTTTTCTGTCAGATCACACAGCACAAGTGGGCTTGGCCTTTTATGCAACCAGTGGATGTAGAGGGCCTAGGCTTAAATGATTATTATGAGGTATGGTTCATATATGCATGCATCTTTTCCAATGTTACATTTGCATTAATAATGATGATGACTTTTAATAAGGCATTTGATTAGCTTACATGTTTATTAAGAGGTACGGTTAGGTTCATATATGCATTCAAGGTTTCCAATGTTACATTTGCATTAGTAATGACCTTATGGTAAGTACTGGAACGGAACATAGAAGAAAACTAATATTTTTCTTAAACAAACATGCCTTTAAGTGACTGGATCTTTTACTCGCATTCAACTTTTTATGCTTGAGTTTTGATTGACATGTTGTAATATGATGCATGCTAGATCATTGACAAGCCCATGGATTTCAATACCATTAAGAACCAAATAGAGGTTATTGACGGTACTGGATATAAGCATATTCGGGAAATATGTGCTGATGTGAGGCTGGTTTTCAAAAATGCTATGAAATATAATGACGAAAGAAGTGATGTTCATGTGATGGCAAAAACTTTACTGGAAAAATTTGAGGAGAAATGGTTGCAACTTCTGCCTAAAGTTACTGAAGAGGTAACTGAATTCAAACTTTTTGTTTCCTGAACCAATTTTTGTGTTGGATGGAATTTGATTACTAATTGATTAATATTGTGGTCCTATATCATGTAGACTGCTTAAATATTGTCTAAGAACATTATCTTGGTACTTGTTATCATTTCGGGTTGTTAAATTGTAGGAAACAAGACGAGAAGAGGAAGAAGCTGAAGCACGGTTAGCTATGCAATTAGCCCAAGAAGCAGCTCATGCTAAAATGGCTAGAGACTTGAGTAATGAGGTAATTTATGAGGGATTTACAACCTTATTGAGCAGTTCAATATGGGGAAAGAGAACTTGATCAAATAAATCTATATCTTTTTCATTCGTATTAAAAATGTATCTGTTACGATATAAAATATAGGATAATTAGATTACTTAAGATTTAGTTAGTAGAAGATGATAAGTTTGTTAGGTGGGGTGTTCAGAGTTTTGTTTTGTTATTTTTAGAAAGTGTTTAAATAGCCCTCAATTGGTAGAGTGGAATAATAGCATTGAATAATTAAATTGTGACTAGAGAATTATCTAGTGCCAAAGGAGAGTGCTCCTTTGGGTTTGGGGTAGCCTTGTGTGCAAGGTTATCTATCATCTTCATTGTATACCTTTTGTATCTTCTCTTTCAATATCTCTATACCTTTTGTATATAAGAAATCCTTCGTTTGTTTGCAATCTTCATTCATTTGAATCTGTTTTACACCACTATTCTAGGAATTCTTTCTTGCTCAAAGAAAGGACCCTAACAGTATTTAATATAAGGAAAGAACTATATGAAACTCATTTAAGATGATGTTGCTTTGTATTTTTTTCTTCTCCAGCTGGATGAAGTTGGTGCACATTTAGAAGAGCTACGAGAGATGGTTGTTAAAAGATGCAGGTTAGGTGTTATGTAATTCTTTAAAAGTGTACCTAAAAAAACAAACCTATCATATCTTTTGGCCCATTTTTTTTTTGTTCTGATTTGTTAATGTTAAAACATCTTGTATAAGTTACCAAAAAATAATAGCGTTTAAGTATAATACTGGTATAGTGATCCTCGTCATACACACATATATATTGGTTATGAGAAGGAAAGGACTTTGCAACATTACTTAACACAATTAACTTGTTGAATACTTCTGCCCTTCATTTCATACCTTCCTCACTGCCTTTGTCTTGTCATTTTTCCAATTGCTGCTTTTATTTCTCCTTATCTATAATACTTTGTCACTCCCACAAAGCTAAATTTGATAAAACTTGTTACAGGAAAATGTCAACGGAAGAAAAGAGAAACCTTGGAGCTGCTCTCACCAAACTGTCTGCTGATGATCTTCGTGGAGCATTGGAAATTGTTGCCCAAGCTAATCCGAACTTCCAAGCAAATGCTGACGAGGTGGATCTTGACATGGATGCTCAGGTCAGACATATACTTCATTCCAAGTGTCATAACCCAAATAAAATTGTTGTTACTTGGATTGAATTACTTATGTTTGTATCAAATTGATTATATTATCTGTATGCTAATGAATTACTTATGTTTGTATTACATTATGCTAATTTGTTTCTTTTTATTTGATATTAGAAATCGATTGATCAGTCTTGGGTATCTTGTATATCATATAATCAAACAACAGTAGTAGATAGGAAACTGAAAAATGGAGAGGATGGGATCGAAAGAATTTGAATTTGTCAAGCGTCTTGAGTTTGTCAGAAAGTGAAATGTTTGTTTATAGGTTAAGTCAGAGCATCGTTAACTTGATCTTCACTGGAGAGATTGGTTGGTTTGACTAAGGAGAAAGAACCTGAGATAGAGCAAATGATTATCGTAGAAGACAACATGAGCTATAAACGGCGCACATTGTTTATCGAGAACAGTTTCGAACTGTAAAACCTAGTATTTTTCTCGACAAGATTGCGATTGCTTGCTTGAGTGGTTAACCTACATGTTGAATTTGCTTTTAGGACCACCAAGAAACTAAATTTGATCTCAGAGAACCATACACTCTTCTTGATGGTTTATGAACAGTTAGGCTCTGTTGTCTATTGAAGAACCTTTTATATTTCTTTTACCCTTTTGAAGAGTAACGTCCATGGAGGATGATACACTTCCTCCTACCTCATATGCAGCACGCACCGAAGAGGGAGAAGTTATAGTACATAAGTTTTTTCTTATACATGGTGCATAAACAATGAAAATATCTTCGCGCACCCCCCCCCCCCCCCCCCCCCTCCTCCCAAATTCTAAGCAATTTGGGGGTGCACGAGAAATTTGAGGGATGCGTGAAGTAATTTTTCATTATTTATGCATGGTGTATAAGGAAGACTTATGCACCATAACCACTCCCCACCGAAGATGTTATCATGTATGATTAAGATGACATGTGCTGGGAGGAGAGAAGGAGTTTTGAAAGAAACAAGTGGGAGGAGAGTTCTTTTTTCTTAGTAACACAAAAATCACTTAATTTGGTGGAACTCAAAAATTATATTGGAGGAAAATTCTTCAAATTAAATTCACATTATTATAATCTTAAAATTAAAGTTATATTTCTTTCAAAAAAAAAAAAAGATATATTAATCACAAGAATTTATTTACCATTCTCAATAAAGATGCATTTTAAAAAAAGTGAAATATTTATCTATTTTTTTCCTTAACTTCTCTCTCCAAAGCCCTTCCCTCCCTTCCAAATTCGCAAACAAAACCTAACTATTTAGATTGAACTAGTAAAAAGTGTATCATTTTGGGTAACTATCTCTTATAAAAAATTGTTGGATAAAAGTAAACGTGTATTTTTTTTTATTAAGTTATTGTAAATTTATAATAAAGTGTTTAACGAACTCCACCAAAAATCTAGATTAAGAATTTAAGTTCGATTTTTGGATGAAATAATTTTTGGCCTCCATCCTCCAAAAATTAGATAGCTAATATATAGAAAGATGAGTATTTTTTTCTTGCTTAGATGTGAGGGTTGTAGTACCTTTGTTTTAAAATAATTGTGGTTATTTTTTATTTTTTTTGACTAAATAATTGTGGTTATTTTAAAATATAGTCAATTGATGAATATTTGATTATTTTACTTTTTTTTACAAAATTTTCCTTATCTAATAAATAAACTGGAGAGTTATAATAATCATTTGAAAGATAAAATTACATTTATCAACTTTCACTTTATGTTGATTCAATATCATCGAAACATGGTTGCCTCTAGCCTTGGTACTCGTTGCTCCTGCGAGAAAGAAACTCTTCTCCACTGCACTCTAAAAACCTTTGGATGGCTCTTGGTTTTTCTTCTCAAGATTTCTTTATGAAAACTAATCCTATTAGTTGGATAAAACATAACTTAAGCAACACAAGGCATAACATGTTTGTTGTGGGCCTTTGGTGGTCTTGGAGGAACATAAATTCATATTGTTTATCCAATACAACTCTTTCAATTCATCACCTTAATATGGAGGTCCAAAATTTGTCTACTACATTCAACATTTGTTTTCCCCCTCCCAATTCTAGCACTCAGGTTGACAGGTGGGTCCAATGGAATCCTTCTAATCGGGATTGTATTATCATTAATGTCTTGGAATAAAGTTGGTTCTAGTCAACCCATATTAGTTTTGATGATAACAATAGTATTAATATACAATAGGGAAGTACTGATAATTTACTCTAGTGTGCAGATATATGAGTTAAAATTTTAAATATACACTAGATGTTTTAAAGTTCTGATTGATTGAAGAATAAAGCGCCAGATGCTGAAGAAAGCAAGTTCTGATGACGTGGCACCAGAAGTTGTCATCACCAGAAGCTGTCTTCGCCAGAAGTTATTCGCGCTCAATCAGAAGCTCCTTCGTCAGAACTTGAGTTGGATACTCATAGGTTCTGATGACGATGAATCAGCATAATATTTGTCAGAAGAACATTCCTTCTTCAGAGCAGTCTGTCATATCTCTGGCAATATTCAAAAAGGCAGAAGAAACCTCGTACAAGGCCGTTATCCCATGATAATGACGTTTGTACTATTGTACTATGATTATTTTCCTGATATGGGCGAATCTTTTCATTCAAGGACCAGAAGTTCATCTGTTACCTGATTTGGATAAGATATTTTTGCAAGGAATAATAGTACAGTACTATGCAGCTGATTTCATCATCGTCTTCGCAAATTCATACGCTCCACCCCTGCCTATAAATAGGAGAAGAATTTGAAGCAGAAGACAATCAAGAACTACAACGAACAAAAGTGCTGTTACTCTCTTAAATTCATTTCAAGCCTACAGCTAAGAATAATACAACTTGAGCTTACATACAAATCCAAGACACTTAGTTTTCAACTTCTGATTACTCAGTTGTTGAACCTTAGTATTCTTTTTAAGAATTCTAAGATACGTCTTAATTGTTTAAGGTTGTATTCTTTTGTTCACTGAACTCTGATTTTGTTTGTTAATCAGAAGTTCATTTTTGTATCTCTATGTTACTTTGTTTAGAAGTCTCTTGCTTGTGTGCTTGAGCAGTCAGAAGTCTCTTGTATTGTGATACTTGAGCAAAGGAAGTCTCTTGCTTGTGTGCTTGAGCAACTTGTAATCTTGTGTGATTATAATGAAATCCCTTGGAAGTGCAAGGGGACTGGACTACTCTCGGTTTGTGAGAGGAACCAGGATAAATCTTTGTGTGTTCTTTTCTCTCTCTCTCTCTCTCACTCTGTTTTGACACACCTTATCCAAAGAAGGTGGTTGTGTTTTAGCTTTTCCGCTGTGCTAATTCTGATAAGTTTTCATAAGCTTTGAAGAAGTTTTTTGATGTAGGAGGGCTTATTTAGATTTGCTATTTTTATTATTCTAGATTTGCTATTTTTATTATTTTAGATCTGCTATTTTATTATTCTAGATTTGCTACTTTTTTATTTTAGATCTGCTATTTTATTATTCTAGATTTGCTACTTTTTTATTTTCCCTTACTATTTAAACTAAATCATTGTAGCCTTGAGGGCAGTTTTTCATTCAATAAAAAAATATTCGAGTTTTATCTCAATTTTCGGTGGACTCCGAAATCCTATTTTGACAAGTTTGTGCTTGCGGCTTGTCTTTCTCAATTAGGTTTAGCGTTTTGCTAACCTAGCGCTTCCGTTCTGCGTCAGTTGGCATCAGAGCAGGTTTCCCCTGTTCTTTCGTGAAGTGATCAGATGGGAGATCAACCGGTGACGAAAACAGAGTTTGATGGTGCCATAGCGGCTTTAACCGCGGCCATCACCAATCTGACAACACAGGTAACAACGTTATCCACCAACAACAGAATCAATCTGAACAGGGGAGGAGATCGTGGAAACAATCATACGATTGATGATTCGAATTCAGAAGAGGAGGAGGTCGTGACTGAAGAAAGAAACGATCGTGGCAATCACCATGATTACCGCGTGAAAGCTGATATTCCATTGTTTTATGGAACGATGGGAGTAGAGGAATTTTTAGATTGGCAGATTGATGTTGACAGATTTTTCGACGTCATGGACGTCCCTGAGCACAAACAGGTTAAGATGGTGGCAATCAGGCTGAAAAGTACCGCCGCTGTCTGGTGGGACAGACTCGTTGTTCAGAGGAAGAGGCAGAAAAAGAATCCCATTCGAACTTGGCGGAAGATGAAACAATTGATGCTTGAGAGATTTTTACCAGAAGACTATGAACAGATTCTATATAAAATGTATATTGAATGTGTTCAAGGCAAGCGATCAGTGACAGAGTATACCGCTGAATTTCTGCGTTTTTCTGAACGTAATGAATTGGGTGAATCAGAAAATCAGAAAGTGGCTCGTTATATCAGTGGATTGAAAGGATCCTTGCAGGAGAAGATGGGTTTGCAAACCGTTTGGACTGTTGCTGAAGCGTCCAACCTAGCTTTGAAGGCAGAATTGATAGAGAAATCGCCCAGAAATTTCTCCTCCTTCAGAAAGTATTCTCCCCAGAATAATACTGAATCATCAGGTGACAAAGAGAAAAGTGCGGCAGCCAGGGATTCTACTCCTGGTAATAAGGCAACTGGTAGTTCTAGCAGTGCACCACAAGGCAGAGCCCCGACCCAAAAACAAAACAATCCATATGCCAAACCCACTATTGATACTTGTTTTAGATGTAATGGGAAAGGTCACCGATCCAATGTCTGTCCATCAAGGAGAGTTGCAGCTATGGTGGGAGAAAGGGGCGATGATGATGAGCAGTCTGATGAGGATGAATATGCAGATGTAGAATTTGCTGAAGAAGAATCTGATGAAAAGGTGAATTTTGTGTTGCAGCGGATGTTACTGGCAACTAAAGAAGAAGGGCAGCGCAAAAACTTATTCAAGACTCATTGTTCTGTCAAGAATAAGGTATGTGATCTCATAATAGATAATGGGAGTACAGAGAATTTAGTGTCACAAAAATTGGTGAATTATTTTAAGTTGCCCGCAGAGCCTCATGAGAAGCCATATGCCCTTGGCTGGGTCAGCAAGGGATCCCAGGTACGAGTGACGCTGTCCTGCAGAGTTCCCATCTCCATTGGCAAACATTATAAAGAAGAGGTACTTTGTGATGTTATTGATATGGATGTTTGTCATATTTTACTTGGTAGACCTTGGCAGTTTGATAATGATATTACTTACCGGGGACGGGATAATGTGATGATGTTTACTTGGGGCACTCATAAAATTGCTATGGCTCCTATTTTACATTTTGATCAGAATCCAAAAGACAAGAAATCTAGTTTCCTAGTGATGACTCAGGATGAGAGGAAACTTGATAAGGCTGTCAGAGAAGCTAATTATTTTTGTCCAGTTGTTTTCAAAGGGGTGATGAGTGCTGTGAAAGAAGAGGTTCCAATTCCAGGAGAAATCTTAGAAATTCTAAGGGATTTCAACGAGTTAATTGCAGATGAGCTGCCAAATGACTTGCCACCCATGAGAGATATTCAGCACCAAATTGATTTGATTCCAGGTTCAAGCCTACCACACCTTCCTCATTATCGCATGAGTCCTAAGGAGAATGAGATTTTAAGGGAGCAAATTGAGGATTTACTAAGGAAGGGATTTATCCGTGAAAGCATGAGTCCTTGTGCCGTTCCAGTCCTTTTGGTGCCTAAGAAAGGAAATCAGTGGAGGATGTGTGTTGATAGCAGGGCCATCAACAAGATCACTATCAAGTATCGTTTTCCAATTCCCCGTTTAGAAGACATGCTTGATGAATTGGCGGGATCCAAGGTGTTCTCAAAGATAGATCTGCGAAGTGGGTACCATCAGATAAGAATTAGACCTGGAGATGAATGGAAGACAGCTTTTAAGAGTAAGGATGGACTTTATGAGTGGTTGGTGATGCCTTTTGGGTTGTCTAACGCCCCTAGCACCTTCATGAGGTTGATGAATCAGGTTCTGCGTCCTTTTATGGGTTCTTTTGTGGTGGTTTATTTTGATGATATTCTGATTTATAGCAAGATCAAGGAAGAACACTTGGAACATGTGAGGCTAGTTTTGCAAGTGTTACAAGAGAATCAGCTGTACATTAACTTGAAAAAGTGCACGTTCAGTACCAACAAATTACTTTTCTTGGGGTTTGTAGTTGGTGAGGATGGAATTCAGGTGGATGAAGAGAAAGTGAGGGCTATCAGAGACTGGCCTGCACCTACATCAGTTACTGAAGTACGTAGTTTTCATGGCCTGGCTACTTTCTACAGAAGATTTATCAGAGACTTCAGCACTATCACTGCACCAATCACTGAATGTTTGAAGAAAGGAAAATACTATTGGGGTTTCGAGCAGGAGCAGAGTTTTGCCTTGATTAAAGAAAAGTTGTGTACCGCCCCTGTCTTAGCTCTTCCTGATTTTGATAAAGTGTTCCAAGTTGAGTGTGATGCTAGCGGAATTGGAATAGGGGCTGTGTTGTCTCAGGAGAAGAAACCAATTGCTTTCTTTAGTGAAAAGTTGAGTGAAGCTCGTCGAAAATGGAGTACTTATGATCAAGAATTTTATGCTGTTTTTAGAGCTCTTCGCCAGTGGGAGCACTACTTGATTCATAGAGAATTCATTTTATTCACTGATCACCAGGCTTTGAAATTTCTCCATAGTCAGAAACTGATCAACAAGATGCATGCTCGGTGGGTTAGTTTTCTGCAGAAGTTCCCTTTTATTATTCAACATAAATCTGGAGCTCTTAACAAAGTAGCTGATGCTTTGAGTAGGAGGGATGCGTTGCTTGTCACTCTAGCCCAGGAGGTAGTAGGTTTTGAATGTCTGAAGGAGTTGTATGAGAATGATGTTGAGTTCAAAGAATTATGGGCTAAATGTCGTGAGCATCCTTGTGACGATTTTCATGTTCGTGAAGGGTTTCTTTTTAAGGGAAACCAGTTGTGCATTCCATGTTCGTCCTTGAGGGAGAAATTAATTAGGGATCTACATGGTGGTGGTCTGAGCGGACATATGGGGAGGGATAAAACCATTGCTAGTCTGGAAGAAAGGTTTTATTGGCCACACCTGAGAAAAGATGTTGGAACCATAGTCAAGAAGTGCTATACTTGCCAAGTTTCTAAAGGCCAGTCACAAAATACCGGTCTTTACATGCCTCTACCCATTCCTGATGACATTTGGCAGGATTTAACTATGGATTTTGTGTTGGGTCTACCTCGTACCCAGCGAGGTGTGGATTCCGTGTTTGTGGTTGTAGATCGATTCTCCAAGATGTCCCATTTTATTGCCTGTAAGAAGACAGCTGATGCATCCAACATAGCCAAACTGTTTTTCAGGGAGGTTGTGCGTCTTCACGGAGTACCAAAATCCATTACTTCAGACAGGGACACCAAATTCCTCAGTCATTTCTGGATCACCTTATGGAAGTTATTTGATACATCATTGAACAGAAGTTCTACAGCTCATCCCCAAACTGATGGACAAACTGAGGTCACAAACAGAACTTTGGGAAATATGATTCGATGTGTTTGTGGTGACAAACCGAAGCAGTGGGATTTGGCTTTGCCTCAAGTTGAGTTTGCTTATAACAGCACTGTGCATTCTGCTACTGGAAAAACACCTTTCTCACTTGTTTACACCTCTGCTCCTAGGCACGTGGTTGATTTGATTAAGTTGCCTAAGGCTCCTGGATTTAGTGTGGCTGCTGAAAATATGGCTGAAGAGATTATAGCTGTGAAAGATTCTGTCAAGTCCAAATTGGAAGCTACGGGATTGAAAAACAAAATTGCGGCAGATAAACGCCGAAGAGTCAAAGTGTTCAATGTTGGAGATGAAGTGATGGTGTTTCTGCGAAAAGAAAGATTTCCGGTTGGTACCTACAGCAAGCTGCAGCCTCGCAAGTATGGCCCGTTGCAAGTGACTCACAAGATCAATGACAATGCTTATGTAGTGGCCCTTCCAGCATCAATGAACATTTCTAACACTTTCAATGTGGCAGATATATATGAGTACCATGCAGATGAAGTCCTTTATCAAGATGAGAACTCGGGGTCGAGTTCTTTTGAGGTGGAGGAGACTGATGTAGGAGGGCTTATTTAGATTTGCTATTTTTATTATTCTAGATTTGCTATTTTTATTATTTTAGATCTGCTATTTTATTATTCTAGATTTGCTACTTTTTTATTTTAGATCTGCTATTTTATTATTCTAGATTTGCTACTTTTTTATTTTCCCTTACTATTTAAACTAAATCATTGTAGCCTTGAGGGCAGTTTTTCATTCAATAAAAAAATATTCGAGTTTTATCTCAATTTTCGGTGGACTCCGAAATCCTATTTTGACAAGTTTGTGCTTGCGGCTTGTCTTTCTCAATTAGGTTTAGCGTTTTGCTAACCTAGCGCTTCCGTTCTGCGTCATTTTTAAACTACCTAAAACACAATTCAACCCCCCTTCTTGTGTTTTCACACCTTCAATTGGCATCTAGAGCCTTGGTTTCTGTTGTATCACCTAACAGTGAGACAGTTGTTTATTGTGTCTAAACTCTATGGCTTCTCAAGCTAACAGTGAGGACCAACTTGATTACTATAGTTTAGGACAAACTTGTTTACTATATTTATTTTAAATGAATATATCAATTATTTTCGTCTCTATACAATAAAATCACATGTAAATTTTCATCTCTAATATAATTTCTATTTTGTTTTTAGTTTTTAATGGTCAGAATTTTGACATTTTATTGATACTTGTTTAACGTAATATGGACTTATATAGGACATACATAATATAGATACATCTTGAACATGAAAGAGTAACATTAATATTAAAATGAACATAAATTGGTAGTTAAGGACCCAAACACTAATGGATTAAATCTTCAATTGGATGATTCTGTCATATTCTTCCCTGCACAAAGCACACTTAATAAATAATTTAGCTTTAGTGTTTAGGAGTACCCTATCAGATTCAGCTGTAGTCCAGTCAGCCTGTGGTTTTGCATCTGTGGATTTATCAGCTGTTGGTGTGTATTCTCCTGTTTCTATGACAGACCACATGTTGTTGTCTTGTGATCTTAGAAATAGTTCCATCTTGTCTTTTCAGTAGTAGTAGTCATCTCCTTCAAAGAGAGGAGGTCTGTTTGAAGATCCACCTTCCGAAATAAATTTTGCAGCCTTTGTGGCCATTACTTCCTTCCTGAATATTTTCTCTAGCACTTGTTAGATGCTTTTTCTTAGAGTCAGTGCTCTGATACCAATTGAAGTAGCAAAGTTTAACACAAGAAAGGGGGGGGGGGGGGGGGGGGGAATTGTGTTTCCCTTTTTAAATTTTCTGCTTCAATAAGATCTTAAAAATTAAACAGTTAGTATTTCAAGATCGTTCTGAGAATGATCTTGACGGTGGAAATAAAATTTAAAATCACAAAGGTAAAGAGTAAGAGAGTAAGAGAATCAAACACAGAGATTTATACTGATTCACTCTTAAATCTTTGGATTACGTCCAGTCCCCACTTCCAGTAAGTTTATCCACTAAAATCTTCTTGACCTTACAACACTTATGATTACAATCCTTCTTTGATCTAGATCCAAGATCAAAAACCAAACATATAGTTTTGTTGCTATATTCATTTTGTCACTAAGGGTGTTTCAATTTTTAAATCTTCTTCTTCTCAATGTTCTTACCTTATATTTCCTAGAAGAGATAGATACATGAGAAAAGAAGAAGACCCTTGTCAACATTTTATGGTCCTAATTTTCTTTTCAAATAAAGGCCCTCATCACTGGTGAGTCACCACTCACCAGTAATCAACAGATGTGGAGTTTGTTAGGAGTGTGGGAAGAGTGTCACCTCACTTTCTAGAAAGTTAAGTGAAAAAAATTAACTCATGGATAAAGGAGTTTGAAACATGAAACTCAATTACTATTTTTCAACTTGGCACTTGAAACTCAATCATTTTTCAATGAAAATGACCCGGGCTTTTTGAGAAAGTTGTAACATTAAGCCACTTTTTAAGTGGTAACCCTTTGACGTTGGAACCTTCAATATTTACCTTTTCTCTCCACCAGGATAAAATCAAACTGGTGTAGTTAGTTACGGTTGATAATTACTGGACCAATCTACAGTAACAAATTGAAAATTTGGTCAAACTAATTAGAAAATTGCTCTTTAGTTTCCTATGTAGCTCGTCAGACTCCCTAAATTGACGAAATTATTTAGATTGTTTCGGATTTAGGATCTATAATTAGTTAATTTCGGAACGTAGATTTTAAAGTGAGATTTTTTTATTTTAACAGTATTGAGTGAAGTAAAATAAATATTCAACCATTTTGGAACCTAGATTCCAACCATTTTAAAATCTAAATTTTTTTTTAAAAAAAAAGACAGCCACTTCGAAACGTAACTTACAAAATGGTGTTTTTAGAAGACATTTTGGTGTTTTCGGATCCTAATCCGAATAATTGAGGGCATTTTAGAATTTTTAGGAGTCTGATAGCAACTCACAAGGCTAGAAGAGTATTTTTCAAATAATTATATTCGAATAAGTCAAATTAATAAAGAAAAAAACCCACTTAAATGACATTTTTGAGAGAGGATCCTCTCATGTCACTTTCGGGTAAATTTTCTTTTAAACCATTGATTTGGAAAAAGAAAGAGAAAGAAAAAAAGAAAAAAAAAAGTGAATTTACCTGTGATGATTAAACCATTGAAATAATTGAGGGAAAATGATTTGAGAGAATTCATTGTCAATATTTTTATATCCAATCCATTACCTCCTTGTAAAATAACCAAATATAAGACCATGCGGATAGAGGATCATCAATTTTCAATTGGTGAATGTAAGATCTAATATAAGTGTTTATATGTGGGTTTTATTAACTATTCTAAAAACACACACGTGTGTTCAAAAAGAAATTCAAAAGTATAAAACTTTTATATTAATTTAAATAATATTTTGACTTTAAAAGAAATAAAAAAGGATATTATACATAAATAAATATAAGGTAATTATAAATGAATGAAAGACGTATATAATTGAACATATGAATAAGATAATTTTAAAAGTTTAAGATGAACATTTTTATTTTTATTATTATTTTTTTGTACAAAAGAGTTATGTTCGGACATTTTTTACATTTAATTCCTTACAAATGTACCATAGTATTTGTCTTTATATATAAAAGAATACACGTCAATAAAGATATTGTTTGGAATAAAATTGTTTCGTTGAATGTGTCTCTTTTTGATTGGTGGTTATTAAAATGTTACCATCTAGTCTCATGAGTTTAACTCAGTTGGAAGGACATTGTATTATATATGCATAGAGCTGGGGTTCGAACCCCGGTCATCCCAGTACTTATGTGGAACTACTTATTTTTTGTTTGCGACTTTGCTAACTCTCTTAAAAGTAAAATCTTGAATTAGTTAGGATGTCGATTATAGGGCATGATTGTGCATTACAATTTTGTAACCTCTATTTTGCTTGATTTTGGTTTCGATTTGGATCCTCAGCGGCCTTCTTCTCTGCTGCAATGCCTGCTGCAAATATGACAACCATTGGATTAATCCAACGGTCATGATATAAGATGATCGTGATGTAAACAGTAATATCATTTCTACTACTTTTTTTTCTTGAAAATTGAAATGATATTATTGTTTACATCACGATCATCTCTGCAAATCAGTTTGATATTCCAATTGCTTGTACTACTCTCACAATCAATTTTCATTTCAATTATAAGCACACACTTAAAAGAAACAAGGTAATCTCACAAAATAATCACATGTCAATAATCTCATCAAAGTTGAAATTAGAATGAGTTAGAAATTGAAAAGTAAAGATATGAAATCAAGCAAGGTTGGGGGATTTTGAAACTAGTTAGAAATTGGGCTCTCAGTTCTGTTGTTGATTGCAGCTTCACTCACCTCTTGCCTTGAATTGCAACTTCGCTCTTCTCGCCGCCGTGCTAGCCGTGCCGCTTACTCTTTAAGCTCCTCTTTGTGCATAAAGATTTTATTCCAATTTCTAGTTTCAGTTTTTTAATCTTATAGCATGGCCATTGAATGAATCCAAGGGTTGTCATATTTGCAGCATAGATCAAGGTTGCTAAGGATTCAAATCGTTTCATTTAACACTATAAATCATTTGTATATTTAGCAATTAGCATGTGTTTTAATGACAATATGTTAAAGATGTAAAAATGAAAAAAAATTGAAGTAGTGAAAATATTTTTTGAAATATATGTATTTTACTCTTGGAACTGACATATGTCAATAACTCCTATATGTATTTTTTGAAATTGAAGTAGCTGAGGAAAAGTCTTGTGAACGTTGCAACAAATAACTCCTATATATTATATATTGATGGATTTTATTTGTGACTACATACATTCTTTTTATGTGAAACCTTTTGATACAAGACCAGAAGCTTGCTTCACAAATAAAATAACCAATTGCCTGAGTTTCCTACCTAGTTAATATTCTTGTGCCTTGAAAGCTTCGGTTTATCACCGAGAAGAACCGGTTGTATTCTGGGAGAATTGCGCAATATCTGCAGATAATTCCTTAGTTCAGTGACTACACGCCTCCGGTTGTTTATTTTCTAGCCATCCGCAACTACAGATATATGTGCATAAATGATATTTTGATGTTGATCGGATAATTCAGATGTATTATCAAATCATATAATAACCGTACCAAGTTTATAATTTTGATGGTTAAAGTGTTTTCTTTTGTGATGTACCAAAAAAAAAGGTGTTTTCTTTTGTCAAAATAAATAAATTTAGTTGGTTAATGTATTTTAAATATAGATTAATTATGTTTGATAGATGATTAATGATCGTAACAATGTTTTGCAATTTATTAATCATTCATTTTTTAAAAATAATCGTAATTTTAAATGTCGATAAACATAATTTTTAAGGGTATTTTTTTTTTGTTGTTATACTAGTTTTTTTACCCGTGCGAAAGCAAAAATAAATATATTTATCATTTAAGTAGCTGACGAACCCACTACTTAAGTAGATGAAAGATAAAAATCTTAAAATTTCATGTAAAGTATTTTTTTAAAAAAATTTCTCATTTTCATAATGTCCGCTACTTAAATAGCGTAAGGATATAGATGAAAACTCATAAAATGCCCGAGAAACCAATTGTGTACCAAAAATGAATCTCATATCTTCCCAACACAAAAATCGATCTTAACTATATTAGCCCTGAGACATCAATTTTTTTTTTTTCATCATATAATATAACTAACTACACCTATTAAAATTGTTAACACTACATATCTTCATGACTATGAATTTTAATATTTTCAATATGAGGAACACTATTTTTATTTTTTTTTAATGGCTATAAGGAACACTATTTAAATGATAAAAATACTTAATCTAAAATATCAAATTTGAGAAGCTTATATAATAAACATGAATCAACACTATATTTAATATAAGGAACACGATTGTGTTTGAGAAGCTAATTAATGAAACCAGCCACAATAAAAATCATTAGCAAAAGCTTTAAGAGTTTGCCAAAATACAATCAAGAATCAACATTATTTTAGCTATTACTTATATAAATTAGTCTGCAAACTCAAAACATTAACAAACAATACTAAACTTAATAAGTGGTACAACCAATTATTTATGATAATCAAGGATTCATGAAATCCATAGAATTCATTCCTTCTCTATCTTGACTTTCCTCAAATGTTTTTTCCCTTCAAATTGAGCTACAACATTGAAAAGATTCATTGAGGTTCCTCTTCATGGTCACTGGTTTTTGACTTCAGCAGGAGGGGTCACAAAATCAACATCATTTGCTATTTCATCTGAATAAACATCAATAATTTGAGACATAGCCTGCAAATTAAGATAGAAAAAATCATGGATTTGTGAAGAACAACAAAATGAAATATAGTGACAAAGCATATAGGAAACAAAAACAAAGGGTGTTTTGTAAAAACCTTGGCAGGAGTAACATATGGGCCCTGGGCAACAAAGATTTCAATAATTTTTTTCTCTAAGCAAACACTTGTTCAATTTATCTCTCTCTCTCTCTCTCTCTCTCTCTCTCTCTCAAATTGGATTCCGTGGGGAGAACAAACTAAAAATATTGCTGCAAACATGTAACAAAAAAAATTTATATACCTTTGTTTGGGCAACAAAGTAAGCACATGACTTCTCCATCAAATAACTCATGTCAGAATCAAAGAGAATGAATCCAGTAGTAGAATCACCATCGCTCACTTCAATCTTGACCTTGAACCTATGATTCAACAAATATATTTTCAAAATTAATGAAACTTTCACACTTTCACATTGGAATCAACATCAATGCCATGAAGAGCAATCCTACCAAAATAAGACGTGAACATTAGAATTTTACTACTAACTTTATGCAGGAAAACACAAATTCTTCCAGACAGTAGCTATCCCATTCTTAAAACTTATGCAGGAAGACCTTTAGAAGATTTCCCCATCTTCTTATTCAAATCATCAACATAGTCACCAAATAGAGCACACTCACATTACCCACTATTCAAACAAATAAAACATACAAAAAGCCTATGAAAACAGAAACATCATATTAATTACATCTATTAAATAATAAAGGAGAATTATGTCAAACTAAAACAAACATAACTTAATTATTTCTAACCTTAGAAACTAAGTGGTGCATATAATGAAATTCAATGGTTAAAGACTGCTATATCTATAGTCTATACCCTTGACAGAATTGACTTTATCATGTGTTGAGTTGTTCTGCATTCTATCTGGTCTATTTAGTGGCTATCCAGACCGCATGATTCTAACTTTGGAAGCATGGATTTTACCTACCTAGCAAATGAAACACGCCATATAAATTATGAATAACAAAACATAATAAATCATCCAGCATGATAGAACATTTATTTAAGACATAACATGATTATCGACGATAAAAAATTATATTGAACCTTGTCATCCACGAGCACCATTTCAATTGAACTCGTCTAGGAAGGATTAAGGAAAGTTGGGACTTTCAACAAGCACAAAACACAACCTTAATACGAATCCCCTCTTTCTCAGGTAAAATATCGCTCAGAGCTTTTCCATGATTAAAGAAGATGCAAACAGATTTGTGTGAGCAACCTTGTTTGTCCAAACTTCTCAATTTATAGCAGAAGATAAACTAATAAAAAAAAATTCAATTTATTGAATTTGAAAAACGCTCTCAGATCTGTATCCAATTTGGGTTGAAAGAGAGAATAATGACATCTCACCTTAATAAGATCTTTATCAAATTCCATTGCCTGCAAATCCTCACCATCATTCGTATTAGGTGAATCAACATCAGACTTCAAATCAATAGCACGATAAATTTCCTAAAAGGTATACCAAAAGATTATGATTAACAATAACGCTGTGTTTCACCACGAACACGATGACAAATTCATACACAACACACTAATAGAAGCATGTATCTTTCCACCTTGTCAAGAATCGAACGAATGAAACGAACCAGAACAAAAATCAATTAAGCAACATAATACTCCATATATTCAAAGTCATCTCAAGAGAGATTGATTCAGTTGGATTAAGGAAAGCTGGAACCTTCCACATACAAACAACTCTCGCCTTTATGTGAAGATTTTCTTTGCCAGGAACCAATTAAGCAATGTCGTCGAACTTGGACTCAACATTCAGCTGCTCGTCATACACCGTTGTTTTAATGATGATCTGCAATTGTTTGTATTCATTTAATCACCCTCGACGATGTATTTATAGATGGAGAAGAGCCCAGATAACGCCTACACCAGATGAATCGCAATTCCAATTTCAAACCAACTTCACTCAGTTTGGGAGGGAAAATTATCAAGGAAGAGAAACCTACACCAGATAATACCACACCATATTTCCCCAATTTGATGCTGCCAAATCCCTAGCTAACATCCGGCGCTTCATTCTCTACACTTGTCGAGCACCAACGCTTGAACTAAACGACAAAAAATGTAACAAAGCCAAAACGCAGCGCATACAAACAATCAATCCGACGTGGCATAGCTAAACTAAATCTACATTAACATTTTTGCCTTTTGATTTTGTCAAGATTATGGATTTTGAGTGTATATTAGAGCTTAGTGGATGAGGTGTATAAATTAGAGCTTAAATTGTGGATGTCATGTACTTTCTTAAGCACAAAAGTTCATAGGAAAAGTGGAAAACTAACTACATACTACATTGGCAATGGTGATTAGTTACATAACATAAATCATTCACTAAGCTTTATTTAGGTACATAACATAATAGTTAGAAAAATCATTCAGGCTAGTTTCATTTTGAGAGGTACTATTGTGGAATATGTCACTAACATTAAATGGTAATCTGGCGATGCTCGTGACCAGTGTCACCTTACTATGGTCAGTGAAAAAGATTGAGGCACTTATGCAGTTGAATAAATAGCTTGACCAAGGTATGCAGATGTTAACACAACTTCTCAAAGTATGCATACTTGAACTGATAGAAAATAGAAGGATTCAGAACAGATTACAGGGGGGCACACTATTAGTTACATATTGTTTCTCTGGTTGCTCGCTTACTCCAAACCCATTTCATAGTACACTTGAAACAACAAAGGCTATATGAAACAAAATAATAAACCTAGGTCCAAAATATCTATTTCCTGAAAACAAATGGGTCCTGCAATGTTGGGGTTTGATTGTTGTTTTGAGCCTGGTTGAGTCTGGGCCTTCACAGCAGTTGGGCGCTAGTGCTACCAATACCCCCCTCCTGAACAGCGGCTTTCTCCTCAAGGCTAAGGTTTTGTGTTGACTTGGTGACCTCATTCAACGGCTGGCTGCTGCTGGCATCCAAGGGCTTCATGTCAATCCAAGTTGAATGAGTTGGTGAAGACGTATAGTTTTCATAGTTCACCTGCAAATACATATTTCATAAACAAATTCAATTCAAGGACGTCTATTTTGCTTCATTTCCTAGTAAGGAATGGATAAAACAGTTCTAGAGGGCATTGCCTAAGGCTCTCTGTTAGTTAGTTAGCGTTGGTTGTATTCAGTTAGCAGTTAGGGGTTTTGTTTCTGATTGTGTTTAGTCATTGCGCGTCTCACTATAAAAGAGGCTTAGTGTACTGTTTTTCATAATAATGAGAATTAGTCTCTAAGATACAGTGAGTGAGAGAGAGAGAATCACCAAAATTCTGGTGATTGATCAAGCGAGTAATGCTTGATCCAACAGAACTATCCCAATTTTAAAGAAAAGGATAAGAAGTCCTAGAGGGCATTCCCTAAGGCACTCTCCATTTGGTGTATTAGTAAGATGTATCCCAATTTTAAAGAAAAGCTATGGCTATGTTTGAATCACTGAGTACAAAGATAAGTTAACACTGACTTCAAGATGAAAAGTGAATAGAAGTAGTATACTATGGATTGACAATAATGTTCAGGTTGCATTCAACTAATATCCAGAGTAGACACACACGCTAGGCAGTTTCATGAACAGGAGATAGGTTTATGCAGGTCATATAAAAATAAAATAAAAAAGTCTTGTAGAAGGCTCACCTCCTCCTTGCCATATCGTGTTGGCATGTGCACAGGTTGAATTGGTGAAGCTGTATCATCTTCATAGTCCAGCTGCATACAGATTACAAAATTTCATGAATAAATTCAAAATTCAAGCACGTTGTTTCTTAGTAAGGAAAGGACGAGACAATCCTAGAACAATTTTTAAGAAAACCTACGGCTGTGTTTGTAGATTTTGCAAGTTTTCGATAAAGCGTTTCTCTAGTCATGTCTGGGGGGCAAAAACGGAGTAGTGCACCAGCAGTGGCCCAGAGTGAATTTAGAAGAAGAGCCTTTTCTTTTGCCTCTTTTGCTTTGCGGGCCTGCAGTTTTTTTTCAGCAAGAGCCTCTTCTGCTAATCGACGGGCTTCCTCTTCTTCTGCTACTTTTTTGGCTTGTATATCAGATAGTACCTACAAATACAAATACAATGGAAGATATAATGAAAGTAAGAGAGACAGAAACCTATACAGAGAGCCAAGATCATCATCATCATCATCATGTTATAAGTTTTTGTTACCATAACCAAATTAACAATTCATATCATATGAGTTTTATCAATCCAGATTAGTAGTATAATTTTATATCATCTCATCTCAGTACAGAACATGAACCAAATAACAAGTTAGTTAAAATTAAACACACCTGGGCATAAATCTGATCGTAAATACATTGACGATCAGAAGATGCTGCAAAATAAAAATAAAAAATGGAATTAGTTGAAAGATAAATACTAAATGTTATGAAAATTGGAAAAGATTACAAACAACTTGTGAGAGAGAGAGAGAGAGAGAGAGAGAGAGAGGAACAGACTCAGTTTCTTCTTAGACTTGGATTTCTTTTTTGTTCGGCTTTTGCTGCCTCCACCCATGGGAACGAACGGGAATGGAAATTTCACCCTAAAATCCTCTCTTTTCTGATCGAGTTGTTGAATTGAAAACCTGTAAACGACATAATCGAATCAGAAGAAGAACGAAATTGGAAATTGAAACAAGAACGAAAGAGAATGATTAGGGAATGGAAATTTCACCCTAAAATCCTCTCCTCTCAAATTCGTTTGGAGCCCTAGGTTTTCTTTTTTATTTGGACGGCTACTTTTTTTTTTTTTCTAATGTTTTGGGCCAAATCCCAAGTTACATCTATATTGGTTTTAAATCAAGGTCCGCGATCGGGAAAACGGACGCGACAAAACGGTTTTGGCAAGTGTCGATACCGTTACCGTTATTACCGTTTTTTATATTAAAGAACAAATTGTGATTAATTCACACCGCGACAACCGCAATTAGCGTTATGACACCTGTACCGATCGAAATCGCGAAAACCTTTAGGTAACCGCGACGCGACCGCGACCGTTTTTTAAAACCTATTTGGCCCCTTGGGAAAAATAAAATAGTTCGCTCAAGGAGTTAAGGTCAAACGCAATTATCAAGAGGTTAGTTCAAATTTTGTCGAATCAACTATGTTTGGCTTGCATGTTTGCGTTTTTTTTATTTCTGTACTGGTAAGATATGCTATTTAGAATGCGAACTTTGTTGCAATGTTTCGCTCTTTAGGATGTGAACCTGATACTAATTTAAGTTGTTTATAATCCCAAGTTACATCTATATTGGTTTTAAATCAAGGTCCGCGATCGGGAAAACGGACGCGACAAAACGGTTTTGGCAAGTGTCGATACCGTTACCGTTATTACCGTTTTTTATATTAAAGAACAAATTGTGATTAATTCACACCGCGACAACCGCAATTAGCGTTATGACACCTGTACCGATCGAAATCGCGAAAACCTTTAGGTAACCGCGACGCGACCGCGACCGTTTTTTAAAACCTATTTGGCCCCCTGGGAAAAATAAAATAGTTCGCTCAAGGAGTTAAGGTCAAACGCAATTATCAAGAGGTTAGTTCAAATTTTGTCGAATCAACTATGTTTGGCTTGCATGTTTGCGTTTTTTTTATTTCTGTACTGGTAAGATATGCTATTTAGAATGCGAACTTTGTTGCAATGTTTCGCTCTTTAGGATGTGAACCTGATACTAATTTAAGTTGTTTATGTTTCTTATGCATGTCTGTCTTTTGAACCAATTTAGTTGTATTGTGTAGCAATGGCTAGGGCATTGAACCGTGTTAGAAGGGATAGAGAATCAGCCACTGCATCCGCTAGAAGAGAAAGAGCTGCTTAGGCTCAACCTCAACGTAAGCGTCAGCCTGAGCCTCAACATGAACCTGAGCGTCAGGTTGAGCATGAGCAGCATTGCCATCTGAGGATGAGGAAGTGGACGACGAGGAGATGCATAATGAGGAGGATGAGTTGGAGGTGGAGGAGGAGGAGGAGGTTGGCCGGCAAATAATATTCAAGTTTATTAACAAGCATCTGACCAATGAATACAAATGAACCTAATTAAATTATAGCTTAATCCATGTCTAATTTAACAATGAATGAGTAAGCACAGTAAACTCTAAAATGATAATAAAAAGAGGCACATGTAGATTTGTTGTTCTTCTCTTTAATCATTATCCAGCCAAATTGTTTTCTATAACAAATAGTAGTCATAGGTGCCCCTTTGGTTGAGCTAGGAGATCATCTTTTCTGGTTCAATAGTCCCAAGTTTCTTCTCTTTCTGATTCATCTTGTTCTCTTTCAGGTAATTTCACCATAGTTATCCCTTATCCGTATCTTACAATACATGTCAATCTATCTCGATTTGATATTAAATTGAACTCAATCGATGCGAATGTGGTGTGTGTGTGTGTGTGTGTGTGTTGAATCTCATCTTGAATCCTGATTCAGTATGATGAATCTAGATTCACTCTAATGAATCATTATTTAAACTTAATGTGGCCAACTTATAAAATATCACCTTATAAATTTGCTACTTTGCTAGTAATTTACTTAAATATTACATATTTTAAATGGCGATGTATCTTACAATTCATAATACGATTTGATAACCATGAATTTCACTATTTTTTTTTTCATTGGCTTATGGCATGAAAATAATTCTAGTTCAATTATAAAAATTTATGTTTGCTTCAATGATGCAGAATGCCTTTCAACTTGCATTTTTTTCACACAAGCTTACTTGAATAAATGTGACTTCATTTGTGGATTTATCACACAAGCTTACTTGAATAATTTTCAAGTGATAACACTCACAATAGAGAAATGAATCTCAAATATATATTTTTATGCAAACAAATCTCATGATACATCATTGTATTATTCTAATACAATGGCTAATCCACATTCTACCATACAATCTTTTATGGTATTTCTCAAATAATTTTACTTAAATAGCATTAGGATCATAAGATATACTCTCAATATTTTTAATTCCAAAATATTTAAAGTTCTTAAGAAAACTTCTCAACATAATCTTTATTGTGATAATAATTTACTATCACACATTCTTGTAATCATATGCTACAAATCACACTTGATTTTTTCCTTCTTTCTGTAATACGCGTCATTTTACATGGCTCATTTTCCTATAAATAAATATTAACATCATACTGGAATATATATAGTCAATAAAACCATCACAAGCAAAATATATCCGTTATGAAATTTTCAATTAATAGCATTTTACGTTGAACCTTTCTCTCTGTCACTCTTCAAACATGAGTGCATGCTCAAAATTAAATCACATAAGCCCAAACTAGCAGAGCCACATAACACTCAAAATTGGTAAATAACATGATAAGGATATATATTTCCACATTTATACCACACAAAGAGATAAAGGTCTTTCAAGAAAATATTACCAATTTATCAAATAAATTTTTAACTATGCAAATACGGTGGCTATATGCTTCACTTTGACAAACCAAATCAATACTAAATACTGCCCATATCAATCACAAAAATCTTTCACAAACTAGCGACAATAGTCCAACAAGCAGTGATAGAATATTAAAGGTAGTATCATTTCAACACACGTTCATAAAAATTTGACCAAAACTTATGCATCCAATTCTTGTCAAACTATCATAGATCAGTACACAATTTGAACTCTAATTAAAACTCAATTTATATACTACTTAAATAGTTCATCTGATCAAAACAACATTATTACAGCTCCATAACTTAAAACAATATTCTGCCAATTGCCAAATGATATTCCAACAAAGGTATACAGATTTTCACAATATTAAAATCAACACTCATTTGGTCAAGCCATGAAAATAAATTCCTATAGAAACGGGTAAAACATAATAATGCATATAATTTAATTCAAACATGAAATATTATATTCTCATCCGAAAGAAACAAATTAAAATTATCATTTTCAACTACAGCACTATATTTTTGAATAAACTCAACACATTCAAAATTTCTACTTAGAAATTAAGACTCGCAAGATTTAAAAGTTAAAATGTGTACCTGACCCTTGCAGATGATTTCAAGGGGAAAATAATATAAAACTTACAGAGAAGTCGATCATCATGCTCTTGTCCCTTTTAGCAAACAGAAGGAAAACCCCCACATTTTTGCATCATAGAATTTAGAGAAAAAATAACCACAACACCGTCGGAGTGTTGGCAACTGCGGAAGAATAGAACCACAAACTTTATTGGCTCATTGTCAAAATCATCGCTTCAGCCATAATTCCAATATTACAATATTATTCATAATTCCTTAGATTGTTGTAATATTGGACCTAAAATCAATTCAGAATAATAAACAATTATAAATATAATCATCAAATTAATATGAAAATAAAATAGAACAGAGTCGGTAGTAAACTTATCTTAATTTTGTAGTGATTCATGTCGTCAACACCACCAACTAGGGATATCTTCCAAATATAGTGAACCATAAAATAACCGGAGGCGTGTCGTGACACTGAACTAAGGAATTATCCGCAATATTATTGCGCAACTCCCCCAGAGTACAACCGGTTCTTCTCGGCGATAAACATACCGAGGCTATCAAGATACAAGAATATCACAAGGTAGTTAACTCAGGCAGGTAACTCAGACACTCTTGAGAAAATAATTTAGATATATGTGTTTTATATATGTGGTTTTGAAAGAAAGTTTTTATCTCAAAACACAACCACACTAGTCAATATCATTTTCTATATATCTTCCAAAACCAATATGCATATGACATATATATTATATATCTCTTAATAGTCATAATGCACCAAAAATATTCCACCAAAAATAGTTTCATTATAAGAAAATTAATGATAATTGAAGAGAGGTTAAAAAGCAATTATCATAATAAAAAAAATGTTACAAAACTTAAATAGGATGGAATCTCATGTAAAAAGATCAAGCTAAATTAAAGTTTGTATCAAATTATTTAGTAGATATAATAGAAAATGATTTATATTCCATTAAAAAAATATTTCTATATTTTTCATTTAAAATTTATTAGACACAATATAATATAAACTTTTGAAATATAATCAAAATTTACAACAAATTCAACTTTTCAAAAAAGAGAGTGTGTCATACTGATACTAGTACCAAACAAACACGAAGTCATGGGTTGCTAGCAACTCCTCTTTCACCATTTATGCCATATGTACTGATTTTTCCATGTTTGTACCCTCTTGTAGTAAAATCTGAATGCTAAATCTGTATAGGTAATGGGGTCAATTTGAGGGTTAATTAGGTAAATGTTATTAAATGATATGCACCCACTTTGCTAATTTAGACATACTTAATTATAAATATATGCAACTTAAATAAACGACCTAGGAAATCAAAAAAGGATCAACTTAATAAAACATATAAAATCCAAACTTATAAACATCGATATTCAAGTAAAAGCCAGTGATTTACGAAAACTATTAAAAAACTATTTTCCTTTTTTGTTAGACTTTTTGGGCAATTTTTTGTGAGACTTATAATTTGATTTTTAGTTTATAATTGGACAAAACCAATATTTATTTGACCGAGGGCATGACCAACATCTTCACCGTCAGACCATAGCTTCAATATCTTCACTATCACTATTAGAAATTTTCTATTTTGCTGCGGGAAAAAATCCGCAAGCATTCCTATTGTTTTTGCTGCGGAAACAAATCTACAGGTGCAGAAAAAATTCTGCATCTATTCCTGTAGATTTTGATGCGGAAAAAATCCGCAGGTATTTCTGTAGATTTTCCCGCGACTTCACACTAAGATGTAATGTCTTGCGGATTTGGTATTTTTAAGAAAATCCGCAGGTATTCTCAAGGATTTTTCTACGGATTTCACACAAAAAAATAATTTCCTGCGAATCTAGTATTTTCGGGAAAATCTGCAGGTATTCTTAAGGACTTTCCTGCGGATTTTGATTATTTTTTTAATAAACTTTTTAACTTAATTTTGATATAAAATACATTTTTTATTAAGATTAAGTTTAGAAATTTCTTTTCATGTTGTTTTGATATAATTTTTGTAAAGTTTAATTAGTTTTTTTATCAAAAGAAATAATAGCAATGTTAAAATTAGAAAATTACATATAAAATTAGAAAATAGTGTTTTTGTTAAAAAAGAAGAAGATGAATTTGGACTGTATATGTTTTTCTAAGTTCTCGTTTTTAATTTTCTAGGTTTTCATGTGTTTTCCTAAGTTGTATATATTTATAATTAAGAAAACACTATTTTCTATTAAGTTCTCAACCACTTCCACCAAAACAACAAGCATCAGCAACATCACGATTATTTCCATCAACAAGCTCTCAGCCAAGTTCTGGAAATCGGAAGAAGTTACCCACAAAAAGAGCAAATGCTTAGGATTGTATCTTATTTTGCAAAATGGATGCTAGTTTATGCTTATATTTTGTAGCAATATGGATGCTAGTTAATGGTTGTATTTTGTAGCAAATATGGATGCTACTTTATGGATGTATTTTGCAGCAATATGAATGCTAGTTTAACTATGGATGTTTATGCTTATTGTGGTTAACACCGGATGTTTATTTGTACCACTAATACCAACTTTGATGCATATTTATGGTTATATTTTGAAGCAATATAATTTATGGTTTTGTAGTTATAACGATGACTTGAAAAAAGTCATGAATATGTTTATACAGGGCAATGTCTTTGTAATTACAACAGTGGTTTTGAAAAATTTTTCTGCTATAATTGTAACAATTTAGTCCTTTGTTTCAAGCATCTTTAACAATCAAGTCCTTTATATCTTTCATCTGTAACATTTAGGTCCTTTATTTTTGGAACCTGTAACATGTAGGTCCTTTTAACAGTTTGTATAATATCAATTTGGTCCTTTATTTCTTATATCATTTTCAATTTCATCCCTTGTATCAGTATCAATTTTCACCAATTGACATATGAATTGAACAAATTGAGGTCAAATTCTCCAACCAAACTTGTTACTAACTTAAAATTCTGCAAATTTCTTACACATTCGTAATCATAACATAAACCTTTCCAATTGACACAAGTTCTTGCAATCTAAAATTACATCAACACCAAAAGGCACATAAAGATTACACAAATTACAGTTAACAACAAACAAATAACAATAAGAAGCTTCATATTATTCTTTGTCAATTTGTCATCCTCGTGCATCTTCATTATGGTCTTTTTGAGAGTTGCATTTTCCATATCTTTTTGTGAACATTCTCTGCAAATTGGTGTTTGATTTTCTTGCTTTGAGTACCAATCAAAAAATCCACAACCGCAATCAACTTCACGATTCTGTGCAAAATCAAAATAACATTATTCATAAGTTAGAATATGAATTTAGAAACCCATAAACATATCTCAGCATAAAGTTTCTACAACCCCAAAATTTGTAAACCCATAAACATAACTCAGCATAAACATATATTTGGAAACCCATAAACTCACCACAAAGTTTCTACAACCCCAAAATTTTTTGCCTTTGTTTGGACCTTCTTTATTTACTGTGCGAATCACGGCTTTCATATGACACAAGCAGTCCGGTGCCAAATCATTGCGAATAAAACTCGTATTGTACCTAGAATTGTTGTAGCTTCTTGAATTTGAAGAACTGGAGCGGATTGAAGCCATTGAGAATTCCAATTTCTCTTTTTTCGTTTTAGGGTTCATAAATTGGGGGAAAACCAATTTATTTTTGTTTCAACATTTTAAGAGTAAGAAAGTGTGCCAAGGTGTAAATTCCACATAGATACATGTTCATTTAAGTTTTATGACACATCAGTAACAAAATTAACCTGTCATCAACTTCTTAAATGGAAGTGACGAAAAGGACCAAAGTGTGCGCGTTTTGAGAGATAAAGGACCAAATTGTTACAAACTAAAGATAAAGGACCAAATCGTTACATAAAAATAAGATAAAGGACCAAATATGTAATTTTGCCAATAATTTATTAATGGCTATGGATATACGGGTGATTAAAATATCTATTTATTTTATCTGCGGATATCTATAAATTATCTACTTCGTATTCATAATGAATTTTATCTGTGAATACCTTCGAATATATGTCCATGTTATCTTAGTCTTATGTTTTGTATCAAAGGGTTAGTGCTGAGGTCAATATTGATGTTGAACCATAAAACAATAGGAATGATTATGCTTGCAAAATTGTTACTTATATATGTGCTAATAGTGTGTACATAGATAAGGGGTGTGAATAGTTTTCCTGAAAATAAATATTTTTTTATACTCTAATCAGGCCGTGCATCGCACGGGTAAAAAAATACTAGTTTCTAGTACAAAAGAATGAAAAAAGAGACCCAATCAAAAAAATGCATTGCAAGATTGAGAGCCGAGAAAGCCACAAAGGTAGGCTCCTAAATTAAACAACACAACAAATCAGTTAGGTAAACTATCAACAAAAAAAAATTAAATCATCAACAAAAAAATATAATAAATGAAATTGCTTACATGAATTCCTTGAAATTGTGTTTATAGCAGTATTGATATACAAAAGACTTTTTTATGTTGATCATTTATATGTCGTTAGTCATGAGAAAATCTAATGTATACTTGATAATCACTCTTGCCCTAAATAAAAAATAGCATGCAACAACCATATGAGTAATATTGATATTATCTAATTTGAAGAAAATTCAGAACATTAAAAAGCAAAAAGGCATTTAAAAATGAATATAAGAATGAGAGGTTTACTTAGGGTAAAATAGTTGTATAGTCCAACATAAAATAAAGTAAAATAGCATTCTAATCAATTAGGTAAAGTATTCTATTATTAACCCTTTATATTTAAATGGATCTTCAAAAGGGTTAGGTTTAAATGCACTATTTACATATTTATGAACTTTTGGTCTCCTATTTTAAAACTCAACTTTTTGGTCCCCCAATTTTAAAAGTCAACAAAAAATTTTAGTCACCAAAAGTTCATAAATATGTAAATAGGGGGACCAAAAGTGCATTTGATGTTGTTTGGATGATTTTAATCAAAATGGATTTTAGTTGTATAATTACCAAATTGGGTTTTGATATTATTATTTTTGGTTTACAATTGGGTTTTAATATATGTATTTTCATAAAATATGTGTTTGATTATGCGGTGGCGAGAACTGAGTCTGGTAGAATTGAGTTTAATTAATTAATTTTGATTAAAAGTGAGTTGAATGTAAATTATTTTATGTTTGAATACATCATATAAAAGTGATTCTCTAGAATTCTTGTTGTTTGGATATAATGGATCAAAATTGTTTTTTAATGTATAATTCCCAAAATAGGCTTTAATATGTGTATGTTTTATTTTTTGCTTTAATATGTGTACCAAAAAATGTATATATTCTAGTAGTGAAACTTTTACTTAGACGGGCACTTAAAATTATTTATAGACTGTACCAAAAAAAATTATTTATGGATTATTATAGGGTTTTAATTTTTATAGATTATCAAAACTTTAAATAATATATTACTGTACTTATATATAAAACCGTTTGTATTAGGATTTTTTTCAAAAAAGATTATATTAATATATATAGAGTTTAGTTTTTTTTCCAAAAGAGTTTTTTTTTTTCATTTAAATTATGGGTTGCATAAGAAAAGAAAATCAATGGGCTTTGGAGCCCAATAACCGTCTCTTCTCTAACCTAGAGAATGAAAGAGAGCAAAAACACAGAACTTCATTCTCATAACTTCATTCTTACCAAAACCCAACTTTCCATGGAAACACTTTTCTCTCTACTCACAAAAATGGAACTTCCACATACTACCTTATCTCACCAAACTTCCTTTACAAAACCTTTCTAATTTTTCTCCTCTCCAATATCCACCCAACAAATCACCAAAATTTCACAATGGTCATCCCCTCGAACATCATACAGGTGAACGATTGTTCTTCAGCCAATGTACTGCAGAAGCTTACTGACTTCGTAGATTCTATACTGAGAACAATTATTGACAACCAGCCATTCAGCTTTTCAATTCCTTCTCGCGCAAAACCGTACCAATTGTACGATTCAAATTTGAATCGTTATCTTCTAAAAAATAATATGGCGATTAGGCTCACCTCAACTTTCAATTCCCGCAGAGCTACTAACACTTTATATGTGATGGAGATCATCCTTAAGTTGCTGGAGGATGGCAAGCGCTGCACCTTGCGTGCCCTATATTATAAGTAGGGGTGTTCAAAAATCCAGTTAACTAAACCAAACTGTAGTTCGAACTGCACTGAACCATATTTTAAACTGAACCATTTAATACAGTTTTGAACTGAACCACTTTTTTAAAAACAGTTACAATTCAGTTTATAACCGGTTCAAAACCACTTTAAATTTATGAACTGCATTTTCTATTTTTTAAAAAGAAAAATATTTAATAATTTCCCAAAAAAAATGGGAACTTTTTTCTTAAAAAAGTAAGCGGAAAAAAGATCGGAAAAATTTCTCCAGAGAAAATTGGTAAATTTTTTTCTCGAAAAAATCGGAAATTTTTTTCCCGAAAAAGCTGAACTTTTTTCCAGGAAATATCGGAAACTTATTTCCCGAAAAATAATCGAAACTTTTTTCGAAGAAAAATCGGGAACTTTTTTTCCGAAAAAAACTGGGAACTTTTTTTCCGAAAAAATCGGGAACTTTTTTTTCGAAAAAAATCAGGAACATTTTTTTCCCGAAAAAATCGGAATTTTTTTTCCGAAAAAATCAGGAACTTTTTTTCCCGAAAAAATCGGAACTTTTTTTCCGAAAAAATCGGGAACTTTTTTTCCGAAAAAATCGGGAACTTTTTTTCCTGAAAAAATCGGAACTTTTTTTCCGAAAAAAATCAGAAACTTTTTTTCTGAAAAAAATCAGGAATTTATTTTCCAAAAAAAAATCGGAACTTTTTTCTCGAAAAAGTCAGAAACTTTTTTTATCGAGAAAAAATATCGAAACTTTTTTCCCGAAAAATAGACTGAAACTGTTTTTCGGAAAAAAAACTATGAAATTATTTTTACCGGAAACCAATTTTTTTTTACAGAAAATTGGTGTAAAACCAGTTTTTCAAAAAATAAACCGGTTTTACTAAAAAACCGGTTTTAAATCAGTTAACTGAAACTAAACTGGTTTAAAGATGTAAACTGGTTCTAAACTGGTTCTGAACCGAACTGAAACTGATTTGAGAAATAAACCAGTTTTTATAAAAAGTGGTTTCAGTTACTGAACTGAACCATATAAATGGTTCAGTTCAGTGCAGTTTATGAACCGTGAACACCCCTAATTATAAGGCTGCTCATATGTTCAAGACTCAAAGGGAATGCGATACAATAGTCGATGATATTGCGTGCTTTCTATCATGCCGTCGTGAAAATCTCAACATTGTTGCAGCCGACAAAGGGGAGGTGATCGGAAATCTATCCTATATTGTGGAAGGGGATAAGGTTGAATGCTTCAAGAAATCTCAGGTGATTCCTCATTCAAAGGGGTTGGAAGGTTTTCAAAGTAAGGCTAAATTTATTCTGGTTATTGAAAAACAAGCTACATATTTTCAACTATGTGAGTATCATTTTTTCGATTGCTTTCCATGTATACTCATTACTGCAAGGGGATACCCCGATGTAGCCACCAGGAGGTTCCTGAATATCTTGAATGTGGAACTCAAGATTCCAGTATTTGGTTTATTCGACTCAGACCCATTTGGCTTTCATATCTTTTCGGTTTATAAATGTGGTTCGCAAAACATGTCGTATGACTCTGCAAGTTTGACCACGCCAGATATGATATGGTTGGGAATTCTACCATCCGATGTCAACGATTACAACATTCCTGAGGTCTGTGGCATAGATATGACGAATGCTGATATTTCCATTTGCGAGAGGATGTTGAGAGAGAAGAATATTATCACTGACCATGATCGTTTGGAGGAACAGTTGAAATTAATGATTTCTTCAAAAAAGAAGTTTGAAATTCAATCTCTCAATAGTATTGCGTTTGACTATCTCAGCAACACCTATTTACCCAAGAAACTAATGGAGTATGACTGCTTGTAGGTAAGCTGCTTCCTTCCTCTCATAATTTTAGAACCTTTCATTTTGTTAGTTGTTTCATGTTCTGGATGTTGGTTTATATTATTTGTGCAATTTAGTGAGAAAGGTCTGAATCCATACTAATTCAGTCAATATGATAGTTGCCCTGCCTTTTATTGGTTGTGACTAAGCAAGATTTTTATTTTTAAGAAAACAAGTGATTAGTGAATTGTTCCTTTTATTGGTTGTGACTAAGCATCAGAGAATTCTTCATACTCTGTATTGATTAGTGAATTGTTCAATTTGGCTTGATCCTCATCGCTCATGTGTTGATTGCAGCCAAAATATCTGGAAATAAATCAAATACAAGCTGAATAAATAAAGTATATAAAAAATATACAATGATTGAAAATAGCTTCATAATATAGATGAAGTTGAACTCCAACATATAAAACTTACAATGATTTTAAATGCGGCAGTGACCATAAGGTCATCGTAGCTTAGATCTCTGTTCGATAAATGTAAATCAATCATTTTAAAAAGTTTCAGTGGTAAGTATTTTAATTTAATGCTACTGATAACAGAAGGAAAATTCTATATGATTGGAACCTAAGTGAAGGAAGAAATTGAGCAATATATGTAACATACAGTATCATCGTAGGACACCTAGAAATGCTTTAAACTCATAAAGTATCAACCTAGGACATATAGATAAGGACTTCTAGAAAATGTATGAGTTGGATTATATACAACATATTTTGTCATATTAGCATGCCTGTGCTTGTTTATGTTAACATTTACAAGGATAGTAGAAGTTCTAAAAGCTCATATTGTATCATCCTAGGGCATAGTTAAACATGACACGAGATAACTACACTGATATCAGCAAGGAGGACGGTGGAAACGAGGGGATATAACCATCAAAATGGTTGTGGCTCAGGTTCCTGCGCATAACAAAATTGTAATTATTATTACATAATGTATGGAAACAGGCCACTTTCCCACCAAAAATAATGTGATAAATTTTAAATGAGAGATTTGGAAGCAGTACAGTATTTGTAAACTGTTCATCTTAGTGACACTGGAGGGAATTGTTCCTTTGAGATTATTGGAGGAAAGATCCCTGCAGGAAATTAAAAACGAAAAATGCAGATAATTTATGAACACCATGTGAAAATAAGGTTGAACCAGCTTATGAACATAAGCTCCTCCCAAACAGTCTAACAAGTGCTTATAATGTTAGTAGATAAGCTCGAATAAACAAATTCAAACAGGTCCTATAAAGTCGAAGGACTTACAGCTTATTGATAACAGATGAACCATTTGAACTGTCACATTCTATTCCCTTCCATGGGAAAAGCATACAAGGGTCTCCACTCCAACTCTCCAATGCTTCATTGTCTTGGTTTTGCAGCAGCAGTTCTTCTCTCATCTTCTGAATAACTATACCACTGCCGAAAAAGTGTTTGTGTAAGAGAGAGAAGAGAATAGAAGATTGGTTAAAGGTTAATAAAATTAATCAATATAGCAATCTTAGTGCATAGATGAATAATAAAATGGAATGTAAAACTTACGATCTGTTTGGTTGGTCTCGTCCATCCATGGTCGCGCCTGCAGGATCTCATAGGCATTCAAAAGGGGTCCAAACTTAGATCCAGATGCTTTGACTAAGGTTATATTGAGTGATCCATTTGCTGAAATGTTCAAGACAGTGTAATTGTACTTGGATCCTCCTTCCAATACAGCAAAACTGGCCTTTTTAATCTCGCTGTTTAGCTGTCAAACACCCTTTCTCCTTCTTTGAGAGTGCTATTTAACTCATGGAAGTAGAGAAACACGGAGTATTCATAATCATCGGTCTCAAGGTCATTATGGATGAACACCAATCGCTCAGGGTGAGTAAGAGCTGTTTGTAGGACTTCTAGAGGAGGTGTTATTAGAGATATAGTTAGTTGCTCTAGTTATTAGTTAGTTAGTCAAGTTAGTTAGCCTATAAGTAAACTTTACACTAGTCATTTGTACCTAACTTTCTCATTTTGTAATTCTACTCATTATCATCAATACAAGAATTTTCTAATTTTCACTCTACTTTTCCATGAATGCCATGTTTCTTAACAGGTGTCACACTGCCTTTGAGGTCAACAATGCTGACATTGGAAAACAGTGGAAGGGAAGATGATGGAGTTGAAGTTGCTTTCCAGATTCTATCGTTGTGATGGTTGATTACTTTTTGGAAAAAGTTATTAAGTGTGGAATTAAATCAAATTGAGTTTGTTTTTGAGAAATTAGTAATTGTATAAGTATTTTAACTATGTTTGATTTTTGAAAACAATGATTCTGAGGTTATTTTGGTTCTGGCTGAATTTGGGAAGGGCATTTTCGTCCTTTTAAAAATTATAATTCGTCCTAAAAAGTTAACCATTTAATCCGTTAAGAGTTCATTTTGTGACAGTGCTCACATAGGTTTTAGTATACATGTATCAGAATTAGCTGTCTTACTGACTAAAGGGATAGATAAGTGTGGGTTTTTGCATACAATTGGCTATGTAGCTTGTAATGGTTAGATGCACCTGCTTTGGAAACTTCATTTTGATTATATATTGTAGGAATGAAATCATTTTGTCACCATTATTGTTCTTCCTACTTTCTTGTCTCCTGAAAATGATATTTGTGTCACTTTTTTCCATGATGGTCATTGACTATTGACTCGGCAAAATTGACCGATAAGTTAGTTGAAGGTTTATAAATTAGGTTATAGATGACTATCTAATTAGAAAAGAATCATAGTATTTCCTTAAAAACTTTAAGGAAAATACAAGAACGTACAACAACATGTTCGCTTTTACTTCTAGGTCAGACCCATAAATTTTCCTAACTCTATATATACGACACACAATGAAAATGCAAATAACTTATACATAAACACTTATAAGATAAACACTTACGTTATGCGCTTAAATGAGTTTAATTGTTGCCTATAAAGAAGTTGGATTAATGGTTTATTGAAACAATTCGACTTTAATGAGTAACACATAATTCAGTCGAGCAATTTGGTGCTCGGCTTAATGTTACTGTTAAGGAATTAGTTGCCTCAAACATTTACATTTGTTATATATATCATGCGCTCAGAATTATTTTCATTTCAAGGTGCGACATAAAAGTTGATATCGATTTGGATGGTATTTTAGGACCTTTTTGTGTAGAGCTTGTCCTTCTCAAGATGAGTGAAAAAGAAAACAAGAAAGTAAAACCAAATAGTGATAGTGACTCATGTGCAGGTGCAAATGCAGCTTCTGGAGTTGACATGACATTAGCTACAACTGACCCTCTATCTGAAATTGTTTGGTCTCTAGAAAAAGGTTTAAGTCTTAAATGTGCTGATAAAAATAATTCTCTTTTTCGCAATGTTGGACCAAGTTACTGTATGGTTCTTTCTCCGCCGCAAAGTGTTATTTATTGCAACTCTATCACAGATAAACCTATAAACGATAATTTTCTGAAATCTACAGCTATGGCATGTGTCAAGCCTGATTATAAAGCCGATGAAAAAAGTAGCACCGGTAAAGGTAACACATTCTTATGCAACCAGCACATGCAATTACGTTCAATTAATTTTCTGTAACACTGACACTTATGATGGAAGGCGTGTCTGGTGTTCGACACGTGTCGGTGTATGACACCAGCACATGCAATTACGTTCAATTAATTCATTTTCTCAGATTTTTACCGGTGTCCGTGTCAATGCGTCTGGTGTCCATGTGTGTGTCAGTGCTTCTGGTTCATAGTAAGAAATATAGGTTTTTGTTATTTTAAATACACGTTCTAAAATTTGAAACATACCCTTCATGTTCAAAGTAGCAAGTTATATTGAATTTATTGCCTTTATTAAAGAAATTAAATTCTTCCTTTTGTGCATGCCTTCATAGTATCCTGTGTCCTGATTTTACGATCTGATAATTTATTACTTCAATCAGTTGAACCTAAACCTATCATCATGGAGCAAAATCCTTCACCAGGGAGACCATCCATTGAATTTGGTACCGGAAAGAAGGCAGTTGGAATTGGAAAAGATGATGATTTACATGTTGCATTTGCGCCTATAATTGAATATAAAGGCTCATGTGCTTCAAGAACTAATTTAACATCTTCCAGTAGGGATCCCTTAGAAAAAACGGAATTTTGTGCCGAGAATGATTTAAGAAATATTGACACTGAACCTGATTGTGCTGCGACATATGGAGTTACTGTTATTGAGACTAAAAAAACAAATCTCGGGAGGACAATGAAATGACACTAGTTTGCAATAAGGTTCTTCCGGTTTTACATTCTCCATGTAACAGTGAAATTCGTGTGTCGTAAAACAAAGGGAAGGAAAAGTCCTTATCAGACAGGTATGCAAATGTAAGATTATCAATGGATAGTGACAGCAATTCAAGTGTTGAAAACTGTAACAGCGCTATGTTTTTTTCCACAGGTAAGAAGCGGCGTAACTATCAACAACAGCAGTTGATAATTGGAAGTAAAAGAGCCGAAAACAACGTTGAAGAAACTTCTGGTTCCAAATCCTATATTAAACAAGAAAGTTCATTCAAAAACTGGATTTCAAGCATGGTGAAAGGGATCTCACAATCAATGCAACATGATTCTAACAGTTTATCTCTTAGAATTGCAAATCCAGGTCATCTTAATGCATGGTCGATGAGAAACTTATTGCACACAAAACAAATCAAGACCCTGAGCCGAAAAATACAGGATTCAAATCCATTTTTCAGTCCATGTATTGTCCAAGTTTGAAGAATGTAGGAACAAGAATATTTCATCATGAAGGAGAGGGTGATGAAGATTTAGAGCGAAGTAATAACACGGTACTTGGAATAGAGGCTACTCCAATAACCTATTATCCAGGGAACAAATAGCCTTGCCGAACGGCATTATCAATCAAATAAGTTTGAAGTTTCTATAGGGAGATACGATGCTGGTTCGTCGCAGCCTAACATTGAACCTTTACATTTTTTTAACAGTCAGGAAACCAGCAAAATTAACCAAGTAGAGAATGAAAGTTGTTCAAATTTGGACCTTAGTAAGGAAGAAATGGCATCAAATTCATCTTCAACAAGACAAAATACAAATAATACTAATAATGTATCTGAGAGAAAGGAATCAGAGAATATCGGTCACAGAAGAGACAATCTAGGGAGTCTGTGGATATCTCGATTTGCACCGAAGTCCACTGCTCCCTTGTTCAACGACCGTTCATCTTCCCCAGGAATCACAAACTCGGAGCAAATGGCTTTGATGGTTGCCAGGAGATCTGTTTCCAGCGAGCATAGTATGCCGACAAACAAAGTAGAATGTACCTCACAAGTGAATATGTTTTGTTTGTTTTGCGGCACAAGAGGTCACCAACTCAGTGATTGTTCAGCTGTTGAAGAAAGTGAGCTAGAAGATCTTCAGAAGAATGCAAACCCATATGAAGATCTAGAAAATTTTGCTTTTATGTGCATTAAATGTTTTCAGCTCAACCACTGGGCAATTTCGTGTTCCAAACTTCCAAGTGGAAATAATGTTATCCCAAGCAATGAAGGTAGTGCAAGACCACAGACTGATGCGGCTGACCGTATTTTATCTGGCAGTACTATCCATGATAGAACCGATCACAAAACAGATCAGAATGTTAATTTGAAGCGGAAATCAAATGATATTATAGCCGTCGAGATAGAATGCAATGCATCAAGCAAGAAATATTGTGGTTCTAGTTCAAAGGAAAACAAATTCAAAGACAAACCTATTATAACATCTCCATCCAGACATGTACCAGAAAGAATCTTTGATGCAGTAGAATCTGAAATTTTCATGTGGTTATGATGATAATGTCTGCTTCTTTTGTTACTTTATACTAGTAGTACTTTACAATCAACATGTAGGAGCACATGTTTTGGCTATTAACTTCACCTAATGCTCTTCTCTCCTTTCTTTTTGTGCAGGAAGAAATCATGGAATGGTGGTCTAACACCTCAAAAGCAGGTGTAGAGATTCCATCTGAAGAAGATCTAATTAAAAAATCTAAAAAGAAACAATTGTTTGGCCTGTAGCCGTTTATTAAGCATGTGTTTGGAACCGCGTTTGCAAATCACTTTTCATGTCCCTAGACATTCTTGGCTGGCTACTTGCCGCGAAAACATAGAAGCTACAAAACTAAGCTTCCATGCTGACATGGTTTCTTGCCTTGATTTTCCTAAATGTTCCGCTGCGCCAAGTGTTAATATATTTACCATCATAAGCAGGGTTTATTATACTCATATTTTGTTTCTTATTTATAAAAAGTTGTATAGAAAACAATACTGATTCAATTTAGAGGAATAATGTATACATTTTAAAGCTTTGAAAGCGTTTAATATTATTCCAGACACATACTCAAGCTTGATGCCACAAAATTACTCATTCATTGTGTTGTGTTTCCGAATTTTAATTTTTATTTGACGAGTACCAAATTTTACTGAAGTGGAGGTGTTTGTGTTTACTATTGATTAAACCTTTGCAGAAAGTGTTTTTGTTGAGGTGGAGCCAATTCTAAGATCTGCAATGGATGGACATAATGTGTGTGTTTTCGCTTACGGTCAAACAGGCACAGGCAAAACATTCACCATGGTCAGTGATTTCATAATTGTGTTGAGATTTTGTGTTCATGTTCTATGTAGCAGCATAGTTATAATCTGATGTATGGTGTGGCTTCTGTTATGATTAATTTTAGGATGGTACAAATGAGCAGCCAGGGATTATTCCTCGTGCTCTCGAAGAGCTCTTTCGTCAAGCCTCGATGGACGGTTCTCATTCTTTTACTTTTTCAATGAGTATGTTGGAAGTTTACATGGGCAATGTTAGGGATCTGCTGGCTCCAAGACAGTCTTCTAGACCACATGAAAATATGACAAAATGGTAACCTTTTTTAGTATTCTCACTAAAACTTCTATGCGTGTGTTTGCTTAAACGGTGACAAATATTCATTTTGAACGAACTGATTCTGGTTAAGTGAGTTGAATGAAAAATGCTTATGTTTAGATATATTCGTGTAAAAGTGAGTTGAACAAAAAATTTGAGGCTAAATATCAATTGTAGAGGCAAAAAATCTAAATTTTAACTTTAATCTAGAATCAATTTTAGAGGCAAAATCAATTCCACTCGAGAATCAATTTTGTGCACTTCAAAAATGGAACCAAACATACAATATGTATGATTGAATTTCATAGAGTAATTTGTCTGAAACTCTGGCTCACCAACTACTTTTACAGTAATCTCAACATCCAAACAGATCCAAAGGGATTGGTGGAAATTGAGGGTCTCTCAGAAGTGCAGATTTCTGATTGTGCTAAAGCCAAATGGTGGTACAACAAGGGAAGACGATTCAGATCGACATCGTGGACTAATGTGAATGAGGCATCAAGCAGGTCACACTGGTAAGTCATAGTTCTAATTAGGCACTCCAAAATATTTTCATGGTTTTCTCAGCTTGATAGTTACATTATCTGTTTAGCTTTATATATCTAGCTTGACAAGGATAAGCATATTTAGACGCGGGGATACTTCGGAAGCCAAAAGCGAAACAAGTAAGTTGTGGATGGTTGATCTTGGAGGCAGTGAACGGTTGCTGAAAACCGGGGCCAAAGGACTAACACTTGACGAAGGACGAGCTATTAATCTCTCTCTTTCAGCTCTAGCTGATGTCCTAGCAGCTTTGAAGAGAAAGAAGTGTCATGTTCCTTACAGGCAAGTATTCTTCTGGTGTTGATTTGTCATATATCATAATCGTCAGATTACTAAAAATGTTTGGCTTTAATCATAACTATTATAAAAGTCGTACAAAAGCTAACTTGTTTGTAGTTAACAGTGTAAAAAGTTTTACACCGACAATGCATCAAAATTAAATTCAATGTTACCTTGTTTGCAGAAATAGCAAGCTGACCCAACTACTGAGAGATTCTCTAGGTATGATACCGCTTTCTTCTCTAATACCACTAAGTTTTTCCTATAATATTAAAATGGCTAATCTTTATAATGATGAAAATACTTAAGGTGATGGCTCAAAGGTCTTGATGCTCGTGCATATTAGCCCTTCCGAAGAAGATGTTTGCGAGACAGTTTGTTCATTAAACTTTGCTAAGAGAGCGAGAGCAATAGAGTCTAATAGAGAAGTACCAATGGTAAACTTACTAAAACTTGTCCTAAACTAAGTTCCTCAATGGAAACTTTTGAAGATTGCTTACTGCATACATGTACTTTTAGGAATTGAAGAAGCAAAGGGAGAAAAAAATTATGGAGCTCGAGGATGACATTAAGGAAGCTGAAAAGCAACGTCAAAGTTTAAGGGATCAAATACAGAATATCGAGTTAAAGTTATGCGAGAATAAAAAGCTCTTTTCAACCACATATAGTCTTCAGGAAAGTGATGACTTGGTAACTTCTGCTAGCCTAAAAAATGATTTCAAAGAGGTCATTGAAACACCTAAAACATCTAAGAAGAATATTCAAAGAAGTGTCACAAACTCAGTGCCTCGATTCATGAGTTCAACTGTTGCCAGTCGGCATAGGCAAATTGCGTCTGAACAAGAAATTGGTGGGAGAACAAAAAGTTTAAGATCAGTAGTCACCAGAAGTTCAATCCAGTTTCCATGTTCACAATCGTTAAGTTATTCAGATCTTCGCATCAAAACAATACTGCGAAGTTCAACTGGAAAATCTCGGTATGCTGAAACAAATAATGTTCCAAATACAGAAAGTCCTAAATGCAATGAATCGGAATCAAAAGTAATAACTCCTCGAAGTACAACAGTTGCATCATCAGATTCAAATTTGAGATCAACATTGTATCATCATAGAAGGAGGATGTCTAATCTGATCTAAGGATTACAAGACATTTTAAAATTGCCAATGTTATCGAGTAGTTGCGTGTTAAACAACTTTCTCTTGTCTTTAGCAAGTTGTTGCCAAGAGTGTGTTAATATGTGTGTTTTCTTGAGGTGTTGGTGATTGGTATATCTGTTAATTTACTTGTTTAACATGGTCTTCTTTCGTTTTTGAGCATGTTGGGTTTTGGTTCTATTTGTCATTTGTTCATGTGATTGTAACTTATTTGGTGGCGACTAACTTTTTGTGAAGTTTGTCACATAACCTTTATAGAAACTATGAAGAAAATTTCTCTTCCGACCCCCCGTGTTTCTTTTATACCCCCCTAAAATTCAATTTTGGCCCTCAAAATGGTATACTTTTGGCAACAATTGTCGTGGTTTCTGCGAACCATGGCGCAGGTATAGAAACAATTGTCGTGGTTTCTATAAACCATGGCGCACTTATATGTAATATTTGCATATCAGTCTGTCGTGGTTTCTATAAACCACGACATTTTAATATTAGACTGTTGCGGTTTATATGAACCGCGATTACTTAAAATGTTGGTATGTCATGGTTTCTGCGAACCATGACGGGAGTTTGCTGAAAATTTAATATGGGGGTATAAAAAGAGACCTGAGGGGGAAAAAAAGAAGGGTAGTTATTCAATGCATATTTTTAATATATCGGCAATACATCGACACTTTTTTTTTCCGAGGTTGCACCGACAGTTTTTTGTGGACGAGATTGAATCGAAACTCACATGTGGTTAAAATTGCACCCTCTACCTTTTTTCTGTGGTTGAGATAACATCCGAAAATTTATGTGGCTATAATTAATCGGATTCGTGTATAAATACATAACCCTAACCCATATTCTCATACATCCAAAAATATTATTTACAATTTTAGAAAATGAATTCTTCCGATCGTAATTGTTCAGTGACATCTCATGCATTTACCATCAAGTTTCGCGGTATCGATGAACTGTTCTGCGTTGAATTGAATGACAATTTAAGGAGTCTTTTTACTCTCAAAGACAAGATTCAAGTTATGTATCATTTCAAATATGTCAGACATATCCAGATTGACAAACTTGGTTATTACGAACCATTCATCGATCTAGCCTGTGATCGTGTGGGTGATTTCGACGATGCAACACGTAAGTACGAGTGGAAAGAGTTGAACACCGATGAAGATGTGGAATCTATGTTCAACTCCGTTTTAATTAATCCCAAATATCCATGTTTGTACGCTACTTTGATTGTTGCAAAATGATGAACAACTTGTATGTTCAAGCTAGTATTTAACGTTTGTATTAAGATTTTATGCAATTGTTGTATTTTCGATTACGTTATTGTGATTTTCAGTTAGTGTACGCGTTTAAAATCTCTGAAATTTAATAAAGGTTGTTCTTTATTTATGTGAGTGATTTTTTTTTTAATACGTTTTTAATAAGTTTAATTTATCATGTTTCTATTTTGTCAAAAAAAAAAAAAAAATGATCTTCCAGCGTCATGGTTTCTGCGAACCATGGCACATAAAGGACTACCATGGTTTATACAAACCGCAACACATAAAAGGACTGTTGTGGTTCCTGCGAACCGCGGAAAACTAAAATCGTGGTTTTTAAAAACCACGATACCGTGCAAGGGCAAAAGCGTACCTTAGGGGGGTATAAAAGAACCATGGGGGGTCGGAAGAGAAATTTTCAACTATGAATACCACAGTTTTTAGGCTTGACTATGTAGTGTGGATTTTATACTTATTAAAACTCCTATATGTAAAAGTGATTTACATAACATAAACGTAGCTACTTATTAGATATATTGCAATATTGAGGGATCAGAGTTCGAAGACATAATTCCCTATTTAATCACTTTTAACTGGTGAAATTCTAACATAATTGACTAATAAACTATAACTATCGTCCTTATCAGTTTTATAACTAAAGGATTTTTAAAATATGAAATACAAGCTTTCGTTGGAACAATTTTCAACATAATAATTGAGACATCTTTTTGGTCGGAACAATTTTGAGACCTCTTCTCTTTACAGGAAACAATTTTGAGACTTGAGTACAGTAATTTACACATATTTACCGAGTTTTGGTTTCTCGGACAAGCTATCAAACACAATACAAAAATCACTCCACAGTTGTTTGGCTGCAGCAGCAATTGATAATTTGATGCATTCCTCAATAATTGAAACTTCGCCTGCTGATATTTTTTTTCCTTTTATTTTTCTTGTTACCTTTATACGCACATAAGTAACTATGCAGATATCCTAGTTATTCACATTTGAGAAAGGGGATATTTTTCATGGGGTAGAATTTACAGAAATCTCCTGAGGCAGAGGTGAAGCTACCATGTCTTGATAAGATGGGATAACCAGACGTTGCAAGGGCTTTAGAGCCACTGTGAGCTGTGCAAACGAGGGGCGCAAATTTGGATCCCTGACACAAGAGTGGGAGAAAGAGGAAGCAGAAAAAGATCATCAATCGAAATGAAGTTTAAAACCGCATTTTCCTCAACATTTAAAGTGATGAAATATAGAAGAAAAGAAGAGTAAATCAAACTTCAAGTTGAACAGACTTACTGTTGCCAACATTCCCAGATTATTCTTGCAACTAATGGATCAACTTCCTTAGGAATTTCAAGGCGACGGTTTTGGAAACCTACAGCACCAACAACTTGCATAGGATTCATCCCACTCCATGGCAACCTTAAAGTGGCAAGCTCCCATAGGATGACACCAAAACTATAAACATCACACCTGTACATTTGAAATGATAATTAACAGAGAAACACGCAAGGGACAGCTGTTGTTGCAAGTGAAGTAGATAACAGAAATTAGTATATATATTTGAATCTAAATGTTCAGAAATTTTGGTATCATCCTTCTCAAGCAGCAGTAGCCTTGTCTACCAAGAATTCTATTTATCACAAAAGACAAAGAAAAATGAAATTCCACACTTATTCAAGATTATTGGGTCCGAAACGACCATCACTAAATTATTTATTACAAGAGAAAAATATAATTAAGTGAATGAAAAAGGGAATCATTTTTAACAAAAAATAAATAAAAGGGAATCACTATGGATTGGCAAACCATGAATTTTTTGTCAATGCAGCATTTCGGGAAGAAAAATAAATCATCAAGCAAAAGTCTGTTAAAACCTACTGAACCAATTTTACTTGAGTTATGAAGCATTTGATATATTTTTTGGTAGGACAAGGGTGACAGCTGGATTAGATTAATACCTTCCACATTTATATACTCGGTAAAGATTTAGCCACTGATTATAAACAAATATTGATTACACAAATAAGATAAAACATAACGATTAAAATCCAGGAAAAACATTTATCTTGAATTAATAACAACTCACTTCTCATTTGAAGGCTCGTTGCGGAGAACTTCAGGAGCCATCCATTCCGGCTAACAAGTTGAGAATAATTATGTCAAATACACAAAAGACAGATAAAACACATACTGCATGTGACTAAACAAATGAGCTCCAGAATAACACAAAATTTTCTTAATTCTCACCGTTCCAGCAGTTGATTTGGATGATAAAAATGTGTTATGCTTCAACCTTGATAACCCAAAATCGCATACCTGTACAAATAATGGCATGTTTTCAAGATCAAATAAAAGTAAAATCCACTAAGCACAGAAATTGATTTCTCCACAGTTCAAGAAATGTCTAGAAAACGAAAAACCACCAACCACAGGAAAATAGCCTTCACATAAACACATTTGCCATGCCAGCCCAACAGTACAAAACACAAGAAAACCTGAGCAACCCACCTCAAACAGATGGGCAGATTTTCCTCTTCAGCCATAGGTTGGGTTGGAACCCAAATTTCATTTTAAGCTTGTTTAAGCTAGTATATTTTTAAAAACTAACAAATATGTACACGTGTAAAGAAAGAATTTAGGCACCATATAAAGGAGAGAAACAACAAATAAGGTATAGAGGACAATTCATGAATTTTCAATCATATACCTTAACATTCCAATTCTTATCAACCAAAAGATTCGGGGACTTCAGATCTCTGTGAACAATTGTAGGTGTGCTGGCGTGCAAGCAATTCATACCCCTAGCCTGTGTAAATTGGGATATTCAAAATTTTGAAGTTCATCTATGTAAATGATGGTTAACAGGGAAGATGGAAAGTTATTTCATACCACATCCAGAGCCATTTTTATTCTTTGTTTCTCGTCAATCTGACAATTAGGGCGGTGAAGAATTCGGTACAAGCTTCCTCTGTAAAATTTTACAACAGATATGCCGGTGACACTCAAATATGGAAAGAGTAACTTCCAAGATCAATGTGGCAGATAATAAGTAACATCATTTTGTTACAAAAATAATGATGAAAAAAGAAAAAATATATCTACCTCGGGAGAAACTCTGAAATGATCGAGAGATTAGGAGGCCGGGTGACAGCACCCATAAAAAGAACAACGTTTGGATGACGCAGCCTACGCATTATCCGTACCTTGCAACAAAAGGATGGAAAGCAGATTAAGTTTGGCCTTTTAAGGACATAACAATGGTGGAACCTTTCCTATACAATTGTTGTCATTCATTTTATTATTGCATATCTTACACATTATCCACTCCCTCACAACTAATTTATTACTTTTTCCTGACTGGTATCTCAATATAAATCTTCTGATTAGTTTTAGTTTGAAAGATACATATAATAATTTCTTGAAGTTCTCAAGATTTCACTGTTTCATTTCAATTTATTTTATGCAAATAAGAAAAATAATTGTTGCATGCAAAAAAACTAAATAGTGCTTACTTCTCTTTTGAATTCAGACAAGGCGGCACCTGAAAAATCCTGATCCAAAAATTTCTTCACAGCAACCTCCTGATATTCAGAAAATCAGAGATAAGAACCAATTACCTTCAGGGCAAAAGCTTCTGGTATAAAGAAACCAAGAAAAATGATTTGAGATTTTATTAGCCTAGCAAAATAGGCTTTTAACCCTTATTTCTTTCCTTCTTTCATTTTATTCAGACTTGCATGGAATTCAACAAGGGTTTAAAATATAACTTCCCCAATGCTTTAAATAGAATTGAAAGAAATGATTTTGATGTCCTAGGTCCACAATAAGAGCAGAATATCTATTAATATAGAAGGATTGCATAACAGATAGCAAACATAAAGGGATCTCAAGTCATTCAACAGCTGATAACTTCCTGACTGTTGGTATTGTGCTTCTAAGTTTTTATATAAATTAAATTCAGTCATTCACATATAGTGCAGTTACTGTGAGCTAGTAATAGTAATGCCAACATTTTCATTGCATTATTGTCACTGTAATGAAGATAAATGGCTCATAAAACAACTCCAACATGGTCATAATTCTTTATTATTGGAAAACAGAAACTACGAGAAAAAGATAGCAAAATATATGCAAGAAGCAAGTACACATAACAAGTGACAGTATGAAGAAGGGCCTGGAGATCTTTGTATTTATTATTATTGTGCTGTTGTTGTTTGATTTAAATTACATTTCTATCATGCGGACAGAGTATAAACTATCATCACTATAAATAAGACAATATTAAAAACTTCCACCTCAACCTACAACAATAATTTTCCATGCAAGTATGTAAAGGAATTATAGTACTCACTGTGCCATTCCAGTCTGCACGGTATACCTCACCATATGAACCTATTCAAAAGAAAGCAGGAACATCAACAGATTAATACTCTGAGAAACATATCAATAGACATGCAAAATTTAAACACGCCACGAACATCCCAAAAAACCACTACCAATCCTTTTCAATGTAGTAAATCACATGTAAAAAAATACGAACATTTGCCACAACCTTTGGACTATATGCTTAAGAAGAGGAAAAATAATAATTTAATTTAAAAAACTTGAAATGGCAAATGTTAGTATTGTTAGTACTTAGTATTATGTTGGGGGCTGGAACCCGTAGTAATTTAATCAAGTAAAAAATAGAATAGAAATTAATGTTGTATCTAGGTGATTAATGATGGTACGCATCTGATGCAAACTTCACTTAAATACTCACTGAAATAGAAAACCAGAGCCACATCAACTTTACAGTAAATACTAGTGACATTTCTACAAGAGGAAGAAGACAAATCATTCACATTACCTAGACCAATTCTTTCACCAATAACAAGATCCTCCCATGGAATCTCACATTCACCAACATCTGCATCGTCCAATATTTGATCGACCCTATTTGTAACGTAATCAATTGAAGAGCTAGGACTATCTGAATCATTTAATTCCAAATTGCTTCCCATGAATCTGTCATATATGCACTTCTTCCTGTCATGATGGCTAAGTTCAGTGTTTTCGAGTTCGTTAACCATGACATTTTGAGAACTTCCCAAATCACCCCTTTTAAAATTAGCATTGAGACCCTCAATCCGGTTCAGTTCACCTGCACCAGCTGGTGAGACTGAACCAGTAATTTGTGCCGAAGTTTGAGAACTAATATCATTGTTTATATTTGAACTGTATGATGAATTGGAAGTGCCGAGATCAGTATTTTCAGGTCTGAAAGAAATATTGGGAGCAAATAAAGGAGGGTTATATTCATTAGGGTTATGATTGTTTTTCCTGGGGACTTCGTTGTAAGCATGCTGATTCTTCCACATCAGTGGTGACACGGGTCTACCAGAAACATTTTTGTTTTTTGTACCGTGCTCAGGAGGTTTATTTTCCACAGGAGGTTTGTTATGCACAGAAGGCTTCCCAGTCCCTTTTATCAAGAATGGGTTCAGTTCTGCAAAAAGGTTCTGAGGGTCGTTGGGGTTGTTTTGGGGATATGGCACAACATTGACATTCAATCTTGTCCCATCACCAACTGCATTCATTCCAAGAGTGCCTTTGTACAAAGAATTACCATATGACGGTGGCAGATTTTCCCGTTGGTTAGGACTCCCTCTATTAGGAAATGACGGTGGCAGATTTTCTCGTTGGTTAGGACTCCCTCTATTAGGAATTTTAGAAGGACCAACGCCAGTGTCTCTGTTCAGACCAAAGTTTGAAGGCATATACTCGGACTTCTCGGTATATGATTTTCCATTCCAAGGCAGCGCATTACCTTCTATCACAGAAGTCTGACTACTACCTTCACCATTAGATGGTGGTAGTACAGGTCTTGAGTAAGAAGGCTCAGTTTCCTCAGCAGAAGGAAAACTCGGCACAATCTTGGGGTTGTAAGACTTAAAGGCACTATCCTTTGCATTTAAAATATCAGCTGGGATGAGTGTTCCAGGAGCAGCCATGAGATCAACTAAAAACTCCCTAAAAGCATAATAGTATAATATCAGTACCTAGAGACTAGAATATCCACACAAATTTCTGGGCACACTTACAGAGACTTCTAATGATTATCAACCATTGCCGGCACATAATAGAATCTTAAAAAAAGGCAACATATAGACATGTGCATGCACATACAACTAAGTTAACAACAAATACATGAAAAATACAAGAATAAAGAAAACTTAACCTTTCATCCTCCAACTTTATAATGTTGACAGCATCATCCTCAACCCCAGTGTAATGACTACCTTTAACCAGTCTACAAGGCATCTTAATGTTGTCTGCTAATATCTACATCCATAAAAACAAAAACACAAAGTGTATTACACAGCCAACAGGTTGATAAGAAAAAGAGTAAGAACTAAGAGTAATCTCAAACGCACATTAAAGATACTAAATTTAACAAGACAATCGATTCTCGATATGCAAAACTAGACTTAGCATGTATACACCATGAATTCAAAGCTTAGAAACCTGTAACAGTGTTAGAGGTACAGGTGAACAAAGTCAGCCAAAAACTTGATGACTCGTTCTTAATTAATTGAGCAGCATTTTCCCATTAAATATACTTACATTCAGTAAAATTTATTTCTGAATACAAGCCTAGGCTAGATTAGCTGGGAGTACATTCCCAATGTGAATAGTTCTAAAAAGAAAATCATCAGATTCAATTTTATTGATTCATAATATTTTCAAAATAATTTTTACATGATTGCATATTTAATAGTACACTACTGTACATATCATGTAAACAAATTCTTTTTGCAGATAATGACTAGACTTAACATCAAATTATTTATGGCCCACAAGGTTTTAAGCACCAAAACGCCATAATGCTAACCTTGAAAAGTAAAGCGCGATGCCTAGAGAGTCCAATATCTAAGGACCCAAGCGGCAGTACACTTGTGTGAAGAGATGTCCTTAACTCTGTACTTCTTTCTGTCCATCTTGCTAATATAATATTAGCATCCTTTACAGGGCCACCCATATGGCTAGTAACAAGTTCGGCAAGCCTTTGTACCAAAATACCAATCTCAGAGACAGGGCAGTCGAATGATATACATTGTGCAATTTGCACAAGCTCTTCAAGGGCAGGATCAATTGTTCGATTAACTATGACCACTTCCAAGCTAGAACCGCCAGGGTTTGTTTCAAGATCTGCTAGAGATGGCATCTTTCCTTGCATTGCCGGGTCATTGTAGAGTCCATATACATCATAAAAACCATCGACTACTTTCTCCTCATAGTCAAGCACGTTGTATTCCTAGTCCAAAAATAAAATAAAATAAAATAGAAAAGCAAGACAACATTAATTGAAAAGTGAGAAAAGTATTGATGGAGATAAAAAAACCTAAAAAAGATAGGGTTAAATATGTTTAGTCTCTATAAAATCATTAAGTTTCAACTTTCAAGTTTTGTCTCTAGATAAATTTTATTCAACTTTAGTCCATATTTTGCTTTTATAGGGACTATGTTTTTAATCCTAGTAGAAGGATTAAAAGCATTCATTCCATTCTTTGTTATTAATTCATTATTATACAGGGACTAAACTTGAAAATTCATGATTTCATAGGGACTAAACATATTTAACACAAAAAGATATTTGGTAAAAAACTAAAGCAATTGGTATTATTAATATAAACTATGTTATTTTGACACAAAAATAAACAACAAATGTCGACAAAAACTTAGATTGTTAACGTGGTTCAATTACTTGGGTAACTACACTCAGTGGATGGTTAATGAATATAGCAATGTGTTGCAACTCACAACTCAATAATCATCAACAGTTCACAATTGAACTTTGAACATTGTTAACTATGATTTTCAGGTGTAAATTTGAACACAAGTCTTGGTCAGTGAATATCATGTATATTTGAACAGAATTTGAATGGATAAGAGATATAATTTATATTTGAACATGTGAAAAATAAAGGTTAATGACAGTTCACAAACATGGTTAATTATGTTCGGTGAATGTAATTAACCACATATTTGAACTGTGTTAACCATCTAAATTGTAGGCAAAATTTGTGTCACAATATCATTTCTCTAATGATATCCCCACAGAAAGTCAATCACAGACACAAGAGCTGCTAAACAACTGTAAAAATAATGATCCACATATCTAATCACTAGCTATGTATTAGTATTATACTTCCAAAGGCACATAAATCTTCAACATAGGTTTGGTCCAAACAATCATTTCAGTTCAGACTATAAATAGCGAGATATTCACAGAATGCTTAAGGTCCCACAAGACATAACAGATTCTGCTAAAAGCAGATAAATTGAAATCGAAATACTTTCAGAGCTAACCCTAGTCACATCTAAATCCCCAAATCTAACCTCCAAACACAATTAAAATCCACTACAAGAACAAATTGACTAAAGCTATAAAAACCTAGAACAAAAATCACTAGGCATAAACCCCTAAAATTACCCTAACAGGATTTATTTCAATTAATTATGAAAAAAATGACCAACATTGCAAGAAATACATTTCAAAATTCGACTAAACTCACCCAATACTGCCTCGAAAGCGCCTCCGCCACATCATCTTTATTCCCGGTCGAATCAATCCGATGTCCTCCCAAACTGAGCAGCGTCGCCGCATGGATCTGATCCTTCTCCGGATCATCACTACGGAACTCCGAATTTGAAGCACTGATAGCTAGGGCAAGCTGCACCTGAAATTCCTCCTCCGACGAGAAAAAATCTTGCCGATTGACCACCGCAGACACACCGCCGCTACCGGAGAAAGCAGCAGGAACCGGTGCTGTAGATGGAGATGAGGAAGTTGGAGTTACTGTAGAAGTACCGGAACTTTGAACATCTTCGGCGGCACAAGACGGCGATGGTACAGGTGGCGGAGTTTCATTGGATCGATGAGGAGAATCATGGCTGCTACCTATATGAAGCTTCTTGAAGATGTTCTTCATCCTCTCTTTTTTACCTCTTTCACTCATCCAACTAACTCAAAGCGAAATCAGAATCACTTTTCAATTATAAATAATCGATTAAATTATTATAATCTCAAATTCTCAATCTACTACTACTATTATACAATCTACTTCTATTACTGTGATTTTCTTTCCGATTTATTTTTCTCTCGGAATTCTGCACCCTGACACGGTGAAGGGAAGGGGATTGAGAGGAAAATGTTAGGAGGGAAAAACTTTGGGGGAGGAATAGTTAACTGTGTTGGGAATGGACGGTAATTAAAAGGACAGAAAATGGTGAGAAATAACGAAAATGACACGCAGAGTTGGACGCGCTAATGTAACAGCGCGCCACAATTCGATGACGACATTGGGACCTACGTGTCAGATTAAATAGTCTACGTGGAGGTTGTGATTTGTCTCAGGAGAAAATTATGTTTACACGTTTTTTTTTCAAGAATTTACCTTTTTTTTAAGGTGGAGATTTCGGTAAAGATTTTATTTGAAATTTAGTAATGCTAATGAATTCTAACCTTACAATTTCATCGTAACCTTCCCATGATTTTCTCTAAACTTTCTATTTTATACTCTCTTCGGCCACAAATATAAGCAAAAGTGCACTTTTTAGATTAATTGAATAACAAATGTATTTGGCCTATATTATAATCCTGATAATTAATTATTCAATGAATCTAAAAAGTGTCATTTTGCTTATATTTGTGGCCAGAGGGAGTAACAATTTTAGTTTTTTAAACATAATATAGTACAATTCTCGCATTTATTTTATAGCAATTTTAGTTTTTTAAACATAATATAGTACAATTCTTGCATTTCTTTGCTTTTTTTTTATATTAATTAAATGATTGATGTATTTGGTCTAAAAAATGGATCAGATACATCAAACACTTTATCAATCTAAAAAATAAAAAATTTGTACATAAGGAACTAGAGAGAATAATATATTATTAAGGTAGATAGTTCTACTAGGTTCATAAATAATACTTCATCTGTTCTTTTTTATAAGAAACAAAAGTGCAATTTTTTTTGTTCTTTTTTATCAGAAACTTTGACTAATTTTCAAATGTTTTAAATGTTGAATTTCACTTATGCCCTTATTTATTATGAAAGAGAACATTAAAAATAAGTAAGTTAATTAAATTTAGAATAATTAAATAGGGGTATAGATTTGATCAAAAAAAATAAAAAATAAGTGTACAGATGGAATAAGTTTAAATTTATAAGAGCATTAAATGAAAAAAGAACTATTTACAATGTGTTTCCTTGGTATGTGTAATTTTGTCAAACTGTTTCTTATAAAAAGGAACGAAGGGAGTATGTAATATAAAAAATTGATTAGTATTATTTGTGAATCTATCATAATCAATGTTGTCAAAACCAGACTGACCGGCCGGTCAGATCGTCGAACCGTAAACCAGTCATATATCCGGTCCGGTCAGGCCTGAAAATCGGACAGCAAGCGAACTGGAAAAAACCGATAAACCGGATGGTTTAAACGGTTCGGTGGTTCAGTTGTTTTTTTTAAAGGTCAAAACTTTTTAATATTGAGTCAGTATTTTAATTAAGGTAGAAAAACTAATATTGAGTCAATATTCGGTAAGAAAATAAGCAAACTTTCCTAATATATTACAATTATCATTAATACAATAAATAACAAATATTTTGATTTGAATGAACAATATTCTAATCAAAGTAGCAAAACTTCCTAATATATTACAATTATCATCAATACAATGAATATCAAATATTCTCACTTGAATGACCAGTATTCACCACATTTTTTTCTAATATTTTATAATTTCTAATTTCTAATTTGGTTTGAATTAAAAAAATTATGTCTAATGTATTAAAGTTTTAATTTTATATTGACTTTACGACATTTCATCTTTTTAATATGTGAAACTAAGGAATATTAAGTCATTATTTACTTATTTATTTTCATTTATATATTAATTAAAATTTATATTTAATATATCTTTAATTAAAAACGCTTCGACCCGGTCCGACCATTTGAACCTTGAACCAATAAGCTCACCGGTTCGATGACCGATCCGGTTCTGACAACCTTGATCATAATTGTCTACATCAACAACCATACTTATACATATTTAAATTTAAATAAATGTGTTTAACAAAAATTACTTATGCAAATTTCAATAAATAAATAAGTATTTTTTGTTTGAAATTTTTTTTGACAGAAAAAGAAAGGGTTAAATAGTTGATACCCCCCTGCAAAGTAGGTCGGTTTTGCGATACCCCCTTGTAAATTTTTTTTTTAAAGATCCCCCTTGCAGACTGAAGATTCTTTGGGATACCCCCCTGGAGTGACACCAAGACAGGGAATCTCCACGTATTGCCTACGTAACACTGCCACGTGTAATTTAATTATTTTTGCCACGTGGCATTAAATTTTTTTTTTTTTTTAAAAAAAAAAAAACCAATTTTTTTTTTTTTTTCTGTTTTAGAGGGGGTATCCCAAAACCGACCTACTTTGCAGGGGGGTATCAAATATTTTTTATTTAACTCTTTTTTTCTTTCTTTTATTTATTTGAATATTAATATTAACTATTTTAAAAAAACAATAAATATTAAATAAAAACATTAAAACTTATTATTAATTTTAAAACTTAAATAAATTAATAAAAAATAAAAATTATATAAAAAAATAAAAACATAATGAAATAAAATAATTTTTTTATAATGCAAAAAATATTTTCTTTTTTATAATGCAAGCCAAATATTTTCTTTTTTATTAAAACCAAAAATTCGTTTTTATTAAAGCAAAAAATTCCTTTTTTAATAAAGCAATAAATTAATTTTATTTCTTATCTTGTTGATGTATTAATTTTGTTTTGTAATTTCACAGTGTGATTTTTTGCTACATCAACTATCACTGTATAATTTTGTTTCTCAACCTTTTAACACACACTAAGAGTTAATTGATGTAAGCAAAAAGACATACAATGATACATTGCAGTTCAATGCGGTTATAGAGGCTACCTCATTAATAATATTGCAATAGTAATTATGAATGCAGATTGTTAATTTAAAACCTTATTTGTTTGGAAGTATTGTTCGTGTGTATACTTTTAAAGGGGATCTTAGAATAGAAAGTTAGTTCTAACTCAAAAATTAACTTAAGGTGAAGATTGCCTCCATTTATAAAAATATCGTCAAGCCATTTTTTAATCGATGTGAGATTCTTAATACATCTCTCGTGTAGATGGTGCGGCCCAACATATCATGGGTGAGGCTTTGATACTATTTTAGAATTAGAAATTGAGTCTAAGTACACCTACAAAGCTGACTTATAAGGTGGGAGATGTCACTCTTTATAAATTATAGTTAAGCATTATCTTTAATCAATGTGCGACATGGATTTTCAAATACCGGTTGAGAGATGACCTGAAGATATGTTTATAAGTTGCGGCAAATCCTCACCATACAAGTCAGTTTTGAAGGTTGAGTTAAATTCAATATAAAAATTTAATATGGTTACAGAGTTTATCATTTCAGGATATCTGCCATTTATATTTGCGCACCAAACCCAATAATGTTGGGCGTGATGGTGTGTGTTAAGAGATCCACATTTATTAAGAGATGACATGAAAATATATTTATAAGTTGAGATAATCCTTATCTTACAAACTAATTTTGTAGTGTTGAGTAAAACCCAACCTCAAATTCTAAGAGGGATTTTGTACACGTGGTTTTGATTGTGATTGTTATCATTGATTTCATTCTATTATATGCATGTGTGTGGTTTTTAATTGCATTCACTTGTTATTTTAATGCTTATTTAAGCTTTGATGTGTGGCTTCCTTTTTATAGTTGTTTGCAATGACCAATTTAGAGAAATTGGAGATATTAAAAAAGGAAAATTAATTTATTGCTTTATTAAAAAAGGAATTTTTTGCTTTAATAAAAAAGAATTTTTGGTTTTAATAAAAAAGAAAATATTTGACTTGCATTATAAAAAAGAAAATATTTTTTGCATTATAAAAAAATTATTTTATTTCATTATGTTTTTATTTTTTTATATAATTTTTATTTTTTTATTAATTTATTTAAGTTTTAAAATTAATAATAAGTTTTAATGTTTTTATTTAATATTTATTGTTTTTTTTAAATAGTTAATATTAATATTTAAATAAATAAAAGAAAGAAAAAAAGGGTTAAATAAAAAATATTTGATACCCCCTGCAAAGTAGGTCGGTTTTGGGATACCCCCCTCTAAAACAGAAAAAAAAAAAAAAAAATTGGTTTTTTTTTTTAAAAAAAAAAAAAATTTAATGCCACGTGGCAAAAATAATTAATTAAAAAATTATTAAATTACACGTGGCAGTGACACGTAGGCAATACGTGGAGATTCCCTGTCTTGGTGTCACTCCAGGGGGGTATCCCAAAGAATCTTCAGTCTGCAAGGGGGGATTTTTAAAAAAAAATTTTACAAGGGGTATCGCAAAACCGACCTACTTTGCAGGGGGGTATCAACTATTTAACCCAAAAAGAAATTCATTCATTCAAATTGAAAAAATACATAGATCATTACAAATTCAAGATTGCTAAAAACTGAAAAAGGTGAATCTGCAAACAATCTTGCAACACCTAGGTTAATAGCATACAACGGCAACTGAAAGTGCCTATAAATATGACAAAATAAAAGTCACCGGAATATCTATACTTCCGGATCTGCATGTTCAATTCTTCATCAGATCTATAATTAGTTCAAGTAAATATGTCAATTTGAACCCGTACTAAGAAGAAAATCCAACAAACGCCGCACAAAACGATAAACAAACACAACGCCGCACAAGACGACGAACAAACACAACGCCGCACTAAGACGGCAAAAACTTAAAAAATGAATAAGAAAACTTATGTGGATAACCACTAATTTAAATAAAAAGAGGAAAAAACGGTGTTGAGGGGTGATTTTAGGCTGACAACCACCCCCTGCAATGGAAGAATGAGTAGAGAGAACGTTGAGAAAAGGGTGACGGCTAACCCTAATAGAGGGATTTATTTTTTTGAAATTATGACACCAAAGTTAAGAGAAAAAAGACTACAAGACTGCACTAATATTATGAGCATGTATGTAGGGCTGAGAATAAACATGTGACCTCATTCGAAACCGAAATAACCAACTACATATTGAAACATTTAGTCGGATGTGAGTTGGGTTCTGGGTCAACAGTTATGAAAAATTGTACATGAACGACTCATGCAGGTGCTGGTCTCTAAAATTCTATCACTTGGTAACCGAAAACTAAACAAGCATTAAGATGCAAGAAAAAATTCTTCTCTCCCAAAATCTCGTATATTCATCACATTGTTATTTCTATCCATCGAGATAAATGTTGAAAGAGGTGTGAAAAATATTATAATATATATTCTAGATCTATTTTAATTTCAGCTTATCTTCTATTTGATTTATTATTGTTTTTAGATCTACAGATTTGAAACAAAGTAATTGCATCTCACCCTGTTTGTTTTTTTCATTTATTTCTTGTATCATTTGTTTCATTATGTACGAGGTATTGAACTATTTGAATTTAAGAATATTTAGATAATGGAGTACTTTTAGATGTAAACAAAGCTTCAATTTAACCCGTAATAATCGGCTCGTTCTACCCGCTACCTGTATGGCCCAACCAGGGGCGGAGCTGTTAATGGGCTGGGCAGGGTCATAGCTTGCCCCAAAAAAATTAATTTTTTGGCTTAAATACAGTTTTAATTCTCATATTTTATTGAACTCGCAATTTTAGTCACCCCTGTTTTTATTTCCGCAATTTCAGTCCCCTCATTTTAAGAAATTTGGACATTTGGTCCCTTTTCTCATTTTACTTTCAATTTAGAAGTGGTTATGGACATAACTAGTTTCATAACCGGTTTTGTTTTTATGCCCGGTTATAATAAATGGTTATGAATTGGTTATGGACAGATATTTTGGGATTATCCAAGATGCTCAACCCTAGCCAGATACTTAACTTCAAATTGATTCCAATGGCATCATATTTTGGAAGCACGTCAAGATAAACCTACGAAAGATAATAAAAAAATGTAAATTTTTTGCATAAGAGAAAAAATTACCTCAAATTAAATGTGCAAAGAGAAAGAAAGGCGAGAAATATAAAGATTACCTATAGTGGCCCCGAAAAATAGTCCATTAGACTGCCATTCCGATTCGTATAAACGGGGTTGTTGAAAGTCAAGAAGATTATATAGTTGCAAGGTATATGGATCGTAGCCATACAAATACTTAAAAAATCGTTGGCTCACATGTACAATTAACTCCCAATTTGTAACATATATCCGTTGAGCTGATATATGGAACGAATCAAAGAATTCGTAAACGCTCCGACGAAGCTGTAACCAGGACCCATGTTGCATTTTGCCGTCTGATATGATTGACAAGCAGTTAAACAAACACCTAACTCGTGGCCATTGATATGTTGCTGCAACATGTACCCAACATGTGTATCTAGGTGTGGAATCCAAGTAAAATCCCTACTTGTTCCTGGGCTGCTTTGACTATGCCTTCATTGCAACAAGAGTCTGTTACAAAGGTAAAATATACATTCGGGGGAGTCGATTTGACGATCTTTCTAAATTCTCGATCTGAAAAGTCCCGCTATTAATAAACAAAATTCAACAGAAATTATCTTGTTTTCAAAAAGGTTAATGCGTAATATCGCGAAAGAAACCCTATAGCTAGTCGAACAGAATTCCAATATTTTTTATTTTTTGGTCAAAGCAGAATTTCAAAATTAACTAGAAACCCTAACCTAATAGAAAATCGAACTAAATTAACGAATAAGAAGAAAAATACAATCAATTTAAAAAAACCAAATAAAATAAAAACAATTTACGAACCTTCCAACATGGTGTCAGTCGAGTGACTCTGCGGCCTCCATGACATGCTAGGTAAAACAAAACCTCACCCCCTGGTGTAGAACATTCAAAAGCATCGAATAGGTTTACGACAACATTCGTGGCCAATGAAAAAGCCCCTGGACTTACATAAACATTATCCGTCAAGATTGTAATGTCTCGAGGAGGCATTCTATACAACCTGCATCAATACATTACACATTTTGAACATGTCATGTATGGTCTCAGGCCCTAAGGTAGTTCCAACAGCCCGCCAAACCCAATGTTTCTAGGGCATGTGCCTTAAAAATTCTAGCCATAATTGTTTATGGGATTTTTTAGCCAGACCCGTTAAAGCTCGTTTAAAATATGGGCTAGCCCGAATAAATTATGGTAAATAAAAATTTAAAAATAAATATAAGTAACTTGTTTTGAATGATTTGAACTTAGTTTGTATTATGAGAGTATCTTTTGTCGTCATACGAGTTTCTCAAACATCATCCGCTATTCAAGTAGCATGTGGTCTTTTGTTACTCAAATTTCTCAGTTTTACGTTGCATAGGTGCGGGTACGGTAGCGGTATCGGTACGTGGTACGATATTTTTTAGAAAAACTAAGGTACGTGTACATCCATATAATTTTTTTTAATATAGTTAAATAATTTAAATAATAGAATTGTATTGTTTAAACAAAGAATTAAACATAAAAAATAATTGTATTGTGGTTGTATTGTTGTTTACACGTTTAGGAAATTAGGAGTAGTAGTAGTACTATGCGGCTCTGCATTTAAAAACAAATAAAAATGGAAGGAGACTAAACCGATCATAATTCTAAACTAAATTAAATCTTTGTAAAAAAATAAACAAATATTAAACAAATAAAAAAAATGGGATTGGGAACTGTTGAAAACAAGAGGAACAATTTTTGATGAAAATCGTACAACCTGTGTACCCTGAGAGTACCACACCGCATTAAAAAATGGTACTGTGAGGGTGTGTACCGGGGGAGTACCATCCGCGTATTGGTACCCGGTACTGGTACTCTGTCTAAAATGGAGTAAAAATAAGGCGCGCGAAAAATTCGTAAGTAGCGGATGAGTAAAAGTCGGGCTTGTGCGAGAAATTAAACTAAATATTGTAAATTTATGAAGCCACTCATGGAATCTTACTTTTGCACATGTTAGTAGAATTTCGCACATACTACTTCACGCCATATAGCAAAACTGGTCAGTGTGTGTGTGTGTGTGTGTGTATGGCATAATACAACTAGGAACAAAATTAGGTCAATCTTTTTTTGGGTTTTCTTCAGCCCATTTGGCAAGCTCATGGGCGACCCGGTTTCCCTTACAGTAAATCCAATTGATAAAGGAATTAGGGTTATTTCTTAGGAAATTGACACATCGCTTGATCACAAAACCCCAGTCACGACGCACACTAGCCTTCTTCTTCACAACATTTATGACGATTTGGGAGTCCATTTTGAAGATCACATGATTATTGAGTAATTTGTGATTTGGAATAGAGTTAAAATATTAAATTAGTTAATAATTAAAAACATGAACTTTTTATTAACCGGTTTCATAAACAGTTTATGGACATAACCAGTTTCATAAACAAAATCGGTTATGATATTGATTTTAATGTCCGGTTATAATAATTGGTTATGGACAGTTATTTTAGATTATCCAATATGATCAACCATAGTTAAAAGCCTTTCGGTGTTTCTCATGCTATTAACTACTTTGTCAATCTAGGACGACGACATTTACCAATATTAGTAGGGTCTGTCCAACATTGCAATGTTGCACATGTTAAAGCAACATTAAATAATACTCTCACTTTGGCCATTTTACACAAGTTAAGAAAAGTAATCATTGTTATATGAAAAAGAGAAATTATGAGTTAATTTACAAAATTATCCCTCATTAATGATATGAAAAAGATAAATTGAAGAATTAAAAGAAGAAAGAGAAATAAATAGTTAAGGGTATAATAGGAAAAAGAACATTAAATGCTTCATTAGTAATGTAAAGTGACATATAATTTGGTACAAATTTTTTGGCTAAATTATATAATTTGTCCCTTAACTTATTTATTAGTTTCGTTTTGGTCCCTTAACTAATTGTTGTTACACTTTGGTTCCTTAATTATATTTCTATTAGCCAATCTAGTCCTTTCCGTTAGTCAAGTGTTAACTGTCGTTAGTCAAATTTCTTCTTCTTCTTCTTATTCTTATTCTTCTTCTTCTTCTTCTTCTTTATTCGTGCATCTGTATCAAATCCAAAAATGAAACTTTAACCTTTCAAACCTAAAATCCATAATCCAAATTCCTTCAATATTGTCACTGGAATTTGGCTGCAAATAGTCTTATTTTCTGAATTTGTTTCCTGTTGTTTTTCTGGGTTTATGCGAACGTGATGATGAAGCTCATGAAGAAGAGAGGAAGAAAATTAGTTGTAAAGAGTGCAACATAAGATCTAATTGAGTTGTATGATCCAATGGTCTCCTAATTGACAAAAAGATCCAATGGTTAAAATTAAAAAATATTAATGGTGTCTATGGTAGACCAACTATAATATTGGTTCACCCTAACCAATTGGGGTTAAAATTTAACGGTAAGGACCAAATTGGTTAATGGAAATATAATTAAAGGACCAAAACATAGCAACAATTAGTTAAAGGACCAAAACGAAACCAATAAATAAGTTAACAGACCAAATATATAAAATTTAACCAATTTTTATGAGTATAATTCATAAAATCAACACGATGCCGTCTTCTAGCGCTCTGCTAGGGTTAACAACTGAAAACAACGATGGTGTGACGAAAGAAGAAGATGACATCAGGAAGCGTAACTCAAAGAAAATCAAGGGGGGCGATAAGCCTTTTGAACCTGGATCATCACTTCCGGTTTCTTATGCTGATTTAGAGAGTCCTCTCAACAACAAAGGAGATCTTTCTAGAGTGAAATCATACAAGCAGACTGTGCTAGGAATTTTTGGAGGATCATCATCGACTGATGAAGATAAAATCAATGGCTCTGATATGGACGGCGACTAGGAGGAACAACAAGATGACGACACGGAGTTCACAGGGATGGAAGTAGTGGAGAAGGTTCGAGGGGGACATGCTTGTCCGGAATTTGTTCTTACGGAGGCAGAGGAAAGTCGGCTGCAGATGCCTTGGCGGAAAGGTATTATAGTGAAGTTGTTGGGAAGGAAAATTGGTTACAAGGCACTGGAGAACATATTGAAACAGATGTGGGTAAGGAATGGTGTTATCAATATCGTCGATGTTGGTAATGACTACTTTTTGGTAACTTTCACCAACATGGAAGATCATTATCGTGCTCTAATTGATGGTCCCTGGATGATCTATGATAACTATTTAGTGGTAAGGGAGTGGAGTCCGAATTTCCATCCCTTTGGTGAGGTTATTGAAAAGGTTGCCGTTTGGGTCCGATTTTCCGGACTACCAATTGAATACTATGATAAGAAGATGCTGCACTTTATTGGTAACCGGATTGGACGTACTGTGAAAGTTGATCGCACAACAACAACTCAAACAAGGGGAAAGTATGCTAGATTATGTGTTGAAGTTGATCTAACTAAACCCCTACTAGCTATGTTCCAGATTAAAGATAGATATTATAAAGTGGAGTATGAAGGATTACATATGTTATGCTTGGCTTGTGGTACCTTTGGACATTATAAGGAGGGTTGTGTGGTGAAAGATAATAACAATGAATGGAATGGGGAACAACAGGCCGACTCTAATAGCGATAAAGGAGGAGTTGCTGATACGGCAGTCAAGGAAGGACCCTGGACAATTGTTCAAAAACAAAGAAGACCAAAAAAGAAAGTGGAAAATAGTAGGCATGAAGAGACAAGAGCTAATGGTGGAGAGAGAAATATGGGATCACGTTTTGCATTGTTGGGAAACAATATTCCGTTATTGGAGGAGGATGATAATGTTGTAACTAATGAGGAGACCTTGATTGCTAATGTAGATAAAAGTCAACATGGGAACATGCATAAGAATCAACATGTGAAAGATACAAGGTTGGGAACTAAAAAAGTAACACAATCATTACATGTACTACAAAAAGGAGATCAATATATTGAGAATTTAAAGAGATCTAGTGATGCCATTAGTGGTCCCAATGCACAAACACGTATCCAAGCTAGGAAAATTGGACATGGAATTCATATGGAGAATAACTTTGATGTGGCATTGATGGAGGAAGACACAAACAAGGTAACTTTACATAACACACGTGAAGACTACAACCGAGTTACACATGGGCCAGAGGAGACAAAAGATATGAATTCCACAAAGAATTTGAGTCATCCACATGTAGGCCCAAATCATGCTCCAAGACCCCCTGATATAGTGACAGGATCGTTGAAATCCAATCCCATACTTCAAAGGATTCCAAGCAATAATGATCAAGTGATAAATATAAAAGGTGATACACAATATGGTAATTTGGACGACATGGAAATTGTGGCAGAAACTCCTAGTGTTGTACAAGGTATTGGGAGAGAGGTAGTGAAGACCCCCGAAAATGTTTCTAATGAATAGAGAATCTATTAAGATTTTTGTGTGGAATGTGCGTGGTGCCGCGAGCTCTAGTTTTTATCGTAATTGTAAACAATTTGTGGACATTCATCATCCTCATATGTTTGTCATTATGGAATTGCGTACACATCCGATGAAAATTCAGAAGTTTGTTGAAATGTTAGGTTTTGATGGTTTTGTCTTCTCAGAAAATAGAGGCTATTCGGGGGGAATTGTGTTTGCTTGGAAGAAGGATGTGGTGGAAGTAGAGTGTAACCAAGTTGAATCACAATTCATTCATACAAAAGTGATGCTTCAGAACGGAAATTTTTTCTTCTTTACAACTGTATATGCTAGTCCAAATGAAGATACTCGTCATGGCATGTGGAATAATTTAAAAGGAATTGCCGACAATATGGTGCAACAATGGCTTCTAGTTGGTGACTTTAATGATATTATGTACCCGGAAGAAAAGAAAGGCGGTGCTCCACCAAATGAGAGGAGATGCAGAGTGTTTAGAGATAGAGCGGACTCGTGTAAGTTGTTTGATTTAGGGGTGGTTGGCTCGAAGTTTACTTGGCGTGGGCCTATTTACAATCATGGAGCTCGAATTTTAGAAAGGCTGGATCGCGCCTTTAGTAATGATATTTGGCGATTGACTTATCCTAATGCAGTGGTCAAGACACTTCCTAGAGTGATGTTCTCGGATCACCATCCCTTGCTTATTAGTTTGGATAATACTTACAATGATGTAATGGAACGCCCCTTCCGGTTTGAAAGTGCATGGCAAATACATGACTCTTTCCAAACTGATTTGCAGAGCTGGTGGCATAACCGAACAAGTTTACTAGAGAATCTGAATATGGTTGAAACTAAATTGAGGACTTGGAAAAATGAGACTTTCGGTAATGTTAAGAAGAAGAAGAAAGATCTGCTTGCTAGGCTGGGTGGGATTCAAAAGAAGAGAGATACCAATGATATGAACCGTTACCTGGCTAGTCTGGAGCATATGTTGCAAACTGATCTTGCGGAAATTTTGCAATATGAAGAGTTAATGTGGCATCAGCGATCTAGGGCCAAATGGTTATACGATGGTGATCGAAATACCAAGTATTATCATATCAAAGCAGTGAATCGAAAGCGAAGGAATAAGATAGTCATGCTACGAAATTGTGAAGGGGACTAGGTGGAAGATGATTCTCAACTTCGAGATATGGTTACAAATTTTTATAAATCTCTTTTCACAGAACCTAACCATGGTAATGTGGATTTGTATATGAAGTACAGATTCAAGCCTTTGGAGGTCGATGTTGCGCATAGTATTGGAAAAGTGGTTGACAATGATGAGATCCGGAAGGCGGTGTTTGACATGGATGCGTGGAAAGCTCCAGGCCCAGATGACTATCCTGCAGGTTTTTATCAGAAGAACTGGAATATTGTGTCAAACACTTTATGTGAGCATGTGCGACACATGTGGCTTCAGCCCCATGAAATCTCACAGGTTAATTCCACAGATATTTGTCTAATTCCTAAAGTGGAAAAGCCTGAGTTCGTAAGTCAGTTTCGGCCGATCTCATTGTGTAATGTGAGTTACAAAATTTTGACGAAAGTTATTGTACACAGGTTAAAACCCTTGATGCCTTCTATTATTTCTCCCTTTCAAACTGGTTTTGTTCCTACTAGGAGTATTCATGAAAATGTGGTTGTAGCTCAGGAAATGGTTCATAGCATGCACAAGATGAGAGGTAAGACAGGTTTTGCAGCTATCAAAGTTGATTTGGCAAAAGCTTACGATAGAATTAGATGGTCCTTTATTGTAGAGGTGTTAAAAGAAGTGGGTCTACCGGACGAGCTGCGAAGTATTATAATGCATTGTATTACGAGTGTTACAACAAACGTTATGTGGCATGGTAGAAGATCTAGTTTCTTTCATCCAGAGAGAGGTATTCGTCAAGGTGATCCAATATCACCGTACATTTTTGTTCTTTGTATGGATAAACTCACGCACCTTATAGCTGAAGTAGTTGATAGTGGTAAGTGGCATCCCCTCAAAGCAGGTAAAGCTGGTCCCGCTATTTCACATCTCATGTTTGCAGATGATTTATTATTGTTTGGGAAAGCCACCGAGGAAAATGTAAAGGCAATTACAGACACTTTGGACTCTTTTAGCTCTTTATCTGGGCAAATGGTGAGTCTTGAAAAAACTTCTATTCTCTTTTCTAAGAATACTAGTCAAAATGTGAAGACCTTTTTATTACGTCAAACTGGTTATAGAGAGGTGGCAACCTTTGGAAAATATTTAGGTATCCCTCTAGTAGGGAGAGCACCGAGACGAGGAGATTTTGATTACCTTGTTGATTCAGTTAAGGCTAAGCTCTCAAGCTGGAAAGCTACTCATCTGTCATTTGCAGGGAGGGTGACTTTAGCAAAATCAGTTATTCAAGCCATTCTGGTATACACTATGATGACGATCCCTATCCCACGGTCTATTCTTATTGATATTCATCGAGCTCAAAAAAATTTCATTTGGGGTCATGAGACGGACCAGAGAAGAATGCATATGGTTGGATGGAATAAATTGTTGTTACCAAAATCAAGTGGAGGTTTGGCTATTCGCAGTCTCCCAGACATGAATAAAGCGTGTCTTATGAAGATGGGGTGGGAGATGAGAGAAGGAAAGAACAGTTTATGGTGCAATGTCATGAAAGGGAAATATGGTCGAGGGAGGTTGGAACAAGGTAATATTATTGCGCGCTCTTCTGATTCATTCATTTGGAAAGGGTTGGTGAAATCATGGATTCACATTGGTGAATTTGAAGTGTGGACTGTTGGTGACGGACAAACAATAAAAGCATGGACAGATAAGTGGTTGGGTGATGAGCTTGGCCTTGACATTTTCGTGGAGCAAATGCCAGCAGAGATGCGTAGTTGGACTGTGTCTGATATGTTGGACAGTAATGGTAATTGGAACGTGAATGTCTTGAAAAACTATCTTCCACAAGAGATTGTTGATAAAATTCTAGCCTTACTTCCTCCAAGAGCAGCAGATGGTGTTGATACTCGTGCATGGCTTGGGGACCGCATGGGAAAATTTTCTATTGCGAGTGCGTATAAATTGTTGAAGGGTTACCATACGTTAGTGGAAGAACAACGTTGGAGCCGGGTTTGGAGTTTGGATGTTCCGGAAAGGGTCAAATGTTTTATTTGGCAGCTGATCCATGGGCGTTTACCTACTAATAAGTTGTGTAGTAAATGGGGATCTGGAGTGTCAGATTGTCATATATGTGTTGGTACCGAGGAGACGATAATACATGTTATGCGGGAATGCAATATGGCACGGCAGGTTTGGTATTCTTTGATTCCAGCATCAAAACGGATGGAATTTTATACATGCTCCATGGAGGTTTGGATTGGGAAGAATTTAGAAACTGGTGTAATTTATCAAAGTCAAGTGAAGTGGAACATGGTGTGGGCGACAGCTTGCTACTATTTTTGGTTATGGAGAAACAAGACAAAATTTGATCTTAGCTTTGTATGTCCAATGCAACCATCAAATATTATTATGAAATATATTAATCAGTATCAACAGGCTAAAAGTAACCATATGGTGGTGATGGATAAATCAAGAATTACTATTGATGTTCGGTGGCAACCCCCGCGCGCCAGATTGGATCAATTTAAATACGGATGGCGCGGTTCTACAAGGTAAGGCTGGGTGTGGAGGCGTATTTCGGAATAATCTTGGTTGTTGGTTAGGAGGATTTGCTAAACAAATTGGTAATGCAAATGCTTACATAGCAGAGTTGTGGGGTGCATATGAGGGTCTACGTTGGGCGCGTACTAAAGGGTACAAGAATGTGGAGCTTCGAATGGATTCATTAGTAGTGGTTCGTTGTTTAAATGGTGAAGAGGTTGGGAGTGTTGCTGGTAGGAAGTTGATTAGAAGAATTAAAGACTTATTGTTGGAAGATTGGAATGTTCGTATAATCCATGTTTATCGGGAAGCTAATAAAGTTGCTGATGCCTTAGCTGCTTTTGGTTGTGCTTCAATAGGAATTATTCACTATGAAAATTCTCCTGTTGAGATTGAGCATTTGTGTTTAGCTGATGTAATGAGAGTTTCTACTCCCCGAGTTATATTCGTGTAATTTTTTCTTTGGGCCTACGCCCCTTTTCTATGCAAAAAAAAAAAAATTTAACCAATTTTTTTTCCCAAAATGACTTAAATTTTGGTATAAAGAAGTAATTTTTTTTATTGAAAAACAACAATTATTTATTGAAAAGTTATAAATTTAATAGAAAATAAAACACACAAGTTTCAATACAACTTTACTATTTTAAATTTCTACACATAATACACACATGTACAAATTTGTACAGAAAAACCCTACTAATATTAATGAATTTTGCAATTCTCTTCCGTCAAACCAAGCACAGAAGAATCTTAAAAAAGTATCCTTTATTTCTCTCATATTCCAGTTCTCTATTTGGCTAAATTTAATGTTAATCCTACCAAATTTATATGAAATTCACATAATTTTGTTTTTGGTAAGGATGAAATTTACATAATTTGAATGAATAAAAGTAAGAGTATTTTGAAAGCGTGTTCGTAGCCCTCTAAAAATTTATTGATTACTTTTCAAAAAAAAAAAATTTATTGATTATTATAGGGAAATGTTAACTTGTGCCCTTAAGGGCACATGTTAAGAAGATAAATGTGGAAAAAATTTATTGAACTTATGGTGTATTACATTCTCTATGTGGAAAAAATATAATACATGTGCAATATCAATATTTTGCTTTAAAGGTGGACAATTCCACAAATATTTAAGAAAGGCTTAATAGCAATTTTATTTTCTAAATTTCACAATTATTTGGTTTTCTAACCTCTCTAATTTTAATTATTCGATTTTACCCCAAAATTTCAAAATTGCTCGATTTTAGCCTCCAAACTTCAATTACTCAATTTTGACCGTCCAAGTTTATCTCATTTTATACTTGCTAGTCCCCCGTTGGCTTTTTGACTAAACATTGCTTATATAACACTTTAAAATTAAAAATTTATTTTTAAAATAAATGAAAAATATTTCTAAACTTAAAAAGAATTTAAAAAATATAAAAAAAAGTTTTAAAAATAAATAAATTTTAAAAATGTATAAAAAATGAAAAATTGCATTTTTTAAAATAGTTTAATAATTATTTTTTAAAAATTTGTTTATAAAAAAGTAATTTTAAAAAATAATTCATAAAAACATTTGTAAACTATTTTTTACAACAAAATTATATTATAAACAACATATAACAAAAAAATATTGTAGAAGTTATTTTTTAGTTAAATGGAACATATATTTAATTTTAAAAACATTTTTATTTTGTTTTAAAAATTTAATTTTAAAATGCTACATAAACAATTTTTAGTAAAAAAAGTCAACGGTACTAGCAAATGCAAAAAGGAGTAAACTTCGAGGCCAAAATTGAGCAATTGAAATTTGAGAGGCCAAAATTGAGCAATTTTCATAGTTAGAGAGTTAAAATCGAACAATTAAAACTTGGAGGACTAAAATCAAATAATTGTAAAACTTGAGAGGCCAAAAATCAAATAAACCTTTAAAAAACTTTATCTAGGTTTTACCAATTGCTTTCCTTCAAAATTTCCTAGGATTCTCAAACAAAAAAAAAAAGATTTCTTTGGGTTATATCAACTGTTAACCTGTAAGAAACAGAAGAATGTAAAAATGGGTTACAGCTTCATACAGGGGGAAATGTAATTTCATCACGCATGTAATCCTTATTACTCCCTTTAGTCCTTAATATACGAAGTTTACTTTTTAGATTCATAGAATGATTAATGTATCCGGTCTACTTTTTAAACTTGATACATCAATCATTCAATGAATCTAAAAAACAAACATTTTATTATGTTAAGGACCAGAGGCAGTATTACGGAAGAACAAGATTTGTGTCGCATAAAAATACAATAGTCATCATATCATTTAACACTAATAATCCTTTGTATCCACCAAAATGTAACCCTCCAATACAAGTATTGATGTTGAAACATACCATGGTCGGATGAACAGTCTACTAATATTAGTAAGCCATGTATTATAGACACACTGTTTAGGGCATGTAGCACTAGCACATGCTTCCACATATTAAACGCATTTTTCAAACCTTGGAGCTAATCTGATACTTCTCTTAAACTACTTACATGTAATATCCTGCTCTGTTTGCACTACTTGACCCCATTCACGAGCTTATGCAATGCAGATAGTTCTATTACATCCTCCTCTTCATCATCATCACTAGAAATCCAACCATGGCAAGGTCTACGCCTCTTGTGACAAAGCTGCCCAATAGGTTGTGAGGACTTTGTCTCAGGAGGTTCTGCAAGAGGGATCATAGTAGTATATAACATGCTTAAGTTATATGCTTCAGAACCAACTAAAATGAATTAACAAGGATGGGAAGTTGATTACCATATTCATTGTCTGCTGATACGGTCCCTATAATAGCCTTGATAGGAACTTGGTTGTCAACTTCATTGGTTGCTGTCGCCGTGTCCCCAGCAATAAGAAGTTGATTACTAGGCTGACTAGTAGCTGCAGAAGTGTAGACAGCCATAGGAAGTTGATTACCAGTTTCACTGGTTGCTGATATAGTGTCAACGGCCTGATTAGCTAATGGGGCATCATCTGAAGTTTCTGTGTTAGAGCAAGGTAGAAGAGGGGTTCTGTTTGAGCAACCAGCAGCATCTTCTGGATTATCCTCTAACAAACAATCCTTCACACAAAGCAATACAAGATATACTACTACACATTAGAAGCAAATGGACTTTGCCTGCATGTACGATAGACTCTAAAGTAATATACTTTTGGAGATATGACATAACCATAAACTAAAACAGATTTTGAATTTAGGAAACATGAATCATAACCAGACCTGAAAGCCTGAAAGAATGTAGGACATATAAAGCAGCTCATTGTATTGTATCCCATAACACAACAAAATATTGACTTTGTGGGATATGATTCATAACTAGAGCTGATCAAATGCAAGACATAAAAATGGGAGATACAATTCAAAGTGTGACCACAGACTAAAGAAGATCGCAAATTAGCAAATTGCGATCATTGTCGCAATTACTATGCCAGTTGTAAAATAACCAACAGCAACCTAATAATAATGATTAATGTACACCAACATCAGACTTCGATCAATTTCTCGAAGAGAAATTTTTAGTTCTGACTTCTGAGTTACAAGACATTTGTAATTGAAAAGAACCATTATATCATTTCAGCCTAACAGGTCAAACTAATAAAGCATAAACTATGAAGCACGGACACCGACACGGACACCGGACACGACACTGACACGGCGACACTGATAATAATTTGGGATTTACCTGATCCTCTTCTTGTTGTTGTTGTTCAAGAAGAGTGTTGATGAGAAGAGTATAAGCAGCATCTTCAATAAAGACCCAACCATCATTACCGCCATAAACCTAAACACAGAAAATGAAGCATGCATTAATTAACGAAAACGAAATGAAATTAGAAGATAATAACGATCGAAGATTAAGGAATCGAAACGAAAATGAACTTTGAGGAGTTGATCAACGGTTCGACGAACGAGTTTGTTAGGGAAACCGTAAGGAGTCATGGCGTCGAGAGCTGCGTCCATTCGTCTCTCACCTTTCTGTTACTACGAAAAATCACAATCAGAATCCAATTGATGAGAACGAAGAAGAAGAAGAAGAAAATGGAAATGGTTGAAACGACCTTTAACGAACGTCGTCTTGGCGCCATTGGAAGGAGAGAGTGAAGAGAGGAAAATGTTGTTCGATTTTGAGTTAGAATTGAACAAGAGGATTATAAATTAGGGTTTAATTTGCATTTGAAAACACAATTTCATTTCATTTCATTCATTCATTCATTCATTCACAGTTTGTGTGTATAGTGTGAGTGAGCCAGTTGAAACGTGAAGAAGGTGATTAGACTCTCACATACTAGTATAAGGTTTTTGTAAAAATGTCTTTTCAGTCCTTGTAAGTATACTATATTTTGTTTTTGATTTTTAAATTTTATAAAAATTCAAAATCGTTTGATAATTTTATGAACACTTCAATTGAATGTACCAAAAAACTTTTAGAAAAAACCGTTGAATTTCAATAGGTTAAAATACATAACTACATTTTTTTTGAATTTTATAACAATTTGTGTAGTTGATTTACTCAATGAAATCTTTGAATTCAACAGTTGGATTGAAGAAATATAATGCCGATAGTAAGTTATAAAATATGTAATTTTGAATATCAAAACGCTAAATGAAAAGAAAAATTATACACTAAATTATACGCTATTCAACGGTTGGATTGAAGAGTAAACAATGAAAAACATTACATGTCATAAAATATGTATATAGTTGTCGTTATATTTATTTTCTTTCCTTTTTAATTACCTAGAATTTCGCTTCCAGCCTAAATAAATACACTATGAAGAGGATTAGCCTAAATTGTTTTTGAAGATTAGGTTCAACATTGATTCTTTTCGTTTAACGAAAATTGTTTTTGAAGCTTTTCATTTAGTCTTTGATTCTTTTCATTTAGGATTAACCTTTGATTTTGAGATTGAAAGATTAGGTTCAAAATTATTTATGAAGATTACCGTGCAGCTTTGAACAATCTCTGTTTTTATACATATTAATTTTTTATTTTAATTTAATAATTTAAGAAATAATAAATAATATCTTGTTTAAATACTAAAAAAGAAAATAAATATGATGTGGGAGCCACATAAGCATGCCAAATCATCAAAATTGAAGGCCAAATTGAGAGGGGACCAAAAGTCCAAATTTTTAAAAATAGGGGGACTAAAATCATGGGGAAAAAAAATAGGGGGACCAAAATTGCGGATTTGGTAAAATAGGGGGACCAAAATTGCAATTAAGCCTAATTTTTTTAATGAAACTAATCAATCATTATGTATATATGTATACTAGTATCCATACCCGTGCCAAGCACGGGTAAAAATGCGTTTTTAGATTTATTGACTTATAAAAAAATATATTTTAATATATTTTTCTTTAGAGTGAAAACTTAAATTTATTATTAATTTATGAAAACACTATATATTTGATCACATATAAATCGTAAAAAAAATAGACTCCTCTATTAATATAGATATATATGTCTTATATAAATTACGAAAGACATTCCCCATATTAATTAATAGAAATATATACTCACAGACTCTTAAATTAGAAAAAAAATAGGCCACATATTAATTTGTGAGTACAAATGTTGGTCTCTTATAGATTACAAAATAAAAAAAAAAAAAAAAAAAGACTCCGTATATTAACATATGAATATAAATATAGATTCCGGTAGCAATTACAAAATGAAAAGGGTCCCATAATAAAATATGAAAATAAATATAAACCCCGTATAAATAAATAAAAAATATCTCAAATTAATTTATGAGTATAGATATAAGTCTCGTTTAAATTATAAAAAAAAAAGACCACATATTAATATATCACTATAAATAGAGATCTCGTATATTTTTTCTTAAAAAAGAAGACCTCTATAATAATATATGAATATAAGCTAGGTCCCATAAAAATTACAAATAAATAGATCTTGTATTAACATATGTGTATAAATAGGACCTCTTATTAATATTTTTTTTTGAACAACAGATTACTAATATATAACTATAAATATAGATCTCATATAAACTACAACAAAATAAAAAAACTACAACAAAATAAAAAAGTCTTGTATTAATATATAACTAAAAATATAAATCACATATAAATATAAGTCCTCATATTAATTAGTAAGAATATAGACTTACGGACTAATAAATTAGAAAGAAATATGCCACATATATTAATTTGTGAGTATAAATATAGGTCTTTTATAGATTACAAAATAAAAAGAAGAAAAATAGACCATGTATATTAACATATGATTATAAATATATGTACCTATAGAAATTACAAAATAAAAAAGGCCCCGTATTAAAATGTGAGAATAAATATATGCACTGTATAAATTAGAATAAATATCTCAAATTAATATATGAATATAATAGATATAAGTGTAACACCCCGATTTTCAAAAGCCAAAAAAGAGCGTTAATTAATTTTTTTTTAAAACAAAGCAGAGCACGCATACAAACTGTGAGAGTCGGCGTTAAACATACAAGAGGATTATATATACATAATAGTGCTCCAGGGAAGCAAAGTGTAATACCTGAATTTTTACAACCCCAAAGACAAAGGGTCTAACAACCACAAAAGTAAATATTCAGAATACAGTCATCCAAAAGAGTCGGATCCTATGCCTAATCCAAAAAGAGCACGGTGTACAAACCACACCGGCGTACAGCCTAACTTAAGAAGTACAACTCCTTGATCACTGAAATCCCACGAACTCACCATCGTCCTCACGACTCACGGCAACATGTAAGGGTCCATCGTCTTGGGTGGGAGGAGCCCGCAATATTCATTGTAAGGGTCACCACACGTATACATATACAAAACATACATACCAAATACACATATACCAAACTATGGAAAGCAAATAAACATTTAGCATTTTCTTCTCAACAAGCATCATAATTCAAATGCGCACATAGCCTATCAATGCAGACTCTACAATGAGCGTGACACCAATCACTGGCTGCCACATGCATGAATTCCGGAATTTAACCTCTCCGCAGAGAGTCGTAGGTCCAACCCCTACTATACCCCGCAGGGCAGGTGAAGCCACACAGACGCTATCACCAGGTGAAGCCACACAGATGCTATCACCGACTCAATAAAATTCCGCAGGATTAGGTGTAGCCACACAGATGCTAACACCAGGTGAAGCCACACAGATGCTATCACCAACTATGAAATGCATGAGCATATTTTCTATTTCAGAATATATAGGGCAGTCACACAGACACTGTCCCCGGTGAAGTCACACAGACAACCACCCGTGTAGTCTCCATCTGACGTACACGTTCCATACATGCTCATGCAACAATTCACATACACACACATATGTAATCACCACCACATGTCAGCACATATATTTCGCAAAATCATATGTAAGACAATCACACAACATACATATATTCTCAATCATATGTAATCCAAACACATGTTCATACATATATTCTCACAATCATATGTAAACAACGCACATATTATAAACAATTTCTCATCCCGAGAATACATCACACATACGTGCCAAGCACTCAAAACACATCACAAACAAAACATACACACATGCTATTAATGGAAATAAGACAAAAGAAAGGTGCCCTTACCTCAGCTAGCTTCCAACACAAACAACTTACGCTACACGAGCAATATTCGTCTCTCTCTCGATGAAATCCTCAATCCGGCTAATCCTCTTAACCTTTTTCAACACATAACTTATCTAAGTTAATACCACATTCTAATTGGTCACTTAAATAAGTCCTAACTCGGCTACTAATGGATTCAAAACCTAGGGTTGTTCTCTCACAACTAATTAGGCTCAAGTCATCTTGAAAACAAATCTTGAAACATTAACACATTGAAAAGATAGTTTTTCACCGCGAAATGTCTTTTAAATAAATCTCGGCGATTTTAAAACACTTAAGGAGCCAAATCCTTTTTCAAAACAACTCTTGAAAATACAACACCTTAATAAATAGTTTTTCTCGCAATAGCGCTATAACAAATAGTTTTATCCAAAAACGTCGCCAAATAGATTCAAACTATTGTAAAGCTTTTTCAAAACAAATCATTTTTCAAACAACTTATGCCTCAAACATAAGTTCCAAAATCTTTTAAAACTAAACAAGTTCGAACTAAAACTTTTCTTGTTCGACTTATAACAAAATACTTTTCGCGTGTACGTAACTAAAATGTTTTCTAAATAGTTCAAAAACATCAAACTCTTAAAAATATAAATCCTCGACAAAAATGTTTCAAACTAAAACGGCCATAACTTATTCAATCTTTATCCGATCGAGACGGGCCATACGCCAAATTCATCGTCTCGAAAGGACGGATTAAATGGATAACTTTTTAGGACACAACAACAAATTTAAAAATGACGAAAATGCCCTTTAAGATTTCGGCCAGAATCAAAATAACCTCAAAATTATTGTTTTCAAAAATCAAACATAGTTAAAATACTTATACAATACTAGTTTCTCAAAAACAAACTCAATTTGATTTAATTCCACACTTAACAACTTTTTCCAAAACCCTAAGTTCATAAATCATAAAAATTAGGGGCTTTTCTTTTCAAAATTGAACCATTAAAACAACTAAGGCCAATTTGAATTGCAAGAAAATGAACTCAATTGAACAAATTCAAAACTTATAAAAATATTTCCTCAAAATTATTTTCATAAACTCATGAACTAAATCATTTATCAAACCTTTCTAGATGATAATTTTTCTTATGGATCAACCATTAACTAGCATGGATCTATAACTTTAATGAAGGGAAAAAATTTAATATCTCTACACATCAACAAAAAGGCCTCACGGCCAAGTAAAAGAGAAAGAGGGAGTATCTATTTCTTACCACTTAAACTATCCTGAAATGATCTCCTAGTAATTTGATTCACTTCTCTCCAAAGATGCAAGCTAGAAATCATATATGTCCTCTTCACTTTGGAGAATTTTGAGATTTAAGAATGAGGGAGTTTCACGTGACAGAGAAAGAGAGAAATGGAAAATGAAATTTGGTCCCATGACATATACTTATATATACTACTTGATCTAGTCATGGCCATTGGATTAAATCCATCATCATGTGCTTTGAATCCTACCCCTTAATCCCATCACTCACATAATAGAATATCTAGATATTATGTGACCTTATCCCCACTAGTTCGTTCAGTTCCCGCGTTCGTTCTAAAACGTGTCGTATCTCGCATACCGATAAACTTTACGGAAACATAAATATCTACCGTAAATCACTTAATTAAAACAATCCATAAAATTTTGGATAAATTTTATTTCGAATAAATTTTCGCTCCTAAGCTAGGAAGAATATAACGAGATCAAATTCTCATTAGAGTCGATATATAAAGTCTCCATTTAAATTTTGAGGGAAAACGGAAACAGTAAAATTTTCAACAGCGGGTATATTTTGCCCGTTTTCTCAAAAACTACTAGAAAAATATTTTCAACATTTCGACGAGACTAAAATATTTCTAACCTCATTTAAAGCTTATAAAGTCATTGTGCCCATTTTCCAAATGTTAAACTAACGCACAGGCACAATCTCAGCAAAAACGCTGTCAAAACAGACAATCAAACAGAAAACTGATAAAAACAAATAGTAGAAAAACATTTAATATAACTCAATTCTAATTTCTGCTATTGAAATTCTATGGGTCTTACAATAAGTCCCGTCTAAATTACAAATAAGACCCCGTATTAATAAATGGCTATAAAAAATATGTTGTAGATTTATTGACTTGTAAAAAATATGTTTTACTTTAAACTGAAAATTTAATTTTTTTTTATTGTTTATGGAAAATGATTTATATTATGAAATAAATATTTACGATCTTATATAATTTAAATAATTAAAATGACACTATATCTAAAGAAACAATTACAAAACAGAAAACCTAAAGAAATTATTCCAATATATCTTTTATTATTTCATTTCCACATCAATACCTTCAAATAAAACAAATATAGAAGCTCAGATAATTTCCTTCAAAAATTAAATAAATATGAACCTCTCATAATTTATATATAAAAAGTCCTTGTATTAATATACAAAAAAAAAAACAATATAGTTCCCATACTAATATATAAATAAATACATAAGTCCCTTATAAATTATAAATAAAAAAGAGAAATATAAATTTCAAAATAAACAAAAATATTTCTCCATACTGATATATGAATATAAATATAAATATAGTCCTCATATAAATAAAAAAATACCCTGTATAATTTATAAAAAAAATAGTTTTGTATATTAATATATGAGTAAAAATATAATATCTCATATAAATGTTGTATAAAAATGTTGTATAAAAATGTCTCATGTAAAAAATATAATGTTACAAAAATTATTGTTAATTTCTGCCGGAGAAGGTTTGAATTGGAACTTTGGTCCTTTTTTTTTTGTTACAAAAAGGTAAATAAAGACTAAAATTAACTAATAATAGAAACTAATATTTTAAAAAGAAATTTTTCATTGCGTCATTCTTAAGATGATCTCAAATACTGTTGAAAGTTTTAGTCCTCTTGTGCAATTTAAAATAGTAAAAAATTTGCCTACGGTGCATATTATAATTTTTTTTTTTTTGAAATGGCAAAATTTATTAATAACCAAGTCTCTGCACAAGACGGACAGAGACCGGTAGAAAGGAACAACATAACATAGGTGCCGTGTATATGCGGAACACCTATAGAAAAACTCCTAAACAAACACCTAATCAGAAATCAACTCCAATTCCCCAATACAATAAAGCAACCCACAGATTCAAGACTACAAGAGCAATCACCAACCCCGCTTAAAATGTTACCACAACTGAACTCTAACTCCCGAACTCGAATCAAAAGCGCTCGGCCCATCAGAATCCAGAACCAGCTTCATCAAGCGAACCGCTGACCAGACAAAAGTAGAACGAAAACCCCCAGACAAACAAAACTTAGCAACGACAGATGTACCACCATGAGAAAAGCACCCCTCAGATGCCCGAATACCAGAGCAGTCACCAACTCATCCATACAGTTGCCACAACTCGACTCTAACTCCCAATCTCGAATCAAAAGCGATCGGCCCATCAGAATCCAGAACCAGCTCCTAAGGCGAAAAGCTAACCAACAAAAGTAGAACGAGAACCTAGGCGCACAATTATCAGCAAACCCGAGGAACAATCGACATCAACGTGGACGAGGTTATCCAAATACAAAGCATCCTGCAAATCTCAACAGATTTGGAACCATCAGCAACTCATAAGAGGAAACTGCGAATCTCAACAGATTCGAAAGAAAGCGGTCAGAGACGCCTGTATCGAGGAAAACCACACAATCAACCTCAGTGTGATAAGTGACAACCAGATATAAAGAACCGGATTTGAAAATCCCAAAGAACCCTGCAAATCACAAAGATTTGAAAACCCCAGAGACTCATAAGGAGTCCTGCAAATCTCAACAGATTTGATAGCGGGTCAGAGAAACTAAAATCAAAGAAGCCAAAACACACGAAATCAACTAATCCAACACCAATGTGACAACCTCACCGCACCGCATCTCATCTGTCGTCGCCGAAGTAACGAACCACCACCTAAACCGTCACCGAAGCGAAAACACCCCTCACCCAACTTCACAACCACCACCAGCACCTGAACAGAAACCACCTACACCCACCAACACCCACCACAGCAGGCGCAATCCTCCGTCGACACTGTTCCGTCACGTTCACACACCAAACATCAAACTCCCGCGAACAACAACAAAAGAACCCCTCCTGCGAACAACAATAACACAGATCCGGAACCAAACTCCAACCAAGCCGCCGGATCTGCCACCAACAGTGACCGCAACAGAACGGACGGCGAAAAAGAAAACACCCGCCATTGATGTAACACCCAACGCCGGAACACACCAAGAGAACCTCACAGAAACAAAATCCCAGAACAAAAGAACTCCCTGTAATACGTGAAAGAATAAAAACGGCGGCGAAAAGCACCACCGTATCCACAGTGAAACAAAACCTCAGAACCTCCAAAAGCAACTCACGACGGTGGAATCGCCGACGAGCTACTGGTGGTGACGCAATACCTTGAGGTACGGTCGCACCACCAAAGCCACGGTGGCTACATCTTGAAAAATGTTGTTTTGGATGAAAGGGAACAGAGGCTCGGTTAGATCTGGTGTAGAGAGAAGGATGAAATTGTAATTATTTTCTCAATTTTAGGTCCAGAACTTGTACATGAGGGTTCCTATGACTAGGCCTACATTTGTGCATATTATAATTATTATTTGATTGATTATTTTCCATTTAATTTAATTCATCAAATTTTTTTATTTTATATGTGGACTAATTCATCAAGTTTCATTGCCATCCATTAATAATTCATTTAATTTAATTATATGTATTATTTTTTTTTATTTTTTTTTTTATTACAAGGAGGGCCTAAACCCAAAGAAAGATTACAACGGAATTAAACGAGGGGTAGTTATACCCAAATCATCAGCTAATAGCAAGTGACTAAGAGCACTAGGACAAACATCAAAGAACACACTCCCAACATTTATATTACAACCATAATTAGCTAATGCATCCGCACATTGATTTGTTTCGCGATATGAATTATTACAATATTTATATTACAACCATAATTATATGTATTATTTGATAATATAAACTTTCCCTTTCAAGCAAAGAGAATTTAAACATGTTGAGTGATTCATTTTTAGGTATAAATGAAAATGGAGAGATTCATGATATATTATTAATGTACTTATATACCAATTTTTTTTAACAGTAATTTATTATTGTATTTTGTGAAATCAAGTACTTAATTGTGTGTTCATATGTGTAGTCCACAATAACAAATTTAATAATTTTTTAACTTTTAATTTTACACATTCTCGTTGTTTATATATTAATTAATTTATTTTTATGTTAAACATCTTGGAAAAGGGTATTATATAAAGAGTACTTTGTTTATATCTAAAAAAATAAGACACTTTAGTTTTGAGCTTTGAGCATGATTGAACAAAGTTATAAAATGTGATGACTTTTATGATATCTCCCACTCTGTTTCCCGTCAATAATAATCCATAAAAATTTAAAATCATTTATATGAATTTTATAAAAAATTAACTCTCATGTAAAAAGACATTTTTATCATATCTCCCACTCTCTTTCCCTTCAATAGAAAATCATCTAGATAAATTTTATAAAGAATTAATCCTCCCATGTAAAAAGAAATTTTAGTATTGAGCGAGATTGAACAAATTTGTAAAAATGTGATGACTTTTATCATATCTCTCACTATCTTTCCCTCCAATAATCCATAAAAACATAAAATCAACTTAACGTATATATGTTGAACAAAAAAAAATAATAGTGCAAGAATATTATGCGTAAATTTAATTTATTAAACTAATTCTTGACAATATTTCATAAATTAATGTATCGTCTTGTATTACCTACCTAAAAACGCATTAGCTGATAATTAAGAACCATCCCATAATTTTATTGCTAAAAAACATATTCTATATATTTTATATTACTAAGAGACCAACTTTATAGCATAGAAAAAAGACCAATATTCGATTTTTGTTGGTTGAAATAAATCCCCATATAACTATATTACAATATTGCATTCAAATCATATAAATTATAAAATACAATCTTTAAATCTAAAACTACAAATTGGTCTATATAGCAAACATAATAAAATCAAACCGCATCAATGTTTACTTTGTCACTTGCCTCTGACCTGTACAATCAAATAAAAAGTATAAATATAAGTTTGAAGATTGAAGTATGAGAATAAACAAAAAATGTAAACAGGGCATGTCCAGTATATAAAAAATAGACTCATAGCTCAGAACAAACAAAAGTTTGTAAATACATACCGTAACGAATAAAACTCACACTCACAAATTCAAGAATAACTTTGATACTAATATTTTAGAATTGCATTACAAAATAGCAAGAAACCTGCAAATATCCAACAATTAAAAAAATAAAAATAGACTAAACGTGCAAAACTAAGAAAAAATGTCAAATTAACGGAAATAGTGAGAGTGAAATAAAAAGGAAAACTACTCAAGAAATAAAATTTTATTCAACCAATATAAAATAATAGTATCATTACCATATTCTTTGAAATGGAAACGCACACATATATATATATATATATAGAATTGTGAGGCTAGCAACAATGGAGTATCTCTAAAGTTTTGCATATGGTTGACTATATAGTATATATGAATTAATTCTCAAATTCTAAAATAGGTAACTATTTGAATTGTTTCTTTTTAAACACAACTCTAACCATCACATTTCAGCTTTCTTTTGAGGCATTCAAAAAAGCAATTGAATCGTACTTTGGAGCCATTAGAATTTGTAAATTTGTAAATAAGAGAATTGGTATTGAGATTGAGTGTGATGAATAGAAAATAACTTTGTGTAGACTATTTATAGATGTAAAATAGGTCAAAATAAAGCATAAACCTAAGGAATATTCTATTAATTATTAAATGTGTGAAAGTCAAATTAGATAGAGTATATTTTTCGTGGGGAGATATTTGGGCCATTAATACGGATTCACAGATTTTAATGGGGGAGATTATGTTGAAAAAAAATGAATATTGCCTTTCCTTTTGTAGATATAATGACAACACATGAACATAAGTCAATTAATTAGGTATAATGACTTTGAACAGTAAATAAATAGCATTTAATTCTAAGAATTGCGGATCAAAATTCAAAATAGCTATATGGAAATAATTCTAAGAATAACATTTTTAAAGCTTTTATCAAAATTTAAAATAGCTACTTTTTTAAGGTTTTAATCATAATTCATAATTCAAAATAACTATTTTTTTAAGGTTTTGATCAAAATTCAAAATAGCTATTTTTTTAAGGATTTGCTTGAAATAATTTTTTTTATATTGTTTTTGCTTATATGATGTGATTTGTTCAAAAAAAAAGTGTATTAATTTTTTTTTTGCTTTCGCACCGGTTCCGACCCATCAAAGGTGGGCGACTAATCCGGCTCGTGCGTAGAGGCATGCGCACTGGCCAAGCGTTGTTCCCCCTGGGAAAAAAGTGTATTAATTAATTGCTTAGAGATTGTTTTTTATATTATTTTTTTCTTAACTAAATCATTTAATTCATTAATTAATTGTTTATAGATTGCCTTAGAGAAATAATTGCATAATTTGAGCACACCACGTTTTTATTATGCTTGTACTTTGATCTTTTTTTTTTAAAACTAAATCATTTAATTCATTAATTGCCAAAACAATGTAAGAGTAGAATCATTGTGGGATTTCCACGTGTACGTTATGCTTTGAGGAAAGGCTCATAAATAATATATATATATATATATAGATATAGATTAGTGTTAAATATGACTGTATTTCTTATAAAACCCTTAACAATAATTCATAATCACTTTTTACAAAAAACATCAATTATTTAAAATAAATGCTTTTAGTCCTCAAAATAATCATTACAAAAATCAAAACAAAGACATGTTTGGTATCACGGTGGATATATAAAAATCACGGTAATCCACCGTGATTTTTAAAAAATTACACTCGTAACTTTTAAAATCACGGTAAGTCACCATGATTCTTACATACTCACCGTAATGTCAAACATAGGCTAAAAGTGAATAAAAGTTATTAGGTCCCGTTTGACCCGGCTTATTTTCTACTTTTTTTTTCTTCTCCTTAAAAATAGTAAAGAAGGAAAAATTTGTGTTTGACTTCATTTTTCTTTAGTTTTTAGCTCTTTACTTTATTTGTCTAATACTTTTAACGAGAAATAATGTCAAATATAATTTTATACTTCTATATTTCGTTTAAGTAGAAATAGAAAAATAAAAAATAAGCCGGATCAAATGGGGCATAAGAACTAAATTAGAAATGTTGCAATTCATATAGGAAGTATGAAAATTGTAATATGGATCATGGTTATAAAAGATCACATGTAGATAATTACAAATCCTTAAAAATAGGAGAAAATAGTTTAGACAATTTTGGTAATTTTTTAATGTAAAACAATATATTTATTGTATTGTGTTGTTTTTCCAAAATACATTATAATATAATTATGAATTACTATGTAATAACTAATTAAGTAATAAGTATGATATGATAATAATATTTTTGCAGATACCTATGTTTGATCAATCAAAAAAGAGTAAAAGATCTATTGAGGTGATGGTGAAAGGAAATCAAATTGTTGTTCTCCCTAGGAATCGAATCCGGTATTTCTCGGGCACGTCCTTGGAAGGAGCTCCTTGCCACTGGAGCCCAAACAACTTGGTTAAATAAGCTGAATTTAAGCAAGTGATTGAACAGTCTGTTCTTCCAAGATGTAGATATGATGTCTGGTGGTGCGTTTGAGGCTTGGCTTCACGTCACCACCTTCTCTCGTCGGCGACAAAACAATTTTCGGTGGTTTCCGTTGGTTTTGGGTGGAGCTCGTTTTTCCTCTCTTTCTCTCGGACTCACTTTCCGATCGTGTGTCTCCTTGCCGCCGGCGTTCGTTCGATTCGTTTTCTGTTTTGATGTTTAGTCTTTTCCACTTTGTGTACAGTGGATATGGTGGTTTTGGCTTCAGGGCTTGTGTACGCCGGGGTTTCACTGTGATGGTGGCGCCGCTGCTTCAGTGGGTTGTTTTGGCGCTAGTCTGGTGTTTTTTTGGTGCTGGTGGTTGGAGGTTGAGATGGGTGGTTGGAGGTGCTGACGTGGCCGGCGGCCATTGTTGGTGGTTGGTGGTGGTGGTTTTCCAGATTTGACCTTTTCGTGTTGGTGGTCGGATCTGGTGGTGGTGTTGGTCGTGGTTGTGAAATTGGGTGATAGGTGTTTGTTTTCTCCGACGCAGTTTAGGTGGTGGTTTGTTGCTCTGGTGATGTCAGATGAGGTGTTGGTGGTGAGGCTGACACATTGGCGTTGGACCTGTTGATGACGTGTGCGTTTGGCTTCCTGGATATTAGTTTCTCTGACTCGCTATCAAATCTGTTGAGATTTGCAGGGCTCTTTTTTGAGTCTCTGGGGTTTACAAATCTTTGTGATTTGCAGGGTTCTTTGGGATTTTTTATAATCCGGTTCTTTATATCTGGTTGTCATTTTTTACATAGAAGTCGACTGTTTTGGTTTCCTCCTCGATACAGGCGTCTCTGATCGCTTCCGAATCTGTTGAGATTCGCAGCCTTCTCCTCTGAGTAGCTGATGGTTCCAAATCTGCTGAGATTTGCAGGATGCTTTGTATCTGGATATCCTCGTCCTTGTTGATGTTGTTGGTTCCTCGGGTTTGCTGAGTCTTGTTCGCCTCGGGTCTCGCTTTACTTTCGACGGTTAGATCTTCGCCTTAGGAGCTGGTTCTGGATGCTGATGGCCCGATGTTTCGCGATCGGGAGTTAAGGTCTAGTTGTGGCAACTGTCTGGGCTGAGTTGGTGACTGCTCGAGTATTCGGAAATCTGAGGGGTGCTTTTCTCTTGGTGGTACATCTGACTTTTGCTGAGTTATGCCTGCCTGGGGGTTTTGGTTCTACTTTTGTCTGGTCAGCGGTTCGCTTGGTGAAGCTGGTTCTGGATGCTGATGGGCCGAGCAATTTTGATTCGAGTTCGGGAGTTAGAGTTCAGTTGTGGTAACATTTTAAGTGGGATTGGTGACTGCTCTGGTAGTCTTGAATCTGTGGGATGCTTGACTGTTTTGGGGATTAGGAGTTGTTTTTTCGATTAGGTGATTGTTTAGAAGTTTTTCTTTTTAGGTGTTCCGCTTATATACGACACCTTTGTTCTTGTGTTCCTTTTTACCGGACTTTGTTCGTCTTGTGCAGAGTCTCGATTATTAATAAAATTTGCTATTCAAAAAAAAAAGAAAGGAAATCAAATTCCACTGTATGGAGCAGGACCAAACTTGGAGAATGAATCGGTACCCTTGAAATTGAGCGTGGCAGTGAGGTCAAAGGCTTATGTTTTGGGGAGGTTAGTGACAAACAAGTTCTACAAGAAGATGAAGTGTTCTTCTATTATGGAGTCAAAGAAAATAGGGGTGCCCATTCCTCTCACCAACAAGTGCAAATAATTTCTCTGTAATATTTTTTTTAAAAAAAATTTCTTTATTAATGTATCCTTGTGATCCAATGAAAATTTATTCCGTTGATAAAAAATTGACTCATATTCCATAAGAACACGGGTTTTTGCTATATCTATGTGAAATATTTTTAAACACTTTTTAAGTATTGATATTTGTTTTGACAATGGTAAATCTCAAAACTCAATTCGTTTAAACTGAATCATGTGTGTTTATCATAAGAAGTTTGTTCATACTTATGTAAATGAACTTTAATAATATCTATATCTCTTATATACTCTTTAGTTTGACGTATTCTATATTTTTTTTAATTTTAATTCAGTTTTAATAATCATCTAGTTTTAGTTAAGAACGAAGTTTGAGTGAATTTACCGTAAACTTTTTACATAATTTTGATTAGAATAAAAAAACTAAGTTTGGAATGGTCCAACTCCATCTTATTTTTATACACAAATAAAATAAAACAAAGTTTTTGTAAAAAAAATAAATTAAAACAAAGTTTCAATCTTCTAAACACTTGTTGACAAGGTTGAAATCTTGTATAATATAATATGCCTACAAATAAGAACAAAATGCAATATTGAACTTCGGACAATGTAAGTAGAAACCAAAAAGAAACAAATCAGATTGGGAGTCCGAAAGTGGCATCCGGTAAAATATTGGACGTATTTTAATTGTGAATTTATTCCAATTCTTTATTAAGCACTCAAATACATATTTTATCTGGACATGTATTGATACATTATTGATATGTATAATTCTAATAGGTATAAATATATTAAAAAAATATAATTAACTCGATTTGATAATTATAATAATAAAAATATTTATTTTATCATTGATTTTCAATTAAGTTCATATAATTTGTATTTATATATTTATTTTAAATTTAATATTTTTTATTAAAGTTAATTGGCCGTATCTATCTTAAATTATAAAACTTTCTATTATAAAAAAATTAAAATTTTCCGGTATTGCCGTATATGTTCGTATGTGTCAAGTTTTTGGGCACGGCAATGGGCGCAGCGACGAGAAAGGCAGATTCGTTTTGTGTTAGTTTACTACAGTATTTTGCAAAATTAGAATAAATGATGTGGCACCATGTGAGTGTTTTGATTTATCCAACGGAGCAAAATTAGGCAAAGGCAGAGTGCAGTTCGCGGGTTCAATGAATCTGCTTCCATGAATGAAGAGAATTTGATTTGATGATGCCATGATGCCGAAATACATATGCAATTCATCTTCAAGTATATAACTAGATTCAGGTATTTTATGCAATTGTTTCTAATACATAAGGATTATAACCATATGAATTGCTTCTATATGTATATATATTCAGGTAAGGAATTATTTAATTGGTTATAAGTATTGGTATTGTTATTTAGATGTAATACATTTTTATTAACTTTGGATCATTTAACTTTAGGGATGAGGTTGTAGTTGATAAATCAGTATTGAGAATGTGAATGTTGTTAAAATTTTGCCCAAACTCTATTAAAATCTTGGCTCCGCCACTGGTTCTAGATATAGTAAATTTACAAAAAGTAAAAATATTTCATAAGGTACTTGAGGGGGTAGTTGTAATTCTCTAATTGTTGTATTAATATCACATTCATTGAGTTTATCAAATCAAACATAGCACATGAAATGGAGAATGATGTTGGGGTTAACAATTTTCAGCTTCATCTTGGTGAATCCACTTCTGCATCATCTATTTTGCCCTTAACATCTGAACAAATGTCCCCTCTTTTAAGCAATCAAAGAGTAGCTTCTCAAGATATACAACAGGTGAGTTTCATTCAAAATATACTTTGTGTGATTTAATTCTTTTGCACTGTCACCTTAAAGATTTTTTCACGGTCAATCAAACATAGCCGTCAGATCAATAAAAACCTTCAATTTTATCACAACTACTCTCAAAGTTTCACATATGATTGATTCTGATTTATTGTTGGTGTAAACTTTTCACGTTGATAATGTGTCAAAATTAAACTCTTTTGTTTCATTATGGTAAATGATGCAATAGTGCCTGTTATACCTACTTGCAGGAACCTAATAAAGGATTGCCAAAGTTATTGGATTATTCTTCATATCTGATTCATTTGACTATTTTTGGTATTCTTGGGGTAATATTCTATCCTCTAAACTTCAATTTTAAGAAAAAAATTAACTCATGGTGTGGTAAATTTGGCAATTGATTGCTCACTGGTACTCATATACTGATGTACACATGATAGAAATTGTTTCTTGAATGTGTGGCTAATATTGAAGTTTGCAACTTCAGCTATACGATGTTTTGGACTTAAATTTATAGCTTAACTATAAGTCTCAATTACATAATAGACTTTAATCTGTGAAGATATAAAAAAACAGGAATAGAATTTTCACTGTTCTGTCTTTTCATTGAAAAATCTGTGTTACATATATACAGAAGTGATCTCTAATATTATGCCTAACTTAAAGGAAAATTAATGACTAGAAGAACTAAATAGGAAATATGTACAGAGAAAGAAGATTCTAGTAAATAGCTGATTCTGGTAATGAAATATTTTTTATTCTCCTTTACCCCCCCCTCAAGTTGGAGCATGAAGGTTTCGAATGCCCAATTTGCCAAGTAGGAATTGAAATGGAGCACGACCCAAGGCTTTAGTAAATATGTCGGCGAGCTGAGCATGAGTGGAAACATAAGAAGGTTGAAGATGACCGTGAAGTATTTCATTTCGAATGAAATGGCAGTCCACTTCTATGTGTTTGGTTCGTTCATGGAAGACGGGATTCTTTGCAATGTGAAGTGCAGATTCACTATCACAGAAGAGTTGCATAGGCATAGAATGAGAAATACCCAGGCTGCAAAGAATGCTCTTCACCCACTTTAATTCACAAGTTGTGTTAGCCATTGAACGGTATTCAGATTCAGCAGAGGATCGAGACACAACTTGCTGCTTCTTGGTCTTCCAAGAAATAGGAGAGTTCCCCAAGAAGATGATCCAACCTGTGAGTGATCTACGAGTGAGAGGGCAAGCTGCCCAGTCAGCATCACACCACCCGTGCAGAAACAAATCGCTTGTGCTGTCAAGGAATACACCTTGGCCTGGATTACCTTTAAGATATCGCACCACCCTAAGTGCAGCAGTCCAATGTTCTGTTCGTGGTTGTTGCATAAACTGAGAAAGAATATGGACACTATATGACAACTCAGGCCGAGTAAAACATAGATAGATAAGGCGTCCAACAAGCCTACGGTACCTTTCAGGATTGTCAAGAAACTCTCCTTGAGCAAGACTGAGATTGTGGTTCTGCTCAAGCGGAGTTGGCATAGGCTTTGCTCCAAGCAGCCCAGCTTCACTAATAATATCCAAAACATATTTTCTTTGGCAGAGAACGATCCCAGAAGGTGATCTCGCCACTTCCACTCCCAAGAAATATTTCAACAATCCTAAATCTTTCATATGGAAACACCGACTTAAGTATTCCTTGAACCGTTCAATCGAATTGTGATTATTCCCGCAAATGATCAAATCATCGACGTAAACCAAAACCACAAGCTGCACATTTTTGTCAAGCAAGGTAAATAAAGAATAATCTGAATAAGATTGGTGAAATCCATATTGTTTGAGGGCTGACGAAAGCTTAGAAAACCAACAACGCGGAGCCTGTTTTAATCCGTATAGTGACTTCTCAAGCTTGCATACCATCCCTGGTTGAGAGGGTCGAAAACCAGGGGGTAGTTTCATGAACACTTCTTCTTGCAATTCTCCGTGTAAGAATGCATTATGCACGTCCATTTGATGGAGTTCCCAATTTTTCGCTGCAGCAACTGCTAGAACAATTCGAACCGTAACCATTTTAGCTACAGGAGCGAATGTTTCGTTGTAATCTATCCCTTCCACTTGATGATTTCCAAGGATCACGAGTCGTGCTTTAAACCGTTCTATGGTTCCATCGGATCGATGTTTGATCTTGTATACCCATTTACATCCCAAGGCCTTTTTGTTTGCCGGGAGAGAGCACAGTTTCCATGTGTGATTATCTTCAAGTGCTTGTCACTCCTGTTGCATAGCTGTACGCCATCGAGGATCTTTAACAGCCGCCGAAAAAAATTTCGGCTCTTTCTCTGCACTTACAGCAGCAAGGAACCTGCGGTGCTTCACTGAAAAATTATCGCAACTCATATAATGCATTATGGGATAGGGCGCACCTGATGTCTGCTGTAGAGGGAGTGAACTCGTAGATGGGCTCAGATGTTGTACATTATATGTTGTTACATAATCATTCAATTTTACAGAGGGAATCTTCACACGTTTACCTCGACCAAGATCTTCTTCATTCATTTCTTCATGTTCATCATCTTGTTGTATCACTTGTGATTCTCCAACTTCATGCACATCAGCACCCCCTCTAAATTCAGAACTTTCAACTTCTAAGGGTACCTCTTGATGTTCACTCGCCACACTTTGGGTGTCAAAATTCTCACTCTCGACACTTTGTGTTGGTTCACTCAAAGTCTTATCAACAGGTGCAAAAGGAAACTCATTCTCAAAAAATGCTACATCTCTTGACACAATATAATTTTTGTTGTCTAGATCAAACAACTTCCATCCTTTCTTTCCGGGAGCATACCCTACAAACACACACTTCTTACTTCGGCTAGTAAACTTATCACTTTTCCTTCCTTGATTATGTGCATAACACAAAGACCCAAATACTCTCAAATGCTCATATAATGGTGCCTTCCCATTGAGCATCTCATATGGGGTTTTTCCATCTAACAATGGTGTTGGTGTCCTATTTATTAGATATCCTGCTGTCAAAACACACTCACCCCAAAAAGAGATAGGCAAATTGCCTTGAAATCTCAGTGCACGAGCAATATTTAGGATATGTCTGTGTTTTCTTTCAACCCGTCCATTTTGTTGTGGAGTTCCCACACACGATGTTTGGAAAATCATCCCACGCTTGATAAATTCTGTTTTCAAACATGTAAATTCAGTTCCATTATCACTGCGAATTATTTTTATTTTCTTTTCATATTGTCTCTCCACCAAACTCAAGAAATTTAGTAAAGTTTGTGAAACTTCTCTTTTATCAATCAACAAATAGATCCAAACAGCTCGAGAAAAATCATCTACTATTGTTAAAAAATAATAGGCTCCACATGAAGAAGGGGTTTTGTAAGGTCCCCACAAATCACAGTGAATTAATTCAAAACTACTACTAGCTTTATTATCACTTAAAGAAAACTATCCCTAGTTTGCTTTGCTCTTTGACAAACATCACAAGCTTTATTTTCAAACACATTATTCTTGCTACCAACATTTGAAATCAATTGACTAATCTTCATGGAAGGATGCCCCATGCGCTTATGCCATAGATGCAACATAGACATGTCTCCTACTTTGCATACTTTCTCATGTCGAATCCCTCTAAAATAGTAGAGCCCATCTCTTCGTTCACCCACTCCAATCAGCGTCCTCGAAGTGCGGTCCTGCATAATGCACACAGAGTTAGTGAACTGTAAAACACATTTCATATCATCTATCAATTGTGACACAGATATCAAATTGCAATTCAATCCAGGCACATATAGGACATTGCTAAGTTGCAGTCCCTTTTCAAGAATTACAATTCCTTCATGAGTCGCAACAACTTGTTCTCCATTTGGCAGTCCCACTGGGCATCCTTGCACACTCTTTGTCTTCTGCATAATTCTGACATTTCCAGTCATGTGATTAAAAGCTCCTGTATCAATAATCCAGGCTGTATTTTTACCTGTCATTCTTTCTGTATTGCTTCCCTTATGACTATTTAGAAGCTCCACCAAAGTCTTCCACTGCTCATTTGCTTAAACCAACCAGCCCCCCTTTGTCTGCATCTGCATTTGACACGCTTGTGCCTCCTTCATGTGTGTGGACAGCATTTGCACGCACAAACGTGCTTTTCCCATGACCTTGATTAGTACCTCTAGTTTGTTGTTGTCCTTTTCCTCGACCTCCACCCGTCTTAGTTTCATATCGTGGCCTATCTCCCCACCAATCAGGATATCCAACAATCTGAAAACAACCTGCTACATCATGTCCAGGTTGATTACAATGTGAGCAGACTGAATCTTTCTCCTTCGTACTACCACGTCCTCTTGCCCTTCCTCCAGTTTGAACGGCCAGACCAACGATCTCCCCTCGTTCTTCCTTGGTCCTAGAAATTGATTTCACACGCTCCTCTTGTATTAGAGTAGCATACATCTTGTTCAGAGATGGCAGCGGATCAGTAGCAAGCAAATTGGAACGAACTGTCCCATACAACACATCATCTAGTCCCATTAAGAACTGATGCACTTTTTCTTCTTCTCTTTGTTTCTCCAATTTCGCCTTGACGTCACACTTGCATCCTCCGCAATTGCAGATCGGGATCTGTTGGTAATTGGCCAACTCATCCCAAAGCACCTTGAGTTTTCCATAGTAATTTACCATGGTCATTCCTCCTTGTTTACATTGTGCCAGATCTGATTTCAATTGTTGGATCCTAGGTCCATTCACAACTGAAAGTCGTTCTTTGATATCTTCCCACAGTTCCTTTGCATTCTCCATATAAGAGATGGTAGAGCGCAAAGTTGGCTCGATGGTGTTCAGGATCCATGACACGAGCATAGATTGCACGGTCCACCAATCCTCCATTTCTGTTGATCCTTCTTTTGGTTGTTGTATGGTTCCTTCCACAAACCCCCATTTACGTCGTGCTCGTAATGAGGTCTTCATCGCCTTCGCCCATTCGTCGTAATTTTCACCCCGTAACTGGACCTGAGTGATAATGCTTCCTGGATTGTCATGTGAACTTAGATCATATGGAGAAGGCGTCTTCTTCCCAGTTGTTTTTGGTTCTTCATTTTGATCCCCTTGATTCCCTATCGTGGAATCCTTTTTATCTGCCATTTTCAGCAAACACTTCTATTTTTTTTTTTGAATCAGATTAGCTCTGATGCCATAAAAAAAACAGGAATAGAATTTTCACTGTTCTGTCTTTTCATTGAAAAATCTGTGTTACATATATACAGAAGTGATCTCTAATATTATGCCTAACTTAAAGGAAAATTAATGACTAGAAGAACTAAATAGGGAATATGTACAGAGAGAGAAGATTCTAGTAAATAGCTGATTCTGGTGATGAAATATTTTTTATTCTCCTTTAAGGAGCAAATGGAGCTTTGGTAAATGGAGCATAGCTGCACTCGGAATTATCGGTCGTTATTAACAAAGGAGAATTCTTATTTTGCCAACACTCCTGCCGTATTCTCTCTCTATGTATCTCAAAATCATGTTTGTTTATGCTACATCCATCTTCTTCCTCTTGTCTTCTCTCTCTCGTCATCTCTGTGTTCGTATCTTATCTTCTTCTTCTTCTTCTTCTTCTTCTTCTTCTTTAATTGCCCTAATCCATTTTTCCCCAATCCTCTCTTTTGTTAGTAATCGCTGAATTTTTTCGTTTCCCTGTCAATTCCACCCTGCAACCACTGATGTATTGTTGAAATTGTTTTTCCTTTTCTATGCAAAACTGAGATATGGTGTTTTTCACTGAGATTTGATGTTCAAATGGTTCAAATATGATGTTTTTTTCTTCTTTCTTTTTGTAATTTCTCTAAGCCCCTTTTTCCCCAACTCATCAATTTGTATGTTGATGTGTACGCATGTACTGTTCCTTTTTATGGTATAAAGGAAAACATTGATGTGTTGTTCTATGAGGAATTGTAATGCTCTCTTTGTTTTTTTTTTTGTAATGTCTTTTTTTTTTGTTGGACGATGATGTTTATCTTTTGAAAGTTGTTGGATCTTGGTGATAGGTTGATGAGGTTGATTGTGTCTACAATGGAAAATTGTTATTTAGTTCTAATTTATTGGAAGAAAAAAAGGTTATCTTTGTTTGTTATCATGTCCACATCAAACACATGATAGGATAAATGTTTATCTTGTCTATATCATATTCTATCTCTTTTTAGTTTTATAGCCTATCATGTCTCTATCTTATCATGGTCATCAAACGGACTCTTAAAATCCTACAACACTTAAATTTTCATTCCATGTTAACTAAAAAAATGACTCTAACAACTTTTTCACTACTTCCACATCACATATGAGAAAATTTCACCAAAGACAACTCCCTCTTTCGCTCATCCCCTTCGTCAGACAAACTATCAATATGATACTACTTTTGAGTAAATTTCATTAAAGAGAAACTTGTCCATTAAAAAACACAAATAATCTAAAAGAAAATAATCAGTGTTCCAAATACTCAAAAAACATATTAAAGTGCAAATAAAATATTCAAAAACACTATTATAGCATCATTATAGGATGATTAATCAGATGCGGCAAAGACCATTTTCATTACCACTGCTCTGTTTTTCGTGCCTCCATGAATATTGTGGACCCATAAAGTATCAACATCTTCTCAGAATTTTGAAGTGGGACATTTTTTCCAAAATTAAGCTTTTGGTAAAAACTAAAATTCACATAAGTTATACACTTTATTGATTAATAGAATATTGTGAAATACAACATTTACAAAATTTATCTCAAATAGAGCATCCCAAACTTCTGGCTCGGCTTCTCATAAATGTGTAATTGAATTTCAAGAAAATCCGCTCGTACCACCATAAAAAATGTCGTAATATTTAGTAAAGTATTTTCCAACGATTTTTTATCTTTAACTTGTCAATTTTGCTTCCAAATAATGCATCGAGTTCAGTTGTAATATTGTCATACATTGTTGTAGTAAAGATTTTGTTGACTTTATTACCATTTTCATATTCTTGCATGAAAGCATAAGCAAGAGCATCGTCCATGACCCTAGACCAACTCAATATCCCAGAATTACCATTGTTGGTTGGTACGTAATTGCTTTTTCAGCCCATAAGCTAGGAAAAAGATCAATTATAACACACAAAAAATAAATAAATAGAAGGGTTGAATAAGTTTTTGCCCCTATAAATAGCTCGAATTTTGTTTTTAATCCATATAAAAAGATTCCGCAAGTTTTGGTCCTCAAATATTTTTTGTACTAACTTTGTTCCTCAAATATTTTTTGTAACAACTTTTGGTCCTTATACATTTAATCAAACTCTTCTGTACTTTCACATTTTTGAATGAATATTTGTATTCATGCTTATAATATTATAAGAACTCGTCTAGAAAAATTTAGAATTTTTTAACATATGATGAATTGTTTATGAATATTTATGCGCAAAAAACTAAAAAATTTACATTTAATTAATTTAACTCATCCTTTATTAAAAAAAATTAAAATTTTACAAGAGAGATTCCTATAATGTACTAATCATGACCGCAAAAAAAATAAAATTCGAATGATATATACGATGATTGAAAAGCAGGGACCAATAATCATGACAAGAAATATTTGAAGAACCAAAACTTGCTGAAATTTTTTATATAAACTAAAAACAAAATTTGAGATTTTCAGGGAGACCAAAAACATATATATTTTTTTTAAAATTTTTACAAGTTATTCCCACATATGAGTCATGATTTCTCTTTCTCAAACAAACGTACGTCAAATAAAATAACCAGCGGCTTACGCACCAAAACAATTCCCTTCATTTTCTCCAAGTGTTCTTCACACGCTTGTCCGTGTTTTTCTCAAACCTTTGTCATGTGTAACACCATCAATGAATGGCACCCCATGCACATATATAACAATCTTAATCTCAATTTCCACCTTCATAATTCACAAATCACACTTGACGTACATTCACAAAACAAAGAACAATTAGTTCCAATTAATTGATTTCGTGTCCAATTCCAAAAAGATGAGTCAAGAACAACCTCGGAGGGAAGAAGGAATAAAATACGGAGATGTATTCAACGTAGAGGGAGATATCGGAAGTAGGACGGTGGCACCAATGGACGCTGCGATGATGCAGAAGGCGGAAAATACAATGCTCGGGAAGACACAAAAGGGTGGTGCCGCTGCTACTTTGCAAGCGGCGGCAACAAAAAATGAGAAAGATGGAATTGTAGGACATAATGATATGAGTAAAGTTGTAGGCGACGGTGGTGTGAGTATATCTAAGATTGATGTTTCAGGGAGGCATGTTACCTCCGAGTCCATCGGCGGACAGGTTCTTGTTCTTTCATAATAATATATGAACTTCAGAATAATTAATAATAATTTAGTTTATAATTTTCATAAGTCGACATTAAAATATTTTAATTATTTGTTAATTCTATTAAAGTGATATATATATGAGTAAAATAAATGTGTGTAATAAATAGGGGTACAAACATTTTGATACAAGCACCAATAGTAACTATTAACATCAAAAGCGGATTGGCAACTTGTCATTCCAGCATCTTTGGTTTCTTCTGAACCATAAGGCCATGGAATCATGGTAACCTTAGCCATAGTATTAGCATCCAGATCCTCAATTAATTCAAAGACCAGCTTCATAAAACCAGTAGCATTTGTAATATAGCTTTCCTGTTTTGACCAAAAACTTGCTTCCATCCAAACCTCTTGAGCCGATAGGCACCCAAAGAAACAATGCCATTTGTTTTCATAATTTTTATCACAACAAGGGCATTTCGAGTCACATTGCACGCCTTTCTGATTATTCCGCTCACGAACAGGTAAGCATTCTCTTAGAGCTCTCCACAAAAATATCTTCACTCTATTTGGTACATTAAGTTGCCATAATTTCTTCCAATTGCCTTTTTCTTTAAGGTGATTATTATCAAAATCTCCTCCATCAGATAGTAATAAGAAGAGCGAACAAAATACAACAAATTCTTACTATATCTCCATATTGGCGCATCATCTTCATGTCTTACAGTTAGTGGAATTTGAAATATTTCATAAGCATCACGAGGATTAAACACGTGTTGTATCAAGGAAGTCCACGGTTCAACTCCCCACAACTGCATTTGGAATGAGATTAGAACCACTTGATGCTAGAAATCGCCCGAACTCTGGACTACTAGAGCCTTCTTCTCATAGAAACCAGAGGTTGAAAAAAAAATGTAAAACATTGGAGGGGCAAAATCAAGCAATTGAAACTTGGGGGGCCAAAATCGCACAATTATGAAACTTGGGGAGCCAAAACTGCATTTAAGCCAAACATTTATTAAATGAATTTTACTTTTTCTTACCTAATTTATTAAAATTTATTATTTCTTAATTCTTGTGTTAAACTCTAAAAGACCAAAGATTTATGACGGTAGGAATAATCAAAATTAGTCATGAGCCAATTTATAAGTGGAGCCAAAATCAGTTTGTGGATACCACCAAATTATCCATCATTCTTCAAAAAGCTTCAGGATTAATTGTAGGTGGAAGCTATTATAATTAATTACCTGATTAACTATTATTATATATATAGGTGGTGGAGCAATTTAGTCATAATGCACCCATGAATACGATGACACCAGCTTCTCTTGTTGAAGACATGAACGCAGGAGCTAGTGGCGGAGTAACCATAGGAGAAGCACTCGAAGCCACAGTTTTGACTGCAGGAAAGAAACCAGTTGAGTGGAGTGATGCAGCAGCTATTCAAGCAGCCGAAGTTAGAGCCACCGGCCGCACAAACATCGTCCCTGGCGGTGTTGCTGCAGCAGCACAATCAGCAGCAACCCATAATTCTCGAATAGAAAAGGACGAGGACAAGACCAAACTCGCTGATATTCTCGCGGTATATATTTAGCAATTTATGGCATGATGTGTGTTTGTTAATTATATGATTGTTTGTTATGATTTGGTGCAGGATGCAATTACAAAGTTGCCAAAGGATAGAGCAGCAACGAGAAGAGATGCCGAAGGAGTGGCGGGTGCAGAAATGAGAAACGATCCCTCTCTCGCTACTCATCCTGGGGGAGTGTCTGCATCAGTGGCAGCAGCAGCTAGGCTTAACCAAAACAATAACTAGTTGATGATAACTTGCTGTAAAACATTGTACCAAAAAAAACAAACTACTATTTATAAATATGTATATTAATTAATTAACGGTTATTGATATGGATATGCTTTTCTGGTTATGCATCAGTACACTCTTTCTTTTCTATTTTCTTTTTGGAGCAAAAAACAGTGAACACTCTTCAAAATAGAAGGGTTTGCATGTTCTGTAGTGTTCCTTCATTTTTTTACATCTAGATTATAAATAAAATAAATGAAACTTACAAAATAGTTTCTTTGAAAAATATAAAAATTATTTTATTCTGGTGAAGATATTAACCATGATCATAAGAATATGGTATAATTTTGACATGGAATGTGTTAATTCTGGTGGGCACATTTCTGCCAATAGACACCATTTTGTTTTGTATTTTTAATTTTTAATAAAAGCACCATTATGTGGTATCATTTGGGTCAAGATCAATTCTAATATTTTTCTAAATGGAGGACTCTAATTGGATATATAAAAAAAAATAAAAATGAGAAGAGTTTGATAAAGCTTATATTTAATATAGGTCATACTAATATCTTATGAATTTGAGAAATTGAGGATTTCATTTGATGAAAATGACGATAATTTAAGTGAGATAATAAAGACAATCTCCGTTATAGTTTAGCCCGTTAAACTTAAACCACAAATACTTCAACTTCACAGGTTAGCTGCTTATAAAGAGGTCATCATTTTTCCTAAAACACTACTACTCAGGTCTTAAATATAAGCAAACGTCAAAATGTATCTATTCTCTAACAGATAACTATCATAATAAATTGTAGTTTTTGAAACAATGAATTTGAGAAGGAAAATGAAGCCAATGGCACTTGCAATATACTAGTATAGCCATCCTACAAGAATATTCAATTCTCAATAGCTGCAATGAAGGGCTGGAATGGGATTCAATGTTTCAAACAGTTCTCACCAGAAGATCTTGTAATTCAAGAATTCCATAATGTAATGTCAGTTCGTTGGTCAGCCTGAAACCAAACTGATACTTTACATGACTTTGACCATTACAAGTAGCAAGAACTGTTAGTATATTTAAAAACAACGAGATGAAAGCCCTGGCTTAAGTTTAATTTTCTAAAAAATGCCTGGATTCAAGGCCCCGACTCATACTTTACATTGTGATTAGGTACAACAAAATTGGCATGACAAGGGATGGGGATCTGCTCACTAGGATAATTTTAATAAGTTTTATCCACTCCTTTTACTGTTCCCGTCTTTATAGTACCTGGTTGCTCAACCAACACATATTTCAGTAACCTGCACAGCTGTTTTAACCAATTTACAGGTCTCCAAGTTTAGCCCCAAATAAGTTTTGTCTGAGCTGGAACCAATTGTGTATGGAAAACTTTGATCAATGTCATAACGGCAGGCCAATTATGGGTATGTGCATGAGAAACGGCTGATCATAATTTATGACAGCAATATCAAGAGTAGACTGGGGAAACCTCTAGGTAATTCTATTCTAGTATACAAAAGAATATACAATCCCAGCCAAGAGGATGAAGGGTCAAAAACCTAAGTTTTGCTTAAGCTTAAAAAGTTTAAGTAATCAACTTTGATAGTGGGCTTATCTGGATGTCTATTTCCCACATGCTAAGCTCAGTTTTTCCAGACACAATTCCTTGGTTACTAATCGAATCAGTACTTGCACCAGCTCCCGTATTCGTAATTCTCTGTCCATCAAAAGAACAAATTTAGAAACCAAAAAGGATCAGATGAGGAAAAAGAAAAATTTATGTTTTATCTCTTTGTAAGAACGTTGTAATCCTTTCTAAAATTATATATAATTTTATTTAAATTGTACAACCAAATAGGATTGAAAACAAATAACGATATGTTGGACATGTAGGCTAAAGTATGCATCGTCTCTCATATCTGATGTTGTCAGAGTTCAGAATCATAGAGGTATTTATTTTTGTCAAGTGGCCTAGCATTTTCAGACTAGTGCCTTTTTTGTGGCAAATTTTGAGATTGCTCCACCACACTTGCCTTTTCTTGCTTTAAAATTAATTTATTGCTTGTTCTTTATTGTTCCTGGAAGATATCTTATCCAGAATCCTGTTGGTGTTTCTATTTAAAACAGAAGCTGCTTCTTATTTTAGAAAGAAGATAACATTAGAAGTAAAAATGTTAAGAAAATAGAACCTTAATGAATATTGCTAAGAGTCCCACATTGGATGTGAGATGACCTGATATAGATTTATAAGTAGTGACAATCATCACCTTAAAAGTTGGTTTTGTGAGTTGAGTTAGGTCCAACAAAAATTCTAAGATGGTATTAGAGCCTTCTCCAAGATCTGTTTGACTACTTGCTATCAGGTTTCCGCTAGCGGACCACATATCATTTGTATCCACACACCAAGCCCAATTGGTGGGCGTGAAGGGGTTTATTAAGAGTCTCACATCGGATGTGAGATAGCATGAACATGAGTTTATAAGTAGAGACAATCCTAACTTTAAAAACCGGTTTTGCAGAGTTGTGTTAGGCCCAACCCAAGTTCTAAGAAATACTATGAAATCTAATTTCCACCCAGCACACTAGCATCCACTCATAATATTTTTTGCAGGTGTTTAAGCTTAAGCAGTCACTTAAAATTATGAGTTAAATATTATTTTGATCCTAACTTTAAAAACCGGTTTTGCAGAGTTGTGTTAGGCCCAACCCAAGTTCTAAGAAATACTATGAAATCTAATTTCCACCCAGCACACTAGCATCCACTCATAATATTTTTTGCAGGTGTTTAAGCTTAAGCAGTCACTTAAAATTATGAGTTAAATATTATTTTGATCTAAATAAAATAAAAATTATGGTGATTTTGATTCCTATATAGTTCACCCAATTTATATTTACTTTACCTCGATGTAACAAGCTCACAAAAGGAAGGTAATAGCACAAACAGATGGGAACGATTCCCATGCTTCTCCTTGTCCTCTGCTAGGTCTGTTCTCAAGCATGGGTGTAAGGGGAGAATGGAAGCTACGTCTGGATGAATTAGAAGACGTTCCAGTTCTTGGAGGACATAAATAATTTCGTCAAGTCTTGCTTTCGGTAATGGATACTCCCCTGCAGGAAAATGAAAATAATTTATCAGGTGAACAATGGGAGATGAAGTAAAGATGATCATGTCTACACTCTTTCATCAAAGAAGAAGCTCACCTAAGACATTTTCATCTGTCAGAAACCTGCTCAAGATGTATTCACCTCTGTTCATAAGCACCATAATTGAGATTTTGCTGACTTCAGATCTCATCATATTCCAATTGACTTCATTAGAATAACTGAGAACGTTACATAAAAAATGGTCAACATTTTTTTTACAGTAAACAGTAAAATGATAAACATTACAAAGATAGTAATATATAGTGAAAACTAAAAGGCCAAGAGGGAGAAGGAAAGAAGGACTTCATATAAAAGCTGGTTAATATCAGAGTATAAAGAACCAAAAACGTAGAGGGGAAAAATCTGCCATGGACGGCATAGCCGCATAGTCGTATTTTTAGCTATGGTGAGTAGATCAGATCTCATCAACGGAGAATTCGGCAATAGAATGAGGCATCTATTCAGATCGCCAATGGTGTTACTGAAATTACTAACCAGGAACCTAAACTATATACTGAAAGGGAATATGCATAAAATATATTAAAAATTGGATTTCAAAACATTTCTTGTTTGGTAAAAGTATATAAATAACTGACGCATTAGAAAAAAAGTTCCAGATAAAGCAGGCCACACTATATTCAATCTAGTAAAAGAATGCTATATGCTCAGTTATTAGAAAATGAAAATTCATTAATATGAATGATAGGCCTTCAAAGGATGGCACCTGCTTAAAGAAAATAACTTCTGCAAACAAGTCAAGGAAAATCTGCTGCAGTGTGGAGGCATCAGCTCTACAGTCTCAACAGGTAATGAGCATGTGCGTGATGCACAACGGTCCAGCGTGGAGACCAGTCGCTCGACAACCTGAGAACAAGCACAGTATTAGATAGGAAATGTAAAATTTGCACGGAAACATCAAGCTAATGGCATTTTCATGGGTGTATATGAAGTTCAAAAAAGTCCATTCAGTCAGGTGATTTTTTGCACCATAAAGAGAAAACAACTTTGATGGCGTGAAATATATTATCAGTAACAAAATAATTCCTCACAAGTCATCATAATAAGGGGTGGAACATCATTCAGAAATAGAGTTAACTCGAACAACGAAATTTAAGAACTCTTAATAATCAATAATTACATATTACTTTTCCAAAACAGTGGTGTCTGATGTGCTACCATTTTCAGGAGCAGTACTACATGCTAACTTATAGGTTGTTTTAAAATCTCTGAAGAATTTGTTTATTTGTTGTAGGATAGGAATCACCTGTATAATGTTTTTCACATCAATGCAGCTTTATGGTTCGTGGCCCAGAAGTTCATTTCAAATATTTTTAAAACCACATTTTAAATCATTAGTATATGATATGGCCAATACATACATGATATGGTCCGTGCACATAAATATAACTATATATACGTATATGATATGGCCAATACCACTGCACAAGTGACACACATGACACATGGTGGTGTCAGACCAAATTTAACTGGTGGATCTTTTGTGCTCTACTGGTCTAAACATGCAGACTCCGTATCATATTTTTTCCAAAGAGGAGTGCTAGCAACGCACTCTCTTTTATTGGTTAAAATTTATATGGGTCCATATAAGTTTGGTGGGACCCACCTGAATTTTAACCAATAAAAGAGGGTGTGTTAAAGCGTGTGTTGCTAGCATTATTCCTGTTCCAAGTCTCCCACACTTTCCCTGCAGCTATCGCAAACTGTTGCGCAACTTCCTTTTTATTTACCGCCAACCTATCCGGCCAGACAGCCACTACATCATCAAGTGCGACCTCCTACTGCCTCCTCTTGTTTCATGAAAAAACCCCATTGTTGTGTCGGGAAAAAATTCTCATAATATTTCAATTTGAAAAGCTCCAAAATGCCTTTATCCACTATTCATGAATATGATGCTTTGCTTTTTTAGTTTATATTCAATTGTGATTTTTTTCCCTTTACATTTGATTATTGTTTTCAGGCACAAAAAACATTTTGTCCAACCCCAAACTTATACAAAGATCCATGGTGGAACCCACTCCACCAAAATTTTCTCTTTTTACAATTAGCTGAAGGAGGAGGAAACACAATGTGTTGAAGGAGGGGGCAGAGGTTGGGGTTTACTTTGAAGAGGGAAGAGAAAAAAAATTGAGTGAAGGTGCCAACTTTTGGGGGTTTTAGGAAATACGACAGACATTAAGCTTTTTAATGGATTTAGTGTTTTATATGATGCTTTTCATTTTCATGGAGGTGTATCGAGAGATAGGTGATGAGTGGGACGACACAGCAGAGGGGAAATGGGAGTGAGGGAGGGATATAGTGTTGATGATTCACCATGCAAGCATCTGCTATTTCTGCTGTGAAATTTCTTCGTTGCCTTCACAATTATTAGTTGGGTAGGTTGGTACCCTGATCCTCTTATTACCCTTCCCAATGCACACTCTCCTATAAGGAGGTCTAACAGTAAGTTGAAAACTATCGACAGTGTAGATAGATTTTACATAACTCATAATTCCATGTATGCATAAATACCAAAATATTCATATTGGGTTCTTGAATGCCAAAGTACCTTACATCTGGCATGAGAATATGACAAAATACATATTCATGACCATTGTCATGGTAAATCATGAGCTTTTTTTCTTCCTACATCTACCAAACATTTTTTACTTAAATAATACCAACAAGTAATGCATTTGATGTGCATGTTCATGCCAACTACACGGTGCACCAATTATAATTAACAATATTATTGCTCAAAAACTTACATCCATAGGGGTGTCAATTGGCAATTTGAGGACAGTGTCACCAAGAGTATTTAAGATAGTCATCTCAAGTGACTCATCAGCTTCTAACGCTACTGCCGAGAGAGAATTCGAAGAAAGAGCTCGTCCACAGTATCCAACAAGGAATATTTCATAAACATCAGCAATTTCTTTCCATATACGGGTTCTGACAGGTTTAGTAATACCCGAATGTGGATCACCATTTGTTGATTTGGTGACATAATCAACAAGAACATTATTGAATGCTTCAACTGCTAACCTCCAAAGTGCACTATCTGGATTGTCTCGTCTTGTTGTCATACATCTGAGAAGTAACAAAATAATATAATTGCACAATACTCACAAAGAGAAAAAGGAAAATATTATACACACATCAGCAAGGTGGATTAGAGCACTCAGTAGGGGTAAGTACTGTATAATTCCTAGGTGAATATTGATACCAGTAATGTTAGCAGTAATAGTGGGTCAACTTAAAAATAAGTGATAAAGACTAAAACTGAAATTAGGTAACGTGGTATTCAAGAGATCCCTGCAATCTCACTATCCTTCAGCAACTTTATTCACCTCTATCTTACATTAGGGCCATATGGGTCAACTTTCCTCTTGATTCTCTTCAACCTCCCTTTCCTAAGAGCTGATCAAGCGGTAAAAAGTTCACCGCTATCAATTTGATGAGCAAAAAATCCCCTGAAAGAGAGCTTATTTAAAAGGTTGTTGGTGAAGAGTTGAAACTATAGCTTTTTTCTGTTTTCCATCTCTAACAGGGCATACAGATAGATCATAGCTGTTAAGAGTCCCATATTGAATGAGATGTGGCCTGAACATATGTTTATATGTGGGGGAAGTCCTCACCTTACAAGCTGGTTTTGTAAATGGTTGATTTTTAGGCCCAACCCAAATTCGAATAATAACATTTTAACATATGAACTATTTTTATGATTGGTAATTGTTGAAAGGGAAAAAGAATACAAGAGGCATATGGCGAAAAACCGTGTGTCAATAAGCATCACGGACGTTTCATTATATAATATTAAGAGCATTAATTACAAAGGAATATTACTATGGAATATGCTACTCTAGAATATATTTACAATAATAATAATAATAATAATAATAAATATCAACAGTAATAATATGAGTTGGTAATTTTTTATTTTGGAAAAACCTTGCCAAATTTGCTGCCCAACTATTTCTTGGTACTTTTAAATACTTAGATTAAAATAGGACAGATATTAATCCCTATATAACAGAATTCCCTTTGTGCAGTTATTATTATAAATACAAAATAATGTGACCTAATCTTCAGCACAAAAGCATTATTCTAAGGTGGGTACAAGTACCCAAGCTCATGATCAGTGAGCCTGAGAAAAAGTCCCAAAATCCTACTAGTCACGTCACAAACCCTAGGTGAGTAGATGTCATGGCAACCCACCCAGCAAATCTGCTGCAATTAGATCGGTCTGTCCCACGAGCACCGTCGTCATTCGTCATCTCACACACTGTCAGGCCCATTTCTTGCGTTTGGAAGTTCGTCTTCTCATTCACCACCAGTCCCAGCAGGTTTGTCAGTTTTCTCTGTCTCTGTTTTGACCATTTTCTAATGACATACAACTTCTTTATATGATGTTAAAGGATAATTAGCAGAAGACAATATTATCTTCCTTATTTCCATGTATACATCTCTAATATGGTTAATAGGACAGATTTAATCCCTACAACATTGGGATCCCTTTGTACAAATATCATTATCATCTAAAACCAAAATGATGAGACTTGGTTGTTGGTGGCTAGGAAAGGGATACCTACAGAGAGGTGGATTGTAAAGACCGAGTGATGCATCATAGAGTGCGGCCACTGAGATGACGGCTCTCGCCTCTCGGAGCGATGCTGTGATAGGGGCTTGGGTATTATGGGGTGCCCAACCCTACATCAAGTGACATGGGATGCTTGCAAGAGTATTTAAATGGCTTCAATTTTCACATATAATAGCTAGCTTTTAAGGTGGGGCTTCCCGGGTAGCTATTAAGGGTGATACATCAAGCCATATATCATAATAATACGCAAGTCCATATCAACTAATCCATAAATATGACTGCTTTCAGCTTCCAAAATTTCACTAATAATATATATTCTTCAAATTTAGAATTCATTTTCTTTATCATTTTATGTCTATTTTGAATACCAACAAAGAAACTAGAATACACGTCTCTCAATGATTAAGGTTTGGAATGCAATGCCATCTTAAGAAAAAACCCTTCAGTAGAAAAAATATTGACTGAAGCATTACGTGCAGTATTAATGTATAAAGAAAATTCTGCAACCACATCTTCCTAAAATCAAAATAGGAGAATTCTCATCAGAGGATAAATGTACTTCCACGGTTAGCATTTATCCCAAGTCATACTTCTTTACCCTGGTTTCCGATCAAAACATCATACAACCCCTGATGGTTGTAGCTAGAGTCGAGGTTGTCAGAATCGAGATTTTAGTTTGACTCTTTTTGTCTAAGGTAAAATCGAAACGTAGTCCTAATTATAAGAAGAAATCTACTTTTTAGATTCATTGAATGCTTGATGTATGTGGTCCATAATATGGTCCAAATACATCAAACATCCAATGAATCTAAAAAGTAGATTTCTTCTTATAATTAGGACCGAAGGGAGTATTAATTTTATATACATGGCATATATATATATATACACACACTTATATAATACTATAATGCATCAATAATTAAAAATTTCAACTTAATTTCAAAGCTAAAATATACTAAATCACCATAATAACATGAATTGTTTTGATAGCTATCACAATCACAATGCACCTATTTATAGTGAAAAAGAGATTGAAGTGCAATTAAAACAAAATAGCTGTTAATGTAAAAATAGTCATTAGCCAATTTAATTGAAATAGGTGTTGGATACATGCTGGCTCTTTAAATTTTAGAATCAAAACAAATATACTATTTTCACATTGTAAACAATTTGGCCATGTGTACTATGACTATCTCTTTTAAGAAGAAAGAACATGGAATCTTTGAATTACAGGGGGTAAAGCAAAACTCGTCCAAATGGCAAGGGGCAAAACACCTATTAACCCTTAAATTTATTATAAAGGCTTTATTTTATTTGCCAAATTTTTTAAGTGCTTATTTTTAATCGGTTTTTATAATACATAATTCAGCCCCCCTCTACCATTAACAGAGTAGTATCAGAAAAAACTTAAAAATCAATCAAGAGCAATTACTACCTTCCCAGGCTTTGAATAACTTCAGGGTACACAATATACTTTTCAGCTGTAGGTGCCTGCAGGAATAGGTCTACCAGCACAGGAACTAGCTTTTCTGCAAATATATAACTAGGAATGCCTGCATTTATAGCCGTAGTTGATTCAGAACCTGGAGACACTGCTACTTTATCACGTGATATTGGAATAGTGCCATTAGGTGCTTCATAGTTCACCGGAGAATCTGCACAATTGGGAATAGATTTTATTTTAAGGGAAAACTAAATTAGCTCAGATAGAACCAGATATTTTCATGTCTGAGATAAGATCCGAACCTCTTGCTTGATCTATTTTTCCATCCTCGATCTGTACATGGGTATCCTGTCTAGGAAGATACTGCAGAAACTCTCGAAGAAGAACAGGCCACATGGAAGAAATATGTTCAGTCGGACCTAACAGCGGTACGATTTCCAGTATAGTCCGTAGCACAGGTGGGACATTACCCTAGAAAATTGGAACAAAGCATTTATGGAAAAATTTATAATTAAAAATCATAATTCTGCTACAACTACAAAATAGTTTCTATCAAATATATAAAAGGATTCTTCATATAAGAAAGGCAAAATTTGAGGAAGCAGTGTCTCATACACGAAAACTACAAAAATAATCAGTTGGAACATGAATGTGCTTTTTCCATAAATTTTATTGCTGTAAAGAAGATATTAAAATTATTTCCCTTTCTTCAACTGTGCAGCGAACTAAATATGAAGGTAGAGAGTAATTCGTGATACTCCTAAGTTTACAACTCCAACTTCTGTTTTTACAACAACTACTGCCTCTGCTCCATGTGAGTATAAAGACATATGAGGATGTCAATGAAGTTAAAGGAAAAAATAAAGCCTCTTAAGTTACAAAAAAATATATACATTTATCAAGAAACTTATTACAAGTACCAGTGATGTTAAAATAAAAATAGCATTCCATCTTTGTGCTGCATTTACTCTTTACAGTCCAAACTCCTTTTCATTTTTTAACAAATCTTAGTTTTCAAATTATTTTGCGTACTTTCTATTGGGCCATGAACAGAACACTTAAGAACTCTTCAGTCAACCTGTGCAATTCGGTGAAAATTTCAGCTGCACCTCAAATTTTACACCTAGCTAACACCTTGTTACTGATGAGTAAATCATTGATAAACAGTTACAATTTAGTGACAACAGCATCTGATTGCATAGTTACTTTTCTTTTCCAAGGTAACAACACATGAACTTCACGACTCTATAATAAGTATTCTGAAAGGTAATATACATGTGGTAGTTGTAATATGCTGTGAGGATTAATAAATTGTCTTCAAATTGATTCAAAAATAAATAAAATAATAAAATTGTCTTTGTGTTGTGTATTGATACTTGCTTGCTAGTTGCTACATATTTCCTGTTGTTTAAATTAAAAATCTTTAGATATTCCTTTAATTGTACAACTTCCTAGGCAAGTGCTAGTATTCATTAAGCATTCAATGTATTTATTGTAATACCATTATAAATACAAGTTGTGTGATCTGAGTATAGACACACAGAGTTTACATATTTTACACCTCGTATGGGTTGGGTTGGAGAAGTAAACATAGCAACAACAGTAACAAATGAAAGAAAAAGTTATTAAAATGCGGACTTGGTTGTCAAAAAAAAAAAAATACAGACTTACAAATTCCATTTCAAAGTTATCATTTGTTAGCATGGATTGCTTCACAGCCAAATCTATAATTGCTAACAACTGTGTGTATATGACATCATTGAACGATCCTTGAGCCTGCACATAAATCTCTCCTGGTAGACGTTCAAAATATTAAGTGAAATCAGCCTCATGTGACTATCATTATCTGAAGCTAACTTGACTGTGGTGTAAATAGAAACTTAAAGGTGTCACTAAAATGAAAACTGATACATTACCAAGACCATGCAGAATCTCCTGCTTCACCTTGTCACTGTAACTGGATGGCTTTTTCAGAACATGCTCGTAAACATCAATTACTGAAGTCAGGTAACGCATCGGCATATTTCCCTAATTCATGAACTTCCGTCAATACTTAAATGGGTATATTTCAACTAAGACTGCTTTCTTATATTTGTTCATTGATGAAAAGTCAAAACAGCTAATGTTTAAGATGAAGGGTGTTGTGAGACTCATTTTGGCAGCTAATTTTACATCTACAAACAGAATATCAGCTTTGACTCACTGTCACTACCTTCAACGAATGGGAGTTAACATTTGTCTGCAAACAATTAATTGCAGCAAGTGCTACTTCTTTGCTACCATTTAAAATGCTATTTTCCACAAATTGAAGCAATGATTCCCAGCCTACACAGGGCAAAATTAAATCACGATTACATGTACATAATACCAAATGAAACTAAACTAGTAGATATATCAAATTTAAATAATGAACGTACCAGACCAAAAGTTACTTAAGCTTGTGAAAAAAGGAAAGAACAATCGCAATATGCGTGCTATTCCACCAAGAACAAGCACAAGGGTTTCATCCCACTGCTTCTGAGCAGTGTTGCGGCTACAAAAATCATTAGAATGTAAGTACATATCAAGATATAGTGGAATGGGTTACAAAATTAACCAAGTAGTTATCTATAGTGCATCTATAGCAAAAGGTATAGGTGTGATAATGCAGTCATAGTATCAACTTAAACACTGGTGTAGGAATCCGTATTCTGTAAACTGTTCCAGAGATTTTCAAACCTACTTTTCTACCTATCTTTTCAGTTTCCGTATTCCTTAACTTGTTACTAGAGCCGCTTTACTCTCCTCTTTCAATTATTTACTCAATATGTGGATCCAACAATTAGATTTTATCTTCTTTTTTTCTTTGAAACAGACAATATATAATGGTATTATATAAGCTTTGGCTTGCTCAATAGAAGCAGAAGGCATATATAAGCTTCAGCTTAAGGAAGAGTGTCAAGCAATGAAGGGAAAGGAAGTGATGTGGGCAATGTTGTCAATGGCAGTTTATGTCATAAGGCATAATTCCGCCATATAAATGTGGGATCGCAACCCATGGTAGCTAGTACAAAAATCCTCTACACCATGGCTGAAATTTAACAACAGAGGATGTGGGATTAAAAATATTTGGTAGTTTTGGTGCATCCAAACTAAAGAATCAAAGTCTCATAATATAGTCATATTACAATTGACAAATTTCTATACTTTAAAGTTTGTTATGGAAGAAAAGTCTAATTAGTGGATAAAGTATATTAGGACTTTAGGGATCACTATCAGGTACATTGTTCAGTCTTTTCAGGCAACAATAATATTTACCCCTAATTTTTTCTCCGCTACTCATTCTCTCTATTTTCTCAACCATGTGTATTACTGAGGCCACAAATAAAAAAAAAATGAGTATAAATAAGTCAACGACAATTTCAAATACCTGTGATGTATGAGCATGTGAACCGCCTTTCCTCCTCGAGTTCCAAGTTCTTTCCCTTGCCATTCATCTTTCGATGAAGTAGCAACCTACTTGCCAAATAACCAAAACTTTAAAATACATCTGCTTGCACCGAAAATATAGCTCTCAAATATCAACTACAATACCATGAAAGAAGCACGGTCTAATGTAGGAAATACATAATTCCAAAGACAATCTTCCCACATGCTCTTTGAAAGTTTTTGCCCATGAGTTCCTAATGTTTGGAAAAGTGTCCTGACAGCAGAATTCCGCACCTGTAAAACAAAACTTTCAGGGACAGAAATCCTTCATATCCAGCAGTAACTGTAGAGAGTAATGTTATTTAGGAGGTTAAATTTACTGGTTTTTGCTTTATTGTCCAAATTTGCCTAATTGGCATAGGAAAAGTATAAGCACAAAACAATGGGAGTTTTGAGATCCTAGGATCTGATTGGGAGGGGGTTTTTGAGGGCCAAGTCTGTATTTTAAAATACTTCAATCAAAGAACAACATAATAAATGATCATAGAATACTTCAATCACACTTAATTGATTTTAATAAAACATTCTATAGTGTTTCGTAATTTTAAAGAAAAAAGCAAGCCCTCCCCTCCCCTCCATCCAAACATGCCCTTAGAATTTGGGCTACTAATTCAACCTCACAACCTAGCTTAAGAAGTGAGAATTTTGCCCGAGTCTAATAAGGATTATTTTGGCCATATCCTCTAGTCAATGTGAGAAGCAATGCAGAGGTCATTGCAGGATACTTGGGATTAAGAAGACACTCTGCAATGGAGGAGATCTTGCACAATTGGACTAGACACTAAGGATACACTTGACTGGTGTGTCGAGTCTAGAGCAGGCAACAACGTCGAAGAAAATATGGGGGGATAGGAGCAAATACAAGTGGACTATAATTGATTAGGAACTTATCCTTTAACCACCACTTCCGACCTTTACACTGAGCATATCGGTTCCAACTTCCTCATGTTCCCTTACAACCGTGGCCATAATAGCTAACACCTCACCTTCTCCTTATCCAGTGGTTATCATTCTAATCGACCCTGTCCATCCAATATGACCATATGCAAACTTGGTTTAAATCAAGAATCATAATTGTTCTACTCTCTGATTCATTTAAGATAAAAAAATTAGTGAAACAAGTCTTGGCTGATCTCTAGTGGTTTGCTGCTATGAAAACCAAGTATAAGCACAACAGTTATACCTTTTCCTTGGTGTACCCACTTGGATTATCTTCCCTATTTTTGCTTACCCTATGTGACCTAGAACTCTTTTTTCCTACGTTTTGTGCACGCTACCTTCACAATCCCATGTTTCATCTTGCCTCTACAATCCCTCAACTCAAGCACTCTTCGTTTCCCAAAAGGGTAATTGCCTCTATCACAAGAAGCCCATGCATCTCCAGAGCTTATTTTTAGCATCTTTTTAAGCTCAATCGTGATCTTCCTCTAAAGAAAGTTGTAATACAAGATCACTGCTCCCAAGCATTCCCTTCACAGAAGATTTCTCGTTTCACAATTCTACTATCATATTGCTTCATCTATTCTTTTTTGTAATTTATAACAACAGGCTGTCCAAACTATACCTAACCATTCTAACTTGAATTTATTACTTCCTCCGTTCTTTTTTAAGTGTCGTTTTAGTATAAAGCTCTTCCCCCGAGGTAGTGGATTGTTGTATTCATTTTCCAATTTTACCCACACTTAATACACCATTTACTTTCTCTTTCCAAATAAATTTAGCATCCATTCTTCCCCTCTCCATTAAATTTTATGGAAAATGTAAAGTGGAGTTATTGAGAAAGGGTATAATTGACAAATTGTACTTTAAACTATCAAAACGACACTTAAATAGGAACAAAAAAATTCTTCTAAAACGACACTTAGAAAGGAACAGAGGGAGTATTATTTATCCTAGCAAACATCACCAGTACATGTAACAAAAGGAGGGAAAAAAGAAGGTAAAATATACCTCTGGTCTCTCATCTGCCCCAAGGTTTTGTAGTAATGAGAAAATAGAGAATAAAAGCTTCTCGTAATCAACATCTGCATAAGAAGGTCGGTCTCTTGCATTATTAGGAACACTACGTGCTTGATCCTCCATCTTTTCGTTGTCTATCTGCTTCACTATGGAACAACCACCTGAAAGGTACAACCATAATAAAACACTTGGTATAATTTCACAATAATGACAGTTTATGACAAAGATGGCTTGCCAACATAATTTAAACCTGTTTCTCTTTCTTCAAAAGGTTCATTGAGAAGTCCCTTTGCAATGAAATCAGTCATAGTCCACAGCAGCCCAACTGCTGTCAAGCTTATGTTTAACTCCGTCTTTTGAGCACTGTATGCTCCTGTCACATCAACACACCTGTAATACATATAATATTCCACTTAAGATCTCAGAAAGAGCCTGTCAGAAACTAGTATACACGAATACATGAATACAACATTTATGAAGAAACTCAAACACATTAAGTTTTTAACCCAAAAAATAGTCACAAGATAAAAGAAATCATATTTATGCATTAATACAGTATGCATGTAGGTAAGGTCAAATTTGAGATCTCACACTTGAAGGCAGTCTCTAGGTAAGGCGGACAGTCCATCATTCATTATCACTCGTAGGTTCTAAGCATAAATAAAAATTGAAAATTAGAAAACATAAAAATGTTAGAGAGGAATATTTTAAAAAATAAGTAACAATTATTTGGAAATTGGAACATGTGAATCATTGGTTCAAGTATTAAACTATTGCTAGTCAAAAAAGAGGTTTCATAAAACTTTATTTTAAAAATGGCAATGCCCATAAACACAGTTAGAGGTAGAGAGAAATAAAGATTTGTTTAAAACAAAACCATTAAAATAAATGGCCTATACTCTAGCATTATGGAATCATTCGATTTACTTCGCTGACTCCATCTACTAAGAAAAGGTTGGGTTTTTGTTGTAATAGTTCAAAATCACAAAACTATTATGAATCAAAAGCACAGCTTGGTGAAAAGGAAAACATAACAAACCAAGTCCAAAAGAAAATAATACTACAGTTATCTGCTACAATCTGTAAACATACACACAACAGCAGCGAAATCCAACAGATACACATCACTGATAAACAACTCTAAAGATGATAATCATATGTTTTAGGAGTAAAGTTCATAACCCATTCAGTTTTTAACTTTTTAGTAATTTTATGTAACTCACTTGTTTGAATTGCTTAAAATGTGCTGTTGTTGGTAAAAGGAATAGAACTTTCACAAGAAGTTTGTGAAAAATAACAACAAATAGGTTTGTGTAAGTTTTCAAAAACACAGGGGAGGAATTCTAAAATGAAGAAAATAGAGGGAGGGAATTTTTAATAATTTACTCAATTATTAACTATTAAATCAATGCCTAGAAAACAGGACAAGTAAATATTAAAATAATCGTAATTAAGTTTTTTATGTTTACAAAGAAATTTTCAACAGAAACTGCAAAAATATGGAGCCAAGGAGTGTAGATAACAGTGAGTTTTCTCTTGAAAAGGATCCCAATTAAAATACGGTACTTCTCAGAATTGACATCATAAGTAGCTAGAGAGAGGTGCTAGTAGTAAACTCAATATATCAATAGCCCTGTTACAATAAATGCTGCAAACTAACTCAAGATACCTGGAAACCAAGAGTAACAAGATCCTTCTCTGAAACATCTGCTACATACCTGACAGAAGTACAGAGATTAATCAAAGAATCACAAAAAATCAGGGGATAGGAATTAGAAGCCCAACCTCAACATTTCAAGTATATTCGGCCAGCTGTAATGAAGTTTTTCTCCGTATCTCTGGAAGAATTTTTAAAAATAACGTCACTTGAAGAAATTAAGAATAAGTAGATAAATATGAAAACAAAACTTGACCATTAAGAATTAGAATTACCTCTAAGACATGCAAAAGAATTTTCAAAGATCCAACACGAACATCTACACTTTGGGTAGAAAAATAAAGAACCTTTAGAGGAGATATGATAGAACATTCAAGAGACGTCAACTTATCGAGACTGGCTTCCATCTGCATATCATTGTGACACATTATAAATCTTGCTATGAATAAAATATGGGGTTCTGGTTATGAAAATGGTAGAAGGTCTCACTTCCTGAGATGTTTGAAGAGACTTGAATTGTTTGTAGTTTTGGAATCGATCGGAACCTAATACTGCAGAAATAGATTGATCGAGCGCATCAAGTGCCATATTTTTCAAATGTGGATTAGGATTATCAGCAAGCTGCAAAATCACATGAAAATATCAGGAGGGATAAAAATGAAACTAACATTGCCGCATCAAAGAAACAAAAGGTAGAGAAGGAAACCTCAAGAAAGTGACTAACAACTTGATCCCAAAATGGCTCAACCCCTACAGTGAAGAAAGGATGATAGAGAAATTCTCAAGCCTTAGTAAGACATTCAAGAGTGAAAATATTAACAAAATCTAAATGGGTAAATATCCTAAATATTATAAGTGATGAAAACTGAAGGACAAACAACATTCAGCGCAAATGTACATTCACTATTCATAATTTTTTAAGCCACATACTGTGAACATTATTCACAAGGATGGATATCATTCTCTCCACTGAAAAGCTGATACTTCCAAGTTTTTGACTTGCTGTTGGTCCCAAACCACTTGAAGTGCCCGACATGCATTGATGTGAAAGTTGACATAATGCAGAGAGGAGGGATTTTACAGCAGATATGTGCATCAAAGCAGAGCTCTCAAAGAGCTTTCAAACAGAAAACAATACAAGGTTAGATCAATTGGCCTATAAATTCTGAACTATTTTCATTATGGGTTTGTCTATCATGTGCAATATTGCACATGTTAAGGGTACTAAAAATAACAACTTTTTTATTGAAAAACAGCAATCATTTATTACTAAATTATATATTTAATATAAAATACACAAGTTCCAATACAAATGTACTATTTTAAACTTCTTAACATGTACAAATTTGCACATGATAGAAAAACCCTTTCATTATATGCACATCATCCTAAGTTGGGTGTGGAAGTTAAATTTATCTTCCATACCGGCCACCAAACAAAATTAAATTTGTTCTTTCACCTGAGAGTTCAACGAAGAGAGTATATTGAAGTCACTGTATTGTGCTGATAATTCCCTTGCGAACTTTGGGACTGGGGTAGAAACCTCCTGCAGATTTCATGGTCATGTACTCTGTAAACTTCTATTGAAGACACCAGAAAGAAATTCAACAAAACTATGCAGCATATGAAACTTAATTTGACACTTTTTTTGCAATGTCATGTTAGAAGTAAACAGACTAGAGTACAACAGGAGAGGATAAGATATTCTCGTGAGAAGAGGCACAAGAAAAGATACTTAGAAAAATCAAACAAGTCAAAAACAGAAAGCTCTCCAATCCCTAAAAGCATTATTTACAAGGGATAACCACTTAAAAAACCTTTACCAAGCACCAAAACAATCTAATAGGACAATCATGTCTTAAAACAGAATTGTTAGCAAGAAATACTTTTTTCTAGATATTCCAAAGAACAACATAAATTGTGTATTAATATAGAGCCATTCCATCAGCTATGGTGCAAATCCCTCAAATTGAGCATAGGAAAAGGAAACTGATCCAGATAGATTGAACAATAAGCAAATGTAAAAAGGCAAGCAACCATTTCACAGCTAAAGTCACGTGATATACATCAAGAGAAAGAGAGCTTTACATGTCTCCTATTTTGCAACAATCAGTATAAAAGGGCTGTTATCATGAAAGCATAACCTATATGGAGAAGGACCAAGAATGGTTGTGATCTACATCTCCATTCTCCAACAACAATAATTACATCGGGACTCAAAAACTATCTATGTATTCTACTTTTACTACTTTCTCTTTTAGCAATTTAAAATCAAACAACCAGACCCTTTATTCATTTACAATGACATAGCTTGGCCCTATATAAGGTGACAACCTATTATCAATATCAAGGAAAAAGGTTGTTGCTTCCATATGCTAATCCATGACTTCAGCAAAACTTGTTTCATAATTGAAGCTTGTTTTACTGGACAATAATAGAACAAACAACAAATAAAATACCTGAGTAGTAGCGTGCGGGGAATGAATTGCTCGATCCAAAGCTGCTAAAGTTTCCAAAACCTGCAGGTATTCATTATGACCACTCATGAGGTAAAAAACTAAATCTATTAACAGAAAACAGAAGAAAAATATAATAACGTACCAAAACCCAGGATGGACCCAAAACATTATGCAACCGATGAGCAATGTTGAAGAGAGTTCTCAGGGCCTATATAGTTCACAAAATCAGCCAGGGATATGTATATGAGTAGTTGCAATGACATAATCAAATATACATATCCACTAAGAAAAATTATTTGGAGAAAAATGATTACAGCCAAGGAAATAAGTACACATTGCCATACATATAACCAGAAGGACCACCTGTACATTCTTGGGTGTAAGCACAATGCTATCCCTCTGGTCAACTGATACTTCTGACCGTTTTGATACAGGAGACGGCAAAGCACTGCTAATATCTCAAATTATGGCCAAAATCTCAGTACTGTCAGCTTGAATTCTTTAAATCAAATAAATGATAAACAAAAAGTCTTATAATTGGGAGTTGGGCCTAACTCAACCCTACAAAACCGGCTTGTAAGGTGAGGATTGCCTCTACTTTATAAACCCATGTCTAGACCATCTCAGATCTGATGTGGGACTTCTTAACAGAAAGAAATAAGTCGACATTTAAACTTCGTACCTCTTCTTTTCAGTTTCAACAGGAAAATTGATGGTAAATTTGCAAAGGGATGCAAGAAACGAGTTCAAAGGTTCTACAGTTCGAAGAATCCCACAAGCCTGTGAAATCATATAATCCCAAATTTGTCTGTAAAAGTTCCAAGTTGATTTCAGATGTCACTAAAAAACCCCAAAAGGGAGATACCTGAGTGAATGCTTGATATCCCTTCAATATTTCTAATACAATGGCCTCTCCTTGCGACCTTTAAATTAGCCACGAGTCAGATGTCAAGAATATATTGAAATCATAAAAAAAAAAAAACAGAAATAGGATAAGTTGAAGCCAGCAGAGTATAAAATAATTCTTAGATAACATTTTATAAGATGAATTTCTCAAAATCCAGCAAACTATAACATTTGTCCACCATGTTGTCTACACTTAATTTTCAAATGAATACGAATAAGTTTGCACTCTACCTTTATGCCTTAGTACTAACTAACACTTCATTTTTTAAAAATACCAAACATATGCAATAAATTTAAAAAAAAAAATCAGATGCAAGACTAACATGACGGTCAATAAATTAAAAGGATGAGATAGAATAAAGTCAAGTCCATAATAGGTTATTAAACCGTGCAAGATTATTCTATTTCCATCAATATCAATTTTTAAATCTACAAAAATAATGCATGTTTAAACACAAACCTTGATAGAATAAGGGACAATGCATCAAGTATTGTCAACCACAGCGAGTCAATCATTGAGAGGCAGAGAACTGTAGTTTTACCAGTCCATTTTACAGGTGGATTATTATCACATCTAGGGGACTCGAGCTGAATTGAAGTGGAGAAAACATGCCATTAAGCAACATAACCAAAAGAAAGTATAAAATGAAGACAATAAATAAAATTACCTCTCCAATATCTATGGCTTCATCTGTTAAAGTTGCAACAGTGAAAACGACTCCCAAGAGTCCTTCAACTGCCAAAGTTATGGCATGTGCTTCACTGGCAACTAAGACTGCAGAATTTGATGCATCATTATCTAGACTCCATTCAATGCCTACAGACAGAACATCGTATAACTTGTTATCATAAATCATTCAAATATCATGATGTCCCATGCTACTACTGAACTTAAACAACCACCGGACTTAGAAAAATTAAGGCACTAAGAAGAAAGGAGGTAACTTTTATGAGTATTTAGTCAGATAGTCAAAGCACAGAAATGTATTAAAATAGTCAGCCACATCAAATCTATCCTGCCATACAGATTAATATTTCTTTTTCAGAGAACTGCAAGTCCAATTCTAATCTAAATTAAGGAACATTTTCCAGTTAGCAAAATATAGCCTGATATACACCAATAGCAATTTCTTTCTTAAGGAACATATGGTGGGATGTAAGCAAAAGCCCTTGCTCTAGCTGTGCTAAATGGATTTGGTATTTCACATAGGAACATTACTCTCTTCGCACCAGCAAATCCATAGTTTATATGGTGGGATGCCAACACTGTCATCCAAGCCTCTCATTTAGTCCTTTGAAATTTATCGCTCTAGGTTAGTCTAACCTTCAGGTTTTTGCTTTCTTTCAAGGACAATAACAACTCTCATCAATTTTTGACCCAAACTATAGTTAGGAGATATTCCTTTTAGTTATGGGTTTCCATGCTTGTACCATCTTTCTTCTAATCATTAGTCTATTACACTGATTTTATAGTGCCCTTTTTTCATGGAAGTTTAAACTACAAGGAAATTCTGAATCACATGCCCTTTTGGGTGCCCTTGAGACCTAGACTTTATTCATTTATCTTCTTTACCTATAAGAGGAGTTAGTCCCTTGACCCTTCTAGAGATTTTTCATGTAAATCTTTTTCAATTCCTGAATAAGTTACTTTCTTCTTCTAAAACGTGAAACATATTATCTAGGGAGTAGGGAGGGATACTTTTCTTCATAATAAACTGATGAGGAAATCTAAGTCTCCCTCTAAGGTCAAGTCTTATTATTTGGAGAGTGGTAATTTATAACAGAAATAATATTAATGCCAATGGCATGCTGCGGGTTCATGGGCCACATAAGGATATTTCCACTTATAGGTGTGCAATGCATTGTGTTTGCTCCGAATCTTTGCTTCAATTGTTATCAAATTGTTCTGCTTCTGTTTCTATATAGCAATCCATATTAAGTCTTTTCAGTAAACGTTGGGTCTTACATCAATGGAACAATTTGATAGATACATTGAAAGATTGAGAAACTTTGTTATAATGATCTTCTCTTTTTCATGTGTTCTTTTGTTTTGGAGGATACAATATCCTCCTCACTCTTAGTAATTCTTTCTTTCCATCTCAATAATTTTTCCCTTTTATAAAATGTTCCTATTTGTACAAAAATCGCTCCAGCTGCCAAGCAAACTAAACTAATCAAAGGGTAGCTAGATATAAACTCTAAATCATTATGTCAAATAGGGGTTAACAGTTAGACTAGTTTTTGAAAGAAAAACAACAAACAAAAAAGAAATAGAAGAGAAGACTAAAAGGACGAAAAGGCGTTGTTTTGAAAAGCCAAACAGCAAAACATAGAAAGAGCAGATAATATCCACCGTCAGTTAACAAATTATCGGCTAAATATTTTAAAGATATAAAAAACGATACTACAAAAATAAAATAATGCCTAAGTAACAAAAAAAACCCTAAGAAGAGTTGGCCTAATGTGTAGTAATAAGTAATTCATTAAACAGAAAATGGTATCAACAAATATCATCCAATTTTCGGGCTCTTTGCCCTCTTTGTAATTTAAAAAAAAAAAAAAGTATCATCCAATTACAAAATAGACAGAACAAAAACACACCACAACAGGATTACTATCAGACTTCCCACTCAGCTCAATATGAAACTCTGGGTAAACAAAGGAAAGTAACACAAATATTTGACTCCACAAAATAGACAGATCTCAACAGCATTGTTCCATCAAAATATGAAAATGAGTACCTTTGGCTTTGCTACTAAACATTCCTGCAACAGCTGCCAGGCTCTCCTCACTTGATTCTTGAAACTACAGAATGCAAACGAAGTTTTTACTAACCAAAAGCTTTCTTAAGAATAGACAAAGGACAGAAATTCAGACTCCTGCCCCCCAAGGCTATGCATGGTATGTAAAGGCTGGATGAGAAAATCTATAGTATTATAGAAAGTAGGCAATATTCAAAGCAATCAACCTGAGATATGCAATTCAATTTTTCTTTGTACCATGACTGAAATACATTGGAAACTGAGTTGGATTTTTAAGCTGTCAAATCATACCTGTACATTTGAAACAACCCTAGCAAGAGCTTTGACCATTCCCTCCACAACATTTGTATTCTTAGGGTGCCTACAATGCCAATGGATAGCAGCAATAGGTAATAATATCCTATCTTGAACCATATCTAATGACAAACAATTTAACTACAAATCCTTTTAAATGACTTGGCCTAAGTTTTATATCATACAAGAAGAAATATGAAAAAAATTAAAGAAACTGACTAGGATGTCCAATCTCTATGCGTATCAGAAATACTAGCATGGATAGAGCACCAAAAAGAAATAATGTATATATCCTATAGCACTATGAAGCACGGAAACAGACACGACACGGCACAGACATTGACACCAGGCCGGGCCTCCAAAATTTTGAGGCCTCAATTTAAAATTTTGAGGTTTTATAATATTAGTTATATAATATTTGTACTCATAAAATATCAGATATGTATTGATAGATTAATTTTAATACTCTAAAATAATAGTTATATATTGTTAATGTTCATAAAACATCATATGGGTATCAATAGATTAGTTATCTATACTCATAAATATCGTTCTACTACATTTAAATTTTAAGTTATGATGTCTCTTTTTGACATTATATATAATGATAATTATTTTTTATGTGTTTCTTATGTATAATTTAAATAAAGAATAATTTTTAATAATTTTATTTTTTTTATTAGGCCAATTTTTAATTTTTGAACAGGGTCTCCAAATAGTCGGAGACGGCCCTGATTGACACGTCGACACTGATAATAATTTGAAAAAATGACATAATTCAATGTAATCATAAGTGACAGTGACGTGTCGACACGCCTAATCCAAGGAGTGTCGGTGTCCGTGCTTCACAGCTATAGCGCATAACATTGGGCATAGGTAGGACAGAACATTGTAATTTTACAGCATATCAAATAGACCAAGGCCTTTTAGCATTGGGCATAATATAATTGAGTTTATTACACGCATACACATGTATATTGAACTTACATATCAAAATGTTGGAAAAGAATCCGCAATGTCCGGGCCTCAACGCAAAACCCCTATAGACCACCATTTTTGGTTGTTAGATTAATAAAGACTTGCAGAGTAATTCAACAACTCATACAATACAACATAACTGCATTACCCTCAAAATCTCAAGAACTAGAATGCGATGCCATAATGGCAAATCAAGAAAAGTAGCCTTCAGCAACATACTGAGAAAAACCTGCACATAAATCGAAAAAATAGCATATGTCAATTCTGTGAGATGTTATTTAAAATATATCAAAGGGGGTTGACAATAAAAGTCAACATAACAAAAGCTTTCTATCTTATTCTTAGTTTATCGACAAAAATTAAATCTCAGTTTGGGAATGACTGTATACATTCTTAGAAGTCACGGAGAATTACATTGTACATTGTACAATTTTCAACTCCCCCTGCTCCTCACACCTACCCAAATAATGACATTTGTGTTGATGATTCTCTATTTATTAGCATTGATATAGTTTCCTTATTTTCTAGTTTTCCTTTTTTAGAGAGATAATCTCTTGTATATATATTTGCATAACCTCATTGTGAATAATAAGATAATCATTCTAAACTATTCAAGATGGTATCGAGAGTTGGTTCGAAATCCTAGTTTCCTATCGGGTTTTGCCACCGCCAAAGCCAACCCTAATTTTTACAGAGCACTGTTCACGCTCGGCACAGTTCACGCTCGGCACTGTTCACCGCAAGCACTGTTGACTGCGGTATTGTTCATTCCGTGTACACTGTTCATTCGCGTGCACTGTTCATCCGCGGTCGCTGTAACGCACTTATTTTTCTTTGGTTGTTTTTCTGTTTGGTTGATGGTTTTGATTTGATGGATGTCCCACAAACTTCCGCTGCAGCCACTTTTGCTCACATTGGCAATTCTACGGCTTGTCTATCTCACTCTGTGGGATCATGGATTTTAGACTCTGGTGCTTCTGATCATGTTGTTGGTAATCCCTCTCTTATCTCTAACTTGGTACCTCCTAGAATGCCTCACAACATCACTGTTGCTAATGGTTCTAAAGCACAAGTTACTGGTATTGGGCAAGCTTCACCTTTGCCATGTTTATCCTTGAATCATGTGTTATTTGTATCCGGTTCACCTTTTAATCTAATATCAATTAGTAAACTTACTCGTTCTCTCAACTATTCCATAACTTTTTGTTCGGACTCTTTCATTATACAAGACCGGAGTACGGGAAAGACTATTGGAACAGGATTTGAATCATTGGGTCTCTATTACCTTAATCTTCATTCATCCCCCGTTTGTGGTGTTTCTGCATCTCCGGATATCATCCATCGTCGTTTGGGTCATCCAAGTCTTGATTGTGAGTCTTGTCAGCTTGGTAAACATGTTCGGGTGTCTTTTCCCAATAATGCAAATAAAAGATCTAAGTCTCCATTTGATATTGTGCATTCTGATATTTGGGGTCCTAGCCGCGTGCCTTCTAATTTAGGATATCGATACTATGTCACTTTCATTGATGATTTCTCGCGATGTACTTGGATAACTTTATTGAAGGATCGTTCAGAATTATTTAGTGCCTTTCAGACCTTCTATTCAGAGATAAAAACTCAATTTGGAAAAACAATTAGAATTCTGCGGAGTGACAATGCCAAAGAATATTTTTCCACACAGTTTAACTCCTTTTTGGCTTCTCAAGGTATCATACATCAGTCTAGTTGTCCACACACACCACAACAAAATGGTGTAGCCGAGCGGAAACATCGTCATATAGTTGATACAGCTCGGACCTTATTGATCAATGCTCATGCACCTTTAAAATTTTGGGGAGATGCCGTTCTCACTGCTTCTTATTTGATCAACCGCATGCCATCCTCGGTATTGAATAATGAGATTCCACATTCTCTTTTGTTTCCTAGCAACTCTTTATATTCCGTCCCTCTTCGAGTGTTTGGCTCCACTTGTTTTGTTCATGATCTTTCACCCGGTCGTGACAAATTGTCTGCACGAGCTGTTAAGTGTGTATTTTTGGGATATTCTAGAGTTCAAAAAGGGTATCGGTGTTATTGTCCTTCTACGCATCGTTTTTATGTCTCTGCAGATGTTACTTTCTTTGAAGACGTACCTTTCTTTGCAAAACCAGATCCAACAGAATCTACTCCGCAGGTTCTACCTATTCCATCAGTTGAATTCGAAACATTTGTCATTACTCACAGACCTCTACAACCACAGATTGGTCCCGAGTTTAAACGTTATGGTATTACTTATGAGCGTAAAGGTGTTCGAGTTCCAGATACTGTTCCTACTAACTCTAATGATTCGGTTGAAGAGACAACTCCTCCTCTTTCAGGTGGTTCAGATTCAGTTCAAATTCCTTCTCCTGTTGCTGATTCACCTAGTCCTTCTACTGATTTACCTATTGCTCTTCATAAAGGTAAGCGGTCTACTGCTAATCCTCATCCTATTTATAATTGTTTGAGTTATCACCGCTTGTCACCATCCCACTATGCCTTTGTTTCTGCTATATCTGCCATCACCATTCCTAAGACTGTAAAGGAAGCATTGGCCCATCCAGGATGGCGACGAGCAATGATTGATGAAATGACTGCACTGGAGTCCAGTGGTACATGGAAGCTAGTCTCACTTCCACCAGATAAATCGACAGTTGGTTGTCGTTGGATCTTTGCTATTAAAGTAGGCCCTGATGGACAGGTGGATCGTTTGAAAGCTCGATTGGTAGCAAAAGGATACACTCAAATTTATGGTCTTGATTATAGTGACACCTTCTCTCCGGTTGCAAAGATGGCATCTGTTCGTCTTTTCTTATCAATGGCTGCTATGAAACATTGGCCTTTGTATCAACTTGATATTAAGAATGCTTTCTTGCATGGAGACTTAGAAGAGGAGATATACATGGAGCAACCACCTGGCTTTGTTGCTCAGGGGGAGTCTGGTCTTGTTTGCAAGTTGCAAAAATCGTTGTATGGTCTAAAGCAATCACCCCGTGCTTGGTTTGGAAAATTCAGCAAGGTAATTCAGCAGCTTGGCATGATTCGGTGTGAAGCAGATCATTCTGTATTTTTCAAACGATCATCTTTGAACAAAGTTATTTATCTTGTGGTATATGTCGAAGATATTGTTATTACTGGTGATGATCAAGAAGGCATTAAAGACCTAAAGAAACATTTATTCAACAACTTCCATACCAAAGATTTAGGTCGATTGCGTTATTTTCTTGGGATTGAAGTAGCTCAGTCAAAGGATGGCATTGCAATCTCTCAAAGAAAATATTTTCTTGATATCTTAGAAGAAACAGGGATGCTTGATTGTAAACCAGTTGATACTCCCATGGATCCTAATGTAAAGCTTCTACAGAATCAGGGGGAGCCATATCCTGACCCTGGTAGATACAGAAGGTTAGTTGGAAAACTGAATTATCTCACTATGACAAGGCCAGATATTTCGTTTGCAGTTAGTGTTGTGAGTCAATTTCTAAATTCTCCATGTGATAGCCATTGGAATGCTGTAGTTCGTATCTTGAGGTATATTAAGGGGTCACCTGGGAAAGGACTTGTTTATTCAGATAGAGGTCATACCAACATTGTTGGATATTCAGATGCAGATTGGGCAGGTGATGTGAATGATAGAAGGTCTACTTCAGGTTATTGTGTTTTGATTGGAGGTAACTTAATTTCATGGAAAAGTAAAAAGCAACCTGTTGTTGCAAGATCAAGTACAGAGGCAGAATATCGTGCTATGGCACATGCTACTTGTGAACTTTTATGGTTGAAGAACTTATTACAAGACTTAAAATTCTGTGAACTAGGTCCTATGGAACTTATGTGTGATAATCAGTCGGCATTGTATCTTTCTTCAAATCCAGTTTTTCATGAGAGGACTAAACACATAGAAGTTGATTGTCACTTTATCAGAGAGAAGATCCATTCTGGCGTCATTAAAACTTCTTCAGTGACCTCAAATGATCAGTTAGCTGATATTTTCACCAAATCTCTACGGGGACCTCGAATTGATTATATATGTAACAAGCTGGATGCATTTGATATTTATGCTCCAGCTTGAGGGGGAGTGTTGATGATTCTCTATTTATTAGCATTGATATAGTTTTCTTATTTTCTAGTTTTCCTTTTTTAGAGAGATAATCTCTTGTATATATATTTGCATAACCTCATTGTGAATAATAAGATAATCATTCTAAACTATTCAAGAATTTGCACTGACCATTTCTGTAATAACTTAAATCTGTGGGTCATGTGGCTGGATGGAAAAGGAAATAGAACCTTACCTCACACTCGGTGATAAGAGACGAACTATAAAGCCTTATAATATGAGCAACTGAGCGCAAAACCAAACGACGAAAGCTAGGCTCACCAGCTTCTCCTTCAACCTGATTGAAATAATTAAAAAATATGAACAGTGTCCTTTTACACATAAAAAACAGAAATAGAGAATCTCTATAGTGATATAAAGCTATCATGCTACATTGTTCAGGGTACCTCAGCATTAGTACGGAGTGAGGTCATTAGTATTGAACATATCTGCCGCCGTAAAGCCTGACAAGTTTTGTGCAAATATATTAAAATAAATTAACAAAAGAAATGCTGGTGCCTGGTATGATTAAAAGACCAGCAACTACATTCTGATTTAGAACAACAATTCACCTGTTCATAGGGTAACAACGTTCTGAAAACAGCCACATAATTGGACAAAATGAACCTGAAATACTCAACAGATAAACCAATAATTTAACTTTCACCTCTGATGCGTTTAGTAACCAAATTCAAATGTTAATTTTAAGTTACAAATACACACACACACACTAGTTAGAGTACCCGTGCAAACACATGGGGATAACAGTAAATGACGGCCACATTACAAATATGATGAGTATTATCTGTATTAAGCCGCAATCTAATGGCCATAATCATTTAAAAAGATTAGAATATAACATGATACCAATGTGGACTACCAGATTGGGAGGTCTAAAAGAGCCCTCTCTTTGACAAATAAAAAAGACAACCAGATTGGGAGGTTAGAAAATACTCCCTCCGTTCCTTTTTATAAGAAACAGTTTGAAAAAATTACACATACCAAGGAACACATTGTAAATAGTTCTTTTCATTTAATACTCTTATAAATTTAAACTTATTTCATCTATACCCCTATTTAATTACTCTAAATTCAATTAACTTACTTATTTTTAATATTCTCTTTCATAATAAATAAGGGCATAAGTGAAATTCAACATTTAAAACATTTGAAAATTATCAAAGTTTCTTATAAAAAGGAACAAAAAAAATTTCACTTTTGTTTCTTATAAAAAGAAACGGAGGGAGTATATCTTGAGGAGTGAAGGGTTGCAAACTTAGATAGAAACTGTAACTGTTTTCCCAACTGTTTTCATTGATCTGAATGTTTTGTTTCCATTGATCGGTAAAGAGGGTAATTGCATTATTATATAATTAGCCATAACCAACTCTTAACCTACACACAGTGTGTAGGTTAACTGTAACTAATTACAGCTGTTACTACAGCTGGTACAATCCTATTGGCTTGAGTATTGACAAAGATACTTCTCTTATAAGAGTGGAGATAATTATTTCCATCTTGCAGCACATTTTGATTTCCTGTTTTGCTTTAATGAATAAGAAAAACAAGAACATCCATTTTTTCAACCAACAAAGAAAGGATAACATGATAAAATAAATAAACACTACTTTGAACATTTCTTGTGAATAAAAAAATACTAATACTGATCAGGGATTCCTGGTTCATTCAGGTGACATTTAAGCATAAGAAAACAATGGAATAGATAGTTGATTCGAGGTATCTCAACCAAAATATCTGATCAAAGAGTTGCTGCAAAATTGCATAAACCACAAATTCCAAAGTATTTCTTACTCGAGAATATCAAGTGCAAATGTCCTTTGAAGAATGTTTACGCGCAACCAACTTGCCTGTAGAATAGACAGGAAGTTAATGTCATCCAGTAAGAATAGCATTTAGTATCACCATGACCACTAATTAAATCAATAAAAAATGAGTGTTGAAACTCTTAGGGAGAGTTTACCACCCATTTGGGTCCCACAAGACTCGAGGGATTAGTCTATGCAATAAAAAAAAAGAAAAAAAAGAGAGTGCTGAAACAGGTTTCTTAAGACTCGCACACATACAAGAATTTCGAACAAAATGGATATCATGCTACAGGGAGAAAAAAAGTTCCAAATAATCACATACAGATCCACCTGCAGCAAGAGATGTAAGGTCTTCAAGCAAACGCAGTCCGAGTTTCCCAGTTTCAGTCAATGTCTCCCTCATCACAAGAGGCCCTCCATATGTAGATTCGTGATCTAATGAGCTGCGTGATTATTAACATGATATAACTTCAAATCGTGACAGTTACATAGTCTACATGTAAAAACACTATTAAACAAGTCTCTCTATAGAAGTAAAAAAGCTGAAATGCACTTAAGTCCCCCTCCTATTTTTCCTAATTCGCAGTTTTAGTCCCCCATTTCTAAATCCAAAAATATAGTCCCACAATTTATAAAATTTCGAAGATTTCTTCTTCACCAAATTATAAGCTTTTTTTGCCAATATGTTAAGTTGAATAATGAACTAGCAAGTCACAGGATGGTTTGCCATTGTATATGTGGATTAAATCTTACTATTTTATTTTTCATATCATTGAAGTATTGTTTTAAAGATTAAAATTTTAAAAATATAAAACCCTAAAAATAGTATCATATTTCCCCAAAAATATGCAGTGGCACATCATGCAATGATTTGCCAGCTCATTATTCAACATGACACATTAGTAAAAATAAGCCCAAAATTGAGCGGTGAAAAAAATTGTTGAAATTTTATAAATTGGGGGCCTAGATTTTCATATTTAGAAATGAGAAGACCAAAGTCGTAAATCAACCAAAATAGGCAGACCAAAAGTGCATTTAAGCCAAATAAAATTAATTTACATACACACTTTAAACTGCAAAACATAACAAAAGAATAGTGATCTGCAATTGTATTCACAAATGGGAAAACATACTCCGACAAATTGATGCTTCGGTTAACATCACCAGTAACTGAACTAGTCCGTGAGAGCTGGCGTCCAAAACCAAATTTACCAGCAGGAAGAGACTCGGCCAAAACTACTCGATCAAAAACCAAGGCCACTGCTTGCCTGAAGGTAGCTGCAGCAGTGCTGCAAAATAATTGCATACAAACATACATATAGGATACGGAAGCTAGCTGATTGTAACATTACTTATTTTATATATATATATGAGACCGAATCAAATGACACCAGTAATCAGGAGCCCAACTTAGATACTAACACCAATTAATAACTTCATGTAGGATGCGAAATTTACCAAACCGACTGTTGAATTCAAAATTATTATCAAGTAGGTCAAGTTAATAAAGTTTCATACAAATCAAAAATCATTTGACACTTGATCGCACTACTCTGTTTTGATGGATAACATATCAGTTAATAGATAAGAAAACACTCCTTATTAGATAACACACAGGTATCCACATTATTAAAAATTTGACATACATCATCACAGAGATAATACCATACAGCGCCAACGATCAGACTGGTAAATTTCATTTTCTACATGAAGTATTTAATCGGTGTAATCTCCAAGTTTGACACTTGGCGTATTTGATTTAGTCCCTATAAAAAGGGATATTTATATGAATGGAAGGAATAGATCTTGGTCACATAATCATACAAGGATGGTCAAGATTGGAAGTTATTTAATGGACACGTCATGTGGCCACTTAAAAAGCAACACTATTTATAGTACAATCTAATGACCAAGATTTACTCTCCTGCTGTCACATAAAAAAGTCCTCTTAAGTACACAAACACACACAGAGTAGGTAGGTGTGGGCGCTTACTTTCGCACACTATCAGAAGATCGGCTGTTTTCAAGAAGCCTAAGACAGATACCAAGAGCTTGAGACATAGTATCCTGAAATTAACATGATACGGTGATAAAAAGTCAGACACATATGTAAAGGTGACAACAGTCTGACGTTTTTATATGAAAACATTGAAATTGAACCAAACTTGGACTACATAATATTAACAACTAGTCTGTCGTATCATTTTTATCAGTATTTTCATTAATCACATCATGATTTAGCCATTTGGCTAGATGCGGCCTTACATGGTTTGTCTAACCACCAGGGCCCCAAATGCCCTAAGTAAAACTTCCCCTTAAAATTTAATCAGCCATTTTCTGTACTGTTATATGTCATTAGATTTGCTCATTCTACTCACATAACCATACAAGTGTGCACCAAAAATAATGATAATGAGAAAAGTGCTAGCAAAACTCTCTTTAAAAGTCACTCTTCAATTGTGTGAAACACATGTGGGTCTCACCACTTTATGTGGAACCAATTTCCACAGTATTAGAATTTGGGAGGCTTATATTCAACCACTAAAGCTAGCTTGAGAGTTGAGGTTTGCACTACCCTTATAAAGACTATCTATGCCATATCTCGAGCCAATGTGGGACTTCTAACACCCCCCCCCCCCCCCTCACGTCCAGGACTGAACAAGATGCAACGTGGAATCAACAACAACGGGTGGCCCAAATATGGGAGGTCTTCTCCACAGCAAACAACAAATGAATCTAGGATACGCTCTGATACCATATTGGAATTTGGGAGGTCTATACTCAACCACAAAAGCTAGCTTGAGAGTTGAGGTTTGCACTACCATTATAAAGACGATCTATGTCATATCTCTAGCCAATGTGGGATTTCTAACACAAAGTAAGGGGCCCACATTGAATTCAACCAATTAAAGAGCGAGAGTTAGAGAGTGTGTTGAAAAGAGTGTTCCTATCACTCCTCTGATAAGGATGGTTTAGTATGCATTACAAAGTGGAGTGATAAGGAGGTTAGGGGTTCGATCCCCACCCTTAGTAAAAATAAAAATTAAAAACTAACAATATTAATTACTGACATTGGCCATTTAAAAAAAAAGTCTGCACCAAAAATAATAATTCGATTCAATAGTATGCTTATATTGGATTAGGTGCAAGGTATGGCCAGCCTAAACTATAAAGCTAAGATAAATACTAAATAGTTCAGATTAAATGTGTTTCAACTAGAACTTTGAGCAGTGGATCCAGTTTCTGCTTTCACATAACCCTAGCATCTACTTCAATTTGAAAGAAGAAGAAAAAAAATTAATATTCCGTAAATTTTAATTCATTTTCATTTATCTAAGATAAATTTGGAAATCTGGAGTCAAATCTTTTTACTGACTTGAAATTGAAATAGAAAAACAGGAAAGGCTTGATGATATAGCTTCTCCAAACTTGCAAGCTAGTGCAATTGATTTGTCTGAAGATTTACAAGCCAAATTAGCATTTCTGCTTCATGGATTTCAAGAACTTCTCTGCAAAGAGGAAGTGACGTAGATGTTGAAGAATGGAATTAAAGAGATACAAATTCTAGGTTTATTGACAGGGAAACAGGTAGAAGAATAATTATATTTTACTAGAAATTATTTCTGAAAAAGTAATCCTTGTTAGGCAGTCTTTTATCAATTAAATTTATGTCTTATATACTTTTGATAATTTTATTTTTTTGTAGTTTTTTTAAAATAAATTGTTAATTGATTGAATGATTCATTCACATAAATTTGATAAAAATGTTTTAATATTAAATTAGTACACAAGGAGATTAGAAAATATTTTAAATAGGATAAAATAAATAGATAATACAAATGAATGAACATTAATATTTATCCACCATTTTCATAACAATATTAGTTTGCTTTATGGTTGGTCTTGGGGTTCATTTGATCTGCAAATGGATGGTTATTGGACAAGTGACCGAGTTACAGGACAACTTTTTGTACTTCACTGTGTTTGATGATCAGGGCACAAGACAAACAGTTTTATACTTTCTGGGGTTTGATATGTTAATGTACTAGGCAAAATAATACAAAATTTACTGCCCTTTGTGATGTGCAATGTTTGATTTTGCACCATATAAAGACACAAAACAAAATTTTCAAGATATAATTTTTTTTTCTTTATTGTATTTCAATAAATAACAATTATTTAAACAAGATTCCTTTTTGTGTGATTTTTCTAACGTGAATGAATCGAAGGAACATGAATTTGTGTGTATAGTGATAGTAACATGAATGAAGACAAAAGATGAAGGAAAAAGTACACAAATATAAAGAGGAAGTAAATAGGGATAAGTAATACAAAGCATGGAAATGGAATAGAAAAAGCAAAGTATAGAAATAGAAATTAAAATGAAAGCAACAAAAAAAAATATTCAGATAGAGAGATGAGAGATGGAGGCTTCACAGGGTTACAAAGAGAAAGAGGTGAGTGAACAATTTTGAGAGTACTACATATATTCGAAGAAGCGAGAAACCTGAGGATAAAATAGTATTTATTTAATTGTTTGCCAGCTGGAAAAAAATTTGTCCCCTACTTTTGTGGGTAACAAAAAAGTGGGGCGTTGTCCTCCGTAAATTTTTTAGTGCTGTCCTTTTTTCCATTTTTAAATCAAATGTTGGACAACTATTTTTGTTTTGTCCTGTCTCTCATTTTTTAGCAGATCAAACGCACCCTTAGTGTGTTTTTCATCTTCAATTTGAAACACATTTGGTGAACTTATTCCCGAGAAGATGTCTCGATAGTTTTATTGCATAAATATTACTTTTAAATCCACCATATTATTTTAGAATTTTTATATACTTTCTATTTATGTTGGATTTTTGGCTCCCTGGAGTCCACATTGATTGATCCATAAACCAACCTATCCTAGTAAAATAAGGCCTTGTTGATATAATCAAATTTAATTGTGTTATATTGTATTTAGATCATTACATAACTATAGCTCGTATTTCCTTTTCCAATAATTCTAATGAGTTTTGTCGCTAAGTATTGTTAACTCATTCATCCCAACATGTCCTTAACAGAGTAAAAAATAAGATAAGGTTCAATACCTCTACGAAGTAGATTGTCTAATCATAATGTCTTAATTATATCAACAATCCTTGTCACAATACATGGTCGTTATTTAGATCTACTACTTTTGTTTTGAACAATCTCTATCTACAATCAGCTTATCTATTAAATTCCAGGTCCATGTAAGCTATAATACAGTTTACAAATGGAAAACAATAGCACATATAGTTCATGTTATTGAATCTGACCTCATTTTCAGGGTGTAAACGTGACTGGAAAATTATTGATATTGTTTGAAGGGTCTTCAGCTGAACACCCTCATCCGCCATTTCAGCATGCTGCAGGGGTTAAGCAGAAGCTTATCAATGCATGAGCAAGCCTCCTTACTTGAATAAACATAAATATCACATTCCAGCTCTTGCATAAATCCGTTATAATTGAACTCAATAATCAAATCAATAGCAATCAAATATAACAAGGCCAAAAAATAAATATAATGACACAACCACCGATATGGCCAAAGGTAAAATCTCGCTGTAAGTTTTGAAACCATAATACAATATAACTACTAGTTTTAAGCTTACGTCTTTAAGTGTAGATAAAATCTCCCTCAGAGCAGATGGAGAAACAGCATCATGAGAGATCAGTTTCTGCAGACACGAGAGTCCAATAATGCTAAGCTTGACTGTTCGAACCTCACACGCCATCAAAAAGATCCGTAATATGTCGTCATTGTGTGCAATTTCACTAGGACTTGATAATGTACGAAGCTGCAAGTAAGAGACATAAATATTATATAATTGCCATTTTCATCAACAGGTAAAATTGGACAAAACATGCGCGATACTTTGAAAACTACTTTCCTAGAATTATTACACTTCCGGCGTCTAACATAACAAATTCAGAACGTTGCAATGAATTTTCCGTCACCAGAACTTTCCTAATAATTGATCCGATCATCATTCAACAATTGACATTAAAATTTTCCGAGCAACCAAACCTCAAGCATTTACATTGCTTTAAACTAAAACCTACAACTCAATTCACTCACGCTACATTACAATAATTGCAATGATCTACCAGCTAAGAAGTTGAAATTGAAATCAATAGAATCACATTTTTCTTCCTTTAAAATCAGTTCATAAACTAATCAAACACTTCAGCACAAACTTCCGATTGGAAAATTCGAATCGCAATGCAGAAGAATTTCACATGTTAACTAAAATCAAATGCAATTTAAAAGTTCCGTGCTGAAGAGTAACCTTGAGGATAGCGTGCTCTGCACCGTCTTTAACAGCGGGATATCGACGGCGAGCTTCTGCGGATAGAGCACGGAGGTCGGATTCCAAGACCGCCATGAAAGCCATCTCGGAAGAGCGTCGATGGAGTGAGGACTCACGGTGATCGATTTTGTTATGGAATTTTCACCACTCGGGAGAGAAGCCTGGTGCGAGTAGATCTTGAGCCTACGAGAAAGACACAGATCCGCAACACAGTGACTCACACGTGTGGAGAAATTGGGTCGATGTAAAAGAGGAAGATTTGGGCCTAAGTAACCGCTATTACAGTCCTTCACACCTCCCAATTTCTTCGCACACTCCCCTTTACAATTTTTAATGATTTTTTTTTACTTGCAATTTTTAATTATATTTATTCTTGTTTGTGTTTAATTTGAATTTTAATAGACTAATATAGCTTTGGTTTTATTTTAAGGGTCTTGCTAAATTTTTATGAAAATGTATGAAGTCAATGCATTTGTTTTTTACAAAAACAAAATGATATTCGTTCATTCGAATTAATAGAATATATCAAATACAAATACAATTACATATTCGACAATGTCTAAACCGTACGGATGAATCTGTGAACAAACTCACAGTATCCAAGTTAATAGCATATACTGGCAAAATGCTTACTCCAAATAATATGATAAAAATAAAATGACCATAATGTTTATGTTTCCGTATCTGCAACGTTGATGTTCAAATCATTTATTGAATCTGTAATTGAATGAAACTGATGTTTCAATAGGAATCAAATGAAAATCGCAATAATATGGAAAATCAAATAGTGTTGCACAAGACAACGAACAACACCCAATGCCACACTCAATCGACAAAATCATGAAAAAATATAAAAGAAAAAAAAAATAGATCTATGTGAAAACCACTTATTTATATTAGAAAAAGAAAAGAAAAGATGTAGAGGGTTGATTCTAGGCCTAAAATTACCTAAAACTACCCCTCTCATTAACGAAGGAGAGAAGGAGTTAGAAAAAAGGGGGAATTCTTTTTTTTTTTTGACTAAATATTGCTTATAGCATTTCATTAATTAAAATGTGTTCAATACAATTTGGTACATCGACCAAGATCTGGAAACTAGCAGACAATGTGGCCGCCTTAGCTAAGTTATGAGCAACCTCATTTGCTTGTCTCCGCACAAACTCTACACTCGAGTTTCTATAATAAGACGAGAAAATTAATTTACAATGATCAACAATAACACCAAATTCAGTAAAGTCTCGACTTGAAGAATGAAATCTATCAACCACTCTTTTAGAATCCAACTCAAACTCCACCGGTCCTAAATTGAGCTCGTGCACCCAAGTAAGGGCAGACAATAACCCAAGCGCTTCACCAATATGAACATCACATTTTGGTGAAAACCATTCAGTCTTGGCTGAAATAAAGGCTCCATGATCATCTCTAATACAGACGCCAATTCCGACTCTGTTAGAATTGACTGGAAATGAAGCATCTATGTTGCATTTTACTCGGCCAGCCATAGGTTTACGCCAAGATCGTTGCACTTCAGCCTGCGTTGTTGTACCCGTTGAAACAGTAGCATCACGCACAGCTCTCCAGTCCTGCAACATTGAAACAGCGCGAGAAAAGACAAAACTTTGAGCATCAGTGACATTGTTCCAAATTTGGTTGTTTCGTTGCTTCCAAATGCTCCACAAGATGCAAGCAAACAAGGCTGCATCATTCTTTGACAGTTGCTGCAGAATGTGAAAAATCACAGATTTAACGTCATTATCACTGATAGTAGAGCTGGATACCACCTGAGAGAAAACAGACATGCTCCACACATTTTGACTACTAGGACAATTGAAAAAAACATGCTTAGTATCTTCTTCCTCCACATTACACAAAGCACATACTGACGGACAATCCACTCCTCTAGTCCTTAATCGGACCCGAGTTGGAACACAATTTCGACAAATACGCCAAAGAAGATTTTTAACCTTTGGAGGAGCTTTAATTGACCACAATAGATTCCAATCACCATTAACTCACAAATGAGAGGTATCAAGATTCTCCACACATATTCTATAAGCACTTTTAACGGAATAATCTCCATTATTTTCACCACGCCAAATGCGTTTATCATCTGTGACTGAAGAATAAAGTGGGGTAGCAAGAATTCTATCTGCGGTTGGTTGATCAAACAAGGACAACACAATATCGGTGCTCCACTCCTTTGGATTGTGCTCCATAATGTCAGAAACAAGAAAGTCAGCATAAAACAAATCAACATTATTAACAGGTTCAAGAGATGAACCATCAGCTAGCCAATTCTCGTTCCAAAGTGGAATGTTATTACCATCACCAATTCTCCACCTGCTTCCTGCTCTAAGAATAAATTTGGAATTGCAGATACTCCTCCAGACAAAACTCGGGTTGTGGCCGAGACTAGAATCAATAAAGCTACACTTTGGGAAATATTTTGCTTTGTACAATCTAGCAATTAGAGTATCAGGATTAGTCCAAATGCGCCAACCTTGTTTACCCAACATTGCCAAATTGAAGACAGAAAGATTTTTAAAGCCCATGCCTCCATCATTTTTATGCATAGACAATTTCTCCCAAGAAAGCCAATGAATGCCTTTGTTCTGAGCTCCAGAGTGCCCCCACCAGAAGGCATTTAACATCTTTTCAATTTCATCAATCAGAGAAGAGGGAAGCGTAAAAATACTCATAAGGTAAGTTGGTATAGATTGAAGAACAGATTTTATGAGTACTTCCCGTCCCGCTTTCGACAAGCATTTACTGTTCCAAGCATTAACTTTCTTCCAAATTCTATCCTTGATAAAGTTGAAGATGGATTTTTTACTCCTGCCGATCAGCGATGGTAACCCCAAGTATTTACTAGTTCCAAGCACAGCTTGGACACCAAGAGTAGTTGATATAGTATGTTGATCCGATTGAATCACATTTCTACTACAAAAGATCTCTGATTTCTGAAAATTGATAGCTTGTCCAGACGCCGCTTCATAGGTAGCAAGAATATTCTTCATAATTGTCGCTTCAAAACTGTTAGCTCTAAAGAATAAAAAGCAGTCATCTGCAAATAGGAGATGAGAGATAATGGGAGCATTTCGGCAAATCTTCACTCCATGAATATCTCCTCTTGCTTCAGCCTGTCTAATTAGAGCTGTTAAACCTTCCGCACAGATAATAAACAAGTAAGGCGATAAGGGGTCTCCCTGACGAAGTCCACGGCCTGGCTTAATAGGATCAGAGACATTATCATTAACAAGGACAGAATAGTCGACGGTTTCCACACAAAGCATGATCCATTTAATCCACTCAGAAGAGAAACCCATTTTAATCATAACACCTCTAAGGTAGTTCCAGTCAATACGATCATAAGCTTTACTAATGTCCAGCTTGAGAGCCACATCACCAAACTTACCTTTTGTTTTGGACTTCATATAATGAATAACTTCAATAGCAGTCATGGCATTATCAAAAATGGATCTATCAGGAACAAATGCTGACTGATTGTCAGATATGCACTTATGAAGGATAGTCTTTAGTCTATTAGCTAAGACTTTAGCCACTAGTTTGTAAACAACATTGCACAAAGAGATGGGTCTCCAATCTTTCATAGAAACTTGAACATCACCTTTAGGAATAAGAGAGATATTAGTCATGTTAAAACTAGCCGGAAAGGTACCTGATGCCAGCCAGGAGCAGCATTGTTGGTAGACTTCGTGCCCACAAATAGGCCAAAAGTGCTGAAAAAAACCCGGATTAAAACCATCAGGACCTGCACATTTATCAGGCTTCATGGAGAACATAGCCTCTTTAAATTCCTCTAGAGTAAAATGCGCTGTGAGCATGTCATTATCAGTCTGAGAGATGGTAGAGGTAATCAGATTGATGACAGGATCAGTAACACTATCTTGTCTTTGAAAAATATCCACAAAATAATCACGAGCTACTGTACATGACTCAATGTTGCTGGTGACCAAAGAATCAGAAGAATCCATCAAGGAAGTAATTCTGTTAATCTTGCGCCTGGATGTGGTTGAAGCATGGAAGAATTTAGTATTGAGATCCCCGTCTTTTAACCAATGAGTTTTGGCACGTTGACGCCAAAAAGTATTTTCTTGAACCAAGAGAAAAGAGATACGCTTCTGCAGTGCATTAAACAAATTAATATTGTGTGAATCAACTTGAGTTCTCACCTTTTCAATTTGTTTCCTACACTTGTCCACCTCACGTCGGATATGATGAAAATGAGTTTTACTCCAAAAAGTTAAATCTGAGGCACAACAATTAAGCTTCTGCACAATCTCTTGAGAGCCATAGGAATTCCATTGCTCTTGAACAAAGGGGCTGAATTCCGGGTCGACAAGCCAAGCATTTTCAAACTTGAATCGATTTTGTCTGCGCCTAATACGAGGCCCAGGTTCACGGATCAGCAGTATTGGATAATGATCAGAGGCAGGAGCCGGTAAGTTTTCCAAGATAGCATTTGGATAATAATTGTGCCAAGATTCAGTAGCAAGAGCACGATCTAGCTTTTCCTCCACCGCTCTAACTGTTCCAAGACTTTTAAACCAAGTAAAAGGGTACCCCTCCATGTGAACATCACTCAGTCCGGAATCTAATACAGCAGAACGAAAACCATTAATAAGCCAAGAAGCTCTTTCATGTCTACCTTTCTTTTCAGATGGCGCCAGAATGTCATTAAAGTCACCTATAACACACCAAGGAAGATTAGAGAGTTGTGATAGATGTTTAAGAAACTAACTTTTATAAATGAAATGCTTAAAGAGTTCTTTGGAGACACTCGTTAACATTTTTCTTATTTTAATTGAGTGGTGTATGTTTAATATGGACTTAAGAGAATTAGTCAGTCATATGGTTTATTATTATTATTATAAAAATAGGAGGAGTCTTTCTTTAAATATTGACATAGAGGGTCGGTCCAATGGTAAGACTAATAACACAATTGTCTTTGGCCTCTAAAAATATTTCAAAAAATTATTTACTAAAAGGCCTCATATTCTTTATTTTTTGGGTAAAAAAAGTCTCTTGTTTATAAATTTAATTACATGTTATTTAAATATGATTGTTGACATCAATTGTAGTCTTATGGTGAGATATAATGAAGATTTGTTGAAAATATAGATGAAGATTTTGAGGAAAATTTGGTTGTACTTGATAGGTATAAGAGCGAAATGAATGTTCAATGATTCTTTACAACATGCTCTTATAGTTGAAGGATGATTAGAAATTAAGGATTTTTTGGAATCAATGAAAACAAGCTCAGGTCATTTCGATAATGATTTTTTTTTTATGCAAATAAAGTTAATTCATTTTCGATACTTCAATATATGGTGGGCAATAATTATAAAATTGGAAACTAACTATAAAATAAGTCGTCCAAGCTAACTCCTGAACTACTCGATTTGTTTGTCTCCTAGCGTAACTGACCTTCCAATTATTATTAGTAATCAACATCCGACAAACATATTGATAATACTACCAAGTTCACAGTAGTTTGTGTGTTCTGCAATAACACTACCTGCAAGCAGTCAGTTTCAATTTAAATAGTTGCATTCTCTATATCCATAGTATCCAGCCAACGAAGAGCTTCTCGCACACCCAAGCTTCCACCTCCGCAATCTTTGGTACCCCATAAATTATTTCGAAAACCCTCTCACAAAATGTTCGTGCTCGTTGCGAAGACATGCTCCGACACAGTACGCATTCTCTGTCGATGTTACATTTAAATGTTTCTGCTGCCGATTTTTGCCAACCAAGTGCTACAGTTACTGTTGCGTCTTGTTTGTTGCTGCTCTGCTGCGTTTTTGCGCTCTTCCAATCATGAAGTGTATCTCTAGCTCGTTTTATAACATAAAACTTGTTGGTATTTTGTCATGCCAACATCTTTGATTTCTTCTCCACCGTAATGCCCGGAGAAACATAACAATCTTGGCCATATATTATCATCATCATCATCAATCTCTTCTATCATATTAAAAATCATGGCCACAAACCGAATATCATTCTAAATGTACCATATGCCATATTTCCATATCTTACCAAACTTCGATAATGATTTTTTGGAAGCAATGATAATCACATATGTTACCAACAACTACGGCCAGCCCACACCCATATGTCGGATGTGCGACGACATCAGGTCTCAAAATTTTGATATCATTTTGAGGGCCTTAAAATTTGCAGACCCTATAATAGTTATATATTTTTAATGTTTATAAAATATTAAATGTATATCAATAGATTAATGATAACCTCTAGTAATTTTTAGTACAAGGTCCTTAGTTCAAATTACTATCATGTCTCTTTTTTTTTTGCATTATTTTAATTTTTGGCATTTTAATCATTGATTATGATGTATCTTTTTTATGTTATATATGATGATAATTATTTTTTACATGTTTTTTATGTTATTTACAATTTAAATACAAAATGATTTTTAATTTTTTTTCTTCATTTTTTATTAGAGGTCATTTTTAATATTCGAGCAGGACCTCTAAATAATCGAAGATAACCCTGCCAACAAACAATTTGTTATTAATGTTCAACCTCAAAAACGTCAACCACACTCCTTACCATCTTATCATTCATATAGATATGTTGTAGATGATCTAATCTCATTTGATGTTACTCTCACTCAATGCATCACAGCTAAAAGTATTAAAATGAGCTAGCTCGTATGGGCCGACCCATCAAGTCCGAAGTTTTTCCGTATTTGGGCCTTACAATTTCAACCCAGTTTTTTCTAGACTTTTTAACCCAATTCGTTAAAACCGATTTAAAATATGGGCTAGCCAGAATGAGTCATGGGTAACCCGAACCCAAATAAATTAAATAAAAAAATTTAAGAAACTGTTTTTGGAGAATTTTAACTTAGTTTATGTTATTTTGGTTGATTGGTAACTTGTTTTAAATGATTTGAACTTTGTTTATATTATTAGCCAAGAGGCCTTGTCTTTTTTATTCGTTGTTTGATATGTGATGCCTAGATTTAATTTGTGTTGTGATTTGGTTTACTGGAAATACAATGTAGGTTTGGATATTTGAGTCTAATTTGTGTAAAAACAAATGGTCTCTATTTGTAATGTAAAAAATGCAATATAGATTAGTCCAATTTCTGAAAAAAATTATTGATCATATATATATATAGTATGTATGTTTTTTGCCAAAAATCTTGTTAAACAACATAATTTAAAACAAGATAAATAATTCTTTTTTGCCATTTTCATTTTTTTTAGAAAATAAAAATAAAAATGAGAGCTAGGTCGAAAGTCGTATAGGATTGGGCTCGGACCATATTTTATCCAACCTGGTTTTCATCCAATTATTTTAACTCTACCTGATGTAGCCCCGAAGCCCGCTCGACTCAGTCCTAAAAAGACGAAATAGTATGTTTTGAGAGCTCTAATCACACCAAATCTCAATTAGTAAGTAAAAATACTATTGTATTATTCATTATTTTACAAGTGCGTGTGTGTTACACATTATAAAAATTGGACAAGTTTTTGAAGAACTTTAAAAAATATATTTATTTAGTATAAATTTTTTAGAATGATTTAATATTCATACATTCCCAAACTATTGTCCAAAATTGTGTTATATAGGTTCTTGAAATTTTCTAAAATAATCAATATTTATTCTCGGTAAATTGCCAAAAAAATTCAATATTCATGTAATTTTAAATTGCTCAAAGAATTTTTTTCTCTTTGTGAGATCAGGATTGATTTGACAATCAAATTGTTTCTTCATTTATTATGGAATGTTAAATTAGTTTTTAGTCCCTCTAAATATATCAAATTTTATTTTTAGTTCCTTTAAAAATTTTCTTCGAATTTTGGTTCCTCTAAAATTTTAGTTACTATTTTTTTCTTAAAAGTTCATGTACCATGTTCTAAATGACATTTTTTGAAAATATATCATTATTAAGATCTTAAAATATTATTAGTTTGATTATTTAACTATTTAATCTTCAGTTTAACAATTTAATCTTTAATTTGAAGTTAGAGATAAATTAACAAAAATTAAAGACGAAATAGTTAAATTATTAAATTAATTATATTTTATGGTCTTAATAATGATATGTCTTAAAAAAAATTGAAAATTTCGAGGGACTAAAGTTCGAAAGAAATTTTCATAGGGACTATACAAATGAAATTGTACATATTTAGAGGACCAAAAGCATATTTAACCATTTGAGTTATAACGCAAAATTTGATTTTAAATAAGAATTTTCCTTCTCGAATAGAATATTTGAGATATTTTATGGTTGACATCCAGTCAGCTAATCAGGGGGTACATATCTTGATGTTAATACTAATTAAATACCACTTACATGAAGGTGACCTATTGATAAATCTTTGGATAATCTTAATTATTTGATTATTACTCGACTTGACATATCATTTTATATGTTCAACAAGTCAATCAGTTCATGCAATCTCCTCATTATCATATTTGTAGAAACTCAGGAAGATATAAAAAGACATTTGTATATATTTTTGTGTTGTGTTTAGGTACAAGCAAGTGCTCCTATTTATATTATAGGATTAGAGACAAAGAAATAAAGAAAGTAATTACACATAAATGCTAATTGATCCTAACATAATTACAATATAAAGTATAATAATAAGAGAATCACAATATATTGATATATCGTAACATCTCCCCTCAAACTCAAGTGGGTGGAGCATTAACCAACTTGAGTTTGGATACTAAAGTGCGGAAGCGACCGGGTGAATGAGGTTTTGTGAACAAATCAGCCGGCTGGTCAAGAGTGCCAATGGAGATAAGATGAAGTTCACCACGAAGAAGATGTTGACGAATGAAGTGACAATCAATTTCAATATGTTTGGTGCGTTCATGGAAAACATCATTGTGGGCAATTTGAATGGCACTACGATTGTCACAATATAGACTAGTTGGTGAAGATTGTGATGTCTCTAAATCAGCAAGAAGCCAACGAAGCCACAATATCTCAGAAGTAGTATCAGCAAGAGCACGATATTCAGATTCAGTGCTAGAGCGGGCTGTTAAGGTTTGTTTCTTGCTACGCCAGGATATAAGGGAATCTCCAAGAAAAATACAAAAACCAGTGGTGGAACGACGATCACTCGGATCACCGGCCCAATCAGCATCAGAGTAGGCTCTAAGAATCAATGAGGATGTAGCTGAGTAATGAAGACCATAAAATAAGGTACCCTTGATATACCGAATAATCCGGAGGACGGCAGCAAAATGCGTGGAACGTGGTGAAGCCATGAATTGGCTAACAAGATGAACAGCATATGAAATATCCGGCCGAGTAACTGTGAGGTATATCAAACTACCTACGAGCTGTCGATAAAGAGTGGCATCGTCAAGTAAAGTACCATCTTGAGGAGTAAATCGAATGTTAGGTTCGAGAGGAGTCTGTTCAATTTTACAATCAGTGAGACATGCTCGAGAGACGAGATCAGAAGCATACTTAGCCTGTGACAGAAACATGCCATCACTTGAAGATAATACTTCAAGCCCCAAAAAATAACTTAATGGTCCAAGATCCTTCATCTCAAAATGTTGACACAAAAATTTCTTGAGCTCTTCAATTCCAATGGAGTCATCACCAGTGATAATCATGTCGTCGACATAAAGAAGCAATACAACAGTGCCATTGTCAGTTTTCCGAGTAAAAAGAGCAGAATCATGAGCACTAGAGGAGAAATTCAATTGGGTGATAGTCTTGTGAAATTTAGAAAACCAAGCTCTAGGTGCTTGTTTGAGACCATAGAGAGCCTTACGAAGACGACATACTTTGTTTTCCTGACAGGTATATCCCGGAGGAGGACGCATGTAAACCTCTTCTTCTAATTCACCATTGAGGAAGGCATTTTTAACATCCATTTGAGTGAGTTTCCATTGGCGAGTGGCAGCAATAGCAATAAGAGTTCGAACAGAAGTGATACGTGCAACAGGGGCAAATGTCTCCTCATAATCAATACCATACTCTTGAGTGAACCCTTTTGCCACAAGACGAGCTTTGTAACGCTCGATAGATCCATCAGAAAGAGTCTTTATTTTATACACCCACTTGCATCCCACGAGAGTCTTATCAGAAGGAGGATCAACAAGGTCCCATGTGTGGGTTTTCTCCAATGCATGTAATTCTTCCTGCATAGCCTGCTGCCAATGAGGATCTGCAGATGCTTCCTTATAGGATTGTGGTTCATGATGGTGAGGTATAGTGGAATAACAATGATAATTATCACGAAGGTAAGGAGGTGGATTTCTTACCCGTGGCGGAAGCTCAATAGTGGGGGGTGCAGGATCAACAGGCGAAACATCATCATTAGAAGTGGATGGAATATCAGAAGGCATCGGAAGCTCATTAGGTGAACCTACATGCGTTTCAGAACCTGCAATTGTGTCACTGGGAAAATAATCGACATCAGGGTTAGTAAAGAGAGGAGTTGAAGTAGAAGGGATTGACTTAAACTTTGACAAGGAAGAGAACATTATATGTTCCCAAAAGACAACATGACGAGACGTACGAATGCGTTGGGATATTGGGTCCCAACATCGATAACCTTTGTGTTCAGTCCCATAACCAAGAAAACAACAAAGACGAGCACGAGGCTCAAGTTTAGTATATTCATGGGGCTGAAGGAGGACAAAACAAGCACAACCAAACACCTTAAGTGTGTTATAATTTGGTGTAGTGAGATAAAGACGCTCAAAAGGAGAGACATTGCCGATGATAGAGGAGGGGAGACGATTGATTATATGGACAGCTGTAAGAGCAGCTTCTCCCCAGGCGCGTTCTGGACAAGAGGCTGATATAAGCATAGCACGAACTGAGTCAAGAATATGACGATGCTTTCTCTCAGCACGACCATTTTGTTGAGATGTATATGGACATGAAAATTCAGACAAGGTACCCTGCTCATGAAGAAAAGATAAGAGTTTGGAATCACGATATTCCATTGCATTATCTCGGCGAAAAACCTTAATTGTTTTGGAAAATTGTGTTTTAATCATTTTGGCAAAATTAATGTAAATTTGAGGAAGTTCATGCCGATTTTTCATCATGAATATCCAAGTAAACCGAGAATAATCATCAATAAATAACACAAAATACCGAGAACCTCCCATTGAAGGGGTAGGAGCAGGACCCCAAATATCAGAATGCACAAGATCAAATGATGAATTTGAAATAGAGGTACTTTTATTAAATGATAAAGCTGGCTGTTTAGCTGTTTGACAAGAAGTACATTCAAGAGACTCATTTGTAACAGACCCTAAATGACCTTGAGACACAAGATGACGCATTTTTCCAATAGAGCTATGAGCAAGACGACAATGCCAAATTCGAATGGAAGTATCTTTGGAAGCGGCACATATGTTAGGCACTTGAGGAACATGTAGTTTAGTGAGCTCAAATAGCCTTCCGGTCTTACATCCAGTCCCTATGAGTTGTCCCGTCCGTGGATCCTGCACACGACATCCAGAGGAAGAGAATGTAAGTTCATAACCAAGATCACATAATTGGCCAACAGAGATAAGGTTAAAACTTAATTTTGGAATGAGATATGTATCAGGTAAGCTTAAATTAGACAATGAGATAGAACCTTTATGGGTTACAGGCATAAGGGATCCGTCAGCAGTGTGAATAGATTGAGTAGTGTTATTTTCAGATAAGGAAGAAAATAAGTGAGATGTAGATGTCATGTGATTACAACAGGCAGAATCTAAATACCATTTTGAATTACCTGGTGCGGTGGAAAGAGCAGCAGGAGTATTACCGTTATCGTCACCGGAAGGAATAAGTTGTCTAAGTAGAGACTCAAGATCACTGACAGAGAAGGTAGACTGGGAGGATTCTGCAGAACTATTGGCAGCAGCAGTTGCAAGTGCAGGCTTCGAAAAATTAGGACGTTGTTGATTCTTCTTTTGATCAGATCGCGGAGGACGAGTGAGACAGTTCTGAATCAAGTGTCCGTGTGTTTTACAGTATCGGCAACAATTTGAAGCAATATGACCCTTTTTCATGCAATTATGACATTCCACATTGGGGTAATCAGAGAAAGAATGTCCAGGCTTGCGACAATGACGACAAAAATTGGTAGTTTTATTGGTAACTGCGAAGGCAAGGTCATTTTGTGGACGATGAAGTCCCAATCTAGTTTCTTCAGACTTAAGACAAGGAAGAGCATTCTCTAGTGTAGGTAAAGGGTTTTGATGCAGCAGAGATGCTCTCACTGGTTCATAATCATCAGTCAGAGCCATCAAAAATTGAATTAGCCGAATACGATCGCGATGCTTCTCATAAGTTTGTAGGTCAGTTGCATCTTTCAGAGAAGGTTCACACGAGGCTAACTGATTCCATATTGCTTCCATTTGTGCTAAAAACTCATAAACAGGCTGACCAGATTGTTGTTTCAAATTACCAAGATCTTTCAACAATTGATACTGATGAGATAAATCAGAAATAGTATAACGTTGTTTTAAATGATCCCATACCTCTTTGGCAGTCTCAAATCGTCCAAACTGCAGATGGATACCTGGAGTTGAGGTATTGCGAAACCAAGTAATGATCTGGTGATTCTTGCTATCCCATTCCTCTAATTTATCAGCAAAGGCTTCAGGTTGTTCATTAGCAGCAATTGTGGGACAGGTTTTATCACCCGTAACATATCGCCAGAGTCGCCGACCTTTCAAGAATCCACACATTGCTTCAGCCCATTGATTATAATTAGAGCCAATGAGAGTAACTGTAATAGGGAGAGTAACTGTGGCTTCAGATTTCTCCATTATGACAATGGCTTCAACGGAACTAACACTGTTAGAGAAAATTTTATCTCACCCTAATAGTATATGAAGGAACACGTTTACTAAGTGAAGGAGAGAAAATTAATTGATGAAATGCTTACTGTTCTTGATGAAGTTGGTATATGGTGATTGGTTGGGAAAATAACAAAAGGGATCAAGATAGTGCTTTAAGAGATTGAGATGGAATGAAGCACCGAAAGTGGAATTTGTGGTGTTTAAAATCAGTGAAGCACCGATTACAAGTGCGGTGGCGGCGGTAAAAATAGGAATACTCAGGAAAGGAATTTGTGGTGCTTTAAAAAATCAGTGAAGCACCGATTACAAGTGGTGGCGGCGGTAAAAAAAAATAAAATAAAAATACTCAGGAAAACTAGGAAAAGGTAACAGCCGAAGAAAATCTAAGCTCTTGATACCATGTAGAAACTCAAAAAGATATAAAAAGACATTTGTATATATTTTTGTGTTGTGTTTAGGTACAAGCAAGTGCTCCTATTTATATTATAGGATTAGAGACAAAGAAATAAAGAAAGTAATTACACATAAATGCTAATTGATCCTAACATAATTACAATATAAAGTATAATAATAAGAGAATCACAATATATTGATATATCGTAACAATATTCACTTGGCAATGGTTTATCGTATAATTCTCTACTTTTGACAAGTACTCAACGAGGTCTCTTTTGCAGGAAGATTCCTAAGTTGTTTGGTTACAATGATACTAATTGAGATAGGTATCCTAACACTCAACAATCTGTCACTAGCCAATTGGTTCATATATCTTCTTTATTCGTTAAAATCTTGCTCCTCGCCATATAATTCTACTCGACAAATACTCTCTTAGTAAGGTTTCTTCTCACCCATGGGAAGGTTCCTAGGGTGGTTACTTGTAGTAATCCTAACTATAAAAAATCTACCATCGGTTGGTGCATGTTTCTTGTTTATTCGTTGATCTCATGAAAAAGTAAAAAGCAAGCAAAAGTCTCTAAATTCACTTTAAATCGGAGTGTCATGTATAATGCTTGTTTTAAGATAACTTGGTTTCGTGATCTTATGATTGAATTTGAATTTTCCCAATCAGAACCAACATTTCTTTATCCTGACAATATAAGTGATATTCAAATTTTCGCAAGTTCCATATTTTTATGAGTGCACCAAATATATTAAAGTAGACCAAATGATTAAGAGACACAATGTCCACCACTCATGACACATTTTGTTAATATATATATTTTAGGAAAATGCTACTTGCAGCGAACGGATTTATCCCGAAAGCTTCACGAATGCTACTTGTTAATATTTTATTGGCTTGACTTTCACACTTATCCAAACTGTGTATGGTAATGCGGTTCCTGAACTTTAAATCACAAGGACGTGAATACTTCGCGAAATAAAATTCGCTAGAAATAGCACTGCTCTCAAAATCTACAATATAGTTATAACAAATTTATGACTAAATTTAATGTAAAAGATTCAAAATTCATAGCTACACGGTCACTTATTGAACTGTCTGCCCAAACGTTATCATTCAACAAAGTGTTAATCAAAACGTTGTTCAACTTATTTTAGACCACGCTTATCGGTAGAGCTTGAATGAGAATGATTACTTCTTTTATTTAAGCTATTTTGCTAGTATGCACTTCAGTCAAATGTCATTTGTTCAACTTCACGCCTGATGGATTCAAAAAGTGGTGAAGATATGTAACGTTCTCCAAAACTAGGAAAAATAGTCTGCACAAAAATTATTCAACAACAACATTTATTTTCTCAATGGAAAAAATATGTATTAAAAATGAAAAAAAGTACAAAAGTACTAAATAAAAAAAAATATGAAGGATTCCTGTAAAAACTAAAATAAAATAATGAAGGATTGTAAACTTACAACAATGAGTTTTCCTGCATTTTCTGGTCTCTTTCCTATTTTTATTGCAGCTGCTGCTGCAGCTCCTGATGAAAGTCCCATCTGCAAAAAACATTTGTATAATCAACATGAAAAATAATGAAAGTTTAACAGATATACACTAACTAACGATGTAATTTTTTGTTTTACACAATTATTGAATCATTTCATACCAGTAAACCTTCTTTCAAGGCAAGCAATTTAGCAGTCTCTATAGCTTCTTCACTTGAAATCTGTAATTTATAATATAACCTTGTTGGTCAAAATATAGAATCCCTTGTATTAGCATCTAGAATTAGAAATGTTGTTTATGTATTCCATAAATCACAAGAATTAAAGATTCAGAATTAATATTCCTCAATGTCACTATGAATATACACAACATCTGTAATTCGTAATACGTGTATGGGTGTAAAATGTTTATACAAAACTTATCAAACTGACAAACCAATCCAATCCAATCCAAATTGAAAATTAACCAATTTAGTTTGGTTCAAACTAGTTTGGCTTGGTTTTCAATTTTCAATATTCAATATTAAAACCCGATGAACCGAACCAGTCCTCTTAAACTAACACAGTACTATTTTAAATATTAGTTAAAATAATATGATGAAAATTGATTATTTTTTTTTATCAAATAAATGAAATTATGTTAGTTTATTTGGTTTTGTATTATGTTAGTTTATTTGGTTTTGAGTATGCTGTACGAATTTATTTAATTTGAACTTACTTGAAAAATAGAGAGCATAAAATAGTTTGAATGAAAATATTATAATTTAAAAAATTGATAGTAGATAATACACAAAAAAAAAATAGCAAAAAATACATATGATAAATGTATATTTAAAAAAAGATTCCTTCAAAAAACCGACCAATCAGTTTGTTTGATTCGATTTCAATTATGAAAACACTATAAACCAAACCAAACCAATTACATTCATAAATACATGTCAACATATCCAATAAATCTTAAATCTATTGTGCAACATATTAACAAATAATGGAGGTTAATGCAAGAAAAAGAAAGAAATGGAAAGTTGGAAACAAAAGAGTCTCATTTTATGTTAAGGAAAAGACAAGTATTTAGATCAAAAGAGCAATGTATTAGTGTTGCAAGCTACCTGAATAACTTCATCTAGGAGATCAACTTCCAAGACAGGGGCAATAATACCAGAACCGAGCCCTTGTATTAGATGTTCGCCTTAGAAATGTGAGCAAATAAAAAAATCAATCATTAAAGGGCATCAAGTTGATGCCTAAGGACTTGCTTGAATTAATGTCAAGGAATTAATAAAGTTATGACATAGCAAGAAATTTAGTAGCTGGATGTCTTAACAAGAAATCCAAGGGCTACATTGTCTTTGTTCATAACATAGGAATACAACAAATTTACATCATTATATTGTGATAGATTGATTAAAAAACAATACTATAAATTATTCTTGAATTTCTCTTCTTGACTTATAACCTTCCATGATAAGATCTGTTTACATTTTAACTTAATTTAATTTTATATTAAATTTTACATTATTATATCTATATAATTTCCAATTTGAAAATTGTTAGTATATGTTACAAAAAAATTGTTGTTCTCGTGCGTTGCACACTTGCACTGGTACTCCAACTAGAAACACTAAAATTAGCAATAGAAAATTGAAGACCAAATAGAGATATTATGAATTGTAAAAATCACCTGGCTTTCCTCCATTTAAAATTGCACTTTCAGTAGGTTCGACGCCATACACCTGGTGAAAAAAACAACATAAATCATAAAGTTTGCACAAATAAATATTAAGATCATCGACCGTTGGTTGGTCCAATAGCGATTGATGCTGGACTTAATAGAGAGAACTATTAGAATAATATAAAATCATTGATATGCCCTATCTAGGGGTGTGCGTGGTTCAAAACAGAACCAAATTGAATTAAAATAAATGGTTTATGAACCAAACCAAAACCACTTGTATCCAAAACCAGTTTATTTTATAAAATTGGTTCAATTCAGTTTAAAACCAATTCAAAACCAGTTTATAATAAAAAACCAATTTCTTTTATTCACTCTTTGAATTGATAACAAAAAATGATGTTTTTAACCATATTAATAAATAAAAATTAATTTCTTTATTTTTGTAAAATGAAAATCATTTTCTTTACATAAAGATACTACAACTTATATTATTTTTATATATAAATTGTATTTTGAATTATTTTAAAACCATTTTTTATTATTTAAAAAATTAGTTATTTTTAATATTAATTTTTCTTATTTGAAATAAAATACTGATTATTATTATAAAAAAAAGATTTTAAATTAAGAAAACTATTTTTTAAAATGAAATAAAACAGATTTTTTTTTAAAAAAAAACAGATTTAAAAAAAAAACTGATTTAAATAAAAAAGACAGATTTTTTAAAAAAATAACAGATTTTAAACAAAACAGATTTTATTTTATTAAATAACAAAATGATTTTTTAAAATTAAATAATAGTTAAAATATTATATTTATTATTAAATTAACTAATAAAATAAGAGTGGAGGTGGCTGCCGGAGCTCCGCCGCCGGCCGCCGCACCGGTCACCTGAGAGCCCCGCTAGCCGCCGCGCTGACCGTCGGAAACCACCGCCCGCCACGCCGGTGCCGGAGGTCTGGCATTGACCGCCGCCGTTGACCGGCCGGCACCACCACTTATTTAATATATTTATTTATTTATTATTATAATTATTAAAGTTGGTGAATTGATTTAGGGAGGTGTTGAAAGTATGGATACCCAAAATTGATCCATATTTTAAGTTTGAGCTTCAGTTTTTTTTTGGTTACAAATTGGTTTTTGGTTTATTTTTTTCATGTTTGGATTGGACTTTTTAAATTGGTTCAATTTGGATACTAATTCAGTTTGTAGTATCCAATTTATTGGCACACCCCTAGCCCTATCCTAACAGCTTAAGCTTTTGAAATAAACGGTTATTTGAAATGGTATCAAGGCCTCTATGACTAAGTGGTCTAGAGTTCGATCCCCTGTCCCCTCACTTTCTAATTAAAAAGTGAAATTTAAGCATATGGTAGGTAAGCCTATGCATTATCCACGCTTCAAGCCCAAATGGGCTCTTGCGTGAGGGGGCGTGTTAGAATAATATAAAACCATTGATATGCCCTATCCTAATAGCTTAAGCTTTTGGGATAATCAGTTATTTGACAAGAACCACAGTTCGATCCCCGCAACAACAATCTAGAAGAAGCTAGAACCACTTGATATCAGAACTGACCCACAACCAGATTAACTGGTCCAGGGCCGGATACTGGTGGTGAAAAATAAATAAATAAAATATTAAGATCAAACTTGTTCACATATTCATACCTTGATTTTTGGGTTTGTCTCCTTGAGGAACTTCCCAGTACCTGTTATTGTTCCCCCAGTTCCTACCCCTGCAACCAAAATATCAATTCTCCCTCCAGAGTCTCTCCAAATCTCAGGACCCGTGGTCTCATAATGTATCTAAAACAATGACAAATTAATTGGCTATAGTGTTTTTTTTTTCTCCCTCTTTTCAAACTATAGTATCAATCAAATTACTGGCAAATATGAATCATGAGCATACCTTTGGGTTAGCAGGATTTTCAAATTGATTGAGCATATAACTATTAGGTGTCTTGGCTAGTATCTCATCTGTTTTCTCAAAAACTCCATCAGCTCCTTTAGCAGAGTCTGTAAGATATACCTCAGCTCCGAAAGCTAGTGGTATAATTTTTCTTTCAAGACTCACATAAGATGGCATAATCAGTAAAAGTTTATAGCCTTTTAGTGCTGCCATTGATGCCAATCCTATGCCGGTGTTACCACCTGTTGGCTCAACAAGAACAGTCTTTTGAAAAGATTAAACTTATATCATACATTCAACAAAATCAACAATAATATACTATATGTGGTTGAATAACACAATTGTACATGTAAAATTTGTAAAAGTGCATGGCTTTACTATTGCATGTGTCTTAGTATAGGTAAAAACCCGAGTCCCACATTGAGAATAGATAAGACCGATAGTTTATAAAGATCGGTATCCTAGGACCCCGTCAATTGTGTAGGAAGTTTATAGATAAGACCAATAGTTTAAAAAGTGAAAGTTGAACAATATATAAGTAAGATTTCATAAATTTAATTTCCGCATTCACGCAGTTGAAATCTCCTAGAAATTTGAATTATACCAAAATCTATATATCTAACTTGACTAATTACCTTTCCAGGTGTAATGAGACCTTTCTTCTCGGCATCTTCGATCATGCTCAATGCTATCCTGAGTGAGAAAAAGGAAGATTATCATTACAAATTCTTATTTAAGAATCTTTAAACCTTATAATTCAAAGACAATTCTAATTTAATCAAGACATTAGACTCAAGTGGTTAATGAGTTCTCTCTAAGACGAATTATTCGAGAGAAACTGAGTTCAATTTTTGGCGGGAATAATTCTTGACCTCACAGTCAAACTCTCTGGATTATCAGAGTCCGTTCTCTTGAAAATCAAATGGCTAATAAAAAAAACTAGTTTGTCAAACTAAAGAATTCCATTTCCATACCTATCTTTAACACTGCAGCATGATTGCAAGTATTCTAGCTTAGCAGCAATACGAGCTACACACCCTTCAGTAATGTTGTTTAAATATACCAATGGAGTGTTCCCTATTAACTTCACAATTAAACAAACAACAAAATTATTATTATTTTTAAAAACTAAACATAAAGATTAAAAACAAAGGGGCCGGACCAGGTTAGACACTGTGCGGCCTCCGCCAACTTTTAATAAAATATTTCATTTGATAGAAAATTATAGGATGTTAATTTTAATATATCTTATTAACATATCAAATGATTTTAAATTAATGTCAAATTTTATATTCATGATTTATGTTATAATAGTTTTCAATGCAACGATAATTTTGTAATGCGTATATGCAATAGAGAATTATCATATATATATATATATATATGTGTGTGTGTGTGTAGTTTTATAATAAGGATATTATTAATTAAGCTAAACTTCATTGGCTAATTTTTTTAACTATTACAATATGTCATTCTATGATATTTATATTTATATATCTATATTAATATATAATAATGTATATTTTGTCAAAAAACTAAGGATGTTTATAAAATACCCAATTAAATAATTTTTCCAAAATAAACATTTATTTTGAGAAACATGAAATTTGATTTAACACTAATAATCTTAATCTTTTAAAAAAAACTTAAATATTTATGTAAGGAATTTTAACGTTATAAAAAGCACATTTTTATAAAAAGATATCTCATAAAAATGATTTTTATAAAAAACTATTAATAATAACTTTTTAAAATTTTATGATGCAAAAGAATTTGTAATCAAATAATAAAATACTTAAAACGACATTTTCAAAGAAACTATTTACTTCAATTTTTCATTTAAACTTTTATAGACAAATTGTTTGTTAAAAACATAATGAAAAAAAAACAATACAATATAAAAGTCATTTTTAAAAAAGGTAAAAGTAGGACTTGTACCAAAAAAAAAAAATTAGGACAATAAGACACTGAAAATAAAAGATATGAAACAAAAAATAGTTATTAAGAGAAAATATTACTTCAGTGATATCTTTCTTGATTGCAAATTGTGGCTCCATGTTATCTGATGAACAAAGCCTGCAAAAGCTTGATTGTTTAGTTCCTTTAATAAACCAACAATAAAAGAAAACATCATAAAACTGAAAAGAGAAAAGTTGTAGTACCAAGCCAAAGTTGAATCACTTATTAATTAACTTGTATATGTCTTCAATGATTGTTGAAAAACAAACAAGTTTCAGCTTGACCGTGTGTGTATTTATTAGATTTTTTTGTTGGCTTTTGATCACTTGGCCGGTGTAGTAGTGTGGTCCTAAATAGCATATTGCCATATTCATTTGTGGTGCTAATATATGGTGTGGATAAGAATAATTGTACTCTAATCACTTTGTTTCACTCGTTTCCGATAAGTTAGATCTTATTAACTTTTCTTTTTATAATGTTCTTCAAAGCATTTTGTGTTTAATCTTTCTCTATCATGCAAACTAAAATCCAAAAACCTATGTATGGAGTTCACAATCATAGATACTAGGCAATTGGCATTTTTTTTGTGCTGAACAGAGCTATCTAGATAGATATATGCAGGCAACTCTCGATATGCGTTCCATTTTAGAGATTCTTTGTGCTCGGGTAGGACCATAGGTGATGATGGACCGAGAATCACTTTTATAGCAGTTTCTCACGGTTATTAATTTGAGTGATTAAATTTAGATCGAACAGTTCAAAACTATAAATACAGTGGAAAATACATTTCCGGTGAAAACAAAGTTCTCCCTAAAAATATTTAACACTATATTTGTATTAAGAATCACACATTGAATATGAGATGACCATAAATGAGTTTATAAATAGAGATAATCATCATCTTACAAGTCAGTTTAGTAGAGTGTAGTTAAACTCGACAAAAAATTTAAATATGGTGCCAAAGCCTCCTCTAACATCCATTGAGTTAGTTAATATTAGTTTTATGTACCAAGTCCAATAATGTTGGACGGTAATCATCACTTTACAAGTCACTTTTGTAATGTTGAGTTAGGGTCAATCATATTTTGAATTCGATAGAGTTACACAAATAATATGATGCGTGGATCAAATTAACAGTAAATGTTCCATTGGAAACCCAATCACCGAGGATCTCCTCCTCTTCTACGCCGAACCCAGCCTAACTGGATGCAGGCCCAAGGATACGTTAGCATTCTATAACGACCAACATTAAAATGAATGACATTTACTATCAATCATGACTTTTCAACTATTATTTACAAATGAGGGTTCAAATCTCACATTTTGCAATATTGAAGCATTTTTTTGTTAAAAATAGTATTAAAAAGCTAATTTGTCATGCACAAGGATCAAACTCACATCCATCACATTAAAGACAAGTTTATTTACCACAAGGCCACTTCATATTTGTTTATAAGTGACGGATCCAGAAATTTCATTAAGTGGAGGTAAGGTTATTTATCATATAAATTTATATAATATAAAAATATATAAATTCATAACCAATAAAATAATAACAAGATTATAATTAAGCAAAAAAATGAGATAACAAAATATAATATACCATTGTAAATCCAAAAAAAAAATAATTAAAGGCACCTTACTATTAAAGAATTACAATGGCTCTCTTTGTTGCTTCATATTTAAAAGTTTCCATAATTTTTATTCATATTCAACACTAATAAATATATCACTCTATATTTTACTAGAAGAACATTCACCCATCACCCATGTTATCAGAGAAACACCTTTCAATATACCCAATTTTCTTTTATTTTACTTTTCCATTTCTAGCATATTAAATAATATATTTCATCCGTCCCAAATATTTAGTCCTTTTAGTTTTTTTTAATTTTTTCCCAAAACTTTGGTCTTTCAAAAAATCAAGACACAATTAATGATACTTTATCATTTATACCCTTACAAAAACTAAAGCAATCATTAAATGTATTTTCTCTTTCTTAAAAAAGTAAGGGTAAAAATGACTTAACTTAACAATTTTTGTTATTTTTGTTGGGTTTCCATGAGGATGCAGCCACAGGGGATCATCCACATTGGGCTTAAGAACAACTTCACAAATGAATTGGACACCACACTTTAACCCAAAACCTTAAGGTAGGGGTGAGCATCGGTCGGGTTCGGTCGGATTCGGGCCGAAAATTGTAAAACCGATAAAAACCGCGGCCTCTTAATTTGGACCCAATTCCGACCGTCTACATCTTCGGTTTGTTCGGGTTCGGGTCATACGGGTGACGGGTATAGCGGGTCGGTTTTAATGGGTTACATTGAAACTTTGTTGTTACATCTAAAATTTCATTGATCAAAAAAATATTATTCTTCAAATAGTTCAATATTTCGTACACACTGCAAAATGATACAATAAAAATGATGAGATGCAATTATTTTGTTTCAAATTTGTTAAATCAACGACGATAATAGATAGCAGATGAGAAGTAAAAATGAATATAAGTCTAGACTATTGAGTAGGGTCTGACAAGTGCAACAGTCTGTCGTCGAGTAATAATTCACACTCTACGAGTAGAATGAGTTCGTATCCACAGGGATCGTGCCGCAGCTTCACTAGCGTTATTTAAGTTTGTGATAGTTTGCATTCGCTTTGGGTTTTTGAAAAGGTTTTTATAAAATAGCGTAATGCTTTGCAGAAATATAAATGACAGAATGTATAAATAATAGATTCAAGAAATATAGAGGCTAGGTATGGTGGTTGGACTCCCTCCCTTCTTCATATTTGGCATGACCGGTGTATAACATAGTTACTTAGATTATGTTCGGCGGTGAATTATCCTTGTTGTAGTAATACCTTACTATTACACTATGTTTATTAAAGTTTCCCTACATTAACAACTAAGGTACCTACGAGAGCCTAACCTCGATGTGTCACATACCCTAATTACTAAGTGAGTTGTTTATAAACATGCATTATAACCTTCACCAATTAACCTCTAGGTCCTAGTATCGGGCTGTTCATCTTCTAACTGCTCAGATCACACCTAGTGCATGATTCCTCCTCTAACCGCTCAGTTCACGACTAGTTAAGGACGTTACCGTCTCTATTCACCTAGCATTATTTACTACGAATTCTGGACTATACCAAGTCGAAACCTGATATCAATTCTATAGGTGTTCCCACTTATCCGGCCAGATTACGAGATATGTTATTAAAGTGCGCAAAAGTAAATAACAAACATAATACTTTAAATATTATTTATTATAACTTCGACTCAATCACAGACTCCAAATATTCATAGGGGAGTTCATCTTCTCCACCACAACCTAAGGCATAAATTATAAAGACTACATATTTAAATTACAAGAAATTATAACCTAAATACAAAAGCCTAAAGAAAACATACCTTGCTGAGTTAGTTTTCTCGTAAGGGGAGAAAACTATTATCTTGTAAAATAAGAGAAGAGTATAAGAGATTAAGAGGTGTTATCTCTACTTTTACCTGTACTTCTTGATCTGGAGTCGGTGGTGTAGCTTTCCTGTCTTTCCACTCAAGCATGAAGCATACTTCCCTTTTGGTTCTGCAAGCTTTGATGGTTCTTTCCTCTGCTCCACTTCTTAGAGTCAACTCAGCGAGCTCCACATTAATGAGTGCCCTGCTAGTTGCTAAGAATGGTTTTCCTAGAATGATGGGATGCTCTTCGTACTCTTGGATATCCAGGATCATGAAGTCTGCTGGAAATACCAGGTCTTTGACTTTCACCAAGACATCCTCAATTGTACCTGCTGAGTAGATTGTTGACTGATTTGCTAAGACGAGTTCCCTTGCTATACCTGCAGTTGGTCGTGCGAGTTTTAATTTCATTGCCAAAGATAATGTCATTACATTAACACTTGAGCCTACATCACATAGTATATTGACTCCTGCTTTCCCAATCTGACAAATGATGGTGGCGCTTCCAAGATCCTCCTTCTTGGGTGGCAAATGTGATCTTTTTGCTACTCTTTCTTCGAACTCGCCTTTAGTCTCTCTTTCGCGCTTCTTCTCTTTAAGCGCCATGCCTTTTTCTCTTTTGTTGCCTACTAGTTCGTCCATCATTGCATTGACTTCTTCGTCGTTGCACCCGACGTTCACATAGTCCTCATAAAAAATGCGATAAGTGCTGAGCTGCCATTCACGGACCACATGTTTCTGATACTCAATCTTCCGAATCCTTTTGCCTGAGAATGGTCTTTTCACATAGTGCCTGGATGTTGGTGCTATCTTCATCCATCTCTTCATCCATTTTGAATGCTCTTTCCACCTGGTATCTAAAGGTATCACGGGTTTCCAACTGTCTTCCCTGGATGGTTTTGAGACTTCAGAGAAATTTCCCCTTGAGATTCAACTTCTATATCTGTCAGGTCATCCCAAAATATTCCTTCAGAACCGTTGTTATTGTGAGATGGTGTCCATTCTGGTTCCTGCTTAATGCTGACCTTTCCGCATTAATCCCTTCCTTGTGGTTCATCTCTCATGGCTTTGGTGGTGGATTCTCATTCTGTGTTGAGATTACTGGACTTTGCGAGCTTTTGTGCTGCTCTTCTTTTCCGGAACGTTCTTTCGGGTTCAGGGTCGTACTTTAACTTCAGAGTATCCTGTTATCAAGCACAACAAATGAATACCTTCAGTAGCACTGGAAAAGTAAATCATGAAACTATTTTTAGTTTGTCTCATGTGTCTTTGTCACTATGAAAATTCTCAGGTAAGTGAGGTGGATCACAACTGATCGCTTAAATACCAAGACTTATTGTAACAGCCCGAGCCTTCGGCGTTCCCGGCACTGCTACCTCACGATCTTCTCCAACCCCCTTCACTATTGGAGTTTTTGCCTTCCGTGGGAATCGAACCCATGTACCTGGGGATAAGTACATGTTCAATCCATTCCCACTACCAATTGGGCTAGTAGCTCAATTGGTAGTGTGAATGGATTGAACATGTACTTATCCCCAGGTACATGGGTTCGATTCCCACGGAAGGCAAAAACTCCAATAATGAAGGGGGTTGGAGAAGATCGTGAGGTAGCAGTGCCGGGAACGCCGAAGGCTCGGGCTGTTACATAAAAAGGCGCCTTTTTATAGCCCAATTGGTAGTGGGAATGGATTGAACATTTACTTATCCCTAGGTACATGGGTTCGATTCCCACGGAAGGCAAAAACTCCAATAGTGAAAGGGGTTGGAGAAGATCGTGAGGTAGCAGTGCCGGGAACGCCGAAGGCTCGGGTTGTTACACTTATCCTTAGCCAGAATTTCACAGATCAAAATCCACAATCATCAACAAGATTTTTGAATTTTTTTGTAATTTTTAAATTTTTTGACAAACTTAAATAAATCTAGTAAGGCTTTGTAAACACAATCCCCGGCAACGGCGCCAAAACCTTGACTAGGGTCTGGCAAATGCACCAGTCTGTCGTCGAGTAATAGTTCACACTCTACGAGTAGAATGAGTTCGTATCCACAGGGATCGTGCCGCAGCTTCACTAGCGTTATTTAAGTTTGTGATAGTTTGCATTCGCTTCGGGTTTTTGAAAAGGTTTTTATAAAATAGCGTAATGCTTTGCAGAAATATAAATGACAGAATGTATAAATAATAGATTCAAGAAATATAGAGGCTAGGTATGGTGGTTGGACTCCCTCCCTTCTTCATATTTGGCATGACCGGTGTATAACATAGTTACTTAGATTATGTTCGGCGGTGAATTATCCTTGTTGTAGTAATACCTTAATATTACACTATGTTTATTAAAGTTTCCCTACATTAACAACTAAGGTACCTACGAGAGCCTAACCTCGATGTGTCACATACCCTAATTACTAAGTGAGTTGTTTATAAACATGCATTATAACCTTCACCAATTAACCTCTAGGTCCTAGTATCGGGATGTTCATCTTCTAACTGCTCAGATCACACCTAGTGCATGATTCCTCCTCTAACCGCTCAGTTCACGACTAGTTAAGGACGTTACCGTCTCTATTCACCTAGCATTATTTACTACGAATTCTGGACTATACCAAGTCGAAACCTGATATCAATTCTATAGGTGTTCCCACTTATCCGGCCAGATTACGAGATATGTTATTAAAGTGCGCAAAAGTAAATAACAAACATAATACTTTAAATATTATTTATTATAACTTCGACTCAATCACAGACTCCAAATATTCATAGGGGAGTTCATCTTCTCCACCACAACCTAAGGCATAAATTATAAAGACTACATATTTAAATTACAAGAAATTATAACCTAAATACAAAAGCCTAAAGAAAACATACCTTGCTGAGTTAGTTTTCTCGTAAGGGGAGAAAACTATTATCTTGTAAAATAAGAGAAGAGTATAAGAGATTAAGAGGTGTTATCTCTACTTTTACCTGTACTTCTTGATCTGGAGTCGGTGGTGTAGCTTTCCTGTCTTTCCACTCAAGCATGAAGCATACTTCCCTTCTGGTTCTGCAAGCTTTGATGGTTCTTTCCTCTGCTCCACTTCTTAGAGTCAACTCAGCGAGCTCCACATTAATGAGTGCCCTGCTAGTTGCTAAGAATGGTTTTCCTAGAATGATGGGATGCTCTTCGTACTCTTGGATATCCAGGATCATGAAGTCTGCTGGAAATACCAGGTCTTTGACTTTCACCAAGACATCCTCAATTGTACCTGCTGAGTAGATTGTTGACTGATTTGCTAAGACGAGTTCCCTTGCTATACCTGCAGTTGGTCGTGCGAGTTTTAATTTCATTGCCAAAGATAATGTCATTACATTAACACTTGAGCCTACATCACATAGTGTATTGACTCCTGCTTTCCCAATCTGACAAATGATGGTGGCGCTTCCAAGATCCTCCTTCTTGGGTGGCAAATGTGATCTTTTTGCTACTCTTTCTTCGAACTCGCCTTTAGTCTCTCTTTCGCGCTTCTTCTCTTTAAGCGCCATGCCTTTTTCTCTTTTGTTGCCTACTAGTTCGTCCATCATTGCATTGACTTCTTCGTCGTTGCACCCGACGTTCACATAGTCCTCATAAAAAATGCGATAAGTGCTGAGCTGCCATTCACGGACCACATGTTTCTGATACTTAATCTTCCGAATCCTTTTGCCTGAGAATGGTCTTTTCACATAGTGCCTGGATGTTGGTGCTATCTTCATCCATCTCTTCATCCATTTTGAATGCTCTTTCCACCTGGTATCTAAAGGTATCACGGGTTTCCAACTGTCTTCCCTGGATGGTTTTGAGACTTCAGAGAAATTTCCCCTTGAGATTCAACTTCTATATCTGTCAGGTCATCCCAAAATATTCCTTCAGAACCGTTGTTATTGTGAGATGGTGTCCATTCTGGTTCCTGCTTAATTCTGACCTTTCCGCATTAATCCCTTCCTTGTGGTTCATCTCTCATGGCTTTGGTGGTGGATTCTCATTCTGTGAGATTACTGGACTTTGCGAGCTTTTGTGCTGCTCTTCTTTTCCGGAACGTTCTTTCGGGTTCAGGGTCGTACTTTAACTTCAGAGTATCCTGTTATCAAGCACAACAAATGAATACCTTCAGTAGCACTGGAAAAGTAAATCATGAAACTATTTTTAGTTTGTCTCATGTGTCTTTGTCACTATGAAAATTCTCAGGTAAGTGAGGTGGATCACAACTGATCGCTTAAATACCAAGACTTATTGTAACAGCCCGAGCCTTCGGCGTTCCCGGCACTGCTACCTCACGATCTTCTCCAACCCCCTTCACTATTGGAGTTTTTGCCTTCCGTGGGAATCGAACCCATGTACCTGGGGATAAGTACATGTTCAATCCATTCCCACTACCAATTGGGCTAGTAGCTCAATTGGTAGTGTGAATGGATTAAACATGTACTTATCCCCAGGTACATGGGTTCGATTCCCACGGAAGGCAAAAACTCCAATAATGAAGGGGGTTGGAGAAGATCGTGAGGTAGCAGTGCCGGGAACGCCGAAGGCTCGGGCTGTTACATAAAAAGGCGCCTTTTTATAGCCCAATTGGTAGTGGGAATGGATTGAACATGTACTTATCCCCAGGTACATGGGTTCGATTCCCACGGAAGGCAAAAACTCCAATAGTGAAGGGGGTTGGAGAAGATCGTGAGGTAGCAGTGCCGGGAACGCCGAAGGCTCGGGTTGTTACACTTATCCTTAGCCAGAATTTCACAGATCAAAATCCACAATCATCAACAAGATTTTTGAATTTTTTTGTATTTTTTAAATTTTTTGACAAACTTAAATAAATCTAGTAAGGCTTTGTAAACACAATCCCCGGCAACGGCGCCAAAACCTTGACTAGGGTCTGGCAAATGCACCAGTCTGTCGTCGAGTAATAGTTCACACTCTACGAGTAGAATGAGTTCGTATCCACAGGGATCGTGCCGCAGCTTCACTAGCGTTATTTAAGTTTGTGATAGTTTGCATCCGCTTCGGGTTTTTGAAAAGGTTTTTATAAAATAGCGTAATGCTTTGCAGAAATATAAATGACAGAATGTATAAATAATAGATTCAAGAAATATAGAGGCTAGGTATGGTGGTTGGACTCCCTCCCTTCTTCATATTTGGCATGACCGGTGTATAACATAGTTACTTAGATTATGTTCGGCGGTGAATTATCCTTGTTGTAGTAATACCTTAATATTACACTATGTTTATTAAAGTTTCCCTACATTAACAACTAAGGTACCTACGAGAGCCTAACCTCGATGTGTCACATACCCTAATTACTAAGTGAGGTTTTTATAAACATGCATTATAACCTTCACCAATTAACCTCTAGGTCCTAGTATCGGGCTGTTCATCTTGTAAGTGCTCAGATCACACCTAGTGCATGATTCCTCCTCTAACCGCTCAGTTCACGGCTAGTTCAGGAAGTTACCGTCTCTATTCACCTAGCATTTATTACTACGAGTTCTGGACTATACCAAGTCGAAACCTGATATCAATTTTATGGGCGTTCCCGCTTATCCGGACAGATTACGAGATACGTTATTAAAGTGTGCGAAAGTAAATAACAAACATAATACTTTAAATATCATTTATTATAACTTAGACTCAATCACAGACTCCAAATATTCATAGGGGAGTTCATCTTCTCCACCACAACCTAAGGCATAAATTATAAAGACTACATATTTAAATTACAAGAAATTATAACCTAAATACAAAAGCCTAAAGAAAACATATCTTGCTGAGTTAGTTTTCTCGTAAGGGGAGAAAACTATTATCTTGTAAAATAAGAGAAGAGTATAAGAGATTAAGAGGTGCTCAAAGATAGACAAAATTAACAAAGCGAAGAGTATAAGAGATTAAGATGTGCTCAAAATTTTATTTAAAAAAAAAATTTATATTTTAGTAATTGTTCGGTCGGTTTCGGTTATGAAGAGATAAATTTTAGAGACCCGCACCCGCCCGCATACAACCGTTCATGACTTGTTTTTTACATATGTTGGCGGTTATGTCGGTTTCGAGTCGGATTGCGGGTTCGTGCTCAACCCTACCTTAAGGTGTTAGGTTTATGAGTCCTCTCACTTATAAAGTGATCGACCTCCACTTATCTAAGCAATGTGGGACTTCTCACCTCACACTTGACACACTTGCACCGCCGTTGCTGCTGCTCAATGGGACACGCCGCCTGACCACCTTTGTCAGGAAGACTTTCGATAGAAGAAGCCGGTCGAACCCTTCGGCGAACCATCGACTCTGATACCGCTGATTGATCACCACCCTTGGCGAGTCCGAGGAAGCTTAGAAGAAACACCATGGGCCAATGCTCCAAAACCACAAGAGACTTTGACACCACATACCACCCAAAACCTTAAGGTGTTAGGTTAATGGGTCACCTCTCTTATAAATCCAACATTCTTCCCATACATAGTCGATGTGAGACTTATTTACTCAACACTTGAAACCCAACAATTTCTTAATTCCCGTATAAAACTCCAAAAAGATTAAAAGTTTTGGGACAGAGGGAGTAACTAATTAATTTACTATATTCTAATACAAATATTGGGGCAAAAAAGGCATCAATTTTTGTTGTGCCCAAAGCCCACCTTGTTATGCATTTTATTTTTCTAAATTTTTTTATAGAAATATTAATGGTTTGTATTTTTACGCATAACTAATAGTAATTTAGAAAACGCAAATTTCAATTTTTTGTTCCCAAATATAATAATATTGTTGAGGTTTTTAGTTGTTGGCTTCATTTTGGTAAAATAAGCTTATGTCTAAAATGTTGAATCAAATGTTGCAACATCAGGACATCCTGAATACACGCTATTTTCTGTTATATTTACGCGCAAGATCTTTGAAGATTTGATTGAAGAATATTTTTGTGCTTGCTTCTGTGCCAAGGCACGCATGATTTTAGGATATACAGAAAGACGGTTTAATGTGTTACTTGTTCCTTAAGTTGTTGAGATATTTAAGGAAACAAAATATTTGATGCAAATATATTTATGAAAAATATATTTTGCTTATAGAAGATTGTAGCTGGAGATTCTCTAGACCAGCTGTACTGTTTAGCCCGATTTGTTTAGGAAGCCCATGCTAACTCGTGGCTATATAAGTAAGACTCAAGACCTTGTTTTATTCACCGAAGCCAAAATATCAAAGATGTAGTCTTTTAGGGGTTCGTGTCTTTGTAAGCCTTGTGCTTTATTTTGTATACCTCTCTGGTTGCTGTCGTCGATTATCATTGCACAGAGATGGTTTGTGTTTATTGATTTGTAATTTTGTGAATCACTCATAAGCCTTTAAGTACGAGTGTTCTAGTTTTAATTAGGAGAGTGTCTCCATCATTGGCTATTTGTTAATTGATTGTAAAACAGTGTTGGTTGTACTGTTGTGGTAGAAAGTGACCAGGGGTTGTCATATCTAGGAGTTCCTAGGTAGAATTAGCATGAGTAGTGTTTAAGTGAGAAGTTGTAAACATGGGGAGTTTAGCTTTGAATTAAAACTATCATAGTGGATTCCTTCCTGGATTGGTATCCCCCCAGACGTAGGTTGCGTTGTGCACCGAACTGGATTAATAAATAACATGTGCCATTTATTCTTCCTGCTATTTATTGTTGATATTGTCCATTATATTATGCTGTAGTCATATGTTGGAACATTAGACTCAACATGCTATCGTGTTCCAATGTTGGAACATCGTGCTTAACATCTGTCTACAGTACGCCGAAATTTCAAATATCAATCTACATATATCATTTGTAGTATTGATTTCTCTTTGAATAGATTAGTGGTGTCATTGTTAGAAGTAATTTATATTTTGAGGGTATTTTAGTATTTTGTTGTGTTGTCCTTATGACCTAGTTTTGTGTATAAATAGACTAGTAGTTGATGTCATTATTGTAGTCAGATTTTATTCTTCACCTTTGTAGCCGTCATTGCAGAGGATTTAATAATATTCTCTTTTCTATTCATTTATCACCTTTGTGCACCAACAATTGGTATCTAGAGCTTCGGTTCTGATCCATGGGAAACACGAGTGAAACGTGAGGCGTTGTGTGATTGATTTCGTTTCTTGAATTTGAGTTGAATCTTGAACGAAGTTGTAACAGAATCACATTTTCTGATTCTGCGGGATTGGGAAACACTGTGTTCGGTGAGATCTGAGTGAACGCACAAAGTTTGAAGATGAACGGAAACGGTGGTATGAGTACCAAGCTTCCAGTGTTTGAAGGCAAAAACTGGAATTGTTGGATGAAACAAATGCTTGTACTGTTCGGCTCTCAAGATGTGCTTGAGCTTGTCACTGAAGGCTACGTTCCAGTAGCAACAGATGCAGCAGATGCACAAAAGAACGCACAGAAGGATACGAAGAAGAACGATCAGAGGGCATTGTTCTACACCCATCAGTGTGTGGATGAAAACGTGTGTTTGAGAAAATTGCTGATTTAGCAACGGCGAAGGCTGCGTGGGACACACTGGTCAGATGCTATGGTGGCGATGCATCAGTGAAGAAGGCGAAGCTTCAGTCCTTACGAAAGCAGTATGAGAATCTCAACATGAAGAACAACGAGAAGGTCCCTGAGTACATCTCCAGAATGATTCTAATCACTAATGAGATGAAAGCTTGTGGAGAAACACTTTCAGAACAAGTAATAATTGAGAAGGTATTGAGATCCCTTACCCCTCAGTTTGATTACATTGTGGTAGCAATAGAACATTCTAAAGATCTCAGCACTATGAGACTTGAAGAACTACAAAGCAGTCTAGAAGCGCAAGAGTTGCGTCTGACTGAGAGAATCTCTGAAAGGGAAGTAGAGCAGCAGGCTCTGAAAGCAACCTCTGGAAAGAAGCATCAGAAGAAGTCTTGGTCAGAAGCCAAGAGAAGATCTGATGGAGTTAAGAAGCCAGAAACTTCAACCTCTGATAAGCAGAAGTATCAGAAGGGAAATGAGAGGTTTGACAAGAAGAAGATCCAGTGTTACTATTGTCAGAAGTTTGGCCATTTTGCTGCTGATTGCCGGTTAAACAAGGAAAGAAAGTCAGAAGAAGCAAATATATATAGCCAGAAGTTCTGATGACTCTGATGGTGAATCTGTGTTACTAATTGCTTCTGAAACTATGGACACAGGGTGTTCAAACCATCTTACTGGAAACAAGAAGTGGTTTGTTGAATTTGACTCTGGGAAGAGTACAAAGATCAGATGTGCTGATGATAAATACCTTAATGCTGAAGGTATGGGAAATGTCAGAGTTATTCTGAACAATGGAAAAGCAGCATTGATTCAGAATGTGTGGTATGTACCTGGCATGAAAAGTAATATGATGAGTGTGGGGCAACTGATTGAGAAAGGTTTTTCAGTTACCATGAAGGACAATCTTCTGAAGCTGTATGATCGTAATCAGAAGCTGATTATGGAGTCAGAACATGGAAGGAATATGACATTCAAGGTGAATGTTAGAACTGCAGACTCTGAATGCCTTAGTGCAACAAGTGTTGAGAAGGATAGTGAGCTGTGGCACAGAAGATTTGGTCATCTAAACTTCAGAAGGCTGGGGCATCAGAAATCAAAGAATCTGGTAAATGGAATTCCTACAATCAAGAAACCTGAGAAGTCATCCAAGGTGTGCATGAAAGGGAAGCAACCAAGACTGCCATTTGCATCAGAAGTAGCTCTAAGAGCAAAACATGCCTTGGGAGTATTACATTCTGATGTGTGTGGTCCATTTCCAGTAGCATCAATTGGAGGGAATAAATACTTTGTGTCATTTGTAGATCAATTCACTAGAATGACATGGGTATCCCTGATAAAGTTCAAACATGAGGTGTTTGCTGAATTCAAGAAATTCAGAGTGAAGGTTCAGAATCAGAGTGGCCAGACTCTGAAGATTCTTAGAAATGATGGTGGTGGTGAGTATAACTCCAATGAGTTCAAAACTTTCTGTGAGGAGAATGGAATTGAGCATGAGGTTACTGCTCATTATACTCCTCCACACAATGTGTTGGAACAAAAGAGGTTCTGACATGACCTAATTAAGTTTTGATGATAACAAGAGTATTAATTTACAATAGGGTATACTGATTATTTGATCCAAGTGTGCAGATATACAAGTTAATTTTTATATTTCCAAGAAGCACATTGGAAGTTCTGATATGTCAAGCAAATTCTGACCATGTCGTAATTCATCAGAAGATGCAACATCAATTCACATCAGAAGCTAGAGATCAGACTCTGAAGATTAGAAATATCAGATTCTGATAAGAGCAGTGAGAGCCGTTTTGTCAGAAGAACATTCTCTGCAACAAATGATTGAATATCATCATCATACTCTAACATTCCAAAAGCTGATAGAATCAATCTTATCCACAGGATAGTGACGTTAGTACTATTGTACGAACTCTTTACCGGATTTGGTTAAAACGTTATCCCCAAGATTGATCGTATTCAAGGTTACCTGATTTGGTTAAGAATGGTACTATCTACAGCTGGCACAATCTCACCGCATCAAAATCAAATCAAATACGCTCCACCTTCGTGTATAAATAGGAGCAAGTTTGAAGTTTTAGGATACGACACATTGAACAATTTAAACGAGCTGTTACTCTATCAAAATCATCCTAAAGCACAAAACTTCAAATACAACTTGAACTCATATTCAAATCCAAGACTCCAGCTTCAGCTTCTGTTAATTCACTAGTTGAACCTTAGAATTCGTGTATTAAGATTCTAAGTTAAGTCTTGTATCAAAGTTGTATTTATCTGTAACTGAACCTTGATTTGTATATCAATTGTTCAGACTTTGTTTCCTTATATTTGTATTTGGAAGTCTCTTGCCTGCGTGCTTGAGCATTAGGAAGTCTCTTGTAATTGTTACTTGAGCATTGGAAGTCTCTTGCAAGTGTGCTTGAGCATTTGTAATCTTTGGTGATTATAGTGAACTCTCTTGGTAGTACAAGATGACTGGACGTACTCTCGATTTGTGAGAGGAACCAGTATAAAATATCTGTCTCTATCTTTCTCTCTTTCTCTCTACCTTCAAAGTTCTGATCAATTGTGTTTTGATTTCTAAACCGCTGCAAACTCTGATAAGTTTTTCATAACTTTGAAGAAATTTTCAAACTACTGTTAGCCCATATTTTTACTAAGTAAAAATATGCTCTAAATACATGAATAAAATAATTATGCTTAATTATATAATTATTTTAGTCATTAAATATGTTTGGTTTTCAGAACCAATGAATTTAATGAGCAATCATGCATGAACATACAATAAATGTTCTATTATTGAACATTTCATTTTAAATGCGTATTCCTCTTCTTTCAAGATCCTTTAGATTTGGTCGAAGCGTCAGTAGAGTCGAAACACCCAATAGTGCAAGGTTAAGATATGGACTTAGCGAAATATTCAAGAAGAAGCATTTCTACTTCGACTTCGATGGACACAACGACTAATTCAGAAGATAAGAAGGGATTCAAATTCAAAATACGTGTCAAAGACACGCGTCCTCTCTGTAGTTATTTAGGCGTTATTAGCAGTTAGGAATTAGTGTCTATAAATAGTGTAGTTATGTGATCGAGCAAAGGGTCACAATCATTATACAAAATCCTCAGAAAAACTCAAAGTAACCATGTCAAAGCGAGAAACGAGTGCTCGAAGGAGAATGTATGTTATGTGAACCATTTTCATTCTGTAATCATTTACATTTAAATGCAATTTACAATTTCTAATCTTATTCCAATTGCCTTTTACTTTTGACTCATTCTTTCCTTCTGTTTGTTCAATTGAATAAACATTCTTTCTTGCATTTCAAGTTATATAAAACGTAAAAACAACACTTTATGAACGTAAGAACAATAATGAGTATCATTCACTTTGAAAATATAAACAAAAGCACTATGTCCCGAGATTTACTAGTTGGTCTCTCTTGTAATAATCAAACTAGCGTTGTTTACCAAATTTCACAGTAAACAAATTGGCACGCCCAGTGGGACTGTGTGCTTTGTGTTTTAATTTCTTCAAATTTTGTGTAGTTAACTTGTTCTGCATTTTGTGAATTGTTTCCACAAGTTTTGTGTGTAGTGTATGCTTTTGAGGAACGGGAAACTACTCCCTGAAATGGTTAGACCACCACCCAGAAGTAACCCAAGACAAAATATGGAAAATCCAAACGGAAACAATAATAATAACGGTTCGAATGCATCAACCGTTTCGAGCGTTTCAGAGGCGACAATCTCTCCTGCAATCACTGAGATTGTGCCCAACGCTAGTGGGGCAATAGTTTCCGCCCCAACGTCTTCTGTGGTAAGTGCCACAATGACAATACCAACGTCTACAGTGGTGCCTTCGACCACTACAGAACCTATCTTGACTCTTTCCCATGCTATGGAGGGAAATTTCTCTCCAAATAGGTCAAATGTTAATGGAGGGGGCGCTAGTTCCTCTACTTTCTCATTACCCTTTGCCCAATATGTGAGTCAAGGCACCAGTAGGAACTACCCATATGGTATGCCTACTAGTATGATGCAGGGCTTGCAGACAAGCGCATCGTTATTTACAGAATCAGCACCAGGCGTATTTGTGCCTAATAATCAGGTAGTTTCTGGCTCTGCTACTCGAAATGGTAACCCCTCATTAACCAACAATGCCTTGAATGCTTTAAGGCAACAAATGGATGAGAGTAATCATGATATGGTCAATATGTTAACACAACAAATTGGTACAGTATTTAACCCATTGATTCAAAATACAAACCAAAGTTACCAGTTATTGGCAAATCAAATGGGAAGAATTGCTGATTTCTTTGGGGCTCCTCAAGTCCCTAATCAACAAGTTCCCCAAATTCAAAATGTGGTGCCTTTGCAAATTGCACAAGCACCAATTAATGCCATTATGCCTGCGCCAAATAATGTTGTAAACCCTTTAAACTAAATCCAACAACCAGTGCCAGTGGTCGAACCACCATTGCAAATTCAGGCACAGCAACAGGCTTTGCCCCAGGTCGAACAAAATCCTGGAGTTGTGTTGGTAAACAGGAACCAAAATGCTGATGATATAGTTAGAAATGTCCAGAACAATAACTTTGCTGGGCAAAATAACATAGCCAATTTGGTCGAAACCATCCTGGCACAAAATGGTCTAAACGTAGGCATGCATAGGCCTCATTTTGTCTCTGCCTTGTCAGAATATGTGCTTCAAACAGAACTACCAAGGGGTTGGAAGATCCCAAAGTTTACTAAATTTGCTGGTGATACTAGTGAATCCACTGTTGAACACATAACAAGATATTTAACTGAGGCAGGAGATTTGGCAAATAATGAGAATTTAAGAATGAAGTATTTTCCAAATTCTCTAACAAAAAATGCTTTTACATGGTTTACTACTCTCCCTCAACATTCAATTTTCAATTGGAATCAATTGGAGAGGGTTTTCCATGAGCAATTTTACATGGGACAATCTAAAATAAGTCTCAAAGAATTAGCAAGTGTTAGGCGCAAAACTCCTGAGTCTGTGGATGATTATTTGAATAGATTCCGCTTACTTAAGGCTAGGTGTTTCACTCAGGTGCCTGAACACGAATTGGGCGAAATGGCTGCTGGTGGCCTAGACTATTCGATCAGAAAGAAGTTAGATACTCAACATTTAAGAGATATGACCCAATTGGCTGATAGGGTTCGTCAGGTCGAACGCTTGAAGGCAGAGTAGGCTAGAAATTCAAAGTATCATAAAAAGGAAAAAATTGCTTATGTGGAAACACATGATAGTGGCCAAGAATATGATATCTCTTACGAGGATGTTGAGCAAGGGGAAGTAGACCTGGCAGAATTAAAACCTGGTCCCCCTTATATTTGTAAACTTTTAAAACCTTCAAATGGAAAAAATCCTGTCGAACCAAAAAATGATAAATATGTTTCAAAAACTTACACTTTTGACATAACAAAATGTGATGAGATTTTTGATTTGTTGGTTACTGATGGCCAAATAGTGGTTCCAAAAGGTGTTAAAGTACCTCCATTAGACATGAGAAAGAAAAGAGGTTATTGTAAATATCATAATTTTCTTGGACATAGAACCTCACAATGTGTACTTTTCAGGGACTTGGTTCAAAAAGCTTTGAACGAAGGAAAACTTAAATTTCGTGAAAAACCCAAAGCCACAAAGGCAGATCCAGAGTCTTCACAGAATGCTGATACCCTATATGCAGAACCACAGGCTATTATGATGGTCGAAGCCATGGAGGTTACAGAGGTGCAAGTGGAGAAAATCCCTGAAGAGGAATACTTCGAAAAAATGAAGGTAGTATATCCTCGAGTTGAAGAGGATTTGATTGATTTTCTGAACAGATGCAAGCTGGAGAACAAAGGAGTGATGCTTTGTGCTCGTTGCAGTGCTGTTTGTGATAAGGAGGCTACTGCAGGCCTTATGAAGTTCCAACCAGTGGCAAATAGGCAGGGGGCAAACCCAAAACAGCCTCATGACAATGGAAATGGCATTCTAACTCGACCAAATAATAGGGTCCAAGCTGATCGAAGGCCCACTTTCCTCCCATCTGGTTCGATCCCTATAGAGCGCTGGATGCACCAAGGTTCCATAAAATTCAACAAAGGTGCAATGGAAGTTGGTGGCTCCAGTGGCACCAAATTAAGCTACTCAGAGGATGTTAACAAATACTCTTACAAGAATAATTATAAAGGTAAACATCCAATGACAAGAACTCAATGGCGTAGATTCCAACGCCAGAAGAAATTGGCTGCAACTAATCTTCAAACAGGCCAATATAAAGAAGTGGCTAGAAGGCCAGCAAAAGAAAGGATCCTTCCTCCTATAGAAGAAAACAAAATGGAAGATGATGATCTGCTGGACTCCGAGCCAGATTTTGATGTAATATGTGTGGTTTCCATATTACCATCAGAATATGATGTTCAATCAGAAGTAACTTAGCTCGAAACTGATTTCGACCAGTTGGAAATGGCTGACCCTAAGCCAATATGCTATTATGTCATGAACAATGGCTGTATCGAAAATCACCTCAAACCCCTCTTCATCAGAGCAAAAGTTGAAGGAGTTGAAGTTAACAAAGTGCTGATAGATGGAGGAGCTGTTGTGAACCTAATGCCTCTATCTATGTTACCCAAGATTGGCAAATATGACTGTGATTTGTCAGCCCATAACATTGTTTTTTCAAATTATGAAGGCAAAACAAGACATTCAAGGGGGGCAATCCAAGTAGATGTTGCTGTGGGCAATCCAAGTAGATGTTGCTGTGGGCAGCATAGTTCGACCAACTCTGTTCTTAGTGGTTGAATCTAAGGCAAATTTCAACTTGCTGTTAGGGAGAGAGTGGATTCATGGAGTGGGAGCTGTTCCTTCGACCCTTCACCAGAAGTTGATACTTTGGAGGGAGGATGGCTGCGTTGAAAATATAGAAGCTGATCAGAGCTTCTATATGTCAGAGGTAGACACCATAAATCAACAAACCTTTGACAAAAATTTGGCGAACATTGCGCCATGTTATGATAGAGAGAATGCTTTCACACCCTCTGATAATGTGAGTCATTCTGTGAAGCTCCACCCAACCCAAGGCTTTATATGGGAAAGAGAGGAGATAGATGCTGTGTCCTCAGAAGATGGAGTTGTACCACCATCTGGGTGGAATGTTTATGAAGATTACGATGACTGAGTCCAATGCATGGGCCAGGATTACGGCTTATATGGCCGAAACTAAGTTAAATACGACTTTGGAAGCTGATGTTCATCAAAATATGGCTACAGAAGCCAAGGTCGAAAGTGATGGCATTTCTATGCCACAAGCACAAAGGCTTGATTGCATCTATGATGAAGAACCTTTGGGATTCGAAAAGGATCCACTGAATGAAACTCCTAAGATGCAAGCTCAAGACCCTTTGGAGGAAATTGACATTGGAAATGGCTCAGTAAAAAGGCAAACATACATTAGTGCTAATATTAATCCTGATTTGAAAGGAAAATTGGTACTACTTCTCAAGGAATTTAATGATTGTTTTGCTTGGGATTATAATGAAATGCCTGGACTCAGTAGAGAAATGGTCGAACTAAAGCTACCAATCAAGGCAGGCAAAAAACCAGTGAAACAATTACCAAGAAGGTTTGCACCAGAAATCATGTCCAAGATCAAAGAAGAGATCGAAAGGCTGCTGAAGAGTAAATTCATCAGAGCTGCCAGGTATGTAGAATGGTTAGCAAATATAGTTCCTGTTATTAAAAAGAATGGTACACTTAGAGTATGCATAGATTTTAGGGACTTAAATAATGCTACACCTAAAGATGAGTATGCCATACTTGTGGCCGAAATGTTAGTAGATTCAGCAGCAGGCTTCGAGTTCTTGAGCATGTTAGATGGTTATTCTGGTTATAACCAAATATTTATTGCTGAAGAGAATGTATCTAAAACAGCATTTAGATGCCCTGGTGCTTTAGGCACCTATGAGTGGGTTGTTATGCCTTTTGGCTTAAAAAATGCTGGTGCCACTTATCAAAGGGCAATGAATTCCATGTTTCATGATTTTATAGATACATTCATGCAAGTTTACATTGATGATATCATCATTAAATCCTCTTCTGAAGATAGCCATTTGCTATATCTTAGGCAATCTTTTGAAAGAATGAGGAAACATGGATTAAAAATGAATCCATTAAAATGTGCTTTTTGTGTGCATGCAGGAGATTTCCTTGGTTTTGTGGTGCATAAAAAAGGCATTGAAATAAACCAAAACAAGACAAAGGCTATCTTAGAGACAAAGCCTCCTTCGACCAAAAAACAACTTCAATCTCTGCTGGGAAAAATCAACTTCTTGAGAAGATTCATTTCGAATCTAAGTGGAAAGGCTCAAGCTTTCTCACCACTACTTCGACTCAAGAAAGATGATCCATTCAAATGGAACGAAGAGCATCAAAAGGCTTTTGATGACATCAAAGAATACTTAATAAAGCCTCCAGTTCTAATGCCTCCTAGTAGGAATAAAGCTATGAAGTTGTATATTGCTATGTCTGATAAGACAATAGGAAGCATGTTGGCTCAAGAAGATGATAATGGCATAGAAAATGCAGTTTATTACCTTAGTAGAGTTTTAAATGATGCAGAAACTAGATATACTGCCATAGAAAAACTTTGTCTTTGTTTGTATTTCTCTTGTACAAAACTTAAGCATTATATAAAGCCTGTTGATGTTTATGTCTATTCCCATTTTGATGTTATTAAACATATGCTAACTAAACCTATATTACATAGTAGAATTGGAAAATGGGCATTAGCATTAACTGAATACTCATTGACTTATAAACCTTTGAAGGTTGTTAAAGGTCAAATTGTGGCTGATTTCATAGTAGATCATTCTTTGGTCGAAATGCCACAGGATTATGTGGATATCCAGCCATGGATCCTTTATTTTGATGGGTCCAAACATAAATATGGGACACGAATTGGAATATTAATTATATCTCCTACTCAAGTTCCAACTAAATTTAAGTACAAAATAAATGGACTTTGCTCTAATAATGAAGCTGAGTATGAAGCCTTAATTACAGGTTTAGAAATACTAAAAGACTTGGGGGCAAAGAGCATTAAAATAAGAGGTGATTCCGAATTAGTATTGAAACAATTAACACAAGAATATAAATGTGTAAAAGAGCACTTAACAAAATACTTTTCTATAGCTAGTTCTTTGTTAGATTGTTTCGATCATGTAGACATTGAACATGTACCTCGATTAGAAAATCAAGAAGCAAATGACTTAGCTCAAATTGCTTCAGGATATAAAATGTTAAAAGAAAAGTTGACACAATTGATCGAAATAAAAGAAAAAATGGTTTTACAGGAACCAATATCTGAACAATTGTCAATGCCAAAACTTGTGGGGGCAGATGCTATACCACAAATAAATGGTGAAGTGAAAAATCCCCTAGAAAATAATCCCCTAGAAAAATTTCAAATTTTTGCCATTGACAACTTGTCAGACAATGATTGGAGAAAGCCTATAGTAGATTATCTTAAGAGCCCAACAGGAAATGTGGATCGAAAGGTAAAATATAGGGCTTTAAGCTATATAATTTTTGAAAATGATCTTTTCAAAAAGACTTCTGAAGGAATTTTGTTAAAATTGTAAGAATTAAAATTAGAGATCGATATATTATATGAAATTAGAACACACTTACTTGTCAATTGGCAATGATGTTTACCGGAATATGAGATATCGGAACTCACCGATAGGTTAGACTAAGGTCTTCCTCTGCCTGATCACATGCTCCGGTCTTTGTGTACTTTGATGGGAAAAGCCACTGAGCTTACTGTATGGTTTTTTTTGTGCGTGACGGCAAAGGGGACCTAGCCAATCTTATATATAAAATATCTCAACCCTAGTACCACCCATCATGGACCCCAGAGTTGGGCCTACACTTTGTTTCTACACAAATCAGAATTAATGTTCAAAGCCCATTATCACTGATCACAATTATCGGGCTTAAGCATCATTAAATGGATCACAACAACATCAACCCGTTTTTATTAAAACCGAAACCAACAATTGATTGCAGCCCACAAAATATTCTAACATTCTCCCACTTGGGCAAAATCAATTGTGTATATTTAATTTGAAGAAAACATTTTAAAAACGACTCTCGGGTTGATAACATATTTATTAACGTGGCCACAATGATCCCAAGATGCAACATCTAATTAAGACTCCATCCAACAAAAGTTAAATGTTATCGAATCATAGCGGTAATTATACCATTATCGATACAACACCTTCCATGGTTACAAATACCACCAAACTCCGTCGACTAGTCATTCGTGTAGAGTGTAGCGAGAAAATGATATGTCTGTGATCAAACAACCATACTATCATTTTCTTCGTCAGTCCTTAATTTCTCTCAAATGCCTTATAGCCAGAGAAATTCTATGGTCCATAAGATACCACAAGTCCAAGCTCCAAAACAATGTTGATTACCGCGGTATAATGATCAAATCAACCTCGAGCTCCAACATTTCAGACATAATTTCTCTCAAATGCATCAAAGCCAGAGAAACTACATGGTTCTTAAGATACCATAACACCTCAGCTCCAAATTAGTGTTGATCATCGGCTAAGTGATCCCGACAACACTGAGCTTTAATTTATTTATGTTTACACATAATGCCTCAGCTCCAAAATAGTGTTGATCACCGGCTAAGTGATCCAGACAACACTGAGCTTTAATTTATTTATACAATGCCGCAACTCCGGAATAGTGTTGATCACCGGCAAAGTGATCCCAATAACACTGAGCTATAATATATATTTTCACATTTGAAATAATTTCAATATTATAAAGGAGATTATGTAAAATTTTAACTCCCACTAATCATACATTTCAAGAGAATCTTAATTCTTTTCAAACTCCCACTGAGCATACATTGAACTTTGAAAGTTGTCACCTTTAGGCTGACAAATTCCTCCGTTCAATACATTCTCCAATAACTTCATCTCAAATTAATTTTTAATTATAACATATAATCATCACCTTTAAGCAGAAAATCACATGTCATAATTAAAAACATTCCTCAAACTACAAAGGAAATTCCATCAATCGACATAGGCGGTCCCACTTTGATGGTAACGGCCTATACCAACACATGAAATCTCTTGCATAGGAATCAATATCTCTTGTTAGAACATGACTCGGTAAAAATATGCACAGTTAAATACATCTAAACCGGTCACTTATTATTTTAATCCGCATTCTCAATATGTTTTGATTCATTCGCAACGGAAAAGTGGTATGAGAAAAACATATATATTATTTAGGGAGAGAGATTGTTACGGTTAAACAGTCAACTCAAAATATAATAATGTATGCAGCGGAAAAAATTAAGAGACTTCAATTTTAAATCAATTGAGGATATAAAATAAATAGTTCTGAACTTTTAGAAATAACATAGGACTATATTTCCTCAATTTAAGTCTCAATAAACATTTGTAAATGGGGACATCCGATTAAAATTAAGAGACTTCAATTTTAAATCAATTGAGGATATAAAATAAATAGTCCAGAACTTTTAGAAATAACATAGAACTATATTTCCTCAATTTAAGTCTCAATAAACATTTGTAAATAGTTGACATGTAAAACTCTCCCACTTGATAGAGAATTATGGTTGAATTATAAATCCAATTTTTTTTAAATATATATAAACTGATATTCAACTATTTTCTCTATCACACAATTAACATGTCAAATAATAATACACCAATATGTATGTCCATTACTTACATAATATAAGGAGAATTGTAATCCATTTTAAAAGGAAAAATAAGCTAATAGATTGCAATTTATCCAGAATAGAACTCTCAAAATATTAAACTTGCAATACTCCCACTCAATAGAGTAAAATTTCGAAAATTGGAGTATATAGTAAAAAAATTAATTGATGATTATATAGAGAGTTTCTAATTTTAGAATATTCTGGAAAAACAATAAAACTTTCATATAATTGCATATTTATTACTTCAAAAGAAGTAGACAATAATTGAAAACAAATTTCTCCTCATATGCAATTATATCATTAGTCACAAGAGGATAAATAATTGCATCACTAACCTCCATGAGTGTGACTTTTTCATCCTTGCAAATAGAGTCACTAAGCTTTGACTTTGCAATTATCATGAAATCTTTGTCGGTATCATCTCAAACAATCACAAATCAAACAAACCGTTATATCATAATAAAAAGACTCTAATAATAAATCAATGTAAGGATAGTTCAATTTTCAATTGCCTTAATAATTGCTCAAAAGAATAATTTCAATAATAGTTTACAAGTGAGCATACAAATAACAATAAGGCAATATAAGAATTTATAAAATAAAATAAAATTCCTTAATATGACACATAAATTGTGAGAGTGGGATATATCAGTCTCCCAAAAATAATAAGGAACATATTGAAATCGCAAAATGACGCTAACTAGCTCAAATCACAATATATACAACAATAAATCAAATAGTGTGAGGGATTAATTTATAATATGACACAATTTATATTGTGAACATATATCAATATTTTCAAAACAAATCAAATCTTAATCCTCACTTATTAAAACAAATCTATACTTGCCATAATGTGTCAATATCAAATAAAATGTTTTTATGTCTAAAAATTCCAAACAAGACCACACAAGTTTCATCCCCTAGCAAATCAAAATTTGAGCAAGTATGATTTTTGCATAACTTTACAATAAAAATAGTTCAGTGCATTCATCTTAAAATTATTTTGCACATAAAATTATTAAGCAAAATTTGTATTGGAACATAGATTATATTTTGCACAAAAAAACAAAGGAGCAATTGAATCTTATACTGAACCAATTTGAATGCACAAAATCAATGACAAAAGTATAGAAAACCAATAAAAATAAAATTCTCATTTTAATTCATATATCTACCACTAATACAAGGGTCGATCTGAATCCAACACATAGTAAGGTATTGCAATCTCCAGGGAATCTTATGTTTTACAAGGCCAAAATTTAACACGCCCGAACAAAGAAAAAACTTTATTTTTCCATTGATCAAAATATGAATGGCTCTAATAAATCACTTGTGAAAATTTTGAATCCATGGGGTCATAAGAAATCAGTAAGCAGGACATATACACTATGCACAGTGCTAAAACATATGATGATTCCAAAGATATTCACAATATTTAGTGTCACAATTAATAAAATTGAACCTAAAATAACTTCACAATTACAACACTAATAACATATTTCACATCAGTGTTGCAACTTTAGAATATATTTTCACAAATAATATTTTAGGCTCAAATCTAATATGATTCTCACATTAATCAATACCAAACATACTTAAGATTTCATAAAATAATCTCATTCCCAAAACCAAAAAAAATATACTAGTAAATCAATCAAATATTCTTGAATCGGTTATTTTAAGAAATTTTGGGCATAAATGAAATCATAATTTTATTCCATAAATGAAATAAAATATCAAATCAACTTATTCCATAATTAATATTAATTATCAAAGTAATTTTATTTCTAGGATTCATACAAGTGTTCTGGTAAATTCATTCATAATAGCATAATACTATTAATTAACACGTACGACAAATGTAACATCCCAATTTTTTTAATTAATAGGAGAATGTTAATTAAAATAACTTTTGGAGCCTAATTGGGAAATCAAATGGAAAATTTTAGAAGATTATACTATAACATCAGGACACTAAGTGGCAATTGGTGTTAAATGAGAGGGATAAGATAGTAATAAACCATTTTCTTGGTTATAAAACCAACTCACAACATATCAGAACTCATTCTTTTATTCCAACACAATCAAACACTCTCCCTCCTCTTGCTTTTCTCTCCCACCCGTGGCAACAACAACAATCACCCTTACAAGTTGAAAAATCTGAAAACTTAGTAAACTCAGCATGCAATCAACAACTTAGATTGAAGATGGGTTAAGAATCATGGGTATTAAACTTCAATCCATCTTCATCCTCTTTTTGCCTTCATACCACATGAATAGACACTATTACCCAACACTTATATTTGGATCCAAGGCTTAGAATGAAGTAATGTGTAACATCCCAAATTTTAATTAATAGAAGAAATATTAATTAAATTAGTAATTTTGAAACTTAAGTGAAAGATTGGAACAAAACCCCTCCACTCACTTATTTCTCTTGGAGCCCCCTTTTAGTTTCTCCAACACCCCCATCATTTTATAATTTCCTATTTAAAACAATTCTAGGACCAAGAACCCACTTATTTTTCCTTCCCTGCATTTTGAAACTCTCTGTAACACAAAAACACAACCAAACCCCAACTCTTTCTTCTCTCAACGAGCTACACCCTTTGTTCCTTGTAGGAACCATAGCCATGGAAGATTTATGTTCTCATCAATCCATAGAAGAACCAACCCATCAAGGAAATCGATTCTCCATTCTTGCTTCCCTCTCTCACGCCAATTCCATTAACCCCAAACCTTACTTACCTCTCTAAAACTTCAATCAAAGTGCATGCATGGCTGGTTTGATGCTTGGGTTAGTCCTTCTGAATGATGGGAAACCAAGGGAGTGTAAGTAATACATCAATCTTTTCTTTTGAATTGCTACCATGACCTAAACCCCCTTTCTCCTTACTTTCCATCCCAAATTCTAAATTAATCGTCTGGTTCTTGCATGACCTGTATTTCCTCATGAGGTACTCTGGAGATTGCAAGATTGAACCCTTCTGATGTGAAGTCAAGTTCTGGGAAGGAGGCAGCAAGAGCTGCAACGATGTTATTGCTGGATCGCGCAGCTCGCCCGGCGAGCTGGAACTCGCCCCAGCGAGTATGACAGGAAACTCATATCTGTTGCCCTGTTATGCTTCTCTCCCGTAACCATACTTCAAGCCTTAGTAGGTACTCCTTTTTCCCCTCAAACATTACTGGGACTGTTCCATTCTTTTACCTTAGCAAACCATAACTTACTCATAAATCCATTTCTTTCCTTTTGGTTCAAGAACAAAGCTTTGGAGGTTTCAAGTGAGTCCTGGATAGAGAGCTTTGATGTTGTAGCTGAGCTAGAGTGCTTGTTAAAGCTTCCATACAGGTGGGTTCTTAGGTTAGTGTAGTTAGTTTCCCCATTTATGAACAATTGCATGTTAATTTAGGTTTTAGGATAATGTTGTGTGAGGGGATTTAATCCCAATTTCCCCTCCATCCTGTTGTATATTATATAAGTTAATTTTGCTGCACTGATTAAGATGAGGATTGTTGGTGTAATTCTTAGAAACTATGAATTTTGCTGAAACAGGGTATGTTCTGTATTAACTCGCCACAGCGAGTAGCTGGCGAGTATCCATAGCGAGCTGGGTTCTGGGCTGATGAAACTCGCCGTAGCGAGCTTCTGCTCGCCACAGCGAGTTGATTTAGGTCAAGACCTATAATCTCGCCATGGCGAGCTGGTGACTCGCCGTAGCGAGCTTGTACAGAATTGACCTATATTTTCCATTTTCTAAATAAAGTTTTCAACACTCGTTTTATATCCTCGTTATAATCAGACAGTTTGCAGTAATATAATTAATATAATGTCGAACAGAATGTTAATCACAGATAATTGATAGGGCATAACTTAGACTATTCTTAGGTTTGTATGCTCCCCGGGTTTTGGGAATTTATGGTAGTAATAACTAAATTAGTTTCAGTCAATTATGAGCGATTTTGTGATATCGCGCTATGGACTCCCGATGGGATAATCCATTAGGATAAGTTATTGTGAGCTGCATGCCGTGACCGAATCGGTTGACGGATATGGCAGGCCTCTGAGACATGCTCACCTCAGAGTGTCCTTGTGTCTAAAATGAATAAGAGTTAATTTATGTGTTACACCTAAATTTATGCTATTATGATATGATTATGTTAGTATTTGAAACGACTGATTTTTTTAGGTGCCCCGGCGTAGTCGCCTTTAGGTGGGTAGTAGGACTCACTGAGGCTTAGTAGTCTCACCCCACTCCAAACAATTTTTTTTTAGGTAGACAGGTTAACTGGAGCAAGGACCAGGATGGAGCTGATGATTGGAGCGAGCCTTGGATCATCATATTAGACGATTTTAGTCTTTCCTTGTTTTAGTTATTTGTATATCTTGGAATTCTATTCCGCTGTATTTCTTAAATTCATTAACTGATGTAAGGAATTATTTCCTATTATCTAGTTTAATTTATTGTACTCAGATCCATTTATTTATGTCTTGACTAATATTCTAGATATTTTAGTTGGGGCGTTATAATTGGTATCATAGCAGGTCGATTCAGTATCGGACCTTGCCATGAGTCATTACAACTCTTTCCTAAGTAATACGGACCCTTTGGATCTGGACTGTTTACGCTGAAACCATCACGTGCTGAGCCCGATCAACTCAGTATTGTGTATGGTAGGCAGGGTATTATGGTTGAGATTTGATGTGGACCAAGAAGTTCAAGCCGTAAGTTCGCAGTAGAGTTGCAGTCAAAGGGCAGATGTTGGAGAAAGTTCTTATAGTTGAATTATGGAATTGTGGCAAATGGTGCCACAGGAGTAAGTTGTGTGACCTCAGCTAGTAATGCGGAGAGTTTAGACGTAGTAGATGGTTTAAGAACGGAAGTGAGAAGTCAGCTAGGAAGTAGTAAGGATTAAGAGCAGTCTGGTGAATGAGTTAATCTTTGGATGAACTAGTCAGAAGTAGCGTTGTAGCTCGAGGGAATGCAAACGTACCCTTATACTGGGATGTGTGGTACCTACCAGTATTCAACTGACTTTGAGTGTCGGATAAACTTCCTGAACCTAGGAGTAACCTCACCCTATTAAGGCACCAACTATCCAAGTTTAGTGACCACTTAATACTCAGCACTAGTAGGAAGCCAACCAAAGATTCATCCTAGACACTTAGTTAATCATTTCAACCGAGAATTCCACGCATGACAAGGAGAACTTAGTAATACCTCAATCGTGCTTCACTAATTCCAGAAGACAACTAGCTAAATTCTCCGTAGCTCCTCAACTTTTAATTAACTCAAGGGAACGAGTACACCCTTTCGAATAGTAACCAGTAAATATACCAAACCATTAGAGATTTAGCCTTAAATTAGTATAGCAATTAGAAATCCCTTAAACCGTACTCGTACCCCGAGAGCACACGTTAAGTATTCCCACTCAACCATCCCGACTTTAGTAATTTAGTATAGTAAACCGGAAAGCTACCTTGTAATAGGAAATCTAATCAGATCATCTTTACCAAAGAAACCAAGAGTGGAACACAAGCCTTTTCCAAGATGTCTTCAACTCACCTTACTAAACTACCCTCAAGGACAACAAAAATAGATAAATTCAACGAGATTACCCCGACCGTACCGTTGGTGACCGTAATTCTATCCTACCATTAGGGATTAAGTTTAACAAGTAGAACTATCAGGACCTTCATTTAAACAACACCGGTCGCTGGTAGTTAAGCCACAAACCCTTAGAGGCCAAGCATTGACTAAGTAACCATTAGTAGACGTGTTGACACCGTAGTCACCCAAGATAGTTACGAAATATCATCATTGAACAGATTAGAAGCCTATGAAAATACCATACCACACAAGCTTAACCTAGACACTCATCAATCCGGACTTTCTTAGCCATACCCGTTATCCGAATAGGCTTACTAAGGATTGACATTTAAGTACTCGAGAATTGGTAACTCAGTGTTACCAGCCAATTGGCTACAGCAATTAGATAGTGGACCTCTAGTACCTGCACTTAAACATAATACGACCTCGACCTATTAACGTAGCACTTACGATACTGCCTTCAGATATTAGTATATGGGATCAGTCAACCATAGTATACCAGTAGCTGCATCTAACTTCCATAGGATAAGTCTTAGTAGGAATAACAGTTAAGAATTACCTTAGCACCATCAATCAACATCAGTTCAACCTATAACCGAGTAGACCATGTGCATGAATCTTTTTAGTTAAGAAATCAGTAGAATCAGTTAACCATGCCTTGGAGAGTGTACGTACAGATTACCATTAGGTTAGTGATTCAGTAGAATAAACCCACTAGACACCTCGACACAAGTAAGTTTAAATTCATCCTAACTTAGTCACCTGAAATCTCACACGTTCAGATCTTCAGCCAAGAGACTATTAAAACCAGTTAGACCTACCTGTGAGAACTTGTCAGCAATGAACGTGAGTGAAAAACTTAGTTGCCCCAGCCCGAGAGTCTGGCAGGAATAGGAATGTGAAACACTAGTCTCAATGCAATAGGAGACCATTTTCAGTAGCCTCCATTTCGTTCTGGATTTTCTTTCAGCCGACTCGTTGGACCGAGCATTGGTCAATTTTATGTTCATAAGTCTTGGAACACTATGGATGTATGTACCTTCTAATTTATCTGATTACGAATCAGATAAGAAAATTCTCTCGAAGCCAGATGGTTAAACCAATGATAATCAACGCCATTCTTAAGTAATCTTAGCATTTGTTCTCAGTTCTTTCAGTTGTGCTACCGGTGACTCCATCCTATCTGCATCAGTCAATTATTCTTGAGAAGGTCAAGAGTAACTTCAATTCAATTTTGTGCCCGTTCAGTTGATCTGTTGATCCATGTACTTCAAAACTACTTCGGTAAAACTTACCTAGTCTAGTGTCAGCAAACACTGTAGACCTTCATAGTCACATTCGTCAAGGTCACTATTCCAGCTGAATTCACTAACTCTTCCCTACTAAGCCTCATCAGTTATAATCAGGATTAGTTTCAGTTCCAACAGCTTAAGGGAAAACAAGAGAATAAAATGCCATCCGTGTTCGTTACCTTCAAAGTTTCGTACTCAGCAACCACGTTAGACCCGTGTTTTAACCTCGAACAACTCTGCCGAACGTTTCGACCTTCCAGATTCATTTCATGTACCTTGTAAGACCAAGTTCTTAACTCAGACACTTAAGTAGAGCTTTCCCAAACTTTAGATTTAGTTATGCCTAACCGGCTCAGATAAGGGTGAGTGTTAATTGTCCAATTAAGTTGATGGATCATCGTCCCTTGAACTACATCCCGTCGTTAGTGATCAGCTGATTATTTCAGTAAATCATCTTAAGTCATGCTTATCCATTTCAGCCTTAGCTTTACGAATTCGAGCCTTACGTGTGCTATCAGCCAGGTTTAGTGACCTGGTCATTCTAGCCATACTTCCACACATCAGTTACCGGTAAAAAGGTCTCAGACAAGATGAACCGTTAATCCTGAAACATAGTTTGAACCTAAATGCATCTGCAAGTTAAATGTACGAATGCGATCGCCGTGTTGTACCAGAATGGATTGAAATTGTAGGTGGGATATTATCGGATAACTATAGATTCGTCTGCGGATGAGTTTGACTCGTCAGCAGAAGAATCAGTAGTGTCTAGACGATTTTCCACTCGTTTTATATTTCGATCGATTCTGTAGCATTTAGACAACACGTGGTACAGGTGTACATTTGACGTGTCATGCATGATAGCGTTCGAAAGAGAGCAACCTTGTTAGGAGGATTTAGAAATTGCCTGTAACAACACCCAAGCTTATACCCTAGGTCCTAGACGTACCCAACCAGGCCAGATGCCGACGTCCTAGTCCGTTGAAGTTGGAATGATACCCGTAGTAAAGGAAAAATGACTGATCATGGTTAAGGTACCCAAGAAATCATAGTCTAAGATGAAAGCGACCCTGTCAGAAGATGACAGTAAGTATTTGAATCAGAGTGCGCAGCACTGGAACTTTTAAGAATGTGAGAATAACCTTTAGCCAGTAACCTTAAGAGAGGAAAGCTTTATTCCAAGGGATTGAATACTAAGGACTGGAGAATAGACGAAGTGTAGAATTGGATGCTGACATAAACAACCTGCCCCGATATGGAATGGAGAAGTCTGAATTTCGAGGACGAAATTTCTTTAAGGGGGGAAGATTGTAACATCCCAAATTTTAATTAATAGAAGAAATATTAATTAAATTAGTAATTTTGAAACTTAAGTGAAAGATTGGAACAAAACCCCTCCACTCACTTATTTCTCTTGGAGCCCCCTTTTAGTTTCTCCAACACCCCCATCATTTTATAATTTCCTATTTAAAACAATTCTAGGACCAAGAACCCACTTATTTTTCCTTCCCTGCATTTTGAAACTCTCTGTAACACAAAAACACAACCAAACCCCAACTCTTTCTTCTCTCAACGAGCTACACCCTTTGTTCCTTGTAGGAACCATAGCCATGGAAGATTTATGTTCTCATCAATCCATAGAAGAACCAACCCATCAAGGAAATCGATTCTCCATTCTTGCTTCCCTCTCTCACGCCAATTCCATTAACCCCAAACCTTACTTACCTCTCTAAAACTTCAATCAAAGTGCATGCATGGCTGGTTTGATGCTTGGGTTAGTCCTTCTGAATGATGGGAAACCAAGGGAGTGTAAGTAATACATCAATCTTTTCTTTTGAATTGCTACCATGACCTAAACCCCCTTTCTCCTTACTTTCCATCCCAAATTCTAAATTAATCGTCTGGTTCTTGCATGACCTGTATTTCCTCATGAGGTACTCTGGAGATTGCAAGATTGAACCCTTCTGATGTGAAGTCAAGTTCTGGGAAGGAGGCAGCAAGAGCTGCAACGATGTTATTGCTGGATCGCGCAGCTCGCCCGGCGAGCTGGAACTCGCCCCAGCGAGTATGACAGGAAACTCATATCTGTTGCCCTGTTATGCTTCTCTCCCGTAACCATACTTCAAGCCTTAGTAGGTACTCCTTTTTCCCCTCAAACATTACTGGGACTGTTCCATTCTTTTACCTTAGCAAACCATAACTTACTCATAAATCCATTTCTTTCCTTTTGGTTCAAGAACAAAGCTTTGGGGGTTTCAAGTGAGTCCTGGATAGAGAGCTTTGATGCTGTAGCTGAGCTAGAGTGCTTGTTAAAGCTTCCATACAGGTGGGTTCTTAGGTTAGTGTAGTTAGTTTCCCCATTTATGAACAATTGCATGTTAATTTAGGTTTTAGGATAATGTTGTGTGAGGGGATTTAATCCCAATTTCCCCTCCATCCTGTTGTATATTATATAAGTTAATTTTGCTGCACTGATTAAGATGAGGATTGTTGGTGTAATTCTTAGAAACTATGAATTTTGCTGAAACAGGGTATGTTCTGTATTAACTCGCCACAACGAGTAGCTGGCGAGTATCCATAGCGAGCTGGGTTCTGGGCTGATGAAACTCGCCGTAGCGAGCTTCTGCTCGCCACAGCGAGTTGATTTAGGTCAAGACCTATAATCTCGCCATGGCGAGCTGGTGACTCGCCGTAGCGAGCTTGTACAGAATTGACCTATATTTTCCATTTTCTAAATAAAGTTTTCAACACTCGTTTTATATCCTCGTTATAATCAGACAGTTTGCAGTAATATAATTAATATAATGTCGAACAGAATGTTAATCACAGATAATTGATAGGGCATAACTTAGACTATTCTTAAGTTTGTATGCTCCCCGGGTTTTGGGAATTTATGGTAGTAATAACTAAATTAGTTTCAGTCAATTATGAGCGATTTTGTGATATCGCGCTATGGACTCCCGATGGGATAATCCATTAGGATAAGTTATTGTGAGCTGCATGCCGTGACCGAATCGGTTGACGGATATGGCAGGCCTCTGAGACATGCTCACCTCAGAGTGTCCTTGTGTCTAAAATGAATAAGAGTTAATTTATGTGTTACACCTAAATTTATGCTATTATGATATGATTATGTTAGTATTTGAAACGACTGATTTTTTTAGGTGCCCCGGCGTAGTCGCCTTTAGGTGGGTAGTAGGACTCACTGAGGCTTAGTAGTCTCACCCCACTCCAAACAATTTTTTTTTAGGTAGACAGGTTAACTGGAGCAAGGACCAGGATGGAGCTGATGATTGGAGCGAGCCTTGGATCATCATATTAGACGATTTTAGTCTTTCCTTGTTTTAGTTATTTGTATATCTTGGAATTCTATTCCGCTGTATTTCTTAAATTCATTAACTGATGTAAGGAATTATTTCCTATTATCTAGTTTAATTTATTGTACTCCGATCCATTTATTTATGTCTTGACTAATATTCTAGATATTTTAGTTGGGGCGTTATATAATGGAACTTCATTCACTGCATGAGCTAGCTTTCAAGGATCGATTTGGTTTGGTGCAGAAGTCTAAGGTAAAGATAATGAAACATTTCTTTCCAATTACTCTTGAACCCTTTTCTCTTTAACAAATACTCATTCTCAATCTCTCACTTGAACCCATGGTTGCATGTACATTTATTCCATTTATTTGTGAGTTGGGAGACACTAAAACGGATATGGATGCTGTGGAAAGATGGGGATTTGGGCCAACACAGCAGAAACGTGTTCTGCATCCTGATACGCTCGCTGAGCGAACAGGGTACTCGCTGTAGCGAGTTATGCAGTCACTGCTGCATGTGTTCCTCTCTGTTCGTGATTAATTCCTAACTTAGGTGAGGTAATCGTAACTCTTCCTTAATCCCATTCTGATCATTCCTGTTCCTTTTGGCCTTTAGACATGGTAAATCTCATTAACTTCATCCTTGGTGTTGTCTTCAAGTTGTTTGGACAATGGAAGCATAATCAAGTAAACCAAGCAATTTGGAATTTCAACTCAGATTGGAGTAGTGAGCTAGATGACTGTACATGTGCCAAAGCTTCGTTTTTCCAGGTGGGTTCTTTAGGATAGTGTAGTTAGTCCCCCAAAACTATGAATTTTTGCATGTTAATATAGGTGTAGGAATAATTGTTGTGTGAGGAGAATTAAACCCCAATTCACCTCCATTCTGTTCTATATTATGTAAATTATCTTGATGCATTGATTTATACGAGGATTGTAGGTGTAGTTTTTGAGAAACTATGTTTTTAGTAAAACAGGGTAATTCTGTGTGAACTTGCCACAGCGAGTAGCTGGCGAGCATTCATGGCGAGCTGGGTTCTGGGCTGATGATACTCGCCATGGCGAGCTTCTGCTCGCCATAGCGAGTTGATTTAGGTCAGGACCTATAATCTCGCCATAGCGAGCTAGTGACTCGCCGTAGCGAGCTTGTACAGGACTGACCTACATTTTACATTTTCTAAATAAAGACTTCCACACTCGTTTTATATCCTCATTAGAATCAGATAACTTGCAGTAAAATAATTAATATAATGTCGAACAGAATGTTAATCACAGAGAATGATTAGGGTATAACTTAGCTATTCATTAGGCTTGTATGCTCCCCGGGTTTTGGGAAATATTGGTAGTAAGAACTAATCTTAGCTTCAGTCAATTATCAGCGATTTTGTGATATCGCGCTATGGACTCCCAATGGGACAATCCATTAGGATATGATATTTGTGAGCTTCATGCCGTGACCGAATCGGTTGACGGATATGGCAGGCCTCTGGGACCTGCTCACCTCAGAGTGTCCTCGTGTTTAAAATGAATAAGAGTTTATTAATTTGTGATACACCTTTATATTATGCTATTATGTTATGTTAGTTAAGTTAGTATGTTACGACTGATTTTAGGCTCCCCCGGTGTAGTCACCTTTAGGAGGGTAGTAGGACTCACTGAGGCTTAGTAGTCTCACCCCACTCCAAACAATTTTTTTTAGGTAAACAGGATATTCGGAGCAAGGACCAGGTAGGAGGCTGACAGTTGGAGCTGAGCTTGGATTGTCCGCCTTGAAGATTTTACTTTCTTCGTCTTGCTATTTGTTCATTATCTTGTTTACTCAGAATACTAGCATTTACCGCTATATTTTATTTGTTATCCCTTGTATTTGAAGCAATTTGTATCTTGTTAATTTATTCAGTAAATTTTAATTATACTCAGATCCATATTATGTATGTCTTGACTAAATATTCTAGATATTTTAGTTGAGGCGTTATAACAAAACTCATGTCACAGATAAAAGGAATAAATCATGAAACTATGAAACAATTCACCCAATTTGTCTTATATGATGACAATTGAACAAAACAAAGTCATATAAATGACAGAGGTTCAAAGATGCACAATTGTTTAAGTAAAGCTTATATTCTGATTGATGAATCCAGAATTATAGGATTTAATTTAACAATATCGGATGCACCATTACTCAATCAACTTTAGAGTACATATAGAAACAACTAATATTCATGCCCAAAAAATCTGATGCATTAGTTTTAGATTTCCATTTTCTAAAAAGAGGCATAAGAATATGTATAATGTAATAAAGAGGTTTAATTTCAACAAAATATAATTCCAATTACCATCACCATGGTCTAACAAAGACATAAAAAATTGGGCAACCGATTCAAAACACAAATCTTTCGAACAATAGCCGAAACCAAAAAATACAAACGTGTCAGGAATCTCGACTGAAATTTTCACTCTAAAACATTGAGATTATATAAATAACAAAATAATTTATTCCCAAAACAAAGAATATGATATTAATATCAAATAAATATTCTTAAATTGAATATATAAAAAATATTCTGTATAAATAAAATAATAATTTTATTTCCAAAAGGTGAAATATCAAATTGATTGATTCAACCAGATTTAAATTTTAATGATTCAATTGGTTCATGGATCATCTCTTGAATAAATTCAATAAAAGTAAATAAATTCTCTCTTGATCAAACTTGAACAAGACAATGTTAATCGATTAACATAGCATAAACTCTTATGTCACATCAAAACAAAATTTAATCACATAAGCAATGGTCCGACACTAGAGAAAAAAATGGGAGAAAATCCCAAATTGAATATCATAATCAATGAAAACATTTCAAACATTATTGGCTTATACTTAACCAATTGCCTCAAAATTGCTCAGAACTTATCACTCAAAAATCATCAGCAACAATTTCATGATATGTGAAAATTCTAATAGATATTTCTTACTAATTTTTGTGACATCGTTCTTTCTCATTTCAAGTGTCATACTAAAAACAAGAAATTTCGACAAAAAACATGGACACAAATTTTGAGAATATGATATTTATAATAACAATTTATTCTCAAATATGGTAATATTAAATAAAATATCTTCAGGTGTCCAAAATTTCTAAAATCATACCAAAATAATCAAAATATTAATTACTAACTATATTTGGCCAAGAAAACAAAATTATTGAAAATTTTATATTCTTCACCCGATTGCCTGAAACTGGGTCAATTGCACAAAATGAATCCCATATCAACAAATTTTATTTGAAAATATAATAAACATTTCAAATAAATTACGGCTGCACAATCAGATATGCCCCAAATGAAATTTGGAGAGATACTTGAATCCAATTTGTATCAAATAGCAGTGATTTGAAAATTAACATCAGACTGAAGGCTATCAGATCATACCAATATTCAAGCTTCCAACAAAATAAAATTAGAAACGAACAAAAATAAGCACAGTACGCGATCTTGTGATTTATCAAAATAAATAAATCCTTATAAATGGCCAACACCTTGAATTAAAATAATTCCCATCTCAAAAATAACGATTCGGAATTCATTGTTCTATTTTCAGGAGAATTAATTTTCAAAAGAAAACAAATTTGAATTGATGAGAAAAGGAACCCAACAGTATTCTACGATTGACCGTGGCAATTAAATAATTGGTCACAGTAGCACAAACACAAATTCTCCCAAAAATCATCCAATTATATGGTTAATATATTTTGTGGGTTTTGTTTTAAAGATATCATAAACGAAGACCATCAGTAAGGAGCGTATCTATTATGTGTGAAAATTCAATTGAATTTCAATTCACATAGGTTTAAAAATCAACCAAAATAAAATAAAAAATCCGTGATATGATAGAAATTCATGAACGGCTGTTCCAAAATAAACACAGTAGGCGATATGGAGATTCACCAAAATAAATTAATAAAGCCAAAACCTTTAATTAAAATAATCGCCAACTTATTGATCGAAGAATTAAGAACGGCAGTTTCAAAATAAGTATTAGGTGATCTTTCAATTCATCAAAATTAGGGTTCTAAATCATATAACAGAAGCTCTGATACCACATGTAAGAATTAAAATTAGAGATCGATATATTATATGAAATTAGAACACACTTACTTGTCAATTGGCAATGATGTTTACCGGAATATGAGATATCGGAACTCACCGATAGGTTAGACTAAGGTCTTCCTCTGCCTGATCACATGCTCCGGTCTTTGTGTACTTTGATGGGAAAAGCCACTGAGCTTACTGTATGGTTTTTTTTTGTGCGTGACGGCAAAGGGGACCTAGCCAATCTTATATATAAAATATCTCAACCCTAGTACCACCCATCATGGACCCTAGAGTTAGGCCTACACTTTGTTTCTACACAAATCAGAATTAATGTTCAAAGCCCATTATCACTGATCACAATTATCGGGCTTAAGCATCATTAAATGGATCACAACAACATCAACCCGTTTTTATTAAAACCGAAACCAACAATTGATTGCAGCCCACAAAATATTCTAACAAAAATGCCTTAATGAAGCAGAAGCATATATAACAATCTCTGATGTTCATAGTGGTACATGTGGTTCTCATCAAGTAGGACATAAAATGAAATGGCTCTTGTTTCGACAAGGTTTGTATTGGCCCTCTGTGTTGAAGGATTGTATAGAATTTGCTAAGGGATGCCAAGAATGCCAAAGGCATTCAGGAATCCAACATGTGCCTGCAAGTGAACTACACTCAATAGTAAAACCATGGCCCTTCAGGGGTTGGGCTTTAGATCTAATTGGTGAAATTAAACCTGCCTCATCAAAAAATCAACGTTATATACTAGTTGGAATAGATTATTTCACAAAATGCATAGAGGCCATTCCTTTGCCAAATGTTGATCAAGAAGCAGTAATTAATTTCATACAAAATTACATAATCTATAGGTTTGGAATTCCTGAAACAATCACTACTGATCAAGGTTCAGTTTTTACTGGACGAAAGATGCAGGAATTTGCCCAAGAAATTGGCTTTAGACTGCTAACTTCAACACCATATTATGCACAAGCGAATGGTCAGGTCGAAGCAGCCAATAAAATTATTATTAATTTGATAAAGAAACATATAGCCCAAAAGCAAAGAAATTGGCATAAAACCTTAGACCAAGTGTTATGGGCTTGCAGGAATTCTCATAAGGAGTCAACTAACACTACCCCATTTCGACTAACTTATGGTCATGATGCAGTATTACCAGTCGAAATACATTTGCAATCAGCAAGGGTACAAAGACAAATGGAAATACCTTTAGATCATTATTACCAGATGATGTCTGATGAGTTAGTTGATCTAGATGAAGAAAGACTTAATGCTTTAGAGGTTTTAACAAAACAAAAAGAAAAAGTTGATTGAGTATAACAAAAAGGTTAAGTCTAAGTCTTTTAACATAGGAGAATTAGTTTGGAAAGTTATTTTGCCTATGGATAAAAAAGATAGAGTTTTAGGCAAATGGTCTCCAAATTGGGAAGGACCATTATAAATTGTTCAAGTTTATTCTAATGGCGCATATGAGATTGAGGAGTTAACTCCTGAAAAAACGTACTTTGGGTATTAATGGAAAGTATTTGAAAAAATATAAACCTACTTTACTCGAAGTAAAAATAAATGCAGAATAATACTTAAACATATGAAACAAAATGGTAATTGTAAATTGCCATAAAACATGGACTTTGTTCAAAGATTACAAGATCCAGAAATTGTTCGAAAGGACAATAAATTAAAAAAAAAAAAAAAACTAAGGAGACTATAAGCCCTTAGTACAATCAGCATAAATTTTCTTAAGAGTAGCCAACTCCTTCTCGACCACAAGGTTCGAACTCTCCAAGGATTTAATTTCTTCCCCAACAACTTCTGCTGAGCCAAAAGCTTGAAGCCCTTCTCTGCCATGTGCATCAATTTGCTCCTGAGTCGAAGCTTTGGCCTCTTTCTCAATTCGAGCTCTTTTGGTCTCTTCCTCAATGATCTTGCGCCTGTAACTGACAATTTGTTCCTCTAAAAGTTTGATTTGATCTTTATAGTGGGCAATATTGTCATCACACTCTTTCAACTCTGAATTTCCTTCGATCAATTGAGAAGATAACTTCTCCACTTCAGCTTGAGCTTTCTGAGCCTTTTCAAAGAACATGGCTTGAGCTTGTTGTTGGGTGGCAAGCCTTGTATCATTTTCAAGTCTCTTCTGCACTGCCTTTGCATATTGATCCACAATCGAACTAAGTTGGATAACTTTACCAAGGGTTTCCTCATCAGTCCTAGGGTTATGTAATTTCTTCAAGAAAGCCAAGTGGCTATAAGCGCAGGCTGGGTTTTCTTCAATTTGCTTCAATACATCCCTGTGGACAAAGGTCGTTGTAAGCTTTAGCAGTAAGGAATCCTGGCGCACCATTGAATCAATGTCAGAATTTGAAGGCGCAAAATCAGTAGTGGTATGCTCGCTCGAAGTGGCGCCTGGATGTTGTCTCTTGGAAAGCAGAAGTTTAAGAGTGCCAGCAGGGTCAGACTTTTGCATATTGGTGAATTCTTCTTCCTGCACTCCAAGACTTGCAGAAAGCCTTGAGGTCGAAGAAACGGAGATAATCCCTGAACCACCAACTTCAGCTTCAGGCATAGTGTCAGAATCATGTTGAGATTCCTGAGTCGAGCTAGCTTGGCCTGAGTGTGTAGAAATGCAAGGCATTGAATACTTGATGCTTGAAGTGTTGGGTTGAACTTGGGTACCATCATTTTCCACATTGGTCCCTGAGCCTCCTCCTACTTGGCCTTCATTGATAGGCCCTGATTCGACCTTGTCATCATTTAAGGGGTCCTGAGTATTATCATCCTCCTTGTTCTCTGTTGGCATCTCTTGGGAGATTGGTTGTTTGTCTTCTTCAACAAGATTCTCTTTCGATTGATCCTGTAAACACAAAGAAAATCAGTTAAGACTAAGAAATGACTTGGAAAATTTGAAATTGAGAAACTAAAGTGAAATATACCTCCTTAGTTTCGACCTCAGGAACAGTAGAATCACCCTTTGGTCCAGCAGTTGCCTCTCCTTCGGTGTTGACAGTTTGGTCTGGTTCGACCACGTCATTTTTTGCAATTTCATTTTGAGGGGCTGGACTACCACCACTATCACTTGGGGTGTGAATCTTTAGTGCTCTAGGCACTTTAGATTTTTTAATTGATGGCTTGACTTTCACAACAATGTCAGCTCTCTTATTCTCAGTCTTCTTCTTTTTTCTTTTCTCCTCCCCTTGGTCCTTCGTGGGGGCTTGCTGAGCTGTGTTCTCTTCAACCTTTTTCTTCTTCTTGGCCTTTGCAGCCTCATCTTCTTTAACCCCTTGTGCAGAAGGTTCCCCTTCCTTGGGTTGCGAGGTCGAAGTCGAAGGCTGTTTCTCTTTCTTACCAAAGGGACCTTTTCTTCCTCTTCATCATCATCCTGAAATAACAATATTGGGAATATAAAGGATGTCAAAATTTGGTTAAAATAAAAAATAAAAAGGAGCCAAAGTAATTGGTATGAAAGGGGTAATTTACCTCCACTTCCACAACAATGGTATCCTTAGTTTTCTTCGAACTGGCAGACACAGTCTCAGTGTTGCTCTTCCCTTTTCCACTCTAAGGACATAAATAATCAAAGTTAAAAACATATGTTAAGATAGAAAAGGGAAAACAGGTAAAGTACAAGTGAGTTACCTTTGGCTTAGAGGTTTCGACCTCTGTTTTAATCTTCACGCCTGTGGGTTTCTTCACTTCGAATGAAGTTTTTGAAGATTCATCATCCTTTTTAACACCATTGCCTAAAAAATAGTGTGTTAGTTAATATAAAAGGTGTCAAGTATTAAATCATATGAAAATATATAAAGCATGAAGGATAAGAGTTTTTACCTCGACCTGAGACACTGATTTTCTTCGTTAGAGCTGGCACTGTGAAGCCACTCTCTAGCATTCCTAGCAATTGCTCTGCATTACCAATTGAATGACTCGAATAGTAGTCACTCCACCATTTGCTGAAGCCATCACTGCAATAAAATGAAGGCTTGTATTCGAAAGGTTAGAGGTTAAACTCATAGTTGTCTATCATCCTCATATATTTTTTGAAGGTCCTCTCAGTAACACCTGTACCCAGAACCATTCGATCAAGGCTTTCAAAGAAACTCTTTGGCCTGATTTGAGACATTCCAAATTGTCTGGCCACAAAATTGGGCTGGTACCCAACCAACCCATACTGGTTGGCATTTGTCCCAATCCTGCAAGAGAGCACCGTTTGCTCCAGATAGGCCCTCCATACCTCATTGACCTCATCTTCATTATCAGGGTCGAACGCTGGAAACTCTTCAACAAACCAGGCTGCCCCATACTTACGCTCAACAAAGGGAGCGTGGCGTGGAAGGAACTTATCAAAATTCAGAAACATCTTCATGTGCTTCATGAAGAGTCTTGTAGTATCCTGATCAAGAGATCGAGGAGCCAACCTAACCAATCTTTGCCCTTCGACTTCTCTGCAATCTACTTCCTGTTGATAGTCAGAAGGCACTATCAACCCCAATTCTGTTTCAAATGTGGCATTGAGCCACAGTTGTAAGAGCCACATAGGTCCAGCTATTGAAACCTTTGATCCGTCCTTTGATGCCTTGATAGCATCACTAGCATTACCCATCGCCTCATACAAACTGGCCAGTAATAAACGCCCTAGGCTGAAGAGCCTCCCTTCGTTAATCTGCTGCGCCATGGGGATAAACATCCTAGCTACTTGCAGAGACTTCGAACAGAAAACAAAATGGGACAACCATAATGTTAGGAAGGCCACATGTTCCTCTATGGACACTTCTTCACCTTCCTTACCCATATTTTCTGCTATGTACTTGGAGAAAGTATTTTCCTTATAATTTAATTCGACCTTATCTCCAGTCTTAGTAGGGTCGAAATGGTCACCATTAGGCCTAAGGCCTGTGATAGCAGCTACATCCAGAAGGGTGGGAGTTAACATGCCACATTTAAATTGAAAAGTGTTTGTGGACTTTTCATAAAAATGAAGGGCAGCTATGAGAAGTTCAGGTTTGTACCTAGGGCCGGTTCGACTAAATTGGATCAAAGGATATATCCCATAGCTTTGCCAAGAGTCTTTGAAATCTTTTTCGACCCTATCTAACCAAGGGATATTGTCCTTATGAGCAATATAAGGAGCAGCTCTAAATATCTTAAGGGCATTTTTCAAATACCCAAAGTTATAAGGGTTCGACTCAAATATCCTAGGACCACAGGTAACATGCAAGGGGAAAATGGCATTTACCTCTTTGGATGTAATCTCAGAGTGTGATGGATATGGGCCACAGAAGGCATGAGCATCTTTCTTTAGAGAAAAGGGTATCATAAGTTGGGACGCCCAGATTTTCCTCTCAGCCTCAGTTCCAGAAGGTTCTGGAATTACTTCTTCCCCGTCTTCAAGAACTCGTAGATCTTTCCATTTCCCAGCAGTGGGTATTTCGAAATCTACGTTGGAAGCCATTGTTAAAACTGTTAGGGAACTTAAAAGGCAAAAGAAGGGTTTTGGTGTGAAATCTGAAAAATAATGTGTTTAGGGTTGAATCAAGGATGAATCAACGCGGAATATGGTATGGAAGTGTTTAAACGGTTTGAAATTACGAATGGGTTGAGAATCAGAGCTTGATTTTGCAGAAAGGAAGAAGATGAACAGTGAAGTTCGTAAGAGAAGCACTGAATTTTGGAAGTTGGTAAAAAGTGTTCCTTGTTCCTTTGTTACTATTTATAGGGGAACGTGTCTGTCTCCAGAAAATAAATCAAAAAGAAATTCAAATAATTTCTCTTTAACTTCTACGTGTGCCACGTCATCCACTATGCTAAAACCTAGGAACAATGATGGATTGTGGGAATCAAGGTGACAGTTACTCCTGAGTGTGACATAAGCGCCGTCATTGGTAACAGTGTCAAGCACGTGGGTTGAAAATGCCTTTTCCTTTCTCGTTCGACCACTCGATCGAAACAGGCATTTGGGGGCAATTTGTTAGCCCATATTTTTACTAAGTAAAAATATGTTCTAAATACATGAATAAAATAATTATGCTTAATTATATAATTATTTTAGTCATTAAATATGTTTGGTTTTCAGAACCAATGAATTTAATGAGCAATCATGCATGAACATACAATAAATGTTCTATTATTGAACATTTCATTTTAAATGCGTATTCCTCTTCTTTCAGGATCCTTTCGATTTGGTCGAAGCGTCAGTAGGGTCGAAACACCCAATAGTGCAAGGTTAAGATATGGACTTAGCGAAATATTCAAGAAGAAGCATTTCTACTTCGACTTCGATGGACACAACGGCTAATTCAGAAGATAAGAAGGGATTCAAATTCAAAATACGTGTCAATGACACGCGTCCTCTCTATAGTTATTTAGGCGTTATTAGCAGTTAGGAATTAGTGTCTATAAATAATGTAGTTATGTGATCGAGCAAAGGGTCACAATCATTATACAAAATCCTCAGAAAAACTCAAAGTACCCATGTCAAAGCGAGAAACGAGTGCTCGAAGGAGAATGTATGTTATGTGAACCATTTTCATTCTGTAATCATTTACATTTAAATGCAATTTACAATTTCTAATCTTATTCCAATTGCCTTTTACTTTCGACTCATTCTTTCCTTCTGTTTGTTCAATTGAATAAACATTCTTTCTTGCATTTCAAGTTATATAAAACGTAAAAACAACACTTTATGAACGTAAGAACAATAATGAGTATCATTCACTTTGAAAATATAAACAAAAGCACTATGTCCCGAGATTTACTAGTTGGTCTCTCTTGTAATAATCAAACTAGCGTTGTTTACCAAATTTCGCAGTAAACAACTACCCAAAACACAATTCAACCCCCCTTCTTGTGTTTTTCACACCTTCAATTGGCATCAAGAGCCCGGTTCTGTTTTTAATCACCTAACAGTGAGACAGTTTGCTGTTGAAAAACACTATGACTGAAACTCCAAGTGGCAGCATGAAAGCAGTTCCTCATGACTATGAAGTTGAAGATAAGACAAACAACAAAGCACCAAAGTTCAATGGAGATGGTGCTACCTTTTCCTGGTGGAAAGATAGAATCTACAGTCATCTTATTGGTTTAGATGATGAGCTTTGGGACTTGGTTGAAGAAGGGGTAACTTTTAAAGGACTTGATGAAAAGGGAAAGCTTTCTGTTGAAGAAAGGAAGAAGTTCACTCCTACAGACAAGAAGTTATACAAGAAACACCACAAGGTCAAGGATCTTCTTATTGGATGTATAACTCATGATGAATATCTTAAGATCACAGACAAATCCACTGCCAAGAGTATTTATGACTCCTTATGCTCCACATATGAAGGGAACAAACAGGTTCAAGAGGCAAAGGCCACTCTTTTGATCCAACAGTATGAACTCTTTAGAATGAAGGATGATGAGAATATTAAATCTATGTATTCTAGGTTCAAAATTCTAGTGGCTGGTCTCCAAGTTCTAAAGAGAAGCTATATAACTTCTGATCATGTAAGAAAGATTCTGAGAAGCTTACCTTCAAGGTGGAGGCCTAAGGTAACAGCTATTCAGGAAGCTAAAGATTTGGACACCCTTGGCTTGGAGGAATTGATAAGTTCACTCATGAGTCATGAGATTGAACTATCTTCTGATGAGCCTCAGAAGAAACTAAAATCTGTGGCTTTGCCATCTATTTCAGTTTCATCTAAGGCTCTGAAAGCCAAAGTTGTAGAATCTGAAGCAGAGGAATCTTTCATAGATGACCAAGAAGATGGATCAAATGATGACGTTTTTGCACTCCTGTCTAAGAAGTTTCAAAAGTGGACAGTAAGGAAGGGAAAAATTTTTCCAAGCAGAGGATCTGGATCAAGAAACAACACCAGCAGAGAAAAGAAGGATGATACAAAAAGTTGTTTCAATTGTCACAAGCCTGGACACTTTATGGCTGATTGTCCTGAACTCAACTCCAAAGGTAAAGGAAGAAAAAGCACAATCAAGAACAAAGCCAAGAAAAGTCTGATGACAACATGAGAGGATATTAATGAACTATTTGAGGATGAAGACTCTGAGGAAGCAAACCTAGCGCTTATGGCCACTGGTGAATCAGACAATGAAAGTGAGTCAGAGTCTGACACAGAAGATGTTGATGAGGTAATCTCTAAAATGACTAGTACTCAGATGGCTAAAACTTTGAAAGATGCTATGGTGAAGTACATGGAAAAGTTAAGTGAGCTAGATTTTTGTAAACAAAAATTGAAGCTACTTAATGAAAATCTAACCCAGACTCAAGCAAATTTTCAAAAATCTCTTAAAACAATTAAAGTGCTTGAGTATGTATGCAGAACATGTCACAAACCCTATGATGAGTATGAAGTTTCTCTTCAAGAGTTTGTACACCATAACATTTACAAAACTAGGGTAACTTCCATGATTCATGGTGGTCTCAGCAATTATTATAAAAGGCAAGGACTTGGTTCCCACACATCTTCTGATGTGGGGAAATCAAACAAACCTGTCTTGTTAAGCAAGTCACCATCAGAATCTTATTCAAACTTTACTAAGGGTACATCAGAACCTCTGACTGTGTCTGGTACTCTTGTGACCTTGGAACCACAAGATAAGGTATCAGAAGATAACTCATCTTCTGAACCTAAGTCTTCTAAAACCCAGGTTCCCCTCACTTCAGTACCCATGTCTACTCAAGTTAAAGCTGTCAGAGTACCAAAGCCTGTTGACACTATGCCAAAAATGGCTTTAGATAGCGCTTTTTTTGGCCTTAGATGGCGCTTATAAGCGCTGTCTATACTGGCGCTGTTAAAAATATAGACAGCGCTTAGTAATCCAGTAAAAGCGATGTCTAATGTTAGCTTTAGACAACGCTTTCTTATAAAAGCGCTGTTTAATACTAACTTTAGACAGCACTTTCTTTTAAAAGCGCTGTCTCATTTCACCTTTAGATAGCGCTTTCTTATAAAAGTGTTATCTCATGTCATCTTTAGACAACACTTTCTATTCCTAAACACCGTCTTAAGTCATCTTTAGATAGCGCTTTCGGTACATAAATATTGTGTTATGTCACCATTAGAAAGCGCCTTTATCTTATAACCGCTGTTAAATGAAACAATATTTTCATCAACATTAAAAGTTTTGGCTCAAATCCTATTTAAAAATTTGGATTGTATTTTTATATTATTATAAAGAACAACACATATAACCTTGAAAATATCTAAAATTGATAATCTCTTTAATACAAATTAGTTCCAGATAACTACACATCTAAAATGTGCAGAAAATTGATAATATGTATATATCCAAAATTACATATATTCTCTTGTTTCTGAAAAATATGATTCATGACTATATAATATTTGAAATTAAGGACTATGTATGCTATAAGCTATAGACTGTTTGCTGAGAAATTTGATATTTAATTACTTCAGTAATGCTTTCTTCCAAATCTCCTTCATTCACCTATGTCCTGCATGTAAGTAAACAATACTTTAATTGCCCATCAACAAATGTCATAATTGAATGCATCTAAAAGCAACATTTCAATTGACCATTAATGCCCCGATGTTGAATTCAAAGTCATGATTTTAAGGGCAATAAAAATAAATTGGGACAAAAAATTGCAACAAATGTAAAAATAGAGGGATCAAAAAGTTCTATTTAAAAAGGGAACTAATTTGAGTTTAAAAAAATAAGGGGTCAAAAATGCAATAAATCCAATAAAAAATTGGTACAACCTCTATGTAAGAAGCAGTGGTAGCCTTATCAGAACCCTTTGACTCCATATTGACAATAGCCTTTATCCCCCAACCTGCCATCATTGAGAAAGATATTACTTTTGTAATTCAAATGTATTGCTGCATGATTTCAACATTTCAGCTCAAGATGGATGTCTTTATCAGGAGAGAAGTGAAAAGGAAACTATTATATATCAACTATTCATAAGTGCAAGTATAATCATATGTATATATCAATTACTTTGAATTAAATCAAATGCAAACTCACATATGACAAGATTTTTTTTCACATATGTCTATAACATGTTTGTAGAAAAAATGCTATTAGTTACTATAAAAATGAAGGATCATATCACTTGATACCTCACATAGATACTATAAAAATGAAGGATTACTGGACAAATAATATAGAAAATAACAAGACTTCATATACAAATTAGGCTATTTATCATATTCATTTATGAAAAATTGGTAAACTAGCACAACTTTTTGCAATCCTAGAACTAATTACTTGTAAGGGGTGAACATATACAACTTTACAAGTTTAAATGCTATTCAAGAACAAAATTAAATAAACCAAACACCACAGACATGGCCATAATTTTTTTCTATTGATAATAAATAAATGGGGGACATAAAGTTATTGTACCTTGATTTGTTCTTTTGAATTAGGAGATTGCAATGTTCCACTAGAAACAGTTGTTAGGGGCTTAAAATCGAAAATGTCTTAATATTGAACTTTACTCATGCCAAATTGGTTATTGTTAATTTTGGGGGCTGGAACTGCAAGGTCCTTTTAAGGGCAAGCTTTGCCTTATGTTGGCATCCCCATACTGCAGTGACATTTACATTCCTCCATTTATCATGTTCACAGTTCAAAGCATACAAACTAGTACACCAAAGGTTTGCAATAGCTTTATCAATTTGATCAAATACAATTTTTCTATCTTGGGAGTGAGATTTAAAAATTCCCATTCTGAAAGAACAATAAGACATTCTATTTTTAAGATTTCCCGTCCCACAACCTGCTACACTGTGTTGAAAAGACTTACCCCTTGAGATCTACATTGGACCGCGTACCAAAATGGAACTGAACTCAGGATCAGTAAGTATAGTGCGCCATTTTCCTGACCCGTGTTTGACAATTCCAGCTTTCAGCGTTGCTTCTTCTTTTGCAGTCCATTTCTGCTTATGGTTTATGCTCATTTTTTCCATAGATTATCCTCAAAACCACTCCGACCTGCACCAAATTAGATAATTATACATATAAAAAGTGAAAAGCGTCGTACATTGCGCAAGCAACCTAAATTGCTTTTTAATGAAATGAGTTTTGTCCCACACTCACTAGCAATGTCGCAGCATCTACCTGCCATGAATTTGTCCCTGTCATGAAATTTATTCATTGCTAATAGTTAATTGATTCTTTGCTCAAATACATCTCATCTCATAACAAATTAAAGACACAAACAACACACCGCCATAACCAACAAAAAAAATGTCAAATTAATTTAATAGCTTAATGGAAAAGTAAATCGACAAAACAGTAATAAACAAATGATACAAGCAGAAAAAAAATCCCTAAATCAAGGAACAAACCACAAACACAAAGAAATCACATTAAAACCTAAATCCATTGCTAGAAATAGTTCTACAAGTATTTCAGAATCAATGAATACGCATAAAAGGAAAAAGGAATAAAAAAAGAAAGAAGAGAACCTGCGTAGATGTTTTCGCTGTCGATGGAGTTCGCTGCCAATGGTGAGAGCGGAGGCCGGTGAGAGAAAGAGTGATTTATGGTTTCTCAAATGAGTGAAATGGATTTGGGGTGAGATTAAGAACGATTTGGAAGTTTTCTTTTCTCCCAAATTCAATTCGTGTTATCTATTCCCGATTCAATTGCACCAAATTAATCCTCTAGGTTTCGGTGTGGTTTGCAAGGAAAGAGTTTGAGGCAGCGAATTCTCTGGGTTTTTGTGTGAGTCACAACAAAGGGTTCGAGATCGATGAAGGGGTTTGAGAGGAAGATATGAAGGGATTGGATGTCGATGAAGGTTTATGCGTGATATCCAACATATAGAAAGTATTTTTTCTTGGACAGAAATATAGGAATTTTTGTTTTCTTTTATATTGTTTTAATAAAATAGAAATAGATAGACAAAGCTCAATATAATTTTCGGCTTTTTTTATTATTAAAAAAAATCGTATATATACAGCGGTTTATAATAAAGCGCAGTCTAAAGTGAAAAATTATTTGTTTGTAGATTTTATCTTTTTATGTAAACCTTATAAAAGCGGTTGTAGGGAAAAGAGCTGTAAAATACTAATACTTTAGACAATGCTTTTTACATTAAGCGCTGTATAAAAGTTCCGTGTCCTTTTTAACAGCGGTTGTGTAAATAAGCGCTGTCTAAAGTGCGCTGTCTATTCCACATTTTGTAGTAGTGTGATAAGCGGGGCACTAGTACTTCTAAAGCAAACTTGGTAACTGGTTCTCTGACACACTCAAGAGAAAAGTCTCAGAGACAACATAAGCCTAAACATCTTTCTAAAGGCTCTGTTGACTCCAGATCTTCTGAATACTCTAACAAGAAGAATAAGATTCTCAAAACTAACCAAAAAGGACCCATCAGAGTATGGGTACCAAAATCTGAAATAGTGTATGCTGCAGGTATGCACCCAAAGAAGAAAAGAAAGCTCATGGTATCTGGACTCTGGCTGCTCACGTCACATGACCGGAGACAAGCTCTTATTCCACACCCTGAATCAGCAAGAGAGAGGAACAGTAGGGTTTGGTGGCAACCAGAAGGGAAAGATCATTGGTATAGGTACAGTTGGTAATTCTTCTTTGTCAATTTCTGATGTTTGGTTAGTAGATGGACTACATCATAATTTACTTAGCATAAGTCAATTGTGTGATAGTAATTATGATGTTATGTTTAATAAGGATTCATGTACTGTAATCAGAAACTCTGATCAATCTGTTGTTTTTAAGGGTAATAGAAAAGGCAATGTTTATAAAGTCAACTTTTCTGATTTAAAGGAACACTAAGTGATGAAAAATGGATCTGGCACAAAAGATTGGGTCATGCTAACTGGAAGTTAATCTCTAAGCTTAGTAAGGACAATCTTGTCAGAGGTCTTCCAAAAATAAAATATCACTCAGACTCACTTTGTGGTTCCTGTCAAAAAGGGAAAATTGTAAAAAGCTCATTTAAGAACAAGAACATTGTCTCTTCTACCAGACCCTTAGAACTCTTACACATTGATCTATTTGGACCAGTTAGCACTGCTTCAATCAATGGTAAGAAGTATGGATTAGTCATTGTGGATGATTATAGTAGATGGACTTGGGTTAAATTTCTGAGAACTAAAGATGACACATATGAAGTGTTTAGCATCTTCTGTACCCAAATTCAAAATGAAAAAGATTCCAAGATTTTAAAAGTAAGAAGTGATCATGGTGGTGAATTTGAAAATGAACCTTTTGAAAAATTTTGTGAAGAACATGGAATTCTCCATGAATTCTCCTCTCCTAGAACTCCACAACAAAATGGAGTTGTAGAAAGAAAGAATAGATCTTTACAAGAAATGGCACGCACCATGATGCATGAAAATAATTTAGCAAAATTCTTTTGGGCAGAAGCTGTTAACACTGCTTGTTATATTCAGAATAGAATCTATATAAGACCTATTTTGAACAAAACAACATATGAACTCTTTAAGGGAAGAAAACCCAATATTTCTTATTTTCATCAATTTGGCTGTAAATGTTACATTCTAAATAATAAAGTCCATCTTAAGAAATTTGACTCTAAAGCCTGTAAGGGTATCTTCATTGGATACTCTGAACGCTCTAAGTCATACAGAGTGTATAATTCTGAAACTAATACAGTGGAAGAATCAATGCACGTAAAGTTTGATGATAAGGAGCCTGATGATAAAAAGTCAGAGCCTGTTAAAGAGTTGTCAGGTTCTGATGAATCAGAAGATGAAGCTCCAGAGTATGACAACTATATAGAACCTGTAGAAGATTCTGAAACTCAAGAAGCTACACCTTCTGATACTGCTCAAGAACATCAAACAAATGAAGACAACTCTGAAGCAACAGAGATTCCAAGAAATACATTCAAGTACAAATCATCACATCCTAAAGAGCTTATCCTAGGAAACAAGAATAGTCCAAGAAAAAAAAGGTCAAACGTCAGAAATGAAGAATCATTGTTTGGATTAGTATCCTTGATTGAACCAAAGACAACAAATGAAGCTCTCTCAGATGATGCTTGGATAGTTGCTATGGAAGAAGAGTTAAATCAATTCAAGAGAAATGATGTATGGGATCTGGTACCCAAACCTAAGCACAAGAACATTATTGGAACAAAATGGGTATACAGAAACAAATTGAATGAGCAAGGTGAAGTTACAAGAAATAAAGCAAGACTTGTTGCACAAGGATATAGTCAACAAGAAGGAATTGATTTCACTGAAACCTATGCTCCAGTAGCAAGACTGGAAGCAATCAGGTTACTTTTATCTTATGCAGTTAATAATGATATCACTCTTTATCAAATGGATGTTAAAAGTGCATTTCTTAATGGTGTTATTTCTGAAGAAGTATATGTCAAACAACCACCTGGATTTGAGGATCTGGCAAATCCAGATCATGTGTTCAGACTAAAGAAATCACTCTATGGACTCAAACAAGCTCCCAGAGCTTGGTATGAGAGACTGAGTACTTTCTTAGTCAACAATGGTTTTGAAAAAGGACAAGTTGACAATACGTTATTTAGAAAAACACTAAAGAAAGACATTTTGATCATTCAAATTTATGTGGATGATATTATCTTTGGATCAACTAATGCCACTTTGTGCAAGAACTTTTCTAAGCTTATGCAGGATGAATTCGAGATGAGTATGATGGGGGAATTGAAGTACTTTCTTGGAATTCAGATAAATCAAACAAAGAAAGAAACATTCATTCATCAATCAAAATATATAAAAGATCTTCTGAAGAAATTCAATTTGGAAGATTGCAAACCCATGAACACTCCAATGCATCCTACATCAAGCTTAAGCAAAGAAGAATCTGAAGGTAAAGTTGATCAGAAGCTCTACCGAGGTATAATTGGATCTCTTCTTTATCTAACTGCATCAAGACCTGATATTTTATTCAGCGTATGCTTGTGTGCAAGATTTCAATCAGATCCTAGAGAATCCCACTTCACAGCAGTGAAAAGGATTTTCAGGTATTTGAAAGCAACTTGTAACATTGGATTACTGTATCAGAAATCCAATGACTACAAGCTGATTGGATTTTGTGATGCTGACTATGCTGGTGATAGAATTGAAAGAAAATCCACCAGTGGCAACTGTCAGTTCATTGGTGAGAATTTAATTTCATGGGCTAGTAAAAGGCAAACCACCATAGCTATGTCAACAGCACAAGCTGAATACATATCAGCAGCTAAATGTTGTACACAACTACTTTGGATGAAATATCAACTGGAAGATTATCAAATAAGCAGTAACAATATTCCTTTATATTGTGATAACACTACATCTATTCACCTCTCTAAAAACCCTATTTTACATTCAAGAGCTAAGCATATTGAGATTAAACATAATTTTATCAGAGACTATGTTCAAAAAGGAGTAATTGATCTCAAGTTCATTGAAACTGAAAATCAATGGGCTGATATCTTTACAAAACCTTTAGCTGTTGAACGTTTTGATTTTATCAAAAAGAATCTGAACATGATGGAGATCTCTGATTAACTTAGTCTCTGATGAAAAATTTGTGTTTATAAGAATCTAATAGTAGTCAGAAGTTGAAGTCATCAAAACCTTCTGTATCAGAAGTTGTGATGAGAACATCTTCTGATAAACTATCAGAATCTGTTAGAAGGAAAATAGTTCTGGCGCGTAATGAAAAATCTTTTATAAAAACCTTTTCGTTTTCCCTCACTTACGTGTCAGTTATTCAAATAATCTTTTGATACACGTGTCTTGTTGCAAGAGGATAAAGAGGTTGGTTAATGATGATTAGCATTTCTAATTCCTATTTGCGGTAAAATACTCTACTACCCCCTACGTGTCTGTACTTGTTTTTGCGCGAAACTTTCTATTTAAACACACTAACTGTTCACATTCACACTTTTGCACTCTCACAACCTACACTTTCTTCTTCTAAAAACTCAGAGCAATTTATTTCTCCCTTATTAGAAACCCTAACCCCCAAACTCCATCAATGGCTTCAATCATTCCTAAAGATTGTATAATCGACATTGCTAACTCCAACCCTACTAAGTTTGCTAAAGATCAACGTCCTTACAAGTATGATGACCTAAATCTTGCGATTGAAAACCCTGTTGATCTAGAAGGGTTAAGAGTAAACGGTTTCTCTAAAGTGGTTGATCTGTTCAAGAGACAAGGAATGGAATACTACTTTGATTTATTGAATGGACCAACATATACTGAACTGGTGAAAGAATTTTGGATGAAAGCATCAGTTATCAACAGAGATATGTACATTCAGAGAATCAAAGATATGGTTGAAGAAAAACCTGAACTTCAAGGTAAAACTCCAGAGGAAATGGGTTTGAGACCTTTCATATCAACAGAGATTGAATCGTTTGTGGCTGGATTCAGAATTTCTATCAGATTATGTCATATCTGTGAGGCTCTGAAGATAGATCGTGGTGGTCTTGTTATCAGAAACTCTGATGAGGTTGGTTCTGATGTTGAGGAATTTATATTCAAACATAAGGCTGACCCCAAGGACAAGTTTGAATGGACCAACAATTGCAAAGTCATCTACAAGATTTTGATTAACAGCATTTTGTCCAAACTGGGAGGCACTGATCAAATTTCAAACCTTCAGAAGCTATTTACCTTTCATGTTGGTAAAAGAAATTTTCTAGATATTGATAAGCTTATCTTTGATCATCTTGCCCATTCTATTCTCTCTTCCAAATCTATTGTGCGACATTCAAGGCTACTCAGTCATATGTTTGCACAGTGTGGTTTGTTGGATACTATCACACCGTTTCTTCCAGGATATGGTTCCTTCCTGCTCAGTTCTAAATTTGTTAATAGCACTACTCTAAGGTATCTGAAACTGGTGAAAAACAACCAGATTGTTCATCCAACACACCCCCTGCTGATCAGAGATTCTGAGAAAGACATTGCTGAATGTAGGCTTGTGCATGTCAGTGATAGTGAGGCTAAGAGAGGTATAGAAGCATATGCTGATTTCTTGAAAAAGCTAGGTGCTGAGGTAGGTACTGGAGAACCTACAAAATTGACCATCAGACAATCAAGGATTTTGGAACAACCAACCAGAGTCTATCCTGTCAAAAGAGAGGCTGTTAAGAATCCTGCTGGGAAGAAGGTTGCTAAAACCCAGAAGACTACAGCTCCTAGATCATCAAAGAAACCAAAGGCTAAGAAGATTGTTATGGAGGATCTTACAGAAGAAGAGAAGGAAAATGCTGCGTTACAGGCAGCTTTGGAAAAGGTTAATGAATTCAACAAGAAGCAAGAGGCTCTAAAGGATGGCTATGACTGTGGAATTGATCCTGAAGTTTTCAAGGACATGTACTCCAAACTTCCTCCAAGAGCTTCTGATGATGTGCTGGCTCAACAGACTATGTGTGGAATGGCTGATGGTAAGTTTTCTAATTTTATTGGAGGCAGATCAGCTTTTAGAGATTATTTCAGAAGACTACAATACCCTTCTGAAATCAAAGTTAAACATGCTTTTGATAAGATTTTTAAAGGAGTTAATTCTAAGAAAGATCTCACTCTTTCTAAGAATCAACCATCATCAGAGCAGTTTAACCCTATTCCAACTAACCCTTCAGAATCTCAAGCTAATAAAATATGTAATGATGCAGCACAAGCTTCAACAAGTACTGCACCAGTCATTCATTCTTTGGATGAACATTCTGAACGCACACCTAAACCACCCCCTCAAAATTCCCCCACACACCATGATATTCAAATTCTGAAACCAACATCAAACTCTGAGATTGTTCAACCAGAGACAACTCTAGAAAAATCACCAACACCTCAACCAGAAAATGAACCACAACCACAAACACCCCCACCAGAACATAATCATTCAGAACATGAAAACCAAAAATCACCAGAACCTAAAGTTGCTGAAGTAATTGGTGAACCTAACTCTGAAGTACATGCTGTTGAGCAATCCCCACATCATGTGGCTATGGACAACTCATGTACTTTACCAACACCACTCAAGAAACAATTCCAACAAATTGTTGAATCTCTGAATCTTAAAGTTATTCAGAAAACCCCTCCTCACCAAACCAATCACCTCAAGAACCTAATGCAAGATCTGTCCCTTGACTGCATTTATGTTCCTCCTCACCTACCTTCCAGAATTATCAATGAACCCTTAGAACAAACCCAGGATGATATCTCTAGTTTGCTGCAAGCTGTTGACAAAAACATTAGAAGAATGTCCCGTGCTATTCCAAATAGGTCTATTGAAACAGCACACATCAACAAAGAGTGTGACATCATGGAAGAAAATCTGGTACTCATGATAAGATCAATTAAGCAGGCCTATACTAAGGATTTGGACTTCAGGATTGAATTGGCTAGGAAGGAAGAGGAAGAGAAATTGTTAAGAGAGAAATTGGAAGCTGAGGAAAGGGAAAGAAAAAGGTTGGAAGAAGAACGTCTTGAAAAGGAGAGGCAAGAAGCTCAAGCTAGAGAGGAAGCTAGGCTAGCAGAAGAGGCTAGAATAGCTGCTGAACAAGCAAGACTTGAGAACATTGCTAGGAATGCACCAGAGTATGCTCACATCATCAGAGAAAATCAAGAGAACATGCAGAGAAAGATTGATGAGCATTCAAATGTGTTGGCAAGCATTCTTACTACTCTCCAGAGCATCCATGAAAGATTACCACCAGCTCCTCAACCTTAAACCTAGGATTCTCTGCACTTTGTTTTTAATTTCAAATATTATCTTTTGATGTTTTTGTTGAAGATTGCCTTTGAAATTGCATGAAACAAAGCGCAGAAAATGGTGGAGTAGCAGTGGTTGGCGCCAGGCGCCCAGAGCAGGCTCGTTTGGCCTGTGGCTTCTGGTGGCCTGGCGCGGGGCGCGTAAGTAGTGGCGCTAGGCGCCAGCGCGAGTTTATATACCCCTGTTTCTGATTTTCTGCAGCCGTGAGAGAGGAAAAATGTAGGGTTTTGAAAGGGGGTTTCACCAATATGGAGGCTAGGGTTCAAGGGGGTTTCTCTTGGGTTAATCCTAGGGTTGGGTACTCTTTCTAACACCTTGTAATTACTATCAATTGAAATCTCTTGGTCACGGGAAGAGATTTGGGAAAAGGGTAGAATTTAGGAAAACTCTAAATTCTTGCAACTCTTGTAAATCTCATTGTAATCAAGTATGAGGAAGCTTTGATAGTGGAACGGAGATCTCTCTCCCCCAGATTAGGTTCATTAACACCGAACTGGGTAAACAATATCTTGTGTTCTTTATTGCTTTCATAGTTTTAGCTTTGTTTGGATTATTATTGCTTGGATATCCATTGTTGCTGTTTGGTTGCTTTAATTGTTTTGCCCCACACACTAGTTAAAGGATTATTGGTGTGTTTTTTGGTTCGAATTCACAACAATTGGCGCCCACCGTGGGGCAAGGGTTTAAACAAATTAAGGCACCATGGTGAAACTTTCCGGAAACAATTTTGAATTGTGGAAAGTGAAGATGGAAGCAATTTTAATGGTCGAGAAGATGGATAAAACAGGGAGTGTGGTTATCCGGTGCCTCAAAGGTAAAAAGCTAAAGGAGATTGCGATAAAGGTCAGCCTGGAGAGGCGGTTGTAATAATACTCAACATCAGCCTGGAGAGGCGGTGGTAATAATACTCGGTGTCGGCCTGGAGAGGCGGTGGTAATAATACTCGGGGTTGCTTATGGAACAACAACTTTATTATGAGAATGCGGAGATGCTAGTGGAAGTTGGGAAGCGGTGGAGTACTAAGTCATGGACTTTGGAAGCTCCGATCACATGTGTTCAAAGAATTGATACTTTTGGACTCTAGAGCTAGTTGAAGATGGAGTTGTTCATCTTGGAGACGGAAAAGCTTGTAAGGTTCAAGGTATGGGTGATGTTCTTTTACATAATGTGAGGTATGTTCCTAGACTTAAAATGCATGGATAGTTGGTCTACTATTGGTTATGCATAAGTTACTAATGGTGATTCTCATATGGTGGAGTTGTGAAACTTCGGTTGGTAATTGTTAGTGACATAGTTTTAGTTGGTCTAGTGAAACGAAGTTTAACTAGGTGGTAGAACTAAACGGGAAGTGTTGGAGACTAACAATGACTTGAAGTGTGTTTCGGAGTAGTTGAAAAGTTTTGCGTTACAAGGTGGGAAACATAGTGGATATACCGGTTTGAGACTTTGGTGGAGTAATCTCGGTTTGAGGTGGAGTTTGTTACTAGTGGAACTAGAGGAAGACAAACAATCAACAATAGCTCTTGGCTATTTAATGAGAAATAGGGAGGAGAGCGGTATTGTTGCATCAAAGTGGTATGGCTATGGAAATCTTGTGGGGTATGTTTCGATTGTGACAGAAGAAGTGCAAAACTTGAAAGATCTTCAGGGAGGCAATTGAAAGCAACAGTGATCAGACTTGGTAACTTGTGAGACTGCTGGAGGTAGTTGGATACAAGGAAAGTCCGATGTTGCAGCTTGTGAAACCACCTAAAATTCCAAGGTGGATTTGGAGCCAAGCAATACTTCGAGAGTACGGAAGACATTCCGGGGTTCGAAGGGTGGTGGAGGCTTGTAGGGCTGTTCTAAAATTCCAAGAATAGTCGGAGGCAAGCGATTCTTCAGGAGGACGGACAGGTTCAATCCGGGGTCTGAAGAGGGTAAGGTGGAGCTTGTAGGACTATCTAAAATTCCGGTGATAGTTGGATGCAAGCGTTTCTTCGAGAGTACTGAGCTGAACACTCTGGGGGTCGAAGAGGTTGCGGTGAATCTTGTGGGGGCTACCTGAAATCCTATGGTAGTGGGATGCAAGATCTTCATGAGGGCGGAAGGTATTCCGAGGGATGAAGGGTCTGAGGTAATACTTGTGGTTCTAGCAAGTTTGTTGGAAACAGGTGGAGCAGCTTGATGGTTGATGGGAAGTTGACATCACCATGAATTTTAAAGGCAAGGTGGAGATTGTTGAAGATTGCCTTTGAAATTGCATGAAACAAAGCGCAGAAAATGGTGGAGTAGCAGTGGTTGGCGCCAGGCGCCCAGAGCAGGCTCGTTTGGCCTGTGGCTTCTGGTGGCCTGGCGCGGGGCGCGTAAGTAGTGGCGCTAGGCGCCAGCGCGAGTTTATATACCCCTGTTTCTGATTTTCTGCAGCCGTGAGAGAGGGAAAATGTAGGGTTTTGAAAGGGGGTTTCACCAATATGGAGGCTAGGGTTCAAGGGGGTTTCTCTTGGGTTAATCCTAGGGTTGGGTACTCTTTCTAACACCTTGTAATTACTATCAATTGAAATCTCTTGGTCACGGGAAGAGATTTGGGAAAAGGGTAGAATTTAGGAAAACTCTAAATTCTTGCAACTCTTGTAAATCTCATTGTAATCAAGTATGAGGAAGCTTTGATAGTGGAACGGAGATCTCTCTCCCCCAGATTAGGTTCATTAACACCGAACTGGGTAAACAATATCTTGTGTTCTTTATTGCTTTCATAGTTTTAGCTTTGTTTGGATTATTATTGCTTGGATATCCATTGTTGCTGTTTGGTTGCTTTAATTGTTTTGCCCCACACACTAGTTAAAGGATTATTGGTGTGTTTTTTGGTTCGAATTCACAACAGTTTTGCTGTGTAACTTTAATTGAATCCTTGTTTATTTAAGTACTCTGTTGATTGTGATTAATCTTTTGAATGTGTTTATAATCTGTTTATTTTATGTTCTTTATGGTATGCTTTCATAAATTTTTTTTTGAGACAAATATCAACACATAGACTTCAAAACTAAATAAAGAGTTTTATTTCAATTGATAATTGTTGATTACATAAGTTCTAATCTATCTTCTTACTTAGATTCTACACCAGACACAGCTAGTTCTAAATCTAGCTTATTAGAATCAGAGGGAGAAGAAGGGTATTCTTCCCTAGGAGGAACATATGTACTCAAGAATTCCTTCCACTCAGAATCCCATTCAGATTCTGACTCATATAAGGACTCTTGTGGTTTGGTCTTGGATCTTGTTTGGTAATTGGCTCTGACAGGAGCAGAAGATGATGCTCTCATCTTCTGAGGTTTCTTCTTAGACTCTGAGTCTTGTTGAATCTTCGCCTTCTTCTTCTTCTTCTCCTGTGCTTTCTTACTTTTGATCACTCTTCTATCCTTATCCATTGTTGATTTTTCACAATGAAATGGAAGAGTTGAGTGAAATGACAAAGTGATGGTCCTTATATAGTGGATTCAAATTAGGCAAGGTCATGGTTTTACGACAAACCATTTAATGGGTGTAGTTGTAACAACCTTGACTGCATTGAAACTCTAATATTGACCATTTTTTTTTTAACTTGTCATTTAATCTTTTGTCAGTTTTATTTTTTTTTATTAATGACAAAAGGGGGAGTAAGAGTCGTAATTAATTTATGAAATGTTAAAACTGAAACCAAATTCCATATTTTGGTTTATTAATATTATGTCTTTATTTGATATGATTTTGAGGAAAATATTAGTTGAAATTTGAACTTCTGATACATGGTACGTATAAAAGAAAAGTGCGATTTTCTTTCATGGGTATCAGACTTAGGGGGAGAGCTTGCAAACCTAGCCTCTGAGAGTCTAGTGTATTAGTTTAGTTCAAAATTCAAATAATTATTTTTAAACTGATTTAATTAATCATTGCTGAACTTAGGGGGAGCTTGCAAAACTCATCAACCTAAGGAATGCTTGATAAATTTTATCAACAACCATTGTAAATTAATACTTGGTTTGTCATCAATCAAAAAGGGGGAGATTGTTGGAACAAAAGAGGTTCTGACATGACCTAATTAAGTTTTGATGATAACAAGAGTATTAATATACAATAAGGTATACTGATTATTTGATCCAAGTGTGCAGATATACAAGTTAATTTTTATATTTCCAAGAAGCACATTGGAAGTTCTGATATGTCAAGCAAATTCTGACCATGTCGTAATTCATCAGAAGATGCAACATCAATTAACATCAGAAGCTAGAGATCAGACTCTGAAGATTAGAAATATCAGATTCTGATAAGAGCAGTGAGAGCCGTTTTGTCAGAAGAACATTCTCTGCAACAAATGATTGAATATCATCATCATACTCTGACATTCCAAAAGCTGATAGAATCAATCTTATCCACAGGATAGTGACGTTAGTACTATTGTACGAACTCTTTACCAGATTTGGCTAAAACGTTATCCCCAAGATTGATCGTATTCAAGGTTACCTGATTTGGTTAAGAATGGTACTATCTACAACTGGCACAATCTCACCGCATCAAAATCAAATCAAATACGCTCCACCTTCGTGTATAAATAGGAGCAAGTTTGAAGTTTTAGGATACGACACATTGAACAATTTAAACGAGCTGTTACTCTGTCAAAATCATCCTAAAGCACAAAACTTCAAATACAACTTGAACTCATATTCAAATCCAAGACTCCAGCTTCAGCTTCTGTTAATTCACTAGTTGAACCTTAGAATTCTTGTATTAAGATTCTAAGTTAAGTCTTGTATCAAATTTGTATTTATCTGTAACTGAACATTGATTTGTATATCAATTGTTCAGACTCTATTTTCTTATATTTGTATTTGGAAGTCTCTTGCTTGCGTGCTTGAGCATTAGGAAGTCTCTTGTAATTGTTACTTGAGCATTGGAAGTCTCTTGCAAGTGTGCTTGAGCATTTGTAATCTTTGGTGATTATAGTGAACTCTCTTGGTAGTACAAGAGGACTGGACGTACTCTCGGTTTGTGAGAGGAACCAGTATAAAATCTCTGTCTCTATCTTTCTCTCTTTCTCTCTACCTTCAAAGTTCTGATCAATTGTGTTTTGATTTCTAAACCGCTGCAAACTCTGATAAGTTTTTCATAACTTAGAAGAAATTTTCAAACTACCCAAAACACAATTCAACCCCCCCTTCTTGTGTTTTTCACACCTTCACAATGGTCTTGCTGAAAGAAGTACTTTGCTTGATATGGTGAGAAGCATACTGAAAGAGAAGAAGCTTCCTCAGAATTTATAGGGTGAAGCTGTTGCCACTGCATGCTATGTGCTCAACAGATGTCCAACGAAGAAGCTGAAGGAAATAGTTCCTATTCAAAAGTGGACTGGAGATAAGAAAAGTGTTAGTCACCTGAAGGTGTTTGGTTCTGTTTGTTACAAACATGTCCCAGAAGCCAGAAGACAGAAGCTAGATGATAGAAGCAAAGTGATGTTATTGGTGGGGTACCACAGTACAAGTGCGTACAAGCTCTATTGTCCAGAGACTAATAGAATTGAATTCAGCAGAGATGTCATTGTGAAGGAATTAGAAACTTGGGATTGGAACAAGACTCAATCCAATTCTGATGTGAGAATTCTTGAAGGAGACTCAGACTCTGAAGGAGATTCAGATTTTGAAGGAGATTCAAACTCTGAAGGAGACTCAGACTCTGAAGGAGATTCAGATTCTGAAGGAGATTCAGATTCTGAAGGAGATTCGGACTCTGAAGGAGACTCTGAAGGTCAAGGTTATGAAGGAGCTTCTGAACACACTTCAAATGCACGAGCCTCTGAAGGTGAAACTTCTGAAGAAAGAACTTCTGAAAGAGAAACTTCTGAAGATAGCACTTCTGGAATTCCAACTTTTGAAGGAAATCCTGTGGAACAAGATCAGAGACCACAGAGAATCAGAAGCATCCCAAGAAGATTTGCAGAGTTTGATATGCTGCAAGACACTGAAGTAGACTCTGAGGGAGAAGTTATTCAGTGTGCAATGTTAGTAGACTCTGAACCCGTGAGTACAGAAGAGGCTCTTAAGCAGCAAGTCTGGTTGCAGGCAATGAAAGAAGAACTTGTTGCTATAAAGAGAAACAAGACTTGGAAGCTGTCAAAACTTCCAAAAGGCAAGAAAGCCATCAGTGTCAGATGGGTTTTTAAGCAGAAGCTAAAGCCAGATGGATCAATTGGAAAACACAAAGCGAGGTTAGTAGCAAGAGGATTTCTGCAGAAACCTGGGCTAGATTATTTTGAAGTGTTTGCACCTATAGCAAGACATGAAACAATTAGACTGGTAATTGCAATAGATACTAACAGGAATTGGCCTCTGATGCATTTAGATGTGAAATCTGCATTTCTAAACGGTCCATTACAAGAAGAGGTATATGTGTCACAACCTCCTGGTTTTGAGAAAAAGAATCAGGAAGGGATGGTGTATAGATTACATAAAGCCTTATATGGATTGAAACAAGCGCCCAGAGCCTGGAATATGAAGATTGATTCTTTTTTCAAGAAGCATGGGTTTCAGAAATGTGAGTTGGAGCATGGTGTTTATGTTCAACACACTTCAAAAGGCAATATGATTCTGGTATGTTTGTATGTTGATGACATATTGCTGACAGGAAGCTCTGAACAAGAGATAGCTAAGTTCAAGAAGGTTCTGATGAATGAATTTGAGATGACAGATCTTGGAAAAATGAGTTACTTTCTAGGGGTGGAGTTTCTGTACTCTGAGAAATGAATCATTTTGCATCAGATGAAGTATGAACTTGAGCTTCTGAAGAGATTTAAGCTGGAAAATTGCAAAGCTGCTATCACACCTTCTGATACGAATCAGAAGCTGGACTCTGATTCTGATGGAAAGGATGTGGATGCTACAACCTTCAAACAGTTCGTTGGTTCTCTGAGGTATTTGTGTAATACCAGACCTGATATTTGCTATGCAGTTGGAATGGTTAGCAGATTTATGAGTAAACCAAAATGGTCCCATTACGAAGCTGCTGCCAGGATTCTGAGGTGTATCAAGGGAACTCTGAAGCATGGAGTGATATTCCCTTATGAAGGAAAGACTGAATCAGAACTTCTGAGTTATTCAGATTCTGATTGGTGTGGAGACAGAGTTGATAGAAGAAGTAGTTTAAATTTCTGGGAGGTCCTATTTCTTGGTGTTCCAAGAAGCAACCCGTTGTTGCTCTATCAACCTGTGAAGCTGAATATATTGCAGGCGCACTGACTGCATGCCAAGCTGTGTGGATTCTGAACTTACTACAGGATCGGAAGATTGAGGTAAACAAGCCTCTGAAGCTGATGATTGATAACAAGTCTGCAATCAATCTTGCCAAGAACCCAGTGCTGCATGGGAGAAGCAAACATATTGAGACCAAGTATCACTTTCTAAGGAATTAGGTTCAGAATGGAGTGATAGAAGTTGTGCACTGTAGCACTCAGAAGCAGCTGGCAGATGTTTTGACAAAGGCCATCAAGACTGATCAATTTCTTCGTTTGAGGGATGGAATTGGTGTTGTCAGTTTTGTGTAAATATAAATTAAGGGATGGTGTTAGAAGTAATTTATATTTTGAGGGTATTTTAGTATTTTGTTGTGTTGTCCTTATGACCTAGTTTTGTGTATAAATAGACTAGTAGTTGATGTCATTATTGTAGTCAGATTTTTATTCTTTACCTTTGTAGCCGTCATTGCAGAGCATTTAATAATATTCTCTTTTCTATTCATTTATAACCTTTGTGCACCAACAGTCATGTTATTTGTACCAAAAAAAAAAGTAGTGGTGTCATGTGAGGTGAACATAAAAATTAAAGTGGAGTCACTATATTAAAATATTTCTATTATTGATTAAAAAATGAAGTCAAGAGTGGGCCAACTGACCCCAATGAACTCTACCTACATTCGTGCCTATAAATACTTATAAAAAAATTTGAAACTTAGGGTGGGTCATGACCCTGCCCAACCCTTTAAGGATCCGCCCACTATATGAGAAATACAATTATATAATATGTGGTGGTTGTGGGAACAAATGCAGTGGCTTTACAATATATAGTTTTGCATATGCACAAGTGTTTGTGCACTAAATTTAGGCACACACCCACTTAAAATACGATTTTTTATTTAAATAAAGTTTAAATAGTCACATCAATTAATATAACTTTAATCATTTTTTATTTAATTTTTTAATTTAATGCGAGTGTGCTTAAAATTTAGGTATTGTATCCGTACCTAAAAACTTTCTTGCTTTAGGAATAAGAGCATAATTTGTCAAGCAAAATCATTCCCAATGCAAAATTGGACCGTATTCAAATTCCGTACTTAGTTATTTCTCATCACTAGTAATACATCTTACATATGTAGGTACAATGTTTCCACAACTTATGAAAAAAAGTGTTATAATAAGTTCCATATTGGATATGAAATGGTCTATGAATAATCATTGTCTAATCAATAGATATAGTCATTATCTTGTGAGCTATTTTGTAAGTAATAACTGTAGTTACTAAACAACTATATAAAGTAATTATGTATATGAATAAAGTTGAATTAAGTCCATATAATAGTTCCTCCATATAATTTTCATTGGCTACAAAGCCACAACGATCTACTTAGACTTTAACAACAGCTGCTAATATGTCTTACACCAATGGTAAAATATAATTTTGTAATTTCAAAATTATTAATTTAAATTCTCTTTGAGAAGATCGTAGATTAATCAATAAATCATTAGTACCACTTAAATTAATAAAAAAAAAAAGACAAATTGGACAATTTAGCAACTATTCATTTGATAAAAATATTTAAAATTACATTGATCGTTCTTTATTAGCTCATACAACCAAACCAAACTCTTCCATTCTTGCACACAACATAAACCACAGTTAAAACTTTATTTAATGTTTAAAATACTTGAATAAAGCATTATGAAGTAAAGGTACTATTTCTTATTGAAATAGGTACTACCATTATGGATGTTCTAAGTGACTTTAATTTATTGTTGTCACTCAAGCAATCAAATCATCCAACTCTTTGGCAAAAGCTGACATAAATTTAGTAGGCAATGATATCAAAACAAATATACCTTCCTTCCCTTTTGCATTTTGACCCGGAACATGAAAATGCACTGAAGGAAAAGTCCCAGCCCCAGGTTTAGCCATTCCACCATACACTGCCTTCCCCCATCCAAAATCCAAATTTCTAAGTCCAGCATATGTGGTATCCAACACAAGACAAGACCTCACTATAGTAAACAATGGCTTTCCTTTAGTCACCATTAGATCCGCCACAGAATGCATATATTCCTCACTCACTTCATCGCGCGCTTTTTTTATCAATTCCAAAGCAAACTCTAACGGCTTTTCACAAAGCTCCCCTGCGGTTGTAACAGCCGCAGGGAAAGCAAAACAATTTCCATAGTAACCAAATGGAATTGGAGGGTCGAATTTATCACGTGCGTCCACAATGCACATCATTCGAACCTCTTCGTTTGGATTCGGCTGCAACACTTTCGTGCGGCAACGCCAAATGTACGATGTAAGGACTTCGAAGGTGGTTGACTTGCTATCGAGATCTTGTGGAAGTAAGCTTCGAATTGCGGCTATTTCAGTAGGGCCGAAGAAAAAAGATTGTTCTGAAAATTCTGTTGCAGTTAAAATTGTGTCAGATTGAATGTCAGATAATTGTTCGTATTCGCGGTGGTTGAGTGTGACGCATGCTTGTTCCCTTGCCCTTAGACGCTCTCTGTTCCATGAGGGTTGAATTGGAGGTTGTTTTGCTCCCTTAGCTATTCCTGTCACCGCTAACATGAAATGAATTGTGCCAACTCCATCTACCATAGCGTGGTTAAATCGAAGAGCAAAGATGAAACCACCACATTTCAAACGTGTTACCTATAGTTAGCCAAAAAAAATTATATAATGATGATATATTTGAAAGCAAAAGTACATTAGAGATTTTTTTATCTTATTTTAATTGTAAAAAGAATAAAACTTACATGCTATAGGTGCATTTCTTACTTTTCCACTCACAAAGAGGTGGTTCTTTTTTGTGTTTTTTAATTTTTTTAAAAAAAAAACTGTTTTTCAATTTAAAAACTATTTCTTTGTGAGAGGAAAAGTAAGAAATGCACCTATAGCAATGCATGTAAGTTTTGTCCTTGTAAAAATTCGTTTCTTTATTTTTTTTCTTATATCAAACTTTTATCATTATAAACGCATACGAGTTAGTCTTTTATTTCATTTTGTATTATAAAAATATGAAGTGGCAAGCCAAATAGGATAATTTTATTTATTTTAATATTTTTTTAATCGAAAGTTTAAGAAATCCAGAAATCATGATAAATATTCAACTTGTTCTCTTCATTAAACTATGATAAAATACATCCAAATTCTTGAACAAAAAAAATACATCCAAATACACAAAATGAATATAATTTATATTTTTTTTCTTCGTGTCATCCAAAAAAATCATAAAATGGTTATAAATTGCAGCAAAAAAACATTTCACAAACGTGTAACGAATGAATTGCCATCACATTGGATCTCTTTTTGAAGAAATCATGAACGATTGGATAAAAAGTAGATCGTATGCTACAAATTATTATAATTAAATTACTCCTTGGATAAAATTAACAAGGCGATCATGATGTTTTCGCGAGAAAATATTTTGTGAGAAGCAGTATTTCCCAAAAATAAAATAAAATTAAGGATAAAAAATTATAGGTGAACACTCTCCCTACCGTAAAGTATTGTTTGTAATTTCAGCACTCTTAAACCTTGTGTTTTGCAACAAACATTAATTATTTTATTTTTTTTGCTACAAACACACATTACTCCATTTGTTCTAAAATATAAGTCGTTTTGACCATATTACAGAAATTAAAAAATGTAGTTAATGTTGTATGGAAAAGAGAAATTATGAGTTAGTTTATAAAATTATTCTTCATTAATGATATGGAAAAGATAAATTAAAGAATTAAAAGAAGAGAGTACTAATTAAATAGTTAATGGTATAATAGGAAAAATAGTATTAAATGTTTTATTGGTATGGTAAAGCGACTTATAATTTGGAATAAATTTTTTCCCCAAAAAAATTATAGTTTGGAACGGAGGGAGTAATTAATTAATGGAGTAAATAGGTTGATACCCCATTGTAATGTGGACGAGTTTTGTTTTTCCCTCATGTAATTTTTTTTTCCTTTTGGCTCGCTCTTTGCAATGTTGAATTTTTTGGACTCGCCCCTTGGGTGCATTTTTTAAATCGGTTATTTTGTTCAAACCGATTTAAAAAGTGTTGTTTTTTAAAATGGTTAATCTGTTCAGCCGATTTAAAAAGTGCAAATTCCTTACACCCAAGAGGGGAAATCAAAAAAATTTACTTTACTAGGGGCGAATCAAAAAAAAATTACAGGGAAAAAACAAAACTCGCACACATTACAAGGGGTATCAATCTATTTACCCTTAATTAATTGGGTGAAGATATAAGTACAAAATTAACTTGCAGTTTGGGACCCATAGAGATTGCGAAAACCAAATTTTGGACCCGTTTGGATGCCGAAATGGACATTTGAAATATCTCATTTATTACGGATTATATGAAATAATGATAAAAATTGGTGCTAGGATACTTAATTATTTTGATTTTTTTTTTGTCTTAAATTATTTTTGATTTTTAATCATTTATAAATATTAATTTTGAATAAACAAACATACTGGTTATTTTGTGTTTATTTTGTAAGAAATTTTGGGTCACACATGTAATAATATTGAATGTGTGTTAGGATCATTATATTAATTAGTCAAATTTAAGTGATCTATTTAGTATAAAGTTGTGATTAAGAATATACTCCTTCAGCCCTATATTATAAACAAAAAAGATCAATTTTTTTTTGTCCCAAATTGTAAGCAAAAGCAACTCATTTTCATCATTTTCAAGATTCACTTTTACTCACTCTCATAAAATTTAGGCTTAATTAGTCTACATGTCCCTTAAAGACTTTTTTTGTTTCACTTTGTTCCCTTAAAAAAAATAAGTTTCACTTTAGTCCCTTATTGATATCTCCGGCAGTCAATATGGTCTTTTTCGTCCATTTTATTTCAGAAACTGTTAACTTCTGTACATGTGGTAAAATAGGTTGTTACATGGCACATGTATTGAAGTTAATGGTTTTTGAAAAAAATGGACGGAAATGACCATATTGACTGATGGAGATATCAATAAGCACCAAAGTGGAACTTATTTTCTTTAAGGGACCAAAGTGAAACAAAAAAAGTCTTTAAGGGACTTACAGACTGATTAAGCCTAAAATTTAATACAAATTGCATTTAACACTACATCAATATCAGCAAGCGGCGGCGGTTCAAAAAGGCATTTAGCGGCGGTTCAAACCGCCGCTAAATGTCAAGTGCGGCGGTTGGCAAGCGTCGCTAAATGCGGCGTCGCTAGGTCATTCAGCGGCGGTTCGAGAGAACCGTCGGAATAACCGCCGCTAGACAGTTAGCAGCGGTTCTGTTTATTTTTGCGGCAGTTCACAACCGCCGCTACTGGTCGCTATTTTTGCAATATTTAAGAGCTTTTTGCGACGGTTTAAACCGCCGCTATTTGCTTTTTTTTTTTAAAAAAAATATTTTTTTGTTTCCCACAATTTTTTTTTTGCGAATTTTTTTAAATTTTTTTTTTTTGCGAATTTTTTTAAATTTTTTTTTTGTTGCCCATATTTTTCAAGAACAAACACTAATCATACAACTCATAAAAGCAAGTGTACGAAAGAATTGCATTAACTCAAGATTCGTTACATATGCATAATTTCTTGCTCAAACATAAACTTCTATAACAAATCAATCTAAAGTTTTAAGATAAAAGCAAGTCATCTCAAATGTATCTATATAATTATCCTATGATTACAAACCATAAACTAACACATGGCAACAAAAGTTATATAAACTCAAAGGACGAAGCTGAAGCTGAAGCTGAATGACGAAGCTGAAGCTGAATATTTGAAGGAATCTGAGGAAAAAACGAATCTGAAGCTTCATTGAAGGAATCAGAAGCTGAATATTTAAACGAAGATGAATCGAACCTACCTGAAGCTTGAAGATAAAAATGAGTCTGAAGCTTGAGGACGAATCTTTAGGGATTGAACAAAGCTTGAAGACAAATCTAAATCTTCATTGATTAAACAAAGAGCACATTTAGAAAGGAAATAAAAAACACATTCATCAACTAAGAAGGCAAATAAGTTATTTTAGACATGAATGAAAAGAAAAACTATTTAATTGATAAACAAAACTACAAGAGGTTTTAAGAAAACCCTCAACCAACATAGATCACAGTGCAACTTTCATAACACAATTGAAGTTGTAAACTAAAACAAATACAACTCTAACATAATAATGCAAGATTGTTCATATGGAAACAAGTTTCACTGTTAAGTTAGTTTCCGCTTCATATGTAGAACAAATGTGTCTCAAAACCTATACTATCAAAAGTTTATTATAGTCAGATATACAGTAAAGATAAAACAGTTTACCTGAACTACAAAGTTGCGCCTTTCACAATCCAAGAACATGTTGAAATGAAAATCCACTCTTGACAAAATTTTGTCCCTGACAGTTGAAAAACTAAGCTGGTCCCTTGAAGTAAATCGGCCAACTTCATTGAACCAAAGACAAGTAAAGAGATTGCTAATAGGAACATGCTCTCTCAATATTACACATCCTTCAGGAACATCTGCAACACAACCATTAAGTTTGAGAAAAATAAAGAAATCAGTTGTATAGGTGCATCTCATGCCAGATAAATTGGAGTATATATCACCTACCACTTATAAGAGGAAGCTTAGCCTCTGTATATGGGGTCAATCCCTCCTTGTAAAACTCAATCTTTGAGTCAATAGAGGCATTATCATACTTTGCAGCAGCTTTATTGGCTTCGGCCTCAACAAATACATCAAAATTAAGAAGGGAACTACTCAAGTGAAAGATAGAAAGAGATAACTAGCTTAAAATTACCTGAATGGTGTAATTCATCATATAAAATGTAGTGAACAGATATTTTGATGATCAATTCACAATAAACAAAACTACATATAAAATGTTTAATTTTTTTTTAGTACCAGATCCAATTAAGAAGGGAACTACTCAAGTGAAAGATAGAAAGAGATACCTGCAGGCTGCAACTTGATTCTTGTAGTCAAGTAGAAATAAAATCATTAAATTCAATGAAAGACATAGATGATAGATGTCTAACCTCAGGAAGCCTGACAGCAAGCAATTGCTATGTAGTGTTGATGTAATTTTGTTTCTTTAACTTCTGAATCCGACTTTATATATTTTAGCCTCAGCTTCAAGTGTTAATGTAACCTACATCTTCAAAACCAAGCATGAGTTTATACCGAAGAGAGAAACCAGATAAGAAAAATGACCTATCAGATAGCAAAACAAAATGTTGGTTATCATAGTCTAAAAGTACATTTGCCAAAAGTCTTCTTTCTGCCTCAATCATTGCAAAACTTCCCCAACTCACCTTTATAAAAATTAAGACCAGTTAATATTATATTAACAAAGATGGCATGCCTAAAAATATCATATGCGCCATACTTACCGGTTCACTGAATTTCTCGACCAACAAAATATCTGCTGGCATGTACTGGTTTTTCTTTGGATGCATGTATATAAATTGAAAATTTTCCCTCATGCCCCTGAATTTTGTTATCAGTAAAGATTAAATAGGAAGCAACTAAATCTCAATTACATAAATTACTCGAAATAAACTCACAAGTATTTGGCACTCTCAACTCTCAGTCCTATACAACAATTGAAAGACTTACAAATATGCAATATACAACATCAATTAATTAATATCATCTAAAGAAGTATAGTCACATTATCTAATGACAATATAAGACTTCATTGCACTTACACAAGTGCATTAAATTTCTCATGTTACTACAACACTGTTAAAGAATTAGAATTACACAAGATATTTTAAATTGGAACAGGACTATAACAAGAGTAGTAAATTGCAATCACTTTAGAAGGCAGAATGGCCACTATATATAACAAATGTGAAATAAGAAATGGCTAATATGAAATATGTTATACAGCAAAATACGGTAACATTAAGCACAATGAAAAAGCGGACAGACAGAAAAACATGGCAAAGTTACTCAATATAGTTACTCGATAATGTACCAGCCAAAAAGCTAAAGCCTCCTAAAGGCAATAAAAATAAAACACTACAAGTCAGCAATTAAGGATAGATTTTCAGCAACTGTTTGGATAAGGTATACTACTCTATCTGGTCATTATATAATGATCAAGTCAATGATCATAACTCATATAATGGTATAATAAATAGGTTGTTCTCATTTATTATCTCATACTTATAATTGATATGTAGATTTAATAAAAATCCAAAAACTTATAAAACCAAATCAGAGATATGAAATCCAGAAACTTAGAATGCGGAAAGCTTAATGAATAATGATAATTCTGGCTGAAACTTGAAGTAAACAATGCAAAACAAAAGTCAGCAACAAATTAGAGATGGCTGTAGCATTGGAATTAACAGCATCCAGAGAAAAGATAAGTGCCATTATTTTAGGGATAAAAGTTAAAGAATAAACACTATCCATAAGTGAGAAATTGAACCTACTGTTTGATCGCTTCATATTTCTACTGAACTTGCTGCAACATTTGCCCTGAAACAGTTTGAGAGGTTGATCATGGTCATCAAAGTTAGTGTCATAGTCCTCTAGACATTGCTAGCTGATACTACTTCATCACAGCCACCCCTATTTGAGTATTCATTGGTCTAGGTTTTTGGGCACAACCCAGAGGTACTGCAAGTGTGTTTGAAAAACAACTTTTCTACCTCTTACTCTTAGAATGAAAACTTCCTGCAATAAAATAGTAAAGAAAGAATTCAATAGAAGTGAGAAACTGGGAAACATATGATGGGAGGGGGAATAAACACATATTGTGGCCTTAATCAAATATTTTAAGTTTGAATGTTAAAATAACAACTTTTAGTGCACATTTCTAGTAACCTCTAAAAGGTAATTAATTTAATATAAACTCAAACCTATAGTTGCAGAAACAATAATATATAGACACATACAATTAATTCATAGTGAATCTATATTATATTACCACCAACAATCATCAACTTGGCATCTAGTGCTGTTCTTTGATTGATTCTTTCTCCTCTTTTTTTATCTAGATAATGTCCTAAAGCTGAAGCAAGTCATTGTCCTTTAACAGAGCCTTGTGAATAAACCTGAATAGTTCAAAACCTCAATAACAGGACAAGGATGTCTGTGTTGACCCTCGTAAGTAGTGATGACGATGAAAAAATCATCGAATGAACGCTCCATGCGCCTTTTCACGCCACGACTTGTCATCAAAGGTTACATACACTAATAATAATAAAATTTAGAATGCAATATTGAGCGAGTGAGGATTAATAAGAATCTCCCACTGAATAAAAAACTCTGAAAATAGTGATAACAGAACTACCAAAACAGTGAACCAAATGCAAATGTTTATACATAATTATGATATAACCATAAACTTTGGGATAACAAATATTAACTTTAGTAGATTGTTTACCAAAAGTTTATAGGCTTCTAAATGATCATAAACCACATTTCTTATATTCATGACTAAGCCTTGGTTTATTAGTCCATCACTTTCAATCTAATACAATACAATGTAATACAAAACAAAAATTCACAAGAATAAAACATTATTAATAATAGCACTCACTTAAATATCTCAACACATCTTCATAGTTCATATATGATTCACATATTGGTTTTGTTTCTCCAATTTTCACTTAAATGTTAAAATCAATCATTAGAAACAAATATAATTAAGTTTTCAATTATGTGAAAGGCAACTTGCCTTACTAGAAGAGACAAAGAAAGATGTTTAATTCAACTGTAATTGGTCCAATAATTATGACCTGTAAGAACTTGATGATGTTGCTAGCATGAAAGACTCTATGAGCAATGGTAACATAGCCGTCGCCGAAACATTAGAAACTGCTTTACTCGCAGAAATTTGAAGTAAAATAGGGAGTATTAAAGTGAATCAATATTAATTAGGAACCCAATAAATAGTACATTCAAATTTGATTAAGTGTCTTACCTAAAAGAAGGAGAGAAACGTGAATGCTATAGAACATTGAGAAAGGGGAAGGTTAAACCATTGAACCCTTGAATTCGAGACAGGAAGGCTTCACCAGAATCAGAATTAGTGCCAGAGAATAGCGATTGTGTCTCTCCGTCGAGTAAAATATAAAAACCCTAACAATCAATTTGGGGATTCATAACAATTTTAGAAAGAAAAAAAAATCAACTCATCACAGATGAAAAAACTAAACAGAATAGAACATAAACTAACATTTACCTTGCGTTTCAGTGAGCTAGGGTTTCGCGCGAACGAGAGAGAGAGAGAGAGAGATGAGCTTCGCGTTTCAGAGAGGGAACAAGAAAGAGAGAGAGACGAGCTTCGCTTTTCAGAGAGGGAACGAGAGAGATGAGAGGTGTTCACGAGAGTGAGATAGGGTTTCAGAGGCGTGGAGACTGGAGAGTGAGGGTACGCCTATATGAGGCTTAAGTTTCAAGAGATTCTATTGAGAAAGCAGCGGCGGTTTGTAACCGCCGGGGAAGCCGCCGGTGTAATGAGAAGCGGCAGCGGTTACTCTTCAACTGCCGCTATATATCTGTCGCTGAAAACCTTTTTTCTTGTAGTGTAATATACTCTCTCTCTTATTTTCCTCATAATCAATAACCAATAAAATTTCTTTTTACATCTTTCTAAGAAATTTATTTCAAGAAAAACACAAAAAGTCATGCTTCAAATAATCACATTTTACTTTTCTCAATAAGTGTGAATTTTTTTTTTTTTTTGCTTACAATATGAGACGGAGTAATTGTCATGAAAACTATTGTATAGATACCATAAGTATTAGTACTACACTACTACTTTTAAGTCATGAGTCAAAATTAGAGATAATAATCATGAGTCATGTCCCTTAACGAAATAACATAATCATGAGTTATGTCTCTTCATGAGTTAGATCTCTTCATGAAAAGACATAACCATAAGTCATGTCTTTTTATGAAAGAACATGTTACTCTTATAAATGTAAAGGGTTATGGTCCCCAATTGTAGACAATTGAAATTACAATTCTCTTTAACCCATTAAGAGAGAAAATAAAGTTTAAGTAATCTACAATTGGAAGATCACAACTTCATTAATTTAGACATCAAAGATTCATGGATTCTTGAGGTACGATTCCGCATTCATCGTCTTGAATTGACATGAATTTAATGCAATATGCTTTAGTATGATAAACATGTTTCTTATTAATATAAATTTGGTTTATATATATATATATATATATATATATATAGGGATGGGATCAAATTACACCGGTGTAACATTTGAGTAGTGTTACACCACTCAATAACGCTTTAACGAATTCAAATTTTACAAAATTCACCGTTGGATTGAAAGTTTATATTGTATAGATCATCTGTGTTGAGTTTTACAAAAATCTAAAATCGTTTGGCATATTTTTAAAACACATAAAGATTAACGGTATTCAATAAAAACACATAAACCGTTAATCTTTATGTGTCTCAAAAACACGTCAAACGATTTTAGATTTTTGTAAAACTCAACATAGATGATCTATACGATATAAACTTTCAATCCAACGGTGGATTTTGTAAAATAATGATTCGTTAAAGCGTTATTGAGCGGTGTAACATTACTCAAATGTTACACCGGTGTAATTTGATCTCTCCCCATATATATAAAAGTGGTTTTGACTCATATAAGTGGTTTTTACATATAATAATAATAATAATAATAATAATAATAATAAAGTCGGTCGGCCCTAATATTTTTAGAGAAACAAGTTTTTATTTTTCTCTGATTTATATATAATAATAATATATAAAGTCGGTCGGTCGGTCGGCCCTAATAAATATAGATCTGACATATAGATCCTTAGCTCCTTATCATATAGATCTGACAACTCTAATAATTTAAAATCATTTGATATGCTATTGTTCGGTTCAAATGAATTGTGTTTGTTATATATTATTATTATGAACTCTTGTTCGGTTCATAATAATCTGATCTGACACTTCAAAAAAAGTTTACAAATTGTATTATGAACTCTCGTCCTTAATTTGGTAAGAGTAATGTTATTTAGACAATCAATTTGGACAATTTGTTTGGACAACTTTTTATTCTTCTTCATTTAGCACAAAAAACAATAAAGTGAAAGAGAGAATATGAGAGAGTTGTCCAAACAATTTGTCCAAATTAGTTGTACAAATAACATTTCTCTTTGGTAAAGTCTTGACTCTTGATTTATTATGAACTCTTGTTCGGTTTAAATTTCATATTAGATTTGATCCGTTCAACTAATGACTTTGGTTTTGTCAACATCCAAGGTATGAAAATATGAGTATTTCAAACACTTTTTTATTTTTTTTACAAATAAAAACTTATATGAATTCATTCATTAAAGTAGTAGTAAAACAAGATGAGATCAACTCAGATAACCGAGAAAGAGTATAAAATTTTGACGCCCTTTCAAGTGAACACTTTAATTTCATTATATTTATAGATATTTTGCCATTTTATGATATTAATTTGGATGTTGTGAATTTGTTCGCAGATTCTTCCCTCACAGTATTTAACAATTTGAATTTGTATTGTACGATGTATTATACGATTTTGAATTAATGTTGTTTTTAGTCCAAAAAATATTACGTTCTTACTAAATTAAAAAATATTAAGAAGATTATATTATAAAAATCCAGAATAAATAACAATGACATTATAAATTTTTGATACCATTAGATTAGGTGCATAAGCTACAATGAAAACATAATATAATATAATATATATAATGATCATAAAATAGATAAACACATGTTTTTTCAGATAAAGCTATATTAATATATGAAACAAAAGAAAATAATAATAATAATAATAATAATAATAATAATAATAATAATAAAGTCGGTCGGCCCTAATATTTTTAGAGAAACAAGTTTTTATTTTTCTCTGATTTTTCTTCATCTCCTTTCATCAAAAGGGGGGCGATTTTAGATCTTTTTTGACCAAAAACCACTCTGTGATTTTTTTAAAATATCTAAATAAGTGGTTTTTACATATATTAAGATTTTCTTTTGTGTTTTTTTTTTGTGATTTTATCATCTCAGCACAACGTTGTTTGATTTCTCGTCTTCGTGTGATGTTCGTTCGTGTGGTGCTTGCTTTCCCGTCTTATTGCGGTATCCGTTTGATTCAATTGGAAGACCAGCTTCGGTCAACTACCGATTCATCAGTGACTAAGTTCGTCAACGGTGCAAATATGGAGGCATATGTATTTCAGTTTTGATTTATCACTTTATTTTTAGGCATAATATGTCATTTTATGCTTTAACTTGGATATTGTAAGTTTATTGTAAAGTTATCTTTTTTGTTTTTAGAAGTATTGAATTTATGTCATTGGCTTGATTCTTATGTCACTATTTTTAATTGCTACTGTGTCACAATTTATAAGTAAAAAAGGTTCATTTTTATCATTTTAAAAAATTGTTTTTATTTATTCATGTTAAATTAAATACAAATTGTGTTTAATTTGTTCTCTCTTAATGCTTTAAATTATTTCTGTTTTAGTTTTCTTAATAAAAGTGTGAAATAATCTATGGCACAGACATTTCTAAGAGGTGGCGTGTTGCGGTGTCCGACACGCGTCGGTGTCCGACACGCGTCGGTGTCCGACACTTGTATGACACTCTAAAAAAGTTAAACATGTATTGAAACAATGTTATCAATGAAGATATTAATTTTGATTAGAATATTTTTATTTTTTTAATAATAAATTGATAAATAAAATAAAATTTTATCATATATATAGCGGTGTCAGTGTCCTATATTTTTTCCATTATCGATGTCGGAATATCCATGTCATGTCGTGTCGCGGTGTCCGTATCAGAGTCTGTGATTCATAGGAAATAATACACGTAACTATTCTTTTAATTTAATTATCTAATTAATATTACAAAAACTCTATGTAAGATTAATTTATATGTGGATACATGATCTAGCGATATGTACGTTGCTAACGAGTTTTGGATCCTCTCATGAGAGAGTCATATATTACAGATCTAGCCATTAAAATGTATTGGATCCCCTTATAATATTTCTTTTTTATAATTTGGGACATAAAACCAAGTTGATTTTTATAAATTTTTTTTATAATTTAGACGGAGGAAGTAATTTATTTTTATCAAATAAATTAACTTTTTTAGTTATTAAATAAAATATCTAATTAATGTTAAAAATGTATTCTATATATGTGGTGAACCTGTATAAGTAGGATGGGAGTATTAAGAACTCCCTCAGGAACCGCAGCATCATAAAGAAGTTCTTGGAAGCATGGAAAAGGTGGTTTAATTTCACCAAATTGTTCAAGTGTAACATCAGCATCAGCCTCAATGAACATCACACCTTCTTCATTACAATCCACCACAAGTTTACCACCAGCATCCTCAGCTTCCTTAAGTCTTCCAGCAAGTGGATAGTAAAACACAAGTGCTTCTGCAATTGCATTTCTTATGACTTCAACCGGGTCTTTTCCCGCCATTGATGGCTCGTTACGATAGAATTGTATGATTGGTATATTGGCGCGAAGACCAGCTTGTTCATCTATGTCGGATAGTAGCTTTGTTTCGTGGGGTGTGGGTGTAACCGGAGCAATGAGCTCCGGTTGACGCCTTCGAACGGGAAAAACAATAGGAGATGAGAATTGAACTTGTTGAGAAAAGGCCATTGGAGAAGAAGGAATGATTAATGATTAATTTGTTTAGTTTGTGCGAGGAGTGGATGGGGAACTTTGATCTATATAAAGAAAAGTATCATTTATTACATATTTGGATTTGCGGATAGACAATATCAATGTGATAATATTAATGACATTATAGTTTAAGTAAAAATCTTGACATTATATCAAATGTTACTTCGTTCATTAGTGATTGACGCTGAATTTGATATGGAGAATTAAGGTTCAATCTCCCACAATTGCAATTGACAGAGGGCTGGATGGAATCACTTAATTAATATCAGAAGTGACCACAAAACTAAATTAAACTGATGGTAAAAGCCAAAAGAAAAAAAAATCTTCATTATAGTCGGTTCTTTTATATATATATATATATTGATCACAATAATTTTGTCAAATTAATTTAATGGTAATATACACACATTTTTACTTATTTTATTGATTGAAATTAAACTAAGTCTTAACATTTTGAAAATAGATTAAATAAGTTTTTATTCTATAAATATATACAACAAATTTTTTTAGGTTCCTCTAAAAAAAATTACAAAATTTTTGTTGTCAAATATTTTTCCTCACAACTTTTGATCTTTACTTCTTAAGTATCCTTCAAAATTTTTAATAGTTTTTATATTCATGTATAATACAAATTCATCTGGTAAAATTTTAATAAAGAATAATTTATTTTTTTGCAAAAGCAAAAATGAAATATATATTAACTGGTTGATCTCCTCAACACAATGCGTGCCAAAAAGACTATAAAAGATTACACAATAAGACTGTAAAAGATCACGTAACAACAAGAGAACTAACATATGCCCAAACAAATACACGGAGTCGACCACCAACTATGGTAGTTTGAGACTAAGTTAAAGTTTATAGTCTTCAACCACCGATAAGAATATAGTTTGACTTTGTCCAACAATTGATGTAAGGAGCACTCTGAATTTCTGAATAGTCTTTGAGTATAGTTTAATAAAGAATAAATTAAACATGAATTTTATATTTTTTTCCTAAAAAATCGTTTTTAATTTATCTTTTACTTTTTTATGTCAAATTATCTTTTGTTAAAACATTCTAAATTTTTATGAAAAGTATTCTTATAAAAATATGGAAAATATGTATGAGTTTACTTAAAATCCCCTCCAAATGTCATGATTGAAAATATCTAAAAGCAAAGGAGTTTAACATGGAAAAATGGAATACTTTCCCACCATGGGAAAGTTAGTTTTTAACCATTAGATCAAATAAATACCACACTCTTAATATAGTTTCTCTACACTAGATTTTTTCCATTGTATCTTTAGTTTACCATCATTGTCTCTACTCTATGCTCTATTCACTCCCAGCAACATCAAAATGAAAGATTTGTTTGCTTTTCTATATTCTATGAACACTTAAATCTAGTGCAATAGATAGATTCAAAGAAGAAATAGATGATCGCAGCAACATCAAGGTTCTTCTTCTTCTTCATTACTAACAAATAACAATAATGAAGAATAAATAAATGTTTTTGTTTTTTGAGACAACAATAAATAGTGGTTAAATAACTTAAATCATGGTTTGTAAATTTTGTAAATACTTAAATCTTTAAGTTTTTAAAATTGTTGTAGATGGTCATATTTCAGATCTAAAAAAAATTATATCATTGTTGTAGTATATTTTGTTATTTTTTCAAACAAAAAATCATAAGATTTTAGATCTTAAAACTTCATTTTTGTAGCTTTTTAGTTCTTTGAGAAATGAGAAGAGGGAAAAAAATTAAATGTGCAGAGGGAAAAAATTATAAAATTTGATGTGGTAATGGTACATTATTCAAAAGTTCTCGGTTATTCACAAGTTAATGGAGCATAGAGGAGAGACAATAATGATGAAGATAGTGTGAGATATAAAATAAAATCTAGTATAGAGAGACTATGTAGTGTTTATTGATCTAATGGATAAAAAATAACTTTCCAATGGTAGGAAAGTATTCTACTTTCCCATCTTAAACTCCACAATAAACTTATTTCATTTATTATTAGATAATGAGAGAAAACAATCAAAACATACACCCGAGAATAGAATAACAGCTAGCACATGAGATAGATGGCCAATAATGTTGAAGCTCTAGTAGAGGGTGGCATTTAGCCTGGGACAGTTCTAACTTTTTGATGATGGTCCAGTTTTTCTTTTAACCAGAGAATATATGGTCCATAAACCATTAGCTTTCATTGTTTTCTAGGTGGCTGGCCCCCTACCATTGTTTTCTTAGGAATAAATTTGCATGTGCGTTTCTTTACTGTTTTTTTATATATAAATAAATTGGTTAAGGAGAATGTCGTTAAAATTATTTATTAACATGTGCTCAATGACGGTTGTCAAAAAAAGGAAAAAGAAAAAACACGTGTTCTATGCAGTTATTGATTTAGGGTGTGTTTGGTAAGTCTAATAAGCTAGCTTATAGTTTATTGGGTTAGTTTATAAACTTGTTTTTAAAAAATAGATGTGTTTGGTAAAAAGCTTTTTCATTAGCTTATAGCTTTTTTTGAGATGCTATTTCAAGTAGCGTTTGAGCTTATAGCTTTTTATAGTTATTTCTATTTTTAACCTTTAATTTTATTATTTTTTATAAAATAACAAATCATCCACTAAAGAGAATAACTACCCACTACATGTCCTTTTATGTAATTTTATATTTATTAACCACTTTAAAAACTAATTTTACCAAACACTTTAATTTCAATCAGCTAGCTTTTCAGCTATAAGCTAGCTAGCTTATAGCTTAATTTTACCAAACAGACCCTAAATGTATTTTCTTTTGTCATATAGTTTAATGGTTAGAAATTTCACATTTAAGGTAAATAAGTAGGATATCCAGAGTTCAAACACGTACCCTTACATGTAAAATGCAATATCTCTATCAACTAAGCTTATAAATTCTTGATAACTTATTTATTACATAGTAGCTTATCAATTATTAAAGGGGTCAATTAATGTTACGGTGGACCACATTTACAAGTGGTCCGCTGTAGACAATTTAAACAGCAAATATATGTTATTAATAATCAAGTCTCTGCACAAGATGAACAAAGATCCGTAAAAGATAGGCTACAAAACAAATGCGTCGTATATAAGCGGAACACCAATGAAAATACCAAAACATAACCGCCTAATAGAGGTCCATTACTAATCTCATTCTTAAAAAATGACACTCTTCAGGTACCATACCACCGGAGAAGACAGCAACTTGACTCATAGAGATGTCACTAGGCACTAACTCCCGATCTCGAATCAAAAGTGATTGACCCATCATAATCCAAAAAACAGCTACTTGAGTCAAAAGTTGATAGGCACCAGTAGAACCAGAACCTAAGCAGATGAGTCTCAGCTCGCTGACTGCCTTCAAACAGTCAACGCCGACGCGATAGGATTCAACCAGATACAGAGAGACCTGCAAATCTCAACAAATATGAAAACCATCAGCATGTGTTTGGTAAAAAGCTTTTTCATTAGCTTATAGCTTTTTTTGAGATGCTATTTCAAGTAGCGTTTGAGCTTATAGCTTTTTATAGTTATTTCTATTTTTAACCTTTAATTTTATTATTTTTTATAAAATAAAAAATCATCCACTAAAGAGAATAACTACCCACTACATGTCCTTTTATGTAATTTTATATTTATTAACCACTTTAAAAACTAATTTTACCAAACACTTTAATTTCAATCAGCTAGCTTTTCAGCTATAAGCTAGCTTATAGCTTAATTTTACCAAACAGACCCTAAATGTATTTTCTTTTGTCATATAGTTTAATGGTTAGAAATTTCACATTTAAGGTAAATAAGTAGGATATCCAGAGTTCAAACACGTACCCTTATATGTAAAATGCAATATCTCTATCAACTAAGCTTATAAATTCTTGATAACTTATTTATTACATAGTAGCTTATCAATTATTAAAGGGGTCAATTAATGTTACGGTGGACCACCTTTACAAGTGGTCTGCTGTAGACAATTTAAACAGCAAATATATGTTATTAATAATCAAGTCTCTGCACAAGATGAACAGAGATCCGTAAAAGATAGGCTACAAAACAAATGCGTCGTATATAAGCGGAACACCAATGAAAATACCAAAACATAACCGCCTAATAGAGGTCCATTACTAATCTCATTCTTAGAAAATGACACTCTTCAGGTACCATACCACCGGAGAAGACAGCAACTTGACTCATAGAGATGTCACTAGGCACTAACTGTCGATCTCGAATCAAAAGCGATTGACCCATCATAATCCAAAAAACAGCTACTTGAGTCAAAAGTTGATAGGCACCAGTAGAACCAGAACCTAAGCAGATGAGTCTCAGCTCGCTGACTGCCTTCAAACAGTCAACGCCGACGCGATAGGATTCAACCAGATACAGAGAGACCTGCAAATCTCAACAAATATGAAAACCATCAGCGACTCAAAAAGAGTCCTGCAAATCTCAACAGATATGATAACGGTCAGCGAATCGAGTATCAAAGAAAAAATCAATCATATACGGCATCAACCACGCTAGATCCAACACCACCACTTCAACACCTCACCACCATACCACCACACCATCCAATGTTCCACCGCCGGAAAACATCCACAGCGTACCCACACCACCATATTCAACTGAAACAACTAACCGGAAGAAACCACCAGTACTGAAACTATCGCTGAAGCAACATACCCACACCAAAATCGTCGTCGGAGCAACGAACCACCACCAAAACTAACATTGGAGAAGCGAACACCTCCTTTACCCAAATCCAAACAACCACCCACGAGGGTGGCGTTGCCGGATCTAAAACGCAAAAATAAAAAAACCAGATTTGCTGCTATAGAGTCACCACGAAGGTTAAGAGACGGGGAGACAACGCTAGAAGTATAGATATGTAGTTTACAACACCACGAACCACCAACAATGACCGCCCGCGGAATTGTTGGCCGGAGTGGTGCGGATGGCCAAGCCAATCATCGAACCACCCACCTTTGGCTCTACATTGTTGCTGTTGAGGTTTGGATTAAGAGGGAAGAGAAGAGTGCGTAGGGGATTTCTAGAGGGAAGTTAGAGAAAAATTGTGTTTTTTGTCTCATCTGAATGCATGGTAAGTGATCAAACTATTATAATGAATTCGAATTTTATAAAATTCACTATTAGATTGAAAGTTTATATCATATAGGTAATTTATAAAAAAATTAAAAAAATTGAAAATCATTTAATATATTATTGAAACCTATCAAAATTCGTGATATTTAATAAAAACTTTTAAAACATTAATCTTAATAGATCCCAATAATATGTCAAATGATTTTTAATTTTTAAAAAAAAATATTTTTTGTGATTTGATAAGCCATTAAGTGACACTCTATTACATTTACATCATGACAACTTGTCAAGGACTCAAGGTCCCATACAGCTTTGAGATTTGAGAACCACGAGTCCCATGAGCATGCATACGTACACATGTTTTTATTTATTTTTATTATTATGATGATATTAATAATGCATCAGCAATATATGCACTTGGTCCAAACTACTTATAGGATCATTAAAATGTAATGTTAAAAGTGCTTTTTATGTGAATGATAATGTCTATTGTGTTGCAGCATGTGTTCGTAACAATTAAGGACAATTTATGCGTGCTTACTTAAAATGATTTGATGGTACATTGAACATAGTTGAAGCAAAGGCAGTTGGAATATGAAGGAAAAGCCATGTGTTGGTTGGAAGAAATGAATGAAAAGATCCAGTTTGAAAATAATTGTATGCAAATTGTGCAAGCTATTAATACTGTATGCAAATTGTATTAAACACACTATTTTGAATGAATGAAATAAGTTTATTGGAGTCAAAAAAATGAAATTAAAACTCTTTATTACTTAAATCGTAGTTTTATTTTCCTCTTGGGCATATGCCCTTCTTGTAATAAAAAAAAAAAACTCTTTATCACTTGAATCAATTCTGTTCAGATCCGACCTCAAGTCCACATCTCCGAGATATTATCCGCTTTGGGGTTGACCCGTCTGTGGGAACGATAAAATTCTTTCTTGAACCCTTTAGCCCCTTAGCCTCGACTGGGGGGGCTTCTGTTCTGGATACATCAAAATAGTCCAACATCGCTTGGTACTCGAGGCCAAGGGTAATTTATATACAACACCCACACCTTTCAAATCAACCGAGACGCCTTTTCTACAAAGGATAAAACCGTGACGGGTCATATAAAAAATATTTGTAACTGAATTTGAAATAAATTCATAATTTTTTTTTCTTCACTTTTTTGACTTATGTATCTTGCTATACATTATATATTAGGAGTGAGCATCAAACGGATTCGGACTAAAAATCATCAAATCAATAAAAATTGTCGCTTCTTAATTTGGATCAAATTCCGACAGTTTACATCTTCGGTTTGTACGGGTGTGATCGGGCCATACAGGTAATGGGTACAACAAGTCGGTTTGTTATTACATCTAAAATTTCATTGATCCAAAAATTATTATTTTTCAAATACTTCAACATTTCGTACGCACTGCAACAAAGGATACAATAAAAATGATGGGTGACTTCTAAGGTGAGGGCTCTTTCAAATCCCTCACCGGTGGATCACTTTGAACAATTACTAATGGCCATTAGATTGATCAACTACACTATACTATTATATTATACACTAGATCACACATTATTTTATCTTATTGTTTAATAAACTATATTTTTCGTCTTCATCAACCATGCACACCAACGGTTGCTATAGTGCTAGAGAAAAGTTTGCCGTTGTTGTTCTCCAATTTCCGTCGGCATGCAGTGCTGAAAATAATCCGACTTATTCTAGAACCCTTTGAAATTCATGCTTATATTCATTTCCTAATTCCTCAAAACTGAAGCAACAACAACAATAACAATAAAAAGAAGACATCTGTGAAATTGTTGCAGAGAGAGGGGTTTTCAAGTTTCCTTTCAAATCTGATTATTTTCTCCAATTAATCCCAGTTGAAACTATGACGATGAAATTTATTTTTTTTCTTAACTAACAAATCATTGCTACTAGTAGATTGGATTGGATGAAAACAATGGATTTTGCTAATTGAGGAGAAGTTGTAAATTGTGATGTGAAACTCGCAAGAATGAAAGGCAATGTTGACCACAATGACCAGAGATGGAAAAGAGAGAGGGGATGGGGTAGGGATTATGTGTGGGAAGATATATATGTTCTCACTTTTATTTCTAACTAATCTAAGCCTTTAATTATCTTGGTAATTAATCTGACGGTGTACAAAAGTGGTCCACCGGTGAACCATTTGTTTCATGGTTCACCTTAGATGTCACCAAAATGATGAGATGCAGTTACTTTGATTTAAATTTGTAAATCCAATGACAGTAATATATACTAGTATGTTAGCTTGTGCCGTGCACAGGATTATTTTCTTTTTTAATATTATTTATATGTTTATTTTGATATATTATTTGATTATTTTGGTTTAAAATTCTAAGGTAAAATTGAGATATGTTTTGCATGATATAGATTTAACGATGTTACAGAAATAAAACGAGATTAAGAGTATTACTTCACTTCCCATTTTACACTATTATGAGATAGATTCTTTATCTCATCTTCATCCGAAACTATAGTGATCCTATAAATATAAAATAATTATAAACTTCATTCTAAAAAGAAAATATGTTTTGATTTTTCATGGTCTTAAGATTTTTTGGGACCGTACCCATAAAATTAAAATATACCATTTTTTTTTTATCTCGTGCCGACTTTTTATAGAAAATTTACATTAGGTTCATCTCTAGGTTCATTGTCAAACACGGGATAATTTTTATTTTTTTCAATAATATTTATTTCCATATGTTATTTTTCTTTTGAAGGTTGTCTATGTCTTTTTTTCATTTTATATTATTTAGAAGGTTATCTACGTTTTTTCAATTGTCTATGAGATTGATTTCTTTTAATTTATTTGAGTATGAAAATACGATATATCTTTAACACGGGACTCTTTAGAACTTCATCAACAAAAAATAATTGTAAATTTTATACTAATTTTTAAATGAATAGTAACATACTTTGACCTTATTTCTATTCTCAAAAATTTTCTTTTCACCGTACCACAAAGAAGCAATCTTCACGCGTGAGCGTCAAATGGAAAAACCTATGTGTAAATCTCTCCACTCACATTAATAAATTAAGGTTCTTAAAAAAGTTCGAATGAAAGGTTATGGAAAGTTTAAAAAGTTCGAACGAAGGTTATGAAAAGTTTAAAATAGCATACATTACATAAAATCAAAATTATATTAATTTATTTTAGATTTTCCATAGATTTCACCAGCCATATGTAATCTAATAAAAGCGCGATGGACACATAATATGAAAAAAAAAACCCTTAGTTGAAATTCAAATTTTAATTAGTCAATGTGTATTTTTAATAGTGGGGTGGGAAATGTTACCAGTTTCCTATTATATTATACCACTGAGAGATTCTCTCTCTCTCTCTCTCTCTCTCTCTCTCTCTCCCGTCTCTGTCGCAATACTCTATAGGAGCTCCATCAACAATAAAATAGTTGCTAATTCTAGTATTTTTTTAGTGAATATCAATAAAATTCTCGTGTTAAGTTATCACTATCTTCTACATACACTTTTCATCATGGAGGATCATTTTTTATCCTGCTAAATAAAATTTTTAATAAATGATCCTCGTGATAAAATATTAAATATGAAAATATCGATAACTCTCGCAGTCGGAATTCAAAATTTAATTAGTCAATGTGTATTTTTAATAGTCGGGTGGAAAGTGCTCCCCGTTTTCTATTTTGCACTACTAGTTAAGAGATTCTCTCTCTCTCTCTCTCTCTCTCTCTCTCTCTCTCTCTCTCTCTCTATTTCTATCTCTCTTATGTGTCCATTATATGATTCTATAGAGGCTTCATCAACAAAAAATTGTTGTTAATTTTATTTTATTTTTTAATAAATATCAATTAAATTTTCGTGCTTAGTTTTCACTATGATCAACATACACTTTTCATCATGAGGATCACGTTTCTTCGTGTTAGATAAAATTTTGAATAAGTTTTCCCTATGATAAAATATGAATATGAAAATAATGATACTTCTTGCAGTTGGATTTCAAATTTTAATTCGTCAATGTGTATTTTTAATAGTGGGGAGGGAATAGGGATGACAACAATATCCATACCCGCAGATATTTGCGGATAAAATCTTTCATGGATACGGAGCGGATAACTTAATGGATATCCACGGATAAAATAAATGGATATTTCAATTATCCACATTTAATGGATACTATCCACGCCTGCGGATATCCATACCCGCTAAATAATTAGTAAAATTACTTAAATATCTCTACTTACATATAAATTCTAGTATTTTTATATACAAAAAATTGTATTTTTATATTTTATCTTTTGCAATTTGGCTATTTTATATAAATTCTAGCTTTGTTTGACTCTTTTGCAGTTCAGTGAGGTGATTTTTGTTTGTAGATTTGGTATTTTCATTAAAAATAAAGAGCAAAATTTATAAATATTATGTGTTAATGTTTTGTATTTTTAAAAAAACTAATTTTTTTCAATAATTAGTTCTTTTTTTAAATAAAAAAATATCATCCATGTGTATATGTTAATATCCGCGGATACTTCAATATTCATGGATTACCCACTTAGCGGATATCCGCACAGATATGGAGCGGACACGAATATCATGTATGTATGACGAAGCGGATACGGATATCACATTATCCGCGTCCATGAATGTCCATTGACATCCCTATGTGGGAAGTACTTGATGTTTCTCATTCTCCAACACTGAGAGTTTCTCTCTCTCTCTCTCTCTCTCTCTCTTTCTCTCTTTCAAAAACTTCTATTTTGTTTTTGTCTCTAATAAACATAATTTTTTCTTCAAAACAAAATAAAATGTTTTTACGTAAAAAAGTTTACAGATATGTCATAAGCTATTTTTTAGGTTCAAGACTTCAATTCTTCGAGTGATCTTATCCTTGAAAAAAATAGTGTACTTTCTTATTTCAATTTGTTTCAAAGTAATCTAAATATAAATGTTCCTTCATTTTACAAAATTAAAATATTAAAAATGTACCAAAATAGTGTCACACAAGTGGTAGATATTTGGGCCCCTTAACCAATTGGTCTTGAGATTGATCCTGACCGGTGCATATGGAGAATCATTTTTTAGGAGAGGTCAATCCCTTAAATATATCTCAGTTAAATCGAGGAGATTAGTCTCTGCAGTTGCACACGGATGATACATTTGGTTTAAAAATAAAAATAAAAAATGTGTGTGTGTGTGTGTATATATATATATATATATTTTAGAGATTCTATAAAAATATATATATATATATATATATATATATATATTTCTGAGAGTTTCTAAAAAAAAGATAGTATATAATATTTGAGAGAGTTTTCACAAAAAATAAATAAATAAATTGAGAGTTTAAAAAAAAATAAAATATTTGAAAATGTTTCTAAAAAAAATAATATAATATTTGAAAGAGTTTTTACAAAAAAAAATATATATTATAAAAAATTCAATTATTGTTGTCAATGAGATTTGAACAACATACTTTTGTTAGTAATTATAAGGTAATTTTCTCTATAAAAACAAAGGTAGTTTTCTTTAAAATATTATAAAAATTCAATTATTGTTGCCAGTGGGATTCGAACAACATACTTTAAGCTAAAAACTCTGAATGACACTTAAGCAAGAGAAGCTCTAATTGAATGCCACATAAGCAATTACTATTGAGAATGTACAAGAAAGCTCCATGGGAATCTCGTAATGTATATAATAGAGATTAGATGAGAAGTAAAAATAAAGATAAATTTAGAATATTATCTTTCACATATCCTTTATCAACATATTATAAACTTAAGCTTGTAAAATATAATATTTTTCTCATCTATCAAAGATATATAAAATTAACAAAGCGAAGAGTATAAGAGATTAATTTGTATTTTAGTAATTGTTCGATCGGTTTCGGTTATGAAGAGGTGAATTTTTAGAGACCTGCACCCACCCGTATACAATCGTTCATGGTTGAGTTTTCAATATTATTGATCCAAGATCAGACCAATACCCGACTGAGTGCTTCCATATGTTGACAGTTATGTCAGTTTCGAGTCAGGTTGCGGGTTTGTGCTCATCCCTTTATATATTGATTACAAATGATATGATATACTTTTATAATATTTTATTATTGAAAATACTAAACATTCTTATCCGTCCATCCAATTGAACATTTATTTTTTATCAAGTAACTTAGTGATTATAATTGTAGCCTTAAGGTAAATAAGTGGTCCCATGAGCTTAGCTTAGTTAGCAGAGACATTATATTATATATGTAAGGGATCAGAGTTCGAACGTCAGTCATTCAATCTATCCACCTTAATGGTGGAATTTCTTATTACTAGGCTACTTGACAAAAAAAAAATTGTTCAAGGACTCTTGCCTATGAAACGTGAGTTCTACGTACCGGTTGAGTTAAATTTATGGGACCATAGAATGGCATTTATATCAATAAAATCTCATATACTTTGTATAAATACTATATATTCTAAAATATTTTTTTATTAATCTTAACAAAAAACATAAAAAAATATTCTGTTAGTATTAATAATTTATTAAAGTTATGACAATAATTATGGGTGTTTGTGGACCGGGTTGGACCAGTTTTAATCAAACCTATTATCCAACTCGATTAAAGTTAATGGTGTAAAACCCGTAATTTTTATGTTAAAACCAAACTGATTTGCCCGGTGGTCAACGAGTTGAATTGAATTGGGTCAAAGGGTTGTTACATATAGTATTTTTTTTTAAAAAAAATCCAAAAGAAATATAATTAAATAACATTTCATGTAAATTTCAAAATTTAAACTAAATTTTATTATTTAAATTAAACACCTGAAATCACATGAAACACTTCGTGCTTGTTTGGATACACGTCTTAGAGTCCTATACGTGCGTTCGCTACAATGAAACGTGATTTTGCGCAAAAATAATATGTTTGGTTTCAATGGCGTTGAATTGATTCAAGCCTCAAAACTCACGTTTAACTGAAGCTAGTATTTCAAGCTTCTGCGTCAACCAAACTCAATTCTCATACTTTTCTTTTCCATGGGTATAACAAATTGAATTTATGTTTTTACTTTTTATTCTCAAAGTTGATATTTGCGGCTGCTATTCAAATTATATTATTATAAATAAATTATATTATTATAAATTTAAATTTAAATATTACACAATTTGAAAATAAATTATATTATTATGTACTATTACTCAATTATATAATAAATGTAAAAGTAGGTTGGAGTACAATGAGAATTTGGGTCTGTCCATAACCTTCGAATTTGAATGGATTAGTTTGACACACCATAAAAGTAATGGTTCATTCAAAATTCATATACACTTTTATTCAAGTAATGGTTCATTCAAAATTCATATACACTTTTATTCAAGTGTCTGTCCAAACATTATTCAACAAAAGTTTTAATCAAAACATTGTTCAATATATTATAGACCACAGCTTGTATCAGTAGAGCTTGAATGAGAATAATTACTTATTTCAGCTATTTATTTATTCACTTCAGTCGTGTGTCATTTGTTCAGCTTCATGCCTGATAGATTCAAAAAGTGGCGAAGATAAGTAACGCTCTCCAAAACTAGGAAAAATCACCTGCACATCAAACATTAAGTAACATTATCATTTCATAATGCTGCATCGACGAATAAATTTATTAAGGATCCTAAACTTACAACAATGAGCTTTCCCGCATTTTCTGGTCTCTTTCCTAATTTTATGGCAGCTGCTGTTGCAGCTCCTGATGAAATTCCCATCTTCAAAAGACATTCATATAATCAGCAGCAACATATTTGAAGAGTTTTTATATAACACAAAATAACCGAAAGCAAGATACTAAAAAACCATTAATTAGAAGTTATGAATCATGATGCCATACCAGTAAACCTTCTTTCAAGGCAAGCAACTTAGCAGTTTCTATAGCTTCTTCACTTGAAACCTGTAATTTATAATATAACCTTGTTGGTCAAAACAGAATCACTTGTATTAACATCTAGTATTGAAAATACTGTTTATATTTCATAAATTTCAAGACTCATAATTAATATTCCTCACTATCATCAGTATATTAGTGTTGCCACTTGCAAGCTACCTGAATAACTTCATCTAGGAGATCAACGTCCAAGATAGGCGGAACGATACCAGCACCAATCCCTTGTATTTGATGTTTACCTTTGAAATGTATGCAAATGGAAAAATTAATCAGTAAAGTGACTTATTGTGATACATTGATTAAAACAATATAACAAATGAGTCGTGAATGTTTTTCTTGACTTATAATCTTCTATGAATACAATAACATTCACTTCAAGAGTTGTGAAATCACCTGGTTTTCCTCCATTCAATACTGCACTTTCAGATGGTTCTACACCATACACCTAGAGGGGAAAAGCAACATTAATCATAAAGTTAGCATAAATATAAATGAATCAACACAAAAACTTGTTCACATAGTAAACAATTGATACCTTGATGTCTGAGTTTTTCTCCTTGAGGAACTTCCCAGCACCTGTTACTGTTCCTCCAGTTCCTATCCCTGCAACCAAAGCATCAATTTTCCCTCCAGAGTCTCTCCAAATCTCCGGGCCAGTCGTCTCGTAATGAATCTAAAACGATGACAAATTAATAAGCTACATCATTTTTCAACTCATGAACCAAATTAGGCAATATGAATTATGATAATACCTTTGGATTGGTAGGATTTTCAAATTGATTGAGCTTATAACTATTAGGCGTCTTCGCTAATAGCTCGTCCGCTTTCTGAAAAACTCCATCAACTCCTTTGGCAGGGTCTGTCAGATAAACCTCGGCTCCAAAAGCTCGCAGTATAATTTTTCTCTCGAGACTCACATAAGATGGCATAGTCACTAAAAGTTTATAGCCTCTCAGTGCTGCTATTGACGCCAATCCTATGCCGGTGTTACCACTTGTTGGCTCAACAAGAACAGTCTTTTTCCAACCATTGTTTAAAAAGAATAAACTTCGATCATACATTCAACAATATGGACAATACTATAGTTGGCTGAACATGCCCCTTTCAACATTATAAACAATAACATATGATAGTTTTAATCAAACTTGGTAATGCATGGCTTAACTATTACATATTTGAGTATCGGAAAAACCTCGAGACCCACATTGGAAATAAATAAGACCTAAAAGCATTTATACATAGTCATATCATTTTTCAGGTTCATTGAAAAACTAATGTATATGGTCTATATTAGAGCTTGACACCCCCCACCTTATGGAATTGGATTCGCTCAGCTGTCCAATCTAAATTGACGGCTGAGACCACTTCAATAAGTGAAACTGACTGTGTGACATAGACCGTCCGACCTCAAATCAACGGTCGAGATTAACGATTGCATGAAACCGCGTCAACTCGCTCAGATTTCAGGTGATTGTGATCCTCACCTCACGAGTCCGGTAAGAAAACCTAGATTTCTAACTTGGCTAATTACCTTTCCAGGTGTAATGAGACCTTTCTTTTCGGCATCTTCAATCATGCTCAAAGCTATCCTGAGTAAAAAAAAAAGAGAAAGATTATCATTACAAATTCTTATTTAATTAAGAATCTTAAAACCTTACAATTAAAAAAAAAAAAAAAACTCTAGTTTGTGAAATTAAAGAATTTCATACCTATCTTTAACACTGCAGCAGGATTGCAAATATTCTAGCTTAGCAGCAATACGAGCTACACACCCTTCAGTGATGTTGTTTAGATATACCAATGGAGTGTTTCCTATTAACTTTACAATAAACCAAACAACAAAATCATTATTATTTTAGAAAAACTAAACATAAAGATAAAAAATAAAGCTAACAATGACATGATATAGGATATGATAAGAAAGTCAAGATAAAAAGTAGTTAAACAAAAAAAATTAGTTATTAAGAGAAAATAATTACTTCAGTGACATCTTTCTTGATTGAAAATTGTTGCTCCATGTTATCCGATGAACAAAAAGCCTGCAAAAGCTTGTTTGTTTAGTTCCTTTTAGAAACCAACAACAAAAGAAAACATCATAAAACTCAAAGAACAAAATTAAGGAGATTGGAACTTTATTCACTTGTATAAGTTGTGTGTCTTCAATGACAGTTTGAGATTGTTGAAAATTTGCCAGGAAGTTTCAGCTTGACCTTGTGTATTAGATTAGACTTTTTTGGCTCTAGCTAAAATCCAAGAGCTTTCTTTCTCCCTCACGGAAGATCCAAAAGCTATCTGTTTTATGAAAAATTATCATTAAAATTATATTTTTAATCCTTTTAACTTAATTTAGTTTTTGTCAGGAAAAAAAAACTTAATTTAGTTAATACTTTACTTTTTATCTTTTTTTATAACATTTTAGTTTTTTTTTTTATTTGAACAAGCCAAAATAAGATATATTAACAAAAAGCAGTCTTCTCAGCGCAAGATGTACCGAGATAAATTACAACGGTTTACAAAGAGTCAAAGAAGGAGAATCATAAACAAATCATATAAGGCCCAAACAAAGCAAATACTAGACCACCAGCTATGGTAGTTTGAAACTAAAGTAACACTCGTCGTCTTCAACCACTTATAGGAAAAAAGTTTGATCTTGTCCAACAATTGATGAGAAGTGCTTATTGAACCTCTGAACAATTAATGATTTCTCTCCGTTCGCACAATCCAAACACAGGCAAGTCAAATGAGTTGCAAAAAAGTTCGACGTGTTTCTTCTTAAAAAAATATGAATGGTATTCTATATATGGAGAGACCAAAAAAAGAAATTATAAATATATGTGCAAATTGCATCTGTGGTGCCATAACTCGATCCCCGCAATTGTGATGGAGAGAAGGTTGTAATCACTTGATGTCAGAACTGACTCCCGAACCAAATTAAACTGGTGGTGAAAAAAAAAAAGTATGACCGCCATACACTAATTTGTGATGTTCGTGTCTTTATTAGATCATAATTTGAATTTTAGACTAGTTGATTTTGAGTTAGACTCAAAATTAATTAGTGGTGGATAGTTTACACTGAAATAAGCTTCATGTATTGAATTTGGTGAAATTATTGTTCATGGTAAAAGATTGTCTCTTTATTTTATTATAGGCTTAAATATGCAAAAGGTCTCTGCACTTAGGGGTCGTTTGATTTTCAGTCCCTACATTTCAAAAACCTTTCAAATTTGCCCTACACTTTCAGTCAACTTTAAAAAAGATCCCTCGCTTGACTTTTTTTGATGATGTGTCACAATTTTTGATAGGTGTCACCAATGAATAGGATTAGAAGATGCTGACTCACTAAAAAACAATTTGAAAGGACAAATTTGCCCTTCTTCCAATCTTCCTTCTCCTTACTTCTTTAAACTAAAATCCAGAACCCAAAATTCAATATCAATCTTCAAACTCAAATCCTTAAAATCCAAAATCGCAAAATTTCATATTAAATCCCTTTGTGACTTGTTAGATTGAAACTGAGATGGGACAAAAAAAATAAAGATTATGAACTTGAAGATTTTGATTCTAATATGGAAACAACATAACACAAAAAGGGATTTACGCGAAGTATGGTGGATAGTTGAAGAAATGAGGTAATTTGAATTCTCCCAATTTCTGCATCTTTCTAATGTTTTTCAGTTTCAAAAGCTCGAACTTTTTGCCAATCCGTTACAGACACGTGACGAATTTTGTATCGCGTCACGTGATTGAGTCAATTTCGCGAGTTACATGAAGAGAGGAAAAGGGGAAAATGGAACTCTGTAAACCCTAGTACAATGATGATGGAGGAAGAAGACGACAGAGTAGAAGAAACAAATCAGTGTAAGTGGAACAACACCGTTTCACAGGTGCCTTGCTGAGGTTATATATTTTTTACACCGCCAGAAGTTTTTCTCTGAGAAACACCACCTCCCTCTTCACATAAGAAAGCTTTGTGTTTTGGGGTTTGAAAGAAGAATGAAAGGAATTTAGGGTAAGGATAAACCAGATTTTGGGTGTTGAGTTTGGGGTAAGCAATTTGTGTTTTGAGTTTCTGATGTTATGTTAACAAAGCTTTGCGCTAAGGAATTTGTTGTTCGATAACCCACATACGATGAACGAAGCTTTGCGTTTCTGGGTGGTGTGTTGTTCTGGGTTGATTTTGTTGGTGATTGAGAGCGATCTCTACAACATGGAGGAGGGAGGTGGAAGATCAGAGCCATTGTTCTTGGGTTTGTTGTTGGTTTTGGAGTTTATTTTCTTTGAAAAAAAGGTGGAAGATAAAGGGTATTTTTGTCCATATTTAATGAGTCATTAAGTTGAATACAAAGTCAGCAATGCCACGTGTGCAAAAACACAACACATCATCAAAAAAGTCAAACGAGGGACCTTTTTTAAAGTTGACTGAAAGTGTAGGGCAAATTTAAAAGGTTTTTGAAATGTAGGGACTGAAAATCAAACAACCCCTAAATGCAGGGACCTTTTACATATTTAAGCCTTTATTATAACTCTAATGTTGAGTTTATTATGAGATAACAAATGAGATTACTCATAATTTAACTAATTATTAAGGCGAATATATATGTAACTAGTGCTCTTAGTTAATATACCAAATTGTATTGAGTACTCTCTTGATTAATGAAATAATATATGTCTGCTTTTATAAATAAAAAGTGCAAATTGCAAATTCTTTGTATCATAAGCACGCCTCTAATGAATTTCCATCTTTGGATAGGTAGGTGTACATAATTGGATTAGAAGGTTCACATTTAAGATATAAATTCAGTTTTCAATTCTTATTTAATACTGTATAAAAGTCTGATGTTAAAATACGAACCAATTGATCAAGATCATATCAAAGTTAAATAACTGATGACAGAAATTTCTATGGTATTTTAGGTAGTATATTTAGTAATAAATTGACCAAGACAGACCCAAATACGAAGAACAACCTACAGAAATGAAGAAAAGCATCAGAGCAAAGCGAAGATTACAAAAAGACAAGAAAAAGCCAAAAAAAGTGAAGAAATTGTGTTGTTCATCGTGCCACGATGAAAGCTGCTTGTTAGCCAAGAAATTAACAGAAGAAAATCTAAAGAAATTTTGTTATAAAATGCACAGGATTAGTTATAAAATTTAACTAAATCTTCCCATTGTGTTGCGATGGACCTATCGCAGCACGATGACTTACTGAGGCTCATTACGAAAACTATAAATAGAGCTCCCAATTTATTGTTTAAATCATTCAGAAATAGTAGAACACTCTCTACTATAAAGGAGAGGTTCGGAGGAGCTCTAATGGCAAGTTTTCTTATATTTGAAGATAAATCTTAAGCTTTAAATTTATAATTTTCTTTCTTTATTCGCTTCCATTTATAAAATTAAGTTTTGTATGCAATAACAAAATATTTTACATTTCAAGTTTAAATATCATATACAAACATTAAAAAATGCCAAAAAAAAAGTAACACAAGAAAAAATGCTAATAGCATCTATTTAGCGTCCATAAAATCTAACACTAATGTCTTTTTTGTATGTTATTTTCGTTAAACATATCATTAGTGAATTGGACGCTATTACTGACGCTAATAAATTTTTAAATTTATTTTTGGAGTAGCATCCACTAATTTGGACGCAAATTTTTTTAAATATTTACTTTTTCATAGAGTCAATATACTCTGATGCTAAACAATTTTCATCCAATTTTATTTCCCACTTTCTTTTTCACAATTCCCTCACTTTCTCTACTTTCATTTTTGTTTTCCCTCACTTTTCAAAGAAGAGTTTGAACTAAACCCTAACTTTACCTTTAACTTTCCACACTCATTTTGTTTTTCACTTTTCAATGAACAGATTAAACAAAACCTCTTCGTGATCGTGAATATCATATACCTTCTCTTCGTGAATATCATATTCCATTCGTGATTCAACAGATCCCTTCTCTCCGTGATTTCGTTTATTCCATTCATGATTCAACAGATCCCTTCTCTTCTTAATTCAACAGCTCGATGATTTTGTGAGCAGCTCATTCTCTTCATGATTCAACAGATCGTACATTTGTGAACATTTCTCAGCTGGATGATTTCAAGAACAACTTCCTTCGCTTTGTGACTCAACAGCTCGATGATTTCGTTCGTTCCATTGTGATTTTGTACTCCTTTTTCTCTTCAATGTTCGCGATTCCGAGCTCATTCTCTTCACTGTTCTTGATTCCGTTCCGTTCACTTCATTGTTACCTTGCCTTCTCTGATTCCTCTGCAGATTAGTTTCATTCTCACTATAAAATTGATTAAAAGTTTTGATTTGTCTCACCTTGGATTTAATTTATTCAATACAGTTTGTCGATGTTCGGTGTTGCTCAAAGTCTATCGGAGTTGCTCCACCGAAAGCCGATTCTTCAAGCTGTTCGACTTGGTACCTTTTTATTTCTCTCTCAACTCTCTTGTTTATAACTCGTTATTTGTTCTCTTTTATTATTAACCCTAAAATTTATTTGTTTTATAAGTAGTTTTGAATTTTATGATGTTTGAATTTTTTGATCTCTATGTTAGGATGCAAAGTCACTGATATTGTGAAAAGGGTAATGTGTATGCCATTAATGGAGATTAATGGAGATCAAAGCTTAATCATGAAGCAATAAGGAAGATGAAGCTATAAGGAAGAAGAAACAAAAGCTAGAGAATTTTTATTATGCACACTTAGTTATTACAATGCGTATCATCTAGCTATATATATATATACAAAATGTTGCTTCTTACAAACAAGAGATAACTAACAATATAACAAACTAACTGAAAGATAACTACCTAGAGTTAACTAACTAACAATGGTTTAGCCCGATAACTTGTTAGACAAGTTATCGTGTAACTCTTCATCTTTACTATGTTCAACAGATATGATAGTGTTTTAGTATAATCAATATAATTTCATTTTCTTATTTGTTATTGGTGTTCAATTGCATACATTTGAATTGTGATTAGTGATAGGTGTTTGATTTTTGTATTGGCTAGTAGTGTTTGGGTCTGATTTTCAGTCATGTAGAAAAATTATGTACAAAGAAATTTGTAGTTTACACAATTTAGATGGGACAATGGCAGAAAAGTTTAATTTGTCAATTCATGATGAGAACTTCTAGTAGTAATATTCTAGTAATGTCAATTGATAATGAGAAGTTCTATTATTGTTAAAACTATGTTGCTGCCATCACTTCATGCTTTCAATTGTATCTTTTGCTACTAATATCTCACTAATGCCTATAGTTTTTATACTATCTCTCTATATAATTCTTAGAAAGAGTATTGTAGTATAGTATTCCAATCATTAAAGAGTCTTGTGTTATTTGCTTTTCATACCTATTGACTCTATTGATAATTTGGAATATCCTAATTTCCAAGTAAAGAAAGCAAATTTTTAGTTATTATAGATGACATATATATGCCTTAATATAGGCTTAATCTAATAAATTTCGAATTTTTTATACCTAGTTTTATACTTTTTAAAAAACTATAATTTAAAATTTAAAATATTCTATATATATGAGACACTCTTCCTTTTTTTTTTTATATTATCATGCTTCGTTATTGGTCGATTGCATCCTTGCATCAGTAACAAATTTTCCTATCTCATTGCCAAGGACAAAAAAATCACTACTAAGATAAAAAGGATATATCATAATTTCCTTAAAGTAATAAAATATTTAACTTTTGTCTAACTGCAAATTCAAATTTAAATCATTACATGAAAATCTTTTCAAACATAGAGTCAACAAATTGAATGCACAGTTTTCCCTTCTTCTTCTTCTTCTTCTTCTTCTTCTTCTTCTTCTTCTTCTTCTTCTTCTTCTTCTTCTTCTTCTTCTTCTTCTTCTTCTTCTTCTTCTTCTTCTTCTTCTTCTTCTTCTTCTTCTTCTTCTTCTTCTTCTTCTTCTTCTTCTTCTTCTTCTTCTTCTTCTTCTTCTTCTTCTTCTTCTTCTTCTTCTTCTTCTTCTTCTTCTTCTTCTTCTTCTTCTTCTTCTTCTTCTTCTTCTTCTTCTTCTTCTTCTTCTTCTTTGACTTGTTTTATTTGCTGGTCAAAAAGAATACCTACTGTATAGGTGCACTTGAAACAAAAGTAGTTTAAATATATGGTATGAAAGTTAAGAAAGTAAAGTAACAAATGCAACACATTTCATCAAAGATACATTAAACCAGTTTTTGTATAATATATGCACCCAAACTTGATTCATAGTTTTCTTAGATAATTCATAATCTCATATAATGACTATTGATATCATAGTTCATGTGCAGAAAGTGTGACACACTGCACTTATATAGTTTATAAGCTAGTTATGAGAAAATGAGAATTATTTGAGTAGATGTTTCTTTCTTTGCTACTTGATTCATGGTGCATGGGTCTTAACTATTTTGTTTCTTTTCATACAATTTGTTACAAAAAACTTATAGCCAGGGTCAGACAATAGACTTAGAAAATGAAAAGACACACCTTGCATTTTGAAAATTCCTTTAACTTGCAACACAGTTCACACTTACCACGAAATCACTCCAATAATGAGTGTTTGCTCCAAATATGTACCTTGTGAAACATATTGTAATAACATTGGATTAGGATTCATAGGACCTGAAAATTGTAGGTGTCAAAATTGATGTTACTATCAACATTAAAATTGCAGATGGAAGTAATAAAACATAAAATAAATAAAAATATATACACCATATGCAATTATCTAAACCTCAATAAATTTAGAGCAAAGTTGGTAAAAGTGTTAAGATTAGTCATGTTTTGATAAGAATGGGAAGTTGATGATTGTTGTGCAATTTGTGTATAGCATTTGAAAATTGAAAGAAAGCAAGGGTTTTGCTTGCTGCAGAGCGTGTACATCAAAGGGAAAAAAGAAAGAAAATCAAGTGTTATAATGGCTGCAAGATTGTGAAACGTGAATGAATAAGGAAAGGAAAATGACAATTTATATAGAGATTAAATGTAGTTTAATATGTGATGTATTGGTAACTGCCTCATTAATAACAGGAAGGCACCAGCAATAAGCATGAGTTAGACAATGTTATTGGAAAAAACGCAATGTCATTGGTTACTGCCTATTTAATATTTAATGAGAGAATAAAAAGCAACAAAAAAGCAAGCATTTAAGTAGGTGTGGGTTGTTAACAGATATATGATGTAATTAATGAGGAGATTGGCGCCCTTAATCATGCTTAATGAGGAGATAGCATATATACCAGCGCAACATTTAAGGAGTGGTCGGTTAGCATCTTATGCAATTAATTGGAGTGATTCCCGCCCATTAGCATAACAAATTAGGGTTTAGGAGTTACTTTGTTAGTAGCTTGTTATTCCCACTTAATATAATAAAGATCTCTCTCCTTAATCTTCTCCTATTTTCCCTCCAACTGCCTTTCAAAACCTATTTGTTTTTTATTTAAAAAATAAATCACGCTCAAAAGGTTGTCTCCATCTTTAAATCTGATTTTTTTGAGCCACTAAACCACTCCAACTGCATTGCCTACGGTATTAAATACTCTGCATTGATATTATTATTTTGACTGCTCAATTACTTTTTGGTTTCCCATGGGTACATAGAGTATGCAGCTGTTTATTATTGTTCTGCGTGAATCAAAAAATAAGTTGCACGGGTCACAATATTTTCTTCTCATCTTCACCTTTCTTTCTATCTTTCTTTCTTTCTTATTTTCTGCTCAATACTTCTCCCATATCGCCTCCACCTTCCTCCCTGAAAGCTTCCTTTCTTTCCTTCCTTCCTTCCATTCTCCCTCATCTTTGAAAGACGAAATCAACTCACTCGGCATCGCTGCCGGCAATCTCATCTTGTACACCTTCAGCCCCAACATCTTCAGTCCAGAACCTGATTTTGTGAAAAGTGTGCTTAGAGAAACGTTTGGAGATGATAACAATTTCTAGCTACTGGAATTTGCTTTTCATGCTGTTACTTTTGAATCTGGGTTTGAATCTGGACACCGGTGCAGATCAAGTTTCGGGTATGGCAATTCATTCCCTAAAAATCTGCGCTCTATCTCTCTCTCTCTCTTTCTATGTAAGCTCTATCTCTCTGACCATGCTATTATTTTTGTATGTATTTTAGTTTTTAACTTTGATTTGGGGTTTTCAGAAGCATAAGTGATTCAACAGATGGGGTTTTCATAATTGTTTTTTATTTTAATTTCTCGGTTAGTTTATGGTTTCATTGTTTTAATGTGTTTTTTCTGTATTTTTAATGTAGATCATTTTACTAATTTTTTCGCCAGGAAGCATGCAGTTCGTGCTCTTCCCAAACCCCTTACGAAACTAGGATTCCAAGAACCATCATGTGCTCAGCATTCAAGTAATTTCATCTCCATTTTCTATTTGTTGCTCTTATCATTGTTGTTATGATGTTGTTATGATATCAGTTTGTGCTATTGCTCTTACCCTCCAAATATTTCTTTTCTTTTTCACTCCTTATTAATCTGCAGGAGTATCCATTTTTTCGGTGACGGCTTATTGCTCGCAGTGGCTCATGGTCAAAGTGATGGTGTATGTTATGATGGTAAACATTATTACACTTTTGGATTCATTTTTGTTTCACAAATCAAACTAATTGTTTTTGCATATATCTCTTAACAAAAAGGTAATCCTTTTGTTACCACTTATATATAATGTTTTTCTATTGTATTGGCTTGACAGAGAGGGAGAAGTGTGATTTGGAACCTTTGCATGTTATGTATAAATATTGATGGTTTGATTGCCATATAATAGATGTCCAGTGCTTCTTGAATTTGTTGACTATCTTCTTTTTGCAAGGCTGCTTCAAAATTAAATGAGGCACACAGACCACTTGATTGAAAATTTATCCATTTTAAGCAAGGTTTTCTTTCTCTCATGTTCTCTTTTTCTACCTACCAATTTTCTTTCTGAGTAGTTGCCAAGACTCAGTGAAGAGGATGATATATAAATAGTCAAAGCCTACAATAATTTGTGTTTCGCGGGGTTGAGGTTATTATATATCAGTTTGTCGAATATTGATGCATATTGATTTATACAATGATTTATATTGTAGTCTCTCTTAAGTATGGTAATTTTATTACATTTTTCTCTACGTTGTATATACAATTGCCTCTCTTTTCTATGTTATTTTATTGTGAATTTGAAAGTCTTAGTAGGTTCTTATTGGGTTCTTGAAGATCATTTTTTCTTACTGTTATGCATATTTTAAAGATTGATTTTCCTTCTTTGAACATATTACAGACATGTGTGGCTTATAATTTCTTCCTTGCTGGCATATCATGAATTGTTTCCGTAGGATTCAATTACTACTTTACAAGTCAATTTCAAAGGCTTTTGATTGAAGCATAGAAAGTTATCTGCAAATATTTCAAGAATGATGAATGTTTTCAAATATCTCTCTCTCTATATGGCCAATCTCTATCATTGCAAATATTGGAACCGAAATTTTCCAAACAGCTGAAAGAAAATATGTCTCATGTGTTATGTGCAATAATTCATTGATGAGCAAAAAAGAACAAGGAAGCTGCAGATGCTCTGCTTGGTTTAAAAGGTTCCCAGCTCTTAAATCTTTTGTTATTTAGGTTATGTTCTTCCTATTTTGAATCTTTTAATTACTTTGTTCTGCTATATATTTTGTTTCGGACATCACCTGTTTTGATTAGTGTTTTAATTATTTTGGTTCCTTAAACCAGAATGTCTTTTTCTACTCTTTCTACATTGAAGTCAAGTTGTTGTAGTCTTTGCTACTATTTAGACATGAGCAATTAGACTAATTGTGTCTTTGCTTATATATAATTATACAAAAATAAATAAAAATTGCTTTGCGTGTGTTGATACAATAAATTTTTGGACTCATGATATGAAGAAAAAGTAAAGCACTTAATTCTAAAAGAAATGTTTGCAGGTTATAATGTCTATCACATGTAGGTAAGGCAACATTATGTTAAATTAGATGGCATAGACAATACATGTCAATAAGCTTTGTAGTTTAATAATTATATGTTGTTATTACCATTTTCATGGTTCTTTCACTGTCTATGTATAGGAAGGCAATTCTGGTGCCTACCAGAGGAACTTAACATATTTGTCGACAAAATAATGTTATATCTTAATTGGCGTAGTTATACAGCGAAGATGACCGAGGATGAGGATAAATGTACAGTCTAAATAGTAATGAGAGTTTTTGTTTTTATAAAAAAGGTTACCAGAAGGCATAGAGCAATATTTTACATAGTGAAAGGCAGCCTATACATAGAGGCTTATTTGTTCCCCTGTGTTTTTTTAGCTTCTATATTTAGCTACTCTATAAGTGTAAGTATTGCTGACACACTCCACCAACAATGTGTGCTTGAAATAAATTCCAGTTTTAAATTTGAGTATATTATGTTTTGGATTTTTACATAAGATGGATTTTTACAATGTGTATGTTGCCTTTGTTCCATTGTTGGCATCTTTTGAGGGAGGAAAGTTGACTTCTTTTAAATTATCTTCTTGATAGGTATGCAATTAGAGTGTGTTAATTGTAATAATAGTCCAAACAACTTTGGAACATCATACTGCTAGATAGTGTGATCATAATACATATTTTGTGTACATAAATTCATGTAATAGTTGATATTATACACCATATTTTTTTTACCATCATGTTTGTCCATTCTTCAAATTTCTATCATTGCTTAATATAATTTATGGATAAATTATAGATTTATTTAGCTTAATTGTTTGATTTCTTAATTATTGATGTTATGGACTTTTTAAGAGTGTTGTTATTTGTTGGATTGTATGACAATGATTGAATTTTTATAGGTTCTACTCTTTCAAGAGTACATAGATGGAGATATATGTAAGAGTCTATAGAGGCTTAACATAAAGATGTTCTGTTAACCATAGGTGAGAATTGAGAAGAATTTTATCTTTTGAGTTCTGAGTACTAATGTTTTTATTATGAAAGATTATTTTAGTACTAATGTTTTCGAATAGTATTTGCTCAAATGGGGTATTCATGTTAGGCTTTTGTTAGTATAATGGGTGCTTGCATGCTATCAGTATGACTTATATATGATGTGTGATTCAATAGGTGTTGGTCAAACTTTTGGTTAAGCAACATGTTTGTGTTTTAGAATTGGTGTTAATCAACATAATGTTTGGTTTGCATAAATGTTCATTGGTATCTCAAAAGTCTAAAACTTTTTGTGCCTTAACTAAAGTTCTTTTCAAAGTCTATGCACTATGTTGATGTTCAGAATTGCTACTCCAACCATTTCAATATTGACTATATGCCTTGATTATTAATCTGGAGTTGCATTTGAGTAACCACAACTAATTAATCATCTCTCTTTTTTTCTCATTTTACAGGAAAAGTAGAGTTTTTGAAGTTAAAAGACTCGATATTAGTTTATCTTGGTAGCTTAATTTGTAATGTAAAAGGATTGGACTCCTAATTTAATATTTGTTTTTCTATAAGTGTCTTTTATTTATTCTTTATCACACACACCAGTGTCTGTTATGTCCCTATTTATGATTTTGTTTAGCCAATCTCATACTTGCTCCATTTGCTTCAGGTGTATGAGTATAATTTTGTAATTCTTTGAAGGTTATAATTGTTGAATATTATTTGCATCACAATTATCATAGACGAGGAGGCATATTATTTGCATTTTTTTCACAGGATCAATCAGCATCCTTTAAAAATCAATTGAAAGTATGGTTATGAGAGTGAATAAACAATACTTACTCTTTTAATAACTGTGTTGATTCAATTATTATGAAAGTGAGAGACAATAAATTAACAAAAATGGGTGATTTCAAATTTTTGGTAAGTGTCAACTTTGAGTATGGAGTGTGGAAAATGGTAGGTGATATGGATTATGGAGAAGTAAAATAAAGTTAAATGGTTTTGCTGAAAAAAGTAAAATGAGTTTTTTGTTTTATAAAATTGTGGAATAAAATAATAAAAAAAGTGACTTTATAAGTAGCTCAACATTTAATCAGGTAAACGCTTTAAAAAAAAAGTGACTTTATAAGGCAAGGGTGATCATCCTTTGGGCTTAGGCCCCGTTGAATAATAAAAAAAATTGAATTTGTAATTGATATTGGCAAGTGCAAATGGGCATTTAGTTTTTTTTTCTTTGACAGATATAACAAGCACTTAATTAAGGTTGTGAGTTGTGACAATTTTTTCAAATTATGGTTTGTGCAGTGTGAATCTCTAAAGCACACACGACTTACAGTATTTTTTAATGTCTAAGAGCAACGATTTTTTTTTGTCGGAAGAGTAACTATTATTAATAAATGTAATTTGGATAAATTCGGAGCCACATTTATTTAAATGTTATATATAATACATTTTATCATTACTTTTTTATTTTAATTATGTATTGTAATTCTATATATGCTACATAATTTCAGTTTCAATTTATCTATATTTTTTTTAAAAAATTATTTATAATTTTTTATTATAAGAAATTAAATTATACATATAATATTCTACATAATCTGTGCAACGCACGGGTTAGAGTCTAGTTTTACTAGTTGGATTAGAATTTGTGAACTTTTACTAGCTAAGGTTTTAGTAATTTTTATTAATATTTTATTTTGACTTAGGCTAAAACCTTATTATAAGTTTGTTTAGATATTTTTACACATATACTAAAAAATACGTGTCCAGGACTCTACGTAACCTTAGCTCAGTTGGTAGAAAAAATTGTATTTTATATGTTGGGACCAGAGTTCGAAACTTGAACACCCCACTTATCCATTTTAAAGGTGGAATTTCTAGCCAATAAATCTTATGATAAAAAAGGTTCAAATTCAGAATTCTCTTATTTTTACACGCTTAAAAATTTTGATAGTTTATTTGTCCCATAAGTCCAACTGGGTTGGTTGGAGTTGCATGGACGCAAATCTGCACTGTTGGATGGACTTCCTTACAATTATTTGGGAATGGAACCCCATCCTCCTCCCACTCTTAGTTTATAATATGTCAATTAACTAGTTTTTTAACCCGTGCAATGCACGGACGACTTTATTTTGGATTGTTATTAAATGAATTTGGAACCACTTGATGTCAAAATTGATCCCCGAATCAGATTTAACTGGTTATGAAAACTAAAAAAAAAAAATTAGCATTTCTCTATAATTAAAATTCAGTCTGGTATGAAAGTGAATAAGATAAACTTAACTTTAAGATTCAAAAATCAATTCAAATTCAATAATAACAATTAATATTTAAATGATTTTATTATTTTTAATAAAATTTAGAGATATATTTTTTTATGTATGTATTTTCAAAATTAAGTGACAAACTATATGTTTGAATTTTTTTTTTATTATTCACCAAAAAGAAAAAAAATTGGTTTATTAAATTTAATATAAATGTATTCTTATACATAATACTATTCCCTTACCAAAAAAAGAAAAAAATATAATGCTATTCACACCATGTTTAGGTAGACCTAACTTGTACTAAACAGATACTGGGCTAAGCCCAATATCTCACAATATTCATTCTTCTGTTACGGTTATGCTCCATCAGTTTTCATTGTGTGATGTGTAACCCTAATACTAAGGTCTTCCATCTCTCCCTGCATCTACCGCTGCCGCAACTTCTCAGTCGACACCCACCATCGATTTAGTCCTTCTTTGATAAAAAAACCTTATTTTCTTCATCTCTTCAACTGTTTCTATCCATCTATCGACAAAAAATCACCAAAAGGTCTGTTCTTTTTTGTTACCGAACTATCTTGAAGATCCATCTTCGACCACATCCGAGCTATTTCATCGAGTTTAGTACCGGATCTGAAAGCTGTTATATTCAACCACCGTCGATCTCAAAGTATCTCCCATCTTCTCTATTACCTTCGTGTTCAATGTCTTTACTTGGTTTGAACTTTTTCGGTTGTAAGTTTTTACTACTCTTAACAATTTTTTTCTGTCTTTCATGGTATGAAAGAAAGATATATTGCTCCTGATTGTAATACCCGAGGCTGACGAGGGCGGGGAGTGGTCGCCGGTGCACGAGACATGACAATGTGCGGCTCCTGGCATCTTCTAGGCAAACCGAATCACATCCGAATGAGAGGGATCCTGAGGCTGTGCAGGTGTGGGACTGCATGGTTGAAGGAAGGCTTATAAGGATTGATGGGTACTACCTATACCAACAAGATGCATCTTCTTTTCGGTAGCTCATTCCATAAGAACTCCACAGTTAAGCGTGCTTGACTTGGAGTAGACTTTGGATGGGTGACCTTCTGGGAAGTTTCCCGGAAAGCGTGCAAGTGAGGACAAAGCTCGCTGAAAAGACTCGTGTTGGTTTGTGGGGTCAGTCGGTCATCCTAAAAGCAGTTTGGGGCGTTACAAATGGTATCAGAGCAGACCTCTCCCAGTACGATGTGGTTCGGGGACGAACCAAGCGGAAGCTGGTGGGCATGTAATACCCGAGGCTGACGAGGGCGGGGAGTGGTCGCCGGTGCACGAGGCATGACAATGTGCGGCTCCTGGCATCTTCTAGGCAAACCGAATCACATCCGAATGAGAGGGATCCTGAGGCTGTGCAGGTGTGGGACTGCATGGTTGAAGGAAGGCTTATAAGGATTGATGGGTACTACCTATACCAACAAGATGCATCTTCTTTTCGGTAGCTCATTCCATAAGAACTCCACAGTTAAGCGTGCTTGACTTGGAGTAGACTTTGGATGGGTGACCTTCTGGGAAGTTTCCCGGAAAGCGTGCAAGTGAGGACAAAGCTCGCTGAAAAGACTCCTGTTGGTTTGTGGGGTCAGTCGGTCATCCTAAAAGCAGTTTGGGGCGTTACACTGATGGTTTCAGATTTTTCAATTTTGAGCTTTTGTTTTTTGTATTTCAGTTTCATATTCTAATTAGGGTTTTTTATGTTACTATTTTACTAATATATATTTGAATTTATAGAGATATTAGTTTATCTTATAATTTGATTTTTGACTTATCTATGTCATTAGATCTATGATATGTTTCCTTGAATATTTATGATTGGTTCTATTACTAATTTACTATGTGTCTGCAAAGGTGATGCGTTTGTGCTCTGCTATGTGGATCCTAGTCTTGCTGCTGTGTGATTTTTTCTAGGATTCGGTAGTTGCTGTTATTTGCTTTAGCTTTTGTTTAGGGAAGGTTGTTTCATGGGGCTTTTTTCTCTGTCCTTTCCTTCTCTTTTCTTATTGTATCAATACTTTTGGAGTTTCTTTTGTACTTCTTGTACATAGACTCCCTTAATAAAATTTTGCTGATTTAAAAAAAAAACTTATTTACTATCATATATTTCTATTGTATTTAGTTTTAGCCAGTTTTGGTGTTGTTGTTGGTGTAGTTTTTAACTTTTTATTACTTGGTGTTGTTGTAGTTAATTGGCTTCTAGTATTGTTTATTAAATTTGAGGTGGTTTATGGTGTTTGTACTTCATTGCTATGTTCCATGAATTTTAATTTGTTAATTTGATTTCAACTTGTTTTTGTAGCGATGGAGCATGGTTGAAGTTGTAGGGGAAAAGAGATGTAGAGAAAGGTCTCTTCAGTATGGTTGAAGTATTTTTTGCAGGAGAGAAAGAACAGAGATGCTAAGGGAAGTAAACATTCACATACTCTCTTAGTCCTTAAATAGTAAAATATAAGTTAAAATTGGTCATTAAGTTTATTTGACTAATTTTCTCTTATTTTTTGGGACCCATAAAGTATTTGTTCAAGAAAATGGATAACAATATAGTTGAAAAAAGTTTGATTTTGTGTTCCATGAATTTTTCATGTTTACTTCTTCTACCTATACATATGCAATCTTACTTTTAATTATTTATTCATTTATCTTTCAATTGATAAATTATAAGTTTTACTTTGTAACAATCTCAATTGTATTTCACAGATTGTAATATGTTGTTAATTGTCATGTGGAGAGCCACAAAATCTATCTCACAATTCATGAATTTGTAATGAACTGTGAAACTCAAGTTGATTTTTTCTTTTTTATTCTCTAATGAAAATACTAAAGTCAAATGGAATTTCCTTTAAACCAAATAACTGCTTTTACCATTTTATTCCTCATGTTGAGTTAATGTAATTATTTTCCAGAAAGAAGCTATATACGGATTAACAGAGGTTTTAAGGGAGGAAATAAAGAACGCACGCCTTGTTGCTAATCCTGGTTGTTATCCAACTTCCATTCAACTTCCTCTTGTTCCACTTATAAAGGTTAGCATACTTGCTTTGCTTTATAAACTACACTTTTAGAATAATTGAAATTTAATTTCTTTGAAGATTTTTGGTGTCTGATTATAATGCAAATATAAAAAATATATAGTATACAATTAATTATGATGCCTTCCAATAATTTAGTGACTGAGTTCTATCTACTTGTCTTGGCATTGTGGCTTGAAATTAATGCATCAAATGAACTAAGGAAGGATTATATAATTTTGGTGACTAAATGCAAATGAAGTAGTAATTATCGTAATTCTTAGTACTATATATTAAGAAATAGAGAAAACCAATCTGCATTTATATGCAATGCAGTGTGCTGATTAATGATGAAGTTTCTTAATTTTGTTGTACAAAACTATAGTTTGCATTAAAAGGTATGACATGAGAAGTAAGAGAAAGATTTTGTAGGAGATGTATATAGTTTTAATACTCTAATAGGATCAAGACATCTAGTAGATGTTAATGAGTAATTTTATGTTTACCCAATTAATCTTTAAAAAAAATGGTCACCCAATTAATTTTCAAGTTTTTATTTTTGTATAAGATTAATTTGAGGTAATCTATAGCACTTATATTAGTATTTTTAAAGAAATATTTATCTTTTAACAAATGTACTTATATTAGTATTTGAGGTAATCTATTGCATCTTTAAAATATGTTTGATAGATTGAATCTATTCATATTTTTAAACTCTTTGGTCATTGATTATACTTGGAAATTTTCTGTTGGAGGTCATCTCATTCCCTTGTGGTGTTAAGGTTTCAGAGACCAAAGAAAATTGTGAGTTTATAATGAAACCATGTTGAATGTTGTCTTTTTCCCTCGTGTTTTAAATCTATTCATATTTTCCTTCATTGATTGTGAGTTAATAATTTTAGAATGTAATGTTAAAGACAACATTCATGAAAGAAAAGAGATCCTTGCCTTTGAAACATAGAAGCAAGATCCACGAAGGAATTGAGCCTCACCTATAAAAAATACCAAATATAACAACAAATATAAGTCTCAAACAAAGTAACTAATTAATTGCATAAAGAAATAAATCATAGCCTCAAATCTTGTTTAATATATTTTTGTTTCACTCAAATGTTGATTGTGGATGGAATTTAATCAAATGTATATTTCCTTTTCAGGCTCTAAATCAATGCAACTCAAAACAAATACAAAAGGAAGATGAAGATTGGTGGTCCAATTTTGAAGAGAAGTGAATTGAATTGAGAAAAAGAAAAGGAGGACAATTTTTATTGTTGAAATACATATGGCAATCTAAGTTGTAAAACTGTTGGGCAATTGTGTGGTATTTATAGATAAGAATTGAAGAAAGAAATTTGAATTAAAGTGAGAGACTTGGGAGCCAAGTTTGTTGAAAATTATTTTATTGTATTGTAAACCTTTCCTAGATAAACCTTCCCTAGATAAAATGAGACTTGGGTAAACCTCCTGCCATTTGTAAGCCCCCCCACCGTATAAAACAAAACTGACTTTTACAAACACATTAAATAATTAAAAGAAAATCAAATAAATGGGAAAAAAGCTACCCACTAATTCTTAGCAATCTACAGTGGCAAATAATGGTTCTTTGTTGTCAAGATTATAGATTCTTTTTGCTAAAATTCCAAACTTCCTTTCCCATTATTTCAATCGCTCATTTCTGACAGCATTAATGAATTTGAAATTACAAAGAAAGATGTATATGTAAAAGGCATATCTGATGGTTCAAACACAAAAACTGCAACATGAGATAATACCATTGCCTCCCACTTCAAATTTGACAAGCAAAAATATTCATTCAAATGAAATCAAATTACTATCCAAGTTCAATGCTCGAAGATCATACTCTCCGCTTCTCGCTTCACAGATTCAAAGAGCACAGATGATAGATAACGCTCTCCAAAGCTCGGGAAAACAACCTATTTATGTTTCCAATGAGCCGGTTAGTATAATAATGCTAGAAGAATTGGTTAAAGATTAGATGAAAACTGGTTATGATTACAATCAGCATATCACACATTATATATAATGATCATAACTAAGCGAAGTAATTAAAACTAGGCGGCTCTGATACTGAATGGAATAAACTCTAATACGGTGAATTATGCATTCGAGGAGATTGCTCGAGAAATTAGATAAGAAGTACCACTATGTAGCATCGTCAAATACCACAAAAAAAACTTAAGGTCGAAACAAGGTCATATTTAAAGGGGAGGAAACAAGAAATTATGCTGCTATCCAGAATTAACGAGACTCGCTACTGACACAAAGCAGTGTTAATATCTAGATTATTTTTTCTTCAATCTAAACCTTACAGTTAATAATCAAGAAAAACTTAAGTTATAAAAGTAGCAACTTCTCTAAAACTCTTTCCTCTTAATGCCATATAATTCAATTGATATTACATCTAAGCTACCTTTATAATCAGAAGAATATATAAAACTAGATGAACAGATAACAAACTTACAACAATGAGTTTTCCAGCATTTTCTGGCTTCTTTGCAATCTTAATTGCAGCGGCTGCAGCAGCACCTGATGATATCCCCACCTGTAAAAGTTGACCAATAAAATTAGAGTATCATTAGAATTTTCTATATCCTCCCCCTTTCCCTTAAACACGCAAAATGGAAAGACGGTTCAAATGATACTAGTAACGCAAAATGATAACTTACCAGCAAACCTTCTTTTAATGCAAGAATTTTAGCAGTTTCAATAGCTTCTTCGCTAGATATCTACAAAAGCACAAAATTAGGAATTGTCATTTATTGATGGACTATAGGGTGTACAACAAATAGATTATATGGATATTTAACATGCATACTCTTAAGTTGAACAAAAGTACGGCGTACATCAAATTATTATACAAAAAATATATTTATTTAACTGCAAATATATCTCAAAGATTCACGCCTTACTTGGATTACTTCATCAAGCAAGTCAACATCCAAGACACCAGGGATGAAGCCAGCACCAATTCCTTGGATCTTATGAGGACCTTGAACATGGAAATTATCACACATTTGTCAGGGGAATGATGCATAAAGGCGGAAGGCATTGGATAAGTCTATACAAATTACAAAATAATGTACAAAATAAAAGTGATAAGTTATGCACAAAATCCAACTTTTTCTTCTTGTTAATAGGATGTGGTAGCAAAGGTGAGAAGGAAAACACGTTCAGTAGTAAGTATCACACAGAATCCATGTTTTTACAAGAACTTGTCAAGTGTGCATATTGTGTACAAGTGCATATAATCGTCAAGGCAGTAACTATCAGTGACAGTTTATGTGCCTCTAATTATAGGAATTAGAAATCGGATTTGCGAATGGTGATTTAGAAGAAAAATCCTTACAAATGATATAACTGAAACTTAGACCAGTGAAATGAACGAAACTTTGCAATAATAATATGTCAGACTCACCAGGTTTCCCTCCGGACAATACTGGACTTTCAAGTGGTTCAACACCATATAGCTGACGAAAACAAAAAAGCAAACTTGTAAGCAAAACAAGGAGAATACTGGAAAAAAAATATAAAACTTGCAAAAGAAACATGCCTAGAAATTTAGAGGGTAATGACTAATAACATACAGTTACAAATTCAAAAGCCTAACCTTAATATCAGGGTTCTGCTCTTTCAGATATTTCCCGGCACCTGTTACTGTACCTCCAGTCCCTATACCAGAAACAAGGGCATCGACTTTTCCACCAGAGCTTTTCCAGATCTCTGGTCCAGTGGTTTCATAGTGAACCTAAAAGTAGGTGGAAGAGAATGAGTTAGCTAATTCACTTCAACCAAATGATTCTCTAAAAACAGCATATTAGCGCAACTAATACCTTTGGATTTGCAGGATTTTCAAATTGCTGAAGAATGTAAGCATTAGGAGTCTTTGCGAGTATCTCTTCCGCTTTCTGAACAGCTCCTTTCATACCTTTAGCTGGATCCGTGAGAACTAACTCAGCACCAAAAGCGCGAAGAATGGTTCTTCTCTCAAGACTCATTGAAGCAGGCATGGTTATAATAAGTTTATAACCCTTAGCAGCTGCCATGAATGCCAAACCTATGCCAGTGTTTCCGCTAGTAGGTTCAATGAGGACACTCTACAAAATGAACAACAACTATTAACCTTGTGAATTCATCTCTTATTTGATAATCAATAGTCTAAAATTTGAGAGTGATTATGATTCTCAATTAACACTAAATAACATCATTCATAATGCAGTTACAAAAGTTGGTCATAAGACTTAGCAGCAGAATGAAGCTTTAATTAATGTCATGTGAAGTGTAAGGATTAGTACATCATGAATTAAATATCAAGAAGGAAAAAAATGATTGAAAAACAAAAACTAACTTCTTGCGGTCTAATGAGTCCTTTCTCCTCAGCATCTGCAATCATGCTATATCCTATTCTGCATCAAATGAAAGAATTGTATATTAACACATAAACATTCAGGTCCCATGTTTGTAGCTTGGTTGCTAAGTTAAGGGACACCAAAAGAGTTTTAAGAAGATAGTCCTGACTTCAAACCCTAGAAACTAACATAACCACCAACTTACTACCATAACATTTGTCCATAAGCAAAGTGACCAAACATGAGAAAACGTGCTCTGACAACCAATATGCTTTTATACAATTTACGTTTGACACTTTTGGCTTCCTAACACCCAATGTTGTGGATCTTTTGAAAAGAGTTCAAAGGGTCGTGCATAGTAATGTTGTCTCTCCTAGGTTATGAATGTAGTTTTCAGAAAGATTGGTTTTGCCATCCATAAAAAATTAGCAGTGCAGCTTGTTGTCCATTTGTCTTTCATTCATATATAATTATATTGGATTTATATAATAAGACAATTTTGAAAAGAAAAAAAAAACACACACACAAACATTTAAAATAGATCAACTGGCATGAATATCAATAATGCAACTTCAACACCAAAACCACATATCCCACTATGTCAAATAAAATGAATTCGTAATCAAATCCAATAAACTAAAACCAATTGGAATCAATCTATTAACCAACAATACAAATAACACTATCAATGACATTACATCAATCAATCAACAAATCTAAGAATGAAGAAACCTACATACCTGTCTTTGACACTAGAGCAAGGTTCCATCATTTCAAGCTTTGCAGCAATTTGAGCAACGCAACCATCCACAACATGGTTGAGAAATACCAGCGGTGTTTTTCCAATCAACTATACATTACAATAAAAAATGAAGAAAAACTATATAAACATATTCTTAAGTAAGAATTATTTCTCAGACACTCTTCAAATTAAGCGTGTGACACACTACTGATACATATATGAATACATCATTGAATTGTGTGAATTTATGAAATTATTATCGATTTGAACGTGTTAGTAACTTACTTGAGTGACATCTTTTGCAATGGTTGACTTGTCATCCGCCATTTTACGAATTGAAAGAGGAAATTGTGAGAGATGGGTTAACAGTTGAGAGTGTGTTATTCTGTTGTGGTTGGTTGGTAGGTTGAAAATGAAAACAGAGACGAGACAGAGGTGTTGTACGTAATTGTCACTGTAGAAAAGGAAGGACACGTGGCGAGTATCTGGAAAAAGAAAAAAACAAATATTGTGTTGCGTGCTTTGACGTTGAATTTTCCCGTTTTTGTGTTCATGGTTCATTCACTCATTATCTGCAAAATGAAAGTACCGGACAGAATAGTACAGGACAGCACAGGACAAATATTTATGATATTAAACAAATTTTGTCTTGTATGATATTTGATGAAAAAAATGTTATTTTGGTGATTTTAGAAAAGTTGTGCTGAGGACAAAAAGTTGTCCCATGGTTCAGTGGGGGACAAGAATATCTGATTTTGTTCAGTTTCTTGACCCCCAGTTTGTCCAGTACCAGTGGCAGTTTTCAAATCAAACACAGTACAACAGAAGTTGTCCTGTCCAGTCCCCTGTTTTTTAGCAGATCAAACGCACCCTACATTTTTTTATCATGTGCAAAGTTGCACATGTTAAGAAGTTTAACGTAATAAGTTTACATTGGAACTTGTGGATTTTATATTAAATGTATAAATTTTTAATAAATTATTGTTATTTTCAATATTTTTGCATACTTTAATATGTGCAATGTTGCACATGTTAGACAAACCCTTATTATTATTATTATTAGAGTCATGCAAATTAGTGTCCCGAACATTAGTTAAAAATACTTTAAAAGGTAACTTTTGTATTGAAAAAATACCGTTTATATTTTGAAAACACACAATTATTCTGTCACGCTGACGCTGCCTTTGACTTCTCTTACCAAACCAATCGACTTCATTGACAAAAAGCCTCAACTATAGAGTAGTACAGTACAGTACCCCCTCTACCCAAAATAAATAGTCTAGTTGATAATATTTATGTTTGTCAATGTATAGTGTAATTTTAATCGTTAATATATTTAGTTATTTATTATGAAAAATTATAAAAATTAATATATTTTGAAAATATTAATTGAGATAAATTAAATAATATTTTATATGTTAATATGTGTGTATATATTAATATAAATGTTTAGTCAAATCTGTCATTTATTTTGGAATGAATGAAATATATCATCAGTGTCACGCTAAATTGAATCATGGCTTCTCTTTTTTTTCCATTCTCTCTCATAAGTCTATGTCTCTCTTAATTATATTCTCTCTCTTGATCATTTTATTATTTTTTGGGTAAATAAGTTGATACTCCCTGTAATGTGTGCGAGTTTTGTTTTTCTCTCATGTAATTATTATTTTTTATTCGCCCTTTGCAAAATAAATTCTTTTGGTTTCCCTCCAGAATAGATTAACCGTTTTAAAAAACAATACTATTTAAATCGATTTGAACAAAATAACCGATTTAAAAAGTGCACCCAAGGGGCAAGTCCAAAAAATTCAACATTGCAAAGGGCGAGTCAAAAGAAAAAAAATTACAAGGAGAAAAGAAAAAACTCGCACACATTACAGATGGTATCAACCTATTTACTCATATTTTTTGATGTAGAGAGAATAAAACTAAGAGAGATATAGAGTTAAGACTGAGGAGAAGAGAAAAGAGAATAAAATGTCCAAATCTATATCACAATTTATCTGTTAATAAAATAAAAGATTTGTTTTATGAGGGCTGATTTGAAAAAATCCAATAAAGACGAAAATGGATCTTCACTTTTAAATATATTATAAATTACTACCTTCAATTTTATTTATTTTTTTATTCAAACACCTCCGATTTTAAATATAAAAAAATATTTACTTTTTAATACTTTGAAACTTTCAAGGTATTTAAAAAATAATTTTTTTCTCATATTCAATTAAGTTAGCTATAGTTTTCTATTTTTATCCGTGTGATACAAATTTGGTACAAATTCATTTACTAATGAATGAGTTGTTGGATTTTTATAGTTAGTATGAAGAAACGATGTGCACAATTTAAATATACAATATAACTAGACTTCGATCCGTGAATTGCACGATTTTGGTTGAAGGATAGTTATACGATTAAACTTTTTATGATAAAAACTGCAAATTAAAAAACAAATGAAATCTAAATATAGATTTTATTTAATATTTGGTCCCTTATGTTTATTTTAGATTTCAATTTAATCTCTTATGTTTTAAAAGTTTCAATTTGGTCCTTTATGTTTATTTTAGATTTCAATTTGGTCCTTTCCGTCAGTTTTGTCATTAATGCTGTTTAATTTAGACATGTGTTCAAGTGTCAAGGTGTCAACGTGTCTGTCCACGTAAGCAAAATGTCTACCACATGTGACAAAACTAAACAGTTTTAATACCACGACACAATAACCATTAAAATTATAAAGAAAACACTTTTTACAACTGGCCAAATACACCTTTTACATCTGGCTCTGGTCAGTTATAAACGCACGAGTTATAGTAAGTTGAACACTTTTTACAACTGGCTCCGTCATATGTAAAAGGTTCACGTTTTACGTCTGTTTCTTATTTCCGTCAGATGTAAAAGGTGCAAGTTTTAATTATTTTTTAAAATTAAATTGGACGTTTTACATCTGCGTGCCATTTTCCACAGATGTAAAATCTCCACTTTTTTTTTAATAATAATCCTGCATTTTTTTTTACACTCAATCATTCTATTTTCTTAAAATAATTAACTACCTAAGTATTAAATGAACTGAGTAGAGAGGTATTGTGAGTTGGCAATGTGAATCAAGATCTAACATAGCACCAACTCAAACATTGAAGAAACCAAGGATTATACATCAATTTAAGAAAGCATGAATCAAACCCCAACTAAATTTTAGAAAAAAAACTACATAGAAGATCAATTAGAAGTTACATAGAAGTTTCATAGAAAAAACTACATAGAAGTTTCATAAGGTTTGTATATCCAGTGACAGCAAAAACAAAAAAAAATTAACTAAACAGATATTCTGCGGCAGACCACAATAAAGCGCACATCGACCCAGCAACTAAACACAGCGCAACAGACCTGAAATCTACTGCTATAACTAAATCCAATGCCTAACCGAGACGCACACACAAGATGCTACTAGCAAATACACTTCTGATATCAACACTCTAGACCAGTTGTAACTGCAAGAACACCTCTGTTGTGGCTATCACCTGCTTCATCATTGATCAATTGTGTTGAGTCTTTGATATTGGCTGCATTTTTGGTAAAATAAATCTTGTTGCATGATGTGTGATATGATGCCTCAAGCATTGCGTAGAGCATTGTAGCATCTCACGAGGAGCATTCATGACAAGTTCTATTTATGGAATGTTGGTTTCTCTCTCATGAATCTGGCATGGCGCGTTTTAATCAGGCGTTATATAAGGATCATTATTTATTACGCCAGATCTCCTTCAGAAATTTTTTTATGAAGAATCTCTTTGAAGAATACTTTTGTAGAAAATCTATTTTAATTATTGTGGAGTTATTGTTTGGGTCAAACAAACCAAGCCCATGCAATTCTGTATCAAGGAATATTCTGTCCAAAGTATTTAAAGGAGAAGCTAAACCTAATCCTGGTAGTTGTTCACGCCGTTATTGTGCTTAAGTCTAGAACTAGGTTTTGCGTGTGTGTTATTTTTGTGAGCCTTTCTTGTGTCACCTTGATGCAAGCTTAGGACGTTGTTACTTTGTGTTGGTTTGTGTGTGATCCTTCTCCTAAGCTTTGAAGTACGAAGTTAGGACTTTTGGTGGTTTAACACTCCAAGCCTTTAGGTACGAGTGTGTAGTTTTAGGAGCGTGTCTCCAAGACTTATTTGTAATTGTGTTTGTAAATCCTTGCTAGTTGTAAGGTTGTAAGGGAGTGAGATGGGATCTCATATCTAGGAGTTCCTAGGTAGAAGAGTCATTGGTAGTGCCTAGGTTATAAGTTGTAAACGGGTGGTTTGCTGGTAACTTAGAACTAGGACTATTATAGTGATATTCCTTCCTGGATTGGTATCCCCCAGACGTAGGTTACTGTTTGCGCCGAACTGGGTTAACAAATAACTTGTCTCTTTTATTTGTTTTCTTTTATTTGCCTTGGATAATTACATGTTAGACCGGACACAGTGTTAGAGCATCGTGTAGCACATCGTGCATAGCGTGCCAAAAATTTCAATTAGTATCAGAGCAGGCACCCTGCCTGTTTTTAGGGTGAGATTCAGGACCTGAAATCTCTGGCATCATGGAAAAAGACGGAGGATATATGAACAGACCACCTTTGCTCAATGGATCCACCAATTATGACTCTTGGAAATCCAAAATGACTACATTTCTGAGATCTATAGATAGCAAAGTTTGGAAAATTGTACTGACCGGATGGGAACATCCCACATATGCTAGCAAGGAAGGCTATTTATGTTGGTGTAAGCCCTAGAGGCCAATGGATTTAGTACTTGTATCGAATTAATTATTAATAATATATTGTTTCTTTTATTAATAATCAAAGGCATTTTCTTTATTATGTTTGTAACGTTCAAAATAATGAAGTCCCTAGAATAGAAAGTCTGTTTAATATTAAATATGACTTAATCATGAGATTACATTAAACATAAAGACGCTATTCTTAAAGTATCCATAGTCAAGCTTTAAGGTGAAAATGGATAGCCTTAAAGCATAAAGACTATTATGAAGATAGGCTAATGATCGCATTCATGGGATAAGGAGTTATCAAGTCTTGACATAGGTATAAGAAATATTAGAAGTAATATTTATACCGGATTGACCCGCTATGAGAGTACTACATGCAAAGTTATGCAAAGTGTCATAAGTCACTCTCATGGTGATAATGGTGTAAGCCGCCCTTAGACCTGAATCCACTTTGTACCCTAGATGTGGAGTCAAGTACTTTGTTGCTGATCTAACGTTGTCCGTAACAGGATAACCATAAAGGCAGTTGATGGGTACTTCACAAAGCATGCTGAGGGACAGTAGTGACCTAGATGGAATTTGCCAATCCTGCATAACAGGATAAATGTCATGGGCCCAATATTAAACTGGACAAAGATGACACCAAGTATGCTTTGTGTTCAATATAGACATAAAGGGCAAAGGGGTAAATATACACGCATATATTATCACTAAAGGTTATGTTTTGATCACATGTTAATTTCTCATAACTTGGGTAGCAATGATGTGTTGCTAGATACCGCTCATTGTTTATTATATTAAATAAAGGATTTAATATAATTGCCAACGTTATGGAAACCTACAAGGGTCACACACATAAGGACAGTCTAATATTGAGATAAAAAGGGAACACTGTAAGGTACGGTGTATGTGCAATGTGATAAGGGTATCACTGTAATTTAAATGAGCAAGAACACCATAGGTTATGGTGGGAGGGTGCGCACATGAGTAATATTACTCATGGGGGCGCGCGCCCTAGTAAATTGTTTCTTGTTGGGCTTTGCCCAATAAGAGATATCTTGGAGCCCTAGACAAGAGTTGTCTTAATGCACAAGACAAGAAATATCTATAAATAGAGACCTCTTGTCATAGCTCTGTTAGTTGTTGGTTAGTTGTTGTTGAACATACTAAAAAGCACAAGAATTATTTTAGAGTTAAAATAATACTCTCTCTCTCTCTCTCAATATTGTTGCATAGCCTTCAAACATAAAGGGCTAGCACTCTATTGAAGGTGACTGTTCGTGTGGACTAGTTAGAGGCGTCGGTGACTTTCATCAATGCTCGTGATCATCATCATTGTTCGTGATTTAAGGTTCTTCTCTACAAGAGGTAAAAACTCTAAAACACGAATCATGCTCATTCGTAAGGATCCAAACTAAGGAAAATTTTTATATTCCGCTGCTTTTAGAACGCTATTTTCCTTCAGTGGTATCAGAGCCACTTACGAATCCATGATTTGATGATTGTTTAATACTTATATTTTGTTTTAATTTGATTAAAACACTTAATAAAGATTAAAATTGAGTAATTAAAATTTGGCATCTATTTGCGTATAAATTGGATGATTGACATTGAAACGGCTTCGGAATCCGACTTTTGTATGGTGAAGCAGCGATATGTTAATCGTCCTTAGTTTACACAAATAAGAATGATCAATACTTATATGTGATATAAGTGATCATGATGCAAAACGGTGTATTTGATACATCGCTCATAATTTCGTTCATTAAAACATATTATGAAAGTTATTTGATATTGAATTGATTCATGTTCATTTGCTTTGGAATCCGACATTAGTATGGTGAAGCAATGACATGTTAATCAATCATATTGAATTTCGGTCATGAAAGGTTTTGACGGCACAAAATTGTTGCATTAGGATTCGCGAAAAACAAGGGTTTTTTCACGGGCATGCGCTGGGCGCAGGGCATCTGCGCTAGGCACAGATGGCAGAATCAAAATTGAAGTTTCAGCTGCAGACCTGCGTGGGGCGCAGCTAGCAGTAGCTGAAATTTTGATCGTTCGCCGAAATTTTTAATTTTAATTATTCTACACGACTTAAACTGATAATAATAAATTATGTGCTTATTATTATGTTTTTGTGATGATTGGTTATGGCCTTAGTTTACTCTTTTGTTTTAATTTGGGATTTTAAATACGGCCTGCGTGTCGTGCCTCTCTCTAAATTTCTTGATGTAACTTCTTTTCTCATCTTACTCCCTCGTATGTAAAACGAGTATTCTTTGATGTAATATTGTAATAGAATTATTAGAGGAACAAAGGAGGACAACCATGAAGATGATGCTTGGAGAAGTAGATCATCGTTAGGCTAGTTTAGGGTTCTCTCATTGGCTTGAGAGAACACTTGCGTTAGGAGGCCATAATCATATCATTTTATATTATTGTATATATGTATGTTGATGCATGTGAGAGCGTTTAATATGTTAAACAAGCCGGTGAGATCAAATTAATTAAATATCCCTCAAGAGACATATAAGAGATTAATAAAGAAAATGTGGGTTCGCCCACCGCGGAGTGCATTCTCTTTATTAATAAAATATGTGAATATTAAGTTTACGCTTTCCAAACTTTAGAACTCATCAAGACTAGTATCGATCTATATAGGTTCGTCCACCGCGAAGTGCATACTCTATATTGGTAAGGTGCGATGGGATAATTGTAATATCCAACTTCTAAAGTAAGGGTCAAACTTAACTTAACAAACATAATGAGATTATATGAGTTTAAGAAGCAATGATTGGGAATAATTCATAAGATGAACTAGAATAAGGAGTTATTCACCCAATTGATATATTCAAGAATTGTATGAGATACAATTGGAAGGAGTTCCTACCTAAATAACTAAGTCTTGTGTAATCCACCCACCGCGGACTTAAGACAAAGTGAAATATGGATCTTGAACCACTAGAAAATCTTCCAACGGGATTTTCCGAATCAAATGATGAGGGTCATTTGTTTTGAGTAAAATAGTGGGAACATATTTAATTAAAGACCTAATTAAATAAAATGATACTTATATTTTCACTTCTTTATGTAGATAACCATGTCATCAAACACATCAAACAACATTTTGCGATCAATCCTTGACAAAGAGAAATTGAATGGTTCAAATTTTCATGATTGGCACCGTAATCTGAGGATTGTCCTCAAGCATGATAATAAGCTGTATGCCTTAGAGGAACCTGTTCCTGAGGAGGAGCCTGCTAATAATGCTCCTAGGGCTGAAATGGAAGCTTACAAGAAGCATGTTGAAGATGCTAATGAGGTTGCATGCCTCATGTTGGCTACCATGAATTCTGAGCTGCAAAAGCAACATGAAAACATGAATGTTGTTGAAATGATCGAACACTTGAAAACTCTATATGCGGAGCAAGCCCGTCATGAGAGGTTCGAAGTTTCGAAATCCCTTTTTCAATGCAAGTTAAGTGAGGGATCTCCGGTAGGTCCTCATGTGCTCAAGATGATTGGGTATGTGGGAAACCTTGCAAGGTTAGGATTCCCTCTTGAGAAAGAACTTGCAACTGATCTCATTCTGCAATCGTTGCCGGATAGTTTCAGTCAGTTTATCCTAAACTTCAAAATGAATGATTTGGATAAAACTCTTCCTGAATTGCTAAGCATGTTGAGAACTGCCGAGCAAAATCTGAAGTCTAAAGGGAAATCCATTCTAATGGTTAGTAATGGAAATAAGCATCACAAGAAGCCCAAAAAGCAAGGTGGTAAATGGAAAGGCAAGGGAGTTGCCAAACCAAAGCAAACTGCCCCTGCTTTAAAACCTAATGGAGGCATAGAAAAGGAAGGCAATTGTTTCTATTGCGGTAAAACCGGACATTGGAAGAGGAATTGCCCAAAGTACCTGGAAGATAAGAAGAAAGGAGTTACTCCTACAACTTCAGGTATTTTTGTTATAGAAATTAATTTATCTACTTCTACATCATGGGTATTAGATATTGGATGTGGTTCTCACATTTGTACTAATGTGCAGGATCTAAAGGAGAGTAGAGAATTGGCAAAAGGTGAAGTGGACCTACGAGTTGGCAATGGAGCAAGAGTTGCTGCTTTAGCTGTAGGGACTTGTAATTTAGCTTTACCTAGTGGTTTAATAATTCAGTTAAAGAACTGCTATTATGTACCTGCCATTAGCAGGAATATTATTTCCGTTTCTTGTTTGGACAAGTTTGGTTTTTCATTTATAATAAAGAACAATTGTTGCTCTATTTATTTAAATGATATATTCTATGCTAGTGCTCAAATGTATAATGGACTATATGTCCTTGATCTTGAAACACCAGTCTATAACATTAATACTAAAAGGATGAAACCTAATGTGTTGAATCCAAGTTACCTTTGGCACTGTTGTTTAGGCCATATAAATGAGAGACACATCTCCAAACTCCACAAAGATGGACTTTTGGATTCTTTTGATTATGAATCATATGACACATGTAGATCTTGTTTAATTGGAAAGATGACAAAAACCCCATTCACAGGAAAAGGTGAAAGGGCTAATGATCTTTTGGCACTCATACATACTGATGTGTGTGGACCATTGAACATACCTGCTAGAGGTGGTTTTTCATACTTCATAACATTTACCGATGATTTTAGTAGATATGGATATGTGTATCTAATGAAACACAAATCCGAATCCTTTGAAAAGTTCAAAGAATTTAAGAATGAAGTGCAAAACCAATTAGGCAAGAATATTAAAACTCTTCGATCAGATCGAGGTGGTGAATATTTAAGCCTAGAATTTAAAGACCATCTTAAAGAATGTGGTATAGTATCACAACTAACTCCTCCCGGAACACCACAATGGAATGGTGTATCTGAGAGAAGAAATCGAACCTTGTTAGACATGGTGCGATCCATGATGAGTCATGCGGATCTTCCAAACTCCTTCTGGGGACATGCCCTATTGACAGCAGCTTATACACTTAACCACGTTCCATCCAAAAAGGTTGAAAAGACACCATATGAGATATGGAGTGGAAAGAAACCACATCTGTCTTTCATGAAGGTTTGGGGTTGTGAAGTCTATGTAAAGCGACAAATTACAACTAAACTTGAACCCAAATCTGACAAATGCCTATTTGTAGGATATCCTAAAAAAACAAGAGGATACTAATTTTATAATCCTTCCGAGGGCAAAGTGTTTGTCGCTCGAACTGGAGTCTTCTTGGAAAAAGAATTTATTTCCAAAGGAATCAGTGGGAGGAATGTGGAACTTGAAGAAACTCAAGAACCACCAAATATTGGGCAAACTATGGAGGAACATGAGCAGCAACCACAAGATGTTGTGGAAGAACAACCTGCTCAAGTATAACAAATCCAGCGTAGGTCAACCAGGATACGTCACGAACCTGAGAGATATGGGTATCTCATAACGGAACAAGGTGACGTATTACTCATGGATCAAGATGAGCCTGTAACCTACCAAGAGGCCATAACTGGTCCCGAATCTGAGAAGTGGCTAGAAGCCATGAAATCTGTAATAGATTCCATATACACAAACCAAGTTTGGAACTTGGTGGAACCTCCTGTAGGAATTCGTCCTATAGGATGCAAGTGGGTCATCAAAAAGAAGACTGACATGGATGGTAAAGTACATACCTACAAAGCAAGACTGGTTGCTAAAGGATATAAACAAATTCATGGTGTTGACTGTGATGAAACCTTTTCACCAGTTGCAATGCTTCACGATTATGAAATATGGCAAATGGATGTCAAAACTGCTTTCCTTAATGGAAATCTCCTTGAGGATGTGTACATGACACAACCTGAAGGATTTGACATACCAAATGAAGCTCATAAGATATGCAAGTTACAATGATCAGTCTATGGATTGAAGCAAGCTTCCAGAAGCTGGAATCTTCGTTTTGATGAAACTGTAACAAAATATGGATTCACTAAAAATGAAGATGAACCTTGTGTCTACAAGAAGGTTAGTGGGAGCATGATCGTTTTCCTAGTGTTATATGTAGATGACATATTACTAATAGGAAACGATGTCCCTACCTTACAACAAGTAAAGACTTGGTTAGGGAAATGCTTTTCTATGAAAGATCTTGGTGAAGCAGCCTATATATTAGGAATCAGAATCTATAGAGATAGATCACGAAAGCTGCTTGGCCTAAGTCAGAGTACATATATAGATAAAGTGTTAAGACGCTTTAGCATGCATGATTCCAAGAAGGGATTCATACCAATGCAACATGAAATATGTCTTTCGAAGATACAATCCCCTTCATCTAAAGAAGAAAGAGAACGCATGAATGAGATTACGTATGCATCAGTAATCGGATCTATTATGTATGCCATGTTATGTACTCGACTAGATGTCTCGTATGCTTTAAGCACAACGAGCAGGTACCAATCTGATCCCGGTGAAGCTCATTGGATAGCTGTCAAGAATATACTTAAGTACTTGAGAAGAACTAAGGAAACATTCTTGGTATATGGAGGTGAGGAAGAACTTGCGGTTGTAGGGTACACCGATGCTAGCTTCCAAACCAACAAGGATGACTTTAGATCGCAATCTGGTTTCGTGTTTTGCCTAAATGGTGGCGCTGTAGGCTGGAAGAGTTCAAAGCAAGAGACAGTTGCTGATTCTACAACTGAAGCCGAGTATATTGCTGCCTCAAGTGCTGCAAAGGAAGCTGTTTGGATCAAGAAGTTCATAACTGAACTTGAAGTGGTCCCTAGCATTGTTGATCCCATTAGTCTGTATTGCGATGACAATGGTGCAATTGCACAAGCTAAGGAACCTAGATCTCACCAACGATCGAAACACATACTTAGGCGATTTCATCTTATTCGAGGGATAATAGATAGAGGAGATGTGAAAATATGCAAAGTACCTACACTTGACAACATTGTTGACCCACTAACAAAGCCTCTTGCGCAGTTGAAGCATGATGGGCATACTAGGTCTATGGGTATTAATGTAATGCCAGATTGGCTCTAGTGCTAGTGGGAGATTGTTGGTGTAAGCCCTAGAGGCCAATGGATTTAGTACATGTATCGAATTAATTATTAATAATATATTGTTTCTTTTATTAATAATCAAAGGCATTTTCTTTATTATGTTTGTAACGTTCAAAATAATGAAGTCCCTAGAATAGAAAGTCTGTTTAATATTAAGTATGACTTAATCATGAGATTACATTAAACATAAAGACGCTATTCTTAAAGTATCCATAATCAAGCTTTAAGGTGAAAAGGGATAGCCTTAAAGCATAAAGACTATTATGAAGATAGGCTGATGATCGCATCTCATGGTGAAGGAAAATAGTAATAGAAAAGCAGCGGAATATAAAAATTTTCCTTTAATGATCCTTACGAATGAGCATGAGTTTGTGTTTAGGATTTTACCTCTTGTTGAAAATCCTTTTCTTTTCTTTCACGAACTGTGGCTGATCAACACTTTAATCACGAACCGGATTGATCACGAGCGTTGATGACGAAGAACAACGCCTCTAGTAGTCCACACGAACAGTCACCTTCAATAGAGTGCTAGCCCTTTATGTTTGAAGGCTATGCAAGAATATTGAGAGAATTATTTTAACTCAAATAATTCTTGTGCTTTTTAGTGTGTTCAACAACAACTAACCAACAACTAACAGAGCTATGACAAGAGGTCTCTATTTATAGATATTTCTTGTCTTGTGCATTAAGACAACTTTTGTCTTGGGCACCAAGATATCTCTTATTGGGCAAAGCCCAACAAGAAACAATGTACTAGGGCGCGCGCCCCCCATGAGTAATATTACTCATGTGCGCACCCTCCCACCATAACCTATGGTGTTCTTGCTCATTTAAATTACCGTGATACCCTTATCACATTGCACATACATCGTACCTTATGGTGTTCCCTTTTTATCTCAATATTAGACTGTCCTTATGTGTGTGACCCTTGTAGGTCTCCATAAAGTTGGCAATTATATTAAATCCTTTATTTAATATAATAAACAATGAGCGGTATCTAGCAACACATCATTGCTACCCAAGTTATGAGAAATTAACATGTGATCAAAACATAACCTTTAGTGATAATATATACGTGTACAATTACCCCTTTGCCCTTAATGTCTATATTGAACACAAAGCATACTTGGTGTCATCTTTTGTCCAGTTCAATATTGGGCCCATGACATTTATCCTGTTATGCAGGATTGGCAAATTCCATCTAGGTCACTACTGTCCCTCAACATGCTTTGTGAAGTACCCATCAACTGCCTTTATGGTTACCCTGTTACGGATAACGTTAGATCAGCAACAAAGTACTTGACTCCACATCTAGGGTACAAAGTGGATTCAGGTCTAAGGGCGGCTTACACCATTATAACCATGAGAGTGACTTATGACACTTTGCATAACTTTGCATGTAGTACTCTCATAGCGGGTCAATTCGGTATAAATATTACTCCTAATATTTCTTATACCTATGTCAAGACTTGATAACTCCTTATCCCATGATCCATGAGATGCGATCATCAGCCTATCTTCATAATAGTCTTTATGCTTTAAGGCTATCCCTTTTCACCTTAAAGCTTGACTATGAATACTTTAAGAATAGCGTCTTTATGTTTAATGTAATCTCATGATTAAGTCATACTTAATATTAAACATAATTTCTATTCTAGGGACTTCATTATTTTGAACGTTACAAACATAATAAAGAAAATGCCTTTGATTATTAATAAAAGAAACAATATATTATTAATAATTAATTCGATACAAGTACTAAAGTCATTGGCCTATAGGGCTTACACCAACAATCTCCCACTAGCACTAGAGCCAATCTGGCATTACTTTAATACCCATAGACCTAGTATGCCCATCATGCTTCAACTGCGCAAGAGGCTTTGTTAGTGGGTCAGCAATATTGTCAAGTGTAAGTACTTTGCATATTTTCACATCACCTCTATCTATTATCTCTCGAATAAGATGAAATCGCCTAAGTATGTGTTTGGATCGTTGGTGAGATCTAGGTTCCTTAGCTTGTGCAATTGCACCATTGTTATCACAATACAGACTAATGGGATCAACAATGCTAGGAACCACTTCAAGTTCAGTTATGAACTTCTTGATCCAAACAGCTTCCTTTGCAGCACTTGAGGCAGCAATATACTCGGCTTCAGTTGTAGAATCAGCAACTGTCTCTTGCTTTGAACTCTTTCAGCTTACAGCGCCACCATTTAGGAAAAACACGAAACCAGATTGCGATCTAAAATCATCCTTGTCGGTTTGGAAGCTAGCATCGATGTACCCTACAACCGCAAGTTCTTCCTCACCTCCATATACCAAGAATGTTTCCTTAGTTCTTCTCAAGTACTTAAGGATATTCTTGACAGCTATCCAATGAGCTTCACCGGGATCAGATTGTACCTACTCGTTGTGCTTAAAGCATACGAGACATCTGGTCGAGTACATAACATGGCATACATAATAGATCCGATTGCTGATGCATACGATATCTCATTCATGCGTTCCCTTTCTTCTTTAGATGAAGGGGATTGTGTCTTCGAAAGACATATTCAATGTTGCATTGGTATGAATCCTTTCTTGGAATCATGCATGCTAAAGCGTCTTAACACTTTATCTATATATATACTCTGACTTAGGCCAAGCAGTTTTCGTGATTTATCTCTATAGATTCTTATTCCTAATATATAGGCTGCTTCACCAAGATCTTTCATAGAAAAGCAATTCCCTAACCAAGTCTTTACTTGTTGTAAGGTAGGGACATCGTTTCCTATTAGTAATATGTCATCTACATATAATACTAGGAAAACGATCATGCTCCCACTAACCTTCTTGTAGACACAAGGTTCATCTTCATTTTTAATGAATCCATATTTTGTTACAGTTTCATCAAAACGAAGATTCCAGCTTCTGGAAGCTTGCTTCAATCCATAGATTGATCGCTGTAACTTGCATATCTTATGAGCTTCATTTGGTATGTCAAATCCTTCAGGTTGTGTCATGTACACATCCTCAAGGAGATTTCCATTAAGGAAAGCAGTTTTGACATCCATTTGCCATATTTCATAATCGTGATATGCTGCGATAGCAAGTAAAATCCGAACAGATTTAAGCATTGCAACTGGTGAAAAGGTTTCATCATAGTCAACACCATGAATTTGTTTATATCCTTTAGCAACCAGTCTTACTTTGTAGGTATGTACTTTACCATCCATGTCAGTCTTCTTTTTGAAGACCTACTTGCATCCTATAGGACGTATTCCTACAGGTAGTTCCACCAAGTTCCAAACTTGGTTTGTGTACATGGAATCTATTTCAGATTTCATGGCTTCTAGCCACTTCTCAGATTCGAAACCAGTCATGGCCTCTTGGTAGGTTACAGGCTCATCTTGATCCATGAGTAATATGTCACCTTGTTCCGGTATGAGATACCCATATCTCTCAGGTTCGTGATGTATCCTGGTTGACCTACGCTGGACTTGTTCTACTTGAGCAGGTTGTTCTTCCACAACATCTTGTGGTTCCCGCTCATGTTCCTCCATTGTTTGCCCAATATTTTGTGGTTCTTGAGTTTCTTCAAGTTCCACATTCCTCCCACTGATTCCTTTGGAAATAAATTCCCTTTCCAAGAAGACTCCAGTTCGAGCGACAAACACTTTGCCCTCGGAAGGATTATAGAAGTAGTATCCTCTTGTTTCTTTAGGATATCCTACAAATAAGCATTTGTCAGATTTGGGTTCAAGTTTAGTTGTAATTTGTCGCTTTACATAGACTTCACAACCCCAAACCTTCATGAAAGACAGATGTGGTTTCTGTCCACTCCATATCTCATATGGTGTCTTTTCAACCTTTTTGGATGGAACGTGGTTAAGTGTATAAGCTGCTGTCAATAGGGCATGTCCCCAGAAGGAGTTTGGAAGATCCGCATGACTCATCATGGATCGCACCATGTCTAACAAGGTTCGATTTCTTCTCTCAGATACACCATTCCATTGTGGTGTTCCGGGAGGAGTTAGTTGTGATACTATACCACATTCTTTAAGATGGTCATTAAATTCTAGGCTTAAATATTCACCACCTCGATCTGATCGAAGAGTTTTAATATTCTTACCTAATTGGTTTTGCACTTCATTCTTAAATTCTTTGAACTTTTCAAAGGATTCGGATTTGTGTTTCATTAGATACACATATCCATATCTACTAAAATCATCGGTAAATGTTATGAAGTATGAAAAACCACCTCTAGCAGGTATGTTCAATGGTCCACACACATCAGTATGTATGAGTGCCAAAAGATCATTAGCCCTTTCACCTTTTCCTGTGAATGGGGTTTTTGTCATCTTTCCAATTAATAAAAGATCTACATGTATCATATGATTCATAATTAAAAGAATCCAAAAGTCCATCTTTGTGGAGTTTGGAGATGCGTCTCTCATTTATATGGCCTAAACGACAATGCCAAAGGTAACTTGGATTCAACTCATTAGGTTTCATCCTTTTAGTATTAATGTTATAGACTGGTGTTTCAAGATCAAGGACATATAGTCCATTATACATTTGAGCACTAGCATAGAATATATCATTTAAATAAATAGAGCAACACTTGTTCTTTATTATAAATGAAAAACCAAACTTGTCCAAACAAGAAACGGAAATAATGTTCCTGCTAATGGCAGATACATAATAGCAGTTCTTTAACTGAATTATTAAACCACTAGGTAAAGCTAAATTATAAGTCCCTACAGCTAAAGCAGCAACTCTTGCTCCATTGCCAACTCGTAGGTCCACTTCACCTTTTGCCAATTCTCTACTCTCCTTTAGATCCTGCACATTGGTACAAATGTGAGAACCACATCCAGTATCTAATACCCATGATGTAGAAGTAGATAAATTAATTTCTATAACAAAAATACCTGAAGTTGTAGGAGCTACTCCTTTCTTCTTATCTTCCAGGTACTTTGGGCAATTCCTCTTCCAATGTCCGGTCTTACCACAATAGAAACAATTGCCTTCTTTTGCTATGCCTCCATTAGGTTTTAAAGCAGGGGCAGTTTGTTTTGGTTTGGCAACTCCCTTGCCTTTCCACTTACCACTTTGCTTATTGGGCTTCTTGTGATGCTTATTTCCAGTACTAACCATTAGAATGGATTTCTGAGACGCCCCAACGTCTCGGTGAGACCGAAGTTGCTATTCTAACCTGTTTATATCGTGAAAATACAAAGAAATTAAAAGTTTAAATAGATAAGGAATAGATAATAGATATAAGCCAACACTTATTTTATTTATTTATATCATAGAAATAAAGATGTCAGCGGATCTATCCAATACCGCGTGATACACGTGAACCCAAATACAAAAACTATATACTTGAAAAGACGCAAAAGATAAGACAACAAAAGACACACAGGCTGTCCAAACAAGACCTCGATTATCATTGTGCGATGTTGACATCTACATCGCCAATCGTAAAAAGGATAGAAAGAACTGCACCATCTTCAGCCTTAAACTCATCTTCAGTGGGATCTAAAAACATAGATAAAAATGCAAGACAAGACAAACACAGGGATAAGACATACGTACAAGTTTAGAAAGTGGGGATGAGGTGTAAAATAGGAATATATATGTCAAACACAAGTAGTCAATCAAACGTCCTTTCCTCTATTGTTTATTTCCCAAAATAGGTTATATCCATCCTCTATTGTTTTTCTCACAAAATAGTTTTTATCTATCATAATGCATTCTTAAACTATATGTCGACTCAGGCCTTTAAACGCTGTCAAGGATATCCCCCTGCATCGAGATCAGATATCACGAGACCACTTGCCACCAACGTACTCCCACGGAGCTATGCCACTTGACTTCACCCGGAGTCTAAGTGTTATAAGTCGATCGCCCCTGACCAACAGGCCAAGATCTCAAATCTTGCAGCCAAGCGCGCAGAAATAATCCTCGTCAGGATTTCAGGCGGCTGATCAACCTCGTACGTCCCATACCGCACGTCAGTGGACTTACACATCCTAAATGCAATTCTATATGTACTCTCAATCAACTCATGACAACTCAAACCCTAATTACTGATTCAACCTCAAGAGTTGATCACCTCAATCAATCTAGTTACAACATACTCTAGTCACCTTGGTTGAGTGTCAATTACCATCAATATCCTCAAAGCCTTTATTATACTTTCCTCGCACAAATCTCACTTCTACACAATAAGTTCAATTCTTACAATGAATAGTGTATGGTTGACTTCCCAGGAAAGAGAGGCAACCGTAAGAGACATAGTCTACCAAATCTTTCCTTAGCCAGAACCCAACCGAATACAACTACTCAAAGTATCAAACTGCCCTTATGTCATTTAGGAATCTTACACTAACGATGTTGTTGTTTCTATTTTTAGAGAGTATATCTCATTCTTAGTCTAACAATCACAATCATTTCAAATACATAAACATTTAGACAATCAATCAAACATTCACGAATAAACATTTAGACAGTTAATCAAGTAATGCAAGCACAATACAAGCACAAAAATGATCACATATCATTCATATGATAAATAATTAAGGCCGGCTTAACCTCGTTTAGCAATTCCAGAAAAATTACTAAAAGAGAATAAGCTCTCCTTATTTATTTATTGGTTGTAGTGGCTGTGGGTACACCACTACACATATATATTAAGCTATTTTACGCTAACCGTCCCAAGGTGTACGAAATCATGCCCCCACCTTAGTTGTCGGTAATAGTCTTGAAAAACGGCAGCTCCGTTGATAATCCTGCTAATAGCTAATTGCCGATAATATTGCTAGCAATTAAAATAATTAGTTAAATAAAATTTAGAATAAAAGCTTATAATTATCTTTCAAATAAATTCGTAATAGAAGCCTAATAACGACATAAAAATCTTTATTATAAAAACCTTATTATAAATACTTTATATATATTATAAAAATATAATTGAAAATAAAATGAGTTAATTTGAGCATAATCTCGACATCGAAATAACATTAAGAAAAGTATTTAAAATAAGTGGAGATTACCTTTGTAAATCTTCGGAAGAAAACCAACAGCACAACGATAAACTTACTTGAAAGAAACAACACTCAAATAAACTCACTTATCTAAAGAGCTCTTGGTCTCTTTGTTACTTACAAAGAGCTTATGAACTTATGAATGAATGAGAAGAAGTGAAGCCTATTTATAGTAAAATTTTCAAGCATGAGGTGTACTTGTTTTATGATGAGTAAGAGTTACATTGTGTGTTTAGATTCAAAGGCATACACGTAAAAGTGGCTTAATTACACATCAAAAGTATTGTTAGTAGGAGGTGTAAGTCTTTTGTTAAATTACTTAACCATGAAGTACTTATCATGCATGCCTCTAACATATGGTTTTGTCCTAATTAATATTTATGTTCATGATATACTCATAACAAGTAACACCATCATATACACTATAAAACCTTACATATATAGATAGTCTAAATTAAATAAAGCTATACCAATTAATTCCAGTATCATAGGTCAATATGTAAACACGAGGACTAAACAAAAGCTGATATGTATATGTAAAATATGTGACTATCAATTATTATATTTAAATAAAACAAATGAAAATATAATAGTAAATATTTTGTACCTCAAATAAATATATATATTCTCTCATTTATCTAGAACACAAAGCACAATAATATTAAGTTATTGATCTCATAAAATAGTGTAAATATTTCTTCTAAAATTTGAGATAAAATAACTACTATTTCTCTTATAAATAATTATCCCTTTTCAAGCTCTTTAAAATTTAAATAAAAACTTTCAAAATTAAAAATATATTTAACACGGCAAAAACGACCAAGTTATAAAGAAATAAAATATCAAGATTTTAATTAAAATAAAATATATCGAGTTACGAAAATCAGGATGTTACATTACTACCCCCCTTAAAAGAAATTTCGTCCTCGAAATTTAACGTACCCGGACACTAATACGCAACTTGCATTGTCCTCTTCCTCCTTTGATGCTTCCCAGTAACATTATCCGAACTCCCTTCACTATAGGAACAAACTCATCTTGCAATCTTAATTCAAATAAGTAATACCTTACTCCAAATCATCTCTTAATCACACCAATCTATGTCTGAAAACTCTCAGAAGGTGTACAGCCAATCGAACTGTCATGGCTTAACCACTAGTCTGAAATGATTCCCCAGTTCTCAACTTACATGCTGAATCAATCTCAAACGTTATCAATTATAATCTCATTTACTTGAAATTCCTTGCTCAACAAACTACCTACAAACAAACCAACTCTAGTTCACCTTCTTAAGACTTCCGACCATACTTTTTCTTTTCTCTCTGGAAAGTCAAGATCCTGCAATAGGTCAATCGACCCATGATCCTTCCTTCTTATATTCCCTACGAATCCCTTATCTTAACTACTAAAGTCAAATCACATTTGGTTATCATGTCACTTTCTTTCCTCAACTTCTACTCTATAATTTACTATCACCTTGTCAACGGGCATTACAATTGAAATCTGTAATTTCATCCTACTTGGTCAAACTCTTATACCTTATTCTATATTGATTCGTATCTCGATATACCTCTTACCATGGTACTGAGCCACGTATTATTCTTGAATTTGTCACACCACTTGTTGGTGTCACATTACTTACTCATGTGGCGTTTACTATTATAACTGCAACATCAGATTCCAAAGATCTTCATTCGTACTTCTTTTCGAGTTCGCGCTCCAACTGCATTCTCACTACTCAACCTCCTTGGTCCACTTTGGTTCTTAACCGTAATACCCTGCCTATCATACACGACACTGAGTTGATCAGGCTCAGTATGTGATGATTTCAGCGTAAACAGTTTAGACTCCAAAGGGTCCGTACTACTTAATATCCATAGTTTCTTCCTCAAGACTTGTTATATTTTCTAAACTCCCGTGAAAAACTTAATCTACTTTGAGCATTCTTCTACAAAATCGTTCCCTTAGTTTCTCTGCTTACTCATGGTTTCCTAAATTCTAAACATGTACTCAATTATAATCCTTTGGTCTTAACTTTAATCACTTATCCTTATTGTTTCTAGATTTATGAGTAAGACGGTCCTCCTTACATACTTAAGTTGTCTTAAATCAAAGACCACCACTTAATCTCATTGTATCCTCATACCACCCAACCCATAGTAAACCTATCAGATCATTCAGAAGGATCTAGAAAACTATTCAAACTTCCATGAAGATAATCTTTAGTTCTTAAACTTATCGGATACTCTTCTAACTTATCCAATAGTGTCACTCTTTCTAAATAAATCCATTAGATGAATCCTTTAATGATCTTTCTCTTGTCCAAGAGAACAACTCAATTCACCAACTATCCATAAAATTTCCTTAGTATCCACAAAACCATACTTCCCTTGATCCTTGGGAATTATCACTATGTAGCATTTCAAAGGTAGCTACTAACCACTACTTCTATTACACACATCAGCTCCAATCCTCCAACCAAAACTTACATTGGCTCTTTAACCAACTTAAACACCAATCACTATCACCTCTTCTTGGTTTCTCTTATTCTTAAAAGAGTTTCTCATGATATATCTCACTTATCCATACTGAAATCATGTTCCTACTGCTCTGCGTGTGGACAATTCCTACATGAGTAAAATCCTTACCACACATGATATCCTCACACATGATATCCTCATGATATATGCCATACCCTTCGCTACAATTTTTCAAAACTTTCATCTTTTTTTTCAAACGGACATTAATACTTGATCCAATGCCATAATATTCTATCTTTGAGGGAAATCATCAACAATATGACCTTCCATGTTACATTAAAAGAGTGCAATGTCTTCTCCTATCGCAATAGATCTCAACTTCATCTTTCCTGAAATCCAACTATAGTAGCTTGGAGTAATCCTTCCAAATTACATCATTCTTCCTTGTAACAACTGAGCATCCTATTACGTCTAACGTAGAATCTATGAAGTCAACTCCCCTCCTTTGTCAATGATCTCAAACGACCTGACTTTCCATCGCCAGATTTTGTCGATGACCTGACCTGACTTACCATCATCAGAGTCTATCATCATTATCATATAGCTCTTTTCTAGAACTATAACGAAAACTATGGTTCCGTATTCATAGGTCAAAGTTCATAAAGCTTTTCCTTCTGAAGGATCTAATCGAGAGTAACATAGCCAATACAGGCTCGTAAAAATCGAACGCTCTACCCAATCTACACTAGTACAAAAATACCTTTATAGAAAAGTTTTTAAGTCAGTTAATGCTTCCACCTGACTTAAGAAAATGCATGGTGGCAATTTCGTAAATAAATTTAACTTTCTTAAGACAGTTCCGCTGTCAACCGACTTAATAACGATAAATATAAAATTCAAAACCTTATTGTTAAGTCAGGTGTAATTCACTTGGCTTAAGAAACCTTTTTTATTAAGTCAGGTGTCTCTTGATTGACATAAGAAACATTTTTTGTTAAGTTAGGTGTCTCTCACCCGACCTAAGAAGTATAATTTAATTTTACAAAATAAATTATAATATGCAGCATACGGGAATCGAACCCAGTCCCTTATTATTAGAAAAACAAATCCTAATTTTTTTAAAGAAAAATCAAATCTTTGATTAAAAAAAATCAAATCCTTTATAAAAAAACAAAAAGAAAAATCAAATCTTTGATAAAAAAAAATCAAATCTTTTTAACTAAATCCAAATCTTATTATAAAAAGTAAAATACGGATTTGTTTTTTAATAATTTCAGGGGAAGATAAGTATAATCCTTCTTCTTTTTTTATATGATCCGTTCTTTATTAAAAAAAAAACATAAAGTTTAGCCTCTGAACTTCATCGTCAGGATGGAACAATTTTCTTTGTCACCGTCACGAACCTTCTAATTCTTCACTATATTCCTTTGAACTATCTTCACTGTCGCAGCTTCTTCTTCACTGAAAACCCTAACTTCAAACCCTTCAATCTCTTCACCGTTGCAGCTTTTGGTGTTTTCAATCTCAAAAATCGAACTCTCAATCTTGAGTAGGTATGTAATCTGCAAATATAAATTTTAATTTTCATAAGTATGAATGGATTGAATGTTCTATAAGTATACTACATTGGATAAACTAGAGGGATTTCTAGATTTTAATTTCATAATAGTTTTTTGTTATGTTTTTTTTTTTTTCCGTTCACATTATGTATTCTTGGTCAACCTATGTGTGTATACTACTATTACTATACTACCATGACTTGCTGAATCGAGAAAACCAACTCGACCAAAGCTAACATTATACCTCATTATCTCTGTGCAATACATCTTGTTCCATATATTCTCTTAAAAAAAATCCATATACTTAATAATTCAACTCCGCTGGCAATTCTATCAATATGTAAATTATATTAGTACTAGTTTCAGTTAGATGTTAATTAGAAGAATCAATGTCAATGACTTTTGTACAAAATATTTACTCCTTAGTTTTGAAATTCCAGGAAAGATGTTTCTTAACATTGAAATAATTAATGTCAAGTATTGTTTTTCTTCTTTATTAGGTTGATATTCAATTAATTCTTTGTTATAGTATGTTTAAACGAGTCTTGAATTTTTTCAATGTCCTTTTTTTTTGGCTTTCACCACCAGTTGAATCTGGTTCGGGGGTCAGTTTTCACATCAAGTGGTTCCAGCCCCCTCCCGATCAGAGTTGTGGGGGATCAAATTGTGGTCCTCCCTACCAAATTCAGCACCAATCACCACTGAACCAACTAACGATTGGTTCAATGTCCTGATTTTAGAACAAATGTAAAAGGCTAAATATCAAAAGAAGTAAGTCAAGTAACACACTATCCAATTCCAACATCTAATATATAATGGATCATGTTAAAATATACCGGAGACACTTGTTAAGTATATTCAGAATCTCAATATTAATTACTAATGTTGAACTGATGCTATTTGTTGAATTGTTTTTATGAGTGTTGAACTGATGTTGTCTTTCTGACATATTGATCCGTTTTTTACTATTTATTATGAATTGGTGATATTTGTAGGATTCTCTGGTGTCAGAAGGGACCGTTGTCCCACAAGGACGACGCAATATTTTGACAGAAGCCACAGGGCGAGGTGAGCACCCTGGTCGTGTTCGGGGTGTTGGTGGAGGTGTGGGGATTCGACAATTCTTTGGATCAAACTTTGAAGTTGAATCATGAATTCGGTGGGACATGTGCCTTTATTGAGCTCACAAGGGAAAATATTATAGACTTATGTATGGGTACAAAAGAATTAGACATCACTATTTACAAGTGTGGCTCCTGTAAGTATATTTTATTTTTTAATTTATTAATTTATTATGTACTTAATTATATTTATAATGTAAATAACTTCCAATGTGTTGTAGATATCTATACCGCCATTGTATGGAATTGGGCAACCATAATGCTTATGGATTTATTGATCCACATTTCACTCATAGTCAAAATGAGTGTGGTAGTGTTCAGTCCTACATACAAAAGATGTGTGATGATAAAAAAATATGTTACCTTGCTCCTTATTTTGACAAGTAAGAATATTTTTTCTTGTTATAGTCAATCACCTATGATTGATAGAAATTAATTTAACACATTAAATTGTATGTTGCCTTTGTAGTCATCATTTGTAATTGCTCATCCTTAATCCAACGAAGCTTGAAATAGTCTTTCTATGTTCATTGGGAAAGAGGCCGGATAAAAAAAATCTATGAAATTCTAGACACGTAAGTATTCAATTTATATACCGTACATAAACTATGTGACATGTAGAGTCTCTGGATGTAGGCTTTGTATCTGTTATGGTTTGACATTTTTTATTTTTGTTATTCATGCACTGTGTTTGTAGTTTTGGTTTTGTACCATTTTAGTCCATGACCATTACTTTTGCTTTTGAATATCTATTAATAATAAATTTTGCTGATTCTAAAAAAAAATTGTAGAACTTTGGCAGCTTATAATATGTTACAACGTGCGAGAAAGCAGAAGAAAGTGGATTGATTATTTTCCACCGTAAGTTGTCAACTTTATATTTAAATGAATAGTTATATATATATATATAACGGTTGTTGAATGATATTTACTGACTAAGTGACATTCACATTAATTTGATCATATTAAATTTTAGAATCAAAAGCAAAAAGCTAGTAATGAGTGCGGCTATTTCAGCATGATTCACATGTTGAACATTGTATTTGCGACTCATGTTGTTTCATGGACAAAAGTAAGTAATAGAATTGTGTTAACAAGTTGCATGTATCACTTAATAAATACAATTTTTTATGTTGATATAGTAATTCAATGTTATGTCAACATTTATTTATACAGATATTTGGGGATTCAAAGCCATTTCAAAAAGATGAAGTTAAAAATGATCAAGAACGCTGTGCAAACATGACATTGGAACATATTGAAGCAAGTACGGACAATGATATGAATTAAGGTGTAATTATGTGTTGGATATTGGCTAGTCTTTAAGGTTTCTAGTTTTTATGGTATTTTGATAATTACGTAGTTGCTATTTCACCTAGGTAGTTATTCTTTGTTTATGATAACTTTTTTATAAGACTAGTTATATTTAAGGTGTAATTATGTGTTGGATATTAGCTAGTCTTTAAGGTTTCTAGTTTTTATGGTATTTTGATAAGTACGTAGTTGCTATTTCACCTAGGTAGTTACTCTTTGTATATGCTAACTTTTTGATAAGACTAGTTATATTTATTGTGGTTGTGTACTTATTTTGATTACAATGATATTTTAATTTGATATGAAAATATTTTTACTTCCACGCTTTTATTTTGAGATATGGTAATGGAATATGATATGATCGATATTGCTGTATATTTCTATTGATGAATTGATGTTGCAGTATATATATATATTGTGCAGGAGAAATAGGTGCTATTATAGAAAAAAAACTGTAGAAAAAATAACTTCTTAGGTCGGTTACTAATAACCGACTTACAAAACAACATTCTTAAGTCGGCTAGATGTGCCACAAGCGCTTGCTAAAACCTGAACTTCTTAAGACACATAAAGTTTAACTGACATAAAATGTAGTTTGTTAAGTCAGGTCCAACCCGTCCTAACAAGCAAAACTTGTTATGTCATGAAAACTTAAGCCACACACAGAACCGACCTAAGAAGTGTCTAGGAACCGACCTAAAAAGGCTTTTTTCCACTAGTGCTAGACATAGTTATCATCCGAGGTGGAATCAAACTGACACAGCCAGTATAACCCTAGACACACATGGTCCGAACTGAATCGACCAGCTCTGATACCATAATGAGACGCCCCAACGTCTCGGTGAGACCGAAGTTGCTATTCTAACCCGTTTATATCGTGAAAATACAAAGAAATTAAAAGTTTAAATAGATAAGGAATAGATAATAGATATAAGCCAAAACTTATTTTATTTATTTATATCATAGAAATAAAGATGTCAGCGGATCTATCCAATACCGCGTGATACACATGAACCCAAATACAAAAACTATATACTTGAAAAGACGCAAAAGATAAGACAACAAAAGACACACTGGCTGTCCAAACAAGACCTCGATTATCATTGTGCGATGCTGACATCTACATCGCCAATTGTAAAAAGGGTAGAAAGAACTGCACCATCTTCAGCCTTAAACTCCTCTTCAGTGGGATCTAAAAACATAGATAAAAATGCAAGACAAGACAAACACAGGGCTAAGACATACGTACAAGTTTAGAAAGTGGGGATGAGGTGTAAAATAGGAATATATATGTCAAACACAAGTAGTCAATCAAACGTCCTTTCCTCTATTGTTTATTTCCCAAAATAGGTTATATCCATCCTCTATTGTTTTTCTCACAAAATAGTTTTTATCTATCATAATGCATTCTTAAACTATATGCCGACTCAGGCCTTTAGACGTTGTCAAAGATATCCTCCTGCATCGAGATCAGATATCACGAGACCACTTGCCACCAACGTATTCCCACGGAGCTATGCCACTTAACTTCACACGGAGTCTAAGTGTTATAAGTCGATCGCCCCTGACCAACAGGCCAAGATCTCAAATCTTGCAGCCAAGCGCGCAAAAATAATCCTCGTCAGGATTTCAGGCGGCTGATCAACCTCGTACGTCCCATACCGCACGGCAGTGGACTTACACATCCTAAATGCAATTCTATATGCACTCTCAATCAACTCATGGCAACTCAAACCCTAATTACTGATTCAACCTCAAGAGTTGATCACCTCAATCAATCTAGTTATAACATACTCTAGTCACCTAGGTTGAGTGTCAATTACCATCAATATCCTCAAAGCCTTTATTATACTTTCCTCACACAAATCTCACTTCTACACAATAAGTTCAATTCTTACAATGAATAGTGTATGGTTGACTTCCCAGGAAAGAGAGGCAACCGTAAGAGACATAGTCTACCAAATCTTTCCTTAGCCAGAACCCAACCGAATACAACTACTCAAAGTGTCAAACTGCCCTTATGTCATTTAGGAATCTTACACTAACGATGTTGTTGTTTCTATTTTTAGAGAGTATATCTCATTCTTAGTCTAACAATCACAATCATTTCAAATACATAAACATTTAGACAATCAACCAAACATTCACGAATAAACAATTAGACAGTTAATCAAGTAATGCAAGCACAATACAAGCACAAAAATGATCACATATGATTCATATGATAAATAATTAAGGCCGGCTTAACCTCATTTAGCAATTCCAGAAAAATTACTAAAAGAGAATAAGCTCTCCTTATTTATTTATTGGTTGTAGTGGCTGTGGGTACACCACTACACACACTACAAGAAATATGATTTTTGGCAACAACTTTTTTTGTTCTAGGTCGCTGGCAAAACTATCTTTGGTAGTTTTGCCAGCGACTTGTAACAACTTTTAACAAAAAAAGTTGTTGCAAAAAATCATATTTCTTGTAGTGACATATATATTAAGCTATTTTACGCTAACCGTCCCAACGTGTACGAAATCTTGCCCCCACCTTAGTTGTTGGTAATAGTCTTGAAAAACGGCAGCTCCGTTGATAATCCTGCTAATAGCTAATTGCCGATAATTTTGCTAGTAATTAAAATAATTAGTTAAATAAAATTTAGAATAAAAGCTTATAATTATCTTTCAAATAAATTCGTAATAGAAGCCTAATAACGACATAAAAATCTTTATTATAAAAACCTTATTATAAATACTTTATATATATTATAAATATATAATTGAAAATAAAATGAGTTAATTTGAGCATAATCTCGACATCGAAATAACATTAAGAAAAGTATTTAAAATAAGTGGAGATTACCTTTGTAAATCTTCGGAAGAAAACCAACAGCACAACGATAAACTTACTTGAAAGAAACAACACTCAAATAAACTCACTTATCTAAAGAGCTCTTGGTCTCTTTGTTACTTACAAAGAGCTTATGAACTTATGAATGAATGAGAAGAAGTGAAGCCTATTTATAGTAAAATTTTCAAGCATGAGGTGTACTTGTTTTATGATGAGTAAGAGTTACATTGTGTGTTTAGATTCAAAGGCATACACGTAAAAGTGGCTTAATTACACATCAGAAGCATTGTTAGTAGGAGGTGTAAGTCTTTTGTTAAATTACTTAACCATGAAGTACTTATCATGCATGCCTCTAACATATGGTTTTGTCCTAATTAATATTTATGTTCATGATATACTCATAACAAGTAACACCATCATATACACTATAAAACCTTACATATATGGATAGTCTAAATTAAATAAAGCTATACCAATTAATTCCAGTATCATAGGTTAATATGTAAACACGAGGACTAAACAAAAGCTGATATGTATATGTAAAATATGTGACTATCAATTATTATATTTAAATAAAACAAATGAAAATATAATAGTAAATATTTTGTACCTCAAATAAATATATATATTCTCTCATTTATCTAGAACACAAAGCACAATAATATTAAGTTATTGATCTCATAAAATAGTGTAAATATTTCTTCTAAAATTTGAGATAAAATAACTACTATTTCTCTTATAAATAATTATCCCTTTTCAAGCTCTTTAAAATTTAAATAAAAACTTTCAAAATTAAAAATATATTTAACACGGCAAAAACGACCAAGTTATAAAGAAATAAAATATCAAGATTTTAATTAAAATAAAATATATCGAGTTACGAAAATCAGGATGTTACAATTTCCCTTTAGTCTTCAGATTTTGCTCGGCAGTTCTCAACATGCTTAGCAATTCAGGAAGAGTTTTATCCAAATCATTCATATTGAAGTTTAGGATAAACTGACTGAAACTATCCGGCAACGATTGCAGAATGAGATCAGTTGCAAGTTCTTTCTCAAGAGGGAATCCTAACCTTGCAAGGTTTCCCACATACCCAATCATCTTGAGCACATGAAGACCTACCGGAGATCCCTCACTTAACTTGCATTGAAAAAGGGATTTCGAAACTTCGAACCTCTCATGACGGGCTTGCTCCGCATATAGAGTTTTCAAGTGTTCGATCATTTCAACAGCATTCATGTTTTCATGTTGCTTTTGCAGCTCAGAATTCATGGTAGCCAACATGAGGCATACAACCTCATTAGCATCTTCAACATGCTTCTTGTAAGCATCCTTTTCAGCCCTAGGAGCATTATTAGCAGGCTCCTCCTCAGGAACAGGTTCCTCTAAGGCATACAACTTATTATCATGCTTGAGGACAATCCTCAGATTACGGTGCCAATCAAGAAAATTGAACCATTCAATTTTTCTTTGTCAAGGATTGATCGCAAAATGTTATTTGATGTGTTTGATGACATGGTTATCTACATAAAGAAGTGAAAATATAAGTATCATTTTATTTAATTAGGTCTTTAATTCATACTTTGGTCCCTTATGTTTATTTTAGCTCTCAATTTGGTCCCTTATCTTTTAAACGTCTCAATTTGGTCCCTTATTTTTTCTGAAGTTCTCAATTTGGTCCCTCCCGTCAAATTTTTCACTATTACCATTAAATTTGGACACGTGTCATATGTCCAAGTGTGCCACGTGTCCAAAATTTTAAAAGATAAGGGACCAAATTGAGAACTGCAGAAAAGATAAGGGACCAAATTGAGACTTGCAGAAAAGATAAGGGACCAAATTGAGACTTTTAAAAGATAAGAGACCAAATTGAGACGTTTAAAAGATAAGGGACCAAATTGAGCGCTAAAATAAACATAAGGGACCAAAGTATGAATTAAGCCTTAATTAAATATGCTCCCACTATTTTACTCAAAACAAATGACCCTCATCATTTGATTCGGAAAATCCCGTTGGAAGATTTTCTAGTGGTTCAAGATCCATATTTCACTTTGTCTTAAGTCCGCGGTGGGCAGATTACACAAGACTTAGTTTATTTAGGTAGGAACTCCTTCCAATTGTATCTCATACAATTCTTGAATATCAATTGGGTGAATAACTCCTTATTCGAATTCATCTTATGAATTATTCCCAACCATTGCTTCTTAAACTCATATAATCACATTATATTTGTTAAGTTAAGTTTGACCCTTGGTTTAGAAGTTGGATATTACAATTATCCCATCGCACCTTACCAATATAGAATATGCACTTCGCGGTGGGCGAACCTACATAGTTCGATACTAGTCTTGATGAGTTCTAAAACTTGGAAAGCGTAAACTTAATATCCACATATTTTATTATTAAAGAGAATGCACTCCGCGGTGGGCGAACCTACATTTTCTTTATTAATCTCTTATGTGTCTTTTGAGGGATATTTAATTGTTTGATCTCACCGGCTTGTTTAACATATTAAACGCTCTCACATGCATCAACATACATACAATAATATAAGATAATATGATTATGGCCTCCTAGCGCAAGTGTTCTCTCAAGCCAATGAGAGAACCCTAAACTAGCCTAACGATGATCTACTTCTCCAAGCATCATCTTCATGGCTGTCCTCCTTTGTTTCTCTAATAATTCTATTATAACATTACATCAAAGAATACTCGTTTTACATACGAGGGAGTGAGATGAGAAGAGAAGTTACATCAAGAAACTTAGAGAGAGGCACGACACGCAGGCCGTATTTAAAATCCCAAATTAAAACAAAAGGAGTAAACTAAGGCCATAATCAATCATCACAAAAACATAACAATAAACATATTTATTATTATTATTATTATTATCAATTTAAGTCGTGTAGATTAATTAAAATTTCAGCGAACGATCAATTTTGGGGCTGTCATCTGCGCCCAGCGCAGCCTGCCTGCGCCTAGCGCAACCTTGCAGCTGAGAGTCAATTTTGACTCTGCCATCTGCGCCTAGCGCAGCACATCCTGCGCCTAGCGCAGGCCCGTGAAAAACCCTTGTTTTTCGCGAATCCTAATGCAAAAATTTTGTGCTGTCAAAACCTTTCATGACTGAAATTCAATATGATTAATTAACATGTCATTGCTTCACCATACTAACGTCGGATTCCAAAGTAAATGAACATGAATCAATTCAATATCAAATAACTTTCATAATTTGTTTTATTGAACGAAATTATGAACGATGCATCAAATACACCGCTTTGCATCACGATCACTTATATCACATATAAGTCCTGATCATTCTTATTTGTATAAACTTATGATGATTAACATATCGCTGCTTCACCATACAATTGTCGGATTCCGAAGCCGTTTCAATGTCAATCATCAATTTTACACAAATAGATGCCAAATTTTAATTACTCAATTTTAATCTTCATTAGATGTTTTAATCAAATTAAAACTAAATTCATTAAATAAACAAACATCAAATCATGGATTCGTAAGTGGCTCTGATACCACTGAAGGAAAATAGTAATAGAAAAGCAGCGGAATATAAAAATTTTCCTTTAATGATCCTTACGAATGAGCATGAGTTTGTGTTTAGGATTTTACCTCTTGTTGAAAATCCTTTTCTTTTCTTTCACGAACGGTGGCTGATCAACACTTTAATCACGAACCGGATTGATCACGAGCGTTGATGACGAAGAACAACGCCTCTAGTAGTCCACACGAACAGTCACCTTCAATAGAGTGCTAGCCCTTTATGTTGGCTATGCAAGAATATTGAGAGAGAGAGAGAGAGAGAGAGAGAATTATTTTAACTCTAAAATAATTCTTGTGCTTTATAGTGTGTTCAACAGCAACTAACCAACAACTAACAGAGCTATGACAAGAGGTCTCTATTTATAGATATTTCTTGTCTTGTGCATTAAGACAACTTTTGTCTTGGGCACCAAGATATCTCTTATTAGGCAAAGCCCAACAAGAAACAATGTACTAGGGCGCGCGCCCCCCATGAGTAATATTACTCATGTGCGCACCCTCCCACCATAACCTATGGTGTTCTTGCTCATTTAAATTACCGTGATACCCTTATCACATTGCACATACATCGTACCTTACGGTGTTCCCTTTTTATCTCAATATTAGACTGTCCTTATGTGTGTGACCCTTGTAGGTTTCCATAACGTTGACAATTATATTAAATCCTTTATTTAATATAATAAACAATGAGCGGTATCTAGCAACACATCATTGCTACCCAAGTTATGAGAAATTAACATGTGATCAAAACATAACCTTTAGTGATAATATATGCGTGTACAATTACCCCTTTGCCCTTAATGTCTATATTGAACACAAAGCATACTTGGTGTCATCTTTTGTCCAGTTCAATATTGGGCCCATGACATTTATCCTGTTATGCAGGATTGGCAAATTCCATCTAGGTCACTACTGTCCCTCAACATGCTTTGTGAAGTACCCATCAACTGCCTTTATGGTTACCCTGTTACGGACAACGTTAGATCAGCAACAAAGTACTTGACTCCACATCTAGGGTACAAAGTGGATTCAGGTCTAAGGGCGGCTTACACCATTATCACCATGAGAGTGACTTATGACACTTTGCATAACTTTGCATGTAGTACTCTCATAGCGGGTCAATTCGGTATAAATATTACTCCTAATATTTCTTATACCTATGTTAAGACTTGATAACTCCTTATCCCATGATCCATGCACTAGTACAGAATGGAGATTCCACTACGGGTGGAAACCACATTCCACGTCGGGTCCAGATCCGTCGTTAAGCCACTTGACGTTGTAAGTGGGGGGATTCCACGTCGGGTCCCATCCGTAGTGGAAAGTAGGGATTCCACTTCGGTTGCGTGTCTAAATCCGACGTGAAATGTAATTAACAATATTTTTAAAATAAAAAAAACTTAGGTTTCCGCGTCGGTTTCCTATTAGAACCGAAGTGGAAAGTGGACATTCCACGACGGATTCGTCTTAAAACCGAAGTGGTATGCTTGCTTTTTTTTTTTTTTTTTTTGGAATATTCTGGTACCTGTAATATTTTCCAGCATCACAAAATAGGCCATTTTGGTACCTAATTAATTTCAACCAGTCCCAACATAAGGACAATAACATACAGTCAAAAACAAAGAAAATTGTACATGGAAATATTTTAAGGTACGTACGTAAACAATGTCATACCAATTGCATTACCAAAAAAATATTAAACAAAGAACGTAACAATAGTATATTTTAAGGTACGCAACAATGTCATTCCAATTACTACAACATAGAGGCTATTAGACAATAACAAACAAGTACTTAATTATCAAAAGTTTTGTCATAAGTTATCCAAAAGTTGTCATATTCGGTCCAACCAACAAATGAAAGTAATACTCCCTCCGTCTCGAATCTTCGGTCCGGCCAATACAAAAGCTCCTAATTAAGTGCTGAAGCAGCAATGCAAAATCACCGAAAACCTCGACCTTCATAAAACCATCATAACCAAGAAGACACAAAAGTATCGGCAACCAAGTTCAAAACAGTCCAAAATCAAATTAAATAAATTGAGCAACTAATGAAAAATATAAATTATCATAACTCACCAGTTAAATCTTAACCCTTATATAACTTCAAAAATAATGTTGCCCAAAGTCTTCGCAATTCATACAACTCATCGTTTGATAACTCTTTTGGGTCATTAAATACCTACAATAAGTAAATAACAAGATACATTAATTTAAACAATAAGATGTAATAATAGACTTAGTTTTTTTTTTTTTATAACAAGATTTACATATATAATAAACTAGTAAACCATACACAAGCAAAAGGGAGATACAAACACAACTAGAAACATAAACACAGTACAATAAAACAAACATATAATAATACAAGTTAAATAAATTTATATTACCTCCATCCAAGACCCGGTTATCTTAGCAGAGACAATGTCCAACAAATTTTTCATTACATAGTATCCACAATCATTGGAGTTAGGTTGTTTCCTCGTCTACAAATGAATGACATAATTATAGTGAATACTTAATTATCAAAAAAGTAAATAAAAAGTTAGAATTTATATTTTATACCACACTTACTTTGGGAAAAAGCCATTGAGTGTTATTCTTTCTATTGCCATTCGCCATTTGATAAACCGTAAAAGCACTAATTCATAAGGATAAAAAGCCACATAAAAGCATTTAAAATAGGGTAAATAGGTTGATACCCCCCTGTAATGTGGACGAGTTTTGTTTTTCCCCCCTATAATTTTTTTTCTTTTAATTTGCCCCTTGTAAAGTAAATTTTTTTTGTTTCCCCCCTTGGGTGCAAGAAATTTGCACTTTTTAAATCGGTTGAACAGATTAACCGATTTAAAAAACATCACTTTTTAAATCGGTTTGAACAAAATAACCGATGTAAAAAGTGCATCCAAGGGGCGAGTCCAAAAAATTCAACATTGCAAGGGGCGAGTCAAAAGAAAAAAAATTATAGGGGGGAAAAACAAAACACGCCCACATTACAGGGGGGTATCAACCTATTTACCCTTAAAAATATAAACTTCCTTTTTTAACAATTTATGTTCATATAGTATACAATATATAATATAAGCCGATAAAATATAAACTCACCTTTGAACAATATTCTTCATTGTTGGAATAAGATCACGATGTAGTGAACAAAGGACGACCACAATATTTGTATTTAGACAAAGTATTATCAACTGCCAATGTCCTCTGTACGCGTGCGTGGAGGAATAATTATATTATTAATAACTATGTGTTGTAAAAAATAAATAAAGAACACAAATTCATAAAAACTTACCCATGATTAAATGGTATTAATAGAAACTCTTTCTTCTCATTTTGTAACTTATTTTGGATGTATTGTTTACATCTAGCTTGAGATACTTTCTGATTATTAGTTTTCCCAGTAACAGCAATATTGCACACAACAGGGTCCAAACAACCATATACTTCTGATATGTTGTTTTCAATACATAAATGATGAATATACCTGAATATAATTTTGAAATAATTATGAGAGATAACATATTAATAGATATCGATAGTAGTGAATAAGAAAATATACTTACTCGCACCAAACTTGTAGAACAGACATGTCAAGCTAATTACAACCCACCAACAACTCTCTCATACAACTTGTAGACATCCAAAAATTATCGAGCCCCGAACAATAACTTAATGGTAGTTGGAGGTGATCTTCACCATTTTTCAAAAACATCATTAACAATTTCTCAACAGCGTCATTATCATTTTCCCCTTCCGGTACCGGTGCAGCAGAACAACTTCCTTTTGCGCTTCCGGTGACAACAAGTTTATCATTTTGCGCTTCTGGTTCAATAACTTTATTATTTGTTTCTGAGTTTTGGGATAAACCCATAGACTTAAGTGTCTCCATCAATGAATCGTGCATCATCTTACGCTCTTCCGCCAACTTTCTATGCTCTTCCGCCAACTTTTTATCAAATTTTGCTTCCAAATCGGCTTTAAATTCTTCTAGTTGCTCTTTGACATCTATGTTTTCTCTTTGACGTAAAACTTTCGATCTTCCAAAGTAAGTGCTAATATTATGTTTTTTTCCAACTCCACGAACACGACCGCCATGCTCAGATGTTCCAATGGCTTCTGTTAGGATATCATTACGTCCATCTGGTAAAAAGGAACCCTTTTTTGTTTCTTCAACAAGATAATCCTACAACATGCAATTATTTTCAATAATTTATATCGATAACATTTTATATCAATCACATGTATTTTCGAAATTTTACTTACAATTTTCTCAGCAACTTTTTTAACAGCCTCTGATGTGTATCCTCCCCCTTTCTTTGTTCGTGCTCTCGTCCATTTCTCATGGCGATCCGGTGGAGATGGAGGAGTATCATCATCAGTTAATGTAGAATCATCTTTTGATTTCAATAATCTCTTTTCATTCATCATTGTTTCCTCAAGCTTCCTATACCCTCCACGATATAATCCATGTAGGTAAACATTTTTTGCCATATTATCCTTGCCCCTTTGACTCTTTGCCTAATATAATAGTCAAGTTAAATGAAACCTTACAGAATGTAATTAATTTAAGAACTAAAAACTGCAAAGCACTAAAAACAATGCAGCCAGCACACAAAAGCAAGCAGCAAAGCACTAAAAACAGCCCCCAAAACAAGCCAAAACGCGAGTCAATACAGCAGAAACAGACCTGCCCACCCACTACACTTACCCAGGCAGCAAAACAAACAAAAACCAGGAAAAAAACAGACAGAACCAACAGCAAACAGCAGCACCATAACGCAAACAGACATAACTAACCTGAAATTCAGGGGTTTGTCGAGACTTCACAAACGCTTCCCATATATCTTTTTTGATGTAGTCATACTTGACGTATGGAGGATCCGCACCTGGTTTGGGCCTTGTGATATAATTTCCAGTCAATCGTGCCTTAAAATCTCTCCATCGCTCCCCCGCATAGTTAATCCATACTTTCTTCAAATTATTCTTTTCTTTATCATCATACTTTGGTATATCAAAATGATCCTATAATATTTACATAAAAAAAATTGATGTTAGCACAAGACATATTTGTTAGTATATGATAATAAAATATAACAAAATGTTGAATTTAAAATACCTCAATATCTTTCCAAATATCTTTTTTTACTTCGTCGGATATGTCATTCCACTCATCTTTCAAAATACTACATCTTTCTAGAGCAACAAGTGCTACATAACTATGAAAAATGCAAGCATTGTCACCAATACAATCCATAGTTTCTGGATCAAACTCGACCCGCATCTTCACACCCGTTCTATGAACTTTCTGAATTAATTTCTTTCAACATAGTGGGACCTCTAACTCTTTTTCTATTAGATGAAGAGGAGACGTCGGTTGAATCAGCCATGTATCTGTGTACACCAAATAACAAAACACTTGTTAATAGAAATAACAAACATATTTCAAGAATTAACACAAAATATTAAGCATTCTCAAAATATTAGCAATAACAGAACACTTGTATTAAAGTGCTTGATTTTCAAATTAAGCACAAAATATTTTAACAATAACAATACTAATACTTCAATAACAATAACAAAACTAGTACTTCAATAACAATTACAATAACAATAACAACAACTTGTTTAATAACAATAACAACCAAAATAAGTAGTACTTTAATACAATGAGTTTAACAAAACAAAAAAATGCAAATAGCAAAAGTAATGTCTAATCCCATAATACAATGAGTTTAACAAAACAAAAAATGCAAATAGCAAAAGTAATGTCTAATCCCATATTCCTTCTTCATGATCTAGACGAATAGCTGAATGCACATCATCGTCTTCATCTTCTTCAATGAAGGTAGGCACATTTGTTGAGAAAGGAGGAATTTCGGAAATATCAAGATCTTGATTTTCATCATTACCATGCGCATTCTTTCCTTGTAGAACGACAGACCACCGATCAGTAGAAGGATCTTTGACATAAAACACTTGTTTTGCTTGGGATGCCATGATGAAAGGTTCATCCGTATAAGCTAACTTGCAAAGATCAACAAGTGTAAATCCTAATTCATCGATTTTTACACCACTGTTGATATCAACCCATTTGCATTTAAATAACGGCACTTTAAACTCAACGTAATCAACCTCCCATATCTCTTCAATCACCCCATAATACGGAGTAGATGCCATAACCGGGTTCTTATCTTTGGAACTAGAGAAGTGCATGGACTCGGCCAGAATCATAACCCCACTATTTTGCATAGTACTACAGTCATCCTTTGATTTTGTATAAAAGGAAGTTTTATTAATATCATAACTTTGCCAAGTTATTATGTTACATTTAGGCTCATAGGACAACCACTTTATTGCATTAGAAGCACTATCATCATTAGCAATCCTTTCTTTAAACCACTCAGAGAAACTCTTATTATGCTCTTTTAACAACCCTCTTTCATTCATTTTGGGGTACGTTTTCTTTACGATGCTTTTGTGAGCAGATAAGTAAGTTTGAACTTCATCAGTGTTATTCAATATATACAAATGCGCTGGAACAACTACTTCAATATGCATGCTCTTGACATTTAAACCTTGTGTGCCCACACCGTCACATCTTCCATCATGACGAGACTTGGGAACCCCTATAGTATCCACTTCTGACAAATAGTTTGAACAAAACTCAATAGCTTCTTCTGCAATGTACCTCTCAACAATCGAAGCTTCCGGACGATGTGGGTTTTTCGTATACCCTTTTAGGATTTTCATGTATCGCTCTATTGGGTACATCCACCGTAAATAAATTGGACCACACAATCTAATCTCCCTTACTAGATGAACAATCAAGTGAACCATAATGTCAAAAAATGAAGGAGGAAAATACATCTCCAATTGACACAAGATAACTGCAGCCTCGTTTTCCAACTCGTCTAACTTCAATGGATCAATGGCTTTACAACATATTGCATTGAAGAATAAGCACAACCTAGTTATAGTTTTTCGAACATTGTCAGGCAATATCCCACGAATAGCCACGGGTAGTAGTTGTTGCATCAAGACATGACAATCATGAGATTTTAAGCCGATTAATTTGAGATCTTGCATTGATACAAGCCTCTTGACATTTGACGAGTAACCATGCGGCACTTTGATTTTTTGTAAACACTCACAAAAACGTGTTTTCTCATCTTTGGACAAAGTGTGACATGCGGGAGGCAAATATGTCTTGTCATTGATTTTTTGTGGTAATAACTCTTGTCGTATACCCATCAAATCCATATCAAGACGAGCATGTGCACCATCTTTTGTCTTGCCTTTAATGTTGAGAAGTGTTCCAATGACACTATCACAAACATTTTTCTCCACGTGCATTACATCAATACAATGTCTTACATCAAGACTAGACCAATATGGAAGATCAAAGAACACTGACTTCTTTTTCCATATATTTTTCACAACGGGTTGCTTTTGACACTTTTTCTTTTGGCTTTCGACATTTTTTCTTTTGGCTTTTGGCACTTTCTCTTTTGGCTTTTGGGACTTTCCAAAGACTACATTAATGGCTCGTTGTCGTTCATAAACTTCCTTTCCAGTTAAGGGCGTTGGAGCAACATCATTCTCTTGGTCTGCGTTAAAAGCTTTCCGCAATCTACGATATGGATGATAACGCTCTAGAAATTTCCGATGGCGAAGATAAACAGTCTTCTTTCCATTTTTCAATTGCTGGAAAGATGTTTCTTTTTCACATATGGGACACGCACTATGCCCTTTAACCGTATACCCAGACAAATTGCCATAAGCCGGAAAGTCGTTGATGGTGCAAAACAACATGGCACGCATATTGAATTGTTCACCAGAATACGCATCAAGAACATCCACTCCTTCCTCCCACAACATTCTCAAATCATCAATCAATGGACTTAGATAAACATCTATGTCATTTCCTGGTTGTTTTGGGCCCGAAATCATCATCGATAACATAATATATTTACGCTTCATGCACTACCAAGGGGATAAGTTGTAAATCACCAGGAGAGCAGGCCATGAACTATGGTTAGTACTTTGATTACCAAACGGATTCATTCCATCGGTAGCAAGTCCAAGTCTAAGGTTTCTCGACTCTTTGCCAAAATTTGGAAACAAAGAGTCGATCTTCTTCCATTGCAAGGAATCGGCTACATGGCGAACTTGGCCATCACATTTTCTCTCGTCTGCATGCCATCTAAGATTCTTTGCGTCATTTGCATTAGCAAACAATCTCTTGAACCTTGAAATTATTGGTAGGTACCATACCACTTTCGCGGGAGGACCCTTTTTGGTCACCTCATCATCACTAGAATCACCATCTTTCTTTTTGTAGCGTGACACCTTGCACTTCGGACATTGATTATGGTTTACAAACTCTTTTCTGTATAATATGCAATCATTAGGGCATGCATGTATCTTTTCATACTCCAAACCCATCGGACACAATACTTTCTTTGCCTCATAGTAACGATTTGGCATTACGTTACCTTCTGGAAGCATTTGTATCAACAATTCAAGCAATTTGGTGAAACTTTTGTCAGTCCACCCATTTTTTGCTTTCAGATTAAACAATTTTAACACCGCTGACAAACGGGTAAAACTAGTGCATCCCGGATACAATGGTTTATCCTTGTCACTGCATAAAGTGTCATACACATGCGCCCTCTTAAACGAATCTTCTCCGATATCACGCATCATGTCTTCCAGTCGATCATCCATATCCACACTAACATTTTCTTTGTGGGACACACTTGGCGTTGCTACTACTTCACCATGCCATATCCATCGTGTATAGTTTTGACAAATCCCCTCACAAATTAGATGATTCTTGATTTCTTTCTTATTACATTTTGGTTCTCTATTTGCACAAAAGATACAAGGACATAGAAAAAGTGGAGGAATTTCTTTTTCGGTATTACTTTTAGGAGGAGGAATATTTTTTTCAGCAAACTCTAGAAATTCCATCACTCCATCTCGGTACTCAGCACTTAATCGACTAGCTTTCATCCAACTACGGTCCATACCTATGTTTCGAAATTAATGCATACAAAGTTAAAGAATGAGTAGGTAGCTACGATATTGCGAAACACTCCACTCGCCCTATAATTTTCATAGCAAATGACTAGGTATTGTGAAACACTTCTCTTTTTAAGTTTTTAGTTAGGACTTACGATGAACCAAGTTAATTCTAACATAATTTCAAAAGTGTATATCAAATTGAAAGAAGTTTAACATAAAAGAAGCAACATCGGTACAAATTACTATTTTGAAATAGAATCAGTACCTGTAGAAATTGTGATTGAAGCTTCTAAACTACGATTGAACTTCAAATAGAAAACTTCAACGGCCCTGCTACTACTCTCAACGAGCCACGCTGTCATCAACACAAAAATGGAGAAAAAAAAATTTAGAGACAATAGTGAGCACATTAGAGACAAAGAAATAGAAACATAAGTTCATCTGTTATTATCATAAGACTTTTACCATAGCCATATAACTACCCAATAAGGCTATAGACTTTTATAACAATAAGTCTATTCCCTCCCTTTAATTAAAATAAGCTGCTGATTCTTTTTTTTTCCTTAAAATTTCAATGTCTCGTATGAAGCACAATAACAAGGCAATAACACCAATTCTTAGTAACAGTATAGGAACACTTTTTAGTTTTCTCTAAGGCCTTGGTCAAGGCTTATACAACCAACCGACCAGGATCTGTCTAGAGCCAAAAAGCAAGGCTTTAAAAAGTAAATCAGTCACTGAGTTATAATTAAAAACATTCTTATTCAACTATATATATGCAGCTATATACTTAATACAGTTCAAATTATAGAGTAATTTAGTTAACCATTATTTATTATACTTAAAGTGATTAATTAATGTATAGAAGTGATGTAGTATTATGTATGTCTAATCTTTAGATCAGCTTCATATTCATGCATAAATATAAGTATGAAAAGCTGAAGATGACAGTCATCTACGGCATTAATGCAGGCTGCAGGCTGCATGCTTCTGCAACAATACATGTTATGCATGCATGTTTTTCCAATTACTCAGTAGTTAGTTTAATTTGATTTACTGAAAATTTTAAGTATGTTCATTACGAAGTGGAAACTGTTTCAACTTTAAATGATTAATTTTGAAATTGTGCTGATTATAGATTTGGCTCTAGTTAGTGGTGGCTCTCTGATGAGCTAATATTAAGGTAAATTTTGTATGAGCCTTGAAAAAGGAAAAATATTTGGTACCTTATTTTTTGAGCCTTGAAAAAGGAAAATTATTTGGTACCTTATTGGAAAGATAGGTACATGTTCTCATGTTTCTAATTTCATACGAGGGGTTTGTGGGGACTGAAAATGTTTTTTTCTCAAGGCTTTTTGAATTGAATACAGATACCATGTTTGCTCAAGATGGATAGATAGATACTAAAGTTCTGCTACAACTATTCATAATTACTACACTTAGAACCAACCAACAAAAAAAAAATGATTCAAAGCTATTCATAATTTCCAATTACTACAACAACAATGATTCAAAGCTTACTACACTTAGAACCAACCAACAAAAAAAAAAAATCAAATCTAAGGAGATAGGGGATTTCGTTTTAGGGTTTTTACTGGTTCTGTTCTGCGCGATTTCTGTGAGATAGGGGATTTGGATTTCTGGATTTTGGGGTTTCAGTAACAAGAACGATCGTATAAGGATTTGGAAGAAAGATGGGTATGAGAGGATTTTAGGGTTTCAGTAAGGATTTGGAAGAAAGATGGGTTCTGTTTCTATGAAGCGTGTATACAAATGAATTATGGAAGACAAGTTAATTACTAAAATAAGGATTTCACTACGGGTGAAACAAAAACAGTAGTGGAATCTTTAAAACAAAATTTCCCAAAATTTACCATACTGCCACCGTGTTTATTTTCCACTACTGTTATACTTAACAACCGTAGTGGAATCTTTATAAATGAATTATCCAAGAATTTTTCACTTCATGTAATTCCCTCAACTGTAGTGGAATCTTTGCTCAATTGTATTTCACTACGGATATAGCAATACCCGAAGTGAAATCCAATAACCAAATGTCATTTTTGTACTAGTGATGAGATGCGATCATCAGCCTATCTTCATAATAGTCTTTATGCTTTAAGGTTATCCCTTTTCACCTTAAAGCTTGACTATGGATACTTTAAGAATATCGTCTTTATGTTTAATGCAATCTCATGATTAAGTCATACTTAATATTAAACAGAATTTCTATTCTAAGGACTTCATTATTTTGAACGTTACAAACATAATAAAGAAAATGCCTTTGATTATTAATAAAAGAAACAATATATTATTAATAATTAATTCGATACAAGTACTAAAGTCATTGGCCTCTAGGGCTTACACCAACACATGGATCATGGGATAAGGAGTTATCAAGTCTTGACATAGGTATAAGAAATATTAGGAGTAATATTTATACCGGATTGACCCGCTATGAGAGTACTACATGCAAAGTTATGCAAAGTGTCATAAGTCACTCTCATGGTGATAATGGTGTAAGCCGCCCTTAGACCTGAATCCACTTTGTACCCTAGATGTGGAGTCAAGTACTTTGTTGCTGATCTAACGTTGTCCGTAACAGGATAACCATAAAGGCAGTTGATGGGTACTTCACAAAACATGCTGAGGGACAGTAGTGACCTAGATGGAATTTGCCAATCCTGCATAACAGGATAAATGTCATGGGCCCAATATTGAACTGGACAAAGATGACACCAAGTATGCTTTGTGTTCAATATAGACATAAAGGGCAAAGGAGTAAATATACACGCATATATTATCACTAAAGGTTATGTTTTGATCACATGTTAATTTCTCATAACTTGGGTAGCAATGATGTGTTGCTAGATACCGCTCATTGTTTATTATATTAAATAAAGGATTTAATATAATTGCCAACGTTATGGAAACCTACAAGGGTCACACACATAAAGACAGTCTAATATTGAGATAAAAAGGGAACACCGTAAGGTACGGTGCATGTGCAATGTGATAAGGGTATCACGGTAATTTAAATGAGCAAGAACACCATAGGTTATGGTGGGAGGGTGCGCACATGAGTAATATTACTCATGGGGGCACGCGCCCTAGTAAATTATTTTTTGTTGGGCTTTGCCCAATAAGAGATATCTTGGTGCCCAAGACAAGAGTTGTCTTAATGCACAAGACAAGAAATATCTATAAATAGAGACCTCTTGTCATAGCTCTGTTAGTTGTTGGTTAGTTGTTGTTGAACATACTAAGAAGCACAAGAATTATTTTAGAGTTAGCACTCTATTGAAAGTGACTGTTCGTGTGGACTAGTTAGAGGCGTCGGTGACTTTCATCAACGCTCGTGATCATCATCATTGTTCGTGATTTAAGGTTCTTCTCTACAAGAAGTAAAAACTCTAAAACACGAATCATGCTCATTCGTAAGGATCCAAACTAAGGAAAATTTTAATATTCCGCTGCTTTTCGAACGCTATTTTCCTCCAATTTATGCTTTATTTAATGGAGTAGACACTAGTGTTTTCAAGCTTATCAAAAGTTGTGTGTCAGCCAAAGATGCGTGGGAAATATTGAAAACATGCTATGAAGGGACTACCAAAGTGAAACAGTCAAGGATCCAAAACCTCACATCCAAGTTTGAAGCTCTATGAATGAAAGATGATGAGAGTATCCAAGATTTTCACTTGAGTCTCCTAGATATTGCTAATTCCTTTGAAGCCTTGGGAGAAAAAATGTCTGATGAAAAATTGTCAAGGAAACTCCTTAGATCCCTTCCCAAAAGGTTTGATATGAAGGTAACGACAATTGAGGAAGCACATGACATCTCCACTATGAAAATGGACGAGCTTGTTGGGTCCCTTCAAACTTTTGAAATTGTGTTGAATGAACGTGGTGACAAGAAGAACAAGAGCATTGCTTTTGTTTCAAACACTGATGATGGTAATGATCAAAGTGAGAATGAAGAGGAAGATAGCATAGCAGATGTCATTGCCATTCTTGGGAGACAATTCAACAAAGTGCTGAAAGGAGTTGATCGTAGGAATCGACAGAATGGGCAGAGCATCCGGTTCGACATCAACAAGCAACAGAATAGTCTGAAGAAAACCAAGCCTGAAGAAAAGAGCAGTCAAAATAAGGGTGTTTGTTGTGAATTCGTCTAATAACTCACACCAATAATAAACTGATGTGTGAGGCAAGCGAACAAGCAACAAAATATAAGGACGATAGAGATGATGATGCAATAATTCAAAGCAATAACGGCGGAAGGAAAAGAACACAATCAATTTGTTTATCCAGTTCGGTGTTAATTAACCTACGTCTGGGGGAGATAGCAGCTCTCCGTTCCACTAGAATCAAAATTTCCTATAAGCATCTTCGAACCTGTCCTCAGGAACCTCACATATCACTCTATTACCATGAGAGAAATGCAGCAGATCAGCTAGATCGTCAAAACTAAATTCATAGTCCACATTAAACATACGAAAATAAATTGTTCCACTAGAACTTCTTGTATCAGGGACACTAGCAATAATAAGAGAACTAAGGAATTCTAGTGTTAGTTTAACATAAACTGGCTCCTTTTTTGATAGAAAATAATTTAAATCTAAGTGATCAAGCATGTAATTGACACTATCATATAATCCTAATTGTTGTAAACAAGTGTCATCTGCATACTTTGTGGCGTAAATTTCTCTGCTCTGTAAGTTTTCAAAGAGGTTAGCTTACTTTGCACCTGCTCTTCCAGGCCTGAACACTACTTCATATTCTTCCATGGTTATGGTTAGGAGAAATGGTTAGAAGAAATAGTTAGGAGAAGTATCAAAATGTTGAGTTTCTACGTGATGATGCATGTAGTTGGCTGCACTAGTTTATAAAGGAAAAAATAGAGAAGATGGCACCTGCCACATGGTAATGGCGCCCTCCATATGTTGGTATGGCGTGCTGCAACTGTGCAACTGTGGTTCTGCTTGCTCTGGTGCAGTGAATGATGGGTGGTGTGTCAGCATGCATGACTATGCATTTACTAGCTTTTTGACAATGGACTAATATTGTTTTGCATGCACAAATATAATGATTTGACCAAAATAGTGTTGGATAGGAACAAAAACTTGAATATGATAATAGTTGTAGTGCATATTAGTTAGTACTCCCTCCGTCCCAAAATATAAGCAAAAATGTGTCAACAAAAGTTAATGTATCTGGACTAAATTTTGCACCAAATACATTAACTTTTGTTGACCATTCTTTGCTTATATTTTGGGATGGAAGGAGTAACAATTATTTTTGTAATAATTATAGATAAAAAAATGTAGATGAAATTATAGATAGTAATAATTATTTTTGTAAAATGAGAATGTTTATTCCTAATTTAGAGAGCACGAGAGTGTGAGACTTGTATTTTTAAATCAGTATCCTTTTGTGAAAACTAAATTTTTTCTTACAGAAATTCATTATATTCCGGAAATCACATTCCGGTTCTTTAATTTTGATTATTTTGTATAAAGTTAAATTAATTAATTAAACTCTCCTTTGATTATTATTCCAGTCCAGTAATATCGCATCAATTCATTACACTTATTTCACTTAATTCGCTAGTTAGATAATTGAAATTTTCTTTATCGAACTAGTATTCTTAATATTCCTTATTCTATTACACTTACATCACCTAATTGCACCACCTAATTCACTAGTTAGATAATTGAAATTTTATTTATCGAACTAGTGTTCAAGATATTCTTTGATCCATTACATTTAATAGACTTAATTCGTTAGATAGATAATTCAAATTTTATTTATTGAACTAATTCTTTAACCAAAAAATGCAGTATTTATTTAATTCAAATTTTAGTCAAAACATTTATAAGTGTGCATCCAATACTATCCTATGGTCAAAAAGCTGGTAGCATAAACTGTTGAGGCAAAATCTCAATTTGATGTTTTAAAGATAAGAAACATCTTAATTATATTTTAAGTAATTCTGATCTCATTGTTATCTAACAAGTGCTTTTGAGTGTATCAAATAAGCCAGGATTAATTAAGCAAGTTACATCAAGTATCATCCTTTTTATTTGTAATATGAACAAGAATAAAAGAACGATCTCAGAACGATCTCAAGATTTACGCTTGTGATTAATCAAGAACAAAGCATCAATGACTAAGCACTTATTTTTCTAAGTGAACAATGTACAAAGACAAAGAATCACTTTTTCCATGGTAATAACTCACAAGATCACAACAATTATCATAACAAATAAGGCAAGGAATATTTGCGAAGAAATGAACAAATTTCCTCTTTGGCCAAGATTAAGGATCAAGCATGTGCAAGTGGATTTAATTCAAAGGCATAGTCCAAAAGCTGTCTATTTTATCTTAGACAGATTTTTCATGGACCAATAAGATCAGCACAACACTTTGTAAGCTAAGAGTAGACTTGGACTTTATGAACTTCCAAAAGCAACATTCTCCCACACACTTTCCTCTCTCTCCAAAGACTTTTTTGCTCAAGGAAGGACGAGTGAATAGTGTTCCAAGGACAAGGAAGCTTGAGTACTGATCTTGTGCAAGCTGTCATCACACGTGATTGTTCTCTTTTACTTGAAGAACAAGTTCATCCTTGCCCAGATTTGAGGTCAATCTCAGAATGTTCATAAGAGAGAGACTCTTCATCATATTATTATTCAAAGCCTTAGCCAGCCGTGTTTCACGTGCCCTAAAGGACAACAACGGCTTTACTTGTTGTATAAGATTACAAGGAATCATTTACAGCTCATAGCTAGCTTCTTGACTACGCTCCATTTAAATCAAAGACAAAGGCTCAGATCCAAGATCATTCTCTGAACAGTCTCCCAGGTTCAGCAACATTTGAATTTCATGTACTATCATCTTATTGAAGAAGTTTCAAGCAAGTATCCGTTGCAAATGGCTATACTTCTTTACCAAGAAATACAAGGACTTATTCCAGCTATAAATAGAGCCTCTTGGTAACTTTGAAGAGCTAGAGTTTTTATCACAATCATTTTGCTAACTTGTCTTTATCGTGCATGCATTCTCTAAAGCTCTTCCTTTGATCTCTTTCACTCCAACTCTGTAATTCTATACTAGGATTAGTATAAATTCTTTTGAGTGTATTGAGAGTTTTATTTTATCTAGGCTTCTCACTTAGTGAGTTTTGTAAAGCTTAGATCCAAATCATCATACTTGTAAAAGAGCTACTCAAGTCAATAGGGCTGTATTGTTTGAGTGTTGTAATACCCTTACTAGCTTGGAGGGCTGGGGTACCTTTAAGCTTGTAGGGCTTAAAGGGTCTTGGATCTTGATCAAAGATTGCAAGAAGGAAAGTGTATTTTTGGGATCGGTAGTATCTCATAGTGGAAAAACTCACAGGAGCGTGAGGACTGGACGTAGCCCATCATTAAAGGGGTGAACCAGTATAATTGTTTGTGTGCATCTCTCTTTCCTTAACTCTTTCATTTTATGCAAACACAACACACACACGTTTAATTATTTATTTACTTGATATATTCCAAGATTGATCTGAGAACGTTCTCTCATTTAAACTAACCAACGTTCTCAAGATATTCTAACATTTTCTCTTGGTCAAGTATTCAATTAATTTTAATAGGTAAATTTTAAAAGGTTCACAATTCAAACCCCCCTTTCTTGTGAAAAACTTTGCTACTTCATAAACACGCATGCTAGCACGTGCCAGCAATCAACAACAATAAGCAGCACATGTTGCACGCCAAGGCTAGCTCTAGCTGGCGACATTTACCAAGGGTGGCAGGAGCCACATGCATGGCCTTTGGTTTGCTTTATTTATTTTACTAACTTTAAAAACTTGTTCTTAGGGTCCGTCTAATTTAGACCAAGCAATGAATTTTTCCATCTTGGACCAATTGGGTTTTTAACCATAGATTTAATATTAATATATTCGAACGACTCATATTGAAAGTATGCTACCTTTTATGCCAAAAGTGCAAGGACAAAGGTGTATGTAAAAGCGTTACACATGATTGTTACTTAGATTTTTTTTTTTGTTTGGTGACAAGAGGTGTGGGCTGGATCAAATGTTTTACAGGAATTCATATAAGATAAATATTTATTTTATTTATTTATGTTTGGTGACAAGAGGTGTGGGCTGGAACAAAGGACAAATGTTTTAATATATGATAAATATTTATTTTATTTATTTATGTTTGGTGGCTGATGACAGGAATTCATACTGCATTTCTAGTATAATTTTAGTAATAAATTACAGCACTTTAGACCAATTACAAGGCAAATTCCTAGAGAAATGAAGTTACTTGCGCAAGAAGCCAAGAAATTCAAGAAAAAGCTAAAAAGAGCCAAAAATGTGAAGAATTGTGCTGTTCATCGTAGCACGATGACTTCCATCGTGCCACGATAGAAGCTACTTGCTGGCCAAGGAAACAACAGAAGAAAATCTGGGAAATATCTGTTCATCGTGCTACGATGGCACTCATCATGGTACAATGACTTTACTTGGCGACCAAGTTGATGAAACACACAGGATCAGTTATAAATTTGAATTGAATCTTCTTATCGCAGTACGATGGGCTCATCGCAGTACGATGGCAAACTGCAGCCCATTGTGAAAACTATAAATAGAGCTCCCTTTTCCTCATTTTATTCATTGAGAAACAGAGAGAACTACTACTCTCTAGAGGAAAAGGAGGCAGAGCTCTAAGGTTAGGTTTTCTTTTATGCATTTTTATATTCTTGTAATTTAATTATACATTTTAGTAGCTAAACCCCCTCTAGGTTAGGCGGGGAGATGAACTCCCATAGGAATGCTGGAATCATGTAAATTGTTACTAAGTTTTATAATTGTCTATTCAGTTTTATCTATTCTATTGTCTATGTTTTATTTACGTAACCTGATTGATGTACACAATTAGGGAACGCTCTTAGGGTTAGTGATACCTAGTATACCTAGTATTGTGCCTCAAAGCCGACAACTAACCCCGATCAATAGATGATAGCTTAATAAGTTAAGGGTAAAAGAACTAATGAAACCATGCTTAATTGACTACATATCTAGAATCTAATCACTAGCTTAGGAACGTGACAACGTGGCTAACACGGGTTCCCTGTCTAATAATTAAGATTCTTAATACTCGTAATTAGGGTAATTATCGTACACGGTTTTTACTAATTAGATTAGTTCACCAATAGTAAGAATGAATAGGCAACAATATAGCACCAACTACCCAGCAGGACTTAAGGAGGGATTCAACACACTTAACCTACCTTTTCTCATATGAACTCAACTTTATTTCTTAATTATTTTCTTGAAATCAATCCACCCTTAAAATCAAAGCGGAGGCAATCTCAACAATCCTAAAATAAAGCTTAGTAACCTAGGCGCTGTCCCTGTGGATACGAACCCATCCTAACTAGGGTGCGGATTATTACTAGACGACAAACTAGTACACTTGCCAGACCGTAGTCAAGTTTTTGGCGCCGTTGCCGAGGACGGTGTAGACGAAGTTATTAGGTTAGTTTTAGGAATTTTATTTTCTGTTTTTTTATTTATTATTTTTATTTTATATAAATACATAGTAAAATTTGTTTTTACTGTTGCGCCCTACAAAGGTTCTGGCTAAGGCAAAGGCTTGATATTTAAGCGATCCGTGTGATCCACCTCCCTTACATGAGAATCTCTGTAGCTAGCGACTATAAGAACAATAATAAAACACACAACCTTTCTTAATCAAACAGTACTACTAAGGTATTATTTTGTTTGGCAAGAGTAATGGAAGACGAAAGGACGATGTGTGAGTATTTCCGACAGACTAATCGGGAGGGAATTATCCAAGGGTTTGTCCCAGCAAATCCAATACAGATGAACCCCAAACCCAGTGTACGGAAGGAGCTGAAGGAAAACACATTCAATGGAAGGAGAGATGAAGATCCGTTGGAACATCTCCAGGAATTCAATTAGGTGTGTGAGTCCCAACCAGTCCCAGATGGAGTCACTGAGGACCAAGTAAAGTTACACTTGTTCAAATTTTCACTTGGAAAGACTGCAAAAGATTGGCTAGTCTGTCTACCAAGTGGAACAATTGGAACATGGAGAGAACTAGAAGACAAGTTCCTGGACCGTTTCTTCACAAAAGAGCAACACAAGGAACGTAGAAGGGCGATCACTGAATCCCAACAAGAGAAGATGCCCGAACCATATGATTGTGCAGCAGAACTAATGCATATCTTTGTCAATAGTATGAAGACCAAACAGAGAATGCTACTCGATGCATCCGCGGGAGGATTAATCAAAAGCAAAACTCCAACAGAAGTAGAGCAATTGATTGAGGTGATGTGCTGAAATTAGTACAACAAGGAAGAAGACAAAGATAATGAAGAAATCTTAATAGGACAATTAGAAGCTTCACAAACGGAAGTAGAAAAGCTGCAGGAGGAGAACAAATCACTCAAAGAATTCATGCAAAGCTTTGGAGATTAGATTAAGGAATCCAATGAAAAGCTAGGAATACAGGTACAAGCTTGGGCTAAGAAGGTAGAAGATATTGGGGAACTGCAAGCAATAACATTACGAAGCAGACAATTGGAGCCGGTAGAACCAACCCGAAAAGGAAATAAGACGGCAAGCCAGGAAATACCCGATTCTTAAATGCCTGACTCCCAAATGCCAGACACCCAACCTCCTGACACAGAACCAACCATCCAAGATGTGGTGGACCTGGAAAAAGATACGGAAGTGGAAGAAGACACAACCGATGTGCCAACCATAACCAAACCAAGTCTAGAAAAGCCCAAGACATTGTTCGGAAGTGATAAACCACCCCCTGAACCTAAAAACCAAGAAACTTACATACCATACCCAACAAAGATAATAAAAAGGAGAAGCAGATCGAGCAACTCAAGAAGATGGGGGCACCAAGTGAAACAAATGGAGATCCATGTACCATTTAATGATATGATCCAAATATCATCTCCATTTCAGAAGTATGTAAAGAATCTTATGGCTGGTAAAATCAAATTGAAAGATGAAGAAGCAATTATGCTCACCGAGTAAGGTAGTGCAATCTTTCAAAAGAACCTACCCAACAAATGCAAAGATCCGGGGAGCTGCACAATACCTTGAACTATTGGTGGGGTAGAAATTGGCCGAGCACTTCTAGACTTAGGAGCTAGTGTTAATCTCATGCCCCTATCAATACTGAAAAAGCTCAACTGTGGAGAGGTGAAACTGACCAGAATGACATTTATCCTTGCAGATTGGAAAAAAGTTCATCCATACGGAATCTTGGAAGACGTGCTAGTAACAGTTGATGATAAACTCTTCCCAGCAGTTTTCGTTATTATGGACATCAAAGCCGATCCAGATGCCCCCATTATGCTAGGAAGACCTTTCCTAACCATAGGAAAAGCAATCATAGACATGGCAATATGTAATGTCACCTTCAGAGTTGACGGAAACGAGGTAACATTCAATGTCAAAGAGATGATGACTCAAAAGAAAGAAAAAATTGAGTGTTATCAAGTTGACGTGGTAGATTCACTATTAGAAGAATAGTTAGCAAAGGCAGCACCCGGGATTGAGCGAGCAATCATCCAATCTATGGACGAAGAAATGGAAGACTTGGACGAAGAGACAAACCTGAACGTCCGATGGCTAGGGATGAACAAGGAACTAAGATTCCCACAGAAATACGAACCCTTAGGGGTAAGTATAGAAGTTAAACCAAAACCCTTGGAACTAAAGGAGCTACTAGGGCACCTAAAATATGTTTTCCTCGGAGAAGGAGAAACTAAACCAACAATTATAAACAATGCTTTAACTCCAGAAAACAAAGAAAAACTCGTTGCAGTACTCAGAAAAAACAAAGAAGCAATAGGATGGAGCATTGACAACCTTAAAGGAATCAGTCCAACCTACTGCATGCATAAAATCAAAATGGAAGGAGAGTACAAGCCTGTGGTACAACCACAAAGGAGGTTGAACCCAGCTATGAGTGAGGTGGTGAAAAAAGAACTGCAAAAGCTCTTGGCAGCAGGAATGATATACCCCATTTCTGGTAGCCCATGGGTAAGCCCAGTGCATATGGTACCAAAGAAAGGAGGCATCACCGTCATGAAAAATGAGAAGAATGAACTAATTCCTACTCGGAATGTGACGGGATGGCGAATGTGTATCGATTACCGGAGACTGAACCAAGCTAATAGGAAAGATCACTTCCCACTACCATTCATGGATCAGATGTTGGAAAGACTGGAAGGACAAGCTTACTATTGCTTTCTCGATGGATACTTAGGATACAACCAAATTGTGGTGGATCCCGCGGACCAGGAGAAAACAACATTCACTTGCCCATATGGAGTTTATGCCTACAGGAGAATGCTATTTGGTTTGTGTAACGCACCTGCAACTTTTCAAAGATTCATGTTTTCTATCTTCTCAAATATGATAGAGAAATCTATGGAGGTATTTATGGATGATTTGTCGGTGTTTGGAAAAAGTTTCGACAATTGCCTGGATAGCCTTGATGCCTCTCTTAAAAGATGCGTGGGGACCAATTTAGTTTTAAATTGGGAGAAATGCAATTTCATGGTGACCGAAGGGATAGTCCTAGGTCATAAGATTTCAAAAAAGGGCATAGAGGTCGACCAAGCAAAAATCGAAGTAATTTCCAAACTCCCACCCCCAGTAAATGTGAAAGGCATCAGAAATTTTCTTGAACATGCAGGCTTTTATAGGAGATTCATAAAAGACTTTTCAAAAATATCAAAACCATTATGCAATCTTCTATTAAAAGACAACATTATCACATTCACGGGAGAATGCCTAAAATATTTCAATACATTGAAAGAGAAACTAGTGACGGCACCCATAATTGTAGCTCCAGATTGGAACTTACACTTTGAACTCATGTGTGTTGCAAGTGACTATGCAGTCGGAGCAGTCCTTGGACAAAGGCATGAAAACTTCTTTCATGCCATATACTATGCTAGTACGGTAATGACAGAACAACAGTTGAATTATGCAACTATAGAAAAGGAGTTATTACCAGTAGTCTTTGCTTTAGAAAAGTTTAGATCGTATCTAGTCGGCTCTAAGGTAGTAGTTTACACTGATCATACTTCTTTAAAATATTTACTAACCAAAGAGGAATCAAAGCCTCGACTTTTGCGTTGGATTTTGTTGTTGCAGGAATTCGACTTGGAGATCCGAGATAAAAAACGAGTTGAAAATGTCAGTGCCGACCACTTGTCAAGACTCGAAAACTCAGAGATAAATCCAAAAGAGAAAAACATTGAGGAAGAATTCCCGGATGAGAAATTATTCGCGATTTCAGAAAGACCATGGTTCGCTGACATAGCAAATTTCAATGCAGGGAAAATAATACCAAAGGGATATACGTGTGTTTACTGTGAAATTTGGTAAACAACGTTAGTTTGATTATTACAAGAGAGACCAACTAGTAAATCTCGGGACATAGTGCTTTTGTTTATATTTTCAAAGAGAATGGTATTCATTATTGTTCTTATGTTCATAAAGTGTTGTTTTTATGTTTTTTATGTAACTTGAAATGCAAGAAAGAATGTTTACTCAATTGAATAAACAGAAGGAGAGATTGAGTCGAAAGTAAAAGGAAATTGGAATAAATGAAAGGACTGTAAATTGCATTCAAATGTAAATGATTACAGAATGAAAAGTGGTTCACATTACATACATTCTCCTTCGAGCACTCGTTTCTCGCTTTGACATGGGTACTTTGAGTTTTCTGTGGATTTTGTATAATGATTGTGACCCCTTTTTCGATCACAGAACTAAACTATTTATAGACACTAATTCCTAACTGCTAATAACGCCTAAATAATTACAGAGAGGACGCGTGTCTTTGACACGTATTTTGAATTTGAATCCCTTCTTATCTTCTGATTTAGCCGTTGTATCCATCGAAGTCGAAGTAGTAACGCTTTCCTTGGATATTTCTCTAAGTCCACATTTTGATCCTGCACTACTGAACGCTTCGACCCTATTCGAGCTTCGACCCGATCGAAAGGATCTTGAAGAAGAATACGCAATTAAAAGAAATGTTCAGTAATATAACATTTATTGTATGTTCAAGCATGATTGATCATTAAATTCATTGGCCCTGAAAACCAAACATATTTAATGACTTTTAAAATAATCATATAATTAATCATAATTATTTTAATCATATGTTTAGAACATATTTTTAATAAGTAAAAATGTGGGCTAACAACGTGGCAGCAAAAGAAAAGGCTATACCACGAAGCAAAATCCTATTGGTGGGACGATCCTTACTTGTAGAAAGAAGGTATAGACGGAGTTCTACGGCGCTGTGTGGCACAAGATGAGGCCCGCCGAGAAATGTGGCATTGCCCCCAAATGCCTGTTTCGAACGATTGGTCGAATGAGAAAGGAAAAGGCATTTTTGAACCCCCACGTGCTTGACACTGTTACCAATGACGGCGCTTATGTCACGTACAGAAGTAACTGTCACCTTGATCCCCACAATCCATCATTGTTCCTAGGTTTTAGCATAGTGGGTGACGTGGCACACGTAGAAGTTGAAGAGAAATTATTTGAATTTCTTTTTGATTTATTTTTTAGGGACAGACACGTTTCCTTATAAATAGCAGCCAAGAGCCAAAGAAACACTTTTCACCAACTTACAACTCAGAGTTTTCTTTACGAAGAACTGTTCATCTTCTAATTTTTACAAAATTAAACTCTGATTTTCAACCCATTTGCGATTCCAAACCGTTCAAGTGAATCTAAACTAGAATCCGCGTTGATTCATCACTGATTCAAACCCAAACACACAATTTTTCAGATTTCCCAACAAAAACAACCCATTTTTACTTTTAAGTTTTTACAACTGTTCAACAATGGCTTCAAACCAAGATTATGAAGTTCCTATTGCTGGGAAATGGAAAGACTTAATGGTGCTCGAAGACGGTGAAGAAGTGGTTCCTGAACCCACTGGCGCTGAGGCCGAGACGAAGGTTTGGAATGCACAACTCATGATTCCTTTCCCTTTGCATGTTACCTTTGGCCCTAAGGTCTTTGAATCTGATCCTTATAATTTTGGGTATTTGAAAAACTCCCTTAAGTTATTTAGAACTGCTCGCTATACTGCCCACAAAGATTATATCCCATGGTTAGATAGGGTCGAAAAGGATTTCAAAGATACTTGGAAAAGTTATGGGATTTATCCTTTGACCCAATGAAACTACCTTGGGCAAGGTTATTCAAATGAGTTCGGTCATTGACCAATTCGCCAAAGCTGTGCAGAAATGCAATGAAAATGACAGAAGGCTTGTTACTCAGCAACAGGCTCAGGCTATGTTTTATGAGAAAGCTCAGAAAGCACAAGCTGAGGTTGACAGGCTAACTTCTCAATTGAACGAAAGCAACCCAGGGATCGAAGGCTGTGACAAGAATATTGCTTATTATAAGCAACAAATCAAAGTCCTGGAGGAGCAAATTGTGGGCTATAGACGCCAAATCATTGAGGAGGAAGCTAAGAAAGCTCGACTCGAACAAGAGGCCAAGGCTACTACCCAAGAGCAAATTGATGCATATGGAAGGGAGGGAATTCAAGCCTTCAGTTCAGCAGAAGTGGTTGCTAAGGAAATTAGGTCTCTGGAGAATTCTAATTTGGTGGTCGAAAAAGAGCTTGCAACCTTGAAGAAGATTTATTCAAATTGCACAAAAGACTTGTAGTTTAATTTGTTTCATTTGTCTTTTCGAACCATTTTTGGTGTGTAAACCAGTTGGATCTTTATTTGTAACTTCTTGAACAAAGTCCATATTTTATGGCAACTTATAATTTCTTATTGCCATTTTGCTTTTATGTTTAAGTATTATTATGCACTTATGTTTACTTCGAGTAATGTAGGTTTATATTTCTTCAAATATTTTCCATTTATACCCAAAGTACGTTTTTCAGGAGTTAACTCCTCAATCTCATAAGCGCCATTAGAATAAACTTGAACAATTTTAAATGGTCCTTCCCAATTTGGGGACCATTTGCCTAAGACTCTATCTTTTTTGTCCATAGGAAAAATAACTTTCCAAACTAATTCTCCTATGTTAAAAGACTTAGACTTAACCTTTTTGTTATATGCTTTAGCAACTCTTTCTTTTTGCTTTGTTAAAATTTCTAAAGCACTAAGCCTTTCTTCATCCAAATCAACTAACTCATCTGACATCATTTGGTAGTAATGGTCCAAAGGTATTTCCATTTGTCTTTGTACCCTTGCTGATTGCAAATGTATTTCGACTGGTAACACAGCATCATGACCATAAGTTAGTCGAGACGGAGTTGTGTTAGTTGATTCCTTAGGAGAATTTCTGCAAGCCCATAACACTTGGTCTAAAGTTTTGTGCCAATTTCTTGGCTTTTGGGCTATATGTTTCTTTATCAAATTAATAATAATTTTATTAGCTGCTTCCACTTGACCATTTGCTTGTGCATAATATGGCGTTGAAGTTAGAAGTCTAAAGCCAATTTCTTGGGCAAATTCCTGCATCTTTCGTCCAGTAAAAACTGAACCTTGATCACTAGTTATTGTTTCAGGAATTCCAAACCTATAGATTATATAATTTTGTATGAAATTGATTACTGCCTCTTGGTCAACATTTGGTAAAGGAATTGCTTCTATCCATTTTGTGAAATAATTTATTCCAACTAAAATGTAACGTTGATTCTTCGATGAAGCAGGTTTAATTTCACCAATCAGGTCTAGAACCCAACCCCTAAAGGGCCATGGTTTTACTATTGAATGAAGTTCACTTGCAGGTACATGTTGAATTCCTGAATGCCTTTGGCATTCTTGGCAACCCTTGGCATATTCTATACAATCTTTTAGCATAGAAGAAGGCCAATATAGACCTTGTCGAAACAAAAGCCATTTCATTTTATGTCCTGCTTGATGGGACCCACAGGTGCCACTATGAACATCAGAGATTGCTATATATGCTTCTGCTTCATTAAGGCATTTTAACAAAATTCCTTCAGAAGTCTTTTTGAAAAGATCATTTTCAAGAATTATATAGCTTAGAGCCCTATATTTTATCTTTCGATCCACATTTCCTGTTGGATTCTTAAGATAATCCACTATAGGCTTTCTCGAATCATTATCTGACAAGTTGTCAATGGCAAAAATTTGAAAATTTTCAAGGGGATTTTCCATTTCACCATTTATTTGTGGTATAGTATCTGCCCCCACAAGTTTTGGCATTGACAATTGTTCAGAAATTGATTCCTGTAACACCATTTTTTCTTTGATTTCGATCAATTGTGTCAGTTTTTCTTTTGACATTTTGTATCCTGAAGCAATCTGAGCTAAATCATTTGCCTCTTGATTTTCTAATCGAGGTACATGTTCAATATCTACCTGGTCGAAACAATCTAACAAGGAACTAGCTATAGCAAAGTATTTTGTTAAGTGCTCTTTAACACATTTATATTCTTGTGTTAATTGTTTCAATACTAATTCAGAATCACCTCTTATTTTAATGTTCTTTGCCCCCAAGTCTTTTAGTATTTCTAAGCCTGTGATTAAAGCTTCATACTCAGCTTCATTATTAGAGCAAAGTCCATTTATTTTATACTTGAATTTAGTTGGAACCTGAGTAGGTGATATAATCAATATTCCAATTCCTGTTCCATGTTTATGTTTGGATCCATCAAAGTAAAGAATCCATGGTTGAATATCTACATATTCTTGTGGAATTTCGACCAAAGAATGATCTACTATAAAATCAGCCACGATTTGGCCTTTAACAGCCTTCAAAGGTTTATAAGTTAATGAATACTCAGTTAATGCTAATGCCCATTATCCAATTCTACTATGTAATATAGGTTTAGTTAGCATATGTTTAATAACATCAAAATGGGAATAGACATAAACATCAACAGGCTTTATATAATGCTTAAGTTTTGTACAAGAGATGTATAAACAAAGACAAAGTTTTTCTATGGCAGTATATCTAGTTTCTGCATCATTTAAAACTCTATTAAGGTAATAAACTGCATTTTCTATGCCATTATCATCTTCTTGAGCCAACATGCTTCCTATTGTTTTATCAGACACAGCAATATACAACTTCATAGATTTATTCCTACTAGGAGGCATTAAGACTGGAGGCTTTATTAAATAATCTTTAATGTCATCAAAAGCCTTTTGATGCTCTTCATTCCATTTGAATGGATCATCTTTATTGACTCGAAGTAGTGGTGAAAAGGCTTGAGCTTTTCCACTTAGATTCGAAATGAATCTCCTCAAGAAATTGATTTTTCCCAGCAGAGATTGAAGTTGCTTTTTGGTCGAAGGAGGCTTTGTCTCTAAGATAGCCTTTGTCTTATTTTGGTTTATTTCAATGCCTTTTTTATGCACCACAAAACCAAGGAAATCTCCTGCATGCACACAAAAAGCACATTTTAATGGATTCATTTTTAATCCATGTTTCCTCATTCTTTCGAAGGATTGCCTAAGATATAGTAAATGGCTATCTTCAGAAGAGGATTTAATGATGATGTCATCAATATAAACCTGCATGAATGTATCTATAAAATCATGAAACATAGAATTCATTGCCCTTTGATAAGTGGCACCAGCATTTTTTAAACCAAAAGGCATAACAACCCATTCATAAGTGCCTAAAGCACCAGGGCATCTGAATGCTGTTTTAGATACATCTTCTTCAGCAATAAATATTTGGTTATAACCAAAATAACCATCTAACATGCTCAAGAACTCGAAACCCGCTGCTGAATCTACTAACATTTCTGCCACAGGCATGGCATATTCATCTTTAGGTGTAGCATTATTTAAATCCCTAAAATCTATGCATACTCTAAGTGTACCATTCTTTTTAATAACAGGAACTATATTTGCTAACCATTCTACATACCTGGCAGCTCTGATGAATTTACTCTTCAGCAGCCTTTCGATCTCTTCCTTGATCTTGGACATGATTTCTGGTGCGAACCTTCTTGGCAATTGTTTTACTGGCTTTTTACCTGCCTTGATTGGTAGCTTAAGTTCGACCATTTCTCTACTGAGTCCAGGCATTTCATTATATTCCCAAGCAGAACAATCACTAAATTCCTTGAGAAGTAACACCAATTTTCCTTTTAGATCAGGACTAATATTGGCACTAATGTACGTTGGCCTTTTTACTGAGCCATTTCCAATGTCAATTTCCTCCAAAGGATCTTGAGCTTGCATCTTAGGGGTTTCATTCAGTGGATCTCTTTTGAATCCTAGGGGTTCCTCATCATAGATGCAATCGAGCCTTTGGGCTTGTGGCACAGAAGCGCCATTACTTTCGACCTTGGCCTCTAAAGCCATATTTTGATGCACATCAGCTTCCAAAGCCGTATTTAATCTAGTTTCGGCCATATAAGCCGTAATTCTGGCCCATGCATTGGACTCAGTCATAGTAATCTTCATAAACATTCCACCCAGATGGTGGTACAACTCCATCTTCTGAGGACACAGCATCTATTTCCTCTCTTTCCCATATGAAGCCCTGGGTTGGGTGGAGTTTAATAGAATGAATCACATTATCAGAAGGTGTGAAAGCATTCTCTCTATCATAGCATGGCGCAATGTTCGCCAAATTTTTGTCAAAGGTCTGCTTAGTTATGGTATCAACCTCTGACATATAGAAACTCTGATCAGCTTCTATATTTTCTACACAACCATCGTCCCTCCAAAGTATTAACTTCTGGTGAAGGGTCGAAGGAAAAACTCTCACTCCATGAATCCATTCTCTTCCTAAAAGTAGGTTGAAGTTTGCTTTGGATTCAACCACTAGGAACAGAGTGGGTCGAACTATGCTGCCCACAGCAACATCTGCTTGGATTGCCCCCCTTGAGTGTCCTGTCTTGCCTTCATAATTTGACAAAACAATGTTATGGGCTGACAAATCACAATCATATTTGCCAATCTTGGGTAACATAAACAGAGGCATTAGATTCACAGCAGCTCCTCCATCTATCAGCACTTTGTTAACCCCAACTCCTTCAACCTTTGCTCTGATGAAAAGAGGTTTGAGATGGTTTTTCATGCCTAGGTCTGGCCTTTCGAACGTAGCCTGTTGCTCTTCGATGCAGCCATTGTTCATGACATAATAACATATTGGCTTAGGATCAGCCATTTCTAACTGGTCGAAATCAGCTTCGAGCTCAGTTACTTCTGATTGGACATCATATTCTGATGGTAATATGGAAACCACGCATATTACATCAAAATCTGGCTCAGAGTCCAGCAGATCATCATCTTCCATTTTGTTTTCATCTATTGGAGGAATGATCCTTTCTTTTGCTGGCCTTCTAGCCACTTCTTTGTATTGGCTTGTTTGAGGATTTGTTGCAGCCAATTTCTTTTGGCGTTGGAATCTACGCCATTGAGTCCTTGTCATTGGATGTTTACCCTTATAATTGTTCCTGTAAGAGTATTTGTTAGCATCCTCTGAGTAGCTTAATTTGGTGCCACTGGAGCCACCAACTTCCATTGCACCTTTGATGAATTTTATGGTTCCTTGGTGCATCCAACGTTCCACAGGGATTGATCCAGAGGGAAGAAAAGTAGGCCTTCGATTAATTTGGACCATATTATTTGGTCGAGTCAGAATGCCCTTTCCTTTATCTTGATGCTGTTTTGGGTTTGCCCCCTGTCTGTTTGCCACAGGTTGGAACTTCATAAGGCTTGCAGTAGCCTCTTTATCACAAACAGCGCTGCAACGAGCACAAAGCATCACTCCTTTGTTTTCTAGTTTGCATCTATTCAGGAAGTCAATCAAATCCTCTTCAGCACGAGGATACACCACCTTCATCTTCTCGAAGTATTCCTCTTTAGGGAATTTTTCTACCTGCACCTCTGTAACCTCCATAGCTTCGACCATCATTATAGCTTGTGGTTCAGCATAGAGAGTATCAGCACTCTGTGAAGGCTCTGGATCTGCCTTCGTGGCCTTTGGTTTCTCACCAAATTTGAGCCTTCCCTCGTTCAAAGCCTTTTGAACCAAGTCCCTGAAAAGTACACATTGTGAGGTTCTATGTCCAAGAAAATTATGGTACTTACAATAACCTCTTTTCTTTCTCATATCTAATGGAGGTATTTTATCGCCTTTTGGAACCAATATTTGGCCATCAGTAACCAATAAATCAAAAATCTCATCACATTTTGTTATATCAAAAGTGTAAGTTTTTGAAACATATTTATCATTTTTTGGTTCAACAGGGTTTTTTCCATTTGAAGGTTTTAAAAGTTTACAAGTATAAGGGGGACCAGGTTTTAATTCTGCTAGGTCTACTTCCCCTTGTTCAACATCCTCATACGAGATATCATATTCTTGGTCGCTATCATGTGTTTCCACATAAGCAACTTTTTCTTTTTTATGATACTTTGAATTTCTAGCCTTTTCTGCTTTCAAGCGTTCGACTTGTCGAACCCTATCAGCCAATTGGGCCATATCTCTTAGATGTTGGGTATCTAACTTCTTTCTGATCGAATAGTCTAGGCCACCAGCAGCCATTTCGACCAATTCATGTTCAGGCACCTGAGTAAAACATCTAGCCTTGAGTAAGCGGAATCTATTCAAATAATCATCCACAGACTCAGGAGTTTTGCGCCTGACACTTGCTAATTCTTTGAGACTTATTTTAGATTGTCCCATGTAGAATTGTTCATGGAAAACTCTCTCCAATTGATTCCAATTGAAAATTGAATGTGGAGGGAGAGTAGTAAACCATGTGAAAGCATTTTTTGTTAAAGAATTTGGGAAATATTTCATCCTTAAATTCCCATTGTTTGCAAGATCTCCTACCTCAGTCAAATACCTTGCTATATGCTCAACAGTAGATTCGCTAGTATCACCAGCAAATTTAGTAAATTTTGGGATCTTCCAACCCCTGGGTAATTCTGTTTGAAGCACATATTCTGACAGGGCAGAAACAAAATGAGGCTTATGCATGCCTATGTTTAACCCATTTTGCGCCAGGATGGTTTCGACCAAATTTGCTATGTTGTTTTGCCCAGCAAAATTATTGTTCTGGACATTTCTAACTACATCATCAGCATTTTGATTCCTATTAACCAACACAATTCCAGGATTTTGTTCGATCTGGGGCAAAGGCTGTTGCTGTGCCTGAATTTGCACTTGTGGTTCGACCACTGGCACGGGTTGTTGGATTTGGTTTATGGGGTTTACCATATTATTTGGTGCAGGCATAATGACATTATTTGGTGCTTGTGCAATTTGCAAAGGCACCACATTTTGAATTTGGGGAACTTGTTGATTAGGGCCTTGAGGGGCCCCAAAGAAATCGGCAATTCTCCCCATTTGATTGGCCAACAATTGGTAACTTTGATTTGTATTTTAAATTAATGGGTTAAATACTGTACCAATTTGTTGTGTTAACATATTGACCATATCATGATTACTTTCATCCATTTGTTGCCTCAAAGCATTTAAGGCAGTATTGGTTAATGACGGGTTAACGTTTCGAGTAGCAGAACCAGAAACTATCTGATTATTAGGAACAAATACGCCTGGTGCTGACTATGTAAATAATGTTGCACTTGTTTGCAAACCCTGCATCATACTGGTGGGCATACCATATGGGTAATTCCTACTTGTGCCTTGACCCACATATTGGGAAAAGGGTAATGAGAAAGTAGAGGAACTAGCGCCACCCCCATTAACATTTGACCTATTTGGAGAGAATTTTCCCTCCATAGCATGAGAGAAAGTCAAGATGGGTTATGTAGTGGTCGAAGGTACCACTGTAGACGTTGGCATTGTCATTGTGGCACTTACCACAGAAGATGTTGGGGCAGAAACTGTTGCCCCACTGGCGTTGGGTATAATCTCACTTATTACGGGAGAGATTATAGCCTCAGAAACGCTCGAAGCGGTTGATGCATTTGAACCGTTATTATTATTGATTCCGTTTGGATTTTCCATGTTTTGTCTTGGGTTACTTCTGGGTGGTGGTCTAACCATTTCAGGGAGTAGTTTCCCGTTTCTTAAAAGCATACACTACACACAAGACCTTTTGGAAACAATTTAAAATGCAGAACAAATTAACTACACAAACTTTGAAGAAAATTTAAACACAAAGCACACAGTCCCACTGGGCGTGCCAATTTGTTTACTGTGAAATTTGGTAAACAACGCTAGTTTGATTATTACAAGAGAGACCAACTAGTAAATCTCGGGACATAGTGCTTTTGTTTATATTTTCAAAGAGAATAGTATTCATTATTATTCTTATGTTCATAAAGTGTTGTTTTTATGTTTTTTATGTAACTTGAAATGCAAGAAAGAATGTTTACTCAATTGAATAAACAGAAGGAGAGATTGAGTCGAAAGTCAAAGGCAATTGGAATAAATGAAAGGACTGTAAATTGCATTCAAATGTAAATGATTACGGAATGAAAAGTGGTTCACATTACATACATTCTCCTTCGAGCACTCGTTTCTCGCTTTGACATGGGTACTTTGAGTTTTCTGTGGATTTTGTATAATGATTGTGACCCCTTTTTCGATCACAGAACTAAACTATTTATAGACACTAATTCCTAACTGCTAATAACGCCTAAATAATTACAGAGAGGACGCGTGTCTTTGACACGTATTTTGAATTTGAATCCCTTCTTATCTTCTGATTTAGCCGTTGTATCCATCGAAGTCGAAGTAGTAACGCTTTCCTTGAATATTTCTCTAAGTCCACATTTTGATCCTGCACTACTGAACGCTTCGACCCTATTGGAGCTTCGACCCGATCGAAAGGATCTTGAAGAAGAATACGCAATTAAAAGAAATGTTCAGTAATAGAACATTTATTGTATGTTCAAGCATGATTGATCATTAAATTCATTGGCCCTGAAAACCAAACATATTTAATGACTTTTAAAATAATCATATAATTAATCATAATTATTTTAATCATATGTTTAGAACATATTTTTACTTAGTAAAAATGTGGGCTAACAACGTGGCAGCAAAAGAAAAGGCTATACCACGGAGCAAAATCCTATTGGTGGGACGATCCTTACTTATAGAAAGAAGGTATAGATGGAGTTCTACGGCGCTGTGTGGCACAAGATGAGGCCCGCCGAGAAATGTGGCATTGCCACAGTTCATGATATGGAGGACACCATGATGCAGAATGTACAAAAGCTAAAATCTTTGCAATATGGATTCTGGTGGCCAACCTTATAACCTTATTCAACGACTGTGAAAGGTTTGTAAAACAATGCGACAGGTGTCAAAGAACAGGTAATATCTCAAAAAGAAATAAGATGCCTCAAAAAGGGATTCTGGAAATAGAACCTTTTGACTGTTGGGGCATCGATTTCATGGGACCATTCCCAGAATCTGACAACAAAATGTACATCTTAGTATGTGTCGATTATGTGTCTAAATGGGTTGAAGCATTAGCTTGCCATTCTAACGATGCTAAGACTGTTATCCAATTTTTGCAAAGAAATATTTTTTGTAGGTTTGGAACCCCAAGAGTCTTGATCAGTGATGGAGGGACACGTTTCCTAAACAAATACTTGGAGAAGGTTTTAGAGAAATATGGGGTGAAACACAAAGTATCAATCCCATATCATCCCCACACTTGTGGTCAGGTAGAGGTATCCAATCGGCAGCTGAAAAGTATCTTGGAAAAGACAATAATGACCATATGAGGTAGTCAGGGTATCTCCCTACGGGGCTGTAGAATTGTTTGACAAAAAGACAGCAACAACCTTCCAAGTTAATGGGAACATGTTGAAGATATACGAAGGAGAAGAGATACCAGAAATAGAGGAAACTCTATACCTCAAGAATGCTTAAGCATCATATGTCAGGCTCGAGACGTTAAACACGCGCTTAATGGGAGGCAACCCATCATATAAAAATTTAACAAAAATATGCATTTTACGTTTACTTTTCTAAATTTCAGGTCAAGGAGTAAGCAGGAGTTGCAGGAAGAAGCAGTCACAGATAAAGACGGTGAAGCAATTCAGCATCATGGCAACAATGTAATCTCATCAATAACATGACAAATGGGGTTATGCCACCAAAGGCACAATACCAACCAGCAAACATTACCAGCAATCCGGAGCAGAACTCTTCCTCTTCAACTACAACCATTGACCAATTACATTTTCAGTACTTTATATTTCAATAAATGAATTCTCGCTGTGTCATTTGCTGACAACCTCAACTAACTTCTAGAAAATTCAATAATTGTTCTTGTTTATTATCATGTGCATGATTCACTGTTATAGGCAGGTTGCGGCAAGAGAGTAGCAAAGTATGATTTTAATTCCACGCCTTTATACAACGAACACCAAAGGTGATTGCTCAGGAGGCACGGAAGTTTAGGAGACAGCGAGACGAGTGATGAAGCTGGTGTCTGTGAGACAAATGTTCAACTTTCAGATATACCTAAGCCATGTGAGGATTTGAGCCAAATATTTCCAAACGATATTACCACTTTCTTTCGATCTACTATGAGAGTACCGTACACTTGTTTATTTTTTAGAACTTGCTCTAATTCTCTGCTGACAAGTTGATTTAATATATATGCATTGAGGCAATTGTTTGTTATAACCCAGAGCCTTTTCAAGCCACCCTTATTATTATATTATCCTTTGCTAGCCAAATTTGAGCCGTAAAATATAATTATCCCTTTTGTTTCGGTGCCAAACCACATTACAAGCCTATAGACCAGAAAAACAATGATATAAAAGAACCATACAAAGACACATCCGGTTCTTATTCTCTGATACCAACACAAAAAAGGCACCCTAAGGAATAAGGTTGCGTACACAAAAAGGAACCAAAGTAGAACTTAACTCCATGTTTAGCCTACTATTCCCAAAAATGTCCTACCTTGACCTAAGCCATGTTATAACCCTGAAAAAGACCTCCAATAATGCATGTTTATTAAAATTTGACTGGTTGCTTAGAGTTCTTGCAAGCCCATGGTAAAATGGAAGGTTGTACGATGATTGAGAGATAACCCTTTCAATTATGAGCGAAAAATACAAATGTGAGAGAGAGAAAAAGTTGAACACGAGCTCTTGCAGACATTTGTCCGATTTGCTACTATCAACGTCTCTTGAGCCGAAGTACTAATTGAGCAAGATCACGGAGGAAAGAAAAATCAGCGGTACCATTGCTGATAAATAAAGGTTATGAAAATTCCTGTCATAATTTTGTTTACTTATTTGCTAACAATCTCGCTTGACAGCAAGTTACTTGAGGACAAGCAACGATTAAAGTTTGGGGTTGTGATGACAGGAATTCATACTTCATTTCTAGTGTAATTTTAGTAATAAATTACAGCACTTTAGACCAACTACAAGGCAAATTCCTAGAGAAATGAAGTTACTTGCGCAAGAAGCCAAGAAATTTAAGAAAAAGCTATAAAGAGCCAAAACTGTGAAGAATTGTGCTGTTCATCGTAGCACGATGACTTCCATCGTTCCACGATGGAAGCTACTTGCTGGCCAAGGAAACAACAGAAGAAAATCTGGGAAATATCTGTTCATCGTGCTACGATGGCACTCATCGTGGTACGATGACTTTACTTGGCGACCAAGTTGATGAAACGCACAGGATCAGTTATAACTTTGAACTGAATCTTCTTATCGCAGTACGATGGGCTCATCGTAGTACGATGGTAAACTGTAGCCCATTGCGAAAACTATAAATAGAGCTCCCTTTTCCTCATTTTATTCATTGAGAAACAGAGAGAACTACTAGTCTCTAGAGGAAAAGGAGGCAAAGCTCTAAGGTTAGGTTTTCTTTTATGAATTTTTATATTCTTGTAATTTAATTATGCATTTTAGTAGCTAAACCCCCTCTGGGTTAGGTGGGGAGATGATCTCCCTTATGAATGCTGGAATCATGTAAATTGGTACTAAGTTTAAATAATTGTCTATTCAGTTTTATTTATTTTATGGTCTATGTTTTATTTACGTAACCTGATTGATGTACACAATTAGGGAACGCTCTTAGGGTTGGTGATACCTAGTATACCTAGTATTGTGCCTCAAAGCCGCAACTAACCCCGATCAATAGATGATAGCTAGTAATACCTTACTATTACACTATGTCTATTAATGTTTCCCTACATTAATAACTAAGGTACCTACGAGAGCCTAACATCGATGTGTCACATACCCTAATTACTAAGTGAGTTGTTTATAAACATGCATTATTATCTTCACCAATTAACCTCTAGGTCCTAGTATCGGGCTGTTCATCTTCTAAGTGCAAAGTTCACACCTAGTTCATGATTCCGCCTCTAACCGCTCAGTTCACGACTAGTTCAGGATGTTACCGTCTCTATACACCTAGCATTATTTACTACTAGTTCCGGACCATATTAAGTCAAAACCTAATATCAATTCTATGGGCGCTCCCGCTTATCCGGCCAGATTACGAGATACGTTATTAAAGTGCAAGAAAGTAAATAACAAACATAGTTACAGAATATCATTTATTATCACTTAGACTCAACCACAGACTCCAAATATTCATAGGGGAGTTCATCTTCTCCACCACAACCTAAGGCATAATTACAAAAGACTACATATTTAAATTACAAGAATTATAACATAAATACAAAAGCCTAAAGAAAACATACCTTGCTGAGTTAGTTTTCCCGTAAGGGGATAAAACTATGCCCAATAGAGCTCCTCTGAACCTCTCCTTATAGTAGAGAGTGTTCTACTATTTCTGAATGATTTAAACAATGATTGTGAGGCTCTATTTATAGTTTTCGTAATGGGCCTCAGCAAGGTCATCGCACTGCGATGGAGTCATCGTGCTGCGATATGAAGATTCAGTTCAATTTTATAACTGATCCTGTGTGTAACATCCCAACTTTATTTAATAGAAGAATATTAAGTAGAGTCAATTATTAGAGCTTAATGGGAAAATGAGTGAACAAGTATGAAGAATTAATTAAAAAGGACACTAGTACATTAAGTGACAATTGGTAAAGAGGGACCACACCTTAATGTTAAGCCAAAGAGAGATGGAAACCATTATCACAATTTTTCCCTTTCTCCCTTCGTACCCATCACGTGAAGCAAACAACAATACTTAAGGCTAATGGGATCCACACTTATACACCTATTTGGCAATGAAAAAGAAAGACCAAAGACTATTCATTTCTCTATATTATACATAATCACTAACCACCCCCATTCATTTTTCTTGCTCCCTTCTCTCTCTCACGCCTAAAGCTCTCTCATTTCTTTCATTTATTTTCTTTACTCAACAATTGCCACACATTGTTCCCTTAATCTTATGTTAACTAGTATGCTGCCCGTGCGTTGCACGGGTTCGGCAAGATAGCATTATATGCCAATCATGGCTGATGTCAATCATGGTTGCTGTTGTTCAAAGAAGTTTATACATTTGAGGATGGTAATTATACATGATTCAGAATGAAGAAAGAAACATGATAAAATGAGCAAATAAAAGTACATTAGCAAACTAATATGCAGTACAAAAGTAAGATAAGCATGAAATCCTAAAACATCAATTTGAGATCTATATCATAAAGTAGTGTTCTGCTTGATAGAATGGCTTATGGTTTTCAGAGCTTGTTGGTGCAATTAAAGTGGTACGTAAGCCTATGAAAGGAGATATCTTCAGGTGTACTACAGTATTGTTTGAATGTTCTGTAACACCGAATTTGAGAGTGACACCATCAGATAGCCTACGTGCTCTGCACAAGTTGCGCCATTCACCAGAAATTTTGCAATTATTAGGAGAACGTCCTTCGATTTCAAGAAGACACTTCCAGGCATATCCAAGCCAGTCTACTATAGTGATATTGGAATTTTTATTAGGGAGTGCAATTTTGCCAAATCCGTTCCAAGCAAGTTTCTGCATGTTATTTATCAATTGATTAAGTGGGAGATGAAGGACTGAATAAACTGTAGCAGATGAGAAAAGATATATAGTGTGGGAGAAAGTACTAACCAGGATGCCTGATCCTACATCTGAGGGATCTAGAGTTTTCTCGAGTGTATGGATAAACCTTGAAGGAGAGACAAAGCAAGTTACAGGGCCGCTTGTAAAACATGCATTCAGCTGTTCATGTAACATTAGTTTTTGTGGAGGGTTTGTTTTAGGGTATGTTATCTCAGCTCCGGTTATTCTCCAAACTTTTATTCGAAAAAGAGTAGGATTCATATATAAAAGAGTGAGCCATCCCCCGGGATTAAGGCGGTAGAAGTGTCTTAAACGTGTCCAACCGCGAGTGAAATATATTTTTGCATTTTTTTTTTCAACACATACTTGGATCTGATTTTTGTTTGGATCTTCTAATATAACACAGTTGCTGATATATGTGCCAATATCCCTTGTTAAACATGTTGGTAACTTTGCGCGGGGCTGTAGTAAATTTGAAGTAATTAGTTTTTCTTAAATATCTGGATATGTCAAGTGAGTAACAAAAGTATGAAGAACTTACATTCATTGGATCAAACTCTACGAAGCATGTTTTTGTCATAATGGAGTAAGATTGAACAGTTGGATGTATTTCTATGAAAAACAAATAAAGATCAGGCTGCATGCATTTCTTAAGTAAGGTTTTGCAAGTAAGGTTGAAGTTATGATGTAGATCAACAAAAGTTGTTGATAGATGTAAGAATATCACGAAGCAAAAGAATAATAACATTAGTTGCAAATATATGAGAAATTTGCTGGAGACCAAAGGATGTACCTCCCAAATTAGTTAGAGTGTTTCTGTTATCTGAGTTGCTGTATTCCTGCACTGCCTGGTCAACAAAATTCATGATGCCCCGAGCAGTATCCATGATGATAATTTGAAGAGTAGTGGTATGAACAGAAGATTGGTGATAAATGGAGATAAGAGAAGATTGCATTAAATGTAATGAGAAACATGCAAGAATGTGGACAGCTGTTATTCTATTCGTATGTTGTAATGGGCAGGCTGTATTCTGTCAAAAAGTGTGATGATAAGTTGCATGCATTTTTATTGGTTTATGGAGGAGGTCATTAATTGACTGTTATATGTTGGCAGAAGAATATTTTAAAAGAATCCAAAAATGGAAAAATATATAAGTAAATAATATATGTTCTCATTAACTGAAGATTTTATTGATGATAGTAATATTTCATATAACATAAATTACATAAGATTGCGAAAAACTTCTTGATAAACTACATTGTCAGTTACATTTGTATCGTCACCATCCTCATCGGTAATTAGTATCTTCAAACCTTCTCTTGAGGTAACTCTAGACAGTGCAACGTACAATTGGCCATGGGAAAAGATAGATTGAGGAAGATATAGTCCAACATGAGCAAGAGATTGGCCTTGACTTTTGTTTATTGTCATAGCATAAGAAACACTAAGTGGAAATTGTTTGCGTTGAAATTTGAAGGGTAATCTTTTGTCTGATGGGACTAACGACAATCTTGGAATAAAGACCTTATCACCGATATTACTGCCAGATATTATTCTTGCTTCAATCACATAAGTCCCTAGCCTTGTAATTATCAATCGAGTACCGTTGCACAATCCGGAAGTCGGAACCATGTTTCTCATCAACATTACTGGAGCACCGATCTTCAACCGTAGTTTGTGATTTGGAAGACCAGAAGAAACAATGGTGTTTAGAAATTCAGGCGTGTGCACATCATCTGGGCTGTCAATGCCTGTGTCAGAATTGCATGGAGAATCATAGCTAAGGTAGGTTTTCTCCTCGCCTGGTATGCGGTCTAAAATGTATTCATTGACAGAATCAACAATTGCGTTCTTAGGTGCCAATTTTGCTCGGTTTCAAAAGAACGAAGGATCATGCATGTTACGCAATAGATTTGGATATGTGGTTTTAACTATATCTGCCATTGGATCACCAGTTGTTGGAATTAATAGATCATGGGGCATCTGCACCTTAATATAATCGTCGTCCGCATCTCCAATGCTCTCATCTCCTATTCCTAAAATCCACTTAGAAAAATGCCTTCTATCCTCTATATCCGCATCTGTGCATCCTGACAATAATCTCATGTTAGTTGTTAAGGTAAGGACTTCACAATGCCTCCATAAAGGAGAAGAATTGATAGTTGCCTTAACAATCTCATGCCTTGTTCCTTTAGGTATAACAGGAAGTATTTGTCGAAAATCACCACCAAGCACAACAACTTTACCGCCAAACGGATAACGCTTATCCTTCATTATGTCCTTCAAAGTACGATCAACGGCCTCAAAGCAATGTGTAAGACCCAAGATTTCACTGTACAGTTTTCCTAAGGAACTCTAGCGTCGGCTACGAGTTTTAGGGTTTTTGGTGAGGCGGTTTTGTGAGTATCGTCGCAAAAATGGGATTTTTGCTGAAATAGAGTCTGTTTTGTGTGTGTGCGCTGTAATTACACAGGCTTTGATCCTGTAATCCTCTTTCTTGAATTAGAAGGTTTCTGTGAAGTCAGAAACGCGAGTTTTGGATTATTCTCGTTTTTGGAAAAACGAGTAGGATTTTACCCGCTGTTGTGAAATTTTACTGATTCTGAATTCAGTGAGATTTTAGTTGGGGGTTTTATATATCTGCGTGAGGCGGGATATATTCTGAGATTAATTTTCCGAGGTGAGGAAGAAAATTACAGTCGCGGAAAAAGATTCGGCGATAAGTTTATGAATTGTTTTTATTAAAAGGTTTACGGTAGAAATTTTTTATGTTTCCGTAAAATTTATCGGTACGCGAGATACGGCTCGTTTAAGCGCGAGCTAGTGGGAGGATAAGATCACATAAGAAATATCTAGATATTTTGTGAAGAGGTGGATGGCTAGGATTTAATCTTTGAACTTTGCCTTTTGATCCAATGGTTGCCATGAACCAAGACCACTTTATAGTAAGATTTTTGGATCACTTTGGAGACTGCTTTTTCCTATGCATAAATAAAACCCAGACTTTTGACCCATGGTCTTTATTTATCAATCTGAACATTCCTGCGCTTTCAGAATTTTGAGTTTCGACTTTCTCCGTTTATTGGAAAAACGAGTAGAAAACTGTACCCGCTTCTTAGAATTTTACGGTTTCTGTTTTCCGTCGAATTTTAATTGGAGACTTTATATATCGACGCGAGTTGGAATCTAGTTTCAGAATATTTTTGGGAGCCAAGGAAATAAATTTCAGTCGGAGAATAAAGTTTAGCGATAATATTTGGAAACGGTTTACGACGGACGTTTATTTGTGAGATTTTGTATTTTTGAGATTTCCGTCCGTTAGCGAGGTGCGACTCGCCGAGAGCAAACGCGACGAGCTGAGCGGCGTAAAGGAGATATTTGTTCAAAAAGCAATCATGAGCTATTTGATCCATTGGCTAGGGTTTTGTCTTGCAACTTTAATTTTAATCCAATGGCCTAGATTGCACAAGACTTTGGGTGAATAGTAAGGAGGTTTAAGTGTTTTGTCTTGGAGCAAAATCATAAATACTCCCTTCCTCTCTTCTTGCTCGGCCGAACACTCTCACCCACCCTAACCAACTCAAAATTTTCTCTTCCTCTCAAGAACTTGCTTGGATTTGTGCTAGGATCATCAAGCTCTTGGATCATCTTCTTCATCTTGAGGTAATTAGACCTCTTCCTTCCCTTATTTCTCATGAAAATCTCTTGAATTTTGAAGTTTCACAATTTTGTTCTTGAGTAGAAAAATGTTAGAATTTAATTTTGTTTCCATAGATGTGTTCATAAGGGTTGTTAGTACACATGATTGAAAACATGAGTTGATTCTATGGTTTAATCTTGTTCTTACAAATTTTTAGTAAGGGTTTTGAAGAAAAATTTGAAAAGGATCATAAATTTGATTTGTGTTGTAAGATTTTGGTTTTGAAGTTAGAATTGAGCTTTTAAACAAAATGGATTGTTGAATATGAATTTTGTTTCGAAAAATAAGAAAAAAATATTTCTCGTGTTCTTGAGCGACTCGAAGAACATAATTTAGAAAAAATTTATTTCGAGTTTCAAAAAGAGTCGGGTATACGATCGAATATCGTTACGAGCTAACATATGTGGTTAGGGTTTCAAATGAAGAAAAATTGTGTAGGGTTGCCCTTTTGCCTCATTTGGCCGTGGCAATCATATAGGGTTCGAGGAATCGAATTTCGAAAATTGTTTAGAGGCAAATTGCTTCCCATGATCATTGTTTAAATGTTTGATTAGTTATGGGATGTTTTGTAAAGAAAAATGATTTCTTGCCTTAAGAAAAACTTATTTGAGATTTTTCGAAAATTTGCGATTCGACTCGATAATTTCTAAATCGCTTTGATAAGTGCTAGTTAGGTATTATGGGATATTACCATGCATTTAGAAGTGGAAAATTTTGAATGGAAGGGTGTTTTGAAAGATTTTGGCCGTGGCCTTCTCTTGTGTGGGGTAGAAATTTCAAAATTTTTCTAAGTCCACAATTGTGTGAAAATTTTGTATGTGTTGGATAATCCTAGTTTTGAAGAAAAATGAGTATAGGAAAGGTTGTTAGGAAGAAAAAAATGTGTAACTTGTAACGCAAGAAAACTTCGATTTTTTTCATAGAAATATTTTTGAAAAGTTTTAGTTGTGTTTCAAATGGTCTTGTTGTGTGTGAAACAAGTCCTTGAGGTGGAGAAATCCAAAATGGTTTTAGTTTATGATTTGAAAACAAAATGAATTTCGTGTTATAAAAATAGTGCAATTTACTTCGTGAATTTTTAAACACTATGAGAATAACCTGAAATCCTTGAGGGATAGCTTTAGGGAGTACCTTAGACCCCTCTGGAGTTTTGAGAGCGAGTTTCGTTTCGTTAGGATAAACGAGGAGTATTTTATTGATGTTACGCTACATTTATTTTAGGTAGCGTGTGTTGTAGAATTTCGCGGAATAGAGTAACGGAAGCTTGCCGAGGTAAGGGCATCACTTTATTTCTGTCTTTTCACTGAGTTATAACATGTTCGTTGGTTATTTTCGGTGATGCGTGTTTGTGTGTTTGGCATGTATGTGTTATGTATTCTCGTGATGAGAAAGTGTTTACAATACTTGCGCTGTTTACATATGATTATGAGAATATATGTATGAACAGGTGTTTGGAATACATATGATGAGAAATGTATGTATGTTATGTTTGGTTTACATATGCTAGAGAGGTATGTATTCATTGCATTAGCATATATGGGGAAGCGTATGCTCATGCATTTGGTAGTTGCGTGCACGGTGTGGTGATCGGGAGAGCCCACCTTTTTATTCGTAGTGATCGGGAGAGCTACGAGATGTTTGTTGAGATCGATACGTAGTGATCGGGAGAGCTACGGGGTGTGGTGATCGGGAGAGCCCACTCTAATCCTTGTAGTGATCGGGAGAGCTACGGGATTTTATTGATACTTATGGTCGGGGTGTGGTGATCGGGAGAGCCCACTCTAATCCTTGTAGTGATCGGGAGAGCTACGGGATTTTATTGATACTTATGGTAGGGGTGTGGTGATCGGGAGAGCCCACTCTAATGGTTCGTAGTGATCGGGAGAGCTACGGGGTTCCATTAGTATTGTTAGTAGGGGTTGGACCTACGATTCCGGAATTCATGCATGTGGCGAACCAGTGATTGGTTGTCACGCTCATTGTAGAAGTCTGCATTAGGCTTTGTGTGCATTATTTATATAAGCCGTTGGTGGAAATTACTTTGTGTTTAAAGAGCTTTCTCTGTTGGTATTTGTGGAAATTTGTTATGTGTACATCTTTCGCACCGAATATATATATATATACTTTTATTTTGTGGTGACCCTTTCTTTCATTTGCGGGCTCATCCCACCCAGATGATGGGTTAGGTCGTGGTGACGACGGTGGCTGTTCCGGGTCCCAGTGAGATGTTGGAGCTTTAGCTTAGTTAGACTATGCGCCGGTGTGGGTTGTACACCGTGCTTTTTGGGTTAGGCAGAGAATTCTAACTTGTGCTATTGTAAGTATTTGAATACTTAGACTTGGATTGTAATTATTCAGGAATACACTTTGCTTGTCGAAGCACCTTATGGTAATGAGTTCTTTTGTATGTTTAATGCCGGCTCTCACAGTTTGTATGCGCGCTCTGTTTTGTTTAAAAAAAATAAAATAAAAAATAATGCCCCTTTTTAGTCTTTGAAAATCGGGGTGTTACATTGTGGTATCAGAGCCCGGCTTTAAATCTTCAAAGGGAAAGTGTATACCTGAGTAGTTAGTCCAGAGTCGGTTAGAACATAGCTAGAGTCGTGTCAGCTCTAGTGTTTGTTTTGTGTCGGGTTATGGGTTGGTAATCCGTGAGTGAGTTTTCTGTCGGAGTTCAGGAATGTTTGGATAAGGATCTGACCAATAGAACTTGGTATGTGCAGTAGTAAGAATGCCTCCAAGAAGGGCACCTGCAGCCCCTACGGCGGATGATGCGGATACATACCATATGGCTTATGCCATGAATACGATGGCAGCTGCTGTGGCTGCTCAAACCCATGCGAAGGCGCAGAGGGATTTGGAAAAGCGTGAGAGGGAGATCATTGCTGCTGGATTTAGGCTTCTCACCAGTTTCAACCATCAGGCTCCTCCTAAGTTCAGTGGGGAGGGAGGTCCTGACATTGCAGATTTGTGGCTCCAGGCGATTGAGAGGATCTTTGGGGCAATCCATTGCCCGGAAGTAGAAAAGGTAACCTTGGCTACCTATCAGTTGCAGGGTAGTTCTGAGTATTGGTGGAGGAACACCAGGTTCTTGATGGAGGCTGTTTATGAGGAAATAAATTGGGAGAACTTCAAGAGGAGGTTCTTAGCTAAGTACTTTCCCGAAACTGCGAGGGAAAGATATGGAGAGGAATTTCTTCAGCTACGTCAGGGGGGCATGAATGTTGAAGCATATGCCAAGAAGTTTGAATCTCTATCCCGTTTCTTCCGCTTCTTTAGGGATGGGATAGATGAGAACTATATGTGTCGTCGCTTCCAAGAAGGGCTGAGGTACGAACTGCAGGATGCGGTTGTGCCATTGGGTATTCGACAATTTCAGGTCTTGGTAGAGAAGTGCCAAGAGATAGAGGATATGAGAAACAAGCGGGTGAACCGCCAAGGTAGTTTTAGTGCTGGAGGGCCAAGTCGTTCAAGTGGTTCAAGTCAGGATAGTGAGGGGCAAAGGAATAAGCCTTATAGCCGTCTCCAGGATAATCAAGGACCGACTCGGTCTGTGAACACAGGAACTCGGGGAAATCAAAGTGGAGGGAGGCTGACTTGCCGGAGATGTGGTCAAGAGGGCCATTATGTGAATGATTGTCAGAGCCCAGGAACTGTTTGCTACAACTGTCAGAGGCCGGGTCATTTTTCTAGAGATTGCAAGGCCCCAAGGGCAGAGCCGTCGGATGATGTGACACGAGGAACTCGACCCGCGGCTAGAGGACGTGTCTACTGTATGGGCACTAGAGTGAGCGGTCAGACCGGTAAGGCCATGCAGCGGGATTGCCAGATTGCAGGTAACACTTTACTGCATTGATTGATGTTGGGGCAACCCACTCTTGCATGTCTTGGTGTGTACTTTTGCTTGGAATTGTTTGTTTTGGCCTTTGCTTTTGTTTTGAATGTTCTACTATATAAAGGACTTAGTAGTAATGTCTAGCGTGTTGCACGGTTAGTGGTAATTTGGAATGATGTGCGTCACACGTCAAGGGTCAGCGGACCCAGTGTCGTTTTGGAGGTAATGTGAACGTATAAGGAACCGATTCTGAGGAATTGGGGATCTGGATAAAGGGAGTCCAAGAGGAGTAGATGTTATAGTTTGGCAAGTGCCAAGACTATGAGGAGTTGTAATTACCAACCGGAGGTTGGGATGGTATTATTTAAGTCGTGTTTGGAAAGAGATTCGTATGTGAGCAGACGATTCGGCATATTCACTAAGTTGCGGACTTATGGATATTGGTAGAGCGGGAAATTCTTCTATAGAGAAGACAACTTGTTCGGAATGTAATGGTTTTGGTGGTACCTGCCGTGGTGGCATTGTATTACTGTTGAATGATGTTCAACGGATGTTTCATGAGTGGAATCATGAGAGCTTGAGCGACGTAGTTCGAGTGTTGTGTCTTACGAATACAAGGTCAAAAGGGAATGTTAGTCGTTGGAAAGCTATGTTAAGAGTAAGTAAGAGAGAAGCACACGAGCATGTGGCTTATGTCAATTAAGGATTGGCGAAAGGAATTGACTCACACATAATTTGGAAAATTATGATTGTGCGAGAGTTGTAAGGATTCAAAGGCACCACCTAAATGAATGTCATGGCGGTGTGTGTATGGAATGTGGATATAAAGGGTGAACAATTGTCTAATGGCAAAGTTAAGTGAAAGCATGAGAGTCCAAGTAACGTGTTTTGGGCAAATTGGTCTCATTGACGAGATCGAGATCGTAAGAGATCAAAGGAAACCTTAAGGAAAACCTCGAAGGATTTGTGGAATCCTTGTACCTTGGAGGACCATGAGCACAAGTGGAATGAAGTATCACTTAAGTTTGGTAAAGATGGTCTAAACCACCATCATGATTGTCGACTATTTATTGACAAATTGAGGAACTGATCATCCTTAATCTCTTGTTAATAATAGACGGGATCATGTTGACTGGAATTGACTAGTTTTGCTAGCTTTGGTGATGCGCAGAGAGTTTCAGTGTTTCTTTTTGAAGGGTAGCCAGTCACTGCTGCGCGCGAACCTAGTGGTTTAGGCTACGTCGCGGAGGCAAAAGAGGTGACTTTGGAAATTTTGTGTGCGGACCTTTGAAAATTTGAGGAACTCGAGGTTGTGAACCTCTGTTGTGAGGTTAATTTTTGAGTGGTGCACTCGTTGAGAGTTGCGGTTGGTGCACGGTTGTGCTAGTGTGTTGGTGAGAGTATCTGTGTGATTTCGCCCGGTGTTAGCATCTGTGTGGCTACACCTAATCCTGAGGGATTTTGCTGTATTAGGGATGGTAATAACCAGTTGGGTTGTTACTCTTACCTTTAGTTTCGAGGACGAAACTTCTTTTTGGAGGGTAGTAATGTAAGACCCAAGATTTCACTGTACAGTTTTCCTAAGGAACTCTAGCGTCGGCTACGAGTTTTAGGGTTTTTGGTGAGGCGGTTTTGTGAGTATCGTCGCAAAAATGGGATTTTTGCTGAAATAGAGTCTGTTTTGTGTGTGTGCGCTGTAATTACACAGGCTTTGATCCTGTAATCCTCTTTCTTGAATTAGAAGGTTTCTGTGAAGTCAGAAACGCGAGTTTTGGATTATTCTCGTTTTTGGAAAAACGAGTAGGATTTTACCCGCTGTTGTGAAATTTTACTGATTCTGAATTCAGTGAGATTTTAGTTGGGGGTTTTATATATCTGCGCGAGGCGGGATATATTCTGAGATTAATTTTCCGAGGTGAGGAAGAAAATTACAGTCGCGGAAAAAGATTCGGCGATAAGTTTATGAATTGTTTTTATTAAAAGGTTTACGGTAGAAATTTTTTATGTTTCCGTAAAATTTATCGGTACGCGAGATACGGCTCGTTTAAGCGCGAGCTAGTGGGAGGATAAGATCACATAAGAAATATCTAGATATTTTGTGAAGAGGTGGATGGCTAGGATTTAATCTTTGAACTTTGCCTTTTGATCCAATGGTTGCCATGAACCAAGACCACTTTATAGTAAGATTTTTGGATCACTTTGGAGACTGCTTTTTCCTATGCATAAATAAAACCCAGACTTTTGACCCATGGTCTTTATTTATCAATCTGAACATTCCTGCGCTTTCAGAATTTTGAGTTTCGACTTTCTCCGTTTATTGGAAAAACGAGTAGAAAACTGTACCCGCTTCTTAGAATTTTACGGTTTCTGTTTTCCGTCGAATTTTAATTGGAGACTTTATATATCGACGCGAGCTGGAATCTAGTTTCAGAATATTTTTGGGAGCCAAGGAAATAAATTTCAGTCGGAGAATAAAGTTTAGCGATAATATTTGGAAACGGTTTACGACGGACGTTTATTTGTGAGATTTTGTATTTTTGAGATTTCCGTCCGTTAGCGAGGTGCGACTCGCCGAGAGCAAACGCGACGAGCTGAGCGGCGTAAAGGAGATATTTGTTCAAAAAGCAATCATGAGCTATTTGATCCATTGGCTAGGGTTTTGTCTTGCAACTTTAATTTTAATCCAATGGCCTAGATTGCACAAGACTTTGGGTGAATAGTAAGGAGGTTTAAGTGTTTTGTCTTGGAGCAAAATCATAAATACTCCCTTCCTCTCTTCTTGCTCGGCCGAACACTCTCACTCACCCTAACCAACTCAAAATTTTCTCTTCCTCTCAAGAACTTGCTTGGATTTGTGCTAGGATCATCAAGCTCTTGGATCATCTTCTTCATCTTGAGGTAATTAGACCTCTTCCTTCCCTTATTTCTCATGAAAATCTCTTGAATTTTGAAGTTTCACAATTTTGTTCTTGAGTAGAAAAATGTTAGAATTTAATTTTGTTTCCATAGATGTGTTCATAAGGGTTGTTAGTACACATGATTGAAAACATGAGTTGATTCTATGGTTTAATCTTGTTCTTACAAATTTTTAGTAAGGGTTTTGAAGAAAAATTTGAAAAGGATCATAAATTTGATTTGTGTTGTAAGATTTTGGTTTTGAAGTTAGAATTGAGCTTTTAAACAAAATGGATTGTTGAATATGAATTTTGTTTCGAAAAATAAGAAAAAAATATTTCTCGTGTTCTTGAGCGACTCGAAGAACATAATTTAGAAAAAATTTATTTCGAGTTTCAAAAAGAGTCGGGTATACGATCGAATATCGTTACGAGCTAACATATGTGGTTAGGGTTTCAAATGAAGAAAAATTGTGTAGGGTTGCCCTTTTGCCTCATTTGGCCGTGGCAATCATATAGGGTTCGAGGAATCGAATTTCGAAAATTGTTTAGAGGCAAATTGCTTCCCATGATCATTGTTTAAATGTTTGATTAGTTATGGGATGTTTTGTAAAGAAAAATGATTTCTTGCCTTAAGAAAAACTTATTTGAGATTTTTCGAAAATTTGCGATTCGACTCGATAATTTCTAAATCGCTTTGATAAGTGCTAGTTAGGTATTATGGGATATTACCATGCATTTAGAAGTGGAAAATTTTGAATGGAAGGGTGTTTTGAAAGATTTTGGCCGTGGCCTTCTCTTGTGTGGGGGAGAAATTTCAAAATTTTTCTAAGTCCACAATTGTGTGAAAATTTTGTATGTGTTGGATAATCCTAGTTTTGAAGAAAAATGAGTATAGGAAAGGTTGTTAGGAAGAAAAAAATGTGTAACTTGTAACGCAAGAAAACTTCGATTTTTTTCATAGAAATATTTTTGAAAAGTTTTAGTTGTGTTTCAAATGGTCTTGTTGTGTGTGAAACAAGTCCTTGAGGTGGAGAAATCCAAAATGGTTTTAGTTTATGATTTGAAAACAAAATGAATTTCGTGTTATAAAAATAGTGCAATTTACTTCGTGAATTTTTAAACACTATGAGAATAACCTGAAATCCTTGAGGGATAGCTTTAGGGAGTACCTTAGACCCCTCTGGAGTTTTGAGAGCGAGTTTCGTTAGGATAAACGAGGAGTATTTTATTGATGTTACGCTACATTTATTTTAGGTAGCGTGTGTTGTAGAATTTCGCGGAATAGAGTAACGGAAGCTTGCCGAGGTAAGGGCATCACTTTATTTCTGTCTTTTCACTGAGTTATAACATGTTCGTTGGTTATTTTCGGTGATGCGTGTTTGTGTGTTTGGCATGTATGTGTTATGTATTCTCGTGATGAGAAAGTGTTTACAATACTTGCGCTGTTTACATATGATTATGAGAATATATGTATGAACAGGTGTTTGGAATACATATGATGAGAAATGTATGTATGTTATGTTTGGTTTACATATGCTAGAGAGGTATGTATTCATTGCATTAGCATATATGGGGAAGCGTATGCTCATGCATTTGGTAGTTGCGTGCACGGTGTGGTGATCGGGAGAGCCCACCTTTTTATTCGTAGTGATCGGGAGAGCTACGAGATGTTTGTTGAGATCGATACGTAGTGATCGGGAGAGCTACGGGGTGTGGTGATCGGGAGAGCCCACTCTAATCCTTGTAGTGATCGGGAGAGCTACGGGATTTTATTGATACTTATGGTCGGGGTGTGGTGATCGGGAGAGCCCACTCTAATCCTTGTAGTGATCGGGAGAGCTACGGGATTTTATTGATACTTATGGTAGGGGTGTGGTGATCGGGAGAGCCCACTCTAATGGTTCGTAGTGATCGGGAGAGCTACGGGGTTCCATTAGTATTGTTAGTAGGGGTTGGACCTACGATTCCGGAATTCATGCATGTGGCGAACCAGTGATTGGTTGTCACGCTCATTGTAGAAGTCTGCATTAGGCTTTGTGTGCATTATTTATATAAGCCGTTGGTGGAAATTACTTTGTGTTTAAAGAGCTTTCTCTGTTGGTATTTGTGGAAATTTGTTATGTGTACATCTTTCGCACCGAATATATATATATATACTTTTATTTTGTGGTGACCCTTTCTTTCATTTGCGGGCTCATCCCACCCAGATGATGGGTTAGGTCGTGGTGACGACGGTGGCTGTTCCGGGTCCCAGTGAGATGTTGGAGCTTTAGCTTAGTTAGACTATGCGCCGGTGTGGGTTGTACACCGTGCTTTTTGGGTTAGGCAGAGAATTCTAACTTGTGCTATTGTAAGTATTTGAATACTTAGACTTGGATTGTAATTATTCAGGAATACACTTTGCTTGTCGAAGCACCTTATGGTAATGAGTTCTTTTGTATGTTTAATGCCGGCTCTCACAGTTTGTATGCGCGCTCTGTTTTGTTTAAAAAAAAATAAAAAATAATGCCCCTTTTTAGTCTTTGAAAATCGGGGTGTTACACAATGCATGTGCATCATTGGCGCCTCATCCCATATAATCAGTTTCGCGCGCCGTATCAGTTCAGCTGAAGGGTCCTTGGGTCCTATCTCACATGTTGAATATTCATCAATATTAATAGGAATGGAAAATCGTGAATGGGCCGTTCTCCCGCCAGGAATCAGTAAAGCAGCAATGCCACTTGATGCAACTGTGAGAACGATTTCTCCTTTTGACCGCAATGCAGTGGACAATGCTCTCCAAATATATGTTTTACCAGTGCCACCATAGCCATACAAAAAGAAGAAACCTGGTTTTCTTTTATCAACCCTATTAATGATTGTGTCATATATTCTTTTTTGTTCAGCAGTCATAGTGGACATCAGTGTACTGTGTTCTTTGGATAAAGATAATCTATCATAATTTAGTTCATCATAGACTAGTCTATTTCCAACGTCACACAGTAATCCATCTTCTGGTTGAGGCATGCCGGCATAGTCCTTCAAGCTCTTTCCACCACATTGCAACACTTTTTCAATTTCAGCCAAGGCATAGTTTTGAAGTTGTTCAGGAGTTAAAACCAAGTCTGCAAAATTTAACAACGAAAACGAATATTATTCTAATGAAAAGTCAATATAATAACACCATCAAGATAGAATTGTACACAAAGATAATTTACCAGGAATACAGTGCATGCGCCTTTGCTTTCGTTGAATATCATCGCTCAATTCCTCCCAAGTACTATTCCACACAGTTCGTGGTTGATGCAATTGATTTGAGAGCAGCAGTGCTGCAAATAAACTACGGAGATAGAAACCACTTCCCCAAAAACTGGCCTCCTTGATTGCTTGGACAAACTCTCTGTCATCATCCATCAAGCCTAATGCAAAACAAACATCCTTGTAATTGCTGTATTTAACATTATTAACTGTCATAAGTTCATCGTAAGATGTAGGACCTCTTGCATACCCAAGCAAGGTCCTGAGATAGAACTTTGGACCAGATCCAGGAGGAACATAATGGAGTCGTCCGATGGAGAACCCTTGCTTCCGCGGTTTCCATTCACGTGTATCCTTCTTCCACACGAATTTTGTAGGAAATTCAGCATATGTGAGTTCCCGTGCATAAGGATACTTTTTGTTTGCCTCCATCCAAGCTATAAATTTTGTCCGCTTAGCATACGCTTTAGAGACAATGTCCTCTATAGAAGCATCATCCGGGAAAATGATAGATTGTTCATTTTCAATATGAAAATCTAATCTTTCAACGGACGGGTCTCTATAATTGACATCAAAAACAAAAATCCTCCAAACAGCTTCGCATGCAGATAAATACCTACAGTCATAATACATTTTTATCTCATCCAATACCCGAGGATTATCCTTATTGTTGGAAGCATGGTAAAATCTAGCGGTTACCCGGTCATGTCCCTTGTTGACATATTTAAATAAGTACTTGATGGATCGTGATTGATTGCACCATTCAACATTGATATGAGCATTATATTTCAATAACAGATATTTGTTGTACGGAACAACAAATCTATTGTCAGCAAATGCTTTGCCTTTTTTAACACACATTCAATTGTCTCTTCTCCTATACACTGGATAACCTTCAGGGTCAATAACTGTAGTATTAACAAACTTCTTTGGATAATATTTAGCACATCTTCCCTTTTGCATGCATGGAGAATTTGTGCCTGGAATACTACAGGGACCATGTATCATGAGCGATGTGACAATTTGAAATAGCTCAGGTTCCTTATCCTTATCTGGGATTTCTGCAGATATTATTTTATCAATCTTTTGAGGCTGATCAATCTTAGAAGTTGCTTTCAAAAAAACCAAGATATGGGCATGAGGAAGCCCCCTCTTTTGAAACTCTATTGTATAAACAACTGCATCACAATTAAATTCATATGAATAATTTCGCAACTTATAAAAATAAATTAATATGAGTCGCATGAGAATGTTAACAATAACAGACTAATACCTGCTTGAGTTTGACCAAAAATGTGTCCTTTCTTGATATCTTTTAAAAGTTGATCGAGTTTGATTTTGAAGAGTCGACTCACCAGATCAGGTCGATCAGCAGGTGTCAACCGATGCGCTTTCAAAAAATCCACAACTTCGGGCCATTTATGGTTGCAAGTGAATGTGATAAATAAATCGGGATATCCAGCCCAAGAACATATAGCCATAGCATCCTGGTAGTTTTGTATCATATATCTGGCTCCTCCGACAAAACTTGCGGGCAAAACAACTCGCTTTTCGGTATTAGATACATCGATATCTCCTCGAAGAATTGCTTCAGTCAGTCCTTTGTACATATCAGCTCTAAGATCTTGTTGATGGTCCTTCAAGTATTTCAATCGTGCAGATTCTATGGTGCTAAAAGAGTCAACCAAAAATTGATGGAAAAGTCTCCTTGAAAAAACAATAGTTGAGGCATCTGGCTGCCTTTGCTGGATTCTATGCCCAACCCATTCTAAATGGGTTATGAATTTCCTCTTTCTTGTTTCTTTTCTCGGGTTGTCTCTAAACTCAATGTCCCTTCTATACCCATCTTCTCCTCTTGGAAATAACAAAGGATACTGCAATGGCCAGTAAGAAGGTTGAAAGGTAGAAATCCGCTTTAGAAGACCAGATTGAGTTTCAACAATTACATCCCTCTCAGGATTCTCACCATCAAAGTCACCAACAATTAAAGCTGCTACCTCAGATGCAGTTGGGAGATTATACCTCCTACCATCACGTCCACTCTTCCCCAATATTCTAAGCTTAATAGAAGGAGGATTATGTGAATGAAGTGTATCACGAATTCTGTTGTATGTATGAACATATTGATTACCACAGTTGTCAAGAGCTTCCCTTATTTCCCTAACAATTGAAGATCTAAATGCCATAGAGTCTTCTTCCATCCTGAAAAGTAAAAGATCACGGTTACTATACATCAAAAGAATCCAATAAATATAAGCATGATATTGATGCAAGTTTAGTAAACCTACCCAACAGCTGCCATTCTGTTTGGTATCTCGTTGGCGGTGTCATATATATATAATTGTGCGAACTTAGGTGATTCTCCTGGCATTGGCAATAGGCTCCCAATATGATGGTAGTTTTCACCATTCATTACAAATATAGGAGGAGAACGACCATCATTCAAAGTCGTGTCAATTTTGCCACCAATAGATGTGAAAGCAAACATACTGTTAAAAGATCTAAGATTCTCTAAAAAAAATTTGCTTCTCCGATCATGCGAGTGATATAAACGATGCAAAGGTTCAGGTAAACGTTCGCATGGCACAAGTTCAATATCTCCTTGGCTACAACAGAGGGAAAACCTTGGATTTTTTTTTGGACTTTTCTTGATCCGTTCCTCGAGCCACATCAATGCACCACAGTGTTGACAAACACATTTTGGCTGGCCAATATTTGAATATCCACCTGGTCCATTGTATGTACAAATATGTATAATATTAATATTGTGCTAGTATAATAAAACAATTACAATTGGATAAACTTTATATTCATAGGCTGTAAGATTTTACTTGTATTAGACATGCGAGATTCGTAGTTGCTATCATCATCACTATCCAGATCAGAGTCACTGCTTCCCAAATCTGCATGCAAATATGGCTTGTCATAATAGAACACAGTAGTATGAGGTATCAGTTATAAAGATAAAACAAATTCGTTAGGAAATAGTACCAGAATTGGATGGTATATCAATTTCCTCGCAATTGGTTGTGCACACCGTTTGGTTGACTGCATTGTTTAGGTCCAATAAATCCGGACGATCTGTGATTCATGTGCATGTGTTGATTTTTTAAAACAGTCAAGAAGTGAGTTCTAAAAAACCATAACCAAATCCATTTTAAGGCTAGAGGAATTGATGGCAGGTAAATGTAAAATTAGACGGCCAGTAGATAATACCGGAGTTGCATGGTAAATCAAGGGTGTCGCAATTGGTTGTGTACATTATTTCGTTGTTGACACTGGTCGAGTTTGATAAAACATAATGATCTGAAAGAAATATGACTGCATGAAGAATTATATTGCAAGAAAAAAATTAAGAATATGGCCAGAAAAAATTTAATACCAGGATTGCATGGTACATCAAATTCTTCAGAACTGGTTGTACATATCATCTGATGATCTGCAAGGTTGTTTACAAAACATATAAGGCTGAAATAAATGTCATGGATGATATATGAGGCAGCTAGATCCATACAAAAGAAGTTTGACATAAATTAGTTGAGATGCAAGGAGTAATAGAAGGAAATGATAGGTGTAAAGTAGTACCCGATGATTGAGAAGTGCTGGTAAAAAAACATCGTTCTGGTGTTCTCAGTCTTTTGGAAGATTTCTCTGCTATTGAATCCATCTTGAGACTAAGTGTGGCCATGCATGTGAGAACAGTATCTTATTGGCATTGGGATGATAGGAATTGGTCAGAATATCATCCAACCCAAGCATGACACATGGATGGAATCAAAATTATAGCATGCATGGTATTTATTAAGATGCTTATATATTGAAGAAATATTTGGTTGATTATTGAGTGGCATAACATGTTCAACACAGAATATTTGGTTGATTATTGAGTGGCATAACATGTTCAACACAGTTACTGCATGTATGGATTTACAGAATTATAAATTAGTAAGATTGGTAAACTTGTAAAAAGATATTGTATGCATAGTATTTATGGAGATCCTTACTTGTTGTTTAGATATTTATATGAATGGAGTGTACCAATTGAAGTTGTGGCAATTCTAAAAGAGCAACCAAATAGTGACAGGAAACACATTTTAACACATTATATATTAAGTCTAGTGATACGGATTAATACAAAGATCTTACACAAAACTTAATTAAAAACATAGCACTGTTTGACAATTAAATTATTCTGGCTCCTTTCTAAACCTAAAGGAGTACTGACTCCTCTATGAACCTAAAGGAGACTTGCACAACACGCAAACAAAACACAACTATGAGCATGGTTGAAGCATACAAACAATCCATGTGCTCAGACACAAAACAACTAAAAACAGTAGACAATACACTTATAATAAACAAAGAGGAGGTGCATATTCAAATGATTCATTTATGGCCTTCGCTCTTCACGCATGACATCCTAGGTTCCTTTGGCGCGACAATCTCCCATCCATCAACATCAATAGATCTCTTGCCAACATACTTGGCTGATGAAACTTGAGCTGGATCAACAGGAGGAAGTTCTCCAGAAGCATGATATGGTTCTTTGGCAATAGATGCACCGGCAACTTCAACACTGGACAATTTCTTCCCAACTGATCGGGTTACAATATGGCTTGGTGGTGTGATACAATTTGTATTAGGAGCAGCTGGTTCTTCAGCGACAGTGGTTGGTTCCTTAGCAACACATGGTTCAAGTCCTTTTTGGCCGACAGATGCTTTTCCAGCAGATTTAGTGGCTGACATGGGGGATGGGCTAACATCCTTAGCAATAGGGGTATCACAATCATCCACAATAGGCAGCTTCCTTCCAACAGATTTTTTTCCAATGCTCTTAGTCGGAGACTCAGATTCTTTGGTAGAAGGTGACTCAACACCGTCAATGTTCGAGGTATTTGCTTTAGATACCTTGCTTGTTGGGGTGGTGGCTCCATCAGGTAAGGCCACAACCTTGTTGCATGTTGATTCATCGCCATCTAAATCACCCTGGAGTAAGAATTGATGGGATAATTAGATTCATAAAATGATGCATAATCAAAGTCAATGATATATAATCTAAATAGTCGAGAACATACCAAGTAAACATCATCTAATAAAGCATGATTTCCATCATCACCAAGCTAATCAAACAAAAAGAAAATAGAATCAGTAACATGGAACTATCTCAAAGTAAAAACAGTGCAAACAAATTATAATTGGATGTTAAATAAAATGTACATTGATTCCATAAAGAGTGGTGAAACGATTGATGACTTCTTCGTCGTAAGACAACTTTTTCACGGTATAACCGCGCCAGTTGCGAAATAAATTGGCATCGGTAACCTCCACTTTAAAAAGCATACGCTTGTTAACAAAGACATCCAGCTCATGTGGATAAGCATCAGAATTAGACCCCTATCAAAATGTTTGGAAGTGCAAACATATATGAATAATCGAAACACCTTGCAATAGTAAAACAGAAAGTGAATGAGACATTACCCTGTTCATAGTATCTAGAAGATCTTGTGCAGTCCTTCCTATAAATTGAGTAACCACACGATCAAACATTATAAAAGTTATTGAGCCTGTATCATCCATAACTTGAAGATTGACCTTGAACCTGGACAATTGAAAGATCAAAAAACACAGTACTCAATTAATAATAATGGACAATCAATCAACAAAAAAGAACAATAAAAACAGCAAGTTCAATACCTAGGAATTGCAGTCCTTGGCATGTTGCATTTAACGCAGTAAAGTTGGCCTCCCATGAAAGTGATCCTCGATGCACACTTTGTGCATGCTTGATAAAACCAACCTGACTCATTATCAATCTCACATGCCCAAGCTAAAACAGTGCCATAACATTTCTGGGAGGACAAAATCCAAAACTCAGTAAATACAAATTCATTGTAATGGTAGACTCAAATCCAAAACAAAATATAACCTCGGTGGATTCAATTAAATCCTCAATGGTCATTCTTCGAGTTTGCATTAAATCATCAGCAACGCTCAGCACAGCTGGACCAGATACTTGACTAAGAACCTGGGTTAATTCCACATTTGCATCATTCATCCTACATGCAAGAAAGGTAAACAGTTGGGAATGGAATTGTAGCTAATGGATTTCAAAAAATATCAAGTAAGTTTATCACCTTTGTATATAATCTGTGACTTCAGGAATATCTGCATTAAGCATCAACTTGGTCCCATAGAAAGCATTTGAAATTCCCATAACCCCTAAATAAATCAACAACAATAAATTAATCCAGATCCAAGCTAAAATCTCAAAAAGGAGATACAACAATATGTGCACATCCTCACCAAGATACTTTTTTAGTTTGCAAAGTTGTATTATAATTACTACTGGCAGGGATGGATCATGAGAGTCCAAGAATCGCTGCATTAATAAAGCATAATCATCCCATAGAGTGCAATGTATTCTATTGCCTCTATAACAACATAAATTTGAACGTGTTAGAAAAATACATGTGATTATTTTGCAAGCGAGCTCTAGGAAATATTGCAAGGAAGATATTGCATCAATGATCTTACTTATCTTTCCATTTTTCTCAGTTTCTTTTATGTCATTCTTTTCGACAACATGTCCAATAACATCTACAATAGATAAATCATAGCGACTCAAAGAAAAGACAAAACGATGGACTTAAGTAATGAATACGGATCAATGAGATGGAAATATTACCAAGCAGTTGATCCTCATTTGTCTTGGATAGAATTTCATCAAAAGGCATAAAATCAAAATGATTTTGGGGGATCTCAGTCCCAGATATTCTGAAAACTTTAGTCCTACGCATAAAATTAAGTTTGTGTTTGTGAAGAGTGCTTCTGAAAGCAACATCGTTCTTGGCAACCATAAATCTCTCAAACACATAAGTACATCCCTCCCTAATCTCACCCTTAAACAAAGGAATCAGATCTTTACGAACAGTCGCATGAATTTTTCCACACTATGGAAAACAGCAGATTGTGTAAACAAATTAGGCCCAGAATAAAAAACTCTCAAACAAATAATGGTAAAAAAAATAACTTACATCTTGATCAAGGAAAATCATATGGATTGCTCCGTCCTCGGCAGGATTGTTACGATCTGGAGTGGTCCAAAGATTGATCACACGAACTTGCAGTTCTAAATCAATCTTTCCAGCAGAAATCTCAGCAATCTTTGTCTTTTGCAGGTACATTCCTACACACAGAACAAACATATGAATGTCAAGCTGCAAAAAGAAACTAAGATAGTTGATTACAACAAATATGCATCCTAACCTGAATTAGCCATTGGGAAGATAAGAGTAAAGAAGTTGAGAGATGAAGGTGATGATGATTAATATGTGAGAAGATGGTATGTATTTATAGTACATGAGAGTGAAAGTGCCACACTGTAGAGAGTCATGCATGTCCAACATATGTCAACCAATTAACATCATAAAAACCAATGCACAGTATCTGGGGTGGCATAGGTATGACAATAAACTCAGAAATGCAGAATGAATGGAAAGAATCAGTAGGGTGATGTGTGCATGCTTAACATATGGCAACAAATTATTATTATTATTATAGTAGAACTAATGCAAGTTATTTGCCATAAGCTAATATTACTATTATTGTCAAAGGATCCTTTAACCAAAATTAGTGAATGAATCCATTATGAGGATGGCGCTTATTGGATGCATGTCCTTTAGCTAACATTAACTGCTAATTGGGACACCATTGGCCAACCACCAACCAACAAAGTCACATTTAAAGGAACTCACTATTGCTTAGTTACTAAGTTAGTAACTTCCAAGGAAAACTATCCAAGAGTCATTGTTATTTATAGCACATCTAAATCAACCACAAAGCCTCATTTACAACACGCAAAGGACTGAGGCAAAAATGCTTTCACCACATATGAAACTAATCAGGAAGATCAAAAGAATGCTCATAGAAGGTCCTGAATACTGTTTGGAAGAAGTTGGGAAATTTTCAAATCTTGTCAACAAACTCAACATTCATACATTTAGCCTGTCATCCAAACAATTGAATTTCATGTGCTGTGTGAACAAATTGAAAAAAAGAGATGTTGGCAGATGCTCCTCTATTTCTGTTTGTTAATATGGCCAAGCAGCAAAACCAGAAAGCAATATCAACCCTATTTGATGAAATCTGGCTTTTAAAAGAGCATATGCGCATGCATGAAGGAAATCTGGCTGCATTTTTTTATGAAGAGGAAACTATTGGGTATCAAATGCTGGAGCCTGGGCATGATTTATCTAAGCTGAAGATGAGAGCAAAAGAGATCAAGGAAAACATTCAAGAAGATATCATCAAACTGCTTGACAAAAGGAGAACTCTTATGACTCGTGAGATGGAAATGGGGGAACTTGGGAAAGATTTGTCAACCATAATAGACAAACAAAATATTGCTAATTCTTTCATGGAAACTATATGCAATTTATGGATTGCTGCTACTGAAGCTGGGAATCTTATGTAGGCTGTGAGCATAACACTAAATCATTCCTGAGATTCATGTGATGAACTTTTAATGTTTTTAGATATATATGTAGCTTTAAGATGTTTTTTCCATCTAAATGTCTAAGTTAAGTAATAATGTGTTTCTTTCTCCACTTGCTTGTCCAATGAATGTAATATTATTAAAACTTGTTTAGTATTTCATATATAAATGAACATGAATCTATGCTACAATTAGAGAACATGATCTTAGTTAGAGTCTAATAAGCTGGCAAATGAAATATAGTTGCAGGTAGATGGAAATCCCATGAATGCATAGAGCTGCCATTCCATCATCCATTCATTTCACTTATGTATCAACAATCCAAATAGAAATTGCTGGCAATAATTCCACACAGCTATCTAATTTATTAAATAAAGCACAAAACATCACACCATTTGGATTTAATATAGATATAGCATAACAATAGAACACAAAGTTAAAGATTACAAATATTGGTGCACACAGACCAAATACAAAGCAACATTGCTTTAACACACTTGAGTAAAAGCAAAAAAACTAAGCTTCTAACATTAGATATGTTGCCTCATTACTAAAAACTTTCAAAGACTGATGCATATAGACCATATAGAAAGCAGCACCAGTCAACCAAAGTAAAAAACTAAGGGTCTAATATTAAATATATAGCCTGGTTATGATCATCTGGGTTAGCACCAACTCTTATAGTCTGCCCAACTATCAGCCTCCTTGCTGCCACCAATCTATTCCATTGCCCTCCAATCTTGAAATGCTTGAATGGAAAAGTGACATAGATCAAAGCACAATCCCATAAATTGCCACAGTCATCAACTAATTTGATGGAAGTTGCATCCTCTTGGAAGATAGTTTCACCAAACCCATCGTAGGGAAGCATCTGCAGATTTTAAAAATTGGACATTAGCTAGGAAACTAATAAAAGAGTTAGGTAACTATAATTAGTGGGAAAAGCGCACCAAAAAACCGGTGGAGATGTCATAAAAAGTCAAACTTTTCTCAATAGCCAAATTGAAAGCATCATCATCATGGATGTATGTATGAGACTCCAGAGAATTTGGCAAGTTGTTCACAAAATAAGAAGGGACATTGGTTAAATCTATAACAAACTTCATTGGAGGCACAAATATAGGTAGCTGCATCAGTTTCTGAAACCTATCGTGCACACTTAGAAAAAATTTCTCAGATCCCATGTAAAGGAATGTCAACCAAGCTCCGATACGAATGTCGTAAAAATCACGCAAAGCAGCCCATCCCCGAGTGAAATAAACACTGTTATTAACCTTTTCAACTAAGCATTCAAACTGATTTTCCCTTGAGTCGATTAAATTAGCAACTCGACATATTTCGCTGCCAAAATCATCGGTAAACAGCTTTGGCATAATGACAGCACCCTACAATTAAGCGAAAAAATTATTAGCCTGACCTAATATGATACATAGAGATAAAAAGAACTCAAACACATGCAAATATTACTCACGATGGTAACATTATACTCGACAAAATAATTGCGATACTTAATCCTCATTTCATTTAACATTCTTTCTTGATCAGTCAAGGGAGATGAGATTAAAGGAGCTGCAGCACCAAATTAGTTGAGTTAGCCATTGCATGTAAATGAATGCCAAATGAAGATTACAAACAGTAACATACCTCTCAAACTCTCTATAGAAAGTAGGGTTTCTATATCATTATAAGCCATCTTCCAATAGCTGCAGTGATTTTATTTTGGAATAGTTGATTTTGGAATGATAAACTCCATGCATAAAGTTATACACACACATATATATAGTGTATTAACTATACACTACACATCCCTCACAATTACTTATGTAAGCAAATGACATTTTGGAATAAACCTACCTGTCCTGTGTAATCATTGAATGCATATATATTGTATTAGAGTAATGTGATTCAAATTTAAAATCTCTCACAATTACTTGCAGGTCTTAATGTGTTTGGTTATATCTCTCATAAGTAAATGACATTTTGGAATAAACATACCTGTTCTGTGTAATCATTGAATGCATATATATTGTATTAGAGCAATGTGATTCAAATTTAAAAGTTATTAATTAAGGTTGTTTAAATTAAATCCTAGATGTTTCCATTCATAGTATGATAATCATACATATTAGATGACTAAAATAAACTACCAGTCATAATAATCAACATTTTGATGTGCTAACCCTTTTGTTATCCAAATCAAATCATATGAGTATTAAGTAGAAGGATAAAGGTGGATGGGGGGAAGGGCATTTCTTGTGTTCCAAGAAACAGTGCCACATTAGCTATCTAACAAATGGTTATTAGGTAAGGATGAGTGTGTGGGTTAAATGTAAGCCATAAATCTCTGAACAGATAACCATGGACAATAGCTAAGTGATGTCCTAATTGCCTTTGATGCCTAAGTGTTTCTTATTGGTCTATTAAACGGCCATTTAATTACAAATAAACTAAGAGTATAAAGAAGTACAGATAGCACAATATTAAATGAAAGAAGATTTAGAAACAGTGTGGACAGGTGATCAAATATTGTTTCAGTTGCTTGTTGGATATACAACACGCACAAATTGAATGAGTATTAAATGATGATTCTGTTTGAAACCACAGTGTGACACACACAAAGTGAATTTGCAACTGAAATAGCAAGCCACAGTTTGATGGAGGATTATTTTAATAATAACTATAGGATACTAACTAAGTTCAATAATAAGTAGACAACCGTATTTTAATCAGTTCAATTTCAACAAACAGAAAGAACTCTTAATTAGAGTGCTATATTTTTGGATAGGACGATGGAGCCCAAAACTTGCTTGAGTTTGAAATCCATTCATAGTCCATAGCAAGCAGCTAGATAATACTGATCCATTGATAATAATCAATTAGGGACTGGGAAAAGGTTGGGAGATAGATAAAATGAATGTGAGTTGTTGGTAGATTTTAAAGCACGAATTAAGTGGACCAATGCATGGACATGAAGGCCTGCCATGCCAACAAATGGAACTAACTGAACATATGTATCATATAGCAGAGAATAGAAGAGAACAATCAATGCATAAACCAATCACTCATCAAAGCAAGCCATGCTCAATAGCCACAATTGTTTCTTATTGGTTTATCCAACGGTGCCTGAACGCTATCTAAGACTTAGAGTGAAAGGAGCAGAAAAGATCAGAGATTTAAATGGCCAGAGACTTAAATGACTGAAGATTCGGATACAGTGAAGATTAGATTATGCTGTAAGCTTCCATGAATGCAATTTTAACCTGAGGGGGCTTTGATTGGTCCACTATGAGGCGGCTCTAGATGCATCAGCCAACACAGCATTAACGGCAAACTGTAAAAGAGATCAGTTCAAGATGATAAACCATGAATTGGAGAATTTAAACAGAAAATACATAACTAACAATTCTTTCCAAATATAATAACTTCCACTCACAAAAAAACATCAAATCAAATTAGAGATATGCCTTATTTTTCTATTAGCTATTTGTAATTATAATTAGACTATGAGATAAGTTAACAATTAGATATTGAGCAAATTGTCATAAATTAGTTGGTGGTGAAGCAAACCAAAACGTGTGAAATAAATGCCAGTACATAACAGTGTATGAAGTTGTCAGTAGAGCTCTAAACAGCATGAACAGTGCACAATCACACACATTTATTGAGAAGATAACAACACATTTAATAAGAGTAGATTTGCAAGCAGCTTGAACAGTTCACAAAATATACTCCATTAAAACAACCCTGAGATGAACGTTGCTCATTGGTCCAACAATATGGCTGCATGCTATAATTACTTCTGTTGCAAGTTAAAGTAGCACCTCAACCAAACTATAGAGGTTGGGTTTAAAATTTAATTAGTTGCTCAGGCCAAAAACTCTATTAGACAAATTTCAGTATGAATAAACATTGTAAATTATCATTCATTAACCAAGAGTAATGACACATTTCTAGGATTACAGACAAATACCAGTGCAAAGCATAAAAAGGATTTATAGTGAAGGGAGACATGCAAAATGAGATGCTCATGAAGAAATTAAAATATAACCTCCACTAACTTGACAGTAGAGGTAAAAGTGTAAAAAAGAAAAAGCATCCATAACCAAATAATAACATCACAAACACAAATACTTAGATAATGTACCACCACAATAAGAGATATATAGTAGACAATAAAATAACTTAATATAAGCACAAAAGAGATTCAAATTACAATCCACATAAATCTATCATCCCCAAGTAAAAGTAACAAAATCTGCTAAAACTGCTTCTTAACAAAGAGCTCTGAACAACTTCCAAGTGTAGGTGATCCAAACATTAAATGGGTTCCTCCTACATAACCCCTTGCTCTCAACATCTCCATCCACTTCCCACCAATCTTGACATAATTGTAAGTCTCACAGAAATGCTGAACAGAACAATTCCACTCTAGTCCTTTCTCATCCACCAACTTCAGATTACTTGCATCTTTAGAAAACATCTTGCTTGCAAAACTACCATAGTTGAGAGTCTTGCAAATAAAAAAAAAAACACATGAGTAAACCAAAATCAAATAAACAACAAATAATAATCAAAGACACGACAATGCCGAAAGATAGCATACCAAAAAACCAGACGAAACATCGGATTCAGCCAAGATCACAATGAAATTATGCGCAAAATTCGCACTGTCATGATAATAGGGCAAGGGTGCAAGACCAGCCCAGCCAGGGTTTGCATCAGGTCCAAAAATACTTCGACAAAGATTTAAACAAAGAGGAGGATATAGATGCTTTACAATGCAGTCCCTGTAGTACCTATCTTTAAAAATCAGCACAAATAATCTTGGCCTTACATAAGTTATAGAAGCCCAGCCTCCTTTACCCTCAGAATCGACATAGTTGTTACGAATCTCAGCCCATCCATGGGTAAAATATAGTCCACCATCACGCATCTCAATTATAACTTCAAACTGGTTGCCATACCGATCAACAATTTTATTATATTTATACATTTCAAAACCAAATTCCTCCACAAACATGGAGGGAAGTTTACCAGCAATCTATTTGCACAGACATAAAAATATGATTAATACATGATTTAGTCCACATCATAAATCAAAGATGTAAATTCAACCTTACCTCGCAGGCAGAGTATTCCATATAAAATGTCCTATACTTAACCCTGACCATGTCCAGATAATTAGGCAGCTGATGTGCTATATTCCAATCAAGGGGCTCTATAGAAACAATCCCAAACAAAAGCAGCTAACTATGTCAGAATCTAAAAAATTACAACAGATCAAGCCACAAGGGTTTCAAACTCCTTGAAGATAAGCACATTTGTAATAAAACACCTAACTATGTGAGCAACAAAAGATTAAAGGATCATATTCAACTATTTTTTACAAAACCAAAACCTGGATTGATGCTGGAATCTAACTTTCTAATATATATACAATACATGTAACACATATTCAGAAAGCAATGCCTATACCTCAACACAATACGTTATATATATCATGCTTCACCCTTTAGTTTGGAACACAAATCAAAACAAAGCGTACACACATATTGACATGGAGATGAAGTCCATGGATACTAACCTTTTAAGATATCATAAACCTGACATGCTACCATGGATGCATGTGTTTCTTCAAAAAGTGATTTCCCATAGACTGAGAGAGAAGCAGAATCCATATCCAAAATTCAATGAGGAGGGTTTAAGCCAAAGAGCAGTTACAAATACAGGAGAAAAGGATGCTATGGTATTTTGCAGAATCGAATAATGAGCTAACTTATGGCAGCAAGTATCATTTAAAGACAACAAATACGAAAGAGATGCAGAAAATCACATTGAACCAACGCGCAACAATATTTTTCTGACTCAACCTCATTTGATAAGTGTATGTAGCGTATATGATAAACATTTATTAACTATTCATTCATTAAATGCGAGTAGTTGCTTGCATTGGATATTGATTCACTATTCATCCATTAATGACAGTCACCATCAATTTTAAGCTGGCAAGGAATTGCGAAAATAACTTGATAAGAGCATTAACAAAACAAAAGTAGATTTAATATCCATCAGATTAACAATAGATACATCAAAGTACAAACAACTACAAACTGAAAGTAGTACAAATATCCAACCATCATTAAAAATACCAAAAATAGAAATACATCAACAATGTCAAGGACTGCTACATCAAAAAACTAAACCAAAGAGCAGTTAAGCCAACTTAATCTAATGGTAATTCATGCTAATCATCAATAGCATCCATATCCAGATAATCCTCCACCCGCACTCGAGGATACAGAGAAACATATATAACATTGCTAGCAGAAAATTGAGCGACACTAAACTTAACCCTATCACCCTCAACTAAGCCATGAAATGCACATAGATCACGCCAACCACCAGATATCCTGCATGCCAACTCACCACCAACATCAAGACCAAACTTCACACAACACTTGTATTGCTTTCCACTGTTATCAACCAAGATCAAATCTGAAAATACGAATGCAAATGCGGATTCACCAAATCCCTGCCAAGGCAAAACCTGCAAAGACAGTGGTATAAAAAAAAAGTTAAAACATATCTAGACTCAACAAATATATAAAATCTAACCAATTTAAGATGCAAAAAAAAAAAAACAAAATATTACCAAAATACCAGAGTGTATATCATAGAGTGTTAAATCTTTCACATAAGAAGTTATAAGTGATTTCTGCCGCGTGGTACCAGCTGCACAAAAGTTCATGACAGATGAACCAATACCACTATGAGCATCACTCCTAGCCAAAAGATGCCTCAAAGGGGGGTCATAAAAAGGATAACTGACCTCAAAACACCACCTACTCAAAACCCTCATAGTAAAAAGTACAGGACTAATGTAACAAACACTAACCCAAGCCCCAAATTTTATGTCATAAACATCCTTAAGACTGTGCCATCCATCACCAAAATAGATCTCACCTGACTTTCTCACAACATGTACCTCGAACTCATTATGGTTAGGATCCCTCAAAATAACATAGTCAGAAACAACTTTTCCAAATTCACGAACAAAACATGCAGGTAATCTCCCTAGGATCTGCACATAAAACACAAAACAAAATCATAATCAAACAACACTAACAATGCATTTTGAATATATAAACATAATAAGTAAACAAAAGTACATTTTCAACATCAAACTCCAAATGATATGTTTGAATAGCAGTAAGGAAATCATCAGCAGGCTGTTGAACCTGTGGTGGTACACAAGAATCAACCACTTTTGGATCACTGGCCTGACAGGGATGATCAACTCGTGCTGGCAAACCAACATCAACCAATGAAGCAAGATTTTTAGATACACTCTGCCTATGAAGCCCCGATACGGATACGATATGATACCGATACGCCGATACGTGAAAATTTTAAAAAATTCATATCCGATACTGTCGCGATACGTTATTTAAAAATTAATTTTAAAATTAAATATATAAATGCACAATAATATTAATAATGATAAAAAAAATTTGAAAGAAAAAAAATTATTATAATTATTATTATTATTATAAACGCCAATAGTTCATTGTACAAAGAGTACACACAAGCCAATTAGCTTGCACAAGAGCAAAACAGTTTGAGCCTCAACATACAAGGGCTCATCAGTCCTAACTAAAGACATATAATAGCTCAAAAAACATATAATAGTCATGACATCAAGCCTCTTCAACAAGTTCATCTTGTAGCAATATCAGACAATTATATAGGTCCTGCAGCTGACCAATTAAAAACATAAAGCATTCATTCTTATACTAGAATTTTGGGACAAACCCAAATACTTAAACAACCTGTTATATAGTAGGACACCATAGTGACTTCAGAACTGTGACAAAGACAAAAAATACTAATTATAATAAATTAAAATCATTAATACTAAGTTAAGTATTTGTGTTTCATTAATATTGTCCTAAAAAATAATGATCACTAGTACATTTTAAGTTATACATCTTAAGTTAAGTATTATACAACATCATTAGTACTATCCAAAAAAAGACATTGTTAGTTACCCGTGTAACAACATAATAGTTTGACATTCACTAGGAAACACGGATTCTATCGGATATTATTTTTTATTTAAAAATAAATATTTAACCGATACTTTTCTGATACGAGTATCGGAAAGTATCGGACGCGTATCGGATATTATTTTTTTATTTAAAAATAAAGATTTAACCGATACTCTTCCGATACAAGTATCGAGACGTATCGGTATCGGGTGCGTATCGGACACGATACTTCACCAATTTTAGAGTATCGGGGCTTCAGAGCACTCTGCTGAACACGAGACATGAGACAACTCTAAAAATGAAATGCACCATGGATTGGCTCAAAAGGGTTCTTATATACTGCATAAGATGAAAGCAAGTAGTTGCAAGCATTAAATGCATGGAAGAATTGGACCAATGCATGCATTTGTAACTCTCACTAACTAACACATGGAATCACATAGCTATAGCAAAGACAGGAAGAGAAACCACCACGTCATATATGAATCAGTTGGAGCTGCATTAATGCAAATTACATGAGCATCACATCACACATTACATCAGCTGATAGGGTTTTGGGAAGAGGCATTAGGGTTTCATACCCAACCTTTAGTATAATAGAAGATTGTTGAGAACAAACATAAATAACTCCTCTTCCTCACGCCCTTCAGCAAAAGCATAAGGAGCTCAACTCCAATTTTCTTTAAATCCCAATAATCAACCTTTTTGTATAACAAACACCATAGGCAGATCTGTGACATTCTTTCCCCTTCAAAATTGGTTGAAATTAACTCCACCAGGGCCAAGGTTCTTAGTCTCTTCAAAACAAGTTCTTGCATGCACTAATTGGAGCCTTGTTTAGCAATATTATCTATTGGGAATAAAAGTGATGCGTGATTCAACATTCCTCTTTGGATTCAAGTTTTGGAGTGAAGTAAATAACCTATAGCCACTGCATGTTTGATTACTCAAAGAATTGATATGTTCTTGTTCAGAATTTTGAGGTAAACTCTTTCCCTTTTCATAATTACTCTTGAGCCTTCTTCTTGTTTGCAACCAAATACTCCCTCTCAAATCTGTAATATTCCCAAATTCTAAATTACCTAATTAATTTAATTAAAGCAAGTTTGATTAAATTGGTTAAGTCTTGGATATTTTGAATTATTAAACTCAAGTTTCCCTCCCTCTTGTGACTCATCCTTCCACTCATACTTCACCCACTAGTAGTACATGGAAAGAACCAAGTCACATACATTTCTCTCACTCAGAAAATCTGATTTCTACCACCCTTATTCTCTCTTCTCCACGCCAACAACAACAAGTAGGGGTGCTCAGATCCAATCCAATCCAAAAAATAACCGAAAACCGAACCGAAAAAACCGAACTTTTTTGGATGTATTTAGACCACTAGACATCATAACCGATCGGTTCGGTTCGGTTTTCGGTTGACTACATGAAAACCGAACCGATCCAAACCGAACCGAAGTATATATATTAAAATCCAACTAATTTCCTAGATTTAAGGCACTTAATTAGAAAATCCTATTTTCTAGAACAATACGCACGCAGAACCTCTGTTCCATCTTCCCACTCTCCCTAGCGTTTCAATTCTCTCGTTTCGTCTCCCTATGATGACTCTATTTAAGTCTCAAACAATTGTTTTCTCTCTCATATCTCATATCTCTCTTTCGTTTTATTATATGTGATATGAGTGAGACAACAATGGTTTGCATATCTCTATTGAAGTCTTTGGGAAAATACTGATTTTGTTTAGTCATTATATCTCTTCTATTTTGAGAGTTTATTTTTTGTTGTTTTATCAATTTGGAATTGTACTGCAACTATTTTATTTTATCAATTAGTTGGAACTTTGTTACAACTATTGTCTGGTTTTGCCAATTTGGAATTGTACTGCAACTATTTTATTTTTTATATTACAAGTAATTATGTTTTGTTTATTTAAAAACCGAATAAAGCCGAACCAACCGAACCGAAGTAAACCGCATAAATTTGGATCGGATTGGATCGGATATTTTTTACTAATCATCCAAAAACCGAACCAAACCGCATGCACTTTTCTTTTTGGATCGGATGACTTTTTGTCTCATAACCGATCCAAACCGAACCGCGAGCACCCCTAACAACAAGGCAAAACAACAAATTCCCAATTCCTACTCAAACACAAGATTTTGTCTCCACCCTTACAATCACTCTCCCCATAACAGAGATTCTTATCACAAGAACCTGAAGCAAACACTTACATATCAGAATCCTCACACCACTAGCTTTCCAAGGCCTCACATGTCACAAAACAACAACACACATCTCTTCACCCCTTATCAACCAACCACAATACATGCATGTTAAACTAGAGCCTAACCTTATACTGTTGCACATCAGAAAACTCTGCTATAAATACCCCTAACCTCAGCTGAACCATTCATCAAATCATTTTCCAATTCTTAGAACAAAATAAGGGTTCAAGAGTTCAAATTTTCAAATTCTGGTCTGGAGTTCATAGGGCAATTTGGGAGGTTGTTGTAGCTGTTAGAAGAGCCCAGAAGCAAGGTTAAAGCTTCAATTCAGGTGGATTCTTAGGTTAGTGTAGATAGATGCCCAATTTATGAACTTTGCATGCTAACTTAGGATTTAAGAAAATTGTTGTGTGAGGGGAATTAACTCCCAAATTTCCCTCCATTCTATCGTATATTATATGTTTTATGTTTCTGCACTATCTTAAATGAGGAATGTAGGTGAAACCACTGGAAATTTATGATTTTCGCAAAACAGGAGCCATTCTGCATCAACTCGCCATGACGGATTGCTGGCGAGCATTCATAGCGAACAATGGGTTCTGGGCTGAAGAACTTCGCCATGGCGGGCAATTTCTCGCCAGGCGAGTTGTTTAGGTCATAACCTGGATTTCGCCATGGCGGACCGGTATTTCGCCGTAGCGAGATTGTGCAGAAATGACATGTAAACCTACCATGGCGAGCAGGTAACTCGCCATGGCGAGCTTACACAGAACAGCCTGCAACTCTATTTTTCTTAAAACTGTTTTCAACGCTCGTTTTATTTCCTCATCTGAGATAGATAAATTGCAGTAATGTAATTGATATCATGTTAAATAGAATGTTAATCGCAGATAATCATAGGGTATAACTTAGAAATAATCAAGATTGCATGTACCCCGGGTTTGGGATGAACTATGGTAGAATGAACAATTTTAGCAACAGTCACTTAGGAAGCGATTTTGAATTGTCGCATATGAATTCTCCCAATGGGATTATTCATCAGGTTATGTATTGTGAGCTGTATGCCGTGATCGGATCGATTGACGGATAAGGCGGGCCTCCGAGATATGCTCACCTCAGAGAATCCTTGCGGTTAAAATGAATAAGAGTTAAATTCTGTGATACACCTTTATTTTCTGCTTTATGTTATGAATATGTTTATGTTAGTATGATATGACTGTTTAGGTTTCCTGGTGTAGTCACCTCTAGGAGGGTAGTAGGACTCACCGAGGCTTAGTAGTCTCACCCCACTCCAAACAATTTTTTTCAGATAAGCAGGTTGGCTAAAGGTATGCTGGTTGGTGTGCTCGAGGCTGTGCTTTGGATGGCATTTATTTCATGCTTTCTAGTTTCATCGTTTTGTTGTTTTTCCATTCAATAAACTCTGTTGTTGTTTCTTCCTAATCGTTTCCGTTGAATTTTAGTAACTGTGATGTAATCAGCACCTGCGTGTGCTTATGTTATCAATTGTAATAATAATGTACTCAGTACCAGTAATAATATCCATCATTTTATTCTAGATATAGACGTGGGGTGCTATAAAATCCCTCACTTGAAACTCAATGTTGCATGTGTGTTTATCTCCTTAAATACGAGCTTGGTGACGACTGGAATGTTATGGGTGTTGTGGAAAATGGAGAATTCGCAAGAACGACTGAACTCTGTCCCTTCAGACTGTCTCGCTCGCTTAGCGAGCATAACCCTCGCTGCAGCGAGTTCAGCAGACTGCTACTGCTACTGCATGTTGCAATTTTTTCTTGTCCAGCCATTTCAATCTTGTGAGTTCTGGTGCAGAAGAGTTTGTGGTTGTTGCTGAGCATTAGTATCAGTGTAAAGCTTCGTATCAGGTGGGTTCCCAAAGCTAGCTTAATTATAGTTTCCCCAATTTACTAACAAATTAACAAATTGCATGAGAACATGACTTTTTATTAATAGATTGATTCTTAGAATGTGTGTGCTGAGTTATATGTAAAAATCATGTTTGATCATTGTTGTGAACTGTCATGTGAATTGTGATTGATTATGCCATGAAACCATCGTTTTGGAAAACTTAATTTTAAGAAAAACCCAATTTTTAACAGGGTAAATCGATTTACCCTTCCTGGTAAATCGATTTACCAGACTTTCTACTACAAAAACTCTTATTTCAAGGCCTATTTGATCTGCAAAGCATACAACATTACCTATCAATTATTAAATATGATTTTAGCTATAATCTTGGCCTCTACATCAATCATAAGAAGGTTAATATTAAGTTGTTAGAAATTGGAAAAGTTAGAAAATCTAATGTAAGTATTTATTAACTTAGTACGGTTGATCAAATAGTGTTTAATCCTGAATCACTAAGGTATGATGAAATGGCTTCGATTAAGTCCATTAGAGACTTCATGCCAGTTGCTTTGATTGATTCCATATGATGAATCCTGCAACAAGTTAAGTTAAGAATTGTAAGCCTAAGGTGGAATCCGACGTACATTATTATCTGTATTACGCAGTGTCAGGCGCTTCGGGACCGGCTTACCCCAGAATGAACTTTGAAGGATATAATGACCAAGATAATAATTGTGTGACACCCTTTATTGCTTTATTATTATATTATGTTATGTAAAAAACTTTACTCAAGATATGATCAACTGACAGAACAAGTTAGTTAAGATTCTGACACTTAGGTAAATGGAACCACTGAGACGAAGTGACTGTCTCACCCCCCACTTTAGATTGCAGTTAAACAGGTTGATCAATGCAAGGACCGGATGGGAGTTTGATGATCAAGGCTGAGCAGAGATCATCGGACGAGAAGATTACTCTGAAGGTGGAAAAACACAAGAAGGGGGGGTTGAATTGTGTTTTAGGAATTTAAAACTTTTTGGTTCTTAAGGTGTTTAATGCAGCGGATTTAAAACAAATTCAAAGAGAAGCTGAGAGAAAGAAAGATAGACACACAGATTTATCCTGGTTCCCTTCACAAATTGAAGGTACGTCCAGTCCCCTTGTTCTCAACAAGAGCTTTTCACTATAATCTTTACAAGATTACACTTTGCTCAAGCACACTTGCAAGAGACTTCTCAAATGCTCAAGTTACACTTAACGAGAGACTTCACAATCAAACTTAAAATCTAAGAATGAATGTTTAGGAACACTTGATATACTATCAGAGGTGTTTACAAAATACAACTCAAATTGTTCTAAGACTTAGAATGACAGATTGAAATAATAGTGTCAGAATGCTTCTTAGTCTTTGAACGTAGTAATAGAACAGTAGTCATTTCTTCCATTTGAGTCTTCTATTTATACTTGGAGGAAGATGATGACCGTTGCAGAGAGAGAGAGATGCCAGCTGGAATTTACTTGTACAATTGTGATAGCTGTAGTTACCTTCTTTGGTAAAGATATGCAATTCCACTACCTTGCTATTTGAATTATCACTCATCCATTTTGAGTAATAATAGTACAATAGAACGATCCTCAATTGCGCTCCACATATGGATAAGGTTAACGTTGTACCAACGAATATTCCTTCCTGTGGACGTGACAGACCCTTGAAGTAGATTGTTCTTCAATCATTGGTTCTGAATATGTCAGTTCTTGAGTGACGTAAATTCCTTTTGCTTCAGATGCTGTTGTCATTGCTTCTTGAGGTCCTTTTGCTTCTGAGTCCGTCAGAGCCTTGTTTTTGTCCTCAGAGGCACTTCCTTCAACATACAAAATTTAAGCTTCTGATGAACAGTGATGTGCTTTCAGAGCTTGTTTTGACTGACTTCTCTGCTATTATTCATAGTGCTTCTGAATGAATTTTAACTTGTAATTCTGCACACTAGAATAATCATTAGTAATTCCAATTGTAATTTTAATACTTTGTTATCATCAAAACCACTTAAAACATTAGAGGTTCATGTCAGACCCACTTTGTTCCAACAATCTCCCCCTTTTTGATGATGACAAACTAAAGCATTAAAATTCAATTGTTGTTGATTTAATTTAATTATGTTGACTTCAGGTTTCAAAGGTTTGCAATCTCCCCCTAAGTCTGATAATCCATAAGGGTAGGTTTGTAAGCTCCCCCTAAGTCTTATCCATAATTAATTAAAACAGTTTAAGAGTCGATTTATTAACTTAAAATAAATTTTCATATTTAACTCTCAGAAGCATAGTTTTGTAAGCTTTGCTTCTTAGAGTCTGATAATGCTCAGAAGTGGTTTGCAAGCTCTTCTGACATTGTCTATGAATTTTATTTTAGGTTCTTAAATTTTCTCCCCTTTCAATAATCGTTCAGAATGAGAAAGAATCATAAGGGATAAATATTGATAAATATTGATTCATAATGCATTTAACATTACAGTTTCAGATTGAGCAGTATATGAATGAATCAACATTAATTTTAACGCTACTCTTACTCCCCCTTTTGGCATCAGTCAAAAAGACACAGAAAACTAAGCAGTCAAAGCGCCAAACCAAGGTAATCAAGTCAAAAGGCAGTGACAACCAAACGCATTCAATGAATGGCATTGATTATCCTACTGACAAGATAGCTTGAGGGCACTATAAAAAAGGATGATTCCTCTCATTTTACTCATTCAGAGTAATCAAGTCATACAAAAAAAAAACATACAATGGAAAAGCAGGTTACCAAGGATGCTTCAGGCTCAAAAGGAAAGAGCAAGAAGGGAGCAGAGCCCTGGCGCTGCGAAGAAAACAGGCTTCGCTACGAAAGGAACAAGCAAGAACTAATATTGACAGAGTCAGAGGAGGAAGAATTGGGCTCTGACCTGGAAGAATTCCTATGGACATACAATGATGATACTCCAGACGAAGAGTACGAGGCTACTGTTCAGAGGGATACTGAAGCACTAGTGCAGAAAGCCACTGACAACTTGCTTGCTTATATTAGAGAGAAACATAAGAAGCTAGATGCAAAGGCTTCTGAAACTAAGCCTAGCTCTAAGTAGAGTCTTATCATTTTATGTAGTAAGAATTCTTCAATATTAATAAAAGAGTTTATGCTATAAATTCCTTTTATTTTGAGTGAGTTTCTTATATATACCTTATGCCTATTGTCAGAACACCAGTTACCAGATACGCCTCATTCGGTATTGGTGCCCCGTTGTTAAACAGGCTTTAATACTAAGAAGCTATTTCATGAGTAAACAGGAGTACTGATGAGAGGGGCTCTTAGGTTTTGAAAATCCTAGGCTTATTAGTTTAAAAATTAAGATGCTCTTCAGCATCTTTCACTAGAGCCAGAATTCTCAAGAGTACCAGACAATATCATGGTATATAGAGAAGTTAAATTTTGAAAAACAAATATAAAACAAACACATAAGCTAATAACAACCACACAAGAATGGATAATATAGACTTTAAATAAAATAGTCAAAAGATAAAATTATCCAAATGTACATAAGAACCATAAGCAAAAGATAACAAAACAACACAGACAAGTGCACAATTAAAGTTATGGTTTCTTAATTTCTGCAATGGCCTTCAAGAGAGTCTCCATCATAGCATCCATTCTTTGACGCGTGTTGTTCTCAGAAGCAGTAATATCAGCTCTCATGTCTGCTCTTAAATCAGTTCTGAGGTCAATCCTGAGTTCATCTATTTCATTCTTGATATCCTCAGCTAACTCAGTTCTGATGGAGTCTAAGGCCTGTTGCACTGCTGGAGGTATTTCTGAAGATGCAGAGCCCTTTTCAATCTTGGGAGAAGCGGGAGGAGTTTGATCAACAATAGGCTCTTTGCCTTTACCAGATACTTCAGCCATAGGGCTTTTATCAACCATATCAGCATCTTCTTGTTCATGTTGAAGTAATTCAAGCATCTGAATATTTTCTGCTATCACCTGATCAGCCAGAATCTTGTTTGTCTCAACAGTGGCAATGTGTGTTCCCATGCTTATCATCACCTTGAGAGCTTCTTGTTCTGCAAGCCTCTTGTACTCAGCTTCATCTGCCCTTGCTTGTTCAGTAGCTATCCAAGCCTGCTTAGTAGTTAACTCATACACACCTTCTTCACTGATTAGCTTCTCAGCTGTCTCACATGCACTCCTTGCTAGTTTCTTGATTTCAGCATCCAAAGCTGCCAAACGTGCACATTCCTCTTCATGATTGTAGAATGTGAGCCTTGGAGCACATGACCTCTCAGCAATCTCAAATAATTCCCTTGCTGTATTCATTCCCCTGTCATTTGTCTTGTTCTTCAGATGAGTACTCAGAATCTGTAATGATTGACTAAACAAGTACTCTATCTCTCTGACATCAGCATCCAAATCAGAAGGGAAGATAAGAGCTTCTTCCTCCCTTTGTTTGAATCTCTTAAGTCTAATACCAATAGCATTATGCAACAGCTCAAGGTTTGGTTCAGAGTCAGAGTTGAAAAAGGGTATGGATGGATCAAAGGGAATGGTTGGCTCAGGTTGTTTTCGTTTGAGATTTATGATTTTTATTTTGCTGAGGTTAGGTGGTATGATGTCATCATCAACATTGATGGTATCTTTGAAAATCTGTGCTTCAGCCTTAGAGATATGTTGGTAAAGCTCAAGAATCTCTTCTAAAACTAGAGGTTTGTTTAGTGGGTCAAAGACGGGTTGTGGTGAAGGTGCAGGAGATGATTCAGAAGTGTAACATTCAGGTGGAGGTGATGGAGGTTGTTGTTCAGGCATGACATTATTTGGTGATTGATGATATGATTCTTGTTGTGCTTCAGAATGAGCAATTGGCTCATCCTGAACAGGTGTAAATGTGGGTGGATTAACTTGTGAGATGTGATCAAGTGTTGGAGGAGGAGTTTGAATAGATTGAGTAACAGGTGGTTCTTGGTCAACTTGATCAGCAGTAGTATTGGTAAAAGGAAAACGAGGTGGTGTGTTGGGATTGGAATGTGTAAAGGCATCTCCAGATAGATGTTGTTGGAGATGGTCAAGAACAGATTCAGTGTTGGCAGGTTGGTGAAGGATGGTGATGATGGGGGTTTCTTCATCAGAAGAGAGTTGGATTGGTTTCTTAATGGGTCTCTTGGTAGTCCTTTTTAGGTTTGTTTTCTTTGGTGCTTTTCTGATTATCTTAGCAATGGACTCATCAGAGTCAATGCTAGTATCAGATGATGATGATGATATAGTTCCATGATCAGGCAAGACTACACTGAGAGGTACAGTGAAGTCTATTGGATTTGTTTGATTGGTAGTTTGAGGGGGTGGAGAGATAGAGGGTTGAGGTTCAGGATTAATATCTTGAGCTATTGGAATGCTAGAAGTATTAGGCTCAGAGACTTTACCTTTTGGTTTTGAAGCTCTAGACTTCAATCTTTTGGCAGGCATAGCAGGGTTCTGATCCTCATCAGAAGCTTGAGGCCTGTCATTTCTCTTCTTTGATCGCCTTTCCTTCTGAATAGCTTCAGTGGCCATATCCTCAGCACCACTATCTCCTCCCATAGCCTCATCAGCATCAGCATTCTCTTGGTCCTCAGAACCGTCATCAGCAATATCTTGTTCTGTGGTCTTTGGCTTCTTTTTAGACCTTGTAATAGCCTTTGGACCCTTGAAGATTTCCCAATTAGGGACACTAACCACCATCTTCCTGGGCACTCTTACCCCAGTATCTCTTCTGACTATCTCAATGAAGTTCTTGATGACATCCTCATTGTCATGTTCTGATATGGTGGGAAACCCATCACACCAGAAGTACTGTTCATAGACTTGTTGCAGAGGCGACTTCACTGAGATAATTTCATTCTTGGTTTTTCTTTTCATATTCACCAGAACCGTTGCATCATACTTAGCAGTTTGGAAAACTCTAAGCTTCTCCTTGGCACTCAGAATGTCTGTGAGTTTGGTTTGCCTAATGAGTTCTGATATGAGCCTAGGATGATGAATGTTAGAAGGCACTTTGGTTCTGCTTGCAGTGATGGTTAAACACATGTGATCAAATAAAATCTTAGCCAGATTTACTTTCACTTTCTTGTATAAGAACCAAATAAAGTGCTTATGTGGAATATAGATGGTATCTAATCCACCTTCTCTAGTGACTATTGTAGCGAGAAACACTCTGAAAGCAAATTCAAACTTGTGCCTCATGCACTTCAACTTTCCAAAGTCCCTGTTCGAACTCCCAGGTTTAAATAGGTCCTGATTGATTGAGTCCAAATGCTTGCTTTTAGTATCATAAACTTCTATGTATTCTCCTTGGTTATCCAGACCAAGAATCTTGGCAATGTGTGCCTGAGTGATCACAACATTGATACCCAAAATGTTTGACCTTATTTCTCTTCCTCTATACGGTTTCAACCCAAGTTCCTGCCTTGTTTTACCCTTTAGAGACTTGTTCTTGGCAATCAGATTCTTGTATTCTTCATCAGCGCTGGCTCTATCAAAAACCTTTGCTTTTTGCCAGAAATATTTGACAATGACATAGTACACAAAACCATTCAACATCTCAAAATAGTTTTCCCATTTTTGATCAAAGAATAGATTTTGAACATCGATTCCGTTAGCTTTCAAACATTCGAAATCTACAAACTTTTCCGTGTAGAATTCGTATGAGTCTGGACCGGCGTCCGTCTGATTGTGTTGATAAACATGATTATCTTTTGAATTAAGATCAATGATGGGTGGTAGCGTAGGGTTAAACGGTTCTTGGATGATTTCGTTTGAAGAACGAGCAGCCATAGTTGCAGAAAATTAAGAAGATGAAGATTGGGAATTTCTGTAAGGTCTAGGGTTGTGTAGGTAGTGATTTCGTGTAAAAAGTTGTGCAAGTGAGTGACGTGACTTATAAATAGTAACTAGCACACAAACACAGAGAAAATAAACATCGGGAGGGAGCGCGAGCAGTTTTAAAAATTAAATAATATACTTAACTGCCATAATCATCATTAACTGTTCTCTGCCCGTCAGGATCTAGACACGTGTTGAAAGGGTTTAATCATAGCTGACGCGTGTACAGACAACTGTTGTACACTTACTAGGGCTGAACGTTTCGTTTCCAAAAGGTTCAGAGCCAAACTCATTTGTATCTGACACCACATCAGAACCTGTTACCCTTCAGAGCCCAAATTATTCAGAGCTTCCCAAAGGAGACTCTAAATTATAAGAGGTTCTGATAGAGCTTCAGATGCTAATTCTATTCTACTTCTCAGAGCTAATTTTCTTCAGAGATATAGTGCATGTTCAAATTCTTTTTGATAAAATCAAATCTTTCAATAGCTAAAGGTTTAGTAAATATGTCAGCCCATTGATGTTCAGTATCAATGAATTGAATATCTATTGTACCTTTTTGAACATGATCTCTTATAAAATGATGTTTTATTTCAATATGTTTAGCTCTAGAATGTAGAATAGGGTTCTTAGACAAATGAATGGCAGCAGTATTGTCACAATATAGTGGAATACTACTTTCAGCTATGTTATAATCTTCCAACTGATATTTCATCTAGAGAAGCTGTGTGCAGCATTTAGCAGCTGAGATGTATTCTGCTTCTGCTGTAGACAAAGCAATAGTTGTTTGTCTCTTGCTGGCCCAAGATATGAGATTTTCACCAATAAATTGGCAATTACCACTTGTGGATTTTCTCTCAATCTTGTCACCAGCATAGTCAGCATCACAGAATCCAACTAGCTTACTATCTAGGGATTTTTTATAAAGAAGTCCTATATTAGTAGTTCCTTTCAGATATCTAAAGATCCTCTTAACAGCAGTTAAGTGAGGTTCTCTAGGATCTGACTGGAATCTAGCACACAAGCATACACTATATAAAATATCAGGTCTAGATGCTGTAAGGTAGAGTAAAGAACCAATCATACCTCGATACAGCTTCTGATCTACTTTGCTTCCAATCTCTTCCTTGCTTAGGCTGCTGGTAGGATGCATGGGTGTAGACATTATCTTGCAGTCATCAAGGTTGAACTTCTTCAGAAGCTCTTTAGTATATTTGCTTTGATGAATGTAAGTGCCATCTTTTCCTTGATTAATTTGGATTCCAAGGAAGAACTTCAATTCACCCATCATACTCATCTTAAATTCATCCTGCATCAGCTTTGAAAAACTCTTGCACAAGGAAGCATTAGTAGAACCAAAAAAAATATCATCAACATATATTTGAATGATTAAGATATCTTTCTTATATGTCTTTCTGAATAATGTATTGTCAATTTGTCCTTTTTGAAAACCATTTTCTAATAAGAAATTACTTAGTCTTTCATACCAAGCTCTAGGAGCTTGTTTGAGACCATAAAGTGATTTCTTTAGTTTAAAAACATAATCAGGGTTTTTCAAATCCTCAAATCCTGGAGGTTGCTTGACATATACTTCTTCATAAATAACACCATTAAGAAAGGCGCTCTTAACATCCATTTGGTACAATGTAATTCCATTGTTAACAGCATATGAAAGAAGTAACCTGATTGCTTCCAGTCTTGCTACTGGAGCAAATGTTTCAGTGAAATCTATACCTTCTTGCTGACTGTAGCCTTGTGCTACCAGTCTAGCTTTATTTCTTACCACTTCGCCTTGTTCATTCATCTTGTTTCTAAATACCCACTTAGTTCCAATGATGTTCTTATGTGCTGGTCTTGGCACTAAGTCCCATACATCATTTCTTTGAAACTGATTGAGCTCATCTTGCATAGCTACAATCCATCCATCATCAGTAAGTGCTTCATCAACATTCTTGGGTTCTATCATTGAGATTAGTCCCAGAAGTGAATCAAGTTGTTGATAGTCTGATCTTGTCTTTCTTGGACTTTCCTTGTTTCCAAGAATCAGATCTTCTGGATGTGATGATCTATATTTGAACTTCCTTCTTGGAGCTTCACCAACATCAGCACTTGGTTGAGTATCTTCTTCTGAAGTATCATTATGTTCGTCTGATGCTTCTATTTGAGATGCTCCTTCAGCATCTTCTTCTAATACAGCTTCTGAAGCTTCAACAGCTTCTGATGCTTTTTCAGGTTCTGAGTTGGTGTATTGGTATGGAATACCTGCATAGCTATCATCTTGCTCTGACATTTTACTGTCAGGCTCTTTATCATCAAATCTAACGTGTATAGATTCTTCCACTGTGTTAGTTTCAGAATTATACACTCTGTATCCCTTTGAGCGTTCAGAGTAACCTATAAAGATTCCCTTACAAGCTTTGGCATCAAATTTTCTTTTGTAGGCCTTGTTGTTTAGAATGTAACAGGTACATCCAAACTGATGAAAATAAGAAATGTTGGGTTTTCTTCCTTTGAAGAGTTCATATGTTGTTAGATTCAATAGAGGTCTAATATAGATCCTATTTTGAATATAACAAGTTGTGTTTACAGCTTCTGCCCAAAAGTGCTTAGCAAGTTTAGTCTCATGCATCATGGTTCTTGCCATCTCTTGTAAAGACCTGTTCTTTCTCTCTACAACACCATTTTGTTGTGGTGTTCTAGGAGCAGAGAACTCATGGACAATGCCATGGTCTTCACAGAAAGTTGCAAATGGTTCGTTTTCAAACTCACCACCATGATCACTTCTTACCTTTAAGATTTTGAGACTTTTCTCGTTTTGCACTTGAGTGCAGAAGATGCTGAACACATCATATGCATCATCTTTCACTCTTAGAAACTTTACCCAAGTCCATCTACTGTAATCATCAACAATGACCAATCCATATTTCTTCCCATTGATTGAGGCAGTACTTACAGGGCCAAACAAATCAATGTGAAGCAGTTCTAAAGGTCTTGAGGTGGAGACAACATTTTTAGGTTTAAAAGATGTTTTTGAAATCTTACCAATCTGGCAAGGACCACACAGAGCATCTGAATGATAGTTGAGATTTGGTAGGCCTTTAACCAAGTTTAGTTTGCTAAGCTTAGAGATTAATCTCCAGTTAGCATGTCCTAAACGTTGGTGCCAGACCCATTTCTCATCATTAACAGATAAAAGACACACTATCTTTTGCTCTGTGAGTTCTGACAGATTGATTTTATAAACATTGCCTTTCCTTAGACCTCTGAACACTATGGACTTGTCAGAGTCTCTGATTACTGTACAAGCTTCTTTATCAAATTTAACAACAAATCCACTATCACAAAATTGACTAATGCTAAGTAGATTGTGTTTAAGGCCATCAACTAACCAAACATTATTAATTGAAAGAGAAGAATTACCAACTGTACCCGTACCAGTGATCTTCCCTTTTTGATTTCCTCCAAATCCCACAGTACCTCCCTCTTTCAGAGTCAGGGTTTGGAACATACGCCTTTCTCCCGTCATATGTCGTGAGCAGCCACTGTCCAGGTACCAGCATTGCTGCTTTGGCCTTCTTGTTGTGCAAACCTGAAGCAAATATTATTTGAGATTTTGGTACCCATATCTTTATGGGTCATTTTGTGTTAGTCTTTACAGGTCTAGGTGGTCTTTGTTTGAAAGACTTATCAGAGCCTCTAGAGTTATCCACCCTTGTTGAAAAGTTTTTGGGTTTAGTATAGCTCTTGAGCTTTGTTCTTGAATGTGTCAGAGCTTCTTTAGATTTAACATTAGCTTGAGGCTTAAAAATCTTAGGTTCTGACTCATTTAGAACTTCTGATTGACTCTTTACAAAGACAACCTTAGGTTTCGATTTATCTACATTAGAGGATTTTGAAGATAATGGATTATCTTTAAAACGTGAGAATCCAAGACCTTCTCCTCTATTTCTACTTACATGATAAATCAAAGAGGCTATTTTACTTCTTTTCATTCCATTGATAAGGAATTCCTGAAGAGCAAATTCATGTTCTGGAGGAACCTTATCGTCAAGAACATAATGAGTTTCCATAAATTCATTTCTTGATTTTAGAGACTCATTTTGTTCAATTATTTCATTTGCCTTTTCGGTCAGGTTGTTATAGGCCTTTTTAAGGACCTTACACTCACCTGCCTTTTTGGTTAAAAGTTTTAAGGCATCTTTCAAGGAATCTATTAATTCAGAACGAGAAAGTTTAGCAAGTACCTCATCTTCATCTTCTGAATCTGAGTCAGCTTCGTGCTCAGAGTTCTCTTGGTCAGAAGTGGTTGCCATCAAGGCAAGGTTTGCTTCTTCTTCCCCATCAGAATCTGATTCCTGATCCAAATCATCCCAAGTAGCAATGAACCCCTTCTTGAGCTTACTTTTGTATATTTCTTTGTTAGAGGTTCTCTTGGATGTTTTACTCAGGTTCTCTGGGCAGTCAGCAATGAAGTGTCCTGGTTTGTTGCATTTAAAGCATTTGTTTTGTTCTTCCTTCTTATCCTTAGAAACACCAACCTTCTTGGAAGAACCTCCAAACTTACCAGCATACTTCTTGCTTCTCTTAGCCCATTGAGATACTCTTGCAGCCATTAGAACCATTTCTTCTTCTTCATCAGAATCCATCTCGTGACCTTCTTCAGAAGCTTCTTCATCAGATGTTATAACCTTCGCCTTCAGAGCCTTTGAGGAACTCTTGGTGCTTATGGCTATCCCTTTTAGCTTCTTAGTTGATTCATCAGTCATGAGTTCCATCTCATGACTCTTTAGAGAACTAACCAAGCTTTCAAGAGACACAGTATCTAAATCCTTAGATTCCTGAAAAGCTGTCACTTTTGGTCTCCACTTTGGCGGCAAGCTTCTGAGTACTTTCCTTACATGATCAGCCTCAATATAGCTCTTATCTAAAACTTGAAGTCCAGAAACAAGAATTTGAAACCTAGAGAACATTGTCTCAATGTCCTCTCCGTCCTTCATTTTAAATAATTCATACTGATGTACTAACAAGTTGGCCTTAGCCTCCTTAACCTGTTTATTTCCTTCATACTTGGATTTAAGAGAATCCCAGATAGACTTAGCCGTTCTCTTATCTCCAATTTTCAAGTACTCATCATGAGAGATGGCATTTGTCATCATCCCTTTTACATTGTGGTGCTTCTTATACTCCAGCTTTTGAGTAGGTGTAAAAGCCTTTCTGTCCTTAGAACTGACTATTCCTTCCAAATCCATATTTTCAAAATTAACCCCATCTTCTACCAAGTCCCACAGATCACAATCAATCCCCATGATATGACTGTACATCTTGGTTTTCCAGAATGGATAACCGGTCTCGGTTCCATTAAAAAAGGGAATTTTATCAGAAGATCTTCTGTCTTTAGCATTGGAATCATAGTCATAGTTCACGTTGTTGTTGTTGCTATTGTTTCCTTTCTCAGCAGACATGTTTTTCCTTCCTGAATCTTAATTGATTCACTGATAGGTGAGAGTTAGGCAACAACCAGGCTCTGATACCAATTGAAGGTGGAAAAACACAAGAAGGGGGGGTTGAATTGTGTTTTAGGAATTTAAAACTTTTTGGTTCTTAAGGTGTTTAATGCAGCGGATTTAAAACAAATTCAAAGAGAAGCTGAGAGAAAGAAAGATAGACACACAGATTTATCCTGGTTCCCTTCACAAATTGAAGGTACGTCCAGTCCCCTTGTTCTCAACAAGAGCTTTTCACTATAATCTTTACAAGATTACACTTTGCTCAAGCACACTTGCAAGAGACTTCTCAAATGCTCAAGTTACACTTAACGAGAGACTTCACAATCAAACTTAAAATCTAAGAATGAATGTTTAGAAACACTTGATATACTATCAGAGGTGTTTACAAAATACAACTCAAATTGTTCTAAGACTTAGAATGACAGATTGAAATAATAGTGTCAGAATGCTTCTTAGTCTTTGAACGTAGTAATAGAACAGTAGTCATTTCTTCCATTTGAGTCTTCTATTTATACTTGGAGGAAGATGATTACCGTTGCAGAGAGAGAGAGATGCCAGCTGGAATTTACTTGTACAATTGTGATAGCTGTAGTTACCTTCTTTGGTAAAGATATCCAATTCCACTACCTTGCTATTTGAATTATCACTCATCCATTTTGAGTAATAATAGTACAATAGTACGATCCTCAATTGCGCTCCACATATGGATAAGGTTAACGTTGTACCAACGAATATTCCTTCCTGTGGACGTGACAGACCCTTGAAGTAGATTGTTCTTCAATCATTGGTTCTGAATATGTCAGTTCTTGAGTGACGTAAATTCCTTTTGCTTCAGATGCTGTTGTCATTGCTTCTTGAGGTCCTTTTGCTTCTGAGTCCGTCAGAGCCTTGTTTTTGTCCTCAGAGGCACTTCCTTCAACATACAAAATTTAAGCTTCTGATGAACAGTGATGTGCTTTCAGAGCTTATTTTGACTGGCTTCTCTGCTATTATTCATAGTGCTTCTGAATGAATTTTAACTTGTAATTCTGCACACTAGAATAATCATTAGTAATTCCAATTGTAATTTTAATACTTTGTTATCATCAAAACCACTTAAAACATTAGAGGTTCATGTCAGACCCACTTTGTTCCAACATACTCTTCTTCCTCGTTTTGTTTAGTCTGTTGTAGTTTTGTTAAGTTTTCCTTCAGCTATTCTTGTATCAGATTGCTATATTTGACAAGTTATACTTGTCATAAATAATAATTATTCCATAATTTTAATTTACTCAGATTCAATTATGTATATTCTGACTAAATGTTCTAGATAATTTAGTTGGGTGTTATACTGTGCATTTCATCAGCTTGGTCGCCAAGTTAGGTCATCGTGCTGCGATGTGCTATATCGTGCTGCGATGAACAAATTTTCTTCAGATTTATTTCTTCTGTTTTCTTGGCAAGCAAGCAGCTCCCATCGTGGCACGATGGGAGACATCGAGCTGCGATGGAAGACTCATTTTCTTCACTTTTTGGGTTTTTTCTTGTCTTTTGGCATCTTGGACTCTGTCTTGATGCTTTTTCCTGCTTTTGTAGGTTTTCCTTCGTATTTGAGTCTGTCTTGGTCATTTTACTACTAATAATAATACTAAAAATACCATAGAAATTTCTGTCATCAATAGCTTAATAAGTTAAGGGTAAAAGAACTAATGAAACTATGCTTAATTGACTACATATCTAGAGTCTAATCACTAGCTTAGGAACGTGACAACGTGGCTAACACAGGTTCCGTGTCTAATAATTAAGATTCTTAATACTCGTAATTAGGGTAATTATCGTACGTGGTTATTACTAATTAGATTAGTTCACCAATAGGAAGAATGAATAGGCAACGATATAGCACCAACTACCCAGCAAGACTTAGGGATGGATTCAACACACTTAACCTACCTTTTCTCATATGAACTCAACTTTATTTCTTAATTATTTTCTTGAAAACATCCAACCTAAAAATCAAAGCGGAGGCAATCTCAACAATCCTAAAATAAAGCTTAGTAACCTAGGCGCTGTCCCTGTGGATACGAACCCATCCTAACTAGGGTGCGGATTATTACTAGACGACAGACTGGTACACTTGCCAGACCGTAGTCAGTGGCATATTTATTATGTCAATTGTTGTTGGTAGGAGAAAATTGATTGCACCACTTGGTATTTAACATATCAACTATTTGTGTGTAGGAAGCATTCACACCATAACAAAAATCTTCTTCTAAAAAATTTAAATTTTCAAGAAATTAGTGAAGATGCATATAAATTTGGATGAAAGTTTGTCAAAGTTGAAGAATACACTCAACAATTTCTTAGATTTAGATAATGAAGATGTGAGAGTGAGTTATTTAGCATATTATTATCCTTATATGACATTGAAAGATGATATACATAGTTGGCAGGTGGTTACCAACGATGATGAGGTACGAACTATGTTTTTACACGCAGAGTTTGATGAAGGTCCGATGCGTTTTTTTCGTACAAATTGCGGATATCATTAATCGCATGATGAAGAACGAAAATGTGATTTTTAGTGTTTGTTATTTGTTATTTTGTTGTGTTTATTGTTGTTCTATTTTGAATTTAGTAGTTGTAGTTATGTGGATGTGAACAAGCAAATCTTTAGTGTTTGAGTTGATATAGGATTGTAACAGATTAATTTAGTAGTTGATTTTATTTTTTTTGTTGACAAAATTGAGTAGTTGAAGTTAAAATTTGTTATAGACTGATCTAATTAAGAGTAATATAATAGATGGAGAATAGAAAAAGGAGAGAAGAATAGTCGGTATTATTCATCACTAGGATTAGTGTTACATTACAATGATACATAGTATCTATATATAAGTAAATATAATGGGCCAATTAGATGGGCCGATAGTTTATATGGACATCCACTAATAATATTCATAACACTCCCCCTTGGATGTCCATCGAGAATGTGCCTCGTTAAAACCTTTACTAGAAAAAACCCAGTGGGAAAAAATTCTAGTGAAGAAAAAAGAGTACAACATTCTTTGTGTTTAAACTGTCTCGTTAAAAACCTTACCAGGAAAACCCAATGGGATAAAACCATGGTTAAGGGAAAAAGAGTGCAGAACACAATTATATCTCCCCCTCATAAAGACAATTATATCTGAGACGAATGAGCTCAATTAATCTTCAATATAGTTGATCAGTAGCTTTACTTGACGATGAATGATTTGTAGAAAGATCTGATTCATCTCCTTTAATATACTCTTCTTTGCATTAGCCGTGGATGCGATAGTATCTTCTTCAAGTTTTTTTTATGTGTAGAATAACGAACCTCAACAAAACCACATTTTGAACATTTTGGATGTGGTGTTAAAACTTCCACGTAATTGAAGGATATTGTTCTATCTCCAAGATACAAATTATATACTTGACTTTGTTCAAATATATTTGAGTTTATTGATATAATTACATACATAATTAGAAAATAGCAATAATGTTCTCAACGGAACTAAAATATGGTACTTTAAGACCAATTCAAGTAACTCGTCATTTTCTTGAGATATGAAATATCTTTGTTCACATCAAGTGACATCATACACAAAACCTCATTGAAATACAAAGTTTGCAATTCCTAACAAACTTTTATCATCAAACATATTTCATTTAAAACTTTTCTTTAATCAACTGATTTCAAAAACTTTTCAGGAGTTCTGATCAAACATTTACCAATATGCTTGAATAATAAGTCAAACTTTTAATATTTGTATTTCAACATTTTTTATTCACACGAAAATTGTTTTGTATCTCATCGTTTCTACACCTTCGGGGTGTATGGACGACTGGTCCAAAAATATTTCACTTTGCAAAGTGACTTTAATTACGTAGCAATTGCATAATTTCATTTAGACAATCATTCTGTTGTCTATAATTCTCAATAGACTTTAATTCATGATCCTCATTATTTCTTATCACATATAGCGCTATATTATATAAAATAAACATTGTCAATGTCAACTTCCTTTCGGTTCCATCCTATTCCATTCACGACATAATTTTCTTTCATGACATAATTCGTCGAGATCTCTTTAATTTCATAACTTTCAAGTATTTGATAAGTTCTTCTGGAACTGAAAAATCAATTATGTCAAATACTTTTTTTTTGGAATTTTCATATCCTCACCTGGGTCATATTTCATATTAACTCCTTTTCTTATTTGAGGATTTTTATCATTGGAAACGATTGGTCTACCACACTTCATTGTGGTACTAAAACTCATTTGCAATATAAGGTTGTCCAACAGGGACATCCATTTTGATTGGAGCATTAACAGCTGATAGTTTATTTCATAAACTTTGCAAATGATTTATCTTATGAACTTCTGGTTCATACTGATTTGTAAGAGGATCAAGATGAGATAATAATAATAATAATTTATTTCAAGTGATTCATATGAACTTCTGGTTCATATTTTCAGCTGCTTATTATCTCCTTCTACTATTAGGAAAATTAGTTCATCACTTGATAATTAGCCTACAGGGCTGTAGATAAGTCTCCAATATTTCTATCTCAAAATAATTTATAATGTATGGGTTCATATCAAACATATTTTTCCAATATTTTTTAATAATTTATCTTAGTGCATTATGTTAGAGCAACTGGAACATACCAATACATCCAAAAATGCTTATATGAAAAATATCAGGGTATAAACCTAAACTCAATTTCAAATTGAGGGGGAATAACATATTAGCTTGATGCGGATCAATATCTCAACATACATGTTTAAGTGTTCCCAAAATATAAATTAGAAGCTTTGATTTCATAAGTATCGTTCATGTTGTTAGTGTTTTTAACCTGCAAGGTTGAGTTTATTTTAGGGTTGGCTTCATTTGTTAAAATAAGCCTTTGGTCCAGATGTGGTGACTGATGTGCACACATGTGGTACCTGAACTGAATGCCCTAAAAACGCGCTTTCAATTATTTGCGTGTGATCTTTTGAAAAGATTTGTTTTGAAACAAACATATCCAAGCTAGCTTGCGCGCCAAGGAACGAGCTGAAAGATTGAAGAAGATCCAGAAAAGATTTAAAAAGCTGGTTTGTTACTAGGAGATTGAAAAAGATTCAAAAAGATTTAAAACAAACATCTTTTGTTAAAAGATTGAGTTTGTTACTTGAAGATTACAACGGCCAGCTACCAGATCTCGTTCTATATAAAGAAGACTGAAGACATAGTTTTACTCACTGAAATCAATATTCATAATTCTAGTCATTAGGATTTTCAGTCTTTGTCCCTATTGCTTCTTGTTTCCATTGAGACTTGAACTTAGGGTTGTATTTAGCTCTTAAGCTTTTAAGCACAGAGCTGTTCCTTTTCTTGGTTCTAGTTTGAAACAAGATTTGGACTTTGAATCACTCAAAGCTTTGAAGCACGAGTTGGTTCTTTAGATTAGGAGTGCGTCTCCATCATTGAGTTTGTAAAAATCCTTGTGAGGAGCAAGGTCCTTGTGAGGAGCAAGGTCCTTGTGAGGAGCAAGGTAGGATAGCTGGGAAGTGACTGAGGGAAGTCATATCTTGTGAGGAGCAAGGTAGAGTTTGCACAAGGTAATGTCTAAGCGAGAGGTTGTAAACGGGGGAGTTTAACTTTGAATTAGAGCTATCATAGTGGATTCATTCCTGGATTGGTATCCTCCATACGTAAGTGCGCTGCACTGAACTGGGTTAACAAACTCATTGTGTTCTTTATCTTCTGCACTTTATTTTCCTTGTTCATCAAGTTATCGTATGTTTATGATGTTGGCACATTAGGCAACACATCGTATACCTAAACTCTAACGTGCACCACATCACGCTGCACATCTGTAACTTGCTACCGGAATTTCAATTGGCATCAGAGCAGGCACCCTGTTCTACTTTAGGGTGAGCTCCAGGGAAGATACTTTCCGGAACAATGGACAAGGACGGAACTTTGGTCAGCAAACCACCTCTTCTGGATGGCACAAACTATGATTATTGGTAAGGAAAATCCTTTGATTCCTTGGGAGAAAGGCTATCTGATGAGAAGATGGTAAGGAAAATCCTTAGATCCTAACCAAAGAGGTTTGACATGAAAGTCACAGCTATTGAAGAATCTCAGGACATTGCTAGTATGAAAGTAGAAGAAGTGGTAGGCTCTCTTCAAACCTTTGAGATGAACTTCAATAATATACCTGAGAAGAAAGGGAAAAGCATAATCTTCACCTCCAACACTGATAATGAGGAAGCTGATGAAGAGGACCTCTCAGATGATATAGCTCTTCTTGGAAAACAATTTAAGAGAATCTTGAAGAATGTGAGAAGAAAACCAAAGAGCAATGTGGAGCACATCCAGTTTGACATCAGGAAACAAGGAAATACTTTAGCAAAAACCAAAACTGATGACAAACCAATTCAAGACAAAGATGTTCAATGTCGTGAATGTGAAGGCTATGGTCACTATATATCTGAATGTCCTACCTACTTAAAGAAACAGAAGAAGGGACTATCTGTGAGTTGGTCTGATGAAGATGACTCTGTGAATGAGTTAGTAAGTAATTCTTCCAATCAAGTAAATGCCATGACTGGTGTGTGTCTCTCTAACAATGAATCATGTGATGAAGATCTCACTTATGAGGAACTAGCCTCAGCATACAGAAAACTATGCATCAGAAGTGAAGAGGTATGCAGAAAAAATGCAGAACTGGAGACTACCATCAATCAACTTAAGTCAGAGAAATCAACAGCTGGAGAACAAAGGGCTATCATTGAGCAACTAAAGATGAAAGAACAGAAGCTACAGGCAAAAGTAACCAGCCTTGAAGATGAAGTCAAGCTAGTAACTTCTAATTTGGAGATCATGACAAAATATGTTAGAATGCTTGGTACAGGAACAAAGAAGCTTAATGAGGTCCTCAACATCAGAAATCATGCTAATAATCCAACTGGAGTAGGGTATGGGGTAACTTATAATAATGAAACCCTAGAATCAAGCTTTGTTCCTGCTCGAAACAGATCTGACTTCAAGATGTTGCCACATCCTGCACCATATCAGAAACCTGTGAACAAAAGAAAGTCCACTTCCTTGAAGTGTCACTATTGTGGTAAGTATGGCCATATCAAATCCTTCTGCTATAAGCTCTATGGTTATCCAAGGAAGAAGCCTCAACCTAGAGCATATTATAGAATGGCCAGAAACAGAAAAGAATGGAAGCCAAAAGTCAAATTAGCATCTCATATAGTCCACGCATCCTTCAGAGCCTCATCTAAGGAAGATTGGTACTTTGATAGTGGGTGTTCAAGACACATGACAGGTGAAGAAAGGTTTATGGAAGACATCAAGTCATACACTTCAAGTTATGTGACCTTTGGTGATGGTGAAAAAGGACAAATCATGGGAGTTGGGAAACTAATCAGCAATAGTTTGCCCAAGCTTGATAATGTCCTGTTTGTCAAAGGACTAAGGGTTAATCTAATCAGCATTAGCCAACTATCTGATCAAGGGCTTAAGGTTGACTTCTCAAAGAATGAGTGTATAGTCACTAATGACAAAGGTGAATTATTAATGAAGGGAACCAGATCAGAAGACAACTGCTACTTGTGGGTCCCTCAAGAGACCACTAAGCCTACCACATGTCCTATCAGTCAAGTAGACGAAGCAAAGCTATGGCCACCAAAGCTCACTATTGAAGAAGAAGATATATGTGGTGAAAGACAGATTGACAAGCAAATCCAGGAGATTCATCCAATCCTTCAACAACAGGTGACATCCAAAGATCATGATGTGGAACCTTATGTGGTCACATCAGTCTCCAAGCCTGAAGACTCAAGATTGATAGACTATGTTTTGGATGAAAATAAAGATAACTGGAAGAGTACCTCAGGTGTATGTTTCTCTCTACACAACAACCTAATATCAGGGTTTAATGAGAAACAAAGTTTTGTAGCTCTCTCCACAGCCAAAACTGAGTATGGTACAGATGAAGACAATGGCTCTCAATTAGTTTAGATGAAACAGATGATGAGAGAGTACAATGTAAAGCAAGATGGGCTCACATTATATTGTGACAATAAGAGTGCTAGTAATATTTCCAAAAATCATATCCAACATGGTAGGACTAAGCACATTGATGTCTGTCACAATTTTATTAGGGAAGATACTCTTGTGACCTTGAAAAATGTAGCCACAGAAAATCAACTGGCTGACATATGTATAAAGGCTTTGGATGCAAGAAAATATGAAGGATTAAGGGGCAAACTTGGTATTTGCCTTCTTAATGATCAATAGCAACTAATGCTATTCAAGCGTGCAACGGATACCTGCCTTTCCCTCCGTTTATTAGTGCACGCAATCCAAAGGCAATCATCACAAGATTTTCGCAACGGTCATCACTCCCTATATCAAGGTTATCCCCTCTTTCACGCAAACACTTCAACATCTCTCTATTATTCGTTTTGCTCTCCCAACGATCAAACCCTATTTGCCTTCAACTTTCTCTTTTGCAATTCATCTCACAATTCAATCTTCACCATGTCAAGTGCTAGACAAACATCTCAACAAAACACTGCTCCATCATCACCAAACCCTAATCAAGAAATTGATTCTGGTGCGATCATCACCAATGCAGTACCTGTCTCAATGGTTTCTCCAACAAGCATCAAGAAAAAGAGGTCTACGCGATCAAAGAAGATAATCACCAATGTTGCAGAAGAAGAAACTGTAACTCCTCCTCCATCTGCTGAGAAATCAAAGAAGAAGAGCAAGAAATCAAAGGCTGAGACTTCCAAGATTGCTCACACCATGGAAAGTCTCTATATTAATCCTATTGGTGATCAACCTGCAGAATCTGAGAAGACAGGTAATGAAGATCAAGGTAATCCTACACAAACCTTGGAGATGTTAAACAAAATTGCTTCAAAGAAGATCACAGAAGATAAACGCCACCCCATGACTCAGAAGATCATCAATGATGTTCTTAGGAAGATCAACAGTGATGATGATGAGCCAGATGTTGACACATCTTTGGCACAAGAAGAACAGGGCACAAGAGAAGATCCTGAAGGTGATCATGATGATGTGGAGAAACAAGTCTCCAAGAATGACACAAATCCCAAAGATGATCAAGCTGTAGTGGAGAAGCAAGTCTCCAATGAAGAAAGCCCTAAGGATGACACTATGGCTGATAAGAGTGAAGAGTCCAAGAATTCTGAAGAAGAAGAAGGCTCAAAAGCCTCTGATCAAAATGCTGGTGGAGAAAAGGACATTGTAGATGCTGACAACTATGATCTGGACCTGTCACTGAGGCAAGTTGCTGAAGACAGCATTGCCAGAAGGACAAGAAGTGGAAAGGTCTCTGCTGCTGCTATTGCACCTTCCAAGAAAGACAAAGAAAAGAAGAAGAGTGCAGCCAAGCCTGTCAAGTATGGTCCCAGCAGAAGCTCAAGCAAAGTGGTAACTCAAGCTGTGAAGAAGAAGAGTCTTAAAAGAAAAGAGCCACCAACAAGTGACTCTGACTTTGATGTGGAGAAGGATGTGCCCCACATCAGTGAATCTGAGGCAGAAGAAGAAGAGGATCAGGATGTTGAGCTCAATGTGGTCCACATTGGAGCTTCTGAGAGGAAGTCTGTCAAGAAGAAGAAGATACCACATGGGGTTCCTGAGGTTCCCATAGACAACATCTCTTTCCATTCACTGGAGAATGTGTCAAGGTGGAAATTTGTGGTGAATAGAAGGCTGGCGCTGGAGAGAGAGCTTAGCAAAGAAGCTCTGCAATGCAAGGAGGTGATGAAGCTGATCAAGCATGCTGGCTTGATGAAAACTGTGCATGGATTAGGTAACTGCTATGAGAAGTTGGTCAAGGAGTTCCTGATCAATATCCCAGAAGATTGTGACAACCCATTAAGCAAGGAGTACCAGAAGGCACTACAACAAAAAAACATTTTAGCTTCAAATATATTAGCGTCAGCCACGACACGGACGCTACTAGCGTCTCTTTTGAGTCTCAAAGACAGACGCTACTGTTTTTTAATTGAAAATCTTAATTTTAATTTGACAATTACATATAGCGTCCACTTTTGGGAACATTATTTAGACGCTAATGATAACATAAAAAAACAGTACATTTAGTGTCTACTTTATTAGACTTAAATATTTTATATTTTTTATGAATTTGTTATAGCATCTGCTCGGGCAGACTCTAATGATCATCATCATTAAATTTAATTAAGCGCCAAATTTTTTCCAATTTTCATTTCCCCCTTCTTTTTTCATTCTCACTCACTAATGTTTATATCTAAATTTATTTTTGCCTTCCCAAATGTTTCATTTCCATTCACAGAGAAAGGATTTCTCTCAGCTCCGAAGAACCCTAATCCTTCAATCCTCAACCTATAATCCCTAATTCTTCAATGCTTCAGTCCTTCAATCCCTAATCCTTCAATCCTTAATCTCTAATCTCTCCATCTCGAAGACCCACAATCCCTCAATCCTTTGCCGTCGAAGAACCACAGTCCGTCAATCCTTCCGCCGTCAATCCCTTAATCTCTCTGTCTCTTTCAATCCCTTCTCCATCGAAGAACCACAGTCCCTCCGTCGTTCTCCGCGCGGTTCAAGGTATCGAGTAACTTCATCTCTCTGTCGTTCCATTCAAATGTATTGATTGATTTCATGCTTGTTGTTTTGTTGTTAAGTATCGATTTCCTTCTCTGTCAATTGAAGCGGCCCTTTGTGAGTTGTTCTTCTCAATTTATGCTTTGTTTTTTGTTTCTTTTACTGCATTGTCGATTTCCCTTTGTTTTTTGTTTCACTCTCAATTTATACTTTGTTTCTTTTGATATACTGTATTTTTTTCCCTGGATATGAATATTCAATCTTAGTGTTGATTTTAAGCTATTATGCGGCTTCATTGTTTGGTCGAGTAGTTTATGTGTTTCTGACTTTTAATTGAAAATTTTAATTCATTACTTAGCAAGTACTTATGAAAACACAGTGGCATTAACTGAAAATTAGTAATTATTTGAAGAACAAAGTCATAAACAGATAGTGCATATAGATTGAAAGTTAAAAGCAATTTTAGAATTTAAGGTAGCTAGTTATCATTTCCATTAACTGTCGTTGTTATAGTCATTGTGTAGTTCATACAAGTGCTTATCTATGTGTAAAGTTTCTGACTTTTTGTTTTTTTTTTATCTGAGAAGGAAACTAAATACAAGCTATATCTATGTGTAAAGTTTGATTCAATTTATGTAATTGGATAGGTTTCAGGCTTGAGTTTGATTCAGTTTCTAGCATCATCAACCTGGTATTTTCGTTTATCTTTATGTGTTTGACCTTTTTAATGAGGTTTTTTTGTGTTCTTGTTTTCGATATTGTGTTGGGAAGCATGTTTGAGCTGAGGCAGAGAGATTTTGATCCTAAGAAGTTCTGGATGAGGTTCCCTCCAGAAGGTTCGAAGTTGACGCCTCCGCATCAATCAATGGACTTCAGGTGGAAATTTCTATTTTGGTCAATTAGATTTCTGCATCAGTACTCTATTCTATTCATTGCAACAAGTGGGAAAATTGGGATTAAATTGTATTGTGTGGTTCTTAGATACTGTGTTGTGTGACTCTTGAATCTACTATGTTTTTAATTGGTTCTTTTTTCCCCTCACAGTGAGCAAATTAAAGAGGTGACCTGATTGCTTGAGTCTAATTGGCATTTTGTTATGTACCGATGATTTTAACTTGTTCCAAAATGCACACTTATTTTAAGTATCAAGTAACAGTTAAATAATTTTAGTTCAAATTTAGCTTTTTTGGTGGCTAGTTTTCATCATTTGTATGAGATTTGAGGGGCATCTATCTATAAAATAGGGTATTGATATAGTCCTAATTCAATACTCCAAATATTCAAATATGATTTTATCTCATTTTTTATAACGGTGCTACTGGATGGAGATAATTGAAATTTGAAACCAGATCAAGCATGTGAGATTTTGGAGATTTGTTATTTTTTTTATCACTTTGATTAAGGTAACCATAATGAAATCCTGGGTAATTTCGATTTTGTGCAATATGACAATTTCTTATTAGTTTTAAGTATGAATGATTTTTACTTTGTTCTTATTTGTAGGGAATCCAAGAAATGTCTTTATATATAAATATTGTTGTTAACTTTCATTTCTTACCATGTAGTACATGATTGACTATTTAACACGAGATGATTTGTGTCATATAATATATTCTTAGCCGTTGTCGAAGGTACTTCATTTGAACCAATAATTCATTGCAATTATATCATAGTAAAGCTGTAGTTTCTCTGGTTTGACACTTTCTTCCTTTTTTTCAGGTTTTGAGGCTTCTTAATTTTCTTGTTAGCTTGTTAAAGGTTTGATTGCAAAGTTGAATTGCTTATAATTTGACAGTCCCTATAATGTGTTTCTTATTTTTCTGTTTATTTTTTATAGATGCCTCCAAAAGAAAAAGCTTAGGGTCAAGAATCTATTGAAGAGGAATCGCGTAGTGTAATGATAATTTACGCATAGTCTGAATTTTATTAACAATACTTGTATTTTTAAACATGCACAACACACTAAGTAGTACAACTTAGTATGTAGACACACCATGTTTATATTTACTAGTTTTATTGTTATATGACATTATGGTTGCCATATTTTTTATTTGCATTAATCAAACATTTAATCACAAGATAATTTAGTTATAGACAAGAAATTTTATTTGCGGCACCTCTTACTCTTTTGTAACTTCTTTTGTTTTTGTACATATAAAGGTTATAGACAAGAAATTTTATTTGCGGCACCTCTTACTCTTTTGTAACTTCTTTTGTTTTTGTACATATAAAGGTTGGGAGCTTTGGTGTTGGTTACAGAAGTTCTATCATGTTGTGTTAGGTGATGATTAAATTAAAATTTAAAACTATTTTGTTTGCTGTAGTATTTTGATGTTGTCAATCCAAAAGATAAAAATTATGTTATTTTATACAGGTTGGTCTAAAAAAAGCATGCAAAATCTGGTTTCTCACAAGGTTCTATACTGACGAAGCCAAGAAAATGGGCCTTATCAATAAATGGTTAGATTTATTGCACATCTTAAGCACTAATTATTGACATCTTTATCACATGCAAGGTTGCTAATGCACATAATAATTGATAGCAATTGTGATAACTGATATCTTGTTACTCCTCTGTACATGAAAGAAAGAAGTAGCAAGGGTTTTTTTACCTTTGTAAATGAGCAAGATATTCTTGTTTGGTCATATTCTTCATTTCCTTAAGTTCATTTTGATAAGTTTCCAACTCTTATATAAGAGAATGCAAGAAAAAAATTAAAATGTGAATGACCATTTATGATATTATAGGACATGTATCTAAGTTATGATGCTAGATGCTTTATCTTTTAATAGGCTTAGTTATTTTTAAGCAAACTACTTGATCACTAGTTAAGATTGTCTTAATTAGTCTATGTATATAGTGTTATATGTTTTTGGCGTTTGGTTGCAAGTCTGTTTTCAGTTTAATGGTAAGACCCTTTAATGTCTTTTACATTATTTTTGCTTTTAATGGTTTTTTGTGTGTAAACTTTGAAACATACATTTGGTTTGGTTATGTTTTTGCTAGTTTTATTGTTTTATGACATTGTAACTTCGTATGACTACTAGTTTTATATTGCTTAATTTATGGTTGGGAGGTCATTCCGTGAACAAATTATTTTTTTTAAAAATGTTTATTTTAGCGTCGGCTTGACCGACTCTACGAGTTACAAGTCAATAAATTAGCTTATGGATTAGGCAGACGTTAGTGTAGCGTCCGCCAAGCAGACTCTAGAGGAAGCATTGAACCATATTTATAGCGTCAACAAAAGACTGAAGCTCCTAGCGTCCGCCGTATATGAACTTGTCTAGCTTCAGATTAACGTCACCAGAAACGGACGCTAAATTAGCGTCTGCTAGACGCAACTGTTAGCTTCAGACAATTAAGCGTCAACCTCGACACTGACGCTAAGTTGACGCTAACTGCTTCTAGCGTCTGTTTTTGGCAATTTAGCGTCTGCTTATGGCCGACGCTCCAAAGCAGTTTTGTTGTAGTGAGGTTTTTGTGAGAGGAAAAGAGATATCTTTCTCACCTGACACCATCAACACCTATCTGGGAAGGAGTGAAGAGCCCTATCCTGAGCTGGAAGTTACAGATCATGCTATCTGTAAGAGCATTACTGAAGGCAAGGTCAAAGAATGACTTTTTTGATATAGAAGGAGTAGATTATGTGCAGAACAACTCAAAAGCATTTAAGTTTGTAAGCATAGGGCATAATCATAATCATAATCATAGCATATGGATGATTCATTATGCTTAGTCATGATCATCGAAATATGGATGACTTTTATGCTTAGGATCACAGTCATAGAAATATGGGTGATTCACGTCACAGTCATAGCAATATGGGTGACTTAGTTACAATCATAGAAATATGGGTAACTTGTACTTGCTTAACTATGAATGCATATACAGCAACCATGAAGAATGAAGACTACAAGACTATGGATTGCTGGACTATATGGATTCTGTGAAGACAACTACTGAAGAAATTGAAGACTACTGAAGCATCTCTTTTTGAAGACCTTGGTCATGTGTTGGTGCTTAGAACATTTGTCAAAAATCCATCTACTATGTATATTGCACATTTAATGGCCCCAGTACTATTTGATTACTCTTTCTGTTCTTAAACTTTTTGTCAACATTATGGCTAAAAAGGGGGAGAAAAGATAAGTAGTATATCCAGGGGGAGTAAGAGGAACGATAGTGCAATATGTTTACTCTGGTACATGATGTGATACCAGATGTGTGCACATCGTTGAAGACAGAATGTGCTTGTATTCTACACATCTTTTTGAAGACTTTGAAGAACCAGACGAATGAAGACTGATCCTTTGAAGACTGATGAAGATGGTGCTTGAATTTAGGGGGAGTAAAATTTTTACTGAAGCTACTGAAGACACTTCCCCTATTTACTGTGTGCATGACTCATCACCATGCTTGTATGTTGGGAGTTTTATTCTCTCAGAAGATATGAGGCAAGATTCCGCTGCTGCAACGCCTCTTATGTTCTAATGATTATCTCCAAAGTCTAGTTGGCTGACTCCAAAGGTTATTTTAGCCACAATTTGCCAAAGGGGGAGATTGTTAGTGTTTTCAACCTGCAAGGTTTAGTTTATTTCAAGGTTGGCTTCATTTGTTAAAATAAGCCTTTGGTCCAGATGTGGTGAATGATGTGTACACATGTGGTACATGAACTGAATGCCCTAAAAACGCGCTTTCAACTATTTGCGTGTGATCTTTTGAAAAAGATTTGTTTTGAAACAAACATATCCACGCTAGCTTGCGCGCCAAGGAACAAGCTGAAAGATTGAAGAATATCCAGAAAAGATTTAAAAAGCTGGTTTGTTACTAGAAGATTGAAAAAGATTCAAAAAAATTTAAAACAAACATATCTTTTGTTAAAAGATTGAGTTTGTTACTTGAAGATTACAACGGCCAGCTACCAGATCTCGTTCTATATAAAGAAGACTGAAGACATAGTTTTACTCACTGAAATCAATATTCATAATTCTAGTCATTAGGATTTTCAGTCTTTGTCCCTATTGCTTCTTGTTTCCATTGAGACTTGAACTTAGGGTTGTATTTAGCTCTTAAGCTTTTAAGCACAGAGTTGTTCCTTTTCTTGGTTCTAGTTTGAAACAAGATTTGGACTTTGAATCGCTCAAAGCTTTGAAGCACGAGTTGGTTCCTTAGATTAGGAGTACGTCTCCATCATTGAGTTTGTAAAAATCCTTGTGAGGAGCAAGGTAGGATAGCTGGGAAGTGACTGGGGGAAGTCATATCTTGTGAGGAGCAAGGTAGAGTTTGCACAAGGTAGTGTCTAAGCGAGAGGTTGTAAACAGGGGAGTTTAACCTTGAATTAGAGCTATCATAGTGGATTCATTCCTGGTTTGGTATCCTCCAGACGTAAGTGCGCTGCACTGATCTGGGTTAACAAACTCATTGTGTTCTTTATCTTCTGCACTTTATTTTCCTTGTTCATCAAGTTATCGTATGTTTATGATATTGGCACATTAGGCAACACATCGTATACCTAAACCCTAACGTGCACCACATCACGCTGCACATCTGTAACTTGCTACCAGAATTTTCACATGTAATTAACTCTAGACGTCTAAAGAATGGATTGTCAAGTCTTTTTTTTAATGAACATATACTTCAAGATGTTCAATATCAATTTTGATTTGAAATACGATATTTCTCAAATGCTTTATATAAAAATGAGCTCTTAACCAAATCGGTACCTCCCAAACTTTTGGTTGTCAGTTGACAACAAATGTACATGTGACCATTTAATTGATGCATCAATTAAAATTATAAAGATTTAATTGGTCCACATGATCATGATAATGTATTGATTTACAAATATCATTTTTCTATTATTCTAAATTAAAAGATGCTCATTTACTTTTTTTATCAACTTCTTTTGGGAACTAGTAATACATAAAAATTACTATAATGAAGGAACTTCAGGCCCTTCAATATCTATAAAATTTCTTTTTCGCATCATAATAATCCGGGATGACCCAACCGGTATTGCCAACGAAAAATATAATATGATTTGTAAACTTCTGGTTTATAATATTTTATGCTTCAATTGCATTAGTATATTTATAAGTGTAATATAAACTTCTGGTTTATAACTTTTTCATTACACTTATTTTATCCAAAATATGTTGCGTAATATATAGAGATATTTAACATCTCTTCTTTGCTTGTTTCAATATTATATCTGTTACGAAACAAACAGATAGTTATGAATCTTATTGCTATGAATCTTCAGGATTCATATTTTTAAAATTTCACCACGATGCTTCTGGATCGTATGCTATAATTTGTGAATTAAAATTCAATATCTATCCATTGAGTTCTTCAGGAACTAGATAAGTGAATTCTTCCGGAATTCATGATGAAAAAAATTGAGTTTTCTAAGTTTTTCGGGAACTAAGATTGTTGAATTCTTCAGGAATTCATAAATTAAATTTTTAAGTTCTTCAGGAACTAAGTTTGTTGAATTCTTCAGGAATTCATAAATTAGATTTCTCAGTTCTTCAGGAACTAATATTATTGAATTCTTCGGGAATTCGTAGATTATATTTCTTTGTTCTTCAGGAACTTAAGATTATTTATTGAATTCTTCGGGAATTTATAAATTAAATTTATTAGTTTTTCGGGAATTAATAATTACAATATCTTTTCCGATCCTTTAAAGATTGCATAAATATATTCTTTTTGTACCAATGGTAATTTAGTAGAGTCTCGTGCTGATAACGTGTTATAGACTGATCTAATTAAGAGTAATATAATAGATGGAGAATAGAGAAAGGAGAGAAGAATAGTCGGTATTATTCATCACTAGGATTAGGGTTACATTACAATGATACATAGTATCTATATATAAGGAAATATAATGGGCCAATTAGATGAGCCGATAATTTATATGGACATCCACTAATAATATTCATAACAAAATTTGATTAGTTGTAATTTTGTTGATGTTATAATGTTATGATTAAGTGCTGCAAGCATGAGGAATAATATTTGACCAATAAATGATACTTCCTCCGTTCCTTTTTAAGTGTTCGTTTCGAATAGTAACCTCAAATTAAGAAAGTGTGTTTTTACACCTTATCTTCCAATTATACCCTATTTTAATTCACCAATAAAATCCTTTTTTTTTTTTTTTGCACACACTTTCTCTTTCCAATAAATTTAATATATTATGCACACAAAAAAAAATTTAATATGTTATGTACCAAAAAAAATTTTAAAAAAATATTTAGTTTTCCAGCTTGATCATTTTTTAAGTATTCTTTTTTTTTTCACAGTTGTGGATCATGATCCATCATTGATCTCAATTTCAATGCAGGCTAGACTTTTTTTGTGTAACACAATAAAAACAAATAACATTGGGATTAGAATGATGAACTACAATTGTTCATAGAGAAGCAGATCAAGTTCATACAGAGTAGCCTTACAACTTTCCTTGCTATAAGGGCAAAACAAATGCAAGGAAAGGCAGTACACTAAAAACAGGATGATACAATACAATGTCTAGAAAGCATCATTAAGTATCATTAACATATATTCAAACATTAATACTACTACTATTTTTGTGTTTTAGTTCGTCGATCTTTCACGAACAATGCTGACCTTGAGTTCAATAGGACAAGTTTTGAACTCAAACTGCAATTTGTCACCAGCTTTGAGCTTTTCGTCCGCCACAAAATCGAACCATCCGTCGGTTAAGAAGTTACAATAAAAATAGTCAGAGAGGTGAAATTTGAATTCTCAAATTAGCGAATATTTTGATTTTGGTCTAATCGGTTAAAAAGTTACAATAAAAATAGTCAGAGAAGTGAAATTTGAATATGTAAGTAGCGAATATTTTGATTTTGGTCTAATGGGTTAAGAAGTTACAATAAAAATAGTTAGAGAAGTCAAATTTGAATTCTCTAATCAGGGAATATCTTGATTTCAGTCTAATCGGTTAAGAAGTTACAATAAAAATAGTTAGAGAGGTAAAATTTGAATTCTCTAATTAGGGAATATCTTGATTTCGGTGTAATCGGTTAAGAAGTTACAATAAAAATAGTCAGAGATGTGAAATTTGAATTCTCTAGTTAGCGAATATTTTGATTTTGGTCTCATCGGTTAAGAAGTTACAATAAAAATAGTCAGAGAGGTCATATTTGAATTCTCTAATTAGCGAATATTTTGATTTTCGTCTAATTGGTTAAGAAGTTATAATAAAAATAGAATTCTCTAATTAGCGAATATTTTGATTTTGGTCTAATCGGTTAAGAAGTTACAATAAAAATAGTCAGAAAGGTGAAATTTGAATTCTTAAATTAGCGAATATTTTGATTTTGGTCTAATCGGTTAAGAAGTTACAATATAAATAGTCAGAGAATGAATATGTAATTAGCGAATATTTTGATTTTGGTCTAATCGGTTAAGAAGTTACAATAAAAATAGTCAGAGAAGTGAAATTTGAATATGTAATTAGCGATTATTTTGATTTTGGTCTAATCGGTTGATAAGTTACAATAAAAATAGTTAGCGAAGTCAAATTTGAATTTTCTAATTAGCGAATATTTTGATTTTGGTCTAATCGGTTGATAAGTTACAATAAAAATAGTTAGCGAAGTCAAATTTAAATTTTCTAATTAGGGTATATCATGATTTTGGTCTAATAGATTAAGAAGTTACAATAAAAATAGTTAGAGAGGTCAAATTTGAATTCTCTAATTAGGGAATATCTTGATTTCAGTCTAATCGGTTAAGAAGTTACAATAAAAATAGTCAGAGAAGTGAAATTTGAATTCTCTAATTAGCGAATATTTTGAGTTTGGTCTCATCGGTTAAGAAGTTACAATAAAAATAGTCAGAGAGGTCAAATTTGAATTCTCTAATTAGCGAATGTTTTGATTTTGGTCTAATCGGTTAAGAAGTTACAATAAAAATTAAATAGTTAGAGAGGTGAAATTTGAATTCTCAAATTAGCGAATATTTTGATTTTGGTCTAATCGGTTAAGAAGTTACAATAAAAATAGTTAGAGAGGTCAAATTTGAATTCTCTAATTAGGGAATATCTTAATTTCGGTCTAATTGGTTAAGAAGTTACAATAAAAATAGTCAGAGAAGTGAAATTTGAATATGTAATTAGCCAATATTTTGATTTTGGTCTACTCGGTTAAGAAGTTACAATAAAAATAGTTAGAGAAGTCAAATTTGAATTCTCTAATTAGGGAATATCTTGATTTCGGTCTAATTGGTTAAGAAGTTACAATAAAAGTTGTTAGAGAGGTCAAATTTGAATTCTCTAATTAGGGAATATCTTGATTTCGGTCTAATCGGTTAAGAAGTTACGATAAAAATAGTCAGAGAAGTGAAATTTGAATTCTCTAATTAGAGAATATTTTGATTTTGGTCTCATCGGTTAAGAAGTTACAATAAAAATAGTCAGAGAAGTCAAATTTGAATATTCTTAATATCGAACTAAGATTCTTAATATTCTTTAATCCATTACACTTAGTTATAAAATTCGCTAGTTAGACAATTGAAATATATTTATCGAACTAAGATTCTTAATATTCCTTGATCCATTACACTTAGTTAGAAAATTCGCTAGTTAGACAATTGAAATTTATTTATCGAACTAAGATTCTTAATATTCTTTGATCCATTACACTTAGTTAGAAAATTCGCTAGTTAGACAACTGAAATTTATTTATCGAACTAAGATTCTTAATATTCTTTGATCCATTACACTTAGTTCACCTAATTCGCTAGTTAGAAAATTTAAATTTTATTTATCGAACTAAGATTCTTAATATTCTGTGATTCATTACACTTAGTTCACCTAATTCCCTAGTTAGAAAATTGAAATTTTATTTATCGAACAAAGATTCTTAATATTCTTTGATCCATTACACTTAGTTCACCAAATTTGCTAGTTAGATAATTGAAATTTATTTATCGAACTAATATTCTTTGATCCATTACACTAAGTTCACCTAATTATTAATATTCTTTGATCCATTGGAATTTTATTTATTGAATAGAGTTAAAATAAAATAGATTTGAAATAAAATAAATGTTAAATTGGAAAAAAAAACATGACAACTACTGGCCCGCGCCACATAAGAGTGGCACCAGCCACTCAATCTCAAAGCATTTGTGCCCCCCGCCAGCATTTGTGCTGCCCGCTAGCACTCTCAAGGCTTGCATTTATTTTTCTTTCTTTATATAATAGAGCAGCCTTTAAAAGATGCAAGTTCACAAACAAGTCTAAACTGTGTAAGTTTCACTTCCTATCCCACAATAGTTCCAGCTTCCTTAAACTTTATCTATGATGTTACCAATCTTCCAATTCGTCTTTATTATTAGTTTTGCATCTAATTAAAAGTTTCTGATTATTTATTTTTACAGTAATCGAAAATGGCATCGTCTCACCACAGTGGTAGTGTTTCAAGAGGAAGTTGGATCCGCTACAGAAACAAGAATTGTCAATGTCGTTTAGTTTCAGATATCAAGGTTTCTCAGAGTCAGGATAATAAATGCAAATGGGTTGGTTGGTGTGAACCAGTAGAAGATGACGATGATGGAAAAAAATAGCACAAACTAATTATACTCATGGAGATGCAAGAATGGCGAATTTGGAAGATGAATTCAAAAACTTTGACAATTTAGTTGACGGGATGAACGAAAGAATGCAAGAGGAGTTTACTACTATAAAATTTGAAGTTAACAGAGAGTGAGGGCTGGATATATTTGTGGTTCAACACCAACAATAAAATTTCGTTGATGTCAAAAGAGAGGTGGATGTGAAGTTGTCTCTTTTGAAAAGAGACTTTGAGAAAGAACTTATAGCATTGACGACAGAGTTGAAAGAAATTAAGAAACCAAATTGGAATTTGAAGTATGGAATTATAGGATTTATGTTTGCTATGGTTGTGGTGTTCATTAGCAACTGCATATGAAGTCAAGATGTAGAAGATGAACATGGAAAAGGAAACCCAGATATGGAGGTTGAAAGAATAATTGTATTAGTTGTTTAATTTAGTATCAGTTAAGTTAAGATTTAATTAAGTTAAATGATGTCCTTTTGTTAATTTAATTAATTGCAAGGCTGCCAAATGAAATATAGAGTAGGCATGTTGCAACAGAGCTCATGCAGGGTTGCTGTGACCAGACGCAACAATAGTCCATTACACGCTACAGTGACAGCTCTAGATTGTGTCCTTTGTATTGGGACATGTCATTTTCATAGCAGTATTTTAAGTGTCCTTTGTATTTCATTGGCACGTTTGTGCAGTACTAAGTGAAATACACTTTAACTTTTTGCTTTCTTCTAAAAAATAAAGGTAACAGAAATAATTTAGCTTTTGAATTTTATTAAAATTAAAAAATAAATAAATAATGATGGTAGTAATTAAATGTTGGTTGGTGTTTGACTTATAAGAACAAATGCATTAAATATGTACAACCGATCAATTTAATGTTAAATTGGACGCTTGATGACAGGAATTTATACGGCATTTCTAGTATAATTTTAGTAATAAATTACAGCACCTTAGACCAATTACAAGGCAGATTCCTAGAGAAATGAAGTAACTTGCGCAAGAAGTCAAGAAATTCATAAAAAAGCTAAAAGGAGCAAAAAATGTGAAGAATTGTGTTGTTCATCGTAGCACGATGATTTCCATCGTGCCACGATGGAAGCTACTTGCTGGCCAAGACAACAACAGAAGAAAATCTAGAAAATATTTGTTCATCGTGCTACGATGGCACTCATCGTGGTACGATGACTTTACATGGCGACCAAGCTGATGAAACGCACAGGATCAGTTATAATTTTAAACTGAATCTTCACATCGCAGTACGATGGGCTCATCGCAGTACGATGGTAAACTGCAGCCCATTGCGAAAACTATAAATAAAGTTCCCTTTTCCTCATTTTATTCATTCAGAAACAGAGAGAACTACTACTCTCTAGAGGAAAATGAGGCAGGGCTCTAAGGTTAGGTTTTCTTTTATGCATTTTTATTCTTGTAATTTAATTATGCATTTTAGTAGCTAAACCCCCTCTGGGTTAGCTGGGGAGATGAACTCCCTTAGGAATACTGGAATCATATAATTTGGTACTACGTTTATATAATTGTCTATTCAGATTTATTTATTCTACTGTCTATGTTTTATTTACGTAACCTGATTGATGTACACAATTAGGGAACACTCTTAGGGTTAGTGATACCTAGTATTGTGTCTCAAAGCCGGCAGCTAACCCCGTTTAAAAGACGATAACTTAATAGTTAAGGGTAAAAGAACTAATGAAACCATGCTTAATTGACTACATATTTAGAGTCTAATCACTAGCTTAGGAATGTGACAACGTGGCTAACACGGGTTCCCTATCTAATAATTAAGGTTCTTGATACTCGTAATTAGGGTAATTATCGTACGCGGTTATTACTAATTATATTAGTTCACCAATAGTAAGAATGAATAGGCAACAATATAGCACCAACTACCCAGCAGGGCTTAGGGAGGGATTCAACACACTTAACCTACCTTTTCTTATCTGAACTCAACCATTATTTTCTTAATTAATTACTTAAAACAATCAAACCTAAAATCAAGCAGAGGCAATCTCAACAAATCCTAGAATGAGCTTAGTAACCTAGACGCTGTCCCTGTGGATACGAACCCATCCAAACTAGGGTGCGGATTATTACTAGACGACAGACTGGTACACTTGCCAGACCGTAGTCAAGTTTTTGGCGCCGTTGCCGGGGACGGTGTAGACGAAGTTATTAGGTTAGTTTTAGGAATTTTATTTTCTGTTTTTTATTATTTTTATTTTATATAAATACATATATAATTTGTTTTTATTGTTGCGCCCTTCAAAGATTCTGGCTAAGGCAAACACTTGGTATTTAAGCGATTTGTGTGATCCACCTCCCTTACCTGGGAATCTTTGTAGCTAGCGACTATAAAAACAATAATAAAACACACAACCTTTCTTAACCAAACAATACTACTAAGGTATTCTTTTGTTTTGAAAGAGATATAGAAGACGAAAGGACGATGTGTGACTATTTCCGACCGACTAATCAGGATGGAATTATCCAAGGGTTTGTTCCAGCAAATCCAATACAGATGAACCCCAAACCCAGTGTACGGAAGGAACTGAAGGAAAACACATTCAATGGAAGGAGAGATGAAGATCCGTTGGAACATCTCCAGGAATTCTATGAGGTCTGCGAGTCCCAACCAGTCCCAGATGGAGTCACTGAGGACCGAGTAAAGTTACACTTGTTCAAATTTTCACTTGGAAAGACTACAAAAGACTGGCTAGTCTGTCTACCAAGTGGAACAATTGGAACATGGAGAGAACTAGAAGACAAGTTCCTGGACCGTTTCTTCACAGAGGAGCAACACAAGGAACGTAGAAAGGCGATCACTGAATTCCACCAAGAGAAAAAGGAATCAGTACACCAGAGTTTGGAATGATTCAAGCTCTACAAAAGAAGATGCCCGAATCATATGATCTGTGCAGCAGAACTAATACACATCTTTGTCAACAGTATGAAGACCAAACAAAGAATGCAACTCGATGCATCCGCGGGAGGGTCAATCAAAAGCAAAACTCCGACAGAAGTAGAGCAATTGATTAAGACGATGTACCGAAATGAGTACAACAAGGAAGAAGACAAAGATATTGAAGAAGTCTTAATAGGACAATTACAAGCTTCACAGACAGAAGTAGAAAAGCTGCATGAGGAGAACAAATCACTCAAAGAATTCATGCAAAGCTTTGGAGATCATATTAAGGAATCCAATGAAAATACGAAGGAAAACCAAGCTTGGGCTAAGAAGGTAGAAGACATTGGGGAACTACAAGCAATAACATTACTCATGATAGGAATTTCTATGGTATTTTTAGCAGTATTATTAGTAGTAAAAAGACCAAGACAGACCCAAATACGAAGGAAAACCTACAAAAGCAGGAAAAAGCATCAAGACAGAGTCCAAGATGCCAAAAGACAAGAAAAAGCCAAAAAAGTGAAGAAAATAAGCATTCCATCGCAGCACGATGGCTCCCATCGTGCCACGATGGGAGCTGCTTGCTTGCCAAGAAATCAGAAGAATAAATCTGCAAAATATCTGTTCATCGCAACACGATGATGCACATCGCAGCACGATGGAATTACTTGGCAACCAAGCTGATGAAATGCACAGGATCAGTTATAAAATTGAACTGAATCTTCACATCGCACTGCGATGGCTTCATCGCAGCACGATGACCTTGTTGAGGCCCATTACGAAAACTATAAATATAGCCTCCCATTCATTGTTAAAATCATTCAGAAATAGTAGAACACTCTCTACTATAAGGAGAGGTTCAGAGGAGCTCTATTGGGCATAGTTTTCTCCCCTTACGGGAAAACTAACTCAGCAAGGTATGTTTTCTTTAGGATTTTGTATTTAGGTTATATTCTTATAATTTAAATATGTAGTCTTTTGTAATTATGCCTTAGGTTGTGGTGGAGAAGATGAACTCCCCAATGAATATTTGGAGTCTGTGGTTGAGTCTAAGTTATAATAAATGATATTTAGTAATTATGTTTGTTATTTACTTTCTTGCGCTTTAATAACGTTTCTCGTAATCTGGCCGGATAAGCGGGAGCGCCCTTAGAATTGATATTAGGTTCTTACTTAATATGGTCTGGAACTAGTAGTAAATAATGCTAGGTGTATAGAGACGGTAACATCCTGAACTAGGACCTGTGTTGGTGAAGATTATTATGCATGTTTATAAACAACTCACTTAGTAAATAGGGTATGTGACACATCGACGTTAGGCTCTCGTAGGTACCTTAGTTGTTAACGTAGGGGAACTTTAATAAACATAGTGCAAGCCTCTATATTTCTTGAATCTATTATTTATACATTCTGTTATTTATTTTTCTGCAAAGCACTACACTTATTTTATAAAAACCTTTTTCAAAACCAAAGCGAAAGCAAAACTATCACGAACTTAAATAACGCTAGTGAAGCTTCGGCACGATCCCTGTGGATACGAACTCATTCTAGACACCTAGAGTGTGAATTATTACTCGACGATAGACTGGTGCACTTGCCAGACCGTAGTCAAGTTTTTGGCGCCGTTGCCGGGGATTGTGTTTAAAAAGCCTTACTAGATTTATTTAAGTTTGTCAAAAATTTTAAAAATACAAAAAAATTAAAAAAATCAAAAAAATCTTGTTGATGATTGTGGATTTTAATCTGTGAAAATTCTGGCTGAGGATAAGTCAAGGTCTCCGAGCGATCCGTTGTGATCCACACACTTACCTGGGAATTTTCATAGTGACAAAGACACATGAGACAAACCAAAAATAGTTTTACCATTTAATTTTCCAGTGCTACTGAAGGTATTCATTTGTTGTACTTGATAACAGGTATTCTGGAGTTGAAGTACGACCCTGAACCCGAAAGAACATTCTGGAAAAGAAGGCGGGCACAAAGGCTTGCAAAATCCAGTAATCTTAGCACGGAAGAAGAGCCTACCACAAAAGCCATGAGGAACAAGCAAAGAATCACAATGGGAAATTACTGCAAGAGGACTGACACAGATCAGATCTCACTAGGGTTCCAACCGGCCAACCCAGCTAACTTTGATATTAAGGGTAATCTTCTTACATGTTTGTGGGAGAACTAATTTGACGGACGTGCCAACAATGATCCCTGGGATCATCTCTCAAAGTTTTCAGAGACATGTCAGATCCAGAAGGTGCCGGAAAATGTTTCTGATGACCAGAAGAAGTTGTGTTTGTTTGCTTTTTTCTTACAAGTCCAGCTAAAGATTGGCTTCAATGTTTGCCAAGAGGAACGATTGCAACATGGAAGGAGCTTGAAGACAAGTTCCTGGAAAGATTCTTCACACACACACTATTCCAGAAGAGAAAGTCTGAGATTCTGAGTTTCAAACAGCATGAATCTGAAATGCTGTGCAAGGCTTATGAACGCTTCAAGCTACTCATGAGAAGGTGTCCGAACCACAACATTAGTGCCATGGAACAAATGCAACTATTCACTGCTGGTATGAAGATGCAACACCGCATGATACTAGATGCCTCAGCTGGTGGGTCCATCAAAGTAAAGACCTATGCAAAAACTAATGATCTGGTTGAACAGATGTGCCAGAATGAATACAACATGAGTCATGATCGAGCTGAAAAGACGCCTGGAATTTTAAAGGTGGACCAGGAGATTGCCTACAAAGTAGAGATCGAGTTACTAAGGAAGGCAACTTGCTGATAAAGAGAAAGCTGTGAAGGAAGCCAGTGTTAAAAAGGTAGAAGGAGTCTGCGACTTCTTCCTGGAAGATCATCCTAATGGTCATTGTTTGCCAGGAGGGAGCGAATAGCAGGTAAATTACATGGGAAACAACTACAACCCAGGTTGGAGCAAACACCCAAATTTACGCTAGGACTAGACAGGAAACCAGGCTCAAGCTGCACCTCAACCAAGAAAGCCATCTCCAATGGAAGAGTTACTCAACAAATTTGCTAACAAGAGCAAAACTAACTTTGAAAGCATCCATACTACAGTAGCCAACCAGGGGGCGACGATAAAAAGTCTTGAAACCCAGATTGGTCAACTCTCAAACTGGTAAGCACTAATGTTTCTAAAGATATTGCAGGTAACACGGTGGATAATCCAAAGGAGGAGTGCAAAGTCCTGAAAGATCAGAATTCAGAACAGGAACAAAGAGAAGAACAGGTAAAAGACTACGAAGAGTGGTACAAGCTGTTCGAAATGACATTAGATGAAGCCTATGACGAGTTCATGAGAGAGCTTAGGGAGTACAGAGAAAGGCGAGCAAGACTGCCACCCAAGAAGACAGATCCTGGAAGCGTCACCATACTCTGTCAGATTGAGGAAGCAGAAATCCGAGCATTATGTGATGTGGGTTCAAGTGTTAACGTAATGCCATTATCTCTGGCGGAGAAGTTAAAACTCACAAAACCAACTGCATGTACAGAAAGGGAACTCTTCTTATCAAACCAATCAACCATCTACTCAGCAGTTACAATAGAGGATGTCTTGGTGAAAGTCAAAGACCTGGTATTTCCAACAGACTTCATGATCCTAGATATCCAAGAAGACGACGAACATCCCATCATTCTTGGAAGACTAATCTTAGCAACTAGACGGGAACTCATTAATGTGGAGCTCGCCGAGTTGACTCTAAGGAGTGGAGAAAAGGAAAGAACTATCAAAGCTTCCAGAACCAGGAGGGAAGTATGCTTCATGCTTGAGTGGAAAGATAGAGAAGCTACACCACCGACTCCAGTTCAAGAAGTACAGGTAAAGGTAAAGATAGAAGAACTGGAGAATGAACTGGCGCAACTAGAGATAGATACAACTCAGGAAGAGGAGGTACGCGAAGAACGCATTGACAAAATGAAGAGGCTAACTATTGAAGTGGACATCCGAGCAACATGGGTCAAAGCATGGGGTAGAAACCAAAAAGTGGCCAAAAAATCTAAGTTTGGGGTTAATACGCCACCTTTGAAGAAGCCTGCTGCTGAAGGAAAGAAGTATAACTGGGTTATAGCTGAAAAAGAACAAAAGAAGGAACATCCACCAAAAGGCAAAGGGAAGTCTATCATAAAAACAGTACCTTCAGAAGATGATGGACGACTCTATTTTGCTACCTTCAAAGAGAACCAGAACCCAGAGAAGTATGAAAGAAGCAACAAGAAAGAGGGGGGAGCTAAGGCAAAAGCTCCTACTGAAGAGAGAGACATGCGAACCTATCCTTTGTAATGGAGGAAATGCCTCAAGCTAATGAGAGGTTAAACAAGCGATGCTTGGGAGGCAACCCAAGGATAAGAATTTTAATTTAGCATTTTCAATTCAGTATTTTCAATTCAGTTTTTCAATTCAATAAAGTATGCCAAGAATTCCGAATGTCATCTTCATCTGTTAACAACCCTTATTTCAAACTTACAAAAAAATTAAATAACTGTTTTGCTGTTTATTATCTAGTGCATGACTAACAGTTATAGGTAAGATTGCGGTGAAATGAGTTATAAATCTTGATTGCCAAATTTCACGCCTTCATACAAAAAACCAAAGGTGATTGCTCCGAAGTGCAAAGTTCGGGAGACAGAGAGACGAGTGATGAAGCTGATGTCCGTGAGACAAGTGTTCAATTTCAGATATACCTAAGCCATGTGAGGATTTGAGCCAAATATTTCCAAACGGTATTACCACTTTCTTTCAATCTACTATGAGAGTACCGTGCACTTGTTTATTTTCTAGAACTTGCTCTAATTCTCTGCTGACAAGTTAATTTGATATTATATGTATTGAGGCAATTGTTTGTTAGAACCCAAAGCCTTTTCAAGCCACCCTTTATATATCATTATCCTTTGCTAGCCAATTTTGAGCCGTAAAAAAATAAATCCCTTTTGTTTCGGTGACAAACCACATTACAATCCTATAGACCTGAAAAACAATGAAATTACCCTCTTTGGAGTTAGGTAATAGTTCTCAAAGTCTTGGCAACAAAACAAGTTTGGGGTTGCTCATGGAACTAGCAACATCTAAGTTTGGGGTGGGTATACAGAGAACTATCGCTAAAAAAAAAAAAGACGGGAAAACATCAAAAAAATTCTCTAAAAAAATAGTCTCTCCAAAAAAAAATGAAAGAAAGAGCCAAAGGGTAAAAGAAAGAGCCAAAGGGCACAGAAACAGTGATAAAAAAGAACCACACAAAGACACATCCGGTTCTTATTTTCCGATACCAACACAAAAAGGCACCCTAAGGAATAAGGTTGCGTACTATTCCAATGTTTAGCCTATTATTCCCAAAAATGTCCTACCTTGACCTTAGCCACATTATAACTCTGAAAAAGACCTCCAAAAATGCATGTATATTAAATGTTGACCGGTTACTTTGAGTTCTTGCAAACCTATGGTAAAATGGCAGGTTGTACGATGATTGAGAGATAACCCTTTCAATTAATGAGCGAAAAATACAAATGTGAGAGAGAGAAAAGTTGGACATGGACTCTTGCGGGCATTTGTCCGATTTGCTACTATTGACGTCTCCTGAGCCAAGCAGGACTGAGCATGATCGCTGCGGTAGGAAATCAGCGGTACCATTGCTGAAATACAAGCAAGGTTGTGAAATTACAATCATTATTATTTATCTCTTATTTCTCTAACGATCTTGTCTGACAGCATGTTACTTGAGGACAAGCAACAGTTTAAGTTTGGGGTTGTGATGACAGGAATTTCTATGGTATTTTTAGTAGTATTATTAGTAGTAAAAAGACCAAGACAGGCCTAAATACGAAGGAAAACCTACAAAAGAAGGAAAACGCATCAAGACAGAGTCCAAGATGCCAAAAGACAAGAAAAAGCCAAAAAAGTGAAGAAAATAAGCATTCCATCGCAGCACGATGGCTCCCATCGTGGAGCTGCTTGCTTGCCAATAAATCGGAAGAATAAATCCGCAAAATATTTGTTCATCGCAGCACGATGGAGTTATTTGGCGACCAAGCTGATGAAATGCACAAGATCAGTTATAAAATTGAACTGAATCTTCACATCGCACTGCGATGGCTTCATCGCAGCATGATGTCCTTGCTGAGGCCCATTACGAAAACTATAAATAGAGCCTTCCATTCATTGTTAAAATCATTCAGAAATAGTAGAACACTCTCTACTATAAGGAGAGGTTCAGAAGAGCTCTATTGGGCATAGTTTTCTCCCCTTACGGGAAAACTAACTCAGCAACATATGTTTTCTTTAGGCTTTTGTATTTAGGTTATATTCTTGTAATTTAAATATGTAGTCTTTTGTAATTATGCCTTAGGTTGTGGTGGAGAAGATGAACTCCCCAATGAATGTTTGGAGTCTGTGGTTGAGTCTAAGTTATAATAAATGATATTTAGTAATTATGTTTGTTATTTACTTTCTTGCGCTTTAATAACGTTTCTCGTAATCCGGCCGGATAAGCAGGAGCGCCCTTAGAATTGATATTAGGTTCTTACTTAATATGGTCTGGAACTAGAAGTAAATAATGCTAATTATATAAAGACGGTAACATCCTGAACTAGTCGTGAACTGAGCGGTTAGAGGAGGAATCATGAACTAGGTGTGAACTGAGCACTTTAAAATGAACAGCCGGATACTAGGACCTAGAGGTTAATTGGTGAAGATTATAATGCATGTTTATAAATAACTCACTTTGTAATTAGGGTATGTGACACATCGAGGTTAGGCTCTCGTAGGTACCTTAGTTGTTGACGTAGGGGAACTTTAATAAACATAGTGTAATAGTAAGGTATTACTACAACAAGGATAATTCACCGCCGAACATAATCTAAGTAACTATGTTATACACCGATCATGGTAAATATGAAGAAGGGAGTAAGTCCAACCACCATACCTAGCCTCTATATTTCTTGAATCTATTATTTATACATTCTGTTATTTATTTTTCTGCAAAGCATTACACTTATTTTATAAAAACCTTTTTCAAAACCAAAGCGAATGCAAAACTATCACGAACTTAAATAACGCTAGTGAAGCTTCGGCACGATCCCTGTGGATACGAACTCATTCTGGACACCTATAGTGTGAATTATTACTCGACGACAGACTGGTGCACTTGTCAGACCGTAGTCAATTACAAAGCAGACAACTGGAGCCGGTAGAACCAACCCGAAGAGGTAAGAAGACGGAAAACCAGGAAATACCCGACTCTCAAATGCCAGACTCCCAAATGCCAGACTCCCAACCTCCTGACACAGAACCAACCAGCCAAGATGTGGTAGACCTGGATAAAGATACGAAAGTGGAAGAAGACACAACTGATGTGCCAACCATAACCAAACCAAATCCCAAAAAGCCCAAAACAGTGTTCGGAAGTGATAAACCACCCCCTGAACCTAAAAACAAGAAACTTACATACCATACCCCAACATAGATAATAAAAAGGAGAAGCAGATAGAGCAACTCAAGAAGATGGGGCAACTAGTGAAACAAATGGAGATCCATGTACCATTTAATGATATGATCCAAATATCACCTCCATTCCAGGAGTATGTAAAGAATCTTGTGGCTGGTCAAATCAAATTGATAGATGAAGAAGCAATTATGCTAACCGAGGAATGTAGTGCAATCTTTCAAAAGAACCTACCTAACAAATGCAAAGATCCGGGGAGCTTCACAATACCATGCACAATTGGTGGGGTAGAGATTGGCTGAGCACTTCTAGACTTAGGAGCTAGCGTTAATCTCATGCCTCTATCAATACTGAAAAAGCTCAATTATGGAGAGGTGAAACCCACCAGAATGACACTTATCCCTGCAGATCGGACAAAAGTTCATCCCTACGGAATCTTGGAAGACGTACTAGTAACAGTTGATGATAAACTCTTCCCAGCCGATTTCGTTATTATGGACATCGAAGCCAATCCATATGCCCATATTCTACTAGGAAGAACATTCCTAACAATAGGAAACGCAATAATAAACATGGCAACAGGTAATGTCACCTTCAGAGTTGACGGAAACGAGGTAACGTTCAATGTCAAAGAGATGATGAATCAAAAGAAAGAAAAAATTGAGTGTTATCAAGTTGACGTGGTAGATTCACAAGTAGAAGAAGAGTTAGCAAAGGCAGCACCTGAAATTGAGCGAGCAACCATCCAATCTATGGACGAAGAGAAGGAAGATATGGATGAAGAAACAAACCTAAACGTCTGATGGCTTGGAATGAACAAGGAGTTAGGATTCCCGCAGAAATACGAACCCTTAGGGGTAAGTATAGAAGATAAACCAAAGCCCTTGGAACTAAACGAACTACCAGGGCACCTCAAGTATGTTTTCCTTGGGGAAGAAAAAACTAGACCAGCAATTATAAGCAATGCCTTAACCCCAGAAAATGAGGAAAAACTTATTACAGTACTCAAAAGAAACAAAGAAGCGCTAGGATGGAGCATTGACGACCTAAAAGGAATGAGTCCAGCCTACTGCATGCACAAAATCAAGATGGAAGAGTACAAGCCTGTGGTTCAACCACAAAGGAGGCTGAACCCAGCCATGAGTGAGGTGGTGAAAAAGGAACTACAAAAACTTCTAGCAGCAGGAATGATATACCCCATTTCTGATAGCCCATGGGTAAGCCCAGTACATATGTGATGACAGGAATTTCTAAGGTATTTTTAGTATTATTATTAGTAGTAAAATGACCAAGACAGACCCAAATACGAAGGAAAACCTACAAAATCAAGAAAAAGCATCAACACAGAGTCCAAGATGCAAAAAGACACGAAAAAGCCCAAAAAGTGAAGAAAATCAGCATTCCATCGCAGCACAATGATTCCCATCGTGCCACGATGGGAGCTGCTTGTTCGCCAAGAAATCAGAAGCAATTAATATGAAGAAAATCTTTGCATCGTAGCACGATGGAGTATATCGCAGCACGATGGAGTAACTTGGCGCCTAAGCTGATGAAATGCACAGGATCAGTTATAAAACTGAACTAAATCTTCACATCGCAGCACGATGGCTTCATCGTACTGCAATGCCTTGCTGAGGCCCATTACAAAAACTATAAATAGAGTCTCCCTTTCATTGTTAAAATCATTCAGAAATAGTAGAACACTCTCTACTATAAGGAGAGGTTCAGAGGAGCTCTATTGGGCATAGTTTTCTCCCCTTACGGGAAAACTGACTCAGCAAGGTATGATTTCTTTAGGCTTTTGTATTTAGGTTATATTTTGTAATTTAAATATGTAGTCTTTATATTTATGCCTTAGGTTGTGGTGGAGAAGATGAACTCCCCAATGAATATTTGGAGTATGTGATTGAGTCTAAGTTATTTTAAATGATATTTAGTAATTGTGTTTGTTATTTACTTTCGCGCACTTTAATAACGTATCTCGTAATCTGGCCGGAAAAGCGGGAGCGCCCATAGAATTGATATCAGGTTTTGACTTGATATGGTGAATAGAGACGGTAACATCCTGAACTAGTCGTGAACTGAGCGGTTAGAGGAGGAATCATGAACTAGGTGTGAACTGAGCACTTAAAAGATGAACAGCCGGATACTAGGACCTAGAGGTTAATTGGTGAAGATTATAATGCATGTTTATAAACAACTCACTTAGTAATTAGGGTATGTGACACATCGAGGTTAGGCTCTTGTAGGTACCTTAACGTAGGGGAACTTTAATAAACATAGTGTAATAGTAAGGTATTACTACAACAAGGATAATTCACCGCCGAACATAATCTAAGTAACTATGTTATACACCGATCATGCCAAATATGAAGAAGGGAGTAAGTCCAACCACCATACCTAGCCTCTATATTTCTTGAATCTATTATTTATACATTCTGTTATTTATTTTTCTGTAAAGCATTACGCTTATTTTATAAAAGCCTTTTTCAAAACCAAAGCGAATGCAAAACTATCACGAACTTAAATAACGCTAGTGAAGCTCCGGCACGATCCCTGTGGATACGAACTGATTCTAGACACCTAGATTGTGAATTATTACTCGACGACAGACTGGTGCACTTGCCAGACCATACTCAATTACGAAGCAGACAACTGGAGCCGGTAGAACCAACCCGAAGAGGTAAGAAGACGGCAAGCCAGGAAATACCCGACTCTCAAATGCTTGACTCCCAAATGCCAGACTCCCAACCTCCTGACACAGAACCAACCAGCCAAGATGTGGTAGACCTGGATAAAGATACGAAAGTGGAAGAAGACACAACTGATGTGCCAACCATAACCAAACCAAATCCCAAAAAGCCCAAAACAGTGTTCGGAAGTGATAAACCACCCCCTGAACCTAAAAACCAAGAAACTTACATACCATACCCCAACATAGATAATAAAAAGGAGAAGCAGATAGAGCAACTCAAGAAGATGGGGCAACAAGTGAAACAAATGGAGATCCATGTACCATTTAATGATATGATCCAAATATCACCTCCATTCCAGAAGTATGTAAAGAATCTTATGGCTGGTCAAATCAAATTGATAGATGAAGAAGCGATTATGCTAACCGAGGAATGTAGTGCAATCTTTCAAAAGAACCCACCCAACAAATGCAAAGATCCGGGGAGCTTCACAATACCATGCACAATTGGTGGGGTAGAAATTGGCCGAGCACTTCTAGACTTAGGAGCTAGCATTGATCTCATGCCTCTATCAATACTGAAAAAGCTCAACTGTGGAGAGGTGAAACCCACCAGAATGACACTTATCCTTGCAGATCGGACAAAAGTTCATCCCTACGGAATCTTGGAAGACGTGCTAGTAACAGTTGATGATAAACTCTTCCCAGCCGATTTCGTTATTATGGACATCAAAGCCGATCCAGATGCCCCTATTCTACTAGGAAGAACATTCCTAACAATAGGAAACGCAGTAATAGACATGGCAACAGGTAATGTCACCTTCAGAGTTGACGGAAACGAGGTAACGTTCAATGTCAAAGAGATGATGAATCAAAAGAAAGAAAAAATTGAGTGTTATCAAGTTGACGTGGTAGATTCACTAGTAGAAGAAGAGTTAGCAAAGGCAGCACCCGAAATTGAGCGAGCAACCATCCAATCTATGGACGAAGAGAAGGAAGATATGGATGAAGAAACAAACCTAAACGTCTGATGGCTTGGAATGAACAAGGAGTTAGGATTCCCGCAGAAATACGAACCCTTAGGGGTAAGTATAGAAGATAAACCAAAGCCCTTGGAACTAAACGAACTACCAGGGCACCTCAAGTATGTTTTCCTTGGGGAAGAAAAAACTAGACTAGCAATTATAAGCAATGCCTTAACCCCAGAAAACGAGGAAAAACTTATTACAGTACTCAAAAGAAACAAAGAAGCGCTAAGATGGAGCATTGACGACCTAAAAGGAATGAGTCCAGCCTACTGCATGCACAAAATCAAGATGGAAGAGTACAAGCCTGTGGTTCAACCACAAAGGAGGCTGAACCCAGCCATGAGTGAGGTGGTGAAAAAGGAACTACAAAAACTTCTAGCAGCAGGAATGATATACCCCATTTCTGATAGCCCATGGGTAAGCCCAGTATATATGTGATGACAGGAATTTCTAAGGTATTTTTAGTATTATTATTAGTAGTAATATGACCAAGACAGACCCAAATACGAAGGAAAACCAACAAAAGCAAGAAAAAGCATCAAGACAGAGTCCAAGATGCAAAAAGACACGAAAAAGCCCAAAAAGTGAAGAAAATCAGCATTCCATCGCAGCACAATGATTCCCATCGTGCCACGATGGGAGCTGCTTGTTCGCCAAGAAATCAGAAGCAATAAATATGAAGAAAATCTTTGCATCGTAGCACGATGGAGTATATCGCAGCACGATGGAGTAACTTGGCGCCCAAGCTGATAAAATGCACAGGATCAGTTATAAAACTGAACTAAATCTTCACATCGCAGCACGATGGCTTCATCGTACTGCAATGCCTTGCTGAGGCCCATTACAAAAACTATAAATAGAGCCTCCCTTTCATTGTTAAAATCATTCAGAAATAGTAGAACACTCTCTATTATAAGGAGAGGTTCAGAGGAGCTCTATTGGGCATAGTTTTCTCCCCTTACGGAAAAACTGACTCAGCAAGGTATGATTTCTTTAGGCTTTTGTATTTAGGTTATATTTTGTAATTTAAATATGTAGTCTTTATATTTATGCCTTAGGTTGTGGTGGAGAAGATGAACTCCCCAATGAATATTTGGAGTATGTGATTGAGTCTAAGTTATAATAAATGATATTTAGTAATTGTGTTTGTTATTTACTTTCGCGCACTTTAATAATGTATCTCGTAATCTGGCCGGAAAAGCGGGAGCGCCCATAGAATTGATATCAGGTTTTGACTTGATATGGTGAATAGAGACGGTAACATCCTGAACTAGTCGTGAACTGAGCGGTTAGAGGAGGAATCATGAACTAGGTGTGAACTGAGCACTTAAAAGATGAACTGCCGGATACTAGGACCTAGAGGTTAATTGGTGAAGATTATAATGCATGTTTATAAACAACTCACTTAGTAATTAGGGTATGTGACACATTGAGGTTAGGCTCTCGTAGGTACCTTAACGTAGGGGAACTTTAATAAACATAGTGTAACAGTAAGGTATTACTACAACAAGGATAATTCACCGCCGAACATAATCTAAGTAACTATGTTATACACCGATCTTGCCAAATATGAAGAAGGGAGTAAGTCCAACCACCATACCTAGCCTCTATATTTCTTGAATCTATTATTTATACATTCTGTTATTTATTTTTCTGCAAAGCATTACGCTTATTTTATAAAAACCTTTTTCAAAACCAAAGCGAATGCAAAACTATCACGAACTTAAATAGCGCTAGTGAAGCTTCGGCACGATCCCTATGGATACGAACTCATTCTAGACACCTAGATTGTGAATTATTACTCGACGACAGACTGGTGCACTTGCCAGACCGTACTCAATTACGAACAGACAACTGGAGTCGGTAGAACCAACCCGAAGAGGTAAGAAGACGGCAAGCCAGGAAATACCCGACTCTCAAATGCCTAACTCCCAAATGCCAGACTCCTAACCTCCTGACACAGAACCAACCAGTAGAGATGTGGTAGACCTGGATAAAGATACGAAAGTGGAAGAAGACACAACTAATGTGCCAACCATAACCAAACCAAATCCCAAAAAGCCCAAAACAGTGTTCGGAAGTGATAAACCACCCCCTGAACCTTAAAACCAAGAAACTTACATACCATACCCCAACATAGATAATAAAAAGGAGAAGCAGATAGAGCAACTCAAGAAGATGGGGCAACTAGTGAAACAAATGGAGATCCATGTACCATTTAATGATATGATCCAAATATCACCTCCATTCCAGAAGTATGTAAAGAATCTTGTGGCTGGTCAAATCAAATTGATAGATGAAGAAGCGATTATGCTAACCGAGGAATGTAGTGCAATCTTTCAAAAGAACCCACCCAACAAATGCAAAGATCCGGGGAGCTTCACAATACCATGCACAATTGGTGGGGTAGAAATTGGCCGAGCACTTCTAGACTTAGGAGCTAGCATTGATCTCATGCCTCTATCAATACTGAAAAAGCTCAACTGTGGAGAGGTGAAACCCACCAGAATGACACTTATCCTTGCAGATCGGACAAAAGTTCATCCCTACGGAATCTTGGAAGACGTGCTAGTAACAGTTGATGATAAACTCTTCCCAGCCGATTTCGTTATTATGGACATCAAAGCCGATCCAGATGCCCCTATTCTACTAGGAAGAACATTCCTAACAATAGGAAACGCAGTAATAGACATGGCAACAGGTAATGTCACCTTCAGAGTTGACGGAAACGAGGTAACGTTCAATGTCAAAGAGATGATGAATCAAAAGAAAGAAAAAATTGAGTGTTATCAAGTTGACGTGGTAGATTCACTAGTAGAAGAAGAGTTAGCAAAGGCAGCACCCGAAATTGAGCGAGCAACCATCCAATCTATGGACGAAGAGAAGGAAGATATGGATGAAGAAACAAACCTAAACGTCTGATGGCTTGGAATGAACAAGGAGTTAGGATTCCCGCAGAAATACGAACCCTTAGGGGTAAGTATAGAAGATAAACCAAAGCCCTTGGAACTAAACGAACTACCAGGGCACCTCAAGTATGTTTTCCTTGGGGAAGAAAAAACTAGACTAGCAATTATAAGCAATGCCTTAACCCCAGAAAACGAGGAAAAACTTATTACAGTACTCAAAAGAAACAAAGAAGCGCTAAGATGGAGCATTGACGACCTAAAAGGAATGAGTCCAGCCTACTGCATGCACAAAATCAAGATGGAAGAGTACAAGCCTGTGGTTCAACCACAAAGGAGGCTGAACCCAGCCATGAGTGAGGTGGTGAAAAAGGAACTACAAAAACTTCTAGCAGCAGGAATGATATACCCCATTTCTGATAGCCCATGGGTAAGCCCAGTATATATGTGATGACAGGAATTTCTAAGGTATTTTTAGTATTATTATTAGTAGTAATATGACCAAGACAGACCCAAATACGAAGGAAAACCAACAAAAGCAAGAAAAAGCATCAAGACAGAGTCCAAGATGCAAAAAGACACGAAAAAGCCCAAAAAGTGAAGAAAATCAGCATTCCATCGCAGCACAATGATTCCCATCGTGCCACGATGGGAGCTGCTTGTTCGCCAAGAAATCAGAAGCAATAAATATGAAGAAAATCTTTGCATCGTAGCACGATGGAGTATATCGCAGCACGATGGAGTAACTTGGCGCCCAAGCTGATAAAATGCACAGGATCAGTTATAAAACTGAACTAAATCTTCACATCGCAGCACGATGGCTTCATCGTACTGCAATGCCTTGCTGAGGCCCATTACAAAAACTATAAATAGAGCCTCCCTTTCATTGTTAAAATCATTCAGAAATAGTAGAACACTCTCTATTATAAGGAGAGGTTCAGAGGAGCTCTATTGGGCATAGTTTTCTCCCCTTACGGAAAAACTGACTCAGCAAGGTATGATTTCTTTAGGCTTTTGTATTTAGGTTATATTTTGTAATTTAAATATGTAGTCTTTATATTTATGCCTTAGGTTGTGGTGGAGAAGATGAACTCCCCAATGAATATTTGGAGTATGTGATTGAGTCTAAGTTATAATAAATGATATTTAGTAATTGTGTTTGTTATTTACTTTCGCGCACTTTAATAATGTATCTCGTAATCTGGCCGGAAAAGCGGGAGCGCCCATAGAATTGATATCAGGTTTTGACTTGATATGGTGAATAGAGACGGTAACATCCTGAACTAGTCGTGAACTGAGCGGTTAGAGGAGGAATCATGAACTAGGTGTGAACTGAGCACTTAAAAGATGAACTGCCGGATACTAGGACCTAGAGGTTAATTGGTGAAGATTATAATGCATGTTTATAAACAACTCACTTAGTAATTAGGGTATGTGACACATTGAGGTTAGGCTCTCGTAGGTACCTTAACGTAGGGGAACTTTAATAAACATAGTGTAACAGTAAGGTATTACTACAACAAGGATAATTCACCGCCGAACATAATCTAAGTAACTATGTTATACACCGATCTTGCCAAATATGAAGAAGGGAGTAAGTCCAACCACCATACCTAGCCTCTATATTTCTTGAATCTATTATTTATACATTCTGTTATTTATTTTTCTGCAAAGCATTACGCTTATTTTATAAAAACCTTTTTCAAAACCAAAGCGAATGCAAAACTATCACGAACTTAAATAGCGCTAGTGAAGCTTCGGCACGATCCCTATGGATACGAACTCATTCTAGACACCTAGATTGTGAATTATTACTCGACGACAGACTGGTGCACTTGCCAGACCGTACTCAATTACGAACAGACAACTGGAGTCGGTAGAACCAACCCGAAGAGGTAAGAAGACGGCAAGCCAGGAAATACCCGACTCTCAAATGCCTAACTCCCAAATGCCAGACTCCTAACCTCCTGACACAGAACCAACCAGTAGAGATGTGGTAGACCTGGATAAAGATACGAAAGTGGAAGAAGACACAACTAATGTGCCAACCATAACCAAACCAAATCCCAAAAAGCCCAAAACAGTGTTCGGAAGTGATAAACCACCCCCTGAACCTTAAAACCAAGAAACTTACATACCATACCCCAACATAGATAATAAAAAGGAGAAGCAGATAGAGCAACTCAAGAAGATGGGGCAACTAGTGAAACAAATGGAGATCCATGTACCATTTAATGATATGATCCAAATATCACCTCCATTCCAGAAGTATGTAAAGAATCTTGTGGCTGGTCAAATCAAATTGATAGATGAAGAAGCAATTATGCTAACCGAGGAATGTAGTGCAATCTTTCAAAAGAACCTACCCAACAAATGCAAAGATCCGGGGAGCTTCACAATACCATGCACAATTGGTGGGGTAGAAATTGGCTGAGCACTTCTAGACTTAGGAGCTAGCGTTAATCTCATGCCTCTATCAATACTGAAAAAGCTCAACTGTGGAGAGGTGAAACCCACCAGAATGACACTTATCCTTGCAGATCGGACAAAAGTTCATCCCTACGGAATCTTGGAAGACGTGCTAGTAACAGTTGATGATAAACTCTTCCCAGCCGATTTCGTTATTATGGACATCGAAGCCGATCCATATGCCCCTATTCTACTAGGAAGAACATTCCTAACAATAGGAAACGCAATAATAGACATGGTAACAGGTAAGGTCACCTTCAGAGTTGACGGAAACGAGGTAACGTTCAATGTCAAAGAGATGATGAATCAAAAGAAAGAAAAAATTGAGTGTTATCAAGTTGACGAGGTAGATTCACTAGTAGAAGAAGAGTTAGCAAAGGCAGCACCCGGAATTGAGGGAGCAACCATCCAATCTATGGATGAAGAGAATAAAGATATGGATGAAGAAACAAACCTAAACGTCTAATGGCTTGGAATGAACAAGGAGTTAGGATTCCCGCAGAAATACGAACCCTTAGGGGTAAGTATAGAAGATAAACCAAAGCCCTTGGAACTAAACGAACTACCAGGGCACCTCAAGTATGTTTTCCTTGGGGAAGAAAAAACTAGACCAGCAATTATAAGCAATGTCTTAACCCGAGAAAACGAGGAAAAACTTATTACAGTACTCAAAAGAAACAAAGAAGCGCTAGGATGGAGCATTGCCGACCTAAAAGGAATCAATCCAGCCTACTGCATGCACAAAATCAAGATGGAAGAGTACAAGCCTGTGGTTCAACCACAAAGGAGGCTAAGCCAGCCATGAGTGAGGTGGTGAAAAAGGAACTACAAAAACTTCTCGCAGCAGGAATGATATACCCCATTTCTGATAGCCCATGGGTAAGCCCAGTACATATGTGATGACAGGAATTTCTAAGGTATTTTTAGTATTATTATTAGTAGTAAAATGACCAAGACAGACCCAAATACGAAGGAAAACCTACAAAAGCAAGAAAAAGCATCAAGACAGAGTCCAAGATGAAAAAAGACAAGAAAAAGCCCAAAAAGTGAAGAAAATCAGCATTCCATCGCAGCACAATGATTCCCGTTGTGCCACGATGGGAGCTGCTTGTTCGCCAAGAAATCAGAAGCAATTAATATGAAGAAAATCTTTGCATCGTAGCACGATGGAGTATATCACAGCACGATGGAGTAACTTGGCGCCCAAGCAGATGAAATGCACAGGATCAGTTATAAAACTGAACTAAATCTTCACATCGCAGCACGATAGCATCATCATACTACAATGCCTTGACGAGGCCCATTACAAAAACTATAAATAGAGCCCCCCTTTCATTGTTAAAATCATTCAGAAATAGTAGAACACTCTCTACTATAAGGAGAGGTTCAGAGGAGCTCTATTGGGCATAGTTTTCTCCCCTTACGGGAAAACTGACTCAGCAAGGTATGATTTCTTTAGGCTTTTGTATTTAGGTTATATTTTGTAATTTAAATATGTAGTCTTTATATTTATGTCTTAGGTTGTGGTGGAGAAGATAAACTCCCCAATGAATATTTGGAGTATGTGATTGAGTCTAAGTTATAATAAATGATATTTAGTAATTGTGTTTGTTATTTACTTTCGCGCACTTTAATAACGTATCTCGTAATCTGGCCGGAAAAGCGGGAGCGCCCATAGAATAGATAACAGGTTTTGACTTGATATGGTGAATAGAGACGGTAACATCCTGAACTAGTCGTGAACTGAGCGGTTAGAGGTGGAATCATGAACTAGGTGTGAACTGAACACTTAAAAGATGAACAGCCGGATACTAGGACCTAGAGGTTAATTGGTGAAGATTATAATGCATGTTTATGAACAACTCACTTAGTAATTAGGGTATGTGACACATCGAGGTTAGGCTCTCGTAGGTACCTTAACGTAGGGGAACTTTAATAAACATAGTGTAATAGTAAGGTATTACTACAACAAGGATAATTCACCGCCGAACATAATCTAAGTAACTATGTTATACACCGATCATGCCAAATATGAAGAAGGGAGTAAGTCCAACCACCATACCTAGCCTCTATATTTCTTGAATCTATTATTTATACATTCTGTTATTTATTTTTCTGTAAAGCATTACGCTTATTTTATAAAAACCTTTTTCAAAACCAAAGCGAATGCAAAACTATCACGAACTTAAATAACGCTAGTGAAGCTTCGGCACGATCCCTGTGGATACGAACTGATTCTAGACACCTAGATTGTGAATTATTACTCGACGACAGACTGGTGCACTTACCAGACCTTACTCAATTACGAAGCAGACAACTGGAGCCGGTGGAACCAACCCGAAGAGGTAAGAAGACGGCAAGCCAGGAAATACCCGACTCTCAAATGCCTGACTCCCATATGCCAGACTCCCAACCTCCTGACACAGAACCAACCAGCCAAGATGTGGTAGACCTGGATAAAGATACGAAAGTGGAAGAAGACACAACTGATGTGTCAACCATAACCAAACCAAATCCCAAAAAGCCCAAAACAGTGTTCGGAAGTGATAAACCACCCCCTGAACCTAAAAACCAAGAAACTTACATACCATACCCCAACATAGATAATAAAAAGGAGAAGCAGATAGAGCAACTCAAGAAGATGGGGCAACTAGTGAAACAAATGGAGATCCATGTACCATTTAATGATATGATCCAAATATCACCTCCATTCCAGAAGTATGTAAAGAATCTTGTGGCTGGTCAAATCAAATTGATAGATGAAGAAGCAATTATGCTAACCGAGGAATGTAGTGCAATCTTTCAAAAGAACCTACCCAACAAATGCAAAGATCCGGGGAGCTTCACAATACCATGCACAATTGGTGGGGTAGAAATTGGCCGAGCACTTCTAGACTTAGTAGCTAGCATTAATCTCATGCCTCTATCAATACTGAAAAAGCTCAACTGTGGAGAGGTGAAATCCACCAGAATGACACTTATCCTTGCAGATCGTACAAAAGTTCATCCCTACAGAATCTTGGAAGACGTGCTAGTAACAGTTGATGATAAACTCTTCCCAGCCGATTTCGTTATTATGGACATCGAAGCCGATCCATATGCCCCTATTCTACTAGGAAGAACATTCTTAACAATAGGAAATGCAATAATAGACATGGTAACAGGTAAGGTCACCTTCAGAGTTGACGGAAACGAGGTAACGTTCAATGTCAAAGAGATGATGAATCAAAAGAAAGAAAAAATTGAGTGTTATCAAGTTGACGTGGTAGATTCACTAGTAGAAGAAGAGTTAGCAAAGGCAGCACCCGGAATTGAGCGAGCAACCATCCAATCTATGGACGAAGAGAAGGAAGATATGGATGAAGAAACAAACCTAAACGTCTGATGGCTTGGAATGAACAAGGAGTTAGGATTCCCGCAGAAATACGAACCCTTAGGGGTAAGTATAGAAGATAAACCAAAGCCCTTGGAACTAAACGAACTATCAGGGCACCTCAAGTATGTTTTCCTTGGGGAAGAAAAAACTAGACCAGCAATTATAAGCAATGCCTTAACCCCAGAAAACAAGGAAAAACTTATTATAGTACTCAAAAGAAACAAAGAAGCGCTAGGATAGAGCATTGACGACCTAAAAGGAATGAATCCATCCTACTGCATGCACAAAATCAAGATGGAAGAGTACAAGCCTGTGGTTCAACCACAAAGGAGGCTGAACCCAGCCATGAGTGAGGTGGTGAAAAAGGAACTACAAAAACTTCTAGCAGCAGGAATGATATACCCCATTTCTGATAGCCCATGGGTAAGCCCAGTACATATGTGATGACAGGAATTTCTAAGGTATTTTTAGTATTATTATTAGCAGTAAAATGACCAAGACAGACCCAAATACGATGGAAAACCTACAAAAGCAAGAAAAAGCATCAAGACAGAGTCCAAGATGCAAAAAGACAAGAAAATGCCCAAAAAGTGAAAAAAATCAGCATTCCATCACAGCACAATGATTCCCATCGTGCCACGATGGGAGCTGTTTGTTCGCCAAGAAATCAGAAGCAATAAATATGAAGAAAATCTTTGCATCGTAGCACGATAGAGTATATCGCAACACGATGGAGTAACTTGGCGCCCTGTTAGACTACTAGGCTACCACTTAGAAGGGGGGTTGAATAAGTGGCTTCTTTAATCAACGGCAATTTTAAAAAAAATTATTTGATTAAAAAACAATGCGCGGAAGCACCACCAGATCGGTAGTCTACTTTGCACCTTTTGACCAAAGGAATGATAGTATCGCCTTGAACGAATTAGGAAAATTATCGAATGCTTAACGCAAGATATTCAAATTTAATTTGATTAACTAAAACAGTCCCAAGCAAGTTATATGGTTTGATATTTCAAGTTTCAATCACAATCAAGCAAGAACCAATTGAATTTTTGTGAACCAATACGAACAACAAAAATTCAATCAATTAATCAATTTAACGAAATTAACGAAATTAAAAGAGAGAGATAAAGAGAGACACACGATGTGATTAGGGAGTTCCCCGGATTGCGCGTCGTCCACGCGTTTATCCGAGTACGTCTCCCCCCAAATAACCAAACGGGTTATTTGAGAGTTTATAGATCAAAAACTTGATGAACAAACAGTGCACAGTTTACAATTGAAATCTATAATCCTATAGCAAGACAAAATGTAAACTAATGCGAATAACCTCGACACCCAACGAAACTTCACCCTCTGATTCCAACGATTCACCTTGTGCCAAACCGCACTCAATCGTCCAGCTGAGTCCTTCGTTCCTTGTTGTCGAATCCTTCAAGACACGCACGATCTTGAATCACTTGAGAGAAACACTAGAACCTTCAACGCAATTCAACCCGATCACGATTCTGATTCACCGCGAACTGAATCGAACGTTATCACACAAATCTGCAATTTCTATTGAATTGATCCCATACTCAAATCCAATTTTGATTGCAAACTTGATGAAGATGATGAACTTGTGTTGAATCAAACCTTTGATGCAAATTCTTACTCAATTTGTACCCAAAGCGTTTTCTAATCTTTCACACTAGTTTTCTCTCACTTGTCTTCTTTCCAAAACATCACACATATTGCTATTTAAAGAGAAAATAGAATGAGCAAATTTAGGCATAATTCTTCATACATGTATCGATACAAATGATCATTTGTATCGATACAAATGCTTTGACCAACGTTAAAAATTGGAAAAATTGACCTTTGTATCGATACAAACACGGGTGTGTATCGATACAAATATCAGAATCTTGAAATCTTGACTGATATGTATCGAAGCATGCAAGCATGATTCGATACATCATGAGTTTTCTGGATTTTGAGAACATACAGATGTGTATCGATACATGCAAGCATGCTTCGATACACAGATAATGTTCTGTCTCTGAGAGACCACTTTTGTATCGATACAGACAATATATGTATCGATACAAAATGCACAAAATCAAACAGAAGTAATTTCAGGACATATGTATCGATACAACTATGTATGTATCGATACAAAATACCTAAAAGTCAGTTTTTCAAGCTTTAGAAAATAGTTCTTTGTTGTCAAGTCATTTGTAATGTTGCCAAAATATGTTCAATCCTATTTTCATGTGTTTTGACAATTATTAAAACATGAGGATGAACTGGTGCACTTACATTCTCCCCATTTTTGATAATTGTCAAAACTATGCATAAGCTAAGCCTATACCTAATATGCAATAAAATAGCAATATGTATACAGACGCAATTACAACACCAAGGCTAACAATAAGCACGCTCCCCCTGAGTTGATGCCATAATGTGATTGTCGTAGATAATATTCAAGACTCTTTTAGCTATTCATCCTTAGCTTGTGCATCCAAATCTCTCCCCCTTTGACAATATCAAAAAGAAGAAGAGGATCTATTAGAAGTATCAAGTTCAATCAATTTTGATCCAAGTCATATCGTGCACTTACATTTGTCGAAATGCACATATATGATGAAAATTCCTAATCAATATAAATACATACAAAGATATGCCAAAATATATCAAATGACGAATACCAAATATCATGATAAAACATGGAATGTAGAACAACAATCCATAAACCAACTCATGAGTATTGAAACACATCGACATTTGTAGTCAAGTAACATACCAAAATATGGGACGAAATAAACAAAGCAATGCAACAAATGCATAAACATAACATGATGTATGAAACACATACAATCAACAAGGTACATTCTTATGTATGTGAGCAAAAAGAAATACCAAAGCACATTATAACATGAGAACACATGTTAAACCATATATGCATGATAAGATATCCACATAAATGAATCAAAGTACCAAAATTAATCATATGAGAAATGTATGTCTATGTATGCACACAAAGTCACATAAAAGAAAAACATATACATCCTAATATGAACTTAATAAGATAGTAGTAGTGATCTTTGTCAAATCCCCATTTAAGACGTATGAGTCTCAAAAACTTATCAATATTTTTGAGCGAAAATTCTTGGAAATGGAGGATTAGACAACTATCAGAACCAATATCATATTAAGATAGAAATTGTATGTATATGAACCAAGATACAAATGCTAAGTAAAACGTATAAAAGTAAAGTTAAAGAATAGAATCTTCCCTCAAGTGTTTGGTGGAGGAAGTGATCAATTTCCACACCATGTGTGTGTTTGAGTTGAATCTTATCTTATCACTTTCCTTGTACATGAGTCTTGAACTCCATTGTTGTCGGTGTCTCTTGTCAATGGTTTCAAGACGATTCCCTACATACTTAGACATTTGAAATAGGTCCCCAACTCATGTTGAGTCCTAGTTGGTTAGTATCAACATTATTGTCTAACTTAGGCAACCATTGCAATTTGCCCTTTGGTACTAAAGTTTTTCGAACATGACATTTTGCAACCGTATGAACTTTGTTACAACAATAATGACAAACAATATGTGAGTCACTCTTCTTTTGATCCATTTTGAAATGTTTAGAATATTTGTTTTTGACTTTCAAAGTGTTTTGACCATGTTTTGGATCAACTTAATGAGAGACTCTAGGTTTTGATAAATCTTTCACTTTGTCCTTGAGATTCTTAATATTTCTTGACAAAGTGATACAATTATCACAACCAACTCTATTATTATTATTATCATGACTTGCACTTGACCTTTCTAATAATGATACCTTGAGAACTTTCAACTCTTCTTCCGTTTTGGAAACTTTCTTTTCAAGAGCTTTGTTAACTTTTATAATTTCTTTTAATCGTTTGAAAGCTTTCCTAGTTTCACTACATGGATCCTCAAATGCACTTTGCAAATCATGATACTCTAACGAAGTATATGAGCTAGAGGGATTTTGGTTTACCTTTTTGGGAGCTTTATCCTTCTTTTTGTGATGATGAGTTGTGAAGCATACATTAGCCACTTCGCCTTCATCACTTGAACTAGAGCTTGATGATGAATGAGATGAAGATCTACTACTCTCCCATGCAACATAAGCTTTCTTTCCTTTGCTCCTCCTTTTGTTTGAAGATGACTCCTTCTCTTTTCTCTTGAGATTAGGACAATCCGGCTTGTAGTGACCAACTTGGCCGCACTCATAGCATATCCCTTTCTTGGAGTCCCTAGCATCTTCATTCTTCCGACGGTAACCACTATCTTTTCGATACTTCTTAAGATTGTCATCGGAATGCCTTATCCCATTCTTTCTCACATACCTATTGTAGCGTCGAACGAAGAGCTCCAATTCCTCATCATCGGAATCGTCTTCGCTTGAGCTACTTTCCACATGCTCTACCTTTTTGAACTTTGACTTTGAGGCTTTTAGAGCAATTGTCCTCTTGTCCTTTTCCTTTTCCTTATCCTTGTCATTGTGCTTTCCCTTTTTCTCACTTTTCTCTTGCTTTTCTAACAAGTTTAGTACTTGTTCATGTTCCGTAAGCTTGCCAAATAAAGTTGTAAGACTCAAAGTAGTGAGGTCGTTCGCCTCCTTAATCGCGGTGACCTTCGGTTGCCAACACCTACTAAGACATCTTAAAATTTTGTTAGTGGCATCTTGATTTGTGATTGGCTTTCCCAAACCATGTAACTTGTTGGTTATTTTGATAAATCGTTGTTGCATATCCTCGATGGTCTCGCCATCTAGCATATGGAACAACTCAAATTCTTGTGTCAATGTATTAATTTTGGATATCTTTACATCATTGGTACCCTCAAAGTGAGTTACCAATGTGTCCCACATTTCCTTAGCCGATTGACAATGTGACACATGATAGAATTGATCAATCCCAAGGGATGATATTAAAATATTTTGTGCCTTTGCATCGTAATTGGCCTTTTTCTTTTCCTCTTCCGTCCATTGTGCCATAGGCTTATTGGTGACAATGCCATGAGCATCGGTGATTGTTGGAACAAACGGACCGTTCTCAATAGCATTCCACACTTCACCATCAAAAGAATTGATGTGAATACGCATACTACTTTTCCAATAGTCAAAATGATCTCCATTGAATATCGGAGCCCTATTATACGCCCCTTTAGGTGCAAAAGCCATGTTATCTAATAATTGGCACAAACTTCCGAATTTTGCAAGCAAAATTTAACCGGACTCGTGATACCACTTGTTAGACTACTAGGCTACCACTTAGAAGGGGGGTTGAATAAGTGGCTTCTTTAATCAACGGCAATTTTAAAAAAAATTATTTGATTAAAAAACAATGCGCGGAAGCACCACCGGATCGGTAGTCTACTTTGCACCTTTTGACCAAAGGAATGATAGTATCGCCTTGAACGAATTAGGAAAATTATCGAATGCTTAACGCAAGATATTCAAATTTAATTTGATTAACTAAAACAGTCCCAAGCAAGTTATATGGTTTGATATTTCAAGTTTCAATCACAATCAAGCAAGAACCAATTGAATTTTTGTGAACCAATACGAACAACAAAAATTCAATCAATTAATCAATTTAACGAAATTAACGAAATTAAAAGAGAGAGATAAAGAGAGACACACGATGTGATTAGGGAGTTCCCCGGATTGAGCGTCGTCCACGCGTTTATCCGAGTACGTCTCCCCCAAATAACCAAATGGGTTATTTGAGAGTTTATAGATCAAAAACTTGATGAACAAACAGTGCACAGTTTACAATTGAAATCTATAATCCTATAGCAAGACAAAATGTAAACTAATGCGAATAACCTCGACACCCAACGGAACTTCACCCTCTGATTCCAACGATTCACCTTGTGCCAAACCGCACTCAATCGTCCAGCTGAGTCCTTCGTTCCTTGTTGTCGAATCCTTCAAGACACGCACGATCTTGAATCACTTGAGAGAAACACTAGAACCTTCAACGCAATTCAACCCGATCACGATTCTGATTCACCGCGAACTGTATCGAACGTTATCACACAAATCTGCAATTTCTATTGAATTGATCCCATACTCAAATCCAATTTTGATTGCAAACTTGATGAAGATGATGAACTTGTGTTGAATCAAACCTTTGATGCAAATTCTTACTCAATTTGTACCCAAAGCGTTTTCTAATCTTTCACACTAGTTTTCTCTCACTTGTCTTCTTTCCAAAACATCACACATATTGCTATTTAAAGAGAAAATAGAATGAGCAAATTTAGGCATAATTCTTCATACATGTATCGATACAAATGATCATTTGTATCGATACAAATGCTTTGACCAACGTTAAAAATTGGAAAAATTGACCATTGTATCGATACAAACACGGGTGTGTATCGATACAAATATCAGAATCTTGAAATCTTGACTGATATGTATCGAAGCATGCAAGCATGATTCGATACATCATGAGTTTTCTGGATTTTGAGAACATACAGATGTGTATCGATACATGCAAGCATGCTTCGATACACAGATAATGTTCTGTCTCTGAGAGACCACTTTTGTATCGATACAGACAATATATGTATCGATACAAAATGCACAAAATCAAACAGAAGTAATTTCAGGACATATGTATCGATACAACTATGTATGTATCGATACAAAATACCTAAAAGTCAGTTTTTCAAGCTTTAGAAAATAGTTCTTTGTTGTCAAGTCATTTGTAATGTTGCCAAAATATGTTCAATCCTATTTTCATGTGTTTTGACAATTATTAAAACATGAGGATGAACTGGTGCACTTACACGCCCAAGCTGATGAAATGCACAGGATCTGTTATAAAACTGAACTAAATCTTCATATCGCAGCACGATGGCTTCATCGTACTGCAATGCCTTGCTGAGGCCCATTACAAAAACTATAAATAGAGCCTCCCTTTCATTGTTAAAATCATTCAGAAATAGTAGAACACTCTCTACTATAAGGAGAGGTTCAAAGGAGCTCTATTGGGCATAGTTTTCTCCCATTACGGGAAAACTGACTCAGCAAGGTATGATTTCTTTAGGCTTTTGTATTTAGGTTATATTTTGTAATTTAAATATGTAGTCTTTATATTTATGCCTTAGGTTGTGGTGGAGAAGATGAACTCCCCAATGAATATTTGGAGTATGTGATTGAGTCTAAGTTATAATAAATGATATTTAGTAATTGTGTTTGTTATTTACTTTTGCGCATTTTAATAACGTATCTCGTAATCTGGCTGGAAAAGCGGGAGCGCCCATAGAATTGATATCAGGTTTTGACTTGATATGGTGAATAGAGACGGTAACATCCTGAACTAGTCGTGAACGGAGCGGTTAGAGGAGGAATCATGAACTAGGTGTGAACTGAGCACTTAAAAGATGAACAGCCGGATACTAGGACCTAGAGGTTAATTGGTGAAGATTATAATGCATGTTTATAAACAACTCACTTAGTAATTAGGGTATGTGACACATCGAGGTTAGGCTCTCGTAGGTACCATAGTTGTTAACGTAGGGGAACTTTAATAAACATAGTGTAATAGTAAGGTATTACTACAACAAGGATAATTCACCGCCGAACATAATCTAAGTAACTATGTTATACACCGATCATGCCAAATATGAAGAAGGGAGTAAGTCCAACCACCATACCTAGCCTCTATATTTCTTGAATCTATTATTTATACATTTTGTTATTTATTTTTCTGTAAAACATTAGGCTTATTTTATAAAAACCTTTTTCAAAACCAAAGGGAATGCAAAACTATCACGAACTTAAATAACGCTAGTAAAGCTTCGGCACGATTCCTGTGGATACGAACTCGTTCTAGACACCTAGAGTGTGAATTATTACTCGACGACAGACTGGTGCATTTGCCAGACCGTACTCAATTACGAAGCAGACAACTGGAGCCAGTAGAACCAACCCGAAGAGGTAAGAAGACGGCAAGCCAGGAAATACCCGACTCTCAAATGCCTGACTCCAAAATGCCAGACTCCCAAGCTCCTGACACAGAACCAACCAGCCAAGATGTGGTAGACCTGGATAAAGATACGGAAGTGGAAGAAGACACAACTGATGTGCCAACCATAACCAAACCAAATCCCAAAAAGCCCAAAACAGTGTTCGGAAGTGATAAACCACCCCCTGAACCTAAAAACCAAGAAACTTACATACCATACCCCAACAAAGATAATAAAAAGGAGAAGCAGATAGAGCAACTCAAGAAGATGGGGCAACTAGTGAAACAAATGGAGATCCATGTACCATTTAATGATATGATCCAAATATCACCTCCATTCCAGAAGTATGTAAAGAATCTTGTGGCTGGTCAAATCAAATTGATAGATGAAGAAGCAATTATGCTAACCGAGGAATGTAGTGCAATCTTTCAAAAGAACCTACCCAACAAATGCAAGGATCCGAGGAGCTTCACAATACCATGCACAATTGGTGGGGTAGAAATTGGCCGAGCACTTCTAGACTTAGGAGCTAGCGTTAATCTCATGCCTCTATCAATACGTAAAAAGCTCAACTGTGGAGAGGTGAAACCCACCAGAATGACACTTATCCTTGCAGATCGGACAAAAGTTCATCCCTACGGAATCTTGGAGGACGTGCTAGTAACAGTTGATGATAAACTCTTCCCAGCCGATTTCGTTATTATGGACATCGAAGCCGATTCATATGCCCCTATTCTACTAGGAAGAACATTCCTAACAATAGGAAACACAATAATAGACATGGCAACAGGTAATGTCACCTTCAGAGTTGACGAAAACGAGGTAACGTTCAATGTCAAAGAGATGATGAATCAAAAGAAAGAAAAAATTGAGTGTTATCAAGTTGACGTGGTAGATTCACTAGTAGAAGAAGAGTTAGCAAAGGCAGCACCTGGAATTGAGCGAGCAACCATCCAATCTATGGACGAAGAGAAGGAAGATATGGATGAAGAAACAAACCTAAACGTCTGATGGCTTGGAATGAACAAGGAGTTAGGATTCCCGCAGAAATACAAACCCTTAGGGGTAAGTATAGAATATAAACCAAAGCCCTTGGAACTAAACGAACTACCAGGGCACCTCAATTATGTTTTCCTTGGGGAAGAAAAAACTAGACCAGCAATTATAAGCAATGCCTTAACCCCAGAAAACGAGGAAAAACTTATTACAGTACTCAAAAGAAACAAAGAAGCGCTAGGATGGAGCATTGACGACCTAAAAGGAATGAGTCCAGCCTACTGCATGCACAAAATCAAGATGGAAGAGTACAAGCCTATGGTTCAACCACAAAGGAGGCTGAACCCAGCCATGAGTGAGGTGGTGAAAAAGGAACTACAAAAACTTCTCGCAGCAGGAATGATATACCCCATTTCTGATAGCCCATGGGTAAGCCCAGTACATATGTGATGACAGAAATTTCTAAGGTATTTTTAGTATTATTATTAGTAGTAAAATGACCAAGACAGACCCAAATACGAAGGAAAACCTACAAAAGCAAGAAAAAGCATCAAGACAGAGTCCAAGATGCAAAAAGACAAGAAAAAGCCCAAAAAGTGAAGAAAATCAGCATTCCATCGCAGCACAATGATTCCCATCGTGCCACGATGGGAGCTGCTTGTTCGCCAAGAAATCAGAAGCAATAAATATGAAGAAAATCTTTGCATCGTAGCACGATGGAGTATATCGCAGCACGATGGAGTAACTTGGCGCCCAAGCTGATGAAATGCACATGATCAGTTATAAAACTGAACTAAATCTTCACATCGCAGCATGATGGCTTCATCGTACAGCAATGCCTTGCTGAGGCCCATTACGAAAACTATAAATAGAGCCTCCCTTTCATTGTTAAAATCATTCAGAAATAGTAGAACACTCTCTATTATAAGGAGAGGTTCAGAGGAGCTCTATTGGGCATAGTTTTCTCCCCTTACGGGAAAACTGACTCAGCAAGGTATGATTTCTTTAGGCTTTTGTATTTAGGTTATATTTTGTAATTTAAATATGTAGTCTTAAATTTATGCCTTATGTTGTGGTGGAGAAGAGGAACTCCCCAATGAATATTTGGAGTATGTGATTGAGTCTAAGTTATAATAAATGATATTTAGTAATTGTGTTTGTTATTTACTTTCGCGCACTTTAATAACGTATCTCGTAATCTGGCCGGAAAAGCGGGAGCGCCCATAGAATTGATATCAGGTTTTGACTTGATATGGTGAATAGAGACGGTAACATCCTGAACTAGTCGTGAACTGAGCGGTTAGAGGAGGAATCATGCACTACGTGTGATCTGAGCACTTAGAAGATGAACAGCCCGATACTAGGACATAGAGGTTAATTGGTGAAGAGCATAATGCATGTTTATAAACAACCCACTTAGTAATTAGGGTATGTGACACATCGAGGTTATGCTCTCGTAGGTACCTTAGTTGTTAATGTAGGGAAACTTTAATAGAGATAGTGTAATAGTAAGGTATTACTACAACAAGGATAATTCACCGCCGAACATAATCTAAGTAACTATGTTATACACCGGTCATGCAAAATATGAAGAAGGGAGGGAGTCCAACCACCATACCTAGCCTCTATATTTCTTGAATCTATTATTTATACATTCTGTTATTTATATTTCTGCAAGCATTACGCTTCTTTTATAAAATCCTTTTCAAAAACCCAAAGCGAATGCAAACTATCTCGAACTTAAATAACGCTAGTAAAGCTTCGGCACGATCCCTGTGGATACGAACTCATTCTACTCGTAGAGTGTGAATTATTACTCGACGACAGACTGGTGCACTTGCCAGACCCTAATCAAATTTTTGGCGCCGTTGCCGAGGATTGTGTTTACAAAGCCTTACTAGATTTATTTAAGTTTGCAAAAAAAAATTTCAAAAATACAAAAAAATTAAAAAATAAAAAATCTTGTTGATGATTGTGGATTTTAATTTGTGAAAATTCTGGCTAATGATAAGTCTTGGTATTTAAGCGATCCGTTGTGATCCACCTCACTTACCTGGGAATTTTCATAGTGAAAAAGACACATGAGACAAACCAAAAATAGTTTCATCAATTAATTTGCCAGTGCTACTGAAGGTATTCATTTGTTGTACTTGATAACAGGTATTCTGGAGTTAAAGTACGACCCTGAACCCGAAAGAACGTTCTTGGCAAGAAGGCGAGCACAAAGGCTTGCAAAAACCAGTAGTCTCAACGCAGAAGAAGAGCCTACCACCAAAGCCATGGGGAAGAGCAAAGAGTTACAATGGGAGATTACTGGAAGAGGACTGACACAGATCAGATCTCACTGGGATTCCAACCGGCGAATCCAGCTAACTTTGATATTAAGGGTAATGTTCTTACAATGATCCTTGGGATCATCTTTCAAAGTTTTCAGAGACATGTCAGATCCAGAAGGTGCCGGAAAACGTTTCTGATGACCAGAAGAAGCTGCGTTTGTTTGCTTTTTCTCTTACAGGTCCAGCTAAAGATTGGCTTTAATGCTTGCCAAGGGGAACAATTGCAACATGGAAAGAGCTTGAAAATAAGTTCCTAGAAAGATTCTTCACACACACACTATTCTAGAAGAGGAAGTCTGAGATTCTGAGTTTCAAATAGCATGAATCTGAAACGCTGTGCGAGGCGTATGAATGGTTCAAGCTACTTATGAGAAGGTGTCCTAACCACAACATTAGTGCTGTGGAGCAGATGCAACTGTTCACTGCTGGTATGAAGATGCAACACAGGATGATACTAGATACCTCAGATGGTGGGTCAATCAAAGTAAAGACCTATGCAGAGACTAAGGATCTGGTTGAGCAGATGTGCTAGAATGAGTACAACATGAGTCATGATCGAGCTGAAAAGACACCTGGAATTCTAAAGGTGGACCAGGAGATTGCCTACAAAGTATAGATCGAGTTACTAAGGAGGCAACTTGCTGATAAAGAGAAAGCTGTGAAGGAAGCTAGTGTTAAACAGGTAGAGGGAGTATGTGACTTCTGCCTAGAAGATCACCCTAATGGACATTGTTTGCCAGGAGGGAGCGAAGAGCAGGTAAATTACATGGGAAACAACTACAACCCAGGTTGGAGCAAACACCCAAATTTACGCTGGGATCAGACAGGAAACCAGGCTCAAGCTGCACCTCAACCAAGGAAGCCATCTTCATTGGAAGAGTTACTCAACAAGTTTGCTAACATGAGCAAAACTAACTTTGAAAATATCCAGACTACAGTAGCCAACCAGGGAGCAACGATTAAAAGTTTTGAAACCCAAATTGGTCAACTGTCAAAACTTGTAAGCACTCATGTTTCTAAAGATATTGCAGGTAACACGGTGGACAATCCAAAGGAGGAGTGCAAAGTCCTGAATGATCAAAAATCAGAACAGGAACAAAGAGACGAACAGGTAAAAGACTACGAAGAATGGTACAAGCTGTTCGATATGACTTTGGATGAAACTTATGACGAGTTCATGAGAGAGCTAAGGGAGTACCGAGAGAGCCGAACAAGACTGCCCCCCAAGAAGACAGATCCTGGAAGCGTCACCATACTCTGTCAAATTGAGGAAGCAAAAATCCTAGCATTGTGTGATGTGGGTTCAAGTGTTAACGTAATGCCATTATCTCTGCCGGAAAAGTTAAAACTCGCACAACCAACTGCAGGTGCAGAAAGGGAACTTGTCTTAGCAAATCAGTCAATAATCTACTCAGCAGGTACAATTGAGGATGTCTTGGTGAAAGTCAAAGACCTGGTATTTCCAGCAGACTTCATGATCCTGGATGTCAAAGAAGACGAAGAACATCCCATTATTCTAGGAAGACCATTCTTAGCAACTAGCAGGGCACTCATTAATGTGGAGCTCGCTGAGTTGACTCTAAGGAGTGGAGCGGAAGAAAGAACTATCAAAGCTTCGAGAATCAGAAGGGAAGTGTCATACATGCTTGAGTGGAAAGACAGAGAATCTACACCACCGACTCCAGGTCAGGAAGTACAAGTAAAAATAGAGATAGCAGAACTGGAGAATGAAATGACGCAGCTAGAGATAGAGACAACTCAGGAAGAGGAGGTACCCGAAGAACTCACTAAAAAATTAACGAGGCTAACCATTGAAGTGGACATCCGAGCAACATGGGTCAAAGCATGGGGTAGAAACCGAAAGGTGGCCAGAAAATCTAAGTTTGGGGTTAATACGCCACCTCTGAAGAAGCCTGCTGCTGAGAGAAAAGAGGAAAGAGAAAAAAAAAAGTTGGGTTAATGCACCAAAAGAGCAAAAGAAGGAACATCCACCAAAAGGCAAACGGAAGTCCATCATAAAAACTGCACCTTCAGAAGATGATGGACAACTCTGTTTTGCCACCTTCAAAGAAAAATAGAACCTAGAGAAGTATGAAAGAAACAACAAGAAAGAGGGAGGAGCTAAGGCGAAAGCTCCTACAGAAGAGAGAGACATGCGAACTTATCCTCTGTAATGGAGGAAATGCCTCAAGCTAATGAGAGGCTAAACAAGCGCTACTTGGGAGGCAACCCAAGGATAAGTATTTAAGTATTTTAGTTCAGTATTTTCAATTCAATAATGTATGCCCAGAATTCCGCATGTCATATTCATCTGTCAACAGCCCTTATTCAAACTTACAAAAAATTAAATAACTGTTTTGCTGTTTATTATCTAGTGTATGACTAACTGTTATAGGAAAGATTGCGGCGAAATAAGTTATAAATCTTGATGAGACAAATTTCACAACTTCATACAGAAAAACCAAAGGTGATTGCTCCGAAGTGCGAAGTTCGGGAGACAGAGAGACGAGTGATGAAGCTGGTGTCCATGAGGCAAGTGTTCAACTTCAGTTATACCTAAGCCATGTGAGGATTTGAGTTAAATATTTCCAAACGGTATTACCACTTTCTTTCGATCTACTATGAGAGTACCGTGCACTTGTTTATTTTCTAGAACTTGCTCTAGTTCTCTGCTGACTAGTTAATTTGATATTATATGCATTGAGGCAGTTGTTTGTTATAACCCAGAGCCTTTTTCAAGCCACCCTTATTATTATATATCCTTTGCTAGCCAAATTTGAGCCGTAAAAAAATTATTATCCCTTTTGTTTCGGTGACAAACCACGATACAAGCCTATAGACCAGAAAAACAATAATTTACCCTCCTTGGAGTTAGGTAATAGTTCTCAAAGTCTTGGCAACAAAATAAGTTTGGGGTTGCTCATGGAACTAGCAACGTTTAAGTTTGGGGTGGGTATACAGAGAACTATCACTACAAAAAGAAAAAATAAAAAAGAGACGGAAAAACATCAAAAATTCCCTAAAAAAGGTAGTCTCTTCAAAAAAATAAATGAAAAAGAAAGAGTCAAAGGGCAAATGAAAAGAGCCAAAGGGCACAAAAAGTGATAGAAAAGAACCACACAAAGACACATCTGGTTCTTCATCTCCCATACCAACACAAAAAGGCGCCCTAAGAACAAATGTTGCGCACACAAAAGGAACATCAAAGTAGAACTTAACTCCAAATGTTTAGCCTACTATTCCCAAAAATGTCATACCTTGACCTAAGCCACGTTATAACCCTGAAAAAGACCTCCAATAATGCATGTGTATTGAATTTTGACCGGTTGCTTAGAGTTCTTGCAAGCCTATGGTAAAATGGCAGGTTGTACGATGACTGAGAGATAACCCTTTCAATTAATGAGCGAAAAACACAAATGTGAGAGAAAGAAAAGTTGGACATCGACTCTTGCGGGCATTTGTCCGATTTGCTACTATTGAAGTCTCCTGAGCCTAGCAGGATTGAGCATGATCGCGGCTGTAAGAAATCAGCGGTACCATTGCTGAAATATAAGAAAAGTTGTGAAATTCCTATCATTATTATTTATCTCTTGTTTCTCTAACGATCTTGTCTGACAACATGTTACTTGAGGACAAGCAACAGTTTAAGTTTGGGGTTGTGATGACAGGAATTTCTACAGTATTTTTAGTATTATTATTAGTAGTAAAATGACCAAGACAGACCCAAATACGAAGGAAAACCTACAAAAGCAAGAAAAAGCATCAAGAAAGAGTCCAAGATGCAAAAAGACAAGAAAAAGCCCAAAAAGTGAAGAGAATCAGCATTCCATCGCTGCACGATGATTCCCATCGTGCCACGATGGGAGCTGCTTGTTCGCCAAGAAATCAGAAGCAATAAATCTGAAGAAAACTTAAACTGTTGAGCGTAAATCACTACTAGAAAACACGCTTTTGGAACCGATTTAGAGACCGAAAAATTTCGGTTACTATAGAGACCGATTTAGAGACTGATATTTTGAATGTAAACTTAAAAAAAATTCAGTCGCTATATCGGTTGCTACATAATCTTAGAGACCGAATTAGAGACCAATAATTAGTGACCAAAAAATCAGTTGCTTTTAGAGACCAATATTTCAACTTCCAAATGAAAAATTTATCTGTTGCTATATCAGTTGCTATAGAGACTGAATTGGAGACTAATAGATAGTGAGCAAAATATCCGACACAAACTTTTTTTTTCTTTCTACAAATCACTTGAAAAACAAATTAAAAAAAGCAAAAACAAATTAAAAGAAAGAAAAACAAATTACGCAAGCTCTTCATTCAAACTTTTCCTTGTCTTCAATCCCTCCACTACTAAAATTCCCTTACCAAAGAAAAAACACAAAAATCGCATATCCTTAAAACAAAATTCGCATACCGAAAACCTCTTTATCAATAAATCAATCAATTTTTTTTCAAGTCTTCCAAACCCAGAACCCTCTTCTTCCCACTCAATCAATTGAAACCCGAAACCCTTCATCATTATTCACTCACTCTCCATCTTTCTCCTCAATCGATTGAATCCAAAAACCCTTACTCTTCTCTTCCATCGTCACTCAATCTCACTCATTGAAACCCTAAAATCCAGAAGCTCAACTCGTTGGAACTAGAACCCAAAACTCGTGAAAACCCTATAAGCATCTTCCTCATCATTCTATAGTTTGATCTTTGAATCCAGAAACTCTTCATTGTGTCTCCATCGTTCATCATCATTCATCGCAATTGAACAACTTGTTCTTTAGGTATTTGGATTTCTGTTATTCTTCTTTGATTTCTAATTTTAAATTTTCTCTCTAGGCTTTTGGGTTTCTTTTACATTAAAAGATGTTAGTCTGCTTTGTGTTCTATAATTTCTTCACCAATCATATGCAATTGGGGAACTTTTCTAATTTGTTCAAGTATCTATGCATTTGCGCTTTTTGTTTATTTCTGTCTGCTTGGATCTGTTTTTGGTTTTTAGGTGGGGGTGGTATTGCTTAGGGGTGTGGCTTATATGTGTTTTTGTGTTTGTGGGTGTTGATTTTCAACCTAAATCATAAATAGTTGTAGCAGTTAGTAAAATAGTTGATACAAAATTGATGTTTGTGGGATAATGGTATTGTGGTAGAATATAATGCAATGTGATAGGGTAGAAATATAATAGTGATTTTGGTAAAAAAAGAAAAGAAAAGAAAAGAAAAGAAAAGGAAGGGTAGAAATACAATAGTGATATATCCTCATACGAGATGAATCTATACTAATGCATATATGTCAGAGTATGATTATCTAAACCTGTTGGCAAGAGCTTTAAACCTACCTATAGATGTCACAGTGCTTTTTAAAATGATATAAGCTGAAAGCTGCTTTCATAAGCTATTATGAAGAGCTTGTGGAATTAAGATGAAATAGGTTATAGACATGTCATATATTGTTTCCACGAGCTCTCTGAAATAGCATCACAAGTGCTTATGCTAGTAGAAAAGCTCAAATAAGCCTCTATCGAAACAGGCGCCTAGTAGATATTTTCCTTGTCAAAAACTCACTGGATGTAATTGTTTCTCTTTCCCTGCTATTATTCAACAAATGCTCTTTGATTTCAATTCATATTAAATTTTATGTCACAGTGCTTTTTTCAAATGTAATATTCAATGGATATTTTTTATGAGAAGGTTAACTGTTGTTTTATACAGTTAATAATAGTCCAAAACAAATAGGGATGGTCCACCGCAAGCCTGGTCGTTGGTGATACAACCCTATCAGTTAGTTGTTCTTACAAGATAGCTCGTTGGTATGTCGTTGGTGTTCAAGGTTTGATATTCTTAAACTGAGGTCGTTTGCATATTGTTAGTAGTTCTTGCATCGAAATATAATGCCATGATATTTTTGCAAAAGTTGCTAATATAAAGTAATCGTGTAAATACAGCACATCAAACACTATTGTCAGTTTGTCACTCAAGATCATATTGGTGTTTGCTTGAATGTAGGATTTTCTATGAACTATATTTATGGTTAGATCATTCTGAGACATGTTGATTTGATTATTACAAAGTTTATTCATTGTTGTATTACTTTTTCATTGATTTGATTATTACAAAGCCTATTCATTGTTATATTACTTTTACATAAATGTTTATAGTTTAGATATAAGCATAGATGTGAAGTTTGAGAAATAGTCATATTTGCAATCATGAATTAGAGTTTTGTCTTGATCTGGTAAATGTCTATATGTTGATTCAAATGTGAATTAAATTAGTGTGATCGATTACATTTTTTGGTTAATAGTTCATCTTATACTAGGAGCTTTGCTTTCCTACTTTCTCCAACCGATTTACCTTTGGTCTGCCTCATATCAGTCCTGAAAATTTTAATTTCGAGGATAACTTGAAAAGTGCATTGTATGATCGTATTCGACACTTGGAGAACAAGCTAACATCTCCGTTTCCTGTGAATCAGGTCTATAGACCATTAAGTTTATCTGTGACTGAGATAAAGAATGAATTGTAGGATGCTGATTTTTATTTGGTTTTCATTTCATATATAGCCATTATTTCTCGCTGCCCCAGTACCACTAAAGGATTTTCAGTAATCGGAAAGTTCTGCTAACACTTTGACATGGGGGAATTGCATAAAAAAGTTCATATTACTGCTTGGTTTTTTGTCGCATTCAGCTGAATGCTTAAAATTTGCAAGTATTCTATATGTTGGAATGAATGTGGCTTACATGAATCAATGAACGTATAGTCATTTTTTATGTGTCGCTTTCTTTGAGTGAGTGACTCTACTTACTCATATCTATTCTGCATGTGTTTGTCTTTGTTTGCTGTCATTTGAGTTAGTGACTAGTACTATGTAAATCATGTGTTTGTGGGTGAGTAAACTATTTTAAACAGTCGTTCTTCACCGTCTTTTACAAATTTGTCCCTTCCTGAAACTTTTGGTTCATTTCTTTTGTAGACAAGTTCAGTGTTGTTAAATATCCGGTATAGCGCCGGTATACCGCTATTGCGTATCGGGATTTTGGCTCTCCGTTACGAAAGCCGGTATGAAATATTGATTTCGCTATGCTGGAAATATCGCCGCTTTACTGATATAGCGGTATAAGCGGTTTGCGTTGATATCGGATTTGGAGCGGTGGAGTTCGGTGGACTTTTTTTTTTTTGATAATATGCGGTTGACCCATATTAAAATAAAAATAAAAACGTGTGTGTGAAGTGGTGAAGTGGTGTAGTGAGTGGGTGGGTATTATTATTATAAATATTACCCTAAATCCACTACCTAGGTAAACCCACCACCGACCCATATATATATCTCTCATAACCCTTCTCATAACCCCTGCCTCCATTTCACTTCTCTTCTTCTCATTTCGTTGCTTTCTCTTCACCATTTCGCTGGAGTTCTTCCAAGGTAATTCATTATTTTTTTCTTTTCTTTCCATTCCTCTGTTTTCTTCTCTCTTCCCTCCTATACTCTGTTTTTCGCGTTCCTTCTTTTTCTTTTCTTTCTTTTAATTTCCTTCCTATTCTACTACCAATTATTAGTTGTTTTGAAGTTTGAACTACTTTGTTTTTGAGTTTTAAGTTGTTTTTAATTTCTGTTTTTTGCCTCATTAGTTGTTTGAATTTGAGATTTTGGATTAATGTCAGTCAATTTCTTTTAATATCTTGTAGTTTTTATTTGTTTTATGTTTTATTTTGTATATAGTTATTTATTTTAACCGCTTTGCGGCTTCCGCTATTTGCCCGCTACGCTATCCGATATTTCTCATATCGGTTTTTTGGCAATCCGCTATTTTCCGCGATACGCTATTAACAACACTGGACAAGTTTCTGTTTGTGTTGATTATTCAGCATACTATGGTGTTGTTTGTGTTTATTATTCATCATACTATGGTGATGTTTGTGTTGTTATGGTGCAAAGTATTTATTCACACAATCAAGGTAGTATAAAATCAACTCTCTTTTGAGATGTCCTACTTTATTATGGCATAGGACTATAGGAGTACAATAGAAACAACACCATAAGAATAGTAAACAAATATTGCCCATTTTTTATAACTATTATTTGTATTTCAAACCTGAAATTGTTCTCAATTCTTGTATGGTTTCATTTTGGTTGCAGCTAAGGACCTAAGGTGGTGGGAACATAGCAGGAGTTGGTTCGGTGGCTTGGAACAGTCATATTCTTATAGGAGGAATGGATAGTAAACAATGATGTTAGAGTGATATCTCATATCTAATGAGCCCTTTGCCGATTTCCCTGCCGATACTTAAAGTTTAGTGGATAGTAAACATTTAATGTAATAGCCGATACTTAAAGTTTTAATTTATTTTCTATAGGAGATTTATTTTCCATATAATCTTTGATTAAACATATCTTTATAAAAATATAATTTACTAATGTATTTTGTTATATTTGTGTGTGCGTGTATATATATATATATATGGGCTACAATTATTTATATTTTAAAAAATCGAAATTAGCAACCGAATTAGCGACTGATTTGTTTTAAAATTAAATAAAGTGGTCACTAAATCAGTTGCTAATAGCGTCGAACAATCTGTCTCTAAGCTGTTCTTTCAATTTAGTCTCTTAATTGGTTGCTGATATTGGTCGCTAATTCGGTCTGAAAATTCAGTTGCTAATCGGTCGCTTTAAAATTGGTTGCTAATTTGGTCACTACGGATCAGCGACCAAGGTTTTTGCTACTGATTTTAAATGGTTGCTAAATCGGTCGCTAATTGAATTAGCAACCGATTTTGATGAAAATCAGTCGCTAAATCAATTGCTAAACGCATGTTTTCTAGTAGTGAAAATAAAATATAAGAACTGGAAGCAAATAAATAGGAACGTGATTTTATTACTATAACTAATTATTTTTTGATTTTATATTATAATAAATTAGAAAGGGTAAAAATAGATTTTAGGCAAAATGATAAGGGTAGAAATGGTATAAAAAATGATAAGCTATAAGCTCATAAGCTACTTGAAATAGCGTCTAGAAAATAAGCTATAAGTCACTAAAATAAGCTATAAGCTCGTGATGAAAAAACTGTTACCAAACAGGTCTTATAGCTTATAAGCTATAAGACGTTAGATATAAGTCAGTTTTCGGAGCTTGCCAAACAGGCCTTAAGTAAAAATCAATTTGAGCTTATAACTTATAGTTTATAGCTTATAGCTTATAGTTTATAAGCTCATATGACAAAAAAAAATTGTTTGATAACTATTTTATACTATGAACTTACAGTTTAATTTACTAGCTTATAGCTTATTTTCTAGATAATAATTTCAATTAGCTTTTGAACTGATAGATATTTTCTTTCAATTTTACCTCTATTATCTTACATGATAAAATTAAATATTTTATTTTTATATCATTTCATATTTATAAATTAGTTCAATAGCTAATTTTTACAAAACACTACAAACTCAATCAACTAACTTATTAATTTTTTTTATTTGCACCACCAGTTTAATCTGGTTCGAGGGTCAGTTCTAACATTAGTTTATTACAAGCTATAAGTTCATTCACTATAAGTTGGCTTATCGATCATTCACTAATTTTTAGGGAATAGTGGTTAGTCCTATAAAAGGCTCAAAGGTCACCTTACTTGGTCCAAGATCTTGATTACGACGGTATAGAAAACGAAGAGTTTTATTGTAAATAGTTTGACAAAGAATTTCGTTAACGAATAGAAAATTTAGTACTCAGAATCAACGCAAATAATATGAAAGATACTGTAAACGAGTACCACATAGTACATGGTATAGATCTATAAACCTACATTGGCGAACAAAACAATCTGGGTTAGATGCTTGACCGGTGCGTATGAAAATATATTTAATTAGAGAAGTCGATCTTTTAAATGAAGCTCAATTATCTTTAAAGAGATTAGTCTCTACAATTGCTATAATAAGATCCACCCAGCTGGTTTTTCCTATTCTATAGTAATAAATTTCGATCCTTTTATAGCAATAACAGCATTCATTGCAGTTTTTTTATATAGACATAGTCACTATCATATCATTGTCATTAATACTACTACTACCAAGGAAGTAAATTACACACCCACACAGAGGTTGAAATGAAGATGGAAATCAAAGAGGATGATGTTGAGGGTGGTAAGCAGATGAAAGGAGGAATAAGAGAACCATTGATAGGCCATGCAAGCAAAGAACAACATCATCATCGTCCATGGATGGTTTACTTCACTACATTCATTGCTGTTTGTGGTTCTTATGAATTTGGTGCTTGTGTAAGTACTCTTTAATTACTTCTATGTATTGTACCTACATATTATTATTATTATTATTATTATTATTATTATTATTATTATTATTATTATTATTATTATTATTATTATTATTATTATTATTCTTATTATTATTATTATTATTATTATTATTATTATTATTATTATTATTATTATTATACCAATCTCCAATAAATCTTGTTTAGACAACTACATATTATTATTTTGTTTTTCCAGGTTGGATATTCATCTCCAACTCAAGAAGCTATCAGGAAGGATCTTAATCTGTCTTTGGCTGAGGTAAGCTAGTAGCTATTCAAAATTTAATTAATTGCATAACTAAACCCTTTGGAGTTTGTACTAATGAAATCACGGGGAATAATAAACCGTCAATTTGATCCCTAAACTATCACCCTCGCTCCGGTTTGATTCCCGGACTATAGAAATATAATAATTAAGTAGTCTGTAAACAATTTTTAATTCATCAAGATAGTTCCTGAGTTATCATTCGCCTTGCTATTTTTATAGGAACCTAAGGACTACTTAATATATTTTTGTAGTTCAGAGACCAAATTGGAGAGAGTGTGATAGTGATAGTTTAGGGACCAAATTGATGGTTTATTCAAAACATGGGAAATTGACTTAAATTGATTAATATATAGTTGAACCTTGGCTCCTAGTTTTTCGCAAGCAATTTGCAGCAAGAAATTAATACAATGTTTCCTGAAGTGCATGCTAGTGATGTAAATAACTTGGACAAACATTGACAGCACAATTTTTAGCGGCAAACTCATGATTATCATGTACTCGACATGTTTGTATAACTTTTACTTTATGGATTTGATTCTATTGCTGGAAAATTAGACCTGCATTTGATGTAATTTACTTTGCTTTTTGCTGATTCAATGTATGCAGTACTCCTTGTTTGGCTCCATCTTGACTTTTGGTGCGATGGTTGGCGCAATAACAAGTGGAACTATTGCCGATTTTGTTGGACGAAAGGGGGTAATAGTTTCAGGAAAATTATGCTTTCTGTTTTGAGATTAACTTCAAAATTGTTAATAATTTTAATTTGGGGGTATTCAAGGTAAATAAAAAGTTGGTTTTGCAATATATATGCAGGCAATGAGAGTGTCGAGCACTTTCTGTATTGCAGGGTGGCTTGTTATTTATTTTTCTCAGGTTCTTACTACAAACCTTATGTGATTTATTTTGTCATAAGTCATAAATGTTGGATTAACTGAACTTTTTTTGAACTCTTATATATTTAGGGTCCTGTGCCTTTGGATATTGGGAGACTATCAACAGGATATGGAATGGGAGTTTTTTCATTTGTGGTTGGTTTTAGTTCTACTTTTTCAATGAAATTATGCTCAAAATTCCATTTTAAGACACTTGCATATGTTCAAGTTATTAAAGGGTGACATTATATTATAATGCATTATGTATATAAGGTTCCTGTATTCGTAGCAGAAATTGCGCCAAAAGAACTCCGAGGAACCTTGACTACCTTAAATCAGGTATACTTTTGCTACGCATTGTAACTTCATGATCATGAAAATAAGTTAATAACTAATATATAAGTTTGTTTTTCTTCTTCTTTTGTAGTTTATGATTGTTATTGGGGGGTCTATGTCATTCATAATTGGAACAATACTTTCATGGAAGGCTTTATCTATAATCGGTCAGTTTGCATCGCAATTTGAATATAATTCCACTAAGAAGAAAACTTTATGAAGAACATACAAGTTTGGAACATTATAAATTAAATGAAGCTTTTGCAATTGCAGGTCTTATTCCCACTGCTGTGCTGCTTTTGGGTCTGTTCTTCATTCCAGAATCTCCTAGATGGCTAGTAAGTAATAAATTTTGAGTAACATATTAAGTGATTAACACAAATTCAAGAGTGCCAAGTACCGACCAAATAATGACTGCAGGCAAAGAGAGGACGTGCGGAAGATTTTATGGCAGCATTGCAAGTACTTCGTGGCAAAGGCGCCGATATATCTGAAGAAGCAGAAGAAATTCAGGTTACTATGTGTTTATGTGTTCGTGTTCGATATATTATGACTTTTCCTCGTGCACAATATTAAAGATAGAACTCCAAATACAATGCAATTTTAAGCTGGGGTATCTGTTACCTGCAACACAGGATTATATAACTAGTTTAGAACAGCTTGCAAAACCAAAGGTGCTGGATTTGTTTCAAAGAAGATATTTACGCTCACTCACGGTAGGTAACTATAATTTCACTTTTGATATCAATTCATTTTCTTTAGGAATGTGTGTGGAAAATGATTTCAATTCGTTGTATTGAGCAAATCTCATGTGATTTCCATTCAAATTTTTAATCTATTCATGATCAGATTGGAGTAGGTCTTATGGTTTGCCAGCAACTTGGTGGAATCAATGGAGTTTGCTTTTATACTAGCAGTATTTTTGATCTAGCAGGTACTTAATTCTGTAATTGTAACTCTTCATTCTGTTATTGAAGATATGTTTTAAAACTAAGCTTCATGAACAACTCAGATATTTATTCTGTTACGGCGTATTTGTGTATTTTGTCGCAGGATTTCCTTCCACGACAGGGAGTATAATTTATGCTATCATTCAGGTTCTTATTTTTAACTTAACCAATAGTTCTTGGAAAATCCGATTTATTATTCCTTCAAACCAACTCAATCGTGTTTTTTATTGTCGCAGATTGTGATCACAGGTGTTGGAGCAGCCCTCATAGATAAAGTAGGCAGGAAGCCCCTACTATTGGTAAATTCAAAACACACAAAACAACTTATCATCAAAACTTTCATTTTCTTATCCTCTTTATGTATCATATTGTTATTGTTATTTCTTTGTTTCAATTAGGCATCTGGATCAGGATTGGTTGCGGCATGTATATTTACCGCAGCTGCATTCTATCTTAAGGTACATACGAACTAAAAACATTATAGCTTCAAGTTTTTAATCCGGATATTTATGTAAATTTTGTGATATCCTTGAGAGTAACAGGTTCATAATGTCGGTGTGGGAGCAGTTCCAGCACTTGCTTTAACCGGCATACTGGTACGGCTACTACTCTTTCTCTACCGATGCTGTTTTTTATGTATCGCAAAATATGAACTCATTCTCCATGCGACATTTACTTCTTCTACGATATTAGGTCTACGTAGGATCTTTTTCAATAGGAATGGGAGCAATTCCATGGGTCGTGATGTCTGAGGTACACCTCGATCCCTTCTTTTCTTTGATTTAAGGAAGAGAGGAGCTATGTATGAGCTAAAATGAACTTCGAATTCGCGAGTAATAAAATGTGTATGCTTTATTAGAATTATAATATGATTTTACTTGGTAAAAACATGGCACAAATTTTTCTCAAATGTAACGTCGTGTTGCAGATATTTCCTGTCAATATTAAAGGGCAGGCCGGAAGCATAGCCACATTAGTGAACTGGTTTGGCGCATGGTTATGCTCCTATACTTTCAATTTTCTCATGAGTTGGAGCTCCTATGGTAAATACATTATTTTTCAGATTAATTCAATTTAAAGGAGTAATGATCAGATTAATTCAAGAAACCAATAGAACATAGAAGTTTACTTGTATTCATGATTTTCAGGTACATTTGTTCTTTATGCTACAATCAACGCGCTAGCTATATTATTTATAGTTTTAGTAGTGCCAGAAACCAAAGGTAAAGGCCTTGAACAATTACAGGCAGCCATTAACGCGTAGGAAATTTGCGCGCAATTTGCAGTGTTTTGTGGAACATACAAAGGATGCAAGTTGATGAATCACTAGCAATATTTTCTGTGGTTTGCTTGCTTTTAATCAAACATTTGTAGGGAACTTAATTTTGAAGTATAGTCTAAGACTCTGTTTGACAAAGTCTAAATGGATAACTTATAGTTTAGATGACTAAAATAAACTTGCTTAGTAACAATTTTTTATTTGCTAATTTTTTTACCCGACACTACAATTTATCGGAAAAGGATTGCATGTTGTAACTGTGTCCTGCTGTAAACAATTGTGGCCGTCCGATCATGAATCAACGGCAGAGATTGAGTCTTACAGATTTCCTAAAGGAGTAATATCAACCGTCTGATCAGAAATCAATGGTTCTAATTTGTTACTGTGTGAAACTGTGTCATATATTTATAGCAGTAAATCCTGGTCCCAATTTATAAACTATCAGTTGATAGTTAGTTCATCCGCTATCAACTCCTCTACTTTATGCTATTTGTTTATTATTTTTACTTGACACTACAAATTTATTTTGTTAATTTATTGACTATCAAATTTGTTAATAAGTCTCATATCGATTGCGAGATGTCCTGAATATGTATTTATTGAGTAGAGACAATTTTCACTTTACGAGTCGGTTTTATAGGGTTGAGTTAGGTCTAACTCTCGATTTTAAAAAAATTGGTAGTTAGTTCATCTGATAACAAAGTGACTATCACAATACATTTGATAGCAAATCTAGACATAGAGACAGAATTTGATTAATAGTTCGATATTTTAAAGATCTTATTGAAAAATTAATGAGGGTCAAGTAAATTTGTTCCTACATAAAAAGAACCAACTTGAGTAGAGTCAGCAGCTCAACCTTTCTCTAATCACACACTAGAATTCGTATACTTTCTTTCTTTAGGAAAAGAATTTGTATAATTTTATTTTTACACTAGAGTGTGCATAGATATTGAACTGATACAACTGATATAGGTCGACTAACACAATACAACTGATATAGGTCGACTATCACAATACAACTGATATAGGTCGACTCGATCATGAGCTTAACAAGTGTTAACTTGTTAACTTTAATAGGCTTGATGGTTTGTGTACTGGTATAGGTCGATCCAATTAAAAACAAACATTAATACCTTAACAGGCTTGACGTTTGGTGGACTGATATCGAAGACCATATGCACTCCATTACACTTTGACCACCCAGCTGGACCATAAGCTGCACCTCCAGCATGTCTAGCTCAACTAGGTCATAAACTCCACTTTTTACATGCCCAGCTCAACATGTTAAACTCAACTTGATCATCCAGGTCATGTTGAGCTCAACCTTCATCACAACAAGTTCTATGTGGTCGTTAAGGTCATGTTGAGCTCCACCCTTAGTTCAACTATGTAAGTCATTTGGACCTCAGCTTGGCTTGCCACACGTCCGGTACGGACACTCTGATGTGAGTTATGTGTGCTCCAGTTCCACGTGATCTGCACGGATGAATGATATGAGCTGTGTGTGTCATTTCAGCTTCACGTGTCCTATATGGACGAACTGCATATGAGAGTTATACCTTATTATTGGCTAGACATCCAAATCTTGGAAAAGAGCATAAAGTCAAGAAATGATAGTCTATAAAAAGACACTTAAAAGAAAAACAAGACAAATCCAGTCTAGAGAAAACAATATTATGCTTCCAGACAATACATATTAATTAGAAATACTAGTTCATTAGTACATGTAAAACACCATTGTATATCAATAGAAAAATTAAAGAGATTAACTTTTATAACATTGACAAATAAAAAAGTACTTTTTTAATATACTTTTCAAGAAAATGTATATAAATAAAAGATATAATAATATATTAATAAAAAGAATAGTTGTTGATAATTGTAAAGAGTTTAATCATAAATAATTTGATTTGATAGAGATTTACGGTAAGGAATAGAAATAATCTAAAAAAGAATAAACCAGAACATTGAACTCTGAGAGCTTCCCCTGACACGGATTGTTCAGAGAATTCAAGTTTAAGTTTGGTCAAACTTTAATTATCTCACAACCTAATTTAATCTGAATTACTCTGACCCTCTTTTCTGGAAATCAGAGGATTATATACGGGGAAAAAAAAAATCACACATGAGTCTCATTGTCTTGAACATAGTTAATAGTTGCACAAATAATTCTAAAGAGCACAAATAATTCTAAAGATAAACAAAAGTACATATGAAGATTTAAATACGATAAAATTTAAATACAATTTTAGTTTCTACCATTATTTTAAGATTCTTATGTTTTAATCCCTATAATTTTTTTGTTTAGGTTCATACAACTTAAGAATATACTATTATTTTTAATCTTTGATGTCATAAGTAATAACTCAATATAATCGTGTCATGTAATTAAAAATAAACTAACAATAAGGATTAAAAATAACAATTTTTAAATTTACACCAAATAACAAAATTTGCAAGGATCATATAGAGACTACAATTATACTTAAATCATTAACTGCTGATATTTTGTGAACAAAACAAACTTAAGAAAATCAATCGATTTAAATTGGTAAAATATATACTGAGACAAAACAAATTAAAAAACAATTTCAACTTAGAGTGAAAACCATGACCATGCCATCAAAGTCACAAATTCAAATTAATAGCATAAAAAACTAAAATATTTAAACTGATATGTATGTATTGAGAAGAAATAACAATGTTGCACCAATACAACAAGAGAATCACTTAAAAAAAAAAACTAAAACTAAATCTAAGTGAAAATATTCATTGCAATATCATTCAAATGCCCATTGATTTTCCCTTTTAACCTGTGCCTCTTCCTCCGGAGTGAAATCATTTTCAACGTTCAATATCGTGCGAATTTCCTCAGTCGACTTTCCTCTAATCATATCCGCTACAGTTTTGCATCCAAGTTCCATCAAGTTATTGATATTCAAGTAATTTGAACCACGAATCAGGTAAAAAAGCATGACCCTATCAACCTGCTTGATAAATTCATCGTCCCAAATCGTAAGATCTTTCTCTTCATCGGATTTCTCTTCATCGGAATTCGCGGTGGCTGCCTCAACATGCTTCTTACAGTAGTCAATAATTTTCGCCAAAGTCTTGCCTTTGACGGCCGGAATAGGGATTTCTTTGACGGCAATACCGTCATCGATCATGTACTTGATCGTTTGTGATTCTCGTGCAACTCATCCACCTCAAAGGATTCGCCGTCGTAACACTTGAGAGTGATCTTCTTGTTAGTTGAACTTGAAGACATGATGATCAGATGAAATCGGTAACCCTAACCCTAATTTTGTTCTTGATTATAATTTGTGAGCGTGACACTTTGAGTATTGTGTGTTTCTCTAATTTATATAGGCTTTTGTAATGCGTGCTTAACAAGATATATCTCTGGTTAAAAAATCTAGTACAATCTATTTTTTTTTTTGACAATGCATCCATTAAAATCTTTTAGATATTTTTTAAAAGATAATCTTAGATTTAATATTTAAAATGTAGAACAAAACAGGTGGAGCAAAATAGACTCAACAAAAAATATTGTTGAGGAAATTGGATTATGATTTTTTTTTTTTTTTGAAAGAAAGCTGGATATTATATTAAAATTGATCCAAAATTACAAGAGGTAAAATGGAGGGGTGCGTTTCCTCTATCCAAACACGGTTGTGGGCCTCATGGGCCAGACTTGCTAACCTATGGGCAACCTTGTTGGCCCGTCTATCTATGTGAGCAAAGGAACAAGACTGGAAGCAGCCTCGCATGCGATTGATTCCACGGACGAAATTGCCTGCATATGATCTATGAGATTCCTGGAGCTCATTCACCTGCATGATGACCTTGGCGCAATCGCTCTCGAGAACTACATTAGTAAAGCAACATTCAGCTGCGAGGCGAGTCATGTTGTAGAGAGCGCAAGCTTCTGCTGTTAACGGATCTAAAAAGCCAGGGATCAACCAAGTTGCAGAGGCTAGGGTTTGGCCGTTCTCATCGCGAAAAATGGCTCCCAGACCCCAAAATCCTTCGATTGTGAGGTTAGCATCACAGTTACCTTTGATTTCTCCTTGTCTAGGTTTTCTCCATTTCTGATTTCTTTGTTGAACATGCATGTGTTGGTTTTGGTTAGTAGCTCTAGTCCGCTGATTCATGTGTTGTTGATTACTTTGATTGTGCTGGGGAGTTGGTATATCTTGGGTAGCTAGTTGGTAGTCCTTGATGTTAGAGTGGGCTTTGTCAAGGATAGTTTGATCGTTGGTGTCAGAGTTTTCAAAAACTTGAAGGTTTCGAGCAAACCATATTCCGTAGATGATAGCTGCTAGATAGCAGAGATCTTCCTCCTTTAGAGTTGAGAAACAGTAATATAACCAATCAATGAAGCTTCTATGGCTGGTGTTAAAGTTAATGCCTAGTATAGATCCAAACCAAACCTTCTTTGCTCTTTCACATCTCATAAAGAGATGAGAAAATATAGTTAAAATATATATTTTTACTGAATATTAAAAATTTAAAATAATTGAATGGATATACATTGGTTTTTTTTTCTTTTTGTTTTTTACAAGGCTAAGAAAGACAAGAAAAGAGAAAATGCAAAAAAAGAAAAGAAACTATTCTATATGAAATAGGGGATTCCTAAATAATAATCTATACTTAGCCCACGATAAATCACCACAAACTCAGCGAAAGTATTACCCATACTATCCAAATGTCAATTAAAATCAATGATTCAACTGCCCTCTCCTCGCTGAAACAAACCACCAAACTCAATTCTATCCATATACCTAAATAACACCTATCCACATTGAAAATATGGCTCCTCAGTCCTCATGTAGGATGCCAAATTATCCATCTAGTATTACCAACAAATGGACTAGAAAAACAAGAAAGTAAGCTCTTTTTTTTTAACACATCGATAAATTCTTTATCAAGAAACACTATATTTATGGCCCTCAAATTCCACCAAAACCCTTCAAACACTACAAGAAAAACGCCATTTTGCGACGGCCAAAAGCCCTCGCTAATGGCTAAAAGCCGTCGCTAATGGCTATGTTATTGGCGGCCAGCTGGCGACCTCTAGGCGTCGTTAAAACTGGCGCCGATAAGTTTTACGACGGCCCAGGCCGTCAGTAATGGCCAGGACGGATATTGCGACGGTCTGTGGCCGTCACTAATGGGCAACGGTCAATTCAAGTATGCACAGGTAACGATGGATTTTGCGACGGCTTAGGCCGTCGCTAAATCTGGGCGAATTTAAAAAAATTATTATTAAATCTTTAATTTTTTTAAAAAAACAAACTTACTTATTATTTCTTAAAAACAAATTTATTTATTATTTTGTAAAATAAAAATCAACATAACATTATTTTAATACATATTAACACATAAAATTAAATATTTTAAACAGTCAAAATTAAAATTAAAATAGAGAACATGTATTGAAGAAGATGTATTGAAATTACATAATAATTATAATTAAAATAGAGAAGATCTATTGAAATTACAAAGATTTTTGAAGAAGATGTATTGAAATGTGTTGGAGAAATGTATTGAGAAATTTAAAGAAAAAGTGTTTATGAAGATATAGAGGGAATGTGTTAGAGAAATGTAGAGAGATGAGTGTGAATGTGTTAGAGAAATGAAGAAGAAAGTGTTTATGAATATATATAGTGGGAAGTGCAAGCCTAGTTTGGGTTTTTTTTTTGTTACCGAGGTCATTTGCGACGGCCCAAGCCGTCAAAAAATTCGTCAGACATTATAGAGGATCAAAGTTGTCGGTAATTCATCATTTAGTGATGGCTCAGGCTGTCGCAAAGTGTTGGACGGATTTTTCAAAGGAAAATACTATTTTTTTTATTTTTTTGATGGATTTCCAAGCATTTGCGACAGCTTAGGCCGTCTGAAACTTATAGAGGGCTTTGGCCGCCAGAAAATATTTTGCAAATTCGTCAGTAAATCTTGGTTTTCTTGTAGTGAAATGATTTCTCTCATCTCATTAAAGAATACTACGTTCCGAGAGCTAAGAGTCTTTTATATCCAACCAGCTTTAGTGCAATCACACACACAATGCAAAAGTTATTCATTGGTTAAGTGTGTCGTCTAGGAAAAATATTAAATTGAAAGCCGCGCGTAGAATTATGGCAAGCACATCAAATAAATTTTCATTTGTATTTTAAAATACCAATTAATTAAAATAAAATCAATAAATACTCTTGTGTTAATGATTTTAATTTCAATTAAATGATTTTGATTTTCAAAAATGGATTATCTCATGTCCAATACACATGAGATTAATCGATTTGAATGGTAAGAAGTTACACTTTCACACTAGATAATGAGTTAAAATGGTGAGAGGTCACACTTTTCATATTTTTATCTTCTTTGTGAATAATAATCTATAACTATATAAAAAATTTTCCTCATACCCCAACGTTTAACCTTTTACTCCAACATTTTTCAAAATATTCTCATTATACCCCTATTTTACTATTAATATATTTTTTATTTTTTCTTTTAGTAACTTTTCCGGGAAGACCAATAGACAAAAGTGTTCCGATAAGTTTTTTTTTTCCGGTTTGTTAATGTTACCGGAACACTTTCTATAAGTGTTCCGGTGTGTAGTTGTTCAAAGTTTTACGTTCCGGTTTGTATAACTAAGCGAAATTTTTTTACTTACCGGAACACTTTATAAAAAGTGTTCCGGTTTGCTTAGGTTGTTTGAAATTTTTTTATTTACCGGATCACTTTTTATAAAAGTGTTCCGGTTTAAAATAGTTTTGTTCATTTTTTTTATTTTTTTCTGAACAGATATGGCTCAAACAGACGATAAAAATCAAACGTCAGTAGATACAACAGATGTTTTTACAACTGATGAAAAATTTGCTACACGAGAAGCTGTTGTCCAATGGGCTAAGGAGCTTGGAGTTGCAAACAGAGTCAGTGTTATTATTACTAGGTCAGATACAAAAACTGGAAAAAGAGGAAGAAACGAAAAGTTGATTTTGGGTTGTGACAGAGGAGGAAAATATGAGGTTGAAAGTTCGACAACAACTGCAACAAAAAAATGTAGTTGTCCATTCAAAACTAGATCTGGATGGAAAGTTCAAGTTAAATGCGGTGTTCATAACCACGGACTACCTGACCAATTTCATGGTCATCCTCGTAGGGGGCGTTTAACCACGGACGAGAAGAAACATGTGGCAGATCTAACAAAGCGTCGTGTAGCACTAAGAAATATTCTTTTGTCGTTAAAAGAACAAAATCCAGATTCTCTTACTCATATCAACCAAATATATAAAAACAGAAGCAATCAGCAAAAAGAGAAAAGAGGTCCTAGAACAGTGATGCAACAATTATTGCAGATGTTCGATGATGCAAAATATGTCAGTTGGAATAGACGAAGAGATGATGGCTCCGATGTTTTGCGTGATATATTTTGGGCACATCCAGATTCAATCAAGTTGTTGAATATGTTTCCCATTGTTTTGATTATGGACAGCACATACAAGACCAACAAATACAGACAACCATTGCTTGAAATTGTTGGTATCACGTCAACTGACAAAACATTTGTTGTTGGATTTGGTTACATGGAATGTGAGAAGATGGAAAATTATTGTTGGGTATTAGAGAAACTCAAGGGATTGTTTATTAAGCATGACGTATTTCCACATGTAATTTTGACAGACAGGGAGCTTGCTTTGATGAACGCAATTGAAGTTGTATTTCCGCATGCTGTTAATTTGCTTTGTACGTGACACATTAACAAAAATGTGAATGCGAGATGTGGGGCGCATGTAGTTAAGGATATGCGAGAGTTGGTCAAACAATTGTGGCAAAATATTGTATTTAGTCAAGATGAGGTGGAGTATCAACAGCGGTTGAATGAGTTTGAGCAAGCATGTGTCGGTAGCAGCAAGTTTTTTGACTATGTCAAGGACACCTGGTTGAACCCTCACAGACAAAGATTCGTTGAAGCTTGGACCAATCAAGTGCTGCATCTAGGAAACACGACGACTAATGATTATGCGTATTTTACAAAAATGTATTTTGTTTAAAAAATTTCATCTAATTGACTATTATGTGCATTTTTTATTTAGAGTGGAGTCTCAACATTGGAAATTGAAGCAGATGCTGGAACACAGCAAAGGTGATTTATGCAGGTGCTTTGAAGCCATGAATGACAATATGTCCATACAAGTAGACAACATTAAAGCTTCATTTCGAAAAAGTTTTTACTATAACACTACAAGAAAAAAGGTTTACGGCGGCAGTCAAATAGCAGCGGTTGGTCTATAACTGCTGCCGCCTTCCATGTGTACTGGCAGTTTAAAACCGCCCCTGTTTTCTTATTTTCAACTTTCCCTTTGTCACATAAAACTAACACGCGTAGCTCCAAACAAAAGCAATTAGGGATTTACTTCCAAGACTCACACGCGCAGCTCTTCGACGTCGTCATCCGCTGCAGTTCCTATCGTAGCTCCCCGAGCTCTCTCTCAACGCAGGTTCCTCTCTCTCTCTCTCTCTCTCTCTCTCTCTCTCTCTCGCGCGCGCGCGCGCGCTCGTTGTATCTCTCTATCTCTCAATCCCCAATTACTCTCTTGTTAATTTGATGTTAACTTCATTATGATGATTTTGAGTAGTGTTTGATCTTGATTCTTCTCTGGTTTTGATTTTTTGTTAATTTCTTGGGTTTTTTTAGGGTTTTATTTTAGGGTTTTTTTAGTTTAGTGGTTTAATTTCTTGGATTCTTCTATAGATTGAATTTTAGGGTTTTGATAGTTTGTTAATTCTCTTGGATTTCATATCTTTTTTTAACTAAAGCCTCAAATGAAAAATTAAACCTTTCAAAATCTTCCCAAATTCTATCACTCAGAATCTGAATTTGGTTACATACCAAATTATTCTGCAAGAAGGGTTGGCTGTAGGCTTAATATTAGGATAGGCTTGTACAGTTGATGAGGATGGTTTATGAAAAATCTAACTTTGAAGAAACATTGACCAAAATGTAATTGGAAGAAAATGTCTTTAACGTTTTCATTTAGAATTGCATATGATTGAATTACCAAACAAATGTCTTAACACTACGAACTTAGATGTTGTCATTATAAGTTAATATAAGTAAAAAACATAATGGTCTCGTTCAAACATAGATTGGTTTATAGAACAAGATAATTCTCACATTTAAAAAGAACATTAATTTTGAGTCTATCTTAGCCTAATCACTAAAAAAAAAAAAAACTTTGATTTGTGACAGATGGTTAGCGGCTGTTCCCATCAACCGTCGCCACTAGTTTATATCATACCCGCGGATGCTACATGCATTCCCTCTTTGTTTTTCTAGCTATTTTTTTCACAAGTTCAGATTCACTAAGCTATTCAATCACATGTTCAAATTCAGATTTGTAACAAAGCTTCAGATTCTTCATTCAATCTACGTTTGTTCGTTCAACCTAAGCTTCAATTTTTGATTAAATTCAATCTTGTTACTGCTGTTAATTTTTTCCACCTTTGATAACGGATATAATCTAGAATGATAGAAATTTATGCTTCCCTAGTCTTGTTTGGAATTCATGCAATACTATTACTAGGAAACTAAAATACCAATTTGGCTATTCCATATTATGATGGACTTGGAACTTTTCTCTAGGCACATGACAAAAGTAATGAAGCATGGTCACAATTTTCCAGAAGGATATCTAGTGAATGGGATGGATTTGGAGCAGATTTCCAATTGTGTTTGATTATAATGACCTAGAGTTTTGAGATGCTATCAATTTGATTTGATGATTTTTTAGCCTCTTATATGAATATTATATTTTACTCAATTTCATATTGTTTTTCTACCATATTACTAATACTAATATTAATTAAAGAATGATTAACATTGTCACACCATTGATAAACCTTACTTGACTTGGTTGTTGTAAATTGTTAATGTATATGAGGAAATTATTTAAAGATAAAAGTTGAAATTTTAAAGATATCCAATTTACCCAAATGTTCCAAGGACATTTTGAACTTTAGAGCATAGAATGACGATGATTTGTAAGCCTTTTCTGATAAAGAGATCGACAAGCTTGTTCGATCAGAGGTAACTATGGGAATCACGATTCTGTTTTTGCTGAGGTTCTTTCAGATTTTAGTGGTAATGAAACATCTAGACTAAGTTGACTTGTGTGGATGTATGAATGATTTTTTAGTTTAATATTGGTGAAATCTGTACTATTTATGGTTTCCAGAGCCTTTGTCAAATTGTGTTAAACTTATTGAAATATAATTTTGAAAGAACAATTTGTCAACGGGTGTTTGGCTTTAGTTTTTTTTTTCAATTTTGGTAACTAGACCTCATGTTAAGGCTGGACTTTGAAATGTTTTGGGGAGATTTCTTTCTTTGTAGTCATGTTTCTTTTTTCACATTTTTTCACTTGTAAATTTCTAGAGTTTTCAATCATGTATGCTAATCTTGCTGTTTAGCCGCATGGTTGTTTGTACCAAGGTAAAACTTCTCGAGGATATCTTTTCTATCATAACCTCTACTTCAACTCTGACAATCTTTCAGGATGAAAATGGGAACTCAATGTTAAATAAGTATATTTGAGGAGTATATACGATTGGTTCTGGTAGCCATGGTAAAGTGGTAAGTTAAGTTTTTGTGGAATTATGCTCTCTCTATTTTCATTGAGCCTATTTTCACGAGTCCCTTCATTGGCATTCATTGCAGGCTATATATCAAAGTAGTGTTCATGGAAATCATTATGCAATTAAGGTAAGGAGACTTTTAGTGTTAGCATGCAAACCACTTTATGATAGAGAAGTTTTTTTAAATAGAGCCAAAGTCAGTTAATAGGGAAGTGTGACATAGGTAGGTTGTTGGACTAGTTAGTGTGACTGAGCAATTGCAAAATCTATTATATTAAGAGATTGACATTGAAAAGAACATAAACCAATCAAAGGCTCACTGCAACATGCATGTAAGTGTTGTTCTTATCGAGATAATGGCATTTCTAGGTTTATTAAAATTAAATCTTTTTAACTGCAGTCCTTTCATAAGTCTCACTTAAGGAAGCTTCGAGTTGCTCCATCTGAGACTTCCATGACTGATGTTCTACATGGTTTGTATTGTGTGTGTTTGAAAGGCCCATGCTTGAATCTTCAAATAATCACATCTACTAAATTTGTAACCATTGCTTGCACAAACTTTTGAATCCTTTTTTAAATTGATTTTTCATTGTTGTCCTGCGTGTGAATATAGATGTAAACTTTTAACTACTTATTTCCCTTCCATCTGAATTAATTTATTTTTTAAAGGGATGTTCCTAATCAATTAATTTATCATAATGTTTCTGGTCTGTTCTTTTTGGCTCAAGTTATTATAACTCTACCTATCATATCAAACTTCGCTCTTTTCATCAGGTGCTTGATGTTGAGTTTCACAATGTGAAAGCTTTGTATAGACGAGCGCAAGAATACATGCATAGAGACCGGAGACTTTCTCTTGGCAGATGCAGACATCAAGAAATCTCTTGAGCTGCATCCACAAAATAGGTACTTGGCATGGTTGATTTGATTCTTCTAAGAAATTTATTTTTGGATTAAAAACTTATCATTACGAGAACATGGTTTTTTATTTTCCAGGGAGGTAAAGGTAATGAAGATGAAATTGAAGCAACTTCAAGCTGACGGTGACAAAAAAGATGCTAAACTGTATGAAAATATGTTTGCAAGTAAACCAAAGGTAATTAGTATATATTTAGACTTACAACTCTTATATGTGTGTAAAATTTGTGTTGCCTTAAATCACATGTTTTGGTTGTTAATCTATGTTGATTATCAGTTTCAATTTTTTAAAATTCTGCATAAACTGTCCGGATGTGCCTGTATGGTACATTGCATGTGCCTATAACAAAAAGGTTTATCCGGATAACGCATGTATTTTTGCCCTAAGTCCAATAAGCATGTCATCAATGTGTCTCCAAGGTTATTTGCAATTATATAACTATTGATACTATTATGGTTGCAGTTTCCTCTATATCGTATTTGACCGAAATATGATATGTACTCCCTCCGTAACACTTTATAAGCAAAAATGCACATTTTAGATTCATTATATATTTAATGTATATGGTCTATAATATAGACCAGATACATTAAATATACAAGCTTATAAAGTGTTACGGAGGGAGTACTTAATAATTAGGTACATGATCAAGGTCAAAGTTATTGATCACACCAACTCTGCTACTTTTGCCATTTTTTATCGTGATGCTACTGATCAGTTCAATAAATCTTTCGATGAGATGATTGAAGCTTATGGGATGGTTTATAGATTAATTTAATTTAAATGTTTTGTATTTTGACATGATATGATTGTTTATAATTACAATACAATAATTCTGAATGCTTTAGTATTTAATTTTACAGTTTTGGTAAGCAAGTATGTAAGATATATTGTTGATAAAATTCATACTCTGTGACTGATTTTTGTTTGTTTTTAACTTAGTTAAATAAACATCTCTAAAAGGGATATCTGTTATTGTAGGTGGTTGAAATTGGCAAAGGAAGCTAGGTTAAGGAAGAATAATTTCACGCGTTCGAATCCTGTTATCAAGAGATGCGCCTTTGCCAATACATGTGGAGGAGTGTTTGAGAGTTGTTGGTGGATCAACATTATCACAAGGATATGGTATTATATGAATCTTCTGCTAAGCATCGTATGCGAAATAGTTTTATCCATGTTGTATAGTTATTTCTCACCTAGTAAGTGTTTGATCTTGATCTTTTGCTTGAGATAATCAAGATCTTATAAAAGCTTCTTGTTGTTTTGCTGCACTTTTTAATGTAATAGTTTTGTGTTTGGTAAGCAATTTTGATGTAAAGTTTGAAAGTAAAATTAAAGAAACTTTTTAATGTAATATTGTTATACTTCCTAATATGTAGTTCTTTGGTGAAGTGATCAGTAAAATTGTGGGAAACAAAAAAAAAATTAAAAAAATTAGTGGGAAAAAAACTTTTTTTTTTAATAAAAAAAGTGAATAGCGGCGGTTCCATCCGACGCTAAATGCTCAGAAAAACATAAAAAAAAGTTACAAATAGCGACGGTTAGCAACTGCTGCAAAAATCAGCAAAATCGACGCTAAATTACTAGCGGAGGTTATTTCGACGGTTTTCCAGAACCGCCGCTGAATGACCTAGCGACGCCGCATTTTGCGACGCTTGTCCAACCGCCGCACTAAGCATTTAGCGACGGTTTGAACCGATGCTAATGGCTTTTTTCAACTGCCACCGCTGCACTCTTTCTTTGTAGTGTAAGGAGCGTCTACACAACAGTTCATTTTTTCAAAATTTGAGAAGTTTTGTGTCTAGGGCCGCTATGACAATGATTTCTGCAGAGTTTGGGAGAGTTGGTATTGTTGGAACCGACAAGAACAAATGTGGGTGTACACTTAGGTCAACATGTGGGTTGCCTTGTGCATGTGAATTGGGTGGGTATTCATTGCGCGGTGTACCAATACCATTAAATTCTGTTCATGGCAACTGGAAGAAATTAACTATGGAAGGTCTGTAAGTGCACCAGTTCATCCTCATGTTTTAATAATTGTCAAAACACATGAAAATAGAATAGAACATACTTTGGCAAACATTACAAATGACTTGACAGCGAAAAACTATTTTTAACACTTTGAAAAATTGTTTTTAGGTATTATGTATCGATACATAAACGTGTGTATCGATACAAATGTCCTGAAATTACTTCAGACTGATTTTGTGCAATTTGTATCGATACATACATCACTTGTATCGATACAAAAGTGGTTTCTCAGAGGCAGAGAGCTACCTGTGTATCGAATCATGCTTGCATGTATCGATACACACCTATGCCTCTCAGAAATCTAGAAACATCATGATGTATCGAATCATGCTTGCATGATTTGATACATATCAGTCAAGATTTCAAGAAACTGATGTATGTATCGATACACACCCGTGTTTGTATCGATACATAGGTCAAATCTTTCATTTTTAACGCTGGTCAAAGATTTTGTATCGATACAAATCATCAGTTGTATCGATACATGTTTGTTAAATTTTGCCCAAACTTGCTCAATTCTATTTTCTCTTTAAATAGCAATGTGTTGTGTCATTGTAATGCAGAGGAAACTAGTGTGAAAGATCAGAAAACGCTTTGGGTACAAATTGAGTGAGAATTTGCATCAAAGGTTTGATTCATCACAAATTCATCATCTTCATCAAAGATTGCAATCAAGTTGAATTTGAGTATGGGATCGATTCAATAAAGATTGCGTGTTTGTGTGATAACGTCCGATACGGTTCGCGGTGAATCAGAATCGTAGTCGGGTTGAATTGTGTGACGAAGGTTCTAGTGTTTCTCTCAGGTGATTCAAGATCGTGCGTGTCTTGAAGGATTCGACAACAAGGAACGAAGGACTCAGCTGGAAGATTGGGTGCGGTTTGGCACAAGGTGAATCGTTGGAATCAGAGGGCGAAGTTCCGTTGGGTGTCGAGGTTATTCGCATTAGTTTACATTTTGTCTTGCTATAGGATTATAGATTTCAATTGTAAACTGTGCACTTTTTGTTCATCAAGTTTTTGATCTATAAAACTCTCAAATAACTCGTTTGGTTATTTGGGGGGAGACGTACTCGGATAAACGCGTGGACGACGCGCAATCCGGGGAACTCCCTAATCATCTCTTGTGTGTCAATTCGCTTTAAATTCTTACTTTATGCAATTCGCTTATATTTTGTGTCAATTGGAATTTTGTGTTCGTAAGTGTGCACAAAGGTTCAATTGCGATTATCTTGATTGTGATTGAATTTGAATATCGAATCATATAACTTGCTTGGGACTGTTTTTGTTAATCAATTAAATTTGGATATTTTGCATTAAGCGTTCCGGTAATTTTCCTAGTTCGTTCAAGGCTATACTATCTTTCCTTTGGTCAAAAGGTGCAAAGTAGACTACTGATCCGGTGGTGCTTCCGCGCATTGTTTTTAATCAAATAAATTTTTTAAAATTGCCGTTGATTAAAGAAGCCACTTATTCAACCCCCCTTCTAAGTGGTAGCCTAGTAGTCTAACAAGTGGTATCACGAGTCCGGTTAAATTTTGCTTGCAAAATTCGGAGGTTTGTGCCAATTATTAGACAACATGGCTTTTGCACCTAAAAGGGGCGTATAATAGGGCTCCGATATTCAATGGAGATCATTTTGACTATTGGAAAAGTAGTATGCGTATTCACATCAATTCTTTTGATGGTGAAGTGTGGAATGCTATTGAGAACGGTCCGTTTGTTCCAACAATCACCGATGCTCATGGCATTGTCACCAATAAGCCTATGGCACAATGGACGGAAGAGGAAAAGAAAAAGGCCAATTACGATGCAAAGGCACAAAATATTTTAATATCATCCCTTGGGATTGATCAATTCTATCATGTGTCACATTGTCAATCGGCTAAGGAAATGTGGGACACATTGGTAACTCACTTTGAGGGTACCAATGATGTAAAGATATCCAAAATTAATACATTGACACAAGAATTTGAGTTGTTCCATATGCTAGATGGCGAGACCATCGAGGATATGCAACAACGATTTATCAAAATAACCAACAAGTTACACGGTTTGGGAAAGCCAATCACAAATCAAGATGCCACTAACAAAATTTTAAGATGTCTTAGTAGGTGTTGGCAACCGAAGGTCACCGCGATTAAGGAGGCGAACGACCTCACTACTTTGAGTCTTACAACTTTATTTGGCAAGCTTACGGAACATGAACAAGTACTAAACTTGTTTGAAAAGCAAGAGAAAAGTGAGAAAAAGGGAAAGCACAATGACAAGGATAAGGAAAAGGAAAAGGACAAGAGGACAATTGCTCTAAAAGCCTCAAAGTCAAAGTCCAAAAAGGTAGAGCATGTGGAAAGTAGCTCGAGCGAAGATGATTCCGATGATGAGGAAATGAGACTCTTCGTGAGACGCTACAATAGGTATGTGAGAAAGAATGGGATAAGACATTCCGATGAGAATCTTAAAAAGTATCGAAAAGATAGTGGTTACCGTCGGAGGAATGAAGATGCTAGGTACTCTAAGAAAGGAGCATGTTATGAATGTGGACAAATCGGTCATTTTAAACCGGATTGTCCCAAGCTCAAGAGAAAGGAGAAAGGGTCACCTTCATTTAAAAAGGGAAGCAAGGATAAAGGAAAGAAAGCTTATGTTGCATGGGAAAGCGGAAGCTCATCTTCCTCTTCATCATCAAGCTCTAGCTCTAGTGATGAAGATGTGTTGGCGAATGTGTGCTTAACATCTCATGATCGTAAGAAACTTGTTCCCAAAAAGGTAAACCAAAATCCCTCTAGCTCATATACTCTTTTAGAATATCATGAGTTGCAAGTTGCTTTTGAAAAGTTACACAAAGAAACTAAAGAGGCTTTTCAACGATTAAAAGGTTTAATGGAAGTTAATAAATACCTTGAGGCAAAAGTTTCGGAAATGGAGCTTGAGTTGAAAGCCCTCAAAGAGTCTTTGATTCAAAAACCTCTTGTGACTTTTGATAGTTATGGTAACGATAGGACCGGATGTGATGGATGCTTTTACTTACGTAGAGACTTACGAAAGTTACAAGATAAGCTAAAAGAGCCATCCAAGCCGGAGATTACTTTTGTGATTGATCCATCTAAATTCAACAAATCTTTGAAACCTAAAAATAAAAAGTATAAATTTGTTGAAAATGATCATAAGAAAAGTAATCCTTATATCGTTTGTCATTATTGTTGTGACAAGGGTCATACTATTGCAAAATGTCATGCTAGAAAGGTATTGGTACCAAGAGGCAAATTGCAATGGTTACCTAAGTTAGGCAATAATGGTGCTACTAACATACTAGGACCCAACATGAGTTGGGGACCTATTTCAAATGTCTAAGTATGTAGGGAATTGTCTTCAAACCATTGACAAGAGACACCGACAACAATGGAGTTCAAGACCTACGAACAAGGAGAGCAATGAGAAAAGCTTCAACTCGACACTTACAATGGTGCGGAAATTGATCACTTCCTCCACCTAACACTCAAGGGAAGATTCTATTCTATACTCTTTCTTTTATTTTTATTTTTTTACTTAGCATTTGTTCTTTGGTTCATATACATACAATTTCTATCTTAATATGATATTGGTTTTGATAGTTGTCTAATCCTCCATTTCCAAGAATTTTCGCTCAAAAACATTGATAAGTTTTTGAGACTCATACGTCTTAAATGGGGATTTGACAAAGATCATTACAACTATCTTATTAAGTTCATATTAGGTTGTATATGTTTTCTTTTTATGTGACTTTGTATGCATACATAGACATACATTTCTCATATGATTGATTTTGGTACTTTGATTGATTTATGTGATTATCTTATCATGCATTTGTGGTTTAACATGTGTTCTCGTGTTAAAATATTCTTTGGTATTGCTTTTGTTCACATATATATGCATGTACCTTTGTGATTATATGTGTTTCTTACATACGTGTTATTTGAAAGTCATAAAAATTATTTTTGAAACTTATAAGTTCATGTGTTTGAAGAAAAATTGAAAATTATGCATTTTGGATCGATACAAATAAAAATTGCATGGATACATGTTGGTTATTTTTCAAAATTTCAAAATGAACTGATATGTATCGATACATATATGCTTGTATCGATACATAACTCTTCAGTTTGGACAGACACTGACTCATGTATCGATACATGCTTGCACGCTTCGATACATGCTTCAGTAAAACCAACTTGTATCGATACAAACATGACTTTGTATCGATACAAACGCGTAAAAACTGTTCTAAGTATCAATTTTCACTCATTCATTCATCAAACCATCAAAACTTCTTCTTCTCCACACGCAAAACCACACAAAACCCTCATCCCCAATTTTCAATCTCCCTCAAAACTCAACCAAAATTCACAAAATTTGGCCCTAAACCACTTCAAATTCATTGCTCATTCACATTCCTTCATCAATATTGTGGTTCAAGCATTCAAAATCTTCACATTCAAGACAAGGGTTTTCAATTTAGGTGTGTAGGATTCTTCATTCTCTCAACTCTCAACAAGGTAACATTACTCTACTCCTCACTTTGATAATGGCTACTAGCAATAGAAGTAAGAATAAAGGTAGGACTAAAATAATAAGGGATAGTGATCATGAAGAAAATTTTAGGGAAGAGAACTTCATTCATGAGAATTACCTACACTTCTACATTAGAAATTGTAAGGAAAAGAAGGTAATCCCTCAAAATGCTGTTGATGTTGAGAACCTTGAGGAATTACATCTAAGTGAGGTTGCTGAGATCATTAAGAGAGAAAATCTCTCTACCTTTTGTAGCTTGAAGAGAGCTTACATAGAGGATTTGGTTAGGATTTTCTATTCCGGATTACAAGAACAAAATGGTGCTGAGTTTGAGTTTTGTATAGGACAAAAGATTTACAAGTTCTCTAACACCCTTTGGTTCAAACTATTTGGCTTAAAAACCGATAATACCTTGCAAAAGTTCACCGATGTTGATGGTCCTAAGTACAATATGGCTGAGTTTGCTAGTACTCTCACTAGGAATGGTAAGAGTCCAAATGGAAAGGCCGGTAGGCTCAAGAACGGTCCAAGGGTTTTACTTTGGATTGTGAATCACATCCTACGACCTAGAGGTGAATCGTATTCTTGACTTGATTGGAAGGATATTGACCTTATGTACCTCATGATGGAAAGAAAGAATATGGATTGGCCACACTACATTGTGAGCCGCTTGTTTGCCTTAAAAGATTCTAAGAAAGATCATTGTTTTGGATATTCAAGTTGGATCTTCACTATCTTAAACCACTTCAAGATAACCTACAAGGTAGCGGGATTTTGGGTTACACCTAAAAGAGATCAAATTTTTAGTGTAACTCAAATGAAAAAGATGGATTATAAGTGGAATAATGAGATTAAGGATTATGAGTTTTGTGGAAAGGAAGACGACGATGAAGAACCAACTCAAGGGAATCAAGATGAAAGGGGTAAGAGACCAAGAGTGGAATCACATGTAAATGAAAGCATGAATAATGACTCCTCGGAAGTTAGCAATGGTGCAATTATGGAAATGCTTAAGGAAATGAGCTTAAGGCAAGCAATGTTCCAAAATGAAGTCACCAAGAGACTTGATGATATGCATGGTTACAATGTCACAAGGTTTGATCATCTCCAAAACCAAGTGGATGAACTCATCAAGCAACAAACTTCCGTTGACCACTACCTTAACCCCGACCTAAACCCGGATGACATGAATGAGGATCTTTGATGTTTAAATGTCTTTATGCATTTTATTTCTCTCTTCGCATGAACAATTTCTTTTGTTATTTCTTGACTTTTGGATCATTTCAATTTGGTTGTACGAATATTTTTAATGTTGCCATATTTTGAGCAACGTTTATTTTGGTTATGTATGACTTTATTTTGGATAATTTCGTATGTTTGGATGTTTGGTTTTATGTTTATACATTTGTTGCATTATTTTGTTTATTTCGTCCCATATTTTGGTATGTTACTTGTTTAAAAAAAATGTTGATGTGTTTCAATACTCATGAGTTGGTTTATGGATTGTTGTTCTACATTCCATGTTTTATCATTATATTTGGTATTCTTCATTGATATATTTTGGCATATCTTTGTATGTATTTATATTGATTAGGAATTTTTATCATATATGTGCATTTCGACAAATGTAAGTGCACGATATGACTTGGATCAAAATTGATTGAACTTGATACTTCTAATAGACCCTCTTCTTCTTTTTGATATTGTCAAAGGCGGAGAGATTTGGATGCACAAGCTAAGGATGAATAGCTAAATGAGTCTTGAATATTATCTACTATGACAATCACATTATGGCATCAACTCAGGGGGAGCGTGCTTATTGTTAGCCTTGGTGTTTTATTTGCGTCTGTATACATATTGCTATTTTATTGCATATTAGGTATAGGCTTAGTTAGCTTATGCATAGTTTTGACAATTATCAAAAAGGGGGAGAATGTAAGTGCACCAGTTCATCCTCATGTTTTAATAATTGTCAAAACACATGAAAATAGAATAGAACATACTTTGGCAAACATTACAAATGACTTGACAGCGAAAAACTATTTTTAACACTTTGAAAAATTGTTTTTAGGTATTATGTATCGATACATAAACGTGTATATCGATACAAATGTCCTGAAATTACTTCAGACCGATTTTGTGCAATTTGTATCGATACATACATCACTTGTATCGATACAAAAGTGGTTTCTCAGAGGCAGAGAGCTACCTGTGTATCGAATCATGCTTGCATGTATCGATACACACCTATGCCTCTCAGAAATCCAGAAACATCATGATGTATCGAATCATGCTTGCATGATTTGATACATATCAGTCAAGATTTAAAGAAACTGATGTATGTATCGATACACACCCGTGTTTGTATCGATACATAGGTCAAATCTTTCATTTTTAACGCTGGTCAAAGGTTTTGTATCGATACAAATCATCAGTTGTATCGATACATGTTTGTTAAATTTTGCCCAAACTTGCTCAATTCTATTTTCTCTTTAAATAACAATGTGTTGTGTCATTGTAATGCAGAGGAAACTAGTGTGAAAGATCAGAAAACGCTTTGGGTACAAATTGAGTGAGAATTTGCATCAAAGGTTTGATTCATCACAAATTCATCATCTTCATCAAAGATTGCAATCAAGTTGAATTTGAGTATGGGATCGATTCAATAAAGATTGCGTGTTTGTGTGATAACGTCCGATACGGTTCGCGGTGAATCAGAATCGTAGTCGGGTTGAATTGTGTGACGAAGGTTCTAGTGTTTCTCTCAAGTGATTCAAGATCGTGCGTGTCTTGAAGGATTCGACAACAAGGAACGAAGGACTCAGCTGGACGATTGGGTGCGGTTTGGCACAAGGTGAATCGTTGGAATCAGAGGGCGAAGTTCCGTTGGGTGTCGAGGTTATTCGCATTAGTTTACATTTTGTCTTGCTATAGGATTATAGATTTCAATTGTAAACTGTGCACTTTTTGTTCATCAAGTTTTTGATCTATAAAACTCTCAAATAACCCGTTTGGTTATTTGGGGGGAGACGTACTCGGATAAACGCGTGGACGCGCAATCCGGGGAACTCCCTAATCATCTCTTTTGTGTCGATTCGCTTTAAATTCTTACTTTACGCAATTCGCTTATATTTTGTGTCAATTGGAATTTTGTGTTCGTAAGTGTGCACAAAGGTTCAATTGCGATTATCTTGATTGTGATTGAATTTGAATATCGAATCATATAACTTGCTTGGGACTGTTTTTGTTAATCAATTAAATTTGGATATTTTGCATTAAGCGTTCCAGTAATTTTCCTAGTTCGTTCAAGGCTATACTATCTTTCCTTTGGTCAAAAGGTGCAAAGTAGACTACCGATCCGGTGGTTCTTCCACGCATTGTTTTTAATCAAATAAATTTTTTAAAATTGCCGTTGATTAAAGAAGCCACTTATTCAACCCCCCTTCTAAGTGGTAGCCTAGTAGTCTAACAAGGTCCACTGGAGGATGACACCGATGATGGATATGAGTTGGACATGACTCGCGCAATCGATGCATTATGGAATCACTTTCGATCACTTGATATTATTGGTAAAAGGGCGTTGAAGAGTAAAGTATTTGAACTTGCTTATCCGGCTACAAGTTCATTGCGTCCACCACCTGAAAAAATTGTCACTAAAGGAGGCGTGAAGAAAGTTAAAGGCAAAGCACCAAAGGATTATGATGTGTATCGTGATCCGTCATATTTTGAGCATCTTGAAAGAGAAAATGCTGAGTCTGAAGGAACATCGAAGAGGATATGTACACAACTCTCTCAATCATCTCAAAAGCAAGTATCTCAAAATCGACTATCTCGGACATCTCAGAGAACACCATCTCAGAAGAAACCATCTCAGCCATCTCAAAAGAAACCATCTCAGGAGTATTTGGTACAATTTCCTAAGCATATACATCCACATATTGTTGACATTATTGTGTTGGAACAAAGTGAGTCTGACATGAACCTCTAAGTTTTTAAGTGGTTTTGATGATAACAAAGTATTAAAATTGCAATTGGGATTACTAATGATTATTCTAGTGTGCAGAATTATAAGTTAAAATTCATTCAGAAGTACCATGAATAATAGCAGAGAAGCCAAGCAAACAAGCCTCTGAAAGCACATCACTGTTCATCAGAAGCTTAAATTTTGCGTGCTGAAGAAAGTGACTCTGAGGACAAAAACAAGGTTCTGAAGGATTCAGAAGCTGAAGACCTCAAGAAGCTATGACAACAGCACATGAAGCAAAAGGAATTTACGTCACTCAAGAGCTGACAGAATCAGAATCAATGATTGAAGAACAATCTACTTCAAGGCTCTGTCACGTCCACAGGAAGGAATATTCGTTGGTACAACGTTAACCTTATCCAAAAGTGGAGCGCAATTGAGGATCGTACTATTGTATTATTATTACTCAAAATGGATGAGTGATAATTCAAATAGCAAGGTAGTGGAATTGAAGATATTTGCCAAAGAAGGCAACTACAGCTATCACAATTGTACGAGTAAATTCCAGCTGGCACCTTATCTCTCTGCAACGGTCATCATCTTCCTTCAAGTATAAATAGAAGACTCAAATGGAAGAAATGACTACTGTTACATTACTGCGTCTAAGGCTCTGAAGTAATCTGACAATTTGTGTTTAATCTGTCATTCAAAGTCTTAAAGCAATTTGAGTTGTATTTTGTAAACACCTCTGATAGTATATCAAGTGTCCATTAACATTCATTCTTAGATTTTTAAGTTTGTTTGTGAAGTCTCTTGTTTAGTGAAACTTGAGCAACTGAGAAGTCTCTTGCAAGAGTGCTTGAGCAATTTGTAATCTTGAGAAGATTATAGTGGAAATCTCTTGTTAGTAACAAGGGGACTGGACGTACTCTCATGTTGTGAGGGGAACCAGGACAAATCTTTGTGTCCTTCTTTCTTTCTCTCTCAGCACCTTTTTAGTTATTTTGTTTATATCCGCTGCTTTTGTGTTCTAAGTTAGAAAAAGTTTTTAATTCTCAAAACACAATTCAACCCCCCCCCCTTCTTGTGTTTTTTCCACCTTCAATTGGTATCAGGAGCTGGGTTGTTGCCTAACTCACCTAATAGTGAAACAGTAAAGATCTAGGAGGAAAAACATGTCTGCTGAGAAATCCAACAATGCTGCAGTTAGTTTTGACTATGACTCAAATTCAAAAGATAGAAGATCATCTGATAAAATTCCCTTCTTCAACGGAACTGAGACTGGTTACCCCTTTATGAAAACCAAGATGTACAGTCACATCATGGGAATTGACTGTGATTTATGGGACTTGGTAGAAGATGGAGTTAACTTTGAAAATATGGACTTAGAAGGTGTAGTCAGTTCTCAGAACAGGAAAGCCTTTACACCCACTCAGAAGCTAGAGTACAAGAAGCATCACTCTGTAAAAGGAATGATGACTAATGCTATCTCACACGATGAGTACCTCAAGATTGGAGATAAAAGAACTGCAAAGTAAATTTGGGATTCTTTAAAATCCAAGTATGAGGGAACCAAACAAGTTAAAGAGGCCAAGGCTAACTTGCTGGTGCATTAGTATGAACTGTTTAAGATGAAGGACGGAGAGGATATTGAAACAATGTTCTCAAGGTTTCAAATTTTAGTATCTGGCCTTCAAATATTAGACAAGAGTTATACTGAAGCAGATCATGTGAGAAAGGTACTAAGAAGCTTACCACCTAAGTGGAGACCTAAAGTGACTGCCTTTCAAGAGTCTAAAGACTTGGATACTATATCTCTTGAGAGCCTAGTTAGTTCACTCAAAAGTCATGAAATGGAGTTAATGACTGATGAGTCAACTAAGAAGATAAAAGGGATAGCCTTAAGCTCCAAGAGCTAGTCAAAGGCTCTGAAAGCCAAGGTAATAGAATCTGAGGATGAAGCCTCTGAAGAAAGTCAAGAAATTGGGTCTGATGAAGAAGAAGAGATTGTACTGATGGCTGCCAAGGTTTCCCAATGGGCGAAACGAAGCAAGAAGTACGCAGGTAAATTTGGAGGATCTTCCAAAAGGATAAGTACTATCAAAGATAAGAAGGACGATCAAAGCAAGTGCTTTAAATGCAACAAACCTGGCCACTTCATTGCTGATTGTCCGGAAAACAAAAGCAGGCCATCTAGACAAAGCTCAAGCAAAGAGAGATACAAGAGTAAGGTCAAGAAGAGTTTCCTAGCAACGTGGGAAGACCTTGACAAAGACTCTGAGTCAGATGGAGATGAGGAAGCTAATCTGGCATTGATGGCAACCACCTCTGACAGAGTGGACTCTGATGAAGGTTCAGACTCTGAAGATGAGGAAGAGGTAATATCTAAACTTTCTAGAACTGAATTAATTGATTCAATTAAAGATGCCCTAAAAATTCTCACTAAAAAGGCAGGTGAATGTAAGGTCTTAAAAAAAATCTTACAATAACCTAACTGAGAAAATGAACATAATAGTTGAAGAAAATGAGGATCTAAAATGTAGAAACTCATTTTTGGAAACTCATTATGTTTATGATGATAAGGTTCCTCCAGAGCATGAATTTGCACTGCAGGAATTTCTTATCAATGGGATGAAAAGAAGCAAGATAGCTTCTTTAATATATCATGTTAGTAGAAACAGAGGTGAAGGTCTTGGATTTTCACATTTTAAAGATAATCCATTACTTTCTAAATCCTCTAACACTGATAAAGCTAAACCTAAGGCTGTATTTGTTAAAAGCCATTCAGAAGCAATAGTTACATCAGAGCCTGTAAAATTAATTGTGTCAGAGGCTAAGAAGTCTCAGACTCTGAAACCTTCAGAGCCCAAGATCTCTAAACCTCAGACCAATGTTAAAACAAAGACAACTCTGATATATTCTAAAGCAAAGTCTAAGAGTTATGCAAAGCCAAAAAGTTTTTCAAAAGGCTTGAATAACTCTAGAGCTTCTGAAAGGCCTTATAAACAAAAACAACCAAAGACATTAAGAACTAACCATAAAGGACCCATGAAAATATGGGTACCAAAATCTGAAATTGTGTATGTATCAGGTTTGCGCACCAAGAAGGCAAGAGCACCATTCTTGGTACCTGGACAGTGGCTGCTCGCGTCACATGACAGGAAACAAGCATATGATCCAAACCCTGACTCTGAAAGAGGGAGGAACTGTGGGATTTGGAGGAAACCAAAAAGGGAGGATCACTGGTACTGGTACAGTTGGTAATTCTTCTCTCTCTATTAAAGATGTTTGGTTAGTTGATGGCCTAAAACAAAATCTACTTAGCATTAGCCAATTCTGTGATAGTGGATATGTTGTTAAGTTTAATAAGGATGCATGTACTGTAATTAATGAATCTGATGAGTCTATAGTGTTCAGAGGCCTAAGGAAAGGCAATGTTTATAAAATCAATCTGTCAGAACTCACAGAACAGAAGATAATATGTCTTCTATCTGTTAATGATGAGAAATGGGTTTGGCACCAACGCTTAGGACATGCTAACTGGAGATTAATCTCTAAGCTCAGCAAACTAAGCTTGGTTAAAGGCCTACCCAATCTTAACTATCATTCAGATGCTCTGTGTGGTCCTTGTCAGATTGGTAAGATTTCAAAAACATCTTTTAAACCCAAAAACATTGTCTCTACCTCAAGACCTTTAGAACTGCTTCACATTGATTTGTTTGGCCCGGTAAGTACTGCCTCAATCAATGGAAAGAAATATGGACTGGTCATTGTTGATGATTACAGTAGATGGACTTGGGTTAAATTTCTAAGAGTGAAAGATGATGCATATGAAGTGTTTACCATCTTCTGCACTCAAGTGCAAAGTGAGAAGAGTCTCAAGATCTTAAGGATCAGAAATGATCATGGGGGTGAGTTTGAAAACGAACCCTTTGCAACTTTTTGTGAAGACCATGGAATTGTCCATGAGTTCTCAGCTCCTAGAACACCACAGCAAAATGGTGTTGTAGAGAGAAAGAACAGGTCTTTACAAGAGATGGCAAGAACCATGATGCATGAGACAAAACTTGCCAAGCACTTCTGGGCAGAAGCTGTAAACACAGCTTGTTATATTCAAAATAGGATCTATATCAGACCTATATTGAATAAAACAACATATGAACTCTTCAAAGGAAGAAAGCCCAACATCTCTTATTTTCACCAAATCGGATGTACCTGTTACATTCTGAACAATAAGGCCTACAAAAGAAAATTTGATGCCAAAGCTTGTAAGGGAATGTTCATAGGTTACTCTGAACGCTCTAAGGCATACAGAGTGTATAATTCTGAAACTGACACAGTTGAGGAATCTATACATGTCAGATTTGATGACAAAGAGCCTGACAGTAAAATGTCAGAGCTAGACAATAGTTATGCAGGTATTCCATATCAGTATGACAATTCAGAACCTGAAAAGACATCAGAAGCGAATGGAACTTCAGAAGCTGAAGTGGAAGAAGCTCAAGAAGAAGCATCTCCATTAGAAGCATCTGAAGAACATAATGATGTCTCAGAAGATGATACCCAAGCAAGTGCTGAAACAAATGAAGTTCCAAAGAGAACATTCAAATATAAATCATCACATCCAGAAGATCTCATCATTGATAACAAAGAAAGTCCAAGAAGAACAAGATCAGATTATGATCAACATGATTCACTTCTAGGACTCATATCTATGATAGAACCAAAGACTATTGATGAAGCTCTCTCTGATGATGGATGGATTATAGCAATGCAAGACGAGCTGAACCAGTTCCAAAGAAATGATGTGTGGGACCTAGTGCCAAGACCAACACACAAGAACATTATTGGAACCAAGTGGGTATTTAGAAACAAGCTGAATGAACAACGTGAAGTAGTAAGAAACAAGGCTAGACTAGTAGCACAAGGCTACAGTCAGCAAGAAGGCATCGACTTCATTGAAACATTTGCTCCAGTAGCAAGACTGGAAGCAATCAGGTTACTGTTATCATATGCAGTTAATAATGGAATAACCTTATATCAGATGGATGTTAAGAGCGCCTTCTTAAATGGTGTTATTTCTGAAGAAGTATATGTCAAACAACCGCCAGGGTTTGAGGATTTAAAAACCCTGGGCATGTTTTCAAATTAAAGAAATCACTTTATGGCCTCAAACAAGCTCCCAGAGCTTGGTATGAGAGGCTAAGTAATTTCTTATTAGAAAACGGTTTTCAGAAAGGTCAAATAGATAATACTCTCTTCAGAAAGACGTCTAAGAAGGATATCTTAATCATTCAAATATATGTTGATGATATTATATTTGGATCTACTAATGCGTCTTTGTGCAAGAATTTCTCCAAGCTGATGCAGGATGAATTTGAGATGAGCATGATGGGTGAACTGAAGTTTTTCCTGGGAATTCAAATTAACCAAGGAAAAGATGGCACTTACATTCATCAGAGCAAGTATACGAAAGAGCTTCTGAAGAATTTCAACCTTGAAGATTGTAAGACGATGGCCACACCCATGCATCCAACAAGCAGCTTGAGCAAGGAAGAAATTGGCAGCAAAGTAGATCAAAAGCTATACAGAGGTATGATTGGTTCTCTACTTTACTTAACAGAATCTAGACCTGATATTTTGTATAGTGTATGCTTGTGTGCAAGATTCCAGTCAGATCCTAGAGAACCTCATTTAACTGCTGTTAAGAAGATCTTTAGATATCTGAAGGGAACTACTAATCTAGGACTGCTTTATAAAAAATCCCTAGACAGTAAGCTAGTTGGATTCTGCGATGCTGACTATGCTGGAGACAGGATTGAGAGAAAATCCACTAGTAGAAATTGCCAATTTATTGGTGAGAATCTCATATCCTGGGCCAGCAAGAGACAAGCAACCATTGCTTTGTCTACAGCAGAAGCAGAATACATCTCAGCTGCTAAATGCTGCACCCAGCTTCTCTGGATGAAATATCAATTAGAGGATTATAATATAGCTGAAAGTAGTATTCCACTATACTGTGACAATACTGCTGCTATTCATTTGTCTAAGAACCCTATTTTGCACTCAAGAGCTAAACATATAGAAATAAAGCATCATTTTATAAGAGATCATGTTCAGAAGGGTACAATAGATATTCAATTCATTGATACTGAACATCAATGGGCTGACATATTTACAAAACCTTTGGCTATTGAACGTTTTGATTTTATTAAAAAGAATCTGAACATGCATTTCATCTCTGGAGAAAACTAGCTCTGAGATGCAAAATAGAATTAGGATCTGAAGCTCCTTCAGAACCACTAATAATTCAGAGTCTCCTTTGGGAAGTTCTGAATAATATGGGTTCTGAAGAGTAACAGGTTCTGATGAGGTGTTATACACAAATGAGTTTGGCTCTGATCTAGACGAAAATGAAACGTTTCGTACTAGTTAGTGTACAACAGTTGTCTGTACACGCGTCAGCTATGATTAAACCTCTTTTACACGTGTCTAGATCCTGATGGGTAAAGAACAGTTAATGATGATTATGGCAGTTAACTCTATTATTTAATTTTAAAACTATTCGCGCTCCCTCCCAAGGCTTGCTTTTTCTGTGTATGTGTGCTAGTTGCTATATATAGGTCACTTCACTCACATTGCACAACTTTTACACATAATCACTTCCCACACAACCCTAAACCTTACAGAAATTCCCAAATCTTTACTTCTTAACATTCTGCAACAATGGCCGCTAAACCTTCAAGCGTAATTGTTCAACGTCCTTTCAACCCAGTTTTACCACCTGTTATTGATCTTAAGTCTCAAGCAAGACTTGTCGTCAAGAGTAATCAAACTGACGCTGGTCCAGAAGCTTTCGAGTTTATTACGGGGAAATTTGTGGATTTTGAAAGTCTACAAGCAAATGGGATTGACGTTCAAAATCTATTCTACGATCAACAATGGAAGAACTATTTCGAGATGCTGAATGGGTTCGTCTATTATGACATTGTTAAGTATTTCTGGCAGAAAGCAACAGTTTTTGATAGAATAAGCGCTGATGAAGAGGTTAGAAAGATGATAGAGAAGGATAGTTCTCTAAGAGGGAAAACAAGAAGAGAACTTGGTTTGAGACCTTATAGAGGGAAGGAAATTAGGTCTAACATTCTGGGAATCAATGTTTTGATTACTCAAGAGCACATTGCAAAGGTTCTAGGCTTGGATAATGAAGGAGAAAATGTGGATGATTATGATGAAAAGAGTAAGCACTTGGAAGCCATTAAAAAGGACTTATTCTTGCTTGGTAGTTCAAACAGTGATTTTGGAAAAGCAAAATTCATGAGGCATAATTTTGGATTTGCCTTCAGAGTGTTTCTTGCCTCCATCATTACCAGAGAAGGAGGATACGACACAATTTCTATTCCTCACAGGCATTTCATTTGGTTTATGTACAAGAAGGTCAAGATTAATTTGGCAAAGATTCTGTTTGATCATCTATGCTTGACCATATCCAAAAGCAGAACAAAATCAACCTCAAATATTCTGTTGGAACAAAGTGGGTCTGACATGAACCTCTAAGTTTTTAAGTAGTTTTGATGATAACAAAGTATTAAAATTACAATTGGAATTACTAATGATTATTCTAGTGTGCAGAATTATAAGTTAAAATTCATTCAGAAGCACTACGAATAATAGCAGAGAAGCCAGTCAAAACAAGCTCTGAAAGCACATCACTGTTCATCAGAAGCTTAAATTTTGCATGTTGAAGAAAGTGCCTCTGAGGACAAAATCAAGGCTCTGACGGACTCAGAAGCAAAAGGACCTCAAGAAGCAATGACAACAGCATCTGAAGCAAAAGGAATTTACGTCACTCAAGAACTGACATAATCAGAACCAATGATTGAAGAACAATCTACTTGAAGGTTCTGTCACGTCCACAGGAAGGAATATTCGTTGGTACAACGTTAACCTTATCCATATGTGGAGCGCAATTGAGGATCGTACTATTGTACTATTATTACTCAAAATGGATGAGTGATAATTCAAATAGCAAGGTAGTGGAATTGAAGATATTTTCCAAAGAAGGCAACTACAGCTATCACAATTGTACGAGTAAATTCCAGCTGGCACCCCATCTCTCTGCAACGGTCATCATCTTCCTCCAAGTATAAATAGAAGACTCAAATGGAAGAAATGACTACTATTCTATTACTGCGTTTAAGACTAAGAAGCATTCTGACACTATCTTTTCAATCTGTCATTCTAAGTCTTAGAACAATCTGCGTTGTATTTTGTAAACACCTCTGGTAGTATATCAAGTGTTCCTAAACATTCATTCTTAGATTTTAAGTTTGATTGTGAAGTCTCTCGTTAAGTGTAACTTGAGCATTTGAGAAGTCTCTTGCAAGTGTGCTTGAGCAAAGTGTAATCTTGTGAAGATTATAGTGAAAAGCTCTTGTTGAGAACAAAGGGACTGGACGTACCTTCAATTTGTGAAGGGAACCAGGATAAATCTGTGTGTCTATCTTTCTTTCTCTTAGAATCTCTTTGAATTGTTTTTATATCCGCTGCATTAAACACCTTAAGAACCAAAAAGTTTTAATTTCCTAAAACACAATTCAACCCCCCCTTCTTGTGTTTTTCCACCTTCAATTGGTATCAGGAGCTGGGCTGTTGCCTAACTCTCACCTAACAGTGAAACAGTAAAGATCCAGGAGGGAAAAACATGTCTGCTGAGAAAGGAAACAATAGCAACAACAACAACAACAACGTGAACTATGACTCAAATGCTAAAGACAGAAGGTTTTCTGATAAAGTTCCCTTTTTCAATGGAACTGAGACTGGCTATCCTTTCTGGAAAACCAAGATGTACAGTCACATCATGGGTATTGATTGTGATTTGTGGGACTTGGTGGAAGATGGAGTCAACTTTGAAAATATGGACTTAGAAGGAGTAGTCAGCTCTAAGGACAGAAAGTCTTTCACACCTACTCAAAAGCTAGAGTATAAGAAACATCATAATGTAAAAGGAATGATGACAAACGCCATCTCTCATGATGAGTACCTGAAAATTGGAGATAAGAGAACTGCAAAGTCTATTTGGGATTCTCTTAAATCCAAGTATGAAGGAAATAAACAAGTTAAGGAGGCTAAGGCCAACTTGTTAGTACATCAGTATGAATTGTTTAAAATGAAGGACGAAGAGGACATTGAGACTATGTTCTCTAGGTTTCAAATCCTTGTTTCTGGACTTCAAGTTTTAGACAAGAGCTATACTGAGGCTGATCATGTCAGGAAAGTACTCAGAGGCTTGCCGCCAAAGTGGACACCAAAAGTGACAGCTTTTCAGGAATCTAAAGATTTAGATACTGTGTCTCTTGAAAGCTTGGTTAGTTCTCTAAAGAGTCATGAGATGGAGCTCATGACTGATGAATCAACTAAGAAGCTAAAAGGGATAGCCCTAAGCTCCAAGAGTTCTTCAAAGGCTCTAAAGGCTAAGGTTATAGCATCTGATGAAGAAGCTCCTGAAGAAGGTCATGAGATGGACTCTGATGAAGAAGAAGAAATGGTTCTGATGGCTGCAAGAGTATCTCAATGGGCCAAGAGGAGCAAGAAGTATGCTGGTAAGTTTGGAGGTTCTTCCAAGAAAGTTGGTGTCTCTAAGGACAAGAAGGAAGAACAAAGCAAATGCTTTAAATGCAACAAGCCAGGACACTTCATTGTTGACTGCCCAGAGAACCTGAGTAAAACCTCCAAGAGAACCTCTAACAAAGAGAGATACAAGAGTAAGCTTAAGAAGGGGTTCCTTGCTACTTGGGATGATTTGGATCAGGAATCAGATTCTGATGGGGAAGAAGAAGCAAACCTAGCCTTGATGGCAACCACTTCTGACCAAGAGAACTCTGAGCACGAAGCTGACTCAGATTCAGAAGATGAAGATGAGGTACTTGCTAAACTTTCTCGTTCTGAATTAATAGATTCCTTGAAAGATGCCTTAAAACTTTTAACCAAAAAGGCAGGTGAGTGTAAGGTCCTTAAAAAGGCCTATAACAACCTGACCGAAAAGGCAAATGAAATAATTGAACAAAATGAGTCTCTAAAATCAAGAAATGAATTTATGGAAACTCATTATGTTCTTGATGATAAGGTTCCTCCAGAACATGAATTTGCTCTTCAGGAATTCCTTATCAATGGAATGAAAAGAAGCAAGATAGCCTCTTTGATTTATCATGTAAGTAGAAATAGAGGTGAGGGTCTTGGATTCTCACGTTTCAAAGACAATCCATTATTCTCAAAACCCTCTAATGTTGATAAAACAAAACCTAAGGCTGTCTTTGTAAAGAGCCAATCAGAAGTTCAGAATGAGTCAGCTTCTGATAGAACATCAAAGCCAGAGGCTCCAAAGTCAAAGGCTCTGAAGGTTAAAACCTCAGAACCTAAGACTTTCAAGCCTCAAGCTAATGTTAAATCTAAAGAAGTTCTGACACATTCAAGAGCAAAGCCCAAGAGCTATCATAAACCCAAAACTTTTACAAACAGGGTAGATAACTCTAGAGGCTCTGATAGGTCCTTCAAACAAAGACCACCTAGGCTTGTGAAGACTAACACAAAAGGACCCATAAAGATATGGGTACCAAAATCTGAAATTATATTTGTTTCAGGTTTGCACACCAAGAAGGCCAAAGCAGCAATGTTGGTACCTGGACAGTGGCTGCTCACGACATATGACCGGAGAAAGGCATATGTTCCAAACCCTAACTCTGAAAGAGGGAGGCACTGTGGGGTTTGGAGGCAATCAAAAAGGGAAGATCATTGGTACAGGTATAGTTGGTAATTCTTCTCTTTCAATTAATAATGTTTGGCTAGTTGATGGCCTTAAACACAATCTGCTTAGCATTAGTCAATTTTGCGATAGTGGATTCGTTGTTAAATTTGATAAAGAGGCATGTATAGTAATCAATGACTCTGACAAGTCTATATTGTTTAAAGGCTTAAGAAGAGGCAATGTTTATAAGGTCAATCTGTCAGAACTCACTGAGCAGAAGATAGTTTGTCTTCTATCTCTGAATGATGAGAAGTGGGTCTGGCACCAACGCTTAGGACATGCTAACTGGTGATTAATCTCTAAACTTAGCAAACTAAGCTTGGTTAAAGGCCTGCCCAATCTTAAATATCATTCAGATGCTCTGTGTGGTCCTTGTCAGATTGGCAAAATTTCAAAAACTTCTTTTAAACCGAAAAACATTGTCTCTACTTCAAGACCTTTAGAACTACTTCACATTGATTTGTTTGGCCCAGTAAGTACTGCCTCAATCAATGGGAAGAAATATGGATTGGTTATTGTTGATGATTACAGTAGATGGACTTGGGTAAAGTTTCTAAGAGTGAAAGATGATGCATATGATGTGTTCAGCATCTTCTGCACTCAAGTGCAAAGCGAGAAAGGTCTCAAAATCTTAAAGGTAAGAAGTGATCATGGTGGTGAGTTTGAAAACGAACCATTTGCAACTTTCTGTGAAGACCATGGCATTGTCCATGAGTTCTCTGCTCCTAGAACACCACAACAAAATGGTGTTGTAGAGAGAAAGAACAGGTCTTTACAAGAGATGGCAAGAACCATGATGCATGAGACTAAACTTGCTAAGCACTTCTGGGCAGAAGCTGTAAACACAGCTTGTTATATTCAAAATAGGATCTATATTAGACCTCTATTGAATCTAACAACATATGAACTCTTCAAAGGAAGAAAGCCCAACATCTCTTATTTTCATCAGTTTGGATGTACCTGTTACATTCTAAACAACAAGGCCTACAAAAGAAAATTTGATGCCAAAGCTTGTAAGGGAATCTTTATAGGTTACTCTGAACGCTCAAAGGCATACAGAGTGTATAATTCTGAAACTAACACAGTGGAAGAATCTATACACGTTAGATTTGATGATAAAGAGCCTGACAGTAAAATGTCAGAGCAAGATGATAGCTATGCAGGTATTCCATACCAATACATCGATTCAGAACCTGAAAAAGCATCAGAAGCTGTTGAAGCTTCAGAAGCTGTATTGGAAGAAGATGCTGAAGGAGCATCTCAAATAGAAGCATCTGAAGAACATGATGATACTTCAGAAGAAGACACTCAAACAAGTGCTGATGTTGATGAAGCTCCAAGAAGGAAGTTCAAATATAGATCATCACATCCTGAAGATCTGATTCTTGGAAACAAAGAAAGTCTAAGAAAGACAAGATCAGACTATCAACAACTTGATTCGCTTCTGGGACTAATCTCAATGATAGAACCCAAGAATGTTGATGAAGCACTTACTGATGATGGATGGATTGTAGCTATGCAAGATGAGCTCAATCAATTTCAAAGGAATGATGTGTGGGACCTGGTACCAAGACCAACACACAAGAACATCATTGGAACTAAGTGGGTGTTCAGAAACAAGCTGAATGAGCAAGGTGAAGTGGTAAGGAATAAAGCTAGACTTGTAGCACAAGGCTACAGTCAGCAAGAAGGAATCGACTTCACAGAGACATTTGCTCCAGTAGCTAGACTGGAAGCAATAAGGTTATTGTTATCCTATGCTGTTAACAATGGAATCACTCTTTATCAAATGGATGTTAAGAGTGCTTTCCTAAATGGTGTCATTTCTGAAGAGGTGTATGTCAAACAACCACCAGGATTTGAAGATCTAAAAAATCCTGAGTATGTGTATAAACTTAAGAAGTCACTCTATGGTCTTAAACAAGCTCCAAGAGCTTGGTATGAGAGATTGAGTAACTTCTTGTTAGAAAATGGTTTTGAAAAAGGTCAAATTGACAACACACTTTTCAGAAAGACAACCAAGAAGGATATTTTGATTATTCAAATATATGTTGATGATATTATTTTTGGTTCTACTAATGCTTCTCTTTGCAAGAATTTTTCTAAGCTCATGCAGGATGAATTCGAAATGAGCATGATGGGAGAATTAAAGTTTTTCTTGGGGATTCAGATCAATCAAGGAAAAGATGGCACTTACATCCACCAAAGCAAGTATACGAAAGAGCTTCTGAAGAAGTTCAATCTTGAGGATTGTAAGACTATGACAACTCCCATGCATCCTACCAGCAGCCTAAGCAAGGAAGAGATAGGAAGCAAAGTAGATCAAAAGCTGTATCGAGGTATGATTGGTTCCTTACTCTACCTAACAGCATCTAGACCTGATATTTTATATAGTGTATGCTTGTGTGCAAGATTCCAGTCAGATCCTAGAGAACCTCACTTAACTGCTGTTAAGAGGATCTTTAGATATCTGAAAGGAACTACTAATCTAGGACTTCTTTATAAAAAAATCCCTAGATAGTAAGCTAGTTGGATTCTGCGATGCTGACTATGCTGGTGACAAGATTGAGAGAAAATCCACAAATGGAAATTGCCAATTTATTGGTGAGAATCTCATATCTTGGGCCAGCAAGAGACAAACAACTATTGCTTTGTCTACAGCAGAAGCAGAATACATCTCAGCTGCTAAATGCTGCACACAGCTTCTCTGGATGAAATATCAGTTGGAAGACTATAACATAGCTGAAAGTAGTATTCCACTATATTGTGATAATACTGCTGCTATTCATTTGTCTAAGAACCCTATTCAACACTCTAGAGCTAAACATATTGAAATAAAACATCATTTTATAAGAGATCATGTTCAAAAAGGTACAATAGATATTCAATTCATTGATACTGAACATCAATGGGCTGACATATTTACTAAACCTTTAGCTATTGAAAGATTTGATTTTATTAAAAAGAATTTGAACATGCACTATATTTCTGAAGAAAATTAGCTCTGAGAAGTAGAATAGAATTAGCATCTGAAGCTCTATCAGAACCTCTAATAATTTAGAATCTCCTTTGAGAAGCTCTGAATAATTTGGGTTCTGAAGGGTAACAGGTTCTGATGTGGTGTCAGATACAAATGAGTTTGGCTCTGAACCTTTTGGAAACGAAACGTTCAGTACTAGTAAGTGTACAACAGTTGTCTGTACACGCGTCAGCTATGATTAAACCCTTTCAACACGTGTCTAGATCCTGACGGGCAGAGAACAGTTAATGATGATTATGGCAGTTAAGTCTATTATTTAATTTTTTAAAACTGCTCGCGCTCCCTCCCAATGTTTATTTTCTCTGTATATGTGTGCTAGTCTATTTATAAGTCACTTCACTCACTTGCACAACTTTTTACACGCAATCACTACCTACACAACCCTAGACCTTACAGAAATTCCCAATCTTCTTCTTCTTAATTTTCTGCAACAATGGCTGCTCGTTCTTCAAACGAAATCGTTCAAGAACCCTTTAACCCTAAGTTACCACCCATTATTGATCTCAACTCTGAAGATAATCTCGTCTACCAACACAATCAAACTGACGCTGGTCCAGACGCTTATGATTTCTACACTGAGAAGTTTGTAGACTTTGATAGTTTGAAAGCAAACGGAATAGATGTTCAAAGCCTGTTCTACGATCAACAATGGGAAAACTACTTTGAGATGCTTAATGGATTTGTGTACTATGACATCGTCAAGTATTTCTGGCAAAAGGCTAAAGTTTATGATAGGGTAAGCGCTGATGAAGAATACAGAAATTTAGTTGCAAAGAACAAGGCATTAAGAGGTAAAACAAGACAGGAACTTGGTTTGAAACCTTATAGAGGAAGAGAGATAAGGTCAAATATTTTGGGTATCAATGTTGTGATCACTCAAGCACACATTGCTAAGATTTTGGGTCTGGATAACAAAGGAGAAGACATAGATATGTATGATAAGAAAAGCAAACATCTGGATTCAATCAATCAGGACCTATTTAAGCCTGGAAGTTCCAACAAGGATTTTGGGAAAATAAAGTTCATGAGGCACAAGTTTGAGTTTGCCTTCAGAGTGTTTCTTGATACTATTGTTACTAGAAAAGGAGGATTAGATACCATCTCTATACCACACAAACACTTTATTTGGTTCTTATACAAGAAAGTAAAAGTGAATCTGGCCAAAAATCTGTTTGATCATCTGTGTTTAACCATCTCCGAGAGTAGAACAAAAATACCTTCAAACATTCATCATCCCAGGCTAATTTCAGAACTTATAAGGCAAACCAAACTTACTGATATTTTGAGTGCCAAGGAGAAGCTTAGAGTGTTCCAAACTGCTAAGTATGATGCAACAGTTCTGGTTAACATGAAAAGGAAAACCAAGGAAGAAATCATTCCAGTTAAGACACCTCTACAACAAGTATATGAAAAATACTTCTGGTGTGATGGGTTCCCCACCATATCAGAACATGATAATGAGGATGTCATCAAGAACTTCATTGAGATTTTGAGAAGAGATACTGGGGTAAGAGTGCCCAGAAAGATGGTTGTTAGTGTCCCAAACTGGGAAATCTTCAAGGGTTCAAGAGATATTACAAGGTCTAGAAGGAAGCCAAAGACCACTGAGCAAGAAATTGCTGATGAAGGTTCTGATGATCAAAAGAATGATAATGCTGATGAGGTTGAGGAAGGAGAAAGTGGTGCTGGAGATATGGCTGCTGAAGATGTTCAGAAGGAAAAGAGATCAAAGAAGAGGAATGACAGGCCTCCAGCTTCTGAGGAGGATCAGAATCCTGCTAAGCCTGCAAAGAGATTAAAGACTAGAGCTTCTAAACCAAAAGGTAAACTCTCTAAGTCTAATACTACTAGCATTCCTGTAGCTCAAGATATGAATTCTGAACCTCAACCTTCTACTGCTCAACCCTCTATCTCTCAACCCTCTCAACCCTTTCAACCTACCAATCAAGCAAATCCCATAGACTATACTGTACCTCTTAGTGTAGTTTTGCCTGATTCTAAACTTATACCAACATCATCATCATCTGATACTAGCACTGACTCTGATGAGCTCATTGCTAAGATTACCAAAGAAGTGAAAGATAAACAAAAGAAAATACATCTTAAAAGAACCACCAAGAGACCCATTAAGAAACCAATTCAAATCTCTTCTGATGAAGAACCCACCATCATCATTGACACTACCATCCTTAACCAACCCGCCAATACTGAATCTATTCTTGACCATCTTCAACAACATCTATCTGGAGATGCATTTACACACTCCAATCCAAACACACCACCTCGTTTTCCTTTCATCAATACCACTACTGATTCAACTGTCCAAGAACCACCAATCACACAAGTTATTCAAACTCCACCTCCATCCCTTGATCATATTTCACAAGAACAAACACCCCTTCAGGATGAAGCAGTCGCTCATTCTGAAGCACAATAGCAAACACCACAAAATTCTTCAATTCCAACTGCCAATGAACAAATTGATTCACCCACTCCCATCAATAATGAACCACATGTACAATCACCTCATCACTCTCCAGTCCATGACAATACTCAATCACAAGCACCAACACCACAACTTGAACCTACCACTCCAGAACCTACTCCAGATCATTTTTATGGCCCACTCAACAAACCTCTAGTTTTAGAAGAGGTTCTTGAGCTTTACAAACACATCTATGAGGCTGAAGCACAAATTTTTAAAGATGCCATCAATCTTGATGATGACATCATACCCCCTAACCTCAGCAAAATCAAAATCATCAACCTCAAGAGAAAGAAACCTGAGCCAACCATTCCTTTTGACCCATCCAAACCTTTCTTCAATCCTGCTTCTGAACCAAATCTTGAGCTACTAAATATTGCTATTAGTCTTAGGCTCAAGAGATTTAAGCAAATGGATGAAGAGGTTCTTGTCTTCCCTTCTGACTTTGATGCTGAAGTCAGAGAGATGGAGTATCTATTTAGTCAATCTTTGAAGATTCTCAGTACTCATCTGAAGAACAAGGTACAGGGAAGAGGAATGGCCACTGTGAGAAGCTTGTTTGACATTGTGGAAAGGTCACGTGCTCCAAGGCTTACTTTCTACAATCATGTTGAGGAGCAAAATAGAGTGAACCTTATGGCTGCAATTGAAGAGAGTCTCAGAACTGCTTCTGTTAGTGCTCAAATGATGATCTTACAAGAAGCAGAGTATCTTCAAAGTGTTGAAGATGAGCAGGCTAGGATAGCTGCTGAAACTGAGAAGAAGAGGCAAGCTGAGATTGAACACAAGAGGCTTGCTGATCAAGAAGCCATCAAGTTATTGGTAAGCATGGGAACACACATTGCTACTATTGAGACCAACAAGATTCTGGCTGATCAGGTGGTGGCAGAAAATCTTCAACTACTTGAATTGATTCAACCCGAACAAGAAGATATTGATATGGTTGATCAGAGCCCTGCAACTGAAAATTCTGATAAGGGCAAAACTGTTGTTGTTGATAAAACTCCTCCTGCCTCTCCCACGATTGAAAAAGGTTCTCCATCTTCAGAAATACCTCCAGCAGTTCAAAAGGCCTTAGATTCCATCAGAACTGAGTTAGCTGAAGACATCAAGGATGAAATAGATGAACTCAGGGTTGACCTCAGAACTGATTTGAGAGCAGATTTGAGAGCAGATTTGAGAGCTGACATTACTGCATCTGAGGAAAACACTCGTCAAAGGATGGATGCTATGATGGAAACCCTTCTGAAGGCCATTGCAGATATTAAGAAGCCATAACCCCTATTTGTGCACTTATCTTAGTTTCCTTTTGTTATCTTTGGTTTATGATTCTTATGTACTCTTGGATAATTTTATCTTCTGTCTGTTTTATTAAAGTTTAAATTATCCATATTTGTGTGTTTGTTTATTTGCTTGTGTGTTTTACACTTGTTTTTCACTGATTCGTTTCTCCATATACCCTGATATTGTCTGGTACTCTTGTGGTTACTGGCTCTAGTGTGAGATGTTTCAGAGCATCTCAGTTTTATAACTAATAGCTTAGGATCTTCAAAACCTAAGAGTCCCCCACATCGGTACTCCTGTTTACTCATGAAATAGCTTCTTAGTATTATGGCCTGTTTAATAGCCGGGGCAGCTAGTGACTACTTTTGAAGTATCCTAGTTTAATACTGTATGAGGCGTGTCTGGTAACTGGTTTTCTGACAATAGGAATGAGGTATATATATAAGAAACTTGCTCAAAACAAAGGGAATTTATAGCATAAACTCTTTTATTAATACTATTGAAGAATCTCTATTACATAGAATGATGAGACTCTACTTAGAGCTAGGCTTAATTTTAGAAGCCTCTGCATCTAGCTTCTTATGTTTCTCCTTAATGTAAGCAAGCAAGTTGGCAGTGGCCTTTTGCACTAGTTCTTCAGTGTCCTTCTGAACAGCAGCCTCGTACTCTTCGTATGGAGTGTCATCATTGTATGTCCATAGAAATTCTTCCAGATCAGAGCCCAATTCTTCCTCCTCTGACTCTGTCAATATTAGTTCTTGCTTGTTCCTTTCGTAGCGAAGCCTGTTTTCTTCGCAGCGCCAAGGCTCTGCTCCCTTCTTGCTCTTCTCTTTTGAGCCTGAAGCATCCCTGGTAACCTGCCTTTACATTGTATGTTTTGTTTTTGATGTTACTTGATTACTCTGACTGAGTAAAATGAGAGGAATCATCCCTTTTTTATAGTGCCCTCAAGCTATCTTGTCAGTGGGATACTCAATGCTATTCTTTGAATGCGCTTGATTGTCATTACCTTTTGACCTGACTACCTTCGATTGGCGCTTTGACTGCTTGGTTTTATGTGTCTTTTTGACTGATGCCAAAAGGGGGAGTAAGAGTAGCGTTAAAATTAATATTGATTGATTCATATACTGCTCAATCTGAAACTGTTATGATAAATGCATTCTGATATCTCTTCTAATTCCTTCTCATTCTGAACGTTATTGAAAGGGGAGAAAATTTAAGAACCTAAAATAGAATTTCATAGATAATATCAGAAGAGCTTGCAAACCTCTTCTGAGCATTATCAGACTCTAAGAAGCAAAGCTTACAAAACTATGCTTCTGAGAGTTAAAAATGAAAATTTGTTTTAAGTTAATAAATTGACTCTTAAACTGTTTTAATTAATTATGGATAAGACTTAGGGGGAGCTTACAAACCTACCCTTATGGATTATCAGACTCAGGGGGAGATTGCAAACCTTTGAAACCTGAAGTCAACATAATTGAATTAAATCAACAACAATTGAATTTTAATGCTTTAGTTTGTCATCATCAAAAAGGGGGAGATTGTTGGAACAAAGTGGGTCTGACATGAACCTCTAAGTTTTTAAGTAGTTTTGATGATAACAAAGTATTAAAATTACAATTGGAATTACTAATGATTATTCTAGTGTGCAGAATTATAAGTTAAAATTCATTCAGAAGCACTACGAATAATAGCAGAGAAGCTAGTCAAAACAAGCTCTGAAAGCACATCACTGTTCATTAGAAGCTTAAATTTTGCATGTTGAAGAAAGTGCCTCTGAGGACAAAAACAAGGCTCTGACGGACTCAGAAGCAAAAGGACCTCAAGAAGCAATGACAACAGCATCTGAAGCAAAAGAAATTTACGTCACTCAAGAACTGACATAATCAAAACCAATGATTGAAGAACAATCTACTTGAAGGTTCTGTCACGTCCACAGGAAGGAATATTCGTTGGTACAACGTTAACCTTATCCATATGTGGAGCGCAATTGAGGATCGTACTATTGTACTATTATTACTCAAAATGGATGAGTGATAATTCAAATAGCAAGGTAGTGGAATTGAAGATATTTGCCAAAGAAGGCAACTACAGCTATCACAATTGTACGAGTAAATTCCAGCTGGCACCCCATCTCTCTGCAACGGTCATCATCTTCCTCCAAGTATAAATAGAAGACTCAAATGGAAGAAATGACTACTATTCTATTACTGCGTTTAAGACTAAGAAGCATTCTGACACTATCTTTTCAATCTGTCATTCTAAGTCTTAGAACAATCTGCGTTGTATTTTGTAAACACCTCTGGTAGTATATCAAGTGTTCCTAAACATTCATTCTTAGATTTTAAGTTTGATTGTGAAGTCTCTCGTTAAGTGTAACTTGAGCATTTGAGAAGTCTCTTGCAAGTGTGCTTGAGCAAAGTGTAATCTTGTGAAGATTATAGTGAAAAGCTCTTGTTGAGAACAAGGGGACTGGACGTACCTTCAATTTGTGAAGGGAACCAAGATAAATCTGTGTGTCTAGCTTTCTTTCTCTTAGAATCTCTTTGAATTGTTTTTATATCCGCTGCATTAAACACCTTAAGAACCAAAAAGTTTTAATTTCCTAAAACACAATTCAACCCCCCCTTCTTGTGTTTTTCCACCTTCATATTCATCACCCAAGGTTGATATCTGAGATCATACGCCAAACAAGGCTGATTGATATTTTGAGCACCAAGGAGAAGCTTAGAGTTTTCAATACTTCTAAGTTTGATGCTAATGTATTGGTACACATGAAGAAGAAAACCAAAGAAGAAATAAAGCAAGTTAAGACTCCTCTACAAGCTGTGTATGAGAAGTACTTCTGGTGTGATGGTTTCCCCACCATATCAGAACATGATAATGATGATGTGATCAGGAACTTCTTGGAGCTTGTAAGAATAGACACTGGAGTGAGGGTGCCCAGAAGCATGGTAGTTGGTGTACCTAGCTGGGATATTTTCAAAGGCCCCAAGGAAATCACAAAATCAAAAAGGAAGCCTAAACCCATTGAGCAAGAGATTGTTGAAGAAGGCTCACAAGAATTATGTGGGAATAGGAATGAGGCTGCTGATGAAACAGAGCAAGTGAATAGTGGTGCTGAAGGATTGGCCACTGAAAGGAATGAACAAATCATTGAGGAGCAGTTAGCCAGCATTGCTCAAAGAAAAGCTGCTCAGAAGGAGAAAAGGTCTAAGAAGAGACTTGATAGACCTGCTAATGCTGAAGAGGATCAACATGTCAGAGCTGCTAAAAAGACAAAGACAGTAGCTTCTAAAAAGAGAGCTGCTGACACATCCAAAGGTAAATCTTCTAAGCCTAATACTGATAGCACCTCTGCTGCTCAACCTCCCAAACAACTATCTCCCATAGATTTCACCAAGCCATTAAATGTTGTTTTACCTAGTCCTCAACCATCATCATCATCATCATCATCATCATCATCATCATCATCCTCATCTGAGGGAACTCTTTCTGACTCAAGCATTGACTCTACTGAGTTAATTGCAAAATTGGATAAAATTGAGAAAGAGAAAGCCAAGAACAAGAAACCTGTTAAGAAAACCCTCAAGAAACCTGTCAAGAAATCTATACCCATCTCTTCTGATGAAGAAGAAGATATCCTCATTGATACCACCATTCTTAAACAACCACCAAACACTTCTGTTCTTGATCATCTTACCCAACACCTATCTGGTGATGCTTTCACAAATTCAAACACAAACTCACCAATCAATTGTCCATTTGTGAATACCACTGCTAATCCATCAACTCAAGAACCTAATGTACAATCCATACAAACACCACCCCCATCTCTTGATGATATAGCACAAGAGAATCCACTCACCTTCACACCTGTTCAGGATGATATCATGACTCACTCTGAACAACCAATTCAATCACCCCATTCTCCACCCATCCATGACAATGCTGAACAACCACCATCCACACCTCAACCTAAATTTTCAACTCCTGAAACTACCCCTAATCCACAAACACCACCATCAGCACCCATCTTTGGACCATCAAACAAACCATTAACTCTAGAAGACCTTGTCCTACCTGTTGAGTTTGCACTTCCAATTCAAGAGAGGCTGATGAAAGAAGCAATTGATATAGATGATGAACCTATATCACTATCCCCCTCTTAGAGACTAGACATTAGCTCAATCAAAATCACCCCTTTCAAAAGAAAGAGACCTAAACCAACCAACCCTTTTGATCCAACCAAACCCTTCTTCAATCCATCATCTGAACCAAATGTTGAGCAACTAGGTTCTGCTATCAGTCTTAGACTGAAGAAGTATAAGGAAATGGATGAAGAGACTCTGATATTTCCATCTGATGTTGATGCTGAAATCAGAGAGATGGAATATCTATTCAGTCAATCGCTTAGGGCTCTGGGTGATCATGTGAAGTTAAAGATCAAAGGAAAAGGAATGGCTGATGTCAGTGTGATAATGGATACAGCTAAAAGATCACATGCTCATCGTCTTACATTTTATAATCATGAAGAGTAACTTGCACGTTTGGCAGCATTGGATGCTGAGATCAAGAAGCTAGCAAGAAGTGCATGTGAAACAGCTGAGAAATTAATCAGGGAAGAAGCTGAGTATGAAAGAGCTACTGATCAGGCTTGGATAGCTGCTGAGACTGAGCACAAGAGGCTAGCTGATCAAGAGGCACTTAAAATGATGGTGGAAAGGGCTAAACACATTGCTGAGGTTGAGACAAACAAGATATAGGAGAATCAGGCAGCTCAAGAAGACTTTGAGATGTTTGATCAGGATCAGATTGATGAAACCTCTGAGAAGGGTAATTGTGAAGATTCTGATAAGGGTAAGAAGCCCATTGTAGTGGCTACTCCTCCTAGCTCTCCAATAAAGACTGATATGCCTTCTACCTCTTCACCCATACCTCCAGCAGTTCAAGCTACATTAGACAACATTAGAACTGAACTTACTAATGAGATTGATGAGCTAAGAGTTGATATGCGAAATGACATGAATTCTGCTGTGGAGACAGTTCACAAAAGGATGGATGACATGATGATGACCCTTTTGAAGGCCATAGCAGATGTTAAGAAACCTTAGCCAAATTTTGTGCACTTGTTCTGTGTTGTTTTTTTCATTATTGGATCTTTGTAATATTTTGGATAATCTTCTTTACCTCCTGTTAATTTGAAGTTCAATTATTTTTTTTTGTGCTTGTGATTGTGTGTTTAGTTTATTTTGATTTTCAAAATTTCACTTTTCTATATACTCTGATAATGTCTGGTACAGTTGTGGCTTCTGACTCTAGTGTGAGGTGTTGAAGAACATCTCAGTTTTGAAACTAATAGTTTAGGCTTTTAAAAACCTAAGAGTCCCCCACATCAGTACTCCTGCTTACTCATGACTTAGCTTCATAGTATTATTGCATGTTCAACAGCGGGGCAACAATACCGAATGAGGCATGTCTGGTAACTGGTTTTCTGACATTAGATATAAAGTATATAAAAGAAAACATGCTCAGAAGAAAGAAATTAATAGAAGGAACACTTTTATTATTAATATTGAAGAGTATTTATTACATTATGATAATGACCCTACTTAGACTTAGGCTTAGCTTTAGCAGCCTCTGAATTCAATCTCTTATGCTTCTCTCTAATATAAGAGAGCAAGTCTTCAAGAGCCTGCTTAGCTTCAGCCTGATAGTATTCGTATGGGTTGTCATCATCATAAGTCCATAGAAACTCTTCCAGATCATAGCCCATTTCTTCCTGCTCTACTTCTGTCAAAATCAGTTCTCGCTTGTTTCTTTCATAACGAGCCTTGTTTTCTTCGCAGCGCCATGGCTCTGCTTCCTTTTCGCTCTCAGTATCTGAGCCTGAAGCATCCTTGGTAACCTGCGTTTCCATTGTGTGTTTTTCTTTTGATGTTACTCGATTATTCTGTGCGAGTAAAATGAGAGGAATCATCCCTTTTTATAGTGTCATCAAACTAGGAATCAACACAATTCATTTAATGATTTGACTTGACTGCATTGTTTTATGGCGCGTTTGACTGCTTGGTTTTCTGTGTCTTTTTTACTGATGCCAAAAGGGGGAGTAAGGATACTGTTAAAATTAAAGTTGATTGATTCTAATTCTGACCAATATGATCTGAAACTGTTATATATAAGCATTTGAATCAATATTTATCCCTTCTGATTCCTTCTCACTTTGAACTTTATTGAAAGGGGAGAAAATTTAAGAACCTAAAATTACTTTTCATAGATAATGTAAGAGAAGCTTGCAAACCTCCTCTGAGCATTATTAGACCCTGAGAAGCAAAGCTTACAAAACTATGCTTCTGAGAGTCAAATATGAAAATGTATTTTAAGTTAATAAATTGGCTCTTAAACTGCTTTAATTAATTATGGATAAGACTTAGGGGGAGCTTACAAACCTAACCCTATGGATTATCAGACTCAGGGGGAGATTGCAAACCTTGAAACCTGAAGTCATCATAATTAAATTAAATCAACAACAATTGAATTTTAATGCTTTAGTTTGTCATCATCAAAAAGGGGGAGATTGTTGGAACAAAGTGGGTCTGACATGAACCTCTAAGTTTTTAAGTGGTTTTGATGATAACAAAGTATAAAAATTGCAATTGGGATTACTAATGATTATTCTAGTGTGCAGAATTATAAGTTAAAATTCATTCAGAAGCACCATGAATAATAGCAGAGAAGCCAAGCAAACAAGCCTCTGAAAGCACATCGCTGTTCATCAGAAGCTTAAATTTTGCGTGCTGAAGAAAGTGACTCTAAGGACAAAAACAAGGTTCTGAAGGATTCAGAAGCTGAAGACCTCAAGAAGCTATGACAACAGCACATGAAGCAAAAGGAATTTACGTCACTCAAGAGCTGACAGAATCAGAATCAACGATTGAAGAACAATCTACTTCAAGGCTCTGTCACGTCCACAGGAAGGAATATTTGTTGGTACAACGTTAACCTTATCCATAAGTGGAGCGCAATTGAGGATCGTACTATTGTACTATTATTACTCAAAATGGATGAGTGATAATTCAAATAGCAAGGTAGTGGAATTGAAGATATTTGCCAAAGAAGGCAACTACAGCTATCACAATTGTACGAGTAAATTCCAGCTGGCACCTTATCTCTCTGCAACGGTCATCATCTTCCTTCAAGTATAAATAGAAGACTCAAATGGAAGAAATGACTACTGTTACATTACTGCGTCTAAGGCTCTGAAGCAATCTGACAATTTGTGTTTAATCTGTCATTCAAAGTCTTAAAGCAATTTGAGTTGTATTTTGTAAACACCTCTTATAGTATATCAAGTGTCCATTAAGATTCATTCTTAGATTTTTAAGTTTGTTTGTGAAGTCTCTTGTTTAGTGAAACTTGAGCAACTGAGAAGTCTCTTGCAAGAGTGCTTGAGCAATTTGTAATCTTGAGAAGATTATAGTGGAAATCTCTTGTTAGTAACAAGGGGACTGGACGTACTCTCAAGTTGTGAGGGGAACCAGGATAAATCTTTGTGTCCTTCTTTCTTTCTCTCTCAGCACCTTTTTAGTTATTTTGTTTATATCCGCTGCTTTTGTGTTCTAAGTTAGAAAATGTTTTTAATTCTCAAAACACAATTCAACCCCCCCCCCCCCCCCCCCTTCTTGTGTTTTTTCCACCTTCATATTGAAACTGTCCCAGATGGAAATTGTGGTTTTAGAGCGATTGCATCATTACTTGGTTACACAGAAGATGGTTGGCCCATGGTCCGCCGAGGGTTAGATAATGACCTAAGAAATAATAACAATTTGTACAAAAAGTTATTCGGAGAATGTATACATGGTGTAAGAGATTCACTACAGATATCAGGCTTAGGCGATCAGTCAAAAGATAAATGGTTCACTTTACCTGCCATGGGTTATCTGGTAGCAAATAGGTATAATGTCATTTTGGTCATGTTGGGCAAACCTACCACCACTTTCTTTCCTATGATGACTTCATATTCCTCTTTAGCAAGGTTTTTTTGCATCGGTTATGTCGGTGGAAATCATTGGGTTCAGGTAAATATGAATCTAAACTTAAACCAATTTTATTTTCAAACAATTTATATTTTTTAAAATAACAAACATGAACCTATTTTTTTCCTCCAAGTAAACATGAAATCTCGATTTCCGTTGCCCGATGTGACACTCGATTGGAAGAAACTTCGTTCACTTGAAGCAACATCTTGGATTTCAAATTTAACTGGACGTCTACAATATTGGCGACTTCTAGATCCTCCTGTGAAACCTCCTGTTGGTGTTCTTAATGTTGATTAATTTTTAATTTTATGTCAAACATCTAAATTACTTACTTTCACGATGTTATTTTTAATTTTATGTAAAACATCTAAGTTACTTACTTTCACGATGTTATTTTTAATTTTATGTAAAACATCTAAATTACTTACTTTCACGATGTTATTTTTAATTTTATGTAAAAATTACTTACTTTCACAATCTTATTTATTATTGCATTGTCATTTGTGCATATCAGAGGTCTTTAGTCACACTTGACTAACTCTTCCCCAGTGTACGAATTATTATTGCTTTTAATTACTTACCACTTACAATTTTCATCCGTTGCAGAATTTTACAACTATCAAGCATATGATTCCACATAACCAAACAAAATAAGTTTCAAAACAAAACATAGAGGCATCATAAATACCTGTAGAAGTGACGGATACCCGGCGAGTCCCTTTGTGGTCAACATAGAGGCATCATTTAAGTTATCATACAAACAAACTAATGCAGCAGCAGCCCAAGAAAATCTACCGCACGTAGACAATGTGGCAAACATAGGTAGATACTTAGCATCCACGCGTGTCCAACTCTTGTCGGTCAATATGGTACATCCTACCAACAACATCATATATGCCCTAGCCGCACAATCATAATTCCTAACCATGCACTGCATCTTAAAGAGATCAAATAGCCATTGTTGAGAGAAATATCCACCCCTCTGCTTTCTTGTCTCACTCGCTACATACTGAACATTAATATCAAACAACTCAGCTCCAAGTGCCGCTGCTTCCTCCTTGGTCAATGATCGCGGAGTGTAGAACTCACCCCTAATAGGTATATGCAGCAAACATGCCAAATCGTCAAGTGTAATCGTCATTTCACCGAATGGCATATGAAATGACGATGTCTCTGGGTGCCACCGCTCTACAAATGCCGATATAAGATTCGGATCGGTCATTTTCAAACTTGTCCGCTGAAGTGGAGTCAACCCTGAAATGTCCAACCAACGTTGAACATTTTGTTAGACTACTCTGCTACCACTTAGAAGGGGGGTTGAATAAGTGGCCCTTTTAAACAATGTTGACTTTTTAAAAAATTTAGTTTAAAAGGTACGCGCGGAAGCACCACCGGATCGGTAGTCTCTTTGCACCCGATTGATCACTGAAAAAGTAGTATAGCCTTGAACGAGTGATGATAACGAACTAGAAATGATTGTGTACAAAATATTCAATTTAAACAATCCAAATCACAGTCCAAGCAAGTCACGCAATTATATAGCTAATCCAATCACAATCAAGATAAGTGTCAATTGAATTTTGGTGCACACGTACGAACACGAAAATTCAATTGAATCAAAAATTAAAGCAATTGCGTAAAGTAAAAGATTAAGGAAGAAAGACACAAGCGATTGATTAGGGAGTTCCCCGGCTTTCGTGTCGTCCTCGCGGTCGGCCGGGTACGTCTCCCCCCAAATAACCAAATGGGTTATTTGAGAGTATATTGATTAAAAACGTTTGAACACTAGTGCACAATTTACAAAGACTCCAATAACCCTATATTGAATCTAATGCAAACTATGCGTAAAACAAAACCTCAACAAGTAATGAAGCTTCTCCCTCTGATTCCAACGATCCTCGCAACAATCGTCCAGCTGAGTACCTCGCTTCTTCGTTGTTGATCCTTCAAGATATCGCACAATCTTGAATCCTTGAGAAAAACCCAAACCTTCTTCACAAATCAACTCGATCACGCCTCTGATTCACCGCAAGCCGTATCGAACGTTATCGATCAAACGTACAACCTTTATCCGAATGATCCCATACTCATTCTTCAATTAATTGCAATTTGATGAAAGATGATGATCTTGTGAAGAATAACCCTTTGATCTAAATATTTCACCCAATTTGAATCCCAAAGAGTTTTTCAAAGCTATTTCACTTTCTCACTGGTTTTCTCTCTTAATACAATAACAAAGCACATTGCTATTTAAAGAGAAAATAGAATTGAGCAAATTTAGGCAAAAATTCACAGACATGTATCGATACAAATGATGGTTTATCAAATTCCGGTAACAAGTTATAGATGTGCAGCGTGATGTGGTGCACATTAGGGTTTAGGTATACGATGTGTTGCCTAATGTGCCAACATCATAAACATACAATAACTTGATGAACAAGGAAAATAAAGTGCAGAAGATAAAGAACACAATGAGTTTGTTAACCCAGTTCAGTGCAACTCACTTACGTCTGGGGGATACCAATCCAGGAATGAATCCACTATGATAGCTCTAATTCAAAGCTTAAACTCCCCGTTTACAACCTCTCGCTTAGATACCACCATGTGTAACCCTACCTTGCTCCCTCCACAAGATATGACTTCCCCCAGTCAATTCCCAGCCTATCCTACCTTGCTCCCCGCAAGGACCTTGCTCAACCACAAGGAATTTTAGTCTTGTTCCCACAAGTACCTTGCTCAAACACAAGGAATTTTACAAACTCAATAATGGAGACGCACTCCTAAACTAAAGAATCAACTCGTGCTTCAAAGCTTTGAGTGATTCAAAGTCCAAATCTTGTTTCCAACTAGAACCATGAAGAGGAACAACTCTGTGCTTAAAAGCTTAAGAGCTAAATACAACCCTAATTCAAGTTTCAAACGAAACAAGAAATCCTAGGGACAAAGACTTGAAATCCTAAAGACTAGATTTATGAATATTGATTTCAGTGAATAAAACATGTCTTCAGCATTCCTTTATATAGAACGAGATCTGGTAGCTGTTTGTTGTAGTCTTCAAAAAACATCAGAGGCGTTGCAGCAGCGGAATCTTGCCTCAATCTTCTGAGAGGGGAAGTGTCTTCAGCAGCTTCAGTAAAATCTTTACTCCCCCTAAATTCAAGCACCATCTTCATCATTATTCAAAGGATCAGTCTTCATTCGTCTGGTTCTTCAAAGTCTTCAAAAAGATGTGCAGAATAGAAGCACAATCTGTCTTCAACGAAGTGCACACATCTGGTATCACATTATGTACCAGAGTAAACATATTGCACTACCTTTCCTCTTACTCCCCCTGGATATACTACTTATCTTTTTCCCCCTTTTTAGCCATAATGTTGACAAAAAGTTTAAGAACAGAAAGAGTAATCAAATAGTACTGGGGCCATTAAATGTGCAATATACAGAGTAGATGGATCTTTGACAAATGTTCTAAGCATCAACATATGACCAAGGTCTTCAAAAAGAGATGCTTCAGTAGTCTTCAATTTCTTTAGTAGTTGTCTTCACATAATCCATATAGTCCAGCAATCCATAGTCTTGTAGTCTTCATTCTTCATGGTTGCTATATGTGCATTCATAGTTAAGCAAGTACAAGTTACCCATATTTCTATGACTATAACTAAGTCACCCATATTACTATGACTGTGACGTGAATCACCCATATTTCTATGACTGAGATCCTAAGCATAAAAGTCATCCATATTTCGATGATCATGACTAAGCATAATGAATCATCCATATTGCTATGATTATGATTATGATTATGCCCTATGCTTACACACTTAAATGCTTTTGAGTTGTTTTGCACATGATCTACTCCTTCTATATTAAAAGGTCATTATTTGACCTTGCCTTCAGTAATGCTCTTGCAAATAGCATGATCTGTACTCTTCAGCTCCATATAAGGCTTCTTCTTCTCAGAGGCTCTAATGTGGACCACATTGAGCTCTACATCAGGATCTTCTTCATAGTTCTTCATCACAGTATGAAAGGTGGAATAGTCTTGATATATTATGTTGAGAGAAACCTGTGATGACTGCCTTTGGATAGCGTGCATAAACAAACGGAAGTAGTAGGCAGGTCTCCGTTGCACGCTTCAATAGCAGGATTGCTATTGGTCATCAAGAAGGCAAATACCAAGGTTGCCTCTTAATGTTTCAAACTTATTTGCATCCAAAGCCTTTGTAAAGATGTCAGCCAAGTGATTGTCTGTGGCTACATGTTCTAAGGTCACAACCTTGTCTTCAACTAGATCCCTGATAAAATGGTGACGAATATCAATGTGCTTGGTTCTACTGTGTTGGATAGGATTCTTGGAAATATTTATAGCACTCATATTGTCACAGTATAATGTGAGCACATCTTACTCCACATTGTACTCACTCAGCATCTGCTTCATCCAAAGCAATTGAGAACAACTGCTTCCTGCTGCGATATACTCAGCTTCTGCTGTTGAAAGAGCTACACAATTCTGTTTCTTGCTGAACCATGAAATTAGGTTGTTGCCCAGAAAGAAACATCCACCTGAGGTACTCTTCCTATCATCTGCACTGCCTGCCCAGTCAGCATCACAATACCCTGTCAACCTTGTGTCTTTACCATGATAGTACATAATTCCATAGTCATTTGTGTCATTCACATACTTCAGAATTCTCTTGACTTGTGTGAGATGACTCATCTTGGGCTCAGCTTGGTATCTAGCACATACACCAACTGCAAAGGAGATATCAGGCCTACTTGCTGTGAGGTAAAGTAGACTGCATATGATGCTTCTGTATAGGCTTTGATCAACACTGACACCCTTCTCATCCTTGGTGAGTTTAATATGAGTTGCTGCAGGAGTTCTCTTGTGTGTTGCACTCTCCATTCCAAACTTCTTCACAATATTCTTGGCATATTTGCTTTGAGAGATGAATATTGTGTCCTCCTTTTGCTTTACTTGTAGACCAAGAAAATAGGTTAATTCACCTACAAGGCTCATCTCAAATTCAGATTGCATTTGATGCACAAATTGTTTCACCAAAGCATCTGTCATGCCACCAAACACAATATCATCTACATAGATTTGTGCTATCATGAGCTTTCCTTTTTCATGTCTCACAAACAAGGTCTTGTCTGTTTCACCCTTTTTGTACCCTTGCTGTAGAAGAAACTTGGTTAGCCTTTCATACCAAGCCCTAGGAGCTTGCTTCAATCCATACAGAGCTTTCTTCAATCTGTAGACATGATCTGGGAGATTAGGATCAATAGATCCCTTTGGCTGTGCTACATATACTTCTTCATTCAAGTACCGATTGAGGAAGGCACTCTTCACATCCATTTGAAAAAGCTTGAACTTCAAAATATATGCTACTCCTAGAAGTAACCTTATAGACTCAAGACGAGCTACTGGAGCAAAGGTTTCATCAAAGTCTACACCTTCAATCTGAGAGTATCCTTGTGCTACAAGCCTAGCCTTGTTTCTTGTGACAACACCATTTTCATCAGACTTGTTTCTATACACCCACTTGGTGCCTATGATGTTGATCCCATCAGGTCTTGGAACTAAGTCTCACACCTCATTCCTCTTGAACTCGTTCAACTCTTCTTGCATTGCATTAATCCAACACTCATCTGTCAAGGCTTCCTTAACATTCTTTGGTTCTATGGTGGATACAAAGCAAGCATTGGAGATTACCTCCCTTGACCTAGTCATGACTAGTAATTCTGGATTTCCTATGATGAGTTCTTTAGGATGATTCTTCTGAATTCTGATGGAAGGACCTTTGCTTGTTTGACCTTGATTTGGCTCTTCTTCTGCTTTCTCAGAACTTTCTTCAATTTCAGAGTCTTCAGGTAGGGGGTCTGATGTGCCCACATCTGGTACTTCATCATGCACTTTCTCATCAGGGTAGTCATTGACAATAATATTGATTGATTCCATCATTGTTCTGGTCCTGTTGTTGAAGACTCTGTAGGCTCTGCTGTTTGTAGAGTAGCCAAGAAAAATCCCTTCATCACTCTTGGGATCTAGCTTTCTTCTTTGTTCTCTATCAGCCAAGATGTAACATTTGCTTCCAAAGACATGGAAGTGTTTGACACTAGGTCTTCTTCCTTTCCAGATCTCATACAAAGTGGTAGAGGTGCCTGCTCTTAGTGTAACACGATTATGAACATAGCATGATGTGTTCATTGCCTCTGCCCAGAAGTAGTAAGGTAGTTTCTTTGCATGTAGCATAACCCTTGCTGCTTCCTGTATGGTTCTGTTCTTCCTTTCAACAACCCCATTTTGTTGTCGTGTGATTGGAGAGGAGAACTCATGTGTTATTCCTTCAGTTGAGCAAAATTCTGCAAATTTTGAGTTCTGAAATTCCTTGCCATGATCACTTCTAATCCTGATGATTGGGCTGTCTTTCTCCCTATGAAGTCTTGTGCACAGATCTTTAAACTCTTCAAATGTGTCTGATTTTTCTTTGAGGAAGCTTATCCAAGTGTATCTTGAAAAATCATCCACAACAACAAAGGCATACCTACTTCCTCCAAGACTTTCAACTTGCATGGGTCCCATCAAGTCCATGTGAAGAAGTTCTAACACTCTAGATGTTCCCTGATGTGGCAACATTGGGTGTGACATCTTGATCTGCTTGCCTATCTGACACTCTCCACATATATCTTTTTCTTCAATTGTAAGCTTTGGTAGTCCTCTGATAGCTTCTTTGGAGATGAGTTTCATCATACCTCTTAAGTGCAGGTGCCCAAGCTTTTGGTGCCATAGTTTTGCTTCATTCTTTTGACTCATAAGGCATGTAGTGGAATGAGTTGTTTCTGGAGGAATCCACAAGTAGCAATTGTCTTTTGACCTTTCTCCTTTCATCAGCAGCTCTCCTTTGTCAGTGGTTACAAGGCATTCATTTTTTGTAAAGTCAACTTTTAGTCCTTGATCACAGAGTTGACTTATGCTGATCAAGTTTGCTTTTAACCCTTTCACAAGCAAAACATCATCAAGGTTTGGTAAACCATTATTGTGAAGTCTCCCAATTCCCTTGATCTTCCCTTTAGCTCCATCACCAAAGGTAACATAGCTGGTGGTGTATGACTGAATGTCTTTCAGATATGTTTCTACACCTGTCATATGCCTGGAACAGCCACTATCAAAGTACCAATCTTCTCTTGATGAGGCTCTGAGGGATGTATGAGCTATGTGAGCAGCTTCTTGGTCTCTTGGCTTCAATTCTTTCTTGACTTTGGCCTTTGTATGATAAGCTCTAGTTTGTGATTGGGATCCCTTCTTTGGACGACCATAGAGCTTATAGCAGGAGGATTTTTTATGACCATTCTTTCCACAGTAGTAACACTTTATGGTAGTAGATTTCCTCTTGTGTGAGTGTCTCTGATGTGGTGCGGGATGTGGCAACATCATCTCAGTGTCAAATCCTTTTTGAGCAGGAACAAAGCTTGATTGTAGAGTTTCTTTGTTGTAAGTCTTTCCATACCCTACTCCAGTTGGGTCATCAAGATGATTTCTGATGTTGAGCATCTTCGTTCCAGTGCTCATCATTCTAACAGATTTGGTCATGCTTTTATGATTGAATGAAAGTTGCTTGATTTCTTCTTGAAGACTAATTATCCTCTCTTGTAGCTCCTGCTTTTCACGCTTTAGTCTCATGATATCGTAATTCCGCTCTACCAAAGTTTTGCACAATTCTTCACTTTTGAGGTACAAGTCATTGTTCATGGAGACTGCCTCTTCATAAGTGAGTTCATCATTAGAAGAGTTGTTGTCAGAAAGACTCTCATCAGTTGTTACCCTTATGTGGTTTGCAGTCATATCTTCTGACTCATTGTCAGAGTTTTCTTCATCTGACCAAGATACTGCTAGACCCTTCTTCTGTTTCTTCAAATATGTGGCACATTCAGATTTTATATGTCCATAACCCTCACATTCAAAACATTGAACACCCTTTTCTTTTTCTGTCATGGATTTTGCTAAGGTGTTTCCTTGTGTGCTGATGTTGGGCTGGATGTGCTCCACATTCCTCCTTGATCTTCTATCTACTCTCTTCAGTATTTTGTTGAACTGTTTTCCAAGTAATACTATTTCATCTGAGAGATCTTCTCTAGTGTCAAGGTTGTCATCAGCTTCCTCACTGTCAGTGTTGGAGGTAAAGGCTATGTTTTTTCCTTTCTTCTCAACTTTTTCACTGAAGTTCATCTCAAAGGTTTGAAGAGAGCCCACCACCTCTTCTACCTTCATGCTTGCAATATCTTGAGCTTCTTCAATAGCTGTGACCTTCATGTCAAACCTCTTTGGCAAGGATCTGAGAATTTTTCTTACCAACTTCTCATCAGATAGCCTTTCTCCCAAGGACTCAAAGGAGTTTGCTAGGTCAAGAATACTCATATGAAAGTCATATATAGTCTCTTCTTCTTTCATTCTGAGATTCTCAAATTTTGAGTGGAGAAGTTGAAGTCTTGAGCTTTTTACCTTGGAGGTTCCTTCATGGGTTGTCTTGAGTATCTCCCAAGCATCTTTAGCAACAGTACATTGTTTGATGAGTCTGAACATGTTTTTGTCAACTCCATTGAATAATGCATTTAAAGCTTTGTTGTTGCCAAGAGCTAGAGTATCTTCTGCTGGAGTCCAATCTTCTTCTGGCTTGAGTTCTTCTGTGTCAGCTTCATTAGCATCCTTGATTTTGGGATGTTCCCAACCTCTTAACACTGCTTTCCAAGTTCTACTATCAATGGATTTTAAGAAAGCAGTCATGCGTGATTTCCAATAATCATAGTTTGTGCCATCAAGAAGAGGTGGTTTGCTGACCAAAGTTCCGTCCTTGTCCATGTTTCCAGAGAGTATCTTCCCTGGAGCTCACCCTAAAGCAGAACAGGGTGCCTGCTCTGATGCCAATTGAAATTCCGGTAACAAGTTATAGATGTGCAGCGTGATGTGGTGCACGTTAGGGTTTAGGTATACAATGTGTTGCCTAATGTGCCAACATCATAAACATACAATAACTTGATGAACAAGGAAAATAAAGTGCAGAAGATAAAGAACACAATGAGTTTGTTAACCTAGTTCAGTGCAACTCACTTACGTCTGGGGGATACCAATCCAGGAATGAATCCACTATGATAGCTCTAATTCAAAGCTTAAACTCCCCGTTTACAACCTCTCGCTTAGATACTACCTTGTGTAACCCTACCTTGCTCCTCCACAAGATATGACTTCCCCCAGTCAATTCCCAGCCTATCCTACCTTGCTCCCCGCAAGGACCTTGCTCAACCACAAGGAATTTTAGTCTTGTTCCCACAAGTACCTTGCTCAACCACAAGGAATTTTACAAACTCAATAATGGAGACGCACTCCTAAACTAAAGAATCAACTCGTGCTTCAAAGCTTTGAGTGATTCAAAGTCCAAATCTTGTTTCCAACTAGAACCAAGAAGAGGAACAGCTCTGTGCTTAAAAGCTTAAGAGCTAAATACAACCCTAATTCAAGTTTCAAACGAAACAAGAAATCCTAGGGACAAAGACTTGAAATCCTAAAGACTAGATTTATGAATATTGATTTCAGTGAATAAAACATGTCTTCAGCATTTCTTTATATAGAACGAGATTTGGTAGCTGTTTTTTGTAGTCTTCAAAAAACAAACTTAATCTTTTAATAAAAGATAAGTTTTGTTTTAAATCTTTTTGAATCTTTTTCAATCTTCTAGAAACAAACCAGCTTTTTAAATCTTTTCTGAATCTTCTTCAATCTTTCAGCTCGTTCCTTGGCGCGCAAGCTAGCGTGGATATGTTTGTTTCAAAACAAATCTTTTTCAAAGATCACACGCAAATATTTGAAAGCGCGTTTATAGGGTATTCAGTTCATGTACCACATGTGTGCACATCAGTCACCACATCTGGACTAAAGGCTTATTTTAACAAATGAAGCCAACCCTAAAATAAACTCAACCTTGCAGGTTGAAAACACTAACAGTTTGTATCAATACAAACCCTTTAACCAGCATTCAAATTTGAAAAATTTGACCTATGTATCGATACAAACATGTATGTGTATCGATACATATATCAGTTTCTTGAAATCTTGACTGATATGTATCAAATCATGCAAGCATGATTCGATACATCATGCACTATCTGGTGTTTTGAGAGATACAGGTGTGTATCGATACATGCAAGCATGATTCGATACACAGATGACTCTCTGCCTCTGAGAGACTATATTTGTATCGATACAAGTGATATATGTATCGATAAAAAATGCACAAAATCAGTCTGAAGTAATTTCAGGACAGTTGTATCAATACAAATGATTATGTATCGATACAGAATACCTAAAAATCAGTTTTTCAAAGTTTAAAAATAGTTTTTCGCTGTCAAGTCATTTGTAATGTTGCCAAAATATGTTCTACTCTATTTTCATGTATTTTGACAATTATTAAAACATGAGGATGAACTGGTGCACTTACACATTTTGTGGAAGTTGAATCTCACCAACCCACCCAAGTAACTTCTTTCCGAGAGATGCTAACTTCAATTCAATTTTTCCTCCATGACGTTCCTGCGTATATTTAAAGATTACTACAATAAATAGGAATATGTGATAATCTACTAAAAGTATGTTTGTTACACAATAAAAACTTTAACAATGTGCATGTAATAAATCTAGTAAAAATTCAAACCAGAATATAGTTATGTATCAGTTAAAATGATTTGAAAATAAGGTCTCACGGTTCAATTTCCTTGGGTGCCTATTATATTAGCAATAGCATAACACCAAGACTTAGCCTAAAAGATTCCAAAAAAACATTTTCCTAATTTACATCATTGATCAAGATGGTAAAAAGAATCAATAAATGTCAACTATATTTATGATCAAATTTAATCTAATCACTAATGTTTCTTTCTTCCTTGCTTCCCTCTAAGTCTAATCAATTCAACTTGATCAAAACCATGATGAAACAGTATACTATACAGAAACAATAAAATGATGCACGAAAACAAAAATAGAATCAAAACATCAGAACAACATATAAAGAAACCTCCCTATAGCTTCATCATCAGTATACAGAAGCAAACATCCATATACAAATAAAATTGTCAAATGGAAATACTTCCTCAATAATGGAAATGCTTTCAAAATAATTGATTACCTCACCAAACCATATATGTCGAGCAACATGATCACCGTATCGTGTGAGAAGACTCGTATCAGTCGGTCCTCCAGGCCAGCCCACAGGCTCCACAACCTGTTGCTCCTCCTCTGCACGTCCGGTATGTCTACCACCTCGACCTCTGGTGCGCGGCACTGAAAATAAAATTAAAAAAAAAAATTGTATTAAAAAAAGCTAAAAAAATAAAAACGTTGAAAAAAGCATACCGGGACACTTTAGAAAAGTGTTCCGGTACCGGAACACTTTAAGAAAGTGTTCTGGTATGAATTGTATCAAACCGGAAAACTTAGCGAATCTGTTCCTGTAAAAAATACAAACCGGAACACTTTAAGAAGTGTTCCGGTACAGTTTCCGAAACTTACTCTCTTCTCATCTCCTCTCCTCACACCGGAACACTTTTGTGAAATGGTAAAAATGAAATTTTTTTTGACAGTTTTACTTTATATAAGAGGGTATATTAGTCAATTCAAATTTGCTTGTTGGGGTCAAAGGTTAAATGTTGGGGTATGGGGAAAAATTTTCTAACTATATATATAAAAAGAATACAAATTTTTGAGATGATTTTTTCATTATTTCTATTTTACCCTTAAAAAAAACTAACACAAAAAAAAAGTAACCAACTATATATAAAAGGATACAAATTTTTTGGATGACTTTTTCATTATTCTTATTTTATCCTTAAAAAAAACTACCAACAAAAAAAGTAACCATCAATCTATAACTACTAGCCGCCAAACGGACACGTTCCGTGCCCGTTTGTGTGATCGATATTCTTTTTTTTTTGTGATCGATATTCTCTATTGTGCAAATATAAATAAATATTTAATCTCCTTTTTTATTAGACTTAGTTAAATTGATAAATATGTAACATCCTTTTTGTTGTGGTTAGTTATTAAGAAGAAAAATATATATATTTTTTTACTATAAAAAAATTGAAAACCTACTTTTATGTGGAAGTTGTGCTTAATTATTAAGAAGAAAAAATATTATTTACTAAAATAAACTGAAAATCTATTTTTATGCGGAAGTTATTTTTTAAGGGTAAAATAGGAATAATGAAAAAGTCATCCTAAAAATTTGTATCCTTATTATATATAGTAATAGAATATATAGTAATAGATATATAAAAATGATACAAATTTTTCTGTTAATTTTTTTTTTGTGTTTGGTATACATTGAAGCGAAAAATCAAGAGGAAACATATAAAAGAGAAATATCAAGAGGACTTAAACCATGATATTTTATATTTTAAACTTTTCAATTATTGTTATAGTATTTAATCTAATATTTTATAATGTCATTTAGTTATTAAAGTTGAGATATTGGGAAAATTTTAACTATTATATTTGATGTGAGAGACAACCTTCTCTATTTTTCATTTTGCCGATACTTACATTGTAATCATAGGTATACAAAAAATCAAAGGTTGTTTTTATTATATGATGATTTTACATGTTTTTTGTTTAATTTTTTATTTATCATTTCAGACCTTAATTTCACTATTGTTGCAAATGATAAAAGAAAACATTCGAGAGAAAAAGATGAGATTTTATCGAGTTTTTTGAAAACAATAATAGGCATGTCACACACCGTTGTTGGGTGGCCCCACAACCTTATGAGGATTTTATCACATCGAAAACAACATCACATGCACAACCGAAGCATTAGTCACAAAACAATGGTAGAAACTTGATTTACCTAAAAAACGAAAACAGTCACAATATATGTTTTATACAAATTAAATCATAGAACTTTTAATACATTTCTATACCATAATATTGTTATGTATACATTAATAATCTTCTATTATACATAACATTTTAAGTTGATTATTATTAAAATATAGGAAAACCCAAATTGGAATTATGAATGATAGCAACATGAATTAGTTTAGGCCAAAAGAACGATTCTATGATAACAACATGAATTATGTAAGTTTGCTAATAGAAGTAAACTAAACAGAACAAAAAAATTTACTTATCATAAGTTTGCTAAATTAAATTATTATTTGGATTATTAGTTGAGCCCACATGAAAGACTTAAAAAATAGGTAAGCTAAAGATACACACATTAATTTAAATAAAAATCAAATTTATAATAAACCACGATTTACAATTTATATACTTCAGTAAAATAGAAAACGCTATTAAGAAGTTTCACATCGGTTGAGAGATGACCTGAATAAGTGTTTATAAATAAGAGACAATCATCACCTTACAAACCGGTTTTGTAATGATGAGTTAGGCCCAAACTCAAATTTAAGATGGTATCAGAGCCTCTTCACGATTCGTTGGACCACCTGTTATAGGTTTTTGCTATCGGGCCACTCACTGTGTTTATAAGTAAGAAACAATCCTTATATTACAAGCAGATTTTGTAAGGATGAGTTAGACCTAAACTCAAATTTAGGCCCCGTTTGGATTGATGGAATATAATGGAATGGAGCGGAACATAATGAAATATATTAATGTTCCATTGTTTGGATTTGAAAAATAATAATGGAATGAAGCGGAATGTAATAGGATGGAATGAATTTAATATCATACCACCACTTAACTTCAATTTTGTTCCTCTCCTTTTTAAAATATTCAAACAATGGAACGGAATATTTATTCTATTCCGCTCCATCCTATACCACTCTACTTTATTCCGCTCCGCTCTATTTCATTACATTACATCAATCCAAACTGATCGTTAAGAAAACACTAATCACACAAACATGTGGCCGCTAGTAATAATAATGTGAGTTTAGGTGATATATAGGAGTATTTTCTAACCGATAGTTAATTTAATTATAAACCACGATTTACAATTTATATACTTCAGTAGAATAGAAAACGCTGTTAAGAAGTTTCACATCGGTTGAGAGATGACCTGAATAAGTGTTTATAAATAAGAGACAATCATCACTTTACAAACCGGTTTTGTAATGATGAGTTAGGCCCAAACTCAAATTTAAGATGGTATCAGAGCCTCTTCACGATTCGTTGGACCACCTGTTATAGGTTTTTGCTATCGGGCCACTCACTGTGTTTATAAGTAAGAAACAATCCTTACATTACAAGCAGATTTTGTAAGGATGAGTTAGACCTAAACTCAAATTTAGGCCCCGTTTGGATTGATGGAATATAATGGAATGGAGCGGAACATAATGAAATATATTAATGTTCCATTGTTTGGATTTGAAAAATAATAATGGAATGAAGCGGAATGTAATAGGATGGAATGAATTTAATATCATACCACCACTTAACTTCAATTTTGTTCCTCTCCTTTTTAAAATATCCAAACAATGGAACGGAATATTTATTCTATTCCGCTCCATCCTATACCACTCTACTTTATTCCGTTCCGCTCTATTTCATTACATTACATCAAATCCAAACTGATCGTTAAGAAAACACTAATCACACAAACATGTGGCCGCTAGTAATAATAATGTGAGTTTAGGTGATATATAGGAGTATTTTCTAACCGATAGTTAATTTAATTATAAACCACGATTTATAATTTATATACTTCAGTAGAATAGAAAACGCTGTTAAGAAGTTTCACATCGGTTGAGAGATGATCTGAATAAGTGTTTATAAATAAGAGACAATCATCACCTTACAAACCGGTTTTGTAATGATGAGTTAGGCCCAAACTCAAATTTAAGATGGTATCAGAGCCTCTTCACGATTCGTTGGACCACCTGTTATAGGTTTTTGCTATCGGGCCACACGTTGTGTTTATAAGTAAGAAACAATCCTTACATTACAAGCAGATTTTGTAAGGATGAGTTAGACCCAAACTCAAATTTAGGCTCCGTTTAGATTGATGAAATATAATGGAATGGAGCGGAACATAATGAAATATATTAATGTTCCATTGTTTGGATTTGAAAAATAATAATGGAATGAAGCGGAATGTAATAGGATGGAATGAATTTAATATCATATATTAATGTTCCATTGTTTGGTTGATCCTAATCTGATCCCTGTTATCCTCTTTGATATTATAGGACTCCCGTTA